>CM010619.1:19376565-20626972 GCA_003430845.1 Xanthoceras sorbifolium | reverse complement strand
GATGCTTGCAGGCTGGCCGATGGTTTAGTCTGATCGGCCTGATGAAAGAAAACCGTCGGCTAGCCGTGGCCCGATGATTAAATGTCATCGGGCCACCTCGACCAGACGGTTTTGTTTCATCGGGCCACTGTGGCCCGACGAAAGTAAAACATCGGGTCGCGGTGGCCCAATGACATTTAGTCATCGGGCCACGGCTGGCCGACGGTTTTGTTTCATCAGGCCGATCAGACAAAACCATCGTCCAGCCGTGGCCCGATGATTAAATGTCATCGGGCTACCGCTACCCGACGGTTTTGTTTCATCGGGCCACTGTGGCCCGACGAAAGTAAAACATCGGGTCGCGGTGGCCCGATGACATTTAATCATCGGGGCACGGCTGGACGATGGTTTTGTCTGATCGGCCTGATGAAACAAAACCGTCGGCCAACCGTGGCCCGATGACTAAATGTCATCGGGCCATCGCGACCCGATGTTTTACTTTCGTCTGACCACAGTGGCTAGATGAAACAAAACCGTCGGGTAGCGGTGGCCCGATGACATTTAATCATCGGGCCACTGCTGGACGATGGTTTTGTCTGATCGGCCTGATGGGACAAAACCGTCGTCCAGCCGTGGTCGGATGATTAAATGTCATCGGGCCACCGCGACCCGACGGTTTTGTTTCATCGGGCCATTACCTCAGTGGCCCGACGAAAGTAAACCATCGGCCAGCTGAGACCCGATGAGTTTTTCATCGGGTCTTCGCTGGCCGATGGTTTACATTCATCGGGCCACTGTGTCCTGCGAAACAAAACCATCGGCAACTCATCGGGTCTCAGCTGGCCGATGGTTTACTTTCGTCGGGCCACTGAGGTACTGGCCCGACGAAGCAAAACCATCGGCCACCCGTGGCCCGATACCCAAAACACAAACCTCTAGACAAAAAATCAGAAGGAGGAGACGATTTCAATCGGTGTGGAATGTTACCACGGAAGAAGGAGACGATTTCGTTGCTGTGACCCGATGAACAAATCATCGGGTCTCAGCTGGCCGATGGTTTTGTTTCATTGGACCACTTAGACACAGTGACCCGATGAAACAAAATCATCGCCCAGACGTGGCCCGATGCCCAAAACACAAATTTGTAAACAAATAATCAGAAGAAAATTTTTTTCCTTACTTTGAACAAGAACAGAAGAAGACGATTTCCTTGCTGTGCTCGAAGAATAACGCGACTCGCTGAACCTGCAAACACAAACGAAACGAAGAAGACAAACAGCAGCAGAGAACACAAATGTAGAAGACGAACAGGCGATGAACAGCAGTAAAAACAAGCAAGTCAAAAACTGTAAAGTGAAAACGTGGAGTCTGAGTCAAATGTGAAAGTAAGGGCAAATTTGTCCAAACAAAGTCTTTGGGTAGCGGTTGCAAAAATTAGTGGACCCTGAGTAGTTTTGCAATTATTAATTACTGTTTGGGCAATTTTACTAAATTCCCTATTATTTATAGGCACATTAATTTCCAAAGAACGCAAAAAAATAAAAAAGCATCCGCGCAAGCTAATGTGCCACAACCCTAACCTAATAGATAACAACTATAGGCAAAATGATAAGTGTTGACTGTTGAGAAGCAGTAGTGTTTGACAAATTCAACTCTGCCACCTCAGCTTTTATTATTTGCCATGTCAGCACGGGTGGTATATTGCTGGATCACTTTTTATGTATTGTTGTTGATTGTGTAAGGACATGAAAATGTATCTGGTCAATTAGTTAATTGAGATACACTTTACCATCATCATCTCTCTCTCTCTTTTTCTCTCAATTTACAATCAGATGCAATCATCATCTCTCTCTTTTTCTCTCAATTTACAATTAGATGCAATGAACCCCACCTTCTCTACAAATTTAAGTTAGCCTCCAAATTTGTTGAATTATAAGTTGTATTTATTTGCATGTACCTACTAACTCTATTCAGTCAAATTAAATTACTCAAAAACATTTAAAGAGCTTGCCGTGTTATCTCTAGTGAGTAGTGAGCCACATTGTTAATCAATGGCATACATTGTTTTACAAACAAATTTCCAAGAACAATCCATAAAATATTACTAACTAGATCTGAATCACATTAATCTTTGGTGTTTTATGGAGTTCCTACTATATACAGAAAATAAGATAGAACCATTTGTTCTTTGAATTGATGATAATATATACTGGCTCTTCTCTTGGTGCCCCCAGTTGTTGTTGCAGAGTCAAATCGTGAGAATTAGTGTAGACATGATCTTCATGCATGTCCTTGCTTTTTGTTGGAATTAAAGAGCCTAAAAAGCAGGTTCAAAATTATAGTTGAAATTAAATTGAAAATCCTGGTGAAAGTTGTTAGTTGAACCATTTTTTTCAGCTAAGTTAGGGGGAGTAGTTGAAATTATAAAGCCTCATACAGCTCATTTTTTGCTATACCTCACTTCAGGTGGTCCAAAAATTTCCCAAAACAATTTTATTATGCCCCAGTACTGCCTTTTATGAACAGTCAACTTCACCGGCATATTTTGTCGGTCCAAAAATTTAAAAACTTGTTTATAAGTTTAATTTACTTAAATGTATCAATATGTGCATATTGCGAACATCGATCTCCCCTTAACTGAGGTGATGTGTATCTTTCCATCCACTTTAGTAGTGGGGGTTTAAGTCCGATTATATACATTTATCAATATATGTAGAGAGTTTTTTCTTCGTATTGCGATATTCATAATTTTGATAAATCTCAGTAGACTTATAATTCAAAAAATAAAATAAAATATGGTCAAATTGCACTTCATGATATCATGAAGAGAGGCCTCAAAAACCTTCCCGGACGTAATGAAGTGACCATTGTCATTTACATGAAAGACATGCAGCTTATATAAGAACACACAGAAACCCGTGATTCCCGTCTTCTGGTGACTGTCAAGGTACCGAAAGTTGCAAGACATTTAATGGTCTCAGATTTTTTTTCTCTGGTTAAAAAGAAACATTTACAATCTCAGTTCGTAGGGATTTGGACAACCGGGATATATACAATTATCCACAAGTCATCACATGTAACAATATTAAGATATTTATATGTTTTGTGAAAATTAATGATCTGTTAAATTTTATCTAACAAAGCCGTACCCTATAACAATATGGAGCGACAAGTATTCCTACTCCCTTTTTTTTTTTTTTTATATATATATAAATATCAGTTTAGTACGTATATTTATATTTAACTTTTATAATTACTAAATTATTACAAATATATCGATTTAGTACATATAATAAAATTTTTAATAATAAAATATAAATAAAATTACAATTAATTATTATCAAAATTTAAAAATTAAAAGGAAAAAAATTAATAATAATTAAAATTAAAAAATTAAACAAGATATTTTAAAAATTGAATAAATTTCACACACAATCTGTCTAAAATTTACATTTTCACTTGTATATACAACTTTACAGTCAATTGACACAAACTCCCCTCATTATTAATTGTGACCAAGTCTAATCGATAGAGACGAGGGCTCCGTAATGGAAACCAAACCTGGTCAAAATAGAAGAATGAATATCAAATTTGATCTCCATCAATGGTGAGGGTTCCATAAAGTCTAATAAAGAATGAAGATTAGACTTTTTATTAAAAATTTTAATAATCTCTATGGAAACGATATCGACAAAGACAAGGGTTCCATAAAGTCTAATCTCTAACGATAAAAATTGTCTCAATGTAGACAATGAAGACCTCATATCTATCTGGAAGCTTAATTTCCATTAATGAAGACCAAATTTGATCTCCATTCTTCTGTTAATTATTATTAATTTTTTTTTCTCTTTTAATTTTTAAATTTTGATAATAATTAATTATAATTTTATTTATATTTTATTATTAAAAATTTTATCGTATAGACTAAATTGATATATTTAAAATAATTTAGTAATTATAAAAGTTAAATATAAATATAAGGACTGAACTAAAATTTATATATAAAAATTAAAAAATAAAATAAAAATCTCTCTCCATAAAAGAGTGAGGTGACTCTGGCTAGCATCCCTCTTCTTCAAGTGAAATAACAATGTCCTGGAAGGTTGTGAAAAGTTAGCAAACAGTCAAGCTTAGAGTAATAACTCTTCATTAATTAGAAAATGAAAGTAGATATTTTGCATGCATGCATGGCAGTGGAATTCAGTGCTGACCTAATGGCTTTGTCATATTCAACTACTTGTATTATACGTTTGGTTTTGGTAGGCCCTGTGTCTTTTCCTCCAATACATGTACATATACACATATATAAGAAGGCCATCTCCAGTGTTGTATTCATATACACATCTGTTTTAGGATTATTGTTTACTTTGAGTTATTCCATGGCAAGCTCATTGATCTTTATTGCATGGCTGATTTTAGCTCTAGTTATGACACTGGGAACTTTTGTGGTTCCTCAAGCAGAGGCAGCTCGGGCTTTCTTTGTGTTTGGTGATTCACTCGTTGATAATGGCAACAACAATTACCTAGCCACAACGGCTCGGGCAGACTCACCGCCATATGGCATCGATTATCCAACTCGTCGACCCACAGGCCGTTTCTCTAATGGCAAAAACATTCCTGATTTTATCAGTTCAGTTCATTAGTTTGCACTATCTTTCCATATAATAATAATCTCTGTTTTTTGCATGTATGCTATTGCTTGTGACATACACAAAAATTGGACTTACACATAAACGTGTACGTATATTCAGGTGAGCAAATTGGATCAGAATCCACATTGCCATATTTGAGTCCACAGCTGACTGGACAAAGACTACTTGTTGGTGCCAACTTCGCTTCTGCTGGAATCGGAATCCTGAATGACACCGGCATTCAATTTGTAAGTCAAAAATAGTGAATCAAAACCCCATCTCAGTGGCTCCTTGGCTTGATACTACATGCATATCCCAGTTAGCTACTTGAATAATTATAATGAGTCAAAAATCTTTTAATGGTTCCTCTTTTTTTGGTAGCATTAACCAATCCTGGCTCTTCTGTCAGCTTCTGTTTCGCTAATCCCAGTTTTCACTCACAATTTCTTCTTCATTTGTCCCAGTTTTGTAAAGTTCACATACTTTTCAATGGCTTGAAATGGTTACATTAACTTGCAGGTAAACATTATCAGAATGTTCAGGCAACTTGAGTACTTCCAAGAATACCAGAACCGAGTCACTGCTCTCATTGGAGCTCAGCGGACTAAGCAACTTGTTAACAGGGCACTTGTACTCATCACAGTTGGTGGCAACGATTTTGTGAACAACTACTACTTGGTTCCTTTCTCTGCAAGATCTCGCCAATTTTCTCTACCAAATTATGCCAAGTATTTGATCTCTGAGTACAAAAAACTTCTAATGGTATGCTTAAAATTCTACTGTACTCCAGCCTTGTCGCAGTCTTTAATTTAATTTCTTTAACCTAACCTAGGTACAAGTAGACTCATGTTACTTTTTAAAATTTGTTAGAAATCTCTTCTCATCGTCATAAACTAACATTTTATGCGATATTATATTGCAGAGGCTATATGATCTAGGAGCCCGAAGGGTGTTGGTGACGGGGACTGGACCGCTAGGTTGTGTTCCAGCAGAACTGGCGCAGCGAAGCAGAAATGGGGAGTGCTCAGCTGAACTGCAAAGAGCTGCCTCCTTGTTTAATCCTCAACTTGATCAGATGTTAAGACAACTCAATAGTCAATATGGTTCTGATGTCTTCATTGGTGTCAACACACGGCAAATGAGCAATGACTTTATCACCAATCCTCAAGCATTCGGTACATACCTTACACAACTTCTTATTAAAAATTCTACTTTATAAAAAAATTATTACTAAAGGGTCTCCTCTCAAAAACCTTTTCAACACGCTTAGTATAAAGAACAACTTTAATTTAAATGATGATTGACTTTGAAATAGTTATAATTATATATATCCTTGTTAATAATAAATAAAATCTGAAAAATTTTCAAATACAAACTAAAAGTGATTAACTAAAATTTAGAAGTCAAAGTTAAGCAAAGAAAATCATGTGACATAATTAAAGAGATTTGACAGAGATAATAAAGTTCAGCTATAGGGGCTGAAAAGATCATAAAAGATGTGACCAAAATCGTGTATGTGTTAACACGGAAATGTTTTTTTTTTAATTGCATTTATTGAGACAAACCTACGTGAATGCTTACAACGGAAAAAATAATAAATACAAATTGATTGCTTTTGAGTTAGACACATGGCCAGGGACCCCAGTTATCAATTCTTCACAGTAACATCAATTAGATTATTATTTTTTTTTTTTTTTCAGGATTCACCACTTCAAAGGTGGCATGTTGTGGGCAAGGACGTTATAATGGTCTTGGACTATGCACACCAGCATCAAACTTGTGTCCAAACAGAGATCTATACGCATTCTGGGATCCATTCCATCCATCAGAGAAGGCTAATGGAATAATTGTTCAACAGTTCATGACTAGTGGTTCTACTAAGTACATGTATCCTATGAATCTCAGCACCATCATGGCCATGGACTCCAACATCTAATCACCTTCAAGATTTTACTTAAAATTATATATATAGCTTGTTTGGTCATGATATATATGGACATCCAACTTGTGTGTATTTTTATATTATAATGTCTTGGAAGTTAGAGGTTTAATGCCCTCCCACAATAATTTTTCTTTTTTCATATGTAGTTCATTACAAATTATTGTTGGCAAGCTTATTTATGTAATTTATCTTCAATGAAATCTCTTATCTTTTGTTTTCAATTTTAATTTTATATTGAGCATGAATATGTGATAGAGTAAATGGGATTTTGGACCTTACAAAAAAAAAAAAAAGAAAAAAAAAGAAGGGATTTTGGATGCATGCATTTGGTAATGTTATTATGCTTTTATTGGATATTATTTTCGTAAAAATATTGGTAATGGTTCACTATCCACAAACAAATGTCAAAAAATTTATAAGACAATTTTGAGTACGTCTTGTTTCAAATAAATAATTATTGGATTAAACTTTTTTATTTATTTATTATATATATACATTTGAAAGTTTTTGAGACCTTATTGAGATCCTCACATACTGAGGTTCAAATATATACTCAAATAATTGGAATACATCTAATTCTATTATACGAGAAAAAAACTCACCATACATACTAATAAATGTGGCATGGTGAGTCTTGTGTAAATTGAGAGAGAAAATGAAAGAGTAAAGTATGATAGAGAAAATGAATCTGTATTGCAAGAGTAACCAGATACAATATTTCGGTGTATATGCAAGATTAACACAATGAACAACTTTGCTCAGCATACGAGCATCAGACTACTGTAAACTGTGAGCCAAATTTATGAACATTTATAAATTTTAAAATTTCTATGTCGTGCCATGTATTCTTATTGCGCTCTAGAACATTTATGAATCTTATTTTAAATTTTCTATGTCGTGCCCTATATTCTTATTGCGCTCTACACACGAGCTTGCTAAAGACGTAATCGATTTTCCAACTGGTTAAGGCTTCATTAATTGATGTTGTGCACTCAGCAACACAAAGCTCTACACCAAGCTAAATTTATAATTTAATCAATTTTCAAATTGGTTAAGTCTGCATTAATTGATATCGTGCACTCAGCAACACAAAACTCTACACACGAGCTAAATTTATAATTTAATCAAGGGGTAATTGCAATAACTCCCCGTATATATAGGTATAATTGCACAAAAATCTGAGAATAATTGATAATAACAATAACTCCCCTTTGACCACAGTTAGTCACTAACGGTCAAAGGGGCAAAATCGTCTTTTAAAAAATATTTAAAAAAAAAGAAAATTTTAAAAATGGACCAGATGAGATCTGGTCCATTAGATGAGATAAAAATATCTTCATCCAATGGACCAGATCATGCTAAAAAAAAAAATTTCAAATTTTTTTGTTCATCACAGATCTTTTTCTTCTTCCATTTTTTTTTTTCAATTTAGTTCTTCTTCATTTCTTCATCATTTTCCTCCATCTTCTTCTTCTTCTTCTTCTTCTTTTTTTCTAAATTTTTTATTTTTATTTTTCTTCTTCATCTTCTTCTTCTTTTCTTATTTTTTCCAGTTTTTTATTTTTATTTTTCTTCTTTCTTCTTCTTCTTCTTCTTCTACTTTTCTTAAGAAGGGAAGAAGAAGAATAAAAAAAATTCGGAAAAAAAAGAAGAAAAGAAGAAGAAGAAGAAGAAAGAAGAAAAATAAAAAAAAATCTGGAAAAAATAAAAAAAAGAAGATGAAGATGAAGATGAAGATGAAGAAGAAAAAGAAGAAAAATAAAAAACAATTCGGAAAAAAGAAGAAGAAGAAGAAGAAGAATAAAAAGAAGAAGAAGAAGAAGAAGGAGGAGGAAAATGATGAAGAAATAAAGAAGAAAGAAATTGAAAAAAGAAAAAAAAATGGAAGAAGAAGAAGATCTATGATGAACAAAAAAATTTGAAAAAAAATATTTTATTTATTTATTTATTTTTTGGCAATGGACCAGATGATTTGGTCCATTTTTAAATTTTTTTTTTAATTTTTTTAAAAAGACGATTTTGCCCGTTTGACCATTTGTGACTAACTGTGGTCAACGGTTAGTCAACCGGTCAAAGGGGAGTTATTGTTATTATCAATTATTCTTAAATTTTTGTGCAATTATACCTATATACACAGGGAGTTATTGCAATTACCCCTTTAATCAATTTTCAAATTGGTTAAGTCTTCATTAATTGATGTCGTGCACTCAGCGACACAAAGCGCTACACACAGGCTAAATTTATGATTTAATTAATTTTCAAAGTGGTTAAGTCTTCATTAATTAATGTCGTGCACTCAGCGGCACAAAGCTCTATACACAGGCTAAATTTATGATTTAATCAATTTTCAAATTGGTTAAGTCTTCATAATTGATGTCGTGCACTCAGCGACACAAAACTCTACACACGAACTAAATTTATGACTTAATCGATTTTCAAATTGGTTAAGTCTTCATTAATTGATGTCGTGCACTCAGCGACACAAAGCGCTACACACGAGCTAAATTTATGACTTAATCGATTTTCAAATTGGTTAAGTCTTCATTAATTGATGTCGTGCACTCAATAACACAACGCTCTACACTTGAGCTAGCGTATGACTTAAGTTGATTTTCAAATTGGTTAAGTATCGATTTTTATTAATGTCGTGCACCCCACCTGTAAAGATGCTCAGCATACGAACTTGTTAGGGGATCGATCATATTGTTAAAATTACTTAGCTTACGAATATGTGGTGCCCTCGTTCTATTTAATTGCTATAAATGACTTCTCATTTTTTGACTAAGTGTTGAGACATTGATTAAAGATTTATGGTCAACACTCAGCACTCGACTTACATTTCTCACAAAAAGGTAAAGAAATTTACATTATCCTCTATTCGACATTTACAGCAAGCAAAATACAAAAAATATTCTGCATACGACATAAGAGAAAGAAGAACTTTCATTAAAACTACACGATGGGTCCGCGCGATCGTCTACACAACGGGTCCGCACGACATGTCTACACGACTGCCCGCGCGACATGTGTACACGATGGGTCCCCGGGGCAGTCTACAAGACGGGTTCCCAGGACCGTCTACACGACCGGTCTCCGTGACCGTCCACACGACCCGTCCCCGGGATTGTCTACACGACCCGTTCGTGCGACCATCTATACGATCCTCCGCGCGACCGTCTACACAATCATTCGCGCGACTGTATACATGACTGTTCAGGCGACATGTCAACACGACTGTCCGCGCGACATGTCCACACAATTGTCCGCGCGATATGGCCACGTGACTGTCCAAGTAAGATGTCTACACGACCGTCCGCGTGACATATCTACACGACCATCCGAGCGACATGTCTATACGATCGTCCGAGCGACATGTCTACATGATGGTCAAACCGTGAGCGACATGGCCATTTAATGAATGACATAGCACTATGCTACTCGACTCTACGTCTCTACTTGACATAGTCGAATCATTGACTATGTAATTGCTAGAAATATGATATTGTGGGTTGACCCCTCCATCTATTTCGACCAGGTCAAAAATAGTAGGGAGCAAACTATAGTGGTAAAAAATAGTCTAAAAGGCTTAGAACCAAAAGACAACCCAAAACCAATTAAAACAACCCGAAAAACCAAGTTCAGGGCTCGACAAATCCAACGCTCGACAGGCCCAACAATAGGCTTTATAGGGTTAACCCAGCGGTCGACAGCTAACGCACGACCCAGCGGTCGACAAAACTGAGCACTCGATAAAATCAGCGCTCGATACAAACCCAATAGGCCTAAAACTGTTGCCTAAAGCTTGAATGTCAAGCCCGGGCGCACGACCCGACCCAATAGCCACCAGGCAACTGACTTAGTCAAACCTTGACTAAGTTAGTTGACTAAATCAACTTTGCATAGTCAAATAAAGCTCCGAGATAACAGCAATCCCTGAAATCTCGGAGCACGACATCCTCAACGGCATATGTGCAACAGATAGCACCAACCCCTATAAATGCAGCCCTATGGCTTCATTATCAAGGGTTAAGTATTTTTACACAAAAGCTGTCATTTTGCTACTAATCAATCAGACTCACGCACGACGCAATCCTTAGACCAGCTACACACAACATAGTCTCCTCTAAGTGTACTACCTACGCTCGACATTTTAAATCATCATCTATCGCACGATGCAATCCTAAGATCAGCTACGCACGACGTAGCCTCCTCTGATATCACTATCACGCTCGAAGTAACGTTATATACTGCTCGACGTAACGTCATATACTACACGACATACATCACATACTGTACGACATACACTCAAATTTAGGTATCTTTCGTCTTGCTTGTGTTTTTCCTTTTAGATTCACAATCTAACTTGGGTGTTGGAGGTTATTTGGCTGGCACCACCTCGGTGTCCCAAGAGCATGACACTCCTATTGTTGTTTTACAGATCGTCATCCTCTCAATCAATCAACGTAGATCGCCAGGTCATTAAAAGTAGATTCCAGCATTACACAATCAAACAATCATCTATTGTTTTGATTTTGAGAACATACTATGATATTGACAGGCTTCCTTTCTTAGTTTGATGCAATTGAGACCTAAGTTGCATAATTTTGGCAAGAGATTGCTGTGAGTAATGACTTTTAAGTGTATGCCATACCTCAGATGAGGTTACACTATGAGTAACCTGTCGAAGAACTGAAGGACTAATCGTTGATCGAAACCAACAAATGAGAAGCTGGTCAATTTTTCTCCATTGAAGAAACTCGAGTTTCACCTGATTTCTAGTGGCGACTGGACAAAGCTTCTCTCCAAGAATGAACTCTTCTAAATCGAAAGCCCTAATTGCAGGTAGAACTTGCAATTTTTAGAGAACAAAATTGTTCTCATCAAACTTTAAAGGAAGATTAAAATTGAGGTGAATAGGAAACGAAGAAGATTAGAATGTACTTGCAGAAGAGATTCCTATAGATTGTAAACTTGATGATGCCATGGATAAGCAACCACAACTTTGATACCATGTAAATTGAGAGAGAAAATGGAAGAGTAAACTATGATAGAGAAAATGAATATGTATTGCAATGGTAATCAGATACAATATTTGGGTGTATATACAAGACTAAAACAACTCAAGGCTAACTAATGTTGAGGTGCCATGGTTACAACAACTACTCTTATTAAAAGAATTCTATTTCTCAACAACTTGAACGGTTAAACCTTATTAAGTTTGCACACTTAGTATATTGTGAATAACCTTATAATCTTAAGGACAAATCTTTTGGGTTATGGCACCACTTGATATATATATACCATTCTATTATATTATATTTTTTTAATATGGGGATTCATTCCATCTTCTATTAGCTTGACATATAGGTTTTCTAACAAACCTCACCACTAAAGTGAATAAGTAGATACATATCACTTGAGTTATAAGTATATGTTGAATTAAACACATTCAATTGTCTTTAAATTGGGGGAGACAAATTTGGTTCAACCATTAATTTTCACCACCTGTTTTTCTTTGGATGCATAAATTTTGTACCTGTCACGTACAACCCAAAAGTCATTACAAGAAAACAACCACGTCTAAATCAAAGCACATGCCTAGTCTTTTTTTTTTTTTTTTTTGAAGAAAACATGCCTAGTCTTTTTTAAACAAATACAATAGCAATTTCCAGAACATCATATTTATGTTAATGCCTTTGCATCATTTATTGAGTTTTATATGTACACCACCAGACATCAAGCAATGTAAAATTGAGAAGTTGACAGGAGAAATTATATGGGGGAAAAATTAGGAAAGCTTAATTTTAAAATGTAGTTTAAGAATCAAATACGTTCGTAACACACTTTTATTGACATTTAAATTCACTGATACATCTATTTCATGGAACCTCAATCTTTTGAAGACAATGTTGTATTTACTGTTTTAGTCGGAACTGGAACTCCTCCATAATGAATTTTGCAACCTTAGTTTCTATTGTGTTTCCTCCATATAGGCACACACTATATATAAAAAAAAATTAATCTTAAAGAATCCACGTAAAATATTTAAATTTGTGATAAAAAATTCAAAATTTTTTAATATTTATAGTAAATTTGTATCTATAACAAAAAAAGTTACGATAAAAATATAACTTTTTTTGTGACGTCATCAACTTTCTTGCCCTTTTGGCCTATGCGTATATGCATGACGGTGCTAAATAAAACACAACAAATGTCCTTGTGTCAATCAAGGCTAGGTGGCCTTATTCCATACAATGCTGGTTTTCAAATTTTTTTTTTTTCAAGCCATTTTGGGAGACATAGAGATGAAAAGAGGTTTTGATGTCACTTGGTCCTTTGTTGCAATAACTGGCTATCTAATTTTTGCAAAATCATCAACCATAATATTAGGGGTGGGCACGGTTCGATTCGGTATGGTTTTGGGTGAAATCGAACCGAATTAAAATTTATACGATTTTCAAAAATTGAAACTGACTCGAACTGAATTGAAGGTTTAAACCGAATCGAACCGAACTGAATTAATACGATTCAATTTGGTTCAGTTCAATACAGTTTTAGGCCTATTGGGCCTAATGGGTCTTTTAATATATTTAAATTTTAATATGCTTTAAATGCAAATTTGGACTATAGTTTTTAGTTTTAGTCTTTGGGGTATTGATTTTAGAATTCAAACTAATTTGGACTATAGTTTTTATATACTTATTTATTTTATAATTATCCATACATTTTTCTATTAGCTGCTGATCAATCCAAAATAACACTCCAAAATAGCTGCTTATCAGTCCTATATAATTATTCATACATTTTTCCATTAGCTGCTGGTCAGTCCATTAACAAAATTATCATAACAAAATTTAATAACAGTCCAAAATAATAAGTTCAAACTCCAAAAGTCCAAAATTACATCCCAAATTCAAATAAGAGTCCAAATTACCTTAATAAATATAATCCAAATGGGGCTAGAATTCTAAAATCAATATGATTTTTTATTACCCTTCCTACCTCCTACCCGTACACCCATCTTAACAGCCTTTCCTTTTCCAAAGTAGTTTTGTGAGAACGGCACGGGTAAGGTCTGGTGAGTGGTGACTTGTGAGTTAGTGAAAAATTAGGTTAGGTTTTTTTGTTTTTAATATATATGATGGTTCAACTGGTTCAAACCGGTTTTTGGCTACCAAAACCGAACCAAACCGAATTCAATACGGTTTTTCAAAATTCAAAACCGAATCGAATCGAATTCAAACTCAAAACCGATTCAAACTACAAATTACAATTCAAATACGGTTCAAATCAGTTCAGACATAGTTTGTGTGCCCACCCCTACATAAGATGATATTAAATGAGTGTGTTCTATAATTAAGACTTTGCCAAAATATATTATTTATGGACTCTTAAGAGAAATACATAGTTGCAAATAGTAGCCTAGCTAACATTTGAAGAAATGATGCGAATTTTATAAATTGATTATTTGAAACACACATTTCAAAATTCAATAATTTGCTTAAATGTACCATCATCTAAATAATAAATTTAGATAAAGATTTGAATAATGTAATATTACTTTTTAAAGTTCCATAAAATTCATTAAAGACCTCTTTTATAGAAAACGGTTAGCCCTAATTTTAAAATAGGTGGCTTGTAATTAGACAATCACTTCAAGGGAGACAGTGAAATTTACCCATATTAATAATAAATTGTACTACTTTTTTGCAAGTAATTATAACTTTATAAAAAGATGATCCATTTAGCCTGAAATGTACATGAGTTCTTTCCATGCTTCATTTGGCTGAAATTGATAACTCTTCTATTAATTTTAAATATATTCATACTCATGATCACAAATAAATTATATAACTTACACACCACACTTTGAAAAAAAAAAATTACAATTGAGAAAACAGAAAAACACATTAAAACTTAGAGAGAATCATTGAACATTGATAATACTAGTAGTGAAGAAAGAAGCCTTTATAAGATCAGGCCATGGAGTCCAAGGCGATGATGGTGCTAAGATTCATGGGGGTCATGTATTGGGTAGAGCCACTCATAATCTGCTGAACAATTATTCTGTTTGCCTTTTCAGATGGATGAAATGGATCCCAAAATGCGTAGTGGTCACGGTCCGGACACAAATTTGACAAAACTGTGCAGAGACCAAGCCCATTGTTTGGTCCTTGTCCACAACATGCTCTCTTTGATGTTTTAAATCCTAAAAAAAAAAAAAAAGAAATGCACGTTATTAAATACCTTTAATCGAACAAAAAGACCAAGGCAGAACTAATTATTATATATCTATTTGTAGAATCCATGTACCTGTTTGTGCCTGTAATATTACGTCTTCTTTCATGTAACGTGTATATGAACAAAAAATTTAAAAAAAATGTAGAAAAGAGGACTTGAATCCAATATTTTTATTGACTCAATATCATGTAGTAACTATTAAGTTTAAAAACTTAAACTGTTAAGTAATGGTACAACTATACTATTTAGAAGATAAATCCATAATATTTATGATGAGTTAACATACATTGTTCATGGTTATGACAATATACTTATAACACAATTATTAATTTTTTTTTTTTTTTTTTTGTGTATATCCAATTCTATTGTAAGTTGGAAACTAGTAAGTTGTGCTTATAAAGCAGTAGTTTTGGAAAGTACTGACGATTGCATACCGTAAGCTTGAGGGTTGCTGACGAAATCCATATGCATTTGTTGAGTATTTGCTCCAATGAAGACGGCTTTACCAATTTTGCTGTTTAATTCTCGCAGCATTTGAACGAGTCGTGGGTTGTACAATGATGCTGCTCTTTGCAGTTCTGCTGAGCATCCCCCATTTGTGCCTCGCATTGCCATTTCTGCTGGGACACAACCCATGGGTCCTGTTCCTGTAACAAGTACTCTACGTGCCCCCAATTTGTATAGCCTCTGCAATCGCAATATATAATAATGTATACATAAAAAATGGAATTTTATCATTAGTACGTTACCTACTTCGTGTGACCAACATTAGTGATTAATTAATTTTGCACGTTACCCCAAAAAATATAGTAGATTGGTGAATAGGGAATTACCATTAGCAGTTTTTGGTATTCGGAGATGAGATACTTTACATAATCCGGCAAAGAAAACTGGCAAGATCTTGCAGAGAAGGGAACCAAGTAGTAGTTATTCACAAAATCATTGCCACCAACTGTGATGAGTACAAGAGCTTGTTTCACAAGTTGGCGAGTTTGTTTAGCTCCGATAAGAGCACTCACTCGGTGTTGGTATTCTTCGAAGTAGTCCAATTGTCTAAACATTCTAATTATGTTTAACTGCAAAATTTAACATTTTAGAGTATATGTTAAGATGGTATTATATTCTTGGATTGTACATTTTATTTAAAACTCCTTAATTGTATACTAAATTGTTATCAAGATGGAAATTGAGGAACTAGAGAGTCAATTGACTTACAAATTGGATGCCAGTGTCATTGAGAATTCCTATTCCAGCTGAAGCGAAGTTGGCACCAATAAAAAGCCTTTGTCCGGTGAGCTCGGGGCTCAAGTATGGCAATGGGGGTTCTGATTGGCCAATTTGCTCACCTGAGATTGCCCATCATAGAGATTAATTAATTAATGCAATATGTGTGTGTGTATATATATATGTATGTGTGTGCATGCGTCTACATACATAGGTGCCTCAACATCAAAATGTGGATCATAAAAACATGAAATAAACAAAGATTAGAACTAACTAATCATGTCGGGGATGTTGAGGCCATTAGAGAAACGGCCTGTGGCTCGATGAGTGGGATAATCAATTCCATATGGTGATGAATCTGCCCGAGCAGTTGTTGCTAAGTAGTTGTTGTTACCACTATCAACAAGCGAATCACCAAACACAAAGAAAGCTCGAGCCTCGGTTAGGGAAGCAATGGTCCCTAATGCCAATACAACTCCTAAAATCATCAAAGTAATGAAATTTGATGAAGTAATAGCCATTGACATTGTCTTCAAAATCCTGAAAACAGCTACTCAACTTGTATTGAAATGGAATGGAAAATAGCTCTATATAACTTGTGCAATCTGCCTACATTGGATGCAAAGGACCAAATATAATAAAAATTCAATCTTCAATATATGTAGTTGTGCTTGTGCAACGCAATAACTTGTTCTAAACATGGCAGCTTGCACCAGCTACTTAATTTAATTAATGCCTTCAAATGCAGATTTATTGGCTTTAAGCCTTTAATTTCCACTGGTTTATATACAAATTTATAATTTTATAATCTATGATAAAGTAAGATTTTCATGATGAATTTGGAATGGAAATTTTGTATTATCTAGTAGAAACCAGTAATAACACCTAACCACACTTGAAATTGAAAAAAATCCATTAATGATTTGAATAATGCTAGGCTATCCAAAAATTTATCCAAATTTGTTCCAAATTTATTGTCCAAATAATGTGGCAAGCTGATTTATAACTACCACATTACCAATGCATCATATCATAATTAACTTAGTTGTTACAAATTAACTTACCAAATTGTGAAACCCGAATACCAGGTGTTTGATACAATAGTGAAGATGTTTGATAAAAGGCTTGAAAGAACAAGCTCTAAAATGAAGAAAGAAAATACTGGAATCAGTAAGTAATGATTGAGAGAACTGATTCTTATTATATACAATCAACAATGTTAACAAGAATCAATAGATAAAAGAGTGGGAAAAACTAACTCTCCTCTAACTAATTTTTCTAGAATTAAGGACAACCTATCAACATTTCACATCATCACAATTCTGTTAACTACAACTCATAAATAGATAACACTATAATAACAGCTGATGTTGATGACAGTCACACAGTTGTTGAGAGGTTGATGATGTTTTGGCAGTCACGAGTTGGGCTGAGAAAAGTTGTGACCAACTGCTCCTTTGGTTGCTTATTTGACAGCTACCATAAGCTGAAGAGTTATCAGCTGTTGACTCTTCTGCTGTTGACACTACAGCAACCAATGTAGTTGGATCACTAGTTATATTCTTCACATTCTCCCTCAAACTAAATTGAGATGAAACAGCTAAGTTGAGTTTGCTCCTTAGAAATTCAAACCTGGCAGCTGTAAAAGCCTTTGTAAAAGCATCAGCAGTTTGGCCATGAGTAGAAATAAATTGAACCACAAGCTACCTAGATGCAATCTTCTCATGGATGAAGTGAACATCAATATCAATATGTTTTGTTCGTTGATGAAACATAGGGCTGTGAGCTAAGGAGCTGGCCCCCGTATTATCACACCATAAGATAAGAGTGCCAACTAAGGAAATACCAAGTCTTTGAGCAGACTACACAGCAAATGATCTCTATTGAGGCTTAAGAAAGAGCCCTATACTCAACCTCGGTACTCAATCGAGCAACAACACGTTGTTTTCTAGAGTACCAAGTTACAAGATTAGAACTGAGGAACACACAACAACCATTCATGGACCTGCGATTATCCTTACAAGAAGCCTAATCTGCATCACTATAGGCCTCAAGAAAGAGCTGTTTAGTTGGCTGAAATAATAAGCCAATCCCTACAGTGCCCTTAAGGTAACAAAGCACCTGTTTACAAGCTTGCCAATAGACATCAGTTGGGGCAGCTAAGAATTGGCTAAGCTTGTTAACAGAGAATGAAATATCTGGCCTAGTGTAGGTTAGGTATTGTAGAGCACAAATTGTGCTTCGATAGAAAGTAGAATCCAAAAATGGTTGACTATTATCATGTGAGAATTTGATGCTCGAACATATAGGTGTGTTACAAGGTTTTGAGTTCAACAACTTGGTCTTAGTTAACAAGTCCAAGATATACTTTGTTTGAGTAAGAAAAATACCTTGAGAGTTCCTATATACTTTAAAACCTAGGAATTAATTACATGCCCCAAAGTTTTCAATGCAAACTTAGAATGAAGAACAATAATGGTTTGATATATAAGAACATGATTAGAACCAGTAATCAATATATCATCAACATTTATTAGCATATAAAGAACATACTTGCCTTGCTTCTTGATGAAGAGAGAGATACCCGAAGCTAAATTGATGAAGCCCCAAGATAGCAAAACATTTCTAAGCTTGTGGAACTAAGCCTTTGGAGCTTGCTTTAGACCGTAGAGTGCTTTTAGTTTGTACACATGATGAGGGAATGTGGAGCTAATAAAACCAGCTGGCTACTCCATGTATACAAGCACTTGGAGATCACCATTAAGGAACGTATTGTTAACATCCACTTGTTGGATATCCCAACCAAAGCTGGCAGCCAAAGTGAAAATAACACGAATGGTAGATGGCTTTATCACGGGGCTGTAAATCTCAGAAAAATCCACACCCTGGGTTTGATGAAACCCTTTAGCAGCCAACCGTGCCTTGTATTTAGCAATTGAACCATCTTACTTATACTTAGTCCGAAACACCCACTTGTGACCCACAATATTGCAGCTAGAACTCGAGGCAACTAGTGTCTGTGTTGTTTCAAATCAAAGCATCATATTCTTCTTGTACGACACTTCTCCATTTAGGATCAGCAAGAGCACTCTTAACATTAGTAGGTTCACTTTGGATAATTGAAGTAACAAGTGATTGACACAAAGCAGAAAAAACTATGGGTTTGGAATGGCCTGTTTTGGATCGAGTAAACATGGAGTGTGTAGAAGAGACAAGAGGAGCAAGGATAACAGAAGGAACGGATGGTGCAACAACACGTGCAGTAAGAGGGACATTATATGCAGCAAGAGATAAAAATGCATGAGAGACAGTAGGTGCAGGATTGACAGGTGCAGAATTAAGTTCCACCTAGATTTGAGGTGAAGAAACACTAATAGGTGGTGACAGTGGTGGATTGAATACAGGACTGGAAGGAAGTAAAGGAGGACTGGAGGAAGATTTAGGAAGAACATGTAAAGGAGCAGAAACAGATGACAAATCAGCTTGAGTTGAAGAGTAAAACAGAAAAGGATAAGGAAAATCCAACTCATGAAATACCACATTGCAAGAAAGATAGATTCTACCACATGGATGTAAGCATCTATAACCTCTGTATTGCAAGCTATAGTCTATGAACACAGATTTGCTTGAATGAAATTCAAATTTATGTTTAGATTATGATCTACTATAGGGAAAACATGCACATCCAAAGGTTTTAAAATAGCTATAATTGGATTTTCTATGGAAAATCTTTTCAAAGGGAGATATATGGTGAAGTAAAGGTGTAGAAAGAATATTAAGAAGCAACACAGTAGCTTGAAAAGCTTCTAACCAAAAGGATAATGGAAGTTTGGCATAAGCTAGCAAGGTGAGACCTTTCTCTACAATATGGCGATGTTTTCTCTCGGGGACACCATTTTGTCGGTGAGAATATGGACAAAAATGCCTAAAAAGTATCCCATGAAGTTTAAGATAGGGGGCAAAAGCTAAAAACTCCTTTCCCATATCAGTTTGGAGTATCTTAATAGGTTTGTCAAACTGTTTCTCTACTAGAGTTCAAAAGGTTACAAACACAGAAAATACCTCAGATATGAGTTTTAATGGAAAAATCCAAGTAAACCTAGTAAAGCTATCAATAAAGATTATATAATACCTAGATCCTTTGGTAGAAAGATGAGGAGAATGACCCAAAACATCTATAAATACAAGTTCAAGTGAGGCAGTGGCTGTGATAGTATTTATAGTAAATGGTAGCAGATGCATTTTAGCTATTTTACATGAATTACACCACTCAACATTAGAAATAGAACAATTCACGTTGATAGACTTTAGAACATATTCTAACACATCACAAGAAGGATGACCAAGCTTGTAATGCCATAAGGAAACAACATTGTTAATTTTTGCAACATGAGCAGTATTACAAACATAATATTTTGACAAAGAAGAAACATGAAACTGATTGTCTGCAGTTTTAGCAATATTTGGACAGTGACCGAACTTATTACAATAACTAAAACAAGAATCAGCAAGGTATAAAGAAGCATTCCCTGATTGAAGACCAGGAAGCTTGACTTTTGCCTCTTCAAAGTGCAGCTGATAGAGACCTCTTTTAAGGGTTCCTTAGAGCAGAGTTTTCTTGAAAATCTTGTCCTTAACAACATAAGAATTATCAAAAAATATAGCCACAACATTGTTGTCTCTAGTAAACCTAGAAATACTAAGAAGGTTCTTAGCTATTTTGGGTACGTGAAGGACATATTTCATAGTTAAAGGTTAAGTAGATGTAGTATGTGAATTAACCAAAGTTTCACCAATATTACAAATAGACAATTGATGTCCATTACCAACTAACAATCTATTTGATCCATTATATTGAGTAAAGGATGAGAGTGTACCGAGATCCAATGTCACATGGCTAGTAGCACCAATGTCAGCATACCAAGCAGGGTCTGCCACCGAATCTGGAGTAGCTTGATACTGATTGAAGTGAGCTTGGTGATTCCCTTGATAACCAAACTGATTTCCTTGATAACTAGGTTCAGTGCCTTAATAATAACCCCCTCCACCATGTTGCATTTGATAATTGCCCTGCTGCATAACAGGACCTTGATAATAACCACCCATACCTTGTATCTGAATCTGCATAACTGTAGGACCTGATTGATTGTGATTGGTGTTAGAACCAAGAGGACCAGAAGAAACTCGATCATAGCGGTTGTAACATTGAGCTGCAGAGTGTCTAGGTCTATGACAAATCTAACATGGTGGTCTATTATTATTCCACCTTCTTCGGCCTCTCTTTTCTCTATTATTGTTACCTCTGCCACCAGATTGATTATGATTAGGTTATCCACGGTTAAAATTGCCCCTACCACCATTGTTAGAGACAAAATTCGTTGATAGTGTGGAAATGTCAATCTGCAATACTGAGTTAAGGTGAGCAATCCTTTGCTCATGAGTCATAAGCATATATTGTGCTTCATGAAGGGTAATCGAAGATTGTTGTCGAGAAACCAATACTACAACGGGGTCATAATCGTCCTAAACCATTAACACACTTAGAAGCAGATCCATATCAGTTACAGGTTGCCCAGTAGATTTTAGACTATTACCATAAGACTTGACCTTGAGAATAAATTCACTAATGCTACTCGATCATTTCTTAGCATTTTAGAGTTCATATTTTAGCTGTAAAAGTTTTGCAAGTGACTCGCTTGAGAATAAGGAGCCTAAAACTTGCCAGAACTCAAGAGAAGTTTGGCAATTGGTGAGCTCACCAATTAACCCTTCATTAATAGTGCTCATCAACCAACACAATAGCAACTAATTAGACCTTCTCTAATCTACATATTCTTCATTCACAACAACTTCCTTCTCAGTACTATTATCAGAAGTGAGTTTAACAAACTTACTTGGACAAATTTTTTTACCATTGATGTACTCTTCAGCTCAAGAGCTCTTATAGCCGGCAGAACTTGAGCTCTCCAATGGATGAAATTATCCCTAGTTAGCTTCACAAACAAGTTGAAGTCTAGAGCCTTCGAAATAGAAGCAAATTCGATCTTTCTTGAAGACGAGGATGTGTTAAGACCTGGAGCCAAAGTCGTAGAGCTTGAATCATGCGCCATAGTTTGCTCTGATACCATGTGAAACCTGAATACCAAGTGTTTGATACAATAGTGAAGATGTTTGATAAAAGGCTTGAAAGAACAAGCTGTAAAATGAAGAAAGAAAATACTGGAATCAGTCAAGTAATAACTGAGAGAACTGATTCTTATTATACACAATCAACAATGTTAATAAGAATCAATAGATAAAAGAGGGGAAAAACTAACTCTCCTCTAACTAATTTTTCTAGAATTAAGGATAGCCTATCAACCTTCCACATCATCACAATTATGTTAACTACTACTCATAAATAGAGAACACTATAATAACAGATGATATTGATGACGGTCACACAATTGTTGAGAGGTTGATGATGTTTTGGCAGTCACAAGCTGGGCTGAGAGAGGCTGTGACCAACTGCTCCTTTGATTGCTTATTTGACAGCTACCATAAGCTGATGAGTTATTAGCTGTTGACTCTTCTGCTATTGACACTTCAGCAACCAATGTAGCTGGATCACTAGCTATATTCTTCACACAAATCATTTAGATAATGAATGTGGACAAATTTTTGGACAGTATAACATCACTCTAATGATTTATGTTAGAGAGAGAAAAAAGAGTGCCCATCGGTTGAAATTGATTTGTAGCTCATACTTATTTTTCCAATATCTGTAATTAGCATGTAGGCTTCTTATCCATACGTAAAAAGGGCTCTGAAATTCCTTTATCTTTCTAAAATTTGAACATTTTTGAAGCTGACCCCTAGAGCTCAATATAATTATAGAAAAAGTTCTTTTTGATTTTGTTATTTTTTGTGATTGCTAAATTATTTTAGAAGCACAAAATTGTAACTTAAAATTTGAAAATTATTTTTGAATCATGAACCGAATGCTTGTTGGGTATTATTGATCTCATTTTTCTTAATGTTATTCTAGTCAAGTAAGTATCGGTTTTGGTGAAAATATCGTAAGTCTAATTCACTACAAACAAAATGGGTATCCATTACGGGTTATCTACTACGGGCAAAGGTGGCCCATTTTTAATTAATATATCTACTACGGGCTTTTAAAGGCCCGTAGTAGAAAATCATTTAACCACTACGAGCATATTGAGCCCGTAGTAGATAAAGGATTCCACTACGGGCCCAAATTGTGCCCGTAGTGGATGTTTAATTATCCACTACGGGCCATTAAAGGCCCGTAGTGGATAATTAATTAACCATTATAGGCTCTCCTGGGCTCGTAGTGGATAAGCCATCCACTACGGGTCTAGGAGAGCCCGTAGTGGATACTCTATTTTTTTTGTCTCACCAGCTTCCCCTTTAGAGCCCTAGCTACATTTCATTTTTTTTTTCCTCCCTCTCCCGCCGCACCCACAGCCACTCCCCTCTCGTCTTTCTCAAACAGTCGGCCACCACTTTTCTCCCTCATGCCGCACCGCACCCCGCCCACTTTGCCCCCTCGCCCAGCTCGCTCGCCCCCTGCACCCAGCTCACTCGGCCACCGCCAACTCAGCTCGCTCGCCCCTTGCGCCCAGCTCGCTCGCCCACCGCCACCCCAGCTTGCTCGCCTCCTGTACCCAGCTCGCTCGCTCACCCCCTGTGCCCAGCTCGCTTGCTCGCCCCTTGCGCCTAGCTTGCTCGCCCCTGCGCCCAGCTCGCTTGCCCACATCGCCCAGCTTTGGCAATAACGCTCCAGCACGACAGCTCCCCCAGCGCGAGACGCCCAAGCGCCCAGTAGCCACAGCGCCCCAACGCCCAGCGACCCAACCCCAGCACCCAACGAGCAGCGGCCCAATCCCAACGCCTACTGTCCTTCGCGCTCTCTACCAATCTCCCAAATGCTCGTCGCTCGTCCGCAGCCCCTTACCTTCACTCTTCCTCGGCTAGTACGGTAAATTTATTTTCTGGGTTGGTTTGTTTCGATTGTGTTGAATGAATTACAAGGATTGAAGAAAAAAAAAGAAAAAAAGGGTGCGTGTTGTTTTGGTGTTTGTTCTTTCTGGGGCTCTTTGGTGTCTGGAGTCTCCAAATAGGTTCACTTTGTTTTCTAAATTTGGAAAGCTAAAAAATTTGAGGTGTGTGATACCAACAAAAAAATAGATGGTGTTGCATTTATAGAAATTGTAGTAAAATACATTTCTTGAAAAACTTGTACAGGTTCTGTATCTATCTTCTTTTCATTTTAAAAACATATTTCTTAGAAACCAACATTTCATGGAAGAAGAAATTGGAGGTGTTTTTTTTCAAAGGACTTGTATGTTCAACGATCGTGAATTCTATGAAACATATCACATAGTAATTGGAACTCATGAATTCCATTGTTTATAAACAAACATGGATACTACTAAATTATGTCAAACATTTATTGGAATTTTGTGGAACTGATTCTTATAGTTTTTTATACTCATTTATATGTAGTAGCAGACTAGCTATATATTTGCCACTAAATTAGGAGAATAAACTACTGCCTAAACCATAAAGATTCTCTACTAATTTAGAAACTAAATTAGGGATGAGATTTGGTTACCAAATGTTCTTATTTAGTCAATTACTAAAACAATAAAATATAATAGGAAATTGAATGAAACACAGAATAGGAAGCTGAATCTCAACACTCCCCCTCCAGCTTGGTTGTAGTCTCGGTAGGTTGAAAACGATTGATGGTAAGAGAAATATAAATGAGTCTTAACCCTGAATACTTTAAGTGGATTAGTTTTCTTGTCTCATAGTCATGTTTACCGATGTAACCATCAAACAATATTATTAGAAAACTGAATCTCTTCCACACATAGGTACCGAAAGTTTGTATTGGCCATATAATTCAATAATTAAGTTTGTATTAGCCACATACCTAATATTTTGACACCTAATATTTTAATTCCAATAAAATGCTAGAATTCAAAAATTAAGTAGTTAAAGTCTAACACAATTAGTATGAACATGATCATTACCTAATTAACATTTGATTTGAAATTAATCTCATTCCAAAGGTTCAAATCAGATTAGAAAACAAATATTAAAATTGTCATGGTTTTATAATATTATAATCTTTCATTTTAAATATTAATCAAAAACAAAATCCATGTAGGTAAGCTGGTTCTTTAAAGAATGCTAATATACACCAATATTTGATGCTTTAATTGTGAGGACTGAGGAGCTTTGAAAGTAACATAGATGTTTATAGTGTATCACCAATAAAGGACTGATTTTGTTCATTGGAAGTGCAGCAGCACCCACAACTCTTAAAGTTGCATACAGTTAAAATTAGACAAGTTTGGAAATTAATTAAAATCACACAATAAAAAGTACATTGGACATAATAAAATACGATATTAGCTGCTCTCAAAGCATGTGTTATTTATATATATAGTTTATGTTGTCAATCTCTATTATCATTTTTTTCAAACTATATGATGGTTGTGTTTGTCATTTCTTAAATTTTTATTAATTATTGCAGTGAGTTCTGCATTCAAATGGATAAGAAATGGTTACGATTTTCGAGGATATTACCTTAAACTCATTGAATATACAGATTTAGAACTTTTGAATTCAAGTAATGACATAGTTTGGTTTTTCAATTTTTTTTTTTTCATTATCAAATTTAGGGTAAGCCAAGAATATATAGATGGTGCTAGAAATTTTGTTGAGGCTGCACAAAGACATTTAAGAAATCCTAATATGATTCCTTACCCTTGCATAAAGTGCATAAACCATAGATGGCATTAGACTAAGATAGTTTGTAACATCCCGGATTTCGGATAATTAATTTTATATATGTGAAAATAAATTTTGTGATTGGAAGGGGTGTAAATGTAATTAAAAGTATGATTTCTAGGTGGACCAGATGGAACGGTCCAAAAATGATGCAAGAAAAAGGAAAACTGAAGCAGAGAGCATCGCGACCTGGTCACCGCGACCACAGGTCGCGATGGCTTGCTCGCGGCGAAAAATGAGATTTTGGGCAGTGAGCATCGCGACCAGTCACCGCGACCACAGCTCGCGATAAACTGCTCGCGATGAAAATGACAACATCTGGCAGTGAGCAACGCGACCACCAGCGCGACCAAGGTACTGCGAGGTGTGCTCGCGACGAAGGCGGTGCAAACGCTCCAGTGAGTACCGCGACCTGGTGGCGCGACCACAGGTCGCGACAGCAGAAAAATATAAAAAAAATTTGGCTTCCGCGAGAAGCCACAAACACACAGAACAGAAAGAAAAGAGAGGCAGAGAGCAAGAAAGAAAAGAAAGAAGAAAAAAAAAAGAGAAGAAAGAAGAGAAAGAAGAAGAAGAGAAAGAAGAAGAAGAGGAAGAAGAAGAAGAAAAGAGGAAGGAAAGAGAAAAAGAAGTGTAGGAGGAAGAGAAAAAGGAAGAAAAAGGAAAAAGAAAATCGTGAAAACGCGATTCTTCGAAAAGAAACGGTATCCAGGTTGGTGTACACACGATTTCGAACTTATTTTGATAAAAAGTTTCGATTTAGTATGTTAAAAATATCGTTATGGATTTTATACATTCGTATTGATTTGTAAATATACTCGTATTGCATTTTGTTTATATATTGTTGAGTGATTGTGCTTTATTGTGAAAAGTTGAATAAAATCTTGTGTTTCAAAACCCTAATTTCTAGTTGGTGTTTGATTTTCTCATTTATGGATTTTGATTTAAAATAGTCTTCGTCGATTTCTAAAACCAAGGAATCGTTTTGTTATGAATTTTAAAGGCCCTGATATATGTATAGGGATATTTGGATATAGGAGATTGACATGTCAATTGGGTATATTAGCAGTACTGCGCCGATCTTTCTGTATTGATATCACTCTATGGATTATTAGCAGTCACCGTTGTGGCCAATCCTTGAGTGAAGCTGTTTCCGATGGGTAGTTCCAGTTAGTTCCGATGTCGGAAATAACATCTGTATAGGGATACCATTTCAGCGGGCAGTTCCCGTTGGTTCCGATGCTGAAATGGGAAACCCGACTGTATATTCGGCGGGCAGTTCCTGTTGGTTCCGATGCCGAATAACCCGTAATCCAGTCCTGCGAACCCTGGTATATGTATCAAGGGCCCAATTGAGAAATGATAGTTAGAAAACATTATGATACGGAATTCCAGAAATTTCTGACGTATTGTATGTTTATATAGTTCAAAACGTTTGTTATATATTTGAAAATTCTGTTTTTAAGCTTTACTGTTTACTTATAATTCTGCATTTCGGATTTATGAAATACTGGTTTAGATATCCTGTTTTATATTATATTACCGTTTATTTTAAGTGTACACCCACTAGGCAGTTTTGCTTAGCGCGTTAGTTTTGTTTCTAACGCGTAGGTAATAAAGATACCGAGGACGGAAAGGACTAAAGAGTCACCAGCTGCAGAGAAGAATTCAGAGTCACCACATTGGGTAGTTATATATGTATTCCTGTATAATGTAGTTAAATATGCATGCATATACAGAGGATTTTGTAATTATGTTTTGTAATAATGTGTTGTAATTAATTATTTTATGATTTCTATTTCGCATTTTTCAAAAAGGATTTGTAGATATTGAATTGATTTATATCCTGTTTGAAAGTCGCACTAAACGGCAGAGTGCGCATTTGAATGGATTGAGATTAGAAGTGTTTGTGGATTTTGTGTGTATTGGATTTTTCTTTGAAAAACAGGTTTTGTGGAAATCCGAAAAAAACAAACGGAACTCTGCCGAAATTTTATAAAAAGTTTATTGATTGGGCTCACTAAAAAATGATTTCAAAATAATAAACTCTATGGTTTTTCAATGGATTGAAAATTTATTCTATGGGCTCACAATGATTTTGGAAATGTTTTTGAATTTAGAAAGTTTTGAAAACCCGAGTAGCGCTCCCTGGGTCGATCCAGCCGGGTCGGGTCAGGGGGTGTTACATAGTTTATGAGCATTTGGTCATTTATGAGATGGATCCTACATACACTAATTGGGTCTTTCATGGGGAAAATCCAATTAGTTCCACCCCCATTGAAAATAGATCAACTGCGTTTACAATGTATAAGGATGTAGACATAGGATATCATGATAATATTGAACCGGATGTGGGGATAGAAGATGAAGACCTCACTCATATTGTAGAAGATGTTGATATTCCATTGTATGGAGGTTGCTCAAAATACACAAAGTTATCTGCTATTGTTGTTTTATATAAACATAAAGCTACACATGGTCTATCCGATAAGGGTTTTGATGAACTTCTTAGTCTCATTTGAGACATATTACCTCAAGATAATGTACTGCCAGATTCATTATACTCCACAAAAAAGTAGCTTAAAGTATTTGATTTGGGGTATGACAAAATTCACGCATGCATAAATGATTGTTGTTTGTTTAGAAAGGAGTTGGAGCATCATGAAGAATGTCCAAAATGTGGCACTTCTCGATGGAAAGTAAACAAAAGTATCAAACACATCTACAAAGGAGTGCCCGCAAAAGTACTTAGATACTTTCCAATTATACCAAAGTTTAGGAGAATGTTTAGATCACCTGAAATGGTGAATGACTTGACATGGCATTCTACTCATACAAGTCAAGATAGAAAGATGTGCCACCCTGTTGATTCGGAAGGATGGAAGACTATAGATGACACATGACCATCTTTTGCATCAGATTCACGCAACTTGAGGCTTGGTTTAGCTGCGGATGGATTTAATCCCTACAAAAACCTAAGCTCTACATATAGTTGTTGGCCATTGGTGCTAGTTACATACAATCTACCCTAATGGAAATGTATGGCTAAAGAAAATTTGATGCTAACATTATTAATTCCAGGAAAGAAACAGCCTGGGAATAATATTGATGTATACTTGCAGCCACTTATAGAAGATTTGAAATTGTTATGGTATGCAGGAGTAGAAGTTCATGATTCGTCTATTAATTCCTCCTTCAACTTAAATGCTATTTTGATGTGGACCATAAATGACTTTCCTGCATATGGAAACCTGACAGGATGTTGTGTGAAAAGTCAGTATGCTTGCCCCGTATGTGGGTTGAACATATCTTCTGAAAGGTTGAAATTCAGTAATAAGAATGTGTACATGGGCCATCGTCAATTTCTTCCAATGAATCATACATTTCGAAAAAATAAAATATGGTTCAATGGGAAAGAGGAAATGGATGAGCCGCCTACTATTCTTGATGGCAAACAAATTCAATTTGCATGTGCGGAAGTTAAAAATGATTGGGGAAAAGCAACAAACAAAAAGAGGAAGAGAAAGTGTCATCCTATTTGGAAGAAAAGTTCAATATTCTTTGAACTACCATACTGGGAGGTAACTTTTTAATTTCAACTTTATTTTAATTTCTATTCATACACACACACACACACACATATATATATATATTAAATGCATCTGTGGTTGGTAAACAAACTACAACACAACTTCGAGAATAGATGAAAAAACAAAATAAAAGATATGAAGATGAGATGAAAAGACATAAAGATGAGATGAACGCTTTTAAGCAACAACTTAAAGATTTGCAAAGTTCTGTATTCAATATGCAGGTAACGTGTTATAAAAAATCTATAATATTAGATTAATTTATAATGATATTTCAATTGATTTTAATTACTTTTTACTTTTAGACAAATGATAGAGGACATAGTGGAGGAAGAGGTCCTTCTAATAGTATGCATAAGGTACATAATATAAAAATCCAATAATATATAATATTTTTGTCTTCTTTAAAACTTTATAAGTTTATAAAGTTTCAATGTCTATTGAAATTTTATATTTTATTTTTAAAGCTACAATATTCAAGTGCCTCAAATTTATCGGGAGGTAATAAATGTGTGAATATCGCTGGAACTTCTGCAAAGGTAAATTTGAATAAACTTTATTAATTAATAAATTAAATATTGTCTTGAGATTTATTAACCTTTAATCACTTTTAATTTTATATGCAAATGTTAGTTATTTTCTAAGGCATCTACAAGTCATATGGATGGTTCAAGTGGAAAGGGAAAAAAGTGCAAATTATTACATTGGATGGGCAATGGAGAGGTAGTAACCGAAGCTGAAGTTGATTGCACGGATCCACAGGCTGTGGTCCATCACACGATTCTTGGTGCAGATTGTTGGAGAGTTTGTGTGAAGAAAATTTCAGTGAGCAAGGTTATTTTATATCGTGCTACTACTGAGTTTATGATACTTGAAGACGCATTAAACTCATTTATTGCTTGGCCAGCAAAATATGTAATCAAGATGATATGATTATGTGTTTTTATTCTTCAAGTTAAATATATTAGTTTTTATTGATTGTATTATTATTTATAATTTTTTGAATTATATGTTGCAATATTGCATAATGTTTTGCAGGAAATTGAAACCAATATAAATGGTATAATAAATAAAATAGAATATTAAAAAAAAAAATTGTCGGACGCCCGTAGTAGAAAATATTTTTGACTACGGGCATTGCCCGCTATATTAAAAAAATCAACTACGGGCAATGCCCGTAGTGGAAACCTCATTTACTACGGTAAGCGCTACGGGCTTCGCCCGTAGTCGTTACTTTAACTATCTACTACGGCCTTAGTTATAGCGGGTCTGCGCCCGTAGTGGATGCTCATCCACTACGGGCATTGCCCGTATGCCCGTAGTGGATAAACTGTTTTTTTTTGTAGTGTAAATTTTTAAAAATTTTAGAGAAAACATCAAAAATATCGGCAAATATCGCCAATATTTTTAAAATATCAGTTACATTCAAAGATATTTTTTCAACCGTTACCCCAAAACATAAAAAATCATAAATATTTTCAGTCAAATTATTGATATTTAGCGACATCATCAGTACGGCCAGTATTAAAACATATTCATCTAGGAATTAACTTCAACTAAAAAGCAGATGAGAAAACTTAAAGGTTACTATCAATAGATGCTCATTCATGAAAAGAAGATATAAAAAAAAACAAAGTATGAAGCCTTATAGCCTTTTTTTTTGGTGTCTTGTGACCCAGGAATCATTTCCACCGCTGCGGTATCTCATTGCTAGTGGTCATATTAATTCAAGTCACATGCAACTAAAAAAAAGGCTTTACATTTATCTTCTCTGAAAAATGAGAATGCATTGATAGAAAACCTAAAAGTTGTGTCGTGTGATTCTTGGTCAATTAAATATTCTCTTAGATAGCTCAAAATTAAATTTTTTAGAAATTATAATTTGTTTATATAATATTTTCTTTTGTTTACTTTAAATGCGCAATGAGATGAAAAATTTAGTGTATTAAAGCCATATCAATATTTTAAGGCATTGATTAACTTAAAGTAAGTGGAAGCTGCTATTGCTAGTGCAAGCTGGTGTTGTCTTGTAACACAACTACCTCTATTGAAGATTGCTTTAATTATTTTTTTTTTGGGGTGCTTTAATTTCAACCAATATTGTTAGAATGCACAAGTTATATAAACCGTTTCCATTCTTTTCTAACCACATCTCACAGATTTCTTTTTTCAATAGTAAAACAAAAATTTAAGTAGCTCTTTTCAGGATTTCAACAAATCTTGTCAATGGCTACTTTAACACATTTCAATATCTCTTGGATGATTTTAGGTCTTGTGTTGGCATTAGGAGCTGTTGCTCCCCTAGCTGAGGCTCGAGCCTTCTTCGTGTTTGGTGATTCACTTGTTGACAGTGGCAACAACAACTACCTAGCAACAACTGCCCGTGCCGACTCACCCCCTTATGGGATTGATTATCCTACACGTCGACCCACAGGCCGTTTCTCTAATGGCCTCAACATTCCTGACATTATCAGTATAGTTTCTAATCCTTGTTTACAATTTTTTTTTATAGGTTGTATAACCCATAATATATATATATATATATATATATATATATAGTGCATGTACATAGATATATGCTATAAATTACACTACTTTATCACAATGCAATATGGTCAGGTGCACAAATTCGTCAACCACAGCCCCCACTGCCATACTTGAGCCCAGAGCTCAATGGACAAAGGCTTCTCATTGGTGCCAATTTTGCTTCAGCAGGGATAGGAATTCTCAATGACACTGGAATCCAATTTGTAAGTCATTTTTCTCTCTAATTTCTCAACCTCCATCTAGATAGTAAGTTTAAAATATAGTTATATAAGGAGGTATAAAGAACATGTACAATTATATTCAGGAGTACCATCAATTTTAACATATAATCTTTAATGTTACATTTGCAGCTAAACATAATTAGAATGTTTAGACAACTGGATTACTTCGAGGAATACCAACGTCGAGTGAGTGCTCTCATCGGAGCTCAGCAAACTCGCCAGCTTGTAAACCAAGCACTAGTACTCATCACAGTTGGTGGGAATGATTTTGTGAATAACTACTACTTGGTTCCTTTCTCTGCAAGGTCTCGCCAATTCCAATTGCCAGATTATGTCAAGTATCTCATCTCCGAGTATCGAAAATTATTAGTGGTAATATTTAGCTTTATTTCCATATTCATTAATCTGCTACAATTTTTTGCTGTAACCATTACACTATACACAAACTGATGTTTAATTGGTAATCTAACTCAAAAATTATATTACTTAGTATTGATTGTTTTCATACACATTATTATGTATTGTGGTTGCAGAGGCTATACAAATTGGGAGCACGTAGAGTTCTGGTGACGGGAACTGGACCGATGGGTTGTGTTCCAGCAGAACTGGCCATGCGAGGCACAAACGGGGGATGCTCAGCTGAACTGCAAAGAGCAGCATCCTTGTACAACCCACAACTCGTTCAAATGCTGCGAGAAGTAAACAGGAAAATTGGTAAAACTGTATTCATTGGAGCGAATACTCAACAAATGCACATGGATTTCGTCAGTAGCCCTCAAGCTTATGGTATGTATGCCAGCAGCCCTACTACTATACTTGATTATTGCAAAACTTCCACGAATCACAATAATATGACTAGCTTCTTAGGAAAACATGCCTAGAGCAAATTATCATAACCATAAATAAAATACTACATTAGAAATTATGAGGTAGCACCAGAGTTTCTTAAATAAGGTTCTTGAATTCTCAACTATTAGTATTAGATGGATTTAGCGGATGATCAGATAATTTTCATTTTTCGTTGTTATGCATAGAATTCGAACTTTTACAGTAAAAGTAGACTCACGCAGTGAATATTGTGAATATAGTTTAAACACTATTATTTGATTCTTTATCATCTTAAGCTTTGTCTCTCTCTCTCTCTCTATGTTTTTTGAAAGGTTGTAACAATCAAATTTATGTTGATATATAGGATTTACAACATCAAAAGTAGCATGTTGCGGGCAAGGACCAAACAATGGGCTCGGTCTCTGCACACGATTGTCCAATTTATGCAGCAACCGTGACCAATACGCATTTTGGGATCCATTCCATCCATCTGAAAAGGCAAACAGAATAATCGTTCAACAGATTATGACTGGCTCTACCAAGTACATGAACCCCATGAATCTCAGCTCCATCATTACCTTGGACTCTATGGCCTGATCACAAACTTTAATGATTTCTTAGCAATATCAACCATCCATTTCTTCATGATTTGAAATTAAGTTAATTTTATTTATTTTGTTTGCCCCGAGTGTCATGGATTTTCAAAAGTGTGGTGTAACTGTTTGGTAATTTATTTGTATGAGTAAACATTACTCTCCAGATTCTGCTTGAATAATTAATTAGTACAAGGAAGCGTGCAATTTTTATTTATTTGATTTATCTTGGTTATATATTGTCCATACGACAATTTGTGTCCTGACCTCTACCATTTTCTTTCTTTCTAACCAAACAATGAGTTTAAACAATTATGTTCTTTTTTTTATTTACCAACTGCAATAGCACGACTCGAACCTAAGGTATTATATTTAATATAATATTTGTTTCACCAATCTCATGTTAACATATTATTATAACTTATTATAATAATATGTTAGAGCTTAATACTATTATTTAGGTCAGTAGGGTTAGATAACATAGTAAAAGACAAACTTATATTTGACATCTACTTCAATAAGTGTCTCAAATGATAACATATATATATATATATTAATTTTCTGTCTTGCAAGGACAAATCAATACAAAGAGATTAATGCATAAATGATAACAGTATGATTAAAAATCCATAGATAGAATATGGAAATCTAAATTGTTCAGGAAAAATTTTATATTTCAACGTCTAAAAATCCCAACCATGATAGCTTTAGGTTGAATTTAAGTCTCAACCCCACCTTCAACTTCTAATATTATCACCTTCAACTTCGAATTAATATAGCTTTAGATTGAATTCAAACTAAATACAGAAGATTAATTTTTTTTTTTTTTTAGTTTTTTTTTTCTCTGGTAGCAAGTAACTCACATGAAACTTGTGTTAACTAATTGCAGTAAATGGTGTGCAAAGTCCAGGGACAATGAAATGGAAGAATTCAATGTTAACTGTTCTATTCATTTACATTTTGCCGTTGAGGTTAAAATAAAGAAAAACAGTGATAAAACAACATTTTGTTTTTCTCTTTCCCGAAATGTTTTTTTTCTTTTTTTTGATCAAAGAGGTGAAACATCTTACTAACTAAACCCAGCCATGCAGAAACAAATGAAAACATATACTACATATACCATTTGGGTTGGTTTGGTTTGATTTTTTTAGGGTTTGAAGCCTACAGAGATGCCACGGGTCTGTTTCTTACCCAAACCAAGTATATTGGTGATCTCCTTAAAAAAACTAACATGACAGACTGCAAACCGTGTGATAATCATTTGAGTGCAGGTGCTAAACTCACACTACAAGGTGGTGATGCTTTTCCCGATCCTACAATGTATAAAAGTGTTATCGGTGCCCTTCAATATCTCAGCCATACATGGCCTGATATTGCATTTATTGTTAATAAGTTGAGTCAGTTTCTTGTGGCTCCTACTCAATTTCATTGGTTGGCTTGTAAACGGGTTCTACGGTATCTAAAGGGCTCTATCACAAAGGGGCTATGGTTCAAATCAGGAGCTACTGCTCTCACTATTGAGGCTTACACAGATGCGGATTGGGCAAGCTGTTTTGATGATCGCCGGTCTACTAGTAGTGTTTGTATTTTTCTTGGTGGCAATTTAGTCTCTTGGAGTTCTAAGAAGCAACATGTTGTTGCTAGGTCCAGCACTGAGGCTGAGTACCGTTCCATGGCTCATAGTGTGACAGATATAATATGGCTTAAGTCCCTTCTCTGTGAACTTGGTTTTTCTGTTTCTACACCTGCTGTTATTTGGTGTGACAACATGGGAGCTAATGCTTCGGCTCTTAACCCTGTGTTTCACTCTCGCACAAAACATATGGAGATTGATGTTCATTTATTAGAGAGAAGGTGGCATCTAAAGTGATTGAACCTCGGTATGTTCCTACTCTGTTTCAGGTAGCTGATCTTCTTACTAAAGGCCTCACTACTGTTCGTTTTCAATTTCTATGTAGCAAACTCAACTTGGTGTCCTCACCACAGTTGAGTTTGAAGGGGGATGTGAAGATAAGTGAACAAAATCCAACTCAAACAAAAATACAGAAAGCCAAGTTAGCTAATCTAGCACAAACAAAAATACAAAAAGTCAAGTCAGCTTATGTGTGTGTGACAGTGCCTTGGTTACAGTCAAAACAGAAAGCTCAAAGCAATCAGTCAGATCACAGAGCTACTTATGATCACAGCCAAGCTCTTAGAAGATCACACGTTAGTTTGGGGAGTTAAATAACAACCTTGTTAGATTAGCTAAGTCAAGTCAGCTGTAACAGAATACTGTTACAGATCTGTAACTGAATATGGTTATATTCTGGTAATATATAGTTTACGCATAGCTAAGGAGTCTTGATTTGAAAAGATATAAATAGACAACAAAGCTATTGTAAAGATCTAGGGTTTTTATGTAACGCCCTCAAAATTAGTATTTTAATTATCGCTTGATAAATTACATCTTAGTATTAATATTATATTTAAGAGTCCACGTTATATCGAATAGAAATGGGAGGTAAATTAGGTGGATTAGTTTGATAGTATATATTAGCATATTATGTTAAGAACCAAGGAGATTGTAATAATATTTTTCTAACTATTTTGCTATGTTAATATTCATGAAATTTCATATATGAATGTATATGTTTTTAATTGCGGAAATGGCTCTCTTCTGAAAAGTTTATACTATGTTGTGAATTGATTTGAGATGGACCGAAGGTCCGATTGGAAGTGATGAAGATAAATGCATAAGTTTTGAAGTGTTTGTAAAGAGTTTTATTTGTGTTTACAAAAATTTGTTAATAATGCAAAATAGCCGTTGTGCTGCCAAAATTTTTAGATAACTCAGCAAATGGTTTTTAATAGATATTATAAATTGGATTTGATATTGACATTCTGAATTTGACTGTAGTATCCCCGAACCGGTTCGTCCGTGAATCGGATAGGGGGTGTTACATTTTACATTTCTGAAAAAGAAAAATAAAAATTACAGAGAGAATGTTTTCTCTTACATATTTGGTAGCTGAGAAAATATTCTCATGGCAGTCTTGATTTCTTCTGTTGTGTTCTACTCTTCTTCTCTGTAATATCAGCATCTCGTCCATGTTCTAGAGCTCTCCATTTCTTCACTGTCGAGAGAAGCAAAAGAAAAATATCAAGTTAACCAAAATCAGATTTGTTAACTATGAAAGAGAGTAAGTGCATGTAACTAGAGTTGGTAAGTTTAGTTAGTAAAACGACACAGTTTTTCATTTGGTATCAGAGCACCTGACTTGCGTCAATGGCTTCCTCTTCCTCTAATACCTGTCAGCAAACTCAATCACAATAATCTCAGCAATCATCTACTTTGGATTTTGGCTCTCTAGCTAAAACTCTACACTTTAATCTGCCAATCAAGCTTAATGAAGACAACTACATATATTGGAAGACACAAATCCTACCAGCTGTCAATGCCTTGGATCTTGAAGAATATATTGACAGCTCTAAACATCCACCACCTCAGTTTACCAGTGTTCAGATTCCTAATGAAAGTGGAAGTGTAAGAATAGAACTTCAACCAAATAAAGAGTACCAAAAGTGGAAGAAATTAGATCAAATCCTACTGTTTTGGCTGATTTCAACTCTAAGTCAGAAAGTTGTTGGTCAAGTCACAAAGTGTAAATCCTCTTTTGAAGCTTGGACTAAGCTGGAGAATCTATACTCTCAGAAGTCTATGGTAAAAATCATGAATCTAAGACAACGACTTCAAACTATAAAAAAATGATCACACTCTGTCAGTGATTTTGTTCTGAAAATTAAAAACATTGGAGATGCCCTATCTACTGCTGGAGAAGAGGTTTCAGAGAGAGATTTATTGCTAAGTCTTATGCATGGAGTTGGTCATGAATATAATGCAGTGGTGGTTCTTATTTCATCACAACAGATGACTGTGAGCTTGGAAGAGGCTCAGTTTTTACTATTTATGCATGAGCAAAGAATTGAATAACTCAATGCTCCAAGTAATTTTGGAGGAATTTCTGCTAATTTTGCAACTAATAATGCAGGAGATAGGAGAGATCACAGAGGTGGATCGAATTACAATAGAGGTAGACAACGAGGCAGATGAAGAGGAGACAGATTTGGTGGAAGAAAGCTATACTGTCAGCTGTGCACAAAGCCTGGACACCAAGCTTTTCAGTGCTTTCATCGATTTGATCAGCAATTTGTGAGGCCTCAGCCTTCACACTACAACAACAACAACTCACATAGTGCAGCTGTACCAAATCAAGCCTATATTGGACAATCTTCACAAAATTCAGATCAACAGAATACTGTCTCTCAAGGTTTTCATCAAGAAGGTTTTCAACCACAAGGAAATTACACTCAAACTTCTGCATATGTTGCAGCTCCAGGAGGTACAAATGATCCCTCATGGTTTATTGACAGTGGTGCAACAAATCACATCACTTCAGACCTAAATAATCTCTCTCTCAAGTCAGAATACAAGGGCAGTGATCGCTTGGCAGTAGGTAATGGACAGCTTCTTCCTATTTCTAACATTGGCAGCTCTCTTGTTATGTCTCACACTAATATTGATAGGAAATTGAATCTTAAACATATACTACATGTGCCTAAAATCACAAAGAATCTCTTAAGCATTTCTAGATTAACAAGGGTTAATAATGTGATGGTTGAGTTTACTGCTAACAAATGTGTGATTAAAGATCAGAAAACTGGCATGATCCTTCTCCAAGGAACTGCTAGAGATGGTTTATATCAACTGCAGCTGGTTGGATCAGCCTCACCATCCACACAGGGCCATGCCCATTCAGTTTTTCACACCTATACAAATTCAGCTGTACAGACAAACAGTCAAGACTGCACTCAGTTTTCTTTCAATCAGAATAACAAGTCACCACAGTATGGTGCTTATGCAGCCAAGGTTCATTCCTCTGTTTGGCATGCACGTTTGGGTCACCCAGCCCCACTCATTCTCAAGAAAATAATGCACATACTGCACATTTCTTGTAATATTGCATCACTAGAGTTTTATGACTCTTACACGATGGGTAAAATCCATCGGTTACCATTTACTCGTTCTGTAATTACAGTAAAAGCACCCCTAGAATTATTGTACAGTGACCTATGGGGACCAGCTCCTATGGTTTCTACTGAAGGGTATCACTACTATATTGCTTTTGTATATGCTTTTACAAGATATACATGGTTGTTTCCCTTAAAACTGAAATCTGATGCTCTTGGTGTTTTTATTTTATTTCAAAAACAAGTTGAGTTGAAATTAGAGTTAAGAATTAAGTGTCTTCAAACCGATATGGGTGGTGAATTTTTACCTTTTGTTCCTTATCTTTCTCAACAAGGAGTACAAGTTCGGTTTTCATGTGCACATATTTATGCTCAAAATGGTGTGGTTGAGACATATGTGCACTTGGTAGAGACGGGTTTGACACTCTTGGCTCATGCTAAGATGCCTCTTAAATTCTGGTTTGAGGCATTCTCAACAGCTTGTTTTCTTGTTAATAATCTACCAACGCCTCTACTCAAATTTCAAGCTCCATTTGAGAAGCTCAACAATAAGTCTCCTACTTACAGCTATCTACACACTTTTGGGTGCGCAGTCTATCCTTTTCTTCGTAATTACTCCAAAAATAAATTAGATTTTCACACAACAAAGTGTGTGTTCATTAGATATAGTTTAAACCACAAAGGCTACTGTTGTCTTCATCATAGTGGCAGGGTTTATATTACTAGACATGCAGAATTTAATGAGTTGGAGTTTTCCCTATCAGCAGCTATTCTTATCTGCTCCAGGTTCCTCTTATTCTGCTCCTACATCAACTATTCCTATTCATACTATTGTTGACGTGATTACTTCTAATGACTTGCAGCCTACTAATTCTTCTTCTAGCTCTCAGACTGCCTCTACTGCTCTGCCTTCAGTTTCTGCCTATTGTCCAGAAACTTCACCTACTGCAGTATCTTCTTGTCTGCCCTGCAGTACCTACTATTGCAGTACCTACTTCAGTATCTACTCATCCTATGGTGACTCGATCTAAGAATGGGATTTTTAAACCCAAAGCCTATACCTCTAATTGGTGCTTACCCTCAGCATTTGTTGCTGAAGCAAAACCTGCTACTGTGAAGGAGGCTCTTATTCGACCAGCATAGAAGGCAGCTATGGCTGATAAGTACACAGCTCTTATGAGGAATCAAACGTGGTCCTTGGTGCCTCTAAACTCTGCTATGAATGTTGTTAGGTGTAAATGGGTTTTTAGAACCAAATACAACCCAAATGGTACTATCCTCAAATACAAAGCTCAGCTAGTTGTTAAGGGTTTTCATCAAACCCCAAGGCTTGATTTTGATGAAACTTTTAGTCCAGTGGTTAAGGCTGCAACCATTCGTGTGATGTTCACTATTGCAGTTCACAAAGACTGGGACATCAAGCAAATTGACATCAACAATGCTTTTTTTAATGGTGATTTAAATGAAGTGGTCTATATGAAGCAACCCGTGGGGTTTGAAAGCTCTACTCAGCCTTCTCATGTGTGTAGATTGTACAAAGCTCTCTATGGCCTCAAGCAGGCTCCTCGCTCCTGGTTTCACAAGCTATGAGCAGCTCTTCTAGCATGGAATTTTGTAAACTCATCCTCGGATGTGTCTCTTTTTATTCATAGACAGGATGGTAATGTTTTGTTTCTCCTAGTTTATATGGATGACATTCTAATTACAGGGAATAATTCCACTCAAATTCAGCAGCTCATCAGTAAGCTTCACTCTACATTTGCTCTAAAAAATTTGGGCTCAGTAAGCTATTTTTTAGGGTTTGAAGCCTACAAAGATGCCAAGAGTCTGTTTCTTACCCAAACCAAGTATATTGGTAATCTCCTTAAAAAAAACTAACATGACAGACTGCAAACCGTGTTATAATCCTTTGAGTGCAGGTGCTAAACTCACACTACAAGGTGGTGATGCTTTACCCGATCCTAGAATGTATAGAAGTGTTATCAGTGCCCTTCAATATCTCAGCCATACACGGCCTGATATTGCATTTATTGTTAATAAGTTGAGTCAGTTTCTTGTGGCTTGTAACACCCCCTGACCCAAATCCGCTCAGACCGAATCAGGGAGCGCTACTATATACTAAAAGCTAACTTTTACTATAGATAAATATTATATTAAAAACCTTTGAAAATGGTCCAAAGAATTTTTGAAAATCTTGCCAGAGTTTCCTCTATTTTTCTGACTTTCCAAAACCTGTTTACAGATAAAATTTATAAAATCAACTTCCAAATTCTCAAATCAATTTTGCGCACCCTTCCAACTATAGTGCGACTTACAAACCATTGTATCACAATATCAGTTATAAAAATTCACATAACATAAACATATTATAAAATATTTACATAGGGGAAGCTCGTTAAATATTTACAAACAGTTTCTGTATATGCATACGGTATTAAAATATATAAACGTAATACAAATAAACTACCAAAATGTATGCAGGAAAGATGTGATCCTGACTCTGGTTCTGCAACCTCTACTCTTCTTTATCTTTTTCGCCTTTGAAACCTTTGTTACCTGCGTGCGAGAAAACTCAACACGCTAAGCAGATTGCTTAGTGGATGTACACAAAATCGTATATACAAATATTTTATATCAATTAAAACTATAAATAACAAATATATAAACAATATATGGGGCTCATATCAAATCAAATATCCAAAAGCAATTAACATATTTTCTTAATGTCTCAAACGTTTCCAGATAACAAATCAATTTCAGATTGGGCTCCTGACATACAAAACATAAGTTATCGGACTGGATTACGGGTTGTTCGGCATTGGACGCAAACGGGGCCACTCACCGAACATCAGATCAGAATGGAACACCAACGAAATCACCCGCTGTAAATGTCCCATGATAAATTTCAGAACCCTAGGACCGGCACTTGGGGCCTGTACTATCCAAAAGGTGGTATAATCGGCACAGTACTGTTCAGACAGAAACCCAATTGACATGTCAACCTCCTATATCCATATCTATGTTCATACACATCAGAGCCAAAATATTTTCTCCAATCCAATGTCAACATATTTTATTTCTTTCCGCATAATCGAATTCAATTTCAATACATATCAATATATTTATATTTTTTTGCAAATTCAAATTTCATCAAATATAATATAACGGAAATATACGAATATATTTATAAATCAATAATCATATTCAATCAATCCAAAATATACTGAAACGTATTTCATAATTCCGTTTCGAATCAAATTGCCCCAAAATCATTTTCCGATACATTTCACAATATAATATAATGAAGTCACTTTCAACAATATATTTCTATTATTAGAACCAAATCGTATGCAAATCATTCCGAAATCAGTTTCAAACTATCCATTCTACTCAATAGTATTCAAATAATTCAAAAACTATAAATTTGGATAATTTCAAAAATTTCTGGAAAACTGGAAAAATTTGAAAACTCGTATATATCGAACCTGAACTATATTCGATAATCAATATAATTCAAATAATGCAAATATAATCAAATTCAATCAATCTGAAATATTCTGGAAACTGAAAAAATTTCAAAACATGTAAATATCAAATCAAAACTATAATCTATAATCCATATAATTCAAATAACTCAGAAACTCTAAAATTTGACAATTCCGAAAATTTCTGGAAAACTGGAAATTCGAAAAATACGTATACACCAAACCTGAAAGCTTCCTCCTTCTCCTTTCCTTCTTCTCTTTCTCTTTTCTTCTTCTTCTTCTTCTTTTCTCCTTCTTCTTCTTTTTCTTCTTTCTCTCTCCTCTCCTTTCTTCTTTCTCTCTCGTTCTAGTTTTGTGATAATTCTGTTTCTGTGTTATTTTACTTCATGTTTAGTTTAAGAAGCTTCACCGCTTCATCATGCGGTGCTATATTTTTTTTTAAAATTTTTGAGCCATCGTGACCGGTATCGCGAGCGGTGGTCGCGTCGCTTCGGTCGCGATGCTCACTGGTCGAAGTTGCCACTTTCATCGCGAGCTGGTCATCGCGATCTGTGGTCGCGATGACTGGTCGCGGTACTCACTGCCCCAAATCATCCTTTTCATCGCGAGCTGCTCATCGCGATCCCTAGTCGCGATGCCTACTGTCCAGATTTTCACCCTTTTCTTCGTGCATTGTTTTCGACATTTAATTACAATTTTCACCCCTCAAATCATAAAAATCATATTCACATATTCAAAATGAATTCAATCATACTTTTCATATGTATTCGAAATTAGGGATGTTACATGGCTCCTACTCAACTTCATTGGTTGGCTTGTAAATGGGTTCTATGGTATCTAAAGGGCTCTATCACAAAGGGGCTATGGTTCAAATCAAGTGCTACTGCTCTCACTATTGAAGCTTACACAGATGCGGATTGGGCAAGCTGTCTTGATGATCGCCGTTTACTAGTGGTGCTTGTATTTTTCTTGGTGGCAATTTAGTCTCTTGGAGTTCTAAGAAGCAACATGTTGTTGCTAGGTCCAGCACTGAGGCTGAGTACCGTTCCATGGCTCACAGTGTGATAGATATAATATGGCTTAAGTCCCTTCTCTGTGAACTTGGTTTTTATGTTCCTACACCTGTTGTTATTTGGTGTGACAACATGGGAGCTAATGCTTGGGCTCTTAACCCTGTGTTTCACTCTCGCACAAAACATGTGGAGATTGATGTTCATTTTATTAGAGAGAAGGTGGCATCTAAAGTGGTTGAACCTCAGTATGTTCCTACTCAGTTTCAGGTAACATATCTTCTTACTAAAGGCCTCACTACTGTTCGTTTTCAATTTCTATGTGGCAAACTCAACTCGGTGTCCTCACCACAGTTGAGTTTGAAGGGGGATGTGAAGATAAGTGAACAAAATCCAGCTCAAACAAAAATACAGAAAGCCAAGTTAGCTAATCTAGCACAAACAAAAATACAGAAAGCCAAGTCAACTTATGTGTGTGTGACAGTGCCTTGGTTACAGTCAAAACAGAAAGCTCAAAGCAATCAGTTAGATCACAGAGCTACTTATGATCACAGCCAAGCTCTTAGAAGATCACACGTTAGTTTGGGGAGTTAAATAACAACCTTGTTAGATTAGCTAAGTCAAGTCAGCTGTAACAGATCTGTAACAGAATACTGTTACAGATTTGTAACTGAATATAGTTATATTCTGGTAATATATTGTTTACACATAGCTAGAGAGTCTTGATTTGAAAAGATATAAATAGACAACAAAGCTATTGTAAAGATCTAGAGTTTTACATTTCTGAAAAAGAAAAATAAAAATTACAGAGAGAATGTTTTCTCTTACATGTTTGGTAGCCGAGAAAATATTCTCATGGCAGTCTTGATTTCTTCTGCTGTGTTCTACTCTTCTTCTCTGTAATATCAGCATCTTGTCCATGTTCTAGAGCTCTCTATTTCTTCACTGTCGAGAAAAGCAAAAGTGAGAAAAGCAAAAGAAAAATATCAAGTTAACCAAAATCAGATTTGTTAACTATGAAAGAGAGTAAGTGCATGTAACTAGAGTTAGTAAGTTTAGTTAGTAAAACGACACAGTTTTTCATTAGAGGAACTTTCATAACAAAAGAATAAACAGGTTACAAAACTGCCTGACAATCGTTCAGGATTAAAGAATGCAGACAAACAGGAATTTCTTGAAGCTGCCCAATTCCATTAGCAATAGAAAGAGCAAGCTTGGCTAAAGCATGAGCCACATAAATGGAAGCACGAGGAACAAACGAAATAGAATGAACTTGAGAAGACGGGAAAAAGTGAAGAATACGGCTAACAATAATCCCAACTTCCACGCGAGAAGTTCCAATCCCATTGAGAAGATCCACCACTATTTTAGAATCTGACTCCACATGGAGAGGATATAAACCCAAATCCAAAGCTAACTGAATACCATGAAGTATGGCCATAGCAATTTTACCTGAAAACACTGCCATAACAGCACCTTGGTAATTACGGATGACTCAAGACAAGCCAACTGAAACATTAATATGATCAGACTGCCATGTATCGAGATGAATGACCAGTGCATGGGGAAAGAGAGAGAACCAATCTGTTTTATAGACAAAACGGTCCAACCGTTCCAATATTAAGTCACCCACAATTCTTTTATTCGACCAAGTAAACTCATGGCTAACAAAACTCAAATGTACTAAATTAGCGTCATCCTGTGAAGAATCAACACAAAACAGAAAACACTAACACAATCAGAGTGTTGAAAAAATAAACTTGCCTCTAGAACTCATCCACCATTCTTGACCCTCTAGAAGCCATCCACCATTGTTGAAATTAAACTTGCTAGAAGCCATGCAAGATTAACTCAACTACCACATTCAATTAATTGACTCCAACAACCCTTATCTCCTCAGCTGTAATCTGCATTTGTTTTTTTTATTGTTATTTTATTTTTTTGTTCATCTCATTTCCTATATAAAGGAATGAAGTTTGTATTGAATTGTGTGGAGTGGTGTAAGTTGATAAAGAGAGAAATAAAATCTTCTCCTCCTTTGTGTGTTTCGAAATCTCTCTCAGAGGTGCACCACAAGTGACCTCAAACCATACCATCCCACCAACAGTGGTATCAGAGCATAGGAGAACCAGAAATACGAAGAACAGAGGCCAAAGTCGAATTTGCCCAAAAATCAAAGTGCTCAAAATCCATTTTTGAGCATCCCAGTGTGTTCTACTCGTCTCCACGAGTTGAACGGTGAAAACCTCACCCAAATCAGAGTTCCAGAGAGTCCGCATGCACCTTTTGAAGTTGGAGAGTGAGATCACGCTCCGGCACGCGCAATTACAGTCTCGGCGAGTGAACTACACGCTACGGCTGTCTTCTTCGTCCGTTTGTGAGATCCGACCTTAGTCTGACCGGGTATTTGATCCGTATTCAACCCGTTGCCCGACCCGGTTGCTGACATCATTGACGCCGTTACAAAGGCTAGAATATTCCGTCCGTCAAAGGAATATTCTGTTATCAGCGGTTGACTTTTCCCAAAAAGTTTGACCGCTCATTTCAGACGCTTCCGAACTCATTTTTGACAAAATCAGAGTGGTTTCCAAGGTTTTGGACCATTCCGGACGCAACCGTGCACTTCATTGTTACAAATTCAGACTCTAAATTAGTGTTCTAAGCACTTCAAGTCTTGATGGCCAACAATAATGTGCATATTGTCATTCCAAAATTCACCAAAGACAACTATGACAATTAGTGTATACAAATGAGAGCTCTACTAGGCTCTCAAGATGTTATGGAGATTGTAGAAGATGGATATACATAACCTGCATCCAAAGAAGCTGAAGGAACCCTAACAGAAGCTCAAGCAACAACTCTCAGAGCCGATCGAAAGAAGAATTGTAAAGCAAAGTCCATAATCTATCAAGGACTGGACGAAGCGACGTTCGAGATCATAGCATCCGCTAAGTCATCAAAAGAAGTCCGGGACACCCTTCTCAAAACTTACAAAGGTGGTGATAAAGTGAAAAGGATCCGTCTTCAAACATTATGGGGGGAGTTTGAATCCCTATGAATGAAATCAAATAAATCCATTGCTGAATTCTATACACGAGTGATGGTCGTTGCGAATAAGCTAAGAAGAAATGGAGAAACTCTCACAGACATGAGAATTTCGAAGAAAATCTTGCGATTATTAGATCCAAAGTTTGATTTCATTGTTGTGGTCCTTGAAGAAACAAAAGATCTTGAGACAATGTCCGTTGAGGAACTAGTGGGTTCATTGCAAACCCATAAGCAGAAAGTCACAAGAAGAAGTGATGATAGAGTATTGGAGCAAGCTCTCTAGTCAAAGCTCTCCATCAATGAAAAAAGATACGAACAAGGGGGGATCTCACAATAAGGAAGAGAACGAGGTAGAAGATCTCGTGGAAGAGGTTCAGAAACCAGAAGTAGAGGCAGAGGAGGAAGAGACACAAATAGAGAAGGACGTGGACATTACAACTATGTCTCACGAGGAAGAGGACGAGGAGAAAGAGACGGATACAACAACCATCCGATCATTGATAAAAGAAATGTCCAATATTGTAATTGCCACAAATATGGCCACTATAGCAACGAGCGCAGAGGCAACCCAAATGAGGTAAATGAAAGTTCTAACTTTACAGAAAAAGAGCAAGTTGGAGGAGAATCGTTGATGTTGATGGCACACAACTCAACCTATCAAAACCAAAATGTTTGGTTTCTTGATTCTGGAGCCAACAACCATATGACTGGCAGAAAAGACTTATTCACTGAACTTGATGATAAAGTTCATGCAGAAATCTCATTTGGCGACCTCTCTAAAATCTCTGTCCAAGGAAGGGGAGATATCATGATCAAGCAGAAGAATAGAGATCATGCTTTCATCTCCAATGTTTATTATGTGCCAGACATGAAGACAAACATCCTAAGTCTCGGACAACTCTTAGAGAAAGGCTATCACATTAGCCTTCAAAATATGCAACTCACCATTACAGATGCTCGAGGAAAGCTGGTTACTCGAGTCCAGATGACGAAGAACAGGATGTTTCCTCTCGCAATTCATCATGATGCGCCAAGGTGTTTAACAGCCATCATCAATGACAAAGACTGGCTATGGCATCTTAGGTATGGACATCTCAATTTTGAAAGTTTGAAGCAGCTGGGAAGTAAGAAGATAGTGAAATGATTGCCAAACATCCATCACCCTAATGAGATCTGTGAAAGTTGTATTCTCAGCAAACAACACAGAAATAGCTTCGGAAAGGAGGCAAATTGGAAAGCAACCATGCCACTTGAGCTCGTTCACACAGATGTATGTGGTCCATTGATACCGCTATCAAATGGACATAATCAGTACTTTCTTACCTCCATTGACGACTACAGCAGGAAGACTTGGGTTTATCTCCTAAAAAAGAAGTCTGAAGTATTTGATTACTTTAAAGAGTTTAAAACTCTTATGGAGAAGCAAAGTGGCTACTACATCAAAACACTGAGATCAGATCAAGGTGGAGAATACACTGTAGGTGCTTTCCAGGAATTTCTCAAGCAACAAGGAATTAGACATCAGTTTACACCAGCTTATACTCCTCAGTTAAACGGTGTAGCTGAAAGGAAGAATCGAACAATCCTTAACATGGCCAGAAGTATGTTAAAGGATAAAAATATGCCTAAAAGTTTTTGGGCTGAAGCAGTCTCGTGTGCGATATATCTACTAAACAGATGTCCTACGAAGAGTCTTGACTCAAAGACACCGCATGAAGTATGGAGCACTCATAAACCAAGTGTGAGCCACCTTAGAATTTTTGGCTCCATTGCCTACATCAAGGTCCCAGAAGCAAGAAGAACCAAGCTTGAAGATAAAGTAGAAAAGTGTATCCTGGTTGGATACGGTGACAGGACTATGGGTTACCGGCTATACAATTTCGTGACCAAGAAAGTAATCTTCAGCAGGGATGTCATTTTTGAAGAAAATGAATCCTGGAATTGGGATCAGACTAAAACTTCAAGAAATGCAGAGTTAATAAATGAAAAAAAGACAAGAGAAGTGGCTACAGAGCCACAAATACCCAGAGATCAGCAGACTCCTCAACATGGTTTCCCTTCACCACAAAGATATGATGCTCCATTACCAATTGAACGTGAACTCTCTGATATGAGGCCTAGAGGGACACGTAGCATAAAATATCTGTATGAAGATACAGAACAGGTGGAAGAAGATATTACTCTATATTTTCTGCTGATGACAAGTGATCCAGTTAGTTTTGAAGAGGCTAACCAAGAAGAAAAATGGAGAAGTGCAATGGATGAAGAAATTTAATCCGTTGAAAAGAACAAGACATGGGAGTTGACTAATCTCCCAAAAGGTCGAAAAACCATCGAAGTGAAATGGGTCTACAAGACCAAAAGAAATGCCAAAGGAGAAGTCCAGAGATACAAGGTAAGACTTGTAGCAAAAGGCTATAAGCAAAAGGAAGGAGTTGATTACGGAGAAGTCTTTGCTCCAGTTGCCAGACTAGAGACCATCAGATTACTAATATCATTGGCAGCCCAGAAAAGTTGAAAAATTTACCAACTTGATGTAAAGTCAGCATTCCTGAATGGCTTTCTTAAAAAAGAAATCTATGTGGAACAACCACCTGGATATGTGAAGAAAGACAGAGAAGATAAAGTATACAAACTGAAGAAAGCTCTATATGGTTTGAAGCAAGCACCTCGTGCATGGAACATGACGATTGATGATTACTTCCAAAATAACGGATTTGAGAAATGCCCGTACGAGCATGCACTATATTTGAAGAAAGAAACTGATGGAAGTTTGTTATATGCATGCCTATATGTTGATGACTTGATCTTCACCGGCAACAATCCAGCCATGTTTGAAGATTTCAAGCGGAGAATGGTGAAAGAATTTGAGATGACTGATATTGGTCTAATAGCTCATTTTCTTGGTATTGAAGTGGTGCAAAGCGAAAAAGGTATTTTCATCTCCCAGAGTATCTATGCTAAAGAAATTCTGAAAAGATTTGGTATGGAAAAATGTAATCATGTTACAACTCCAGTAGAAACAGGATTAGAGTTAGGAAAGAATGAAAGAGGAGATGTTGATCCGACCTATTTCAAGAGCTTGGTTGGAAGTCTGAGATACTTGACATGTACCAGGCCAGATATACTTTATGGAGTTGGACTAGTCAGCAGATACATGGAGACTCCTGATCAGTCTCATTTAAATGTAGCAAAGAGGGTACTCCGTTATATAAAATGTACCATTAATGATGGTATGTTGTATACAAAATGTGAAGATTGCAGGTTGACTGGCTATTCAGATAGTAATTGGGGAAGAGATCTGGATGAACGTAAAACCACGACGGGTTTTATATTTTTTATGGGAGACACAGCGTTCACTTGGTCATCCAAAAAGCAAGCTATTGTGACTCTGTCATCATGTGAAGCTGAATACGTTGCTGCATGTTCAGCTGTCTGTCACGGTATATGGATCAGGAATGTGTTGGAGTACTTAGGATTTCCACAAGTTAATCCTACAGAGGTCTACATTCAGTCAGCGATTGCACTAGCAAAGAATCCAGTATTTCATGAGAGAAGCAAACACATTGATACGCGGTATCATTTCATCAGAGAGCATGTGAAGAACAAAGAGGTGGAACTAGTCTCTTGCATGACATGTGATCAGGTTGCTGATATTTTCACTAAGCCACTCAAACATGATGTGTTTTCAAGACTGAAGTCCATGCTCGGTATGACGAAACAATGAGAGTCAAGTTTAAGGGGGGATGTTGAAAAAATAAACTTGCCTCTAGAACTCATCCACCATTCTTGACCCTCTAGAAGCCATCCACCATTGTTAAAATTAAACTTGCTAGAAGCCATGCAATATTAACTCAACTACCACATTCAATTAATTGACTCTAACAATCCTTATCTCCCCAGCTGTAATCTGCATTTGTTTTTTTTTGTTTTTTTGTTCATCTCATTTCCTATATAAAGGAATAAAGTTTGTATTGAATTGTGTGGAGTGGCATAAGTTGATAAAGAGAGAAATAAAATCTTCTCCTCCTTTGTGTGTTTCGAAATCTCTTTCAGAGGTGCACTACAAGTGACCTCAAACCATATCATCCCACCAACACAGAGTACAATGAAGTTTCAGGAAAATGAGTGTAAAGTTCTCTCTCTGTATATTACAAAGATAAGATTTCCATATTACATTCAACAATACATATCTCACAATATATATATATATATATATATATATATATATACTTAGATCAACTAAACAATCCTAGCCGTTGATTTGTACAAGTCAGTAAAGTCACACACTTTGCATGTTGACTAGCTGGAAATAATACTAAACTGCACGCTGTTATTTAACTTTCTGTAACTTTACATTTGATGAAGAGTTGTGATCTTCAGTTTGATGAGCTGAACTCATATGCCCCCTCAAACTAAACATAGGAGGTAACATCAAGTTCAGTTTGCTGCAAAGAAATTCAAACTGAGAGACAGGTAAAGCTTTGGTCATAAGATCAGCTTTTTGTTGAGCAGTAGGCACATAATGAACTGCAAGTTACCCCGAAGCAATTTTCTCCCTAACAAAATAAACATCTACCTCAATATGCTTTGTTCGGGCATAGAAGATAGGATTATGTGCTAATGAACCTACACTTGTATTGTCACACCACAATATAGGAGTGCCAAGAACAGAAACTCCCAACTCACGTAGCAAAGAAGATAACCAAATGATCTCAGTGGAAGCTTGAGATAAAGCACAATACTCCGCCTCGGTACTAGAACGAGCAAACACCCTTTGCTTTCGAGAATACCACGTAATAAGATTAGGACCAAGAAAAACGCAGCAACCACTGGTGGAACCAACCCGTTTGATGAACAAAGAAACATCAGAACAGAATTCTTGAACCCCCATTCAGATAATGCACTACACAACTTATGAAACCAAGCTCTAGGGGCTTGTTTCAAACCATACAAAGCCTTAGTCAACTTACAAACATAATGAGGTCGAGAAGCATCAATAAAACCAATGGGTTATTGCATGTACACAATCTCATGCAAATCTCCATTTAAGAATGCATTATTAACATCAAATTATTGAATTTTCCAACCATAAGTGACAACTATGGTAAAAATAACTCTAAGAGTGGAGAGCTTAATCACAGGACTAAAAGTATCACAAAAATCTATGGCGAAAGTTTGAAGAAACCCCTTAACCACCAACCGAGCTTTATACGTAGCAATTGAACCATTTGAATGATACTTAATCCTAAAAACCCACTTGTGTCCAACAATATTATAGTTATCAAGAGAAAGAACTAAATCCCAAGTATGATGGACATCAAGGTATTATATTCATCAACCATAGTCTTTTTTTACCTAGGATCAGGCAAAACAACCTTAACTGAAGATGGTTCTATTTCAAGAGGAGATGCACAAAGAGGTTGACACAAGGCCGAGTAAACCTTAGGTTTAAGATGACCTGTTTGTGACCTAGTAACCATGGGATAAGTTGAAGGAGGAAGCCTAGGAGCTGTAGGAACAAAATGAGGATTTAGCTCAACAACTAAACGAGGAGGATAAGTTGTAGTAGGTATGAAAGCTGCGGGAACAGTGGAAAATGAGGTGGAAGTAGCAACAGCTAAAAAGGTTGCAGAAACAAGTGATGAAGCTGCTGGAGGTAATGGAACAACTGAAAAGTGTTTGGGAGAATTTGCATGGGAAATAGTAACACCAGGGCCAGTAAACACAGGAGGTGATGAGGCAGAATGTACAGGAAAAAGAGTATGATAAGGAAAATCAAACTCATGAAAAACAACATTCTGAGAGATAAAAATCTTTCCAGCAGCACTAAGACACTTATATCCTCTATGAATAAGACTATACCCAAGAAAAATGCACTTGGTGGTGTGATATGCAAACTTATGAGCAGAATTTAGTCGAGTATAGGTAAAATAAGCACAACCGAAAGTTTTAAGAAAAGAATAATTTGGTGATCTATTAAACAAGCATTGAAAGGGAGATTTATTGTTAAGGATTGAGGAGGATAAGTTGTTGATCAATAATGAAGCTGTCAAAAAGGCATCGGACCAGAATTTTAATGGCAAACCAGCATGGGCAAGAAATGTTAAACTAGTCTCAACAAGGTGACAATGTTTCCTTTCAGGAACACCGTTTTGTTAATATGTGTAAGCATAGGAAAACCTATGAGTAATACCAGCTTGTGCAAGAGAGGATTTAAACACTTCAAATTATTTGCCTATATCAGTTTGAAGTGTTTTAATCGTGGCATTAAACAACATCTCTACTTGTGTTTTAAAATGAAGAAAAATAGGCAAGGCTTAAGACTTAAGTGACAAAAGAAACAACTAAGAGTAACGTGTATGACAATCAACAAACACAATGTAATATTTGTAACTCTCACTAGAAATAACAAGAGCTAGACCCCATATGTAAGAAAAAATGAGTTCAAAAGGCTGAGTTGTATGATATATAGTCTTAGAAAAAGGGAGTTGATACATTTTGCCATATTTGCATGAATCACATTACTCAATAGTATTACTAGGACAAGATATATGCAATAAACTAAGAATTTGTTTCAACACTTTAGAGTTAGGATGACCAAGCTTTGAGTGCCACAATGAGATAATATTTTTAGTATTCAATGAAGAATTATGAACAACTACAGCAGAATATGAATAAGGATCGAAAATATTCCAGACATTCAAAGGAAAAGAATTAACAGTAGATGGTAAAACAGTCTTATTACAAGTATTTAACAAGGATTCAGTGGGATAAACCGAAGGTGAGCCTGATTGAAGACTAGGGAGCGAAGCTAGACCAAAACCATCCTTAAGCTGCAGTTGATAAAGCCCTTTCTTAAGTGTTCCTTTAAGCAACACCTTCTTGGTATGTTTGTCCTTAATCACATAATAATCATCAGAAAAAATAGTTATTGCATTGTTATCACGAGTGAACTTAGATATACACAGAAGATTTTTCGCTATAATTAGAACATGCAAAGTATTATTCAAGTGTAAAGAATGAACTGGTCTAGTATGAGAAGCAACAAAAGACATACCAATATTGCTTATAATCAGCTGCTCGCCACTACCTACAGTCAATTTAGCATCACCTTTATAAAAAGAGTAAGTGGAGAGCTTACCTAGATCAAAAGTAACATGGCTGGAGACTCTACTGTCAACATACCAAGATGTATCCCAAACAGTTTCAGGTGACGCCATGTAAGCAGTGTTGTGACTGAAATTGGCCTGATTATGATTCTGATTGAAGTTGCCTTGCACATTACATTAGTGTTGTTGTTGACTCCTTGTGGACCACGATCATACCGATTATAGTTGTAAGCAGCTGAGTGACCCTGTCTTCCACAAATCTGACACTGAGGCCTATTATTAGAATTATTCTAGCGACCTTCTCTGCCTCTCCTTTCTCTACCAGACTGTCCTCTTCTACCATTATTATTAGCACCGCCCCTGCCATTTGATTTACCTCAATTGTTACTGTGTTGTGCAACAAAATTAACTGTTGGAGCAGAAACATCAATATGAGAAATTGAATTCAAATGTTCAATTCTTTGCTCGTGAATCATTAGCATATATTGTACTTCATGTAAGGACATAATATGTTGCTGTGAAGTGATCATAACCACTGCTGGATCGTAATCGTGACTTAGGCTATTTAAAACACTCAAAAGAAGATCACGATCTGCCATTACTTGACCAGTAAACCTTAAGCCATCACCAATCACTTTGGCTTTCAACACAAAATCAGCAACTGAACTAGAGCCTTTTCTTAGATTCTGTAGCTGTTGTTTAATTGCAAGACCTTAGCCAAGATTGATGAGAAAACAGCTGCTCAAGAGTTTGCCAAGCTTCTAACAATGACACACACTCCGTGACTTGTCCAACAAATTGTTCACTAACAGTGGATAATAACCAGCCTAGCAAGAACTGATCTAACCTTCTCCAGTTCAAAAACTCTTCACTAACCATTGATTCCTTTTCAAAAGTAACATGATTGACTAGTTCAGTGAACTTACTTGGACAAGATCATTCACCAGTGATGAACTCTTCAAGCTCTAGGGCTCTAGTTAAAGGCAAAGCCAGAGTTTTCCAGTAGACATAATTGTCTCTATTTAGCTTAATCGACAAGTTGAAGTTGAGAGTTTTTGCCACTGTCGGTCAATCCAGTGTGGAAGCAGATCGAGAAAGCGACTGGCTTGATTGTTACAAGAAAAAAACTTGAAGTGGCCGCCATGGACGTTTTTCAATGGAGCTTTGATACCATGTGAAGAATTAACAAAAAAACAAAAAACACTAACACAATCAGAGTACAATGAAGTTTCTGGAAAATGAGAGTAAAGTTCTCTCCCTGTATATTACAAAGATAAGGTTTTTAGATTACATTCAACAATATATATATTTCACAATATATATATACATATATATGGGATATTCCTATTTTTCCCCCTCACGTTTCATTTAACAATAGTTTACCTCCTCACGTTTCAAAAATAGACATTTTCCCCCCTGACGTTAACTTTCCATCTAAAAAATTACTGTTCCGCTAATAGTGAAGGGCAAAATAGTAAAGCTAAAATAAAATGAATAGTTAAAAAAAACAAAGATTAGATCTCTACCGTCCATCTGAGGTGAGATGGACGGTAAAGATTGTTTATTCTTAAAAAAAAAATTATTATAAATTTTTTAATTTAAAAATTAAAGTTTGAATGGGGAGACCCAATCTCCAGATTGGATCTCCACCGTCCATCAATCTGATGGACGGTGGAGATCCAATCTGGAGATTGGATCTCCACCCAAAATTAAAAAAAAAATAAAAACAAAAAATTGCTGGAGATCCAGCCAGCGAGACAAACCCATCTGGGTTCGTCAACGATCTGGGTTCACCGTCGACGGTGAACCCAGATACAGGTTTAAAAAAAAAAAAAAGAACCCAGAGGGTTCTTCGAAGAACCCATCGAACCCAGAAGGGTTCTTCGTTCGAACCCTTCTGGGTTCGAATCGAACCCAGAAAGGTTCGAACGAAGAACCCTTCTGGGCTCGACGAAGAACCCATCTGGGTTCTTCGTTCGAACCCATTTCTGGGTTCGAACAAAGAACCCTTCTGGGTTCGACGAAGAACCCAGAAACTGGTTTCTTCGCGAACCCAATTTCTGGGTTCTTCGAAGAACCCATAAACGGGTTCGTCGAAGAACCCAGTTTCTGGGTTCTTCGATTTTTTTTTTTTTAATTCCTAGATCTGGGTTCGCCGTCGATGGCGAACCCAGATCGTTAACGAACCCAGATGGGTTCATCTTCGTCGACGAACCTTTCTGGGTTCGTCGAGCTGGAGATCCAGCCATGGCTGGATCTCCAGCAAGTTTGAAGCTTCTTTTTTTTTTTTTGTTTTTTTTTTTTGTTTTTGGGATTGGATCTCCACCGTCCATCAGATTTGATGGACGGTGGAGATCTCCACTAAAAAAAAAAAGTTTTATAATTTTTTTTTAAATTAAAAAATTTATAATAATTTTTTTTTTAAGAATAAACAATCTTTACCGTCCATCTCAACTCAGATAGACGGTAGAGATCTTATTATTATTTTTTTTAACTATTTATTTTATTTTAATCTTTACTATTTTACCCTTCACTATTAAAGGAACAGTAACTTCGTGGATGGAAAGTTAATGTCAGGGGGGAAAATATCTATTTTTGAAACGTGAGGGGGTAAACTATCGTTGATTGAATCGTGAGGGGGGAAAATAAGAATATCCCTATATATATATATATATATATATATATATATACTTAGATCAGCTAAACAATCCTAACCGTTGATTTGTACAAGTCAGCAAAGTCACACAATTTGCATGTTGACTAGCTGGAGGTAATTCTAAATTGCACAACTGTTTTTAACTTGCTATGACTTTACATTTGATGAAGAGTTGTGATCTTTAGTTTGATGAGCTGGACTCACACATCCAAAGCTTCTCTGAAATTACCTATAAAATATTGAGCCCTATCATTACCTCCCAATTTCTCCTTTTAGTGAAGAATTTCGTTGAAATCGCTCCCACAGATCCACGGAAGAGAATGTAAGCGAGAAAGACATCTCAAAATGTTCCAACCATGCACCCGTTGAGAAACTTTCGAATGCCTATAAAAACCCCCTAAATCGCCAACTCAATTTGTCCGAAGAAATCACAACCACGTCAATATGAAAGCTCAAAAAAGTTAATAAATTTATCGCTACTTTATCGGACCAAAATAAACTCAAACCACCAATGCACCCTATTTTCTCCACCACAAATTTACTTGCCATACCCAAGCGAATACGAATCGACTCCATCTGATTGTGATCAGCAAGCATTTCACACACAAAAACTGCATTGGGGCACTGTTCCTGCACATGACAGCACATGACTTGGAATGTACGAGGGTTCTCCAATTCTCGTACATTCCAAGTTAAGTGTTTCATAATTCTCGGCAGATCTGATCAACAGGTCCCGCTGATAATAACGTTGAAGAATCATCGATCACCCTAATAGACTTCTATTTTTTAAGATTGGGAGCCCCCTCTGTCTCGCAATTCTCTAGACTTCTCTTGTTTGATACAGCTGAGGAGAGAGCTGAATTTGGACTGTGGATACTGCCATTATGGGCTAACCATTTGCACTTGGGCTTTCTCCCAATTTTCCCTTGACCCACAGTGTGAGGTTGAATAGAAAGAAAGGCCTGATTACACTCCACCTGGTAACACTTCGAAACTGACGTGGAGCCCATGCATGACCCTATAATATGCATGGCAGAATGGGACCGGCGGGATCCTTTGCGTTCATATTCGAATATTTCTCTAAAAAAATATCTCTCATCCCAGACAAGTCAACGAAATTTACCTCTGTAATCATTGTAATTGATTGCTCCACAGATTCTGCCTGGATTGAAGCCAAAAGTTTTGGAGTAGATTCCTCGAATCCCAAGGGCTGATTTGTTTTGATTTTAAAATCAACAACAACAACAACAAAAAAAAAAAAATATATATATATATATATATATATAAATTAATTAAAGGGTTTTACAGCGATGAAAAATGTTTATTATAATATGCTAAATGGTGCTGAAGTAAAGAGTAATATATATGGCGTAAATTTGATATATGTACTCATAAAATCTTTATCTCAAGACTCCTGGGAGATCTCGAGATTATTTTATTTGTTTGATTTTATTTTTTTTAATTTTTAATTAAAAAATAAAGTTCTATATTTTTATATTTATCAATTTTTTAATTAAAATAGGGGCTATTTGTGCATTTTACTGTGTTTGTGTTTGACTGGTCAGCCGTTAAGTCTAATGGTTGACTGTTAAGTTAAGGATATCTCAGTGTTAAAAAGGTAAAATTTGGTCTACAAACAAATACACCAAACATCAGGGTACTCTCCACACATATACATATATATATATATATATATATATATATATATATATATTCATGCTTGAGGTGTAATATTGATATACTAATTTCGATTTTAAATAAAACAGCAATAGTTTGGAGTCGGATCACAATGAGATGATAATTAATTAATCATATCATTGGAGAAAACTTCCCAAGAATTAATTAACAGTAGTATTTCAACTCATTAATTAAAGATGACAAAAATTTTCAATTGAAAAATCATATCACATGATGATCAAAGAACTGCATAACGTAAATGAACTGAGCATCATTGCAAAATATAAATTTAAAAATCCATGAATTTCTCTACATTTAAAATTTCAAATATAGTTTTTAATGAAATTTACAAAAAGAATAATTTATATATAGATAGAAGAATTTATATTGTTTCATATATACCACACAATTTAAATTGTTAAGTTTGCATACTTATGATATGTTTGTTGTTTTGGATAGGCTTGAGATTGGATAAAAAATAAGTCAATACCTTGTCCAATTTTTTGTCAAAACTAGAAGGATTACTTTTTCTCCATATTTTTTTTTATCACATTGCATCAGGATATATTAATAAATCTTAAATGTATATTTGACTATTAGGAAATGTTAGGTGAGTGTTAGGCGTATTCTTGACTTTATGTAATGTTAGGTGAGTGTTAGGTGTACTCTTGACTTTATGTAATGTTAGGTGAGTGTTTGTTGTACTCTTGACTTTATGTAATGTTAGGTGAGTGTTAGGTGTACTCTTGACTTTATGTAATGTTAGGTGAGTGTTAGGTGAATATTAGGTGGGTGATAGACTTTATGTGTTATATCTTTATGTATATATACCTCATAAGATTAATGAAACAGATGTACATTTTTCCTTCATTACATTTTCTCTCACTTTCATCATTTTACACATTTCTTTCATTATATTTTCATACATTTTCATTATTTTACATGGTATCAGAGCCAAGTTTCTGATCCGGACAACGTTTTGCACAGAATTTTCATCAAGCAACTTCAACAGCTTTCTTGTCTTCATCAATGATGAGTTCAAACCATGGTGCTGGTAATAAATACACTTATGCAAATGCGACAGGTCTGTATCCATTTTCCAATGCTTCAATTAATTCTGTATTTACAAAGCCATGGATTTTAGATAGTGGAGCCACCGATCATATCACTTCTGATTCCACACTTCTCACCAAAACACAATCATCATCCATACCTATTGTTAATTTACCAACAGGATCTACAGCATCAATCACTTCAACTGGCACTGTATCTTTTAATTCCAACATCACTTTAGATGATGTTTTATGTGTTCCTAGTTTTCGCTTAAATCTAATTTCTGTAAGCAAACTTACCTCTGCCCTAAACTGTTGTGCCATGCTTTTTCCCACCTTTTGTGTTCTACAGGACTTGGCTACGGGGAAGATGATTGGCTCGGGTAAACAACATGGTGGTCTCTATTACATGCCTCCCTTACAAAGGATGTCAACCTGTCATCAAATTTCACAGCCTTCCAATCTATGGCATATGCGTCTTGGACATCCATCACCATCTCGTTTTAAATTAGCTTCTTCCTTATTATCTTCAAACAATATTTCTTATGATAATAATTGCACTGTTTGTCCCATGGCAAAACAAACAAGACTTCCATTTCCATTAAGCTCCATATCAACTCATGCTCCATTTGATTTATTGCATTGTGATATCTGGGGTCCTCACAAAGTTCATACACACTCAGGGGCACGATTTTTTCTTACCATTGTAGATGACTTTACAAGATGCACATGGATATTCCTTATGCAGCACAAGTCTGAAACTCAAAACATTTTGAAATCTTTTATTGATTTTGTTTACACTCAATTTCATGCATATGTCAAAGCAGTTAGAGTAGACAATGGTTCTGAATTTTTATCTATGAAAAACTTTTTTAGACTTCATGGCATTGAATATCAACGCACTTGTGTTTACACCCCACAGCAAAATGGAGTCGTTGAAAGGAAACATCGTCATATTCTCACTGTGGCACGAGCACTACTTTTTCAATCCCATTTACCTTTACATTTTTGGGGTGAATGTGTTTTAACTGCAGTTTATCTCATTAACCGGTTGCCATCACCATTGCTCTCAAATAAAACACCTTTTGAAATGCTATATAGTCGCCCGCCATCACTTGATCACTTAAAGGTTTTTGGTTGTCTATGCTATGCAACTATTGTACATCCCATTCAAAAATTTGAACCTCGTGCCAAGTGTTGCATCTTTGTTGGATATCCGACTGGGCAAAAGGGATACAAATTATATGACATGGAAACCAAGAAATTTTTTGTCAGTCGTGATGTCAAATTTCATGAATCCATTTTTCCTTTTTCATCTATCTCAACCCCATCCACTTCTGATTTTGTGGTGCCTAATTTCATATCTGAGACCACAGAAATGCAGTCTATCATACCACCATACTCTTCTAACACCAATCCTCACCAATCCGAGCAAACAACATCTAATACACATGAACCCATCTCACCCACACCTGTTGTTCCCTCCAGCATTGATCAACCTTCCACAAACACACCAGATGCCGAAACCTTACCACCACTTTTAGATCCATCAAATATTCCTTCTGAAACTACTACCATTCCACCTCCGAGACAGTCAACACGGCCTAAGCGACCTCCGGCATGGCATAGAGACTTCCTAATGTCATCTCAGGCACATCAATCTACCTCTGCAGCAAGTCCTATACCAGGTACTCGATATCCACTCTCTAATTTTCTTTCATACTCACGTTTTTCACCTTCCCATTCTACTTTTCTAGTTAACATCACAGATCACACTGAGCCTAAAAATTATGCTCAAGCTGTCCTTAATCCACATTGGCGACAAGCTATGAATACAGCACTAGAAGCATTGCAGCTCAACAACACATGGAGCTTAGTCCCTTTGCCCATTGGCCACAAACCAATTGGTTGCAAATGGGTCTACAAAATCAAATACAAATCTGATGGCACCATTGAACGCTACAAAGCTCGTCTTGTTGCTAAAGGATACAATCAAGTTGAGGGCATTGACTATCAAGAAACATTTTCTCCAACAGCAAAGCTTACAACACTTCGTTGTCTTCTTACTGTCGCTGCTGCTCGCCATTGGCACATCCACCAATTGGACGTTCAAAATGCTTTCCTCCATGGCGACCTTCATGAAGTTGTCTACATGGAACCTCCACCTGGTCTTCGCCGACAGGGGGAGCACACTGTATGTCGGCTCAACAAGTCTCTTTATGGACTTAAACAAGCATCAAGAAATTGGTTTTCCACATTTTCAGATACTATCAGAAAGGCCGGCTATCAACAATCAAAGGCTGATTATTCCCTTTTCACCAAAACTCAAGGTACTTCTTTTACAGCAATTCTTATATATGTCGATGACATACTTCTCACAGGAAATGATCTACATGAAATGGAACGTCTCAAAAGATTCCTTCTTAAACGCTTCCGTATCAAAGATCTTGGAAACTTGAAGTACTTTCTCGATATTGAATTTTCTCGCTCCAGAAAAGGCATTTTTATGTCACAAAGAAAGTATGCGTTGGACATTTTACAAGATTCTGGACTCTTAGGCGCGTGTCCCAACAATTTTCCAATGGAGCAGAATTTGAAACTTACTCCCATTGATGGAGCATTGCTAAATGATCCAACAAAGTACAGAAGACTAGTTGGCAGATTGATATATCTTACAGTGACAAGACCCGATATAGTTTATTCAGTTCGCACATTGAGCCAGTTCATGCAAGAACCTAGAATACCTCATTGGGACGCTGCCATTCGAATCCTCAAATACATCAAAGGTACACCTGGTTAGGGATTATTACTTCCCTCCATAAACAGTTTAACTTTGAAAGCTTTTTGTGATTCAGATTGGGGAGGTTGTCGTGCCACAAGAAGATCAGTTACAGGCTATTGTATTTTCCTTGGAAGTTCTCTCATATCATGGAAATCTAAGAAGCAAGCCAATGTCTCTAGATCATCAGCTGAGACTGAATATCGAGCAATGGCTAACACATGTTTGGAGTTAACTTGGTTGCGTTACATACTACATGACCTAAAGGTTCCTCAAACAACTCCTGCACCATTATTTTGTGACAATCAGGCAGCTTTACACATTGCTGCGAATCCTGTCTTTCATGAGCGTACAAAGCACATTGAGATAGACTGTCATATAGTACGAGAAAAAGTACAAGCCGGAATAATCAATCCTTCTTTTGTTTCTTCACACTTGCAATTGGCTGATGTATTTACGAAGGCTTTAGGAAAGGATCAGTTTGTGAATTTACGTAACAAGTTGGGACTTCATGATATTCACTCTCCAACTTGAGGGGAAGTATTAATAAATCTTAAATGTATATTTGACTATTAGGAAATGTTAGGTGAGTGTTAGGCGTATTCTTGACTTTATGTAATGTTAGGTGAGTGTTAGGTGTACTCTTGACTTTATGTAATGTTAGGTGAGTGTTAGGTGAATATTAGGTGGGTGATAGACTTTATGTATTATATCTTTATGTATATATACCTCATAAGATTAATGAAACAGATGTACATTTTTCCTTCATTACATTTTCTCTCACTTTCATCATTTTACACATTTCTTTCATTATATTTTCATACATTTTCATTATTTTACAGGATAAAATAAATCCCTCCAAAATAAAGGATTTATTTTATCCCCTCTCTCCTCAGTTTTTTTTGTTTTCCACTTTTTCGTAGGTTTATTCTGCCTCTCTTTTGCTGGGCACCTCTCTCTCTTCCCCTTTTTTTTTTTTAATAATTTCTTTTTTTTAACTATTTATACATAAAATTAAATTTATTTAATTTATTTCAGAAGTTAATTATATATATTTTATTATAACATTTTAAAGTTTTAATATTTTTAATATCAACTAAAAATAATATTATTTATTTACAATTAATTTAAACAGTTTTATTTATTTTAAAAATCTATTTTATTCAAAAATTAAATATTTTCAAATTATATATAATAATTTAATTCAAATGTTGCACCAAATTTAGTTTATTTAAAATATTTAAATAAATATATTTTTCTTGAAATTAATTATAATGATATTATTTTATTTAAATATAAACTTAATCTAATTTTATTATGACTGAACAAAGATAATATTATTTTTATTTCAATCCTATACGTCACCAAACACACTCTCAGTGCTTGATTATATTTTTTATATTTTTATTATATATATATAATGGATAATTTTATAACCCAAAAGATTATTTGTGTTTGACGACAAATATAAGATTATACAGAAATTACATACTATTAACATTGATGCGTTGGTAATTATCAAAATTTCCAAGTTTCTATTAACATGTAAAACTCAATATTATAAAAAATTTCCTTCAAGTTGTTTTTTTTTTTTTTTTTTAAATCTGACACCTTTATGGGTCAGAGGACTACCGGGACTAAGTGAGATTAAATCATACAAGTATGGCCCGGATAATTACTCACAGAAACGGGAGACAATAACTACCGGGACTAACGGCCCGGACAACTACTCCCAACAATGAAAGAGGTCTACTTCCAACACGGGAGAGAGGTCTACCCACACAATTGCGTTTTTATGGGCAATAGTGGGAAAATGTATTTACATGTACACGTAAGGATTTGAACCTTGGTGGCTTGGAGGATTTTAAGGCCTCCAACCACCAAGACAAGTAACCTTGTGTTCCTTCGAGTTGTTTAGTATACTACTATTCATGAACTCAATGAGGAAGAAATTATTATGTTTACTCTGTTATAAACTAGTTGATTAGTTAAATTTAACAGTGGGTTTAAACAAGGGATTAAATATTTGATTTCCTCAAATAACAACACATTGTGAGCTCACACAACTGCATTAGCATTACATAACAACTCTTTATTATACAAATCTGTGAACTAAATTATTCATTAGTATAAAAATAATTTGATTATAATTTTGTATCTAGAAAAGAAGATAACTTATAGAGCAGCAGACTCACATTGTTTCAAAAAATAAGATTAGTGAGAGATTTTCTCACATTAATTTCATTATCGACAATGCTTATTAGAGATACAAAATCTAAGCGACTAGAAAGATTGTTGGCTGCAACCAAATGGCAAGCATCATTTAAGGTAAACTATGTTAGTTTGTCCTTACAGACTTGTTAACTACAAGAAACAGTCTTTTCCAAGCTAACATCATTTAAGGTAAAAGATCGTTAGTATCCCTCGGAAATAATATCATGGGTGTAAAGGATATAACTCAGTCTCAGGCTGCATCAGGTATTAAGGCAGCAGAAAACATGTCACAAGTTATGCTGTCCATGCAGTGGAATAGAGCAGTAATGTCACCATGCTTGCTTATCCAGTGAGGTCTTGTGCACCAATGTATGATCAAGCTGACGATCAACTATGTACTGGAGGTTGATCATCAGGATCGTGAATTTGCTTGAGTTGTAGTGCACATAGTCAATTAGTTAGTTACATGCTGACAAGGCAATTCTATTAGCAGCGTGTTCTGTTTTAGTACAGCATGCCTTTGCTGTGATGGAGAACTGATTTGTTCCTCATTCCAGAATAGTCTGGAAGAGTCTAGAAGCTTCCAGCTCCTCATGATTTCTGTAATAAAAGAGCACTTTGATGGGTGACAAACAAAGTCCTATATTGGTTAGAAATGGGGAGGATCATAGGTATATAAGGATGAACGAATATCTCCTTTGGTATGAGGCCTTTTGGGTATAGCTCAAAAGTAAATCCATGAGGGCTTAGGCTCAAAGTGGACAATATCATACCAATGTGGAGATAGGTGGTGTCTTTAGTATATATATAGAATCATTGTAATTATCTGAGGTTAATAAAATATCAGTTGCTCACATAAATACATAAAAGTTTTATCTCAAGTTCTTCGAGGTCTTCATTGTTGCTTGTTAATGTTCTTTGATTTCTAATTAACATCTGAAATCTACATGGTATCAGAGCTACTCAAGGACTAATCATCCATGGCATTCAGATCCAGTTTTCTTCACTTGCTCGCACAGTGAACTTCAATCTACCTGCCAAGCTTGACAAAGATAACTATATACATTGGAAAACACAAGTATTAGCTGCTATACAAGCTTTTGAATTTGATGATTTTGTCTCCAATCTTCGTGCTGCACCTCCTAAGTATATTGAACTGCAAAATGTTGATGTTGATAATCATGAGAAGGAAGTGATTTTAAACAAGGAGTATACGTTGTGGAAAAGGTCTGATAAGCTGTTGTTGTGTTGGCTGTTTTCAACAATTCATCCAAGTATATTAGGTGAGATTACAAGTTGTGTGACAGCCAACACTATTCTCAGCAGTCTTAGCTAATGTAATGCAGTTGAAACAACAGTTACAGTCCATAAATAAAGGTTCTAATGGTGTTAGTGATTTTGTGTTAAAAATCAAAACACTTAGAGATGCTCTTAAGGGTGTTGGTGAAGTAATCAAAGATAATGATATGATTTTAAGTATACTAAATAGAATTGGATATGATTATGACTTTGTTGCTGTTGTTATCTCTTCACTAAAAACAGCTTACATGAAGTTCAATAACAGTTGCTGATTCATGAGCTAAGACTAGCTGTTTGAACTCTAGCTCACAGATTGATGTTAGCAGTCCTAGTGCTAACTTTGTTAGTGGAGGATAGAATAATAGGCAGTTTCAGAGAGGAGGTTATGGTAATGGAAGAGGAGGAGTAAACCGTGACAGAGGAAGAGGAAGAAGTGGTGGTGGCAGATGGAATAGCAAACCACCATGTCAGATATGTGGTAAATCAGGCCATTCAGCAACATACTGCTATAACAGATTTGATAGGTCCTATCAAAGACAAAATCTGTAATATCGTTGTAATATCATTGATGGCGAACTCCCGAATATTATCATTTGAAATTAATTTTTCGTAATCTATGCACTGAATCCACTACAAGAAAAATAGGCAATAAAGACCAAATGTTTATGGACAAAAAATATTAGTTTCTAAAAGAATATCTGTAGTGACGAAATAGATGATTGTCACTGAACAAAAGAAAAATAAATATTCATATTAAAATTATGAATAGGAACATTTTGTGGACTTCTTTAAAAAAAAAAAAAAAAAAAGTTTATTGCTAACACGATACATAGGATGTGTATTTTTCGTCCCAATATCTGGTTCCCTATTGGGACCGAAATAATTGGCCTTTAAAGGACATTTATAAATATTTTAAAAGAATTTAATATAAATAATATTAAATTTTAAAATTAGTAATAATTATAATAAAATCTAAAATATATTGTGACTATAAATATTAAAATTAGTTTTAATTAAATGTTCTGATAAATTTATTTCAATATCTATTTGTCAAGTTTTTGTAATACAACATAATTACAAATATTACTGGATTGGGTTTAAGTTAGGGTGAATTGCACTCAAATACCCTAATATTTATCATAATTGTACGTTTAATGCTAGTTTTACTATAATTACACTCTAATACCCTGTAATCCGTTGACCACCGTTAAAGTAACGGTTGACCAAACGGATTCAGGCAAAATGACGAGACTGCCCCTCAAAGGAAAAAAAAATAATTGAAAATCAGATGATCTTCGAACCCAAATGAACTGGGTTCGCGATCGAACCCAGTTTCTAGGTTCGATCGCGAACCCAGATTTCTGGGTTCGCATTCGAACCCAAAAACTAGGTTCGAACGCAAACCCAGAAATTTGGGTTCGTGCTCGAACCCAGTTTCTGGGTTGGGTTCGAGCACAAACCCAGGTTTCTGGGTTCGACCACGAACCCAGAAATCTGGGTTCGTGTTCTTCGAAAAAAATTTCAAATTTTTTTTTTAGTTGTTTTTTTAAAACATATTTTTTAAAATTAATTAAAATATGACGTGGCATGTTCTTATTGGTTGGATGATTTTTTAAATTTTTTTAAAAATGAATTTAAATGTAAAAGACCAATTTGCCCCTGTATCCGTTTGGTCAACCGTTACTCTAACGGTGGTCAACGGATTACAGGGTACTTGAGTGCAATTATGGTAAAACTGGCATTAAACGTGCAATTACGCTATAAGTCAGGGTACTTGAGTGCATTCGCCCTTTAAGTTATCTAGTAATAAAAATAATTAATTTTTTAAATAAAACATTATTTTTGTAAAATAATTGAATAAAAATTTAATATTATATATAAATAGTTATAATAAACTTATTTAAGGTGAAGGAGCGCGCGGTCTGAGTGTGACATATGATGCATTATACTATCAACAAAAATAATTTATAATTTTAAAATTATTTAAAAGACCCCTATGATTATGTATCGAAAACTCCATCGTAGCTGGTTACCTAAAATTAAAACTATAGGATTATTTAAAAAAAAACTCAAACTTTAAGTGGTTTTTGTAAATCTCCATTAATTTTATTTGCAAATATATATTTATTATTAAGAATATTTATTCAAAACGTCATGGTAATAAAATACTAAATATACATTAGATATGTTCAATTAATATTTGCCATTCTTAAAACAAAACATGTATTAATGTATTATGTACAAACAAAAGTTATTTAAATTCCTTATAAATTATGTTTCCAACATTTTGTTAAAGGCCCTTCTAGTTTCATAAATTTGACTCAAACACCGCGGATAACAAAACTATAATTGAAAATTTTGTATACTAAATACATCAAACTATATATGCTACATTAGGAGCACCATATAATAACACGGGATTGGATACACCAGTATCCACTTCTATATTATACAACATTTGGGTAACTATGTTGTTTTGTACTTTCGAATTGATAAATGGTAGGTGTATACATGAGTGTGGAACCTAGATTTCCTCAATCAACGGCGTATTATCAACACGTACAACTGTATTACTTAATAACTCCTTAATGAATGTTTTCAATTCTATGAACTAGATTATACATATGTGTAATTATAATGTGATTTTAATTCGAATCTGGTGAGATTTTAGAAAAATAAAGTTTTCTCATGTATCTCAATATGAATCTAAAAAGATACATGAATCCAAATTAATGGATTACAATCTTATACATTTTAACAACATGTTGTTTAACTGTTGTAAGGTTTATCAGTTTACAGCCAAATGAGAAGCATCATATTTGACTTTAATCTGAAAGCACTTTATATAGGATATGCTTTCATAAACGCAAGTTAAGGATACCATTTTTCTCTTGCTTATAAAACCATGACTAGTTGTGTTCGAAGGCATTCTCATAACAAAAATTTATATTTCTTAATTTCTCATATATATATCATCAAGTAGCAAAGTAGCAAGGTATTTCAAACTATTTTTATTAGTTATATTTTTGTATTACTATTAGTCAAGTTATTATGGTTCTTGTGGTACATTATTTTTTTACTCTCTCTATACAATCATGATTCTCAAATTTAATGTCTTTCTTTGTACATTATGTTTATGTTACAGGAAATTTGACCACAAAAATGTATCTTGGTGAGGCTGGATCTAGCTCAAAGAAGATGAAAACCGTGGAAGAAAAAAATCACAAGCCAATCAGAAAAAAATTATCTGCTCTCGTCGTTGATGATGATCCACTCATTCGTAAGGTTCACTCAGCAATTTTAAAATCGCTTGGGTTCATTGCTCAATTAGCTTCAAATGGAAAAGAAGCGGTGGATGTTTTCCGTCATGGAGCTAATTTTGATATTGTGTTTATAGACATGGATATGCCTATCATGAATGGAATTGAGGTACAGTTACAATTTAAATTTAATTTCTTTGTTTTATAATTTAATAATATCTAAATCATTACTCCCAACATATATACATATATAATTCAATCTAACCCGATTTCGTGTATGTATTCGTGTATATATCTACTTTCAATTGTATTATACTAATATACTTCAAACTATATAATATACTTTCATATTATACAGACAACAAAGGCGCTACGAGACATGCATGGGCGTGACATGCAAAATTGTGGCTGTGACCTCTCGCGGTACTGATGTAGAGATGGAAGACTTCGTTCAAGCTGGTGCAGATTTCCATAGACAGTGGCCAAGGTCATACCTTTCATTGAGCGGCTCCAGAAGTGATGATCAGAAGACATAATTGCATCACCATGCTTGAAGTTTGTTGTCCTTTATCGGTGGTTTTCTTGAAATCTTGTTCTTGCATGGTGTTGTTCTTTTATATATTTTGAGTACATTTTGATAATAAAATTAGAACTATCTAATATATTTGTAATTTTATTTTAAAATTATATATGTCAGTTAATATATTGTTGACATGTCTTTGAGAATACTTAAACGTATTACAGTAACAGATGGTAAAGATCCTTTTGATTCTCTTTTACGTCCCCAAAGGTGTTAAAAATCAAATTCATTCTCAAAATATCTACAAGTATTATTAATAATAAATTTTCAATATTTAAAATTTATTTCCATTGTAATTTTAAATATAAATTAAGCTCATTTTTAACTTTTAATAGTATTTTAGTATTTATTTAGTTCAATTTCAATTCTAGTATCAATTTTAATTTATTTTCTATTTATTTTATCTTACTTTCAATTTATTAAAAAATTAAGTTTTTTTGTGGAATTTGCTTGGTTTTCGTCTTTTTAACACAAAAAGGAAAAGAAAAAGAATATGGAAGTCTTCAAAAAAAATTATGGACGTTTATGAATTTATTAACTTATTCACTTTTTTTTTTTATCAAAATATATCACCTTAATTAGTCCCTCTATTATTTAATTATTAATCAAATTTAATAGTATTTGAGGTATTTTCGTCTTGAAATATGACATTCTTAATTGTCATGTGTCAAACCTTTGCAAATTACAAATAATACCCCAACTTTTAAGTAAATGTTAAAATATTGATATCTTTTGTTTAGGAATTCAAAAAAAGCAACCCCAAATAAAATTTAAAACAAATAAATTTAAACTTCTGCAAAGGATAAAAAAATAGGGAATTTAGCAAAATTGCCCAAAAATCAGAAAACAGTTGCAAACTACCCAGGCTCCACTAATTTTTGCAACCTCTACCCAAAGACTTTGTTTGGACAAAATTGCCCTTACTTTTACATTTGACCCACTGCACTTTCTTCTTCTTCTTCACACTGTCTTCTTCTTCTTCTTCATCTAGGCAAATTTCTTCACCTCACCCGGTTCTCTCTTCGTCTCTTCTTCTCTTCTCTTCTTCACATTTTCTTATTTTTCCTCTCTTATCTTCTCCATAAATCTCTTACCCAACCTAAACCAAGAAATTCTCAAGTTATCTCTTGCAAATAAACCATCGATCCATCTAACAAAGTCTTTTTCTCCATCAAAAATTCCAAGATTAGTGTTAAACTTTTTTTTTTAGTCAATGCACACTTTTATGGGTTTTGAATCAGTTGTAGGCATTTCACATTTGTTAATCCTCCATCAAAAAAATGAAGAACAAATTTTTATAATTTTTTTTTTTCATCATGCCGACCCGATGCTTTTGACCCGATGAGTTTGGCCCGATACTTTTGGCCCGATGGTTTTTCTTCATGTTTTTTCATCGTTTTTGGCATGATGGTTTTCATCATGTCGGCCCGATGGCCTTGGCCCGATGGTTTTCATCATGTATTTTCACATGGCAGCCCGATGGCCTTGACCCGATGGTTTTCATCATGTATTTTCACATGGCGGCCTGATGGCCTTGGCCCGATGGTTTTCATCATGTATTTTCAAATGGCGGCCCGATGGTTTTCATCATGTATTTACACATGGCGGCCCGATGGTTTTCATCATGTATTTTCAAATGGCGTCCCGATGTTCTTGGCCCGATGTATTTTCTAAGATCAGTTGGCCGCCATGTGAAAATACATGATGAAAACCATCGGGTCAAGGCCATCGGGCCGCCATTTGAAAATACATGATGAAAACCATCGGGTCAAGGCCATCGGGCCGCCATGTGAAAATACATGATGAAAACCATCGGGCCAAGGCCATCGGGCCGCCATGTGTAAATACATGATGAAAACCATCGGGCCGCCATGTGAAAATACATGATGAAAACCATCGGGCCAAGCCCATCGGGCCGCCATGTGAAAATACATGATGAAAACCATCGGGTCAAGGCCATCGGGCCTCCATTTGAAAATACATGATGAAAGCCATCGGGCCAAGGCCATCGGGCCACCATTTGAAAATACATGATGAAAACCATCGGGCCAAGGCCATCGGGCCGCCATTTGAAAATACATGATGAAAACCATCGGGCCGCCATGTGAAAATACATGATGAAAACCATCGGGTCAAGGCCATCGGGCCGCCATGTGAAAATACATGATAAAAATCATCGGGTTAAGGCCATCGGGCCGCCATGTGAAAATACATAATGAAAACTATCGCGTCAAGGCCATCGGGCCTCCATTTGAAAATACATGATGAAAACCATCGGGTTAAGGCCATCGGGCCGCCATTTGAAAATACATGATGAAAACCATCAGGCCGCTATGTGTAAATACATGATGAAAACCATCGGGCCAAGGCCATCGGGCCGCCATGTGTAAATACATGATGAAAACCATCGGGCCAAGGCCATCGGGCCGCCATTTGAAAATACATGATGAAAACCATCGGGCCGCCATGTGAAAATACATGATGAAAACTATCGGGTCAAGGCCATCGGGCCGCGATGTGAAAATACATGATGAAAACCATCGGGCCAAGGCCATCGGGCCGACATGATGAAAACCATCGGGCCAAAAACGATGAAAAAACATGAAGAAAAACCATCGGGCCAAACTCATTGGGCCAAAAGCATCGGGTCAGCATGATGAAAAAAAAATTTTATAAAAATTCATTCTTCATTTTTTTGATGGAGGATTAACAAATGTGAAATGCCTACAACTGATTCAAAACCCATAAAAGTGTGCATTGACTAAAAAAAAAGTTTAACACTAATCTTGAAATTTTTGATGGAGAAAAAGACTTTGTGAGATGGATCGATGGTTTATTTGCAAGAGATAACTTGAGAATTTCGTGGTTTAGGTTGGGTAAGAGATTTATGGAGAAGATAAGAGAGGAAAAATAAGAAAATGTGAAGAAGAGAAGAGAAGAAGAGATGAAGAGAGAACCGGGTGAGGTGAAGAAATTTGCCTAGATGAAGAAGAAGAAGAAGACAGTGCGAAGAAGAAGAAGAAAGTGCAGTGGGTCAAATGTAAAAGTAAGGGCAATTTTGTCCAAACAAAGTCTTTGGGTAGAGGTTGCAAAAATTACTGGAGCCTGGGTAGTTTTGCAACTGTTTTCTGATTTTTGGGCAATTTTGCTAAATTCCCAAAAAATATATATATAAGTAAAATCAAGATATACTAATAAAATTTGAAAACAATATACATATATTTCCTAAAACTTCGAACATAGAAAATTATACTAGTATAAAATATAACTTTAATTTATACATTATTATATAATATTTCAATTTTAAAAAAATTATTCAGAACATGTTAAAATTTATAAAAGTTAAAAAAAAACTGAAAAAAGGAGGAGGTAAATATTTCATTAGTTCCTTAAGTTTTTATTATATTTTATTTTTTAATGAAGATTTTTATATGTTTATTTTTTATATCTCTGTCATAAATATATATAGATATGGCAAATTGTAATAAGATGCTCTGATATTTGGTCATATTACAATGAGATTACACTTTTGCTTAAACTACAATGGAGTACCATGAATAATTATCAATTTGATCCCTAATATATTTTAAAATATCACTTTTTGATCTATTGTTATCTTTTCAACTCATTCGATCCCTAACTTTTTAAAATACATTAATTTAATCTTTATGACTAAAAACTTTTGACGATCAAATTTGATATAAAGTATAAATTGGTAATTTTATATTTTTTATTAAATTATTAAATTAGAATAATACTTTTACCCTTTAATTTTTTAACAATTTTCATATTTCACAGTCTAATAAAAATTGATATACGTTATAAAAATTTAATTTTTTTAAAAACACTTAAAAAAGATTAAATAAAATAATTTAATTTATTAAAAATAAAAATACTATAAAAATTTGACCTATTTTTACATTTGAACAATTTAATCTTTTAGATAACTCAATAAGAAATTGTTATTTATTATAAAATTTATATTATTTTTGAAGTACTTAAAAATAATTAAATAAAAAATAAATATGATAAAATTTATTAAAAATTAAAAATATTTAAAAGTAATGTCATTTATTAAAATAAAAATAAAATTCAAGATTAAATACTTATAAAACTCCAAATTTAACAAAAAAAAAATTAAAATGTTAAAAATATTATATATACATATTTTAGAGTATATTATATATTATATATACATTATATATATATATATATTATAATAGAATTACAATATATATACATGTATTTATTATTATATTATAAAATCAAAATATAATAATAAAACCGTTATATATATAAATTTATTATATATATATATATATATGTATGTGTGTATGTGGGTGTATTAGATTACTAAATTTTGAGTTTTATAATTATTCAATATTAAATTTTATTTTATTTTTAAAAAATCATATTACTTTTAAGATTTTTAAATTTTTTTATTTTGTATTTTTAATAAATTTTATCATGTTTATTTTATTATTTAATTATTATAAGTGTTTTTTAAAAAATTAAACTTTTATAACGTATATTAATATTTTATTGGACTATCGAAATAAATAAAGTTATTAAAAAATTAAAGGGTAAAATATCATTCTAATTTAATAATTTAATAAAAATACAAAATGACCAATTTATACTTTATATTAGGTTTGACTATTTTGGTCATAGATATTAAATTAATGTATTTTAAAAAAGTTAGGGACTATATGAGTTAAAAAATAAAATTATATCAAAAACTGATATTTTATATTACATTAGGGACCAATTGAGAATTATCTAAGGTACTCCAATGTAGTTTAAGTAAAAGTACAATCTCATTGTAATATGAGTTCATATCAGAGTATCTTATCGCAATTTGCCATATATATATTAGTGAAAATGTAAATTTTTAAAAAGTTTTTGGGACATTTTGGAGAATCCATATAATGGCAAAGGTGTAACATCTTTTAACGTTTAACGGCAAAGTCATTCTTTTATCTTAATTAAATAGTAAAAAGGGTAAAATTGCACTTCAACAATTTCTAGCCACAACGATGCAAATCTAAAATGTTTGTACAAGTACGAGAGACTAAGAAATATATGATTCAAACAATAATTTTGTAGGACAAGCATGGTCGTTTGGTGAGCTTAACTCTATGCTATTTTAGCAGATAAGCGCAGTCATTCGGCGGTCGCCAATTTTTCAAATTACTATTAGAGGTGTAAATGAAAATATCTTAATTTAGAAGGATTTATTGGAAATGAAACACTCAAACAAATTTTATTTAAACTCAAAACAAATATTACAAGAGCATTCTCACTCAAGAATTAAGATATTATAACTCACTCTTTTGCTTCTTCTTCACTCACTTAGAAATTTTACTTCTTCTTGATGCCTAAACCAAAATAGGGAGGGGTATTTATACTAATTGCAAACAATTTTAGACCACACAAATAAACTAATACAAAATTACAATAACCATACACCTCATTTTTCTACATCGTTCTAATTGACCACGTGATTTTTATGCCTAATTACCAAACCCTAGAAAATTCTAAAAAGAGGGTTTGGACCTTATTTATAGTTTTGAACTTCAATTTATTTGGGCTTGAGTTTGGGCTCCCATAATGGTTTGAGTCTTCAAATGGTTTGGGCTTAAAACAAGTTTACGGGATTTAACTATAATTATCACAAGAGTCTAAGGGCTCGTTTAGTAAACATGACTGGTTTGAAATGGACTAAATCCTGGTATTAAACTGGATTGGACGGACTTGGTCTGGAATGAGACTAAGTCCTAATCTATCGGACTAAGGAGCTGGACTATTAAAATAAGTTATTGTTCTCAATTTGGATGTGAAATTTCTCTGTTTCATGTCATCCAATTGTTTTGTAAATATCAATTCAAAGCAAAATCCAGAGAAATAACAAAAGTAAAAGGAAACAAAGAGAAACAAAGTCAGTGTGTTTCAAACAAACTAAGCTGAAGAAATTGATTGTATGGGTTCTGTAGACGGCGTCGTCGAGCGCTTGATTGACGGAATTGGCTTTATGAATCATTTAAGACTTGAAATCGAAAATGGGTTTGGGGTTGGTGTCGTCTTCTCGTCGAAGAGTTTCTTCTTCTTTGGTAAGAAATGCAGAGATTGAAATACATCTCTTCGTCTTCGACAATATCAGCGAAACGAGTACCCTTTTATAAATGGACCAAAAGGCTGAGATATTGATCTCCATCTGCTAGCTTGAATGAAGATTGCACAGGAGTGAACCTATGTACCAAGATTGACAGAAGTCATTATTTTTCTTTTTCTTTTTTTTTTGTTGAACTTGAGTGAACAAAAATTATTTTTTTCTGGATCTTCAGTGAAATTGAAAATGAGAAATAAAAAAAATTGATTTTGCCTTTTGCGAATATGCTGAGATGAAGAGGAGCTCCTTTTATCTTCTTGAATCCGGACTCATAATCATTTTATATATCATTATCCAAAATTCATACTACAGAACTCATACAATCAATCTCTTTTGCTTGCGATTTTATTTTTAATACACAGAGGATAAAAGTAATACTTGTAGAATTTTTTTGAGAGACAGTTGTGACTAGGTGGAGAGAGAGGGAGATGGGTGAGGCAGTGAGGAAAGGCGGCAACATATTGAGAGGGGACAAAATAAGCCCCTTGTTTTGAAGGGGACTGTATAGTAACAAATAGTGAAAATTTTTTTGTGGTCCCATTTAAATTAGTTTAGTGGGACACTAAATATAGAACTAAGACTTAGTCATGTTCAGTCTAACTCAGTCTCATGTACTAAACGAGCCATAAATGTACTTATTTAAAATTTCAGGAGCAAACTATATTTTCTCTATATTTATGACTTTAGCTAGCTAGCAAAGTATTCTTCTTGGTTAAGTTCTTATTTCTACCTGTTCAATTAATTCTTAAAGTTCTTGTTCTACCATCAATATATATTTTAGTTCTCTACGTATAATCATAATTAAAAAATTTATAAACTAATAACTAGTTTTTTTGCAACTTATTTCTTGTTTATGAGAAGAACGCCATAATGCTTAACTCATGATTATGATTAGAATTGCTTTGCTTTAGCTTAGCTAGAATCATTTCTAAGGTTTATGAAGGATAAATATCGTTTAATTATTTTTTTTTTAATAAACAGACAATAAAAGAGCTGCGAGAAGGCGTGACTAGCTAGATTGTGGGTGTAACCCCTCGTGGCACTAACACTGAAAAGGAAGCCTTTATTGAAACTAGTTTGGATTTCTATCATTTGAGATTCTGACTGTATCTAAGGTCACCCCTGCCTTTGAGGAGTTGTGAGAAAATCTCAAGCTTCATTTTCAGAGAATACAATACATTTTTTTACTAATTAACTATTTCACTAACTAATTAGACCAATTCACTTATCACACATATTTTGCATGTGCATTTTGTAACAAACTTTCTAATTAAATTCCATATAATTATGGGCAGCCAATGATACTGCCACATCACACTACCTGGTTCATTTATCAACTAGCAGCACTAACTTAATTTATCATACACCTAACCTCCTGAGAACCGTTGATCATTTTGTTGATCAAGCATTATCATCTATGCTTGATTGGATAGACAAACATTGTGTGACATGGTGCTTTGTATTAGTTCTGCGTAGGGGCGTAGCTAAAAACTTTTAATTGAGTGGACTAATCTAAATTTTATTTTTCTATTTAAAAGTAAAAATACCAAAAACTTTGGTAGGTTACTATCAGAAAGGAAGTATGGGAGACAAAAAATTTTATCTTTTGTAATTTAATACTCTAGCCAAGGGAATTTAGTAAACCATGCATATTGAAATCGACGATTTTGGTTTCGGTTATGTGTCTTCTTATAGTCGTCTAACTTTGGTTGGTATGATCTCATGTCAATATATGCTCTTCGAATCTCATCTTGTTGATTAACATCATATATCCATATTAGTTTTCGCAATCCCAGGTCGTATTAAAAAGAAACATCAACATTTTCAAATTTAATACTTTGAAATTTAGAAGAATGTGGCTCATCAAAACTTCTTCTACTAATAGGAGCATCACTTAGTGATTGGTCTCCACTTTTATTAAAGAAGGAACGTATATTTTGTTGTTTATAGACATTATAACCTACGATTAAAAATATATGATATAAATAACAAATTAAAAAGAAAGAATAAGTTTCAAATCTTGTTATAAAAATTTGATATCAAGTCCAATAAAAGATATCCCTACCTTCTGTGATATTAAAGAGAGGGTCTGGCGTAAAATCAGAGGGTGGAAATGAAATCTCTTTTCTATGGGTGGGAAAGAAGTTCTAATCAAAGTAGTGGCTCAAGTTATCCCTACCTTTACTATGAGTATTTTCCAGTTGCCTTCTACTCTCTACAATGAGTTGTGCTCTATGATTATGAGTTTCTGGTGGGGTGCCACAAATGGTAACAAGAAGATTAGTTGGGTGTCAAAAGATAAGCTGTGCTCTCCGAAAATCTGTGAGGGTCTTGGATTCAAAGATTTATCTCTTTCTAACCAGGCTCTTTTAGGCAAACAGGCTTGGAGAATTGTTATGAATAAAGAATCTCTGATGACAAGAATCCTCAAGGCAAAGTATTTTAAGCAGGATGATTTCTTATCTGTCTCTTTGAAGCAGGGAAGATCTCATCTCTGGAGGAGTCTGATTTGGGGTAGGAGCCTTCTTCTTAAGGGCCTCCGATGGAGAGTGGGTAATGGTGAAGATATCAAGGTTTTCAGGATCCTTGGCTGCCAATGGCGTTCACCTTCAGAACCTACTCGACTGCTCCCATGGAAGATCTCATGGTATCATCCCTTATCTATCCCTCCTTCCACTCTTGGGATATGGATAAGCTTGATCAGTTTTTTGTAGTAGCGGATAGGGATTTTATTTTTAAAATTACTCTGAGTATTGGTGATTGTAAGGATTCCCTAGTGTGGCATTTCGATAAGAATGAAGAGTATTCCGTGAAGAGCGGGTATAGAGTGGCTGCGCAGGAAAAACTCTCCAATAAAGGTTCTTCTTCATGCTCGGATTGTAAATGGTGGCTTGCTTTATGGAATCCAAACATACCACCAAAAATCATAATTTTCATTTGGAGAGTTTGCCTTAATGCCATTCCGTTACTTTGTAATCTCTGCTCTAGGAAAGTTGTTTTTGATCCTTGTTGCCTCAGGTGTGGTGATGCTCCTGAGAGCTCAGCCTATGCCTTTTTTTGGTTTAGTTCGATGCGTGCCATTTGGGAGTCAACTGTTTTCTAGGACCTCCTTAGATTGCATCACCGTATTTCCTGTTTTGAGTTAATTTTGTGGATTTTTGATAAGGCCAAAAGAAAATAATTGGAGGAGTTCTGTTTGATTCTGTGGGGGATTTGGATTGAAAGGAATGCTGTCATTCATTCTAAAAACCCCAGGTTAAATGTTGATTTGGTTTCTTGGTCGCTTTCTTTATTGTCTGAATTTCTGGGCAGCCAAAAGGTCTTTGGCTCTCCTCCCCAACCTCCCAGGCAGCCTTTTTCCGTTCCTTGGCTTCCTCCTCCAGCAGGCTCCTTGAAATTGAATATTGATGCAGCAGTGAAGCTTGGTTTCTCAGTGTTAGGTACTAGTGCAGTGTTGCGCGATGGGCAGGGTAAGATTGTTGCTGCTTCAGCCAAGCCTCTTTTGGGGTTCTTTTCTGCTGAGCTAGGCGAGTTGCTGGCGTTGCGGGAGGGTCTGCTGTTGGCTAAAGATTCGAACATGGTTGTTGAGTGGATAGAGTTAGATGTTGTTAATGTTATGGCTAGGGTGTTAAGTTTTTCTCCCAGTTCTTTTTTGGATCCTATTGTTTGTGATATTAAGGCTCTCTTCAGGTTTGTGGGAGTTTCTAAATGTCATGTCATTCCTCGTTCAAGGAATGGAATGGCACATTCTCTTGCTTCCCTAACCGTTTCCTCTAAGAAGGATTTCTGTTGGTTCAATCCTGAACCAAATTTTCTTGTTGGTTTTCTGTAATAGAAGTTTTTTATTATTATAAAAAGAAAAATCCAATAAAAGATATCACTAATTGACAATAAAAAGCAAAACATATAAATCACCAAATAGAATAAACTTCAACTAACTATCATAAAAAAAATAAAAAAATAAAAAAAAGAGCATATGATCATTTTACAATTTATAAATTCAATATAAAATAAAAACTTATAACTTTCTCCTGCCGCAAACTACTACAAGTTGTGTGTAAACCAAATCACCAAAGCAACAATCTGTTCCAAAATTTTATAACATTAAATACTTGTTTTATATAATATAATAATATTTTTATGTCTAGAATATAACTTAAACATAACTTATTATTATATAGTATATATATGTATAAGTCTTAGGAAAATTAATTATTTTAATTTCTTCTATAATTTTTTTTTTGAATAAGTACAATTAATTCGGGATTTAAGGAGGAGGACTCGACTCGAACTCACAACCTCAAGGGTGTAAGTGTGAGGGGCAAATCACTGGGTCAACCTCATCTTGTCAATTTCTTCTATAATTTAAAAATATATAATTCTGAACATATTATAATTTACAGTACATCTAATATTTTAATCAATAAGACAAAAAAAATGCTAAACTTCTAGATAGTAGACTAAATCACTAGAGGACCACACAATAATATTTTTCAATACATATAAAATAAAATTTTAAATTTCAATCACAAAATACAAATCCTAAAACTAAATACATTATAGATAACTAAATAAATAAAATTAAAATTAAAAGTAATTACCTTTAAAGCTTTAAATAGAAAAAGAAGTAATATTTAAAGTCTCAAGAGATGAGATAAGTAAAAAGTTAGAGTTTGAAATTTAAAAAAGTGAAAAACAAAATAAATAAAATAAAAAGAGAGTTGTTTTGTCTGTGTTGGCTAGAACAAGAAAAAACAATGAGAAAAAAACAAATTTGTGTGTATAACAGGCTGAAACAAAAAAGCAATGACGAAAAAAAATTATAAATTTTTTTTTCTTAAAAAAAAAACTTGGCTGGGCTTAGGACCACCTCCGCCTCTGGTTCTGTGCAACTCATCACTAGCAGCTGTACATCTTGAGTTGTTACCATTTCTAGTAGTTGGACTCAATACAAACAAATTGACCTCCTGCCACTGAGGAAATATGCTGTAATTTATGGAAAACGTGTTACAAATATTGTCGGGGCAAAAACTTTTATCATGGGTAATAACTGTTATAAAAATCTTTTACCATGGAGTATTCGCGGCAAAAAGCTTAAAAACTGCAACAAAAAAATTTAAATTTTTTAATATTTATTACGGATTAGTATCTGCAGCAAAAAAGTCATGGTAATTATTATATTTTTAAGAGAAGTGTTAATCAGCCTCTCAATGCAACAGATGCCTCCAACACTGCTGTAGAGATAACAACTGATGGAAAGGAAGTTCACATGTGCATTGGTGCAGAGCATGTGTAGTATGATCATCAGCTGATAATGCAAGGGTATAATGATCAAGCATTGTATACCTTAATCAAAGATGATCAAACTAGACCAACTTCACTTGATATAGGCTAACGCTGATGTATGCATTCAGTTAGAGTTAGTTATCCAGCAGGCACAAATGCCTAGCTGGCAAAGCATGTACAATCTGTGTTGCCAAGATACAATTGGTCATATGCATGATATATATATATATATATATATATATGTATGTATGTATAGATCTGTAATTGATTAAGTTGTGATATTAATTAGAGAAGAAAATCTTTTCTCTCAACCTTCATTAATGGAGATTCAAAAGTTCATGAAGTAGCTTAGTGTACTTTCATCGAACACCTACCTGTTTCTATCAAACACCTTCATCTTTAATGGAACTAAAGCTTCTCTGTCTCTACGAATGCTTCTACTTATAGAGACAATTTTGTCACGGCCTCTCAATCATTGATATCAGTTGATCTCACTTCAGTAGCCAAAACCTTGAACTTTCAAATTTCAATTATACTTGACTCCAACAACTACATATACTGGAAGGCTCAAGTGCTGCCTACCATAAGAGCTCTTAAGCTCGATGATTTCATCACAGGTCTAAGATTTTATCCACTAAAGTTCGTTGACGCTTTATCTTCTGAAAACAGTGAGAAAACCTTGGTAATCATTGGAACATATCTATCCTGCAGAAGAGCACATCAACTGCTCCTCAACTGACTTCTTTCTACACTAAGTCCAAAACTTATGGGACAGGTAACTGAGTGTCCTCCTTCTTTTGAAGTTTGGAGTACTATGGAGAAACTTTACTCTTAAAGTCCATAGCAAAAGTGTCGTAGCTCAAGCAGCAGTTGGAGAATACAAGGGAATTACCTATGTCCATTAATGACTATATTTTGAAAATCAGAACTCTTGAACATTGACTAAGAGTTGCAGGTTACACAGTCACTGAGCTTAATCTGGTTCTTAGCATTATGAGTGGCCTAGGCCATGACTATGATCCAGTTGTGGTTTTTGTGTCATATTAACATTAGTCAATGTCACTGGATGATGCACAATATCCATTGATGGTGCATGAACAAATATTAGAGCAGCTGAATTATGTATCTAGCGTTGATGCATCTACTGCTTCAGCAAATTTTACTTCTAATACAGCTAGCAATGGCAACTATTGTGGTGAATCTACCGATAGAGGAAATGGACCAAATAGAGGAGGTCGTGGCAGGGGTAGAAATGGTAGGTGGAATAACAATCGTATCAGATGTTAGCTATACAGCAAGTCTGGTCATAGAGCCTTACAATGCTATAGAAGGTTTGATTAAGCTTGGCATGGTAATCCTCAATAGCGGCAATAGATTGCACATCCTTATCAGTCTTCTCCTGCCTCTAACAACAATCAACTTTAGGCTCATTATCACCAGAATAAAAACTTTTCCTACTTTACAATACCATATGCAATTCAGGATCAATCTTGGTATATAGACAGTAAAGCCACCAATCACATCACATTAGACCTTGGGAATCTCTCATTGAAAACAAAATACTGCGGTAATGATAGCTCACTGTCGACAATGGACAGTAACTAGGTATCTCTCACACTGGTAACACCTATCTTCCTTCACATACTAAATCACAAAAGTTATTACATCTTAATGGCATTCTAAATGTTCCTCATATCACTAAAAACCTATTAAGCATATTTAAACTCATCAAATACAATCATAAATTTGCTTAATTTCGTGATGATCATTTTATGATAAAGGAAAAGGTCACAAAGAGGATGTTGCTTCAAGGTCCACTTAGGAGAGATCTATGTCAGGTGCAAGTCCATGTTCCTTCACTCAAGAAGTCTAAAACTTCATCTTGTTCCATGTCAGTTTATTTGTCTAAGTCTTCATTTAATAATTGTACAAAATCTACACACATGAGTGCTTATGTTGCTTCCAATAAAACTGATTCTATTGTTGTAAATCTTTGGCATGAGAAACTTGGTCATCTATCTTCTGATATTTTGATAACTGTTATGAACTCTCTTCATTTGAAGGCTAAGATTTCTACTTTAGATTTTTGTGAATCATGCAAATTAGAAAAGCATCATCAACTACCCTTTCCTATGTCCAATTTTGCGTCCACCAAACATTTTAAATTTGTTCACACAGACCTTTGGGGCGCTGCTCCCATGTTGTCCACAGAAGAACACAAATATTATGTATCTTTCATTGACTTCAGTGGGTATTACTTAGCTATATCCCTTAAGGTTGAAATCTGACACTCTTAGTACCTTTATTCAGTTTAAGAAGATGGTTGAGGTTCGGTTTGATGCCTTAATTAAAGCAGTTCAATCAGATATGGGAGGGGAGTTTCTTCATCTTACTTCTTACCTCAAATTTGTAGGAACTAATTCTAAGGCATCTTGTTCATACTCTAACCAATATAATGGAGTGGCTGAGAGAAAACATCGACATTTGGTTGAGACTGGCCTCACACTCTTGGCCCAGGCTCACATGCCATTCAAATTCTAGTGTGATGCTTTCTCCATAGTTGCCTTATTAATCAATAATCTTCTTACACCAAGACTACATCTCAAGTCTCCTATTGATATATGTTTTCATAAGAAACCAAATTATCAATATCTCAAAGTGTTTGGTTGTGCTTTTTATCCATATCTTAGACCGTTCAAAACTCAAAATTTTGGTTTCCATACCTTTTAAGTGTTTCTTTATTGGATATAGCTTACATCACAAGGGATACAAATATCTTCACTCTTCAGACAAGGTAGATCTCTCTATACATGTCATTTTTCATGAACATGGGCTGTCTTTCAAGTCTATGTTTGGTTCCATATATACATCCCTCAAGTTGTCCACACCTAGTCCTAGTTTACCTTTATCTATTCTGCATTCTATATCTCCTATAGTCATGCATCGAGCTGGAGCATCATCTTCACAATCTATTCATGCATTGCATTATCATCATGATAATTCTCTATTGCATTCTACCTCCACAACTCCTTTGTGCAGCATCTCTCAATCAATTGTATTGTCCTCCCCACTTACACTAGCTTGGCACATCTCTTTGCTTACCGCTACAGCACCTGTTCCAGTTCATGTACCCAAACTTTTGCCTACATCTCAATCTCTTCACCCTTTGGTTAGAAGGTCTAAGCTTGGAATTTTTAATCTAAAAACCTTTTCAGCCTGCTGCTTCAGTCCTATCAGCTACCTCATTGAATCTGAACCTCAGAGGGTGAATGCTATGCAACATAGCAAATGGTTGGAGGCAATGCAAGCTGAATATAATGCATTGCTTGCTTACAAAACTTGGAATCTAGTTTCTTACACTTCCTATATGCATGTGGTAGGGAATAAGTGGATTTTCAGAATTACACATAAACCAGACGATAGTGTGCTCAAGTACAAGGCTAGGTTGGTTGTAAAATGACTTTCATTAAAGTCAAGGCATTGACTTCTTTGACACTTTCAACTTTGTTATTAAATCTTCAACCATTCAAATTGTATTATGCTTGACAACCTTTTTCTGTTGGGATATTCAGAAGGTGGACATCAACAATGTCTTCCTCAATGGTAAGCTTGATGAATTGGTATACATGCAGCAACCTGAAGGGTTTATGAGTGCTACTCATCCTCATCATGTGTGTATGTTGCATAAGATATTATATGACATTAAACAAGCTCCTCGATATTGGTTCCTTAAGCTCAAACCTACTCTCCTTGGCTGGGGATTTGTGAATGCAACATTTGATGTTTCCCTATTCATTAAACATGTCCATTCTCAAGTTTTGTTTCTCCTAGTCTATGTGGATGACATCTTGATCATAGGAAGTAGTCAACGCTTGATCAATCAGCCCATCAAAACTCTACATTCAGCTTTTGCATTGAAGGTGTTGGACTTGGTTGATTACTTCTTGGTCTTTAAAGCACATAGAAATGAAGATGGGGTTTATTTGACACAGACTAAATACATAACTGATCTTCTACTTAAGAAATATCTTCATAAGTCGAAACCATGCTCTACACCTTTTAGTCCAAGTATTGTGTTATCCTTACACAATGGAGCTCTATTTTCTGATCCTATGTTGTTCAGAAGCACCATAGAAGCTCTTCAATACCTCATACATACTCGACCTAGGATAGATTTTCTGTTAACAAGCTATGTCAATTTTTTTCCTCTTCTACAGATGTTCATTGGGTGGCTTGCAAAAGGATCCTTCGATATCTGAAAGGCACAATTTCTCTTGGCTTGTTGTTCAGTCCTGCCACTAGTCTTACAGTCACTGCATACAATTATGCTGATTAGGGTTCTTCCCTGAATGACATGAGGTCTACTAGTGGTATGTGTGTTCATTTAGGCTTTAATCTCATCTCGTGGAGCTTAAGGAAGTATAAGGTTGTTGCTAAATCCAGCATTGAAGCTGGATATAAAGCTCTCTTCCAAGCCTCTTCTGAATTACTATAGTTGTCCTATCTTTTTCAAGAACTTGGCATCACTATCAACCATGTTCCTATCTTATGGTGTGATAATACCAGTGCAAGGGCTTTAGCTCATAACCTAGTCTTTCATTCTTATACTAAATACATTAAAATTGATGTGCATTTTGTGAAGGAACAAATTGTAGCACAGCAGCTTAAGGTCTAGTTTGTTCCCACTGACCTACAAAGGGCTTATATCTTTACTAAGCCATTGGCTTAGTCTTGTTTTGAGTTTCTTAGATCCAAATTGAACCTTTCCTTGTCACCTATGTTCACTTTGTAGGGGGGATGTTAAGAGAAGTGTTAATCGGCCTCTCAATGCGACAAATGCATCCAACACTGCTCCAAAGAAAACAGCTTATGGAAAGGAAGTTCACATGTGCATTGGTACAGCAGCATATGCAGATGATCATCAGTAGATGATGCAAGGGTATAGTGATCAAGCATTGTGTACATTAATCAAAGATGATCAAACTGGACCAGCTCCACTTGATACAAGCTAATGCTGATGTTATGCATTCAGTCAGAGTTATCTGGCACAAATGCCTAGCTAGCAGAGCATACACAATTTGTGTTGCCAGGATACAACTGGTCATATGCATGCTATATATATATTTTTATAGATCTATAACTGATTAAGTTGTGATATTAATATAGAGAATAAAAACTTTTCTCTCAACCTCCATTAATGGAGATTCAAAAGTTCATAAAGTAGCTTAGTATACTTTTATCGAACCCCTAGCTGTTTCTATCAAGCACCTTCATCATTCAAACATAATTCTTTTTGTTTTTTTTTTAGTGACTAGAATGTTGAAGATTGACTAGCTTACTTGAAGTTTAAGCTTGAAGCTTTGATATAGCATCAACATCTATATTCTTAACACTCGTCATTAAGATATGTAACTGGATTTGTATGTCATCAATCATAAAGTTTTTATGTCTTAATGATTTCGTTGGGGTCTTGGTCCGCGGTGTTGTTGTAGTCCTTTATGGTTTAGTATGGCTTTCGTTGTTGGAATAAGATGTAGCTGTACTTGTTGTAGTAGCTTTGGCTATGTTGTTATTTTGTTTTAAAAACTTCCTTGAAATGGAGTCTTTGTTACATAATTAGTGGACTTTTTAAATAAGTTTTGAAATAATAAATTGTTGTTGGAATACAATAAGAGGTTTTTAACTTAAATTCAAAATCAGAGAGTTATTTTTTTTTTATTAAAAAAGGACAATTATCAATTTGGTCCATAATATTTTAGAAATTATCAATTTTTAACGTAATTTCGTTTATTAATATTCTTAGGCCCTAATTATCTGAAAATATATTATTCTGGTCCCTTTGACTAATTTTTTAACGGTCAAACCTCACAGAATTGGTAAAAAGACTGATTTATCTTTGAATCTATTTAAATGAGTTAAAATTACATTTTAACCTTAAATTTTAAAAAAGATTATTAATAATTAGAAAGATATTATGGTAATTATATATTAATATTTAAAAAATAATATTTAAATTTTTTTTTAAATGGATCTCCACCATATTATGTTGAAACTTTTTAAAAAAAATAAAAAGTGAAAATTAAATATTTTTTTTTCTATTAAGCAAAAAAAAAAAAAAACTGTATATATTCACCAAAAAAAAAAAAAGAGAAAAAAGAAAAGAGAAACTCAATCTCCATATGGAGATCGATCTCCGTGGAGATGAATCGACCTTCATGGCTGTAAAGGGGGTTAGACCACCAAAGAGAGAGAGAGAACATCTCCCAACAAGACATAATCTTAAATTTGGAGATCCAGATTACACATCACCACTAACAGCTCCATTTTCCATTACTCTTTTTTCATATATATGGTTTATCGTCGTCATCATCATTATCACATCAGTGTCGATTATTATCTCTTCTTCTTTTTCTCTGCAAACAAGCAATAAAAAAATATAAAAAAAAAGTTTTAGTAACTGAAAAAAAACACCACCAACACTACCACCAACGCACACATATATATAGAGGGAGAGTAGTGTGTATGTGGGTCAACAAAACTGTAGTTTTAGGTGTTATCAGAATACTACTATATTATTCATTTACAATCATCTCTCTTATATAGGGATTGTTTACACAGATGGTTTACAAATTCAAAGAAAGAAAGTCAAGGTCAAGATTTGCTACTATCGGTTTCATATTGACTAAACTTCATAATCTAATTATTTACAATTAATAATTCACACAGACTCTCTTTTTTCAACACTCCCCCTCAAGCTGGTTTGAAGATATCTTCCATAGCCAGCTTGCCAATCAAGTCATCAAATTGCTTCTTTGGTAACCAATTGGTTAGCACATCTGCAACCTGTTCAGCTGTAGTGACATAAGGCATACAAATTAGTCTAGTGTCAAGTTTCTCCTTGATGAAGTGCCTATCTACTTCCACATGCTTCGTTCGATCATGGAAGACGGGATTATGAGCAATGAAGATTGTAGCTTTGTTATCACAATAGAGTTTCATAGGCAATAGATTGGAAATTCTAAGATCCTCTAACAGTCTCCTAATCTATATCATTTCACAAATTCCATGAGCAACAGCTCTGAATTCAGCTTCAACACTACTTCTAGCAACCACATTTTGTTTCTTGCTTCGCCAGGTGACAAGGTTACCTGCAACAAAGGTACAATAGCCTGAAGTGGAACGTCTATCAATAACACTTCCTGCCCAATCTGCGTCTGTATATGCTTCTACTTGTAGGTGACCATGCTTCTTAAACATCAGACCCTTCCCAGGTGATCCCTTTAAGTATCGTAGAATTCTGTAAACAGCATCAAAGTGTTCTGGTCCCGGTGAATGCATAAACTGGCTGACCATGCTAACAGCAAACGCTATGTCAGGATAAGTGTGAGATAAATAAATTAGCCTCCCAACTAACCTTTGATACTGCTCTCTATTCCGTACCTCTTCAGCCTTGACAGTTTGTAGTTTTAGGTTGGGTTCAATTGGAGTATCCGCCGGTTTACACCCTAGTAGGCCAGTCTCATCAAGTAAGTCAAGTACATAGTTTCGCTGGTTGACGAATATTTCTCCTTTTGATTTAGCAAATTCCATTCCGAGAAAATATTTTAATGAGCCTAGATTTCTGATCTCAAATGCAGCTGCCAATTTTCCTTTTAATTTCTCCAATTCTTCAATATCATCACCTGTCAACACTATATCATCCACATAGACAATCAGAATCGCAATCTTGTATTTACTGTGTTTGTAGAACATAGTGTGATCAGCCTGACCTTGACTATAACCACAAGTTTTCACAACTTTTCCAAAACGTTCAAACCAGGCTCTAGGTGATTGTTTCAGGCCATAAAGTGACTTTTTTAATTTGCATACCTTACCAGGTTCAAATTTCTCCTCGAACCCCGGTGGCAATCTCATGAAGACTTCCTCCTCTATATCTAGCTGGTGTAAGGGCCAATTGAAATTTAAAGCTAAAGATAGTAGTACCTGGACGGAATTGATTTTAGCAACAGGGGCAAAGGTTTCCTGGTAATCGATTCCGTATATCTGGGTAAAACCTTTTGCAACCAGTCTAACCTTATATCTTTAAATACTGCCATCCGCTTTGCATTTCACCGTGAACAGCCATTTACAACCTACTATTTTCTTTTCTTTAGGTAGGTCAACTACTTCCCATATGCCACTTCTTCTCAGAGCATTCATCTATTCCATAACTGCTAATTTCCAATGTGGATCATTCAAGGCTTCCTGAACACTTCTAGGGACAACCAGATGTGAAATTTTTGATGAAAAGGCCCTATGATAATGAGATAATTTTTCATATGACAGATATTTAGCCAGGGGATATTTAGGATTTTTAGTGCAATCTCTAGATCCTTTTCTAAGAGCTATGGAGATATCCAAGTCTGATGATATATTAGGAATAGGAGTAGGAATACTTGTAGTATCTGGAGTATCTGCTCTCGGAGTCGAAGATTGACCTATCTCTGGGATAATAGGAGGATTTTGAGCCTTTTGATGTGGTCCCTTGCGAGTATAAACATGAAGCTCAGTGTGGTATTCAAGATTGTGGTTGGTAAAGGAACATGAGATTAGTCCCAAAAATTATCTTCCACTCCTTGTTTCTCCCCGTGAAGAGAATTTTTGTGAAAATAGGGTTTGTTTTCCAAGAAAGAGACATCCATGCTTACAAAGAATTTTTTTTGTCAGAGGGTTATAGCACCTATATCCCTTTTTGTTTGAGGCATACCCAACAAAAACATAGTGTTCTACATGTGGATCAAGTTTAGACCGGGAGTGGTTTGGAATGTGAACAAAAACAGTGCAACCAAAGACTTTTAGTGGTAAATTCGAGTAAATTTTGGACATAGGAATATAATGTTTGAAATGCATGAGGGGTGTTTGATATTTTAAAATACGTGTAGGCATCCGATTAATTAGATATGAGGCTGTCAAAATAGCTTCTCTCCAAAGATATTTTGGTACATTCATAGAAAATATTATGGCACGAGCCACTTCAAGTAAGTGTCTATTTTTTCTTTCAGCAATGCCATTTTGTTGAGGTGTGTCCACACATGTGGATTGATGACAAATGCCTTTTTCTTTTAAAAAAGTGCCCATAGTTTTATTAAAATATTTTGTACCATTATTAGTACGAAGAATGCTAATTTTCGTTTGAAATTATGTTTCAACCATTGTGTAAAAGTCTTTGAAAAGTTTGTCAATGTCCAACTTTTCATGCATTAAATATATCCAGCATAATCGGGTATGATCATCGATAAATGTAACAAACCAGTTCTTTCCAGAAGTTGTAGGGATTTTTTGAAGGACCCTAAACATCACTATGAATGAGATAAAACGGTTTTAAAGAAACATATGGTTTTGATAAATAGGAAGTACGATGACTTTTAGATAAAACACAATGTTCACAATGAAAAATAGAACAATCCAAACCCTTAAATAAAGCAGGAAATAGATGTCTAAGATATTGAAAGCTAGGATGTGCTAGTCTAAAATGCCAAAGCATTATTTGCTCAATAATAGAGGAAGAACTAACATTACTCATGCCTTGAGCTTTTTTATTACTGCAGGGTTCACCATTAAAATAGTAAAGTCCATCCCTCATCCTAGCACTACCAATCTTCTTCCCCGAGATTTGGTTCTAGAATTCACAATGAGAATAAAAAAAGATTACACAGCAATTAGATTCTTTTGACAGTTTACTCACAAATAGGAGGTTGCATGCTAGCTTTGGAACATGAAGAACATAATTAAGACTGATTTTCTCGGATATTTTAATCAACCCTTTTCCTGAAATAGGTGAAAGACTCCCATCTGCAATCCTAATTGTTTCTAAACCAGAACAAGGGGAGTATATGTTGAATAAGCTAAAGACACTAGTCATATGATCAGAAGCTTTAGAATCTATAATCCATGGGGTATGATTTGAAAAGCAAGAAAGGACATTAATTTTATCACTACCTGATTGTGCAATAGAAGCATTAGGAAATCCCGAGGATGAACTGGATTTTAGCAATTTTATAATGTGATCCATCTGCTCCTTGCTGAAGAGACTGATTTCAGCTTCATTGGCCCTAGCTATGGCACGGGGCCTACTGCTCTTCCAATTTGTAGGCTTGCCATGGAGTTTCCAGCATGTCTTACGAGTGTGACGAGGGCGATTGCAAAAATCACACCATACTCGAGGCTTCTCTTCAGGTTTTTTATGGTAATGTTCTGTTTTATTTGCAGTAGCCTCCGACACCAGTAATGCAGAGGTTTCAACATTTCCATTACTGTCCTTTTTGCCCAACATGACATTTCTCCTGCTTTCTTCCCTTCGCACCTCCGCAAATACTTCACCAATTGGAGGAAGGGGAGATCAGCCAAGGATTCGACCTCTCACCTCATCAAACTCCACATTGAGACCAACAAGGAATTTGTAAATTCGGTGAGCTTCTACAGATTTTTTATTGTAGTTTGCATCTTCAATTGACTTCCACTCATAGTCATTGAAGAGGTCTAGGTCTTGCCAAAGTCGCTTTAGCGAGTTGAAATATTTGGTAACATTATCTTCACCCTGCTGAAGATTTGCCAATTTTAGTGTTAACTCGTACACTTGAGATTGGTTCCCTAAATCAGAATACATTTGACTGACATTGTCCTATAGTTCCTTCGCCGTTGAATAGCATATGTAGTTGCAGCTGATGTCTTCGGTCATGGAGTTAACAAGCCATGTCATGACCATTGAGTTCTCGGCATCCCAGGTTGCATAGGTCGGGTCCTCTAGGTTTGGTTTCTTCGTCTCTCCAGTCAAATAACCAATTTTTCCACGGCCTCGAATGTACATTCGGACCGATTGAGACCATCGCAGAAAGTTATCTCCATTTAAGTGGATTGTGGTAATTTGAACCGGATGGGGGTGAGAATGTGTTTCATGAGATGAGACACTATTGCTTGGATTAATTCCAGAGGAAGGAGACTCGGATTTGGCAGACATGTTGAGGAAAGGAGCACGTTTACGGTGCTACAGGTTCATAGTGAATAGTGAACAGTGAACGCAAACTACGACAGTGAGGCCGGACAGATCAGATCGGCAAACGTTTAGGCCAAAAATGCTTTGTCGGTAAAGGTTGTCACCGAAAATACCAGATCGGTGTCGAATCCAGTGAAATAAAGCAGATCAGCGATGGTGAAAACCGAAAAATATGGGTTTGGTGGCTTATTTGCTAAGAGGCGACTCGAAAACACCAGATCAGTGTCAGATCAGGTGAAGAACAGCAGCAGAAGCTTTAAACAGGAAAAAAAGAGCTCCGATAGGAATAGTGCCGAAAATAGTATTGGAACAGTGCCAAAAATAGTGACGGTAGCAACAGTGGCGACCGAGAACAAAGATGGCAGCGACAGTGGTGAACAGATAGCAGTAGTTGGTAGTAGGCTTCTAAAAAAAATTAGAGTTTCTTGACAGTAGGCTCTGATACCATGCAGTTTTAGGTTTTATCAAAATACTAGTATATTATTCATTTACAATAATCTCTCTTATATAGAGATTGTTTACGGAGATGGTTTACAAATTCAAAGAAAGAAAGTCAAGGTCAAGATTTGCTACCATTGGTTTCATATTGACTAAACTTCCTAATCTAATTATTTACAATTAATAATTCACACAGACTCTCTTTTTTCAACAAAAAGTCTAAAGCAAAACAAGCAAGAAAACAAGCGATACCAAAGAAAATGCCTTTGGGTTTTCTGATTCCTTTCCATTACTGCTATTATCACTCTCTCTTTTTAATCTCTAAGCCTTCTCATTCTTTGGTTTCATTGATCCCTCTCCCTTCTTCCTTCTCTCTCAAGTACTTATCTTATTCCCATCTTGTCTTTTGTTGTTTCTAGTTGATCTTAGATTGTTTTTTTTATGATTATGTTATTGCATTTCAATTTTTGTTCATCTCCTTGAGGTGGAGACCCATCTCCATCGCTGGAGATTGAGTTTCTCAAATTTTTTGTTGTTGTTGTTGTTGTTGTTATTGATAGAGATTTAGATTGGATCTCCACCAAGAACAAAAAAAAATAATTTTTAATTTTTAATTTTTTTAAATTTTTAATTAGAGGTAGATATGTAATTTTATCAATAAAATTACTGTTGACCTATTGATAGGTTTAAATGCAAAAATATCCCTGGAACCGTTAAGTTTGACTAACGGTTGATTCACAGAAGGACCAAATTGATACATTTTAAGAAAGTTAGGGCTTAAGAATACTAATAAATAAAATTGCGTTAAAAAATTCCCAAAAATTAAGGACAAAATTGATAATCGCCCTTAAAAATACCTCAAACTTCAAGGGAATTTACAAATCTCTCTTAAATTTTATTTTGCAATTATATATTGATTGATTGATGATAAGTCGAGAATATTTATTCAAAACGTGATAATAATAAAATGCTAAATATATATTAGATATGTTGGATTATTACTTGCAATTCTTAAAACAAAACATGTATTAATGGACTATGTACAAATAAAGTTATTTTAAATTCCTTAGAAATTATGTTTCCAACATTTTGTTAAATGCCCTTCTAGTTTCATAAATTTGAATCAATCACTGTGAATGACAAAATTATACTTGAAAATTTTGCATAGTAAAATACATCAAACAATATATGCTACGTTTGGTGAACCGTATAATAACACTGGATAGGAGGCAGATATTATACAACATTTGGTTAACTATGTTGTTTTATACTTGTTGATAGATAAGTACGGGTCGGTGTAAACATGGGTGTGGAATCTAGATTTCCTCAGACAACGTGGTGTATTACCGACGCATACAACTGCATTACTTAACAACTCCTTTAAAGAGTGTTTTCAAATCTATGAACTAGCTTATCCATAAGTGTAATTATACCACATTATGCGGTGTATTTCTTCCATGTGAAGCCATTGACAGTGGCCAAGGTCATACCTTTCATCGAGCGCGGCTCCAGAAGTGATGATCATCAAGACATAATTGCATCACTATGCTTGAAGTTTATTGTTTTTTATTGATGGTTTTCTTGAAATCTTGTCTTCGCATTGTTGTTCTTTTATATATTTTGAGTATATTTTGAATGATAAATATAATTGCATCACTTGAATAGATAGATAGAGAATCAAACATTTGATTTATAATGTTTCGGCGAAATCTTATTTGCATCTACTCTTCCAAAGCTTCATTAAACTTAGACTTTTTCATTAAGTAAGGTTTTCGATATCTAAATCTCTTACACAATACAATATTGGTAATATCACATACCAATCTCTACCAAGCATCACACTCGAATTTCTCTCAATACCAGTATTTTTCCATAATTAACTAATGTTTTCCAACACTCAAATACAAAAGTAATAAAATTGATATAAATAAATTTACCCTAAAATCGTAAATAAGAAGAATCAAACTCAAAAAGTAATTGATATGATTTTTTTTTTAAAAGAAAGAATTGTATTCAAAGCACATATCAAAGAGCTCAAGAAAAAAACAAGCCTAACCCGAACAATCATTCAGGACCAGATTGCCTATGAACTACTTGATTAGCTAATCTAGGAATATAACTTATAGAAGTCATAGGATGCATCGCAATCAAAAGAAGGATTTCTTCGATCACCACTCCAATCTCAGAAATCGGAGCAACCTTACTTATAATAAGATTAACACAAACTCGGCATTTGACTCCACACAAACTGGAAGGAGACCATAATCAATGGCCAAAGTAATTCCACACAGAATAGCTACAGCTTCTGCAATATAAGGGAAATACAATGAACCCAAGCCTTGAATACATGAAGCCATAACAAATCCTCTACAATCTCTAATAATCACATCAATACATGTACGCCCCTTTTGATAGTCAATACTAGCATCCTCTTAAATAAACTTATATTGGGAGGATGATAGAAAAGTTTATTCTTAAATTTAATATTTTTTTAAGAGGATATTATATTTAGTTCATTGAATTTAATTAAAAAAAAATTTCTATTTTTTTTATTAAAATAAAAAACGCTATAGCCACTGTAACTCTCTCTCCTAGTCCGAGAAAGAGATTATCAACGAACTCAGATCTTCAACTTCAGATTTTTTTTTTTTTTGCTTTTCTTGGTGGAGATCCAGCCATCCATCATTGTTGATGGAAGGTAGATATCCAATCTGGATCTCCACCAAGCATATCAAGTTTTCAAAAAAAAAAAATTATTAATAGTAAAAAAAAAAATTAAAAATTTATTTATTTTTTCTTGGATCTCCATTAAAAATTTAGTATGATCTCCACCATCCATTAATCTCGATGGATGATGGAGATCCATTTAAATTTTTTTTAAAGGGTATTTAAAAATGTTTTAAAATTTTTAATTAAAAATTAATATAAAATGACCATACTACCTTTCTAATTATTAATAATTTTTTTTAAAATTTGAGTTTAAAATTATAATTTTAACTTATTTAAATGGAATCAAGGATAAATCAGTCTTTTTACTAATTTTGTGAGGTTTAACAGTTAAAAAATTAGTTAAAGGGACCAAATTGATACTAATAAACGAAACTGATTTAAAAAATTGATAATTCCTCAAAAGTTAGGGAACAAATTGATAATCGTCTTAATATAAATAGTGTTAAATATATATAGTTGTAATATGATTGAAATAAAAACATATCTGAATATTTTCATATTTCTTGTTAAAAGTATTCTCATGCTTTTTTTTTATATAAAAATAATAATAGTTCAGATGGAGATGTTGCTCTCAAGTCTATTAGTCAGAAAAAAAAAATCCATCAATTGCTTAGATAAAATCAATAAATAATATTAAAGAGTAATAATAAAGTTTATATATTTTAATTTTATCCCGGTAGGTATATATGTAAAGAGTAATGTTAAACATTACACATTCGGTATCTCAACAATACAAAAATACATTCAAGATTGTTGAACATGAAATACAAAATAAATTAATATCAACATATATGGATGGATCTGTGATAATTAATTACATATGGGCACTTTGTGATGATAATTAATTAAAAAACACTAGTAGAGGTGGCTATGGGTGCCCTAAACTACTATTTGTACAACAAAAGTCACCTTCTGCCAAATTACCACCACTGGATCATCTATAGTCCGGGTGATAGTGCTCAAACCCCTGAAAATTGCAAATACAAGAAAATAAATATTTGATTTCTACTATAGTTACATAAAATTAAAATGCACACAAGGAAAAGAAAGAAAGAGAAGAAGAGTGGATATACCGCAGAGGTTCGATGTTAAAAATTGGTAAGTTGTTGATCCCATTGATATAAGATTCACACATTGTGCCGCTTTCCCATTGAACTATTCACTAAGAATGATGGATTTTCTTTAAGAAGCATTTTGCCTATACTATTAAAAACTAAAAGAAATATGAGATCTCAAAACAAGTATTTGCTTTGTGAGTAACAACAAGTGACATCAAAGGTGAATTTATATAATCAATAAAAGTTAGTATCATTAATACTTGATTATGATAATGCTTTACTCCATACTCTATTTTGAGAAAATAATCTTGCAGAGCTTTTTATAGATTTCATTTTGAGGAAATGACCTGGAAGAGCTCTTTTCATATTTTATTTTTAGCAAATGATCTGGCACAACTTTATTCTAGATTTTATTTTTAGATTTTATTTTGAAGGAATGATCTGGCAATGCTTTTTTCCATATTTCATATTGAGAAACCAATACAGGGATCTGAGGATTCGAACTTGAAACCATTAGGTCAAACTTGAGACTGTTAGGTCAAATATGCTCCATACAATATAATATAAAACCACATAGAATACCTTATTAGTAATTGATAATGGGGCTAAGATTTGAACTTGAGACCGTTAGATTATATACGCTCCAATACCACTTATTGGATCGAGGAGCTTGATAATTTCCTAATAGATCACTCATTTTTGGATTTCTTCCACTTTATCATGTTTAACCATGAGGTTTTGAGATAAAGGTTGTCATATATCTAAGAAAAGCAATTAGTGTCATGACCATAGAATGAACATTAACCATTTACTTCATATATCTATAGTTCAGATGGTAATCGTTAGTCCTTCATAAAGCCCATGAGAGAACAGAATGCAGCAGCTAGTCCAGCAAATGCAGCTCAAAACAGTTGTGTGAGTTCTCATGTAGTGGAGCACAACTCAGTGTCTAGCAGCTCTCCTTATAGCATGGGACTAGCAGAGATGATTCAAGGATCCAGAGATGATCAAGATCATGAGCGTAGATTTGATCAAATGGATCATAATCATTACAGACTATATAATCAAGCAAAGGGAGGAAAAATCAATTGAGGTTAGTTACAAGTTTGTTAGAGTGAGTTAGACAATTAAGTTGTTAGTGTTACAGAATCCACATGTGAAACTAATAGAAGATTAGATTAATTCTAGAAAAAATATAAAATAATAGAAAGGTATATATATCAAGAAATGCCATAACCCAATAAACTAGTCTTTTCGGTTATAAGGTTATTCATAATATATATAGTACTTCTAATAAAAACATTAAAATATAATCAAACACTAAGTGTACAAAGTTTCACATGGTATCAGGGCCTTCGAATAACATCATATGAGGCCTTCATACGCCATAACCCAATATAATTAAACGACTACATATCATATGGATGATAGAAAAGTTTTTAAACTATTAGAATAATTAATATTTGGCGAAAGTGTAAAATTATAGGAAAACAATATAAATTAGCCTTTCTTTTTACCGTTACAGTGGTAAAATATATATAGCTTGGTCCCTATAACTTTAAATTAGTGCATTTAGATCCATGTGATTATTATAGTTAAATCCTTCTAAATTAAGATCTTTTCAATTGCAGAGCCTAAATAATAGAGATTTAGCTTTTTAAGCAGATGACCTATTGGACAACCATGCTTGTCCTATAGAATTGCAGTTTGACTTATAGAGGTGTGAAACAGTTCATTTAAGCTCTTATAAAAAAACTTTTTTAATATTCCAACTCAAACCGTATGTGATGTCATTTGATGATTCAAATTGAGTCAAATATCATTAAGAAGACTTCATATAGATAATAAAAAAGTTCTTTTACTATTAGAGTATCAAACAAATGGCTGAAGTGTTAAATTATATGAAAACAATATCAACTAGCCATTTTTTTTACCGTAATAGTGGCAAAATATAGTTTGGTCCCTGAAACTTTAAATTAGTGCATTTAGACCCCTATGATAATTATAGTTTAATCCTTATGAATTAAAATATTTTCATTTACACCCCTAATAATAGTTTGAAAAACTGGCAACTGCCGCACGACCGTGCTTATCCCTTAAATAACATAGAGTTCAGCTCTTTGGCAGATGCCTTCCGAATGACGATGCTTATCCTACAAAATTACCATTTGAATTATATATTTCTTAGTCTCTCGTATTAGAGGTAGCTAACAAGGTATTTCAATCTATATTTTCTTGGTTAAGTTCTTATTACTACCGGTTTAATTGACTCTTACAGGTTCTTGTTCTATCATCAATATTTTAATTCTCTCCGTACAATTATAATTAACAAATCTATAAACTAATAGACTAGTTTTATGCAACTTATTTCTTATTTTTGGAAAGAACACCTTAATACTTAACTCATGATTATGATTAGAATTGCTTAGCTTATCATTTTGTAGATTTATGAAGGATAAATATTGTTTAATTATTTTTTATGAATTTATGAGAATAATAATGATGTTGGTGTTATAGGGAATTTGACGATAAAAATGGTGCTAGAAGACGACGAGTCAGCCTCAAAGAAAATGAAAATCGATGAACGAACCACACGACAAATTACTGCTTTCATTGTTGATGATGATGCTATCATTCGTAGGACCATTCAGTGATCTTATGATCACTTTGAGTTATAGCCAAAATGATTGCAAATGGGAAAGAAGCTATGGATATTTTTCGTGGGAGCTAGTTTTCTCATCATGTTTATGGACATGAAAATGCCTATTATGAATGGCATGACGTATAAATTATAATTTTTTTAAAGTATTTATTTGTTATGAAATTATTAAGGGACCGATATGCAAAATAAGTTGTTTTAAGGATACATTATTATATTTACAATTTTACTTAAATTAAGAATATTGGCATTTTAAAAATTAAAATCAATTTTTAAAAATAGGTTATATAAATATTGCTGAGAATAATAGTCAACGGGTTTGTATATTAGTTTTGGATGGGACAAACTAATTAAGTTTTCCAAATAAAGATAATTTTGACATTCATTACTATAAATATCCATTGGTTCAAATAACCTTTTATAAGCTTAAATTTACCAAATTTTGTTAAGAAAATTATTCAGACGTAGTTATTGACATTAGTTATTAGCTATATATGGCTCCTCTAATCCTCAATTCTTCTTTGTTTTCTTTGAATATATAATTTTATAAAGAGTTTACAAGAAAATAAAGTTTAGTTGTTCTTTTTTATTATTTCAAAAAAAATTATTATTACAATTTGGGATTTTTGGAAAAAGAGTATGACTATTGAGAAATAAAATACACACATATTTATGCTCAATAATTAATTATTTAATTGTCTCATTGTCTCATATACTAATGTACATCAATCTCTCTCTCTCTCTCTCTATATATATATATATATTATTTTTTTACAATAAACAGGCAACAAAGGAGCTGCCAGATATGGGCCTGACTAGCTAGATTGTGGGTGTGACCTCTTGTGGAACTGACGCTGAGAAGGAAGCCTCTATTGAAGCTGGTTTGGATTTCTGTCATTTGAAGGCTCTCACTGTGGCCTTTCTTTGAGGAGATGTGGAACCATATGTGATCAAAATCTCAACTCGTTGAAAAGAGTGAAAATCACTAGCTAAACTAGTAAAGAAACTTAAGAATATACTAAATACTAGAGTTGTGACTCCATTGAAGAGAAAATCTCAAGCTTCATTTTCAGAGAATACAATACATTTTTCTCTAACTATTTCATTGACTAATGAGACCAAGTGGTCTGCTGTTTATACACTTATCACACACATTTTGCATGTGCATTTTCTAATAAACTTTCTAACTAACTTCCCTATAATTATGGGCGGCCTATAATACTACCACATCACACTACCGGATTGATTAATCAGCTAGCACTACTACCTTAGTTTACCATAAACCTAACCTCCTAAGAATCGTTGATCATTAGGTTGATCAAGAATCATCATCTGATGCTTGATTGGATAGACAAGCATTGTGACATGGTGCTTTGTACTAGTTCTGCTCTACTCATCACCAGCAGCTGGACATCTTGACTTGTTACCATTATCGGTAGGTGGACTAGAATGTTGAAGCTTGACCAGCTTACTTGAAGCTTGAGCTTGAAGTATTGATGTACTATCAACATCTATATCCTTAAGACTCGTCATCAATGTGATGAAGAATGAATCTTCTGCTTGTTCTTCAGCGGCTGTTAATAGAATGGCAGCTAGCTTCAGGTTCATCAGTTTCAGCTGCTAACAAAATTCCAGCTAGTGAGCTAGCTGTCCATTGCAGCAACAGAATTCACAGAGCTGAGGACTGTCACTCACCAGCATCAACAACAGATGATCAGCTCCAAAGAGAAAATTTGCTGAGTATTTTCAAATTTACAAAGACAATAACACTTTTGCTGAATTTTATGATACTTATTTTCTGATCAAGGACAAGATTTCGAGGAAACCTTTACTTTAAGGATAGCTTAGAGGTGGACTCTATCAACTTAAGCTTACTGATTTTAGGTCAGATCATTCTTTATCTAGTTATGGACTATTTTCGTCTTCTTGTTGTAATAATGATAATAACTTTAGTACTGCACCTATTTCTATTTCTAGTTCTGTTTATCATTCACATTCTGCTAGCAATGTTCACGCATCCATTTGGCATGTAAAGCTAGGACATCCATTAGTTGTTATATTGCAAAAAGTACTCAATAAACTTCATTTTACTTGCAAAGTTCAAGCTACTGATTTTTGCGACTCTTGTAAGTTAGGCAAGGTTCATAACTTACCCTATTCTAGAGCTAGTATTACTGCTCAATCACGATGTGAACTTGTCTATTCTGATTTACGGGGTCCTTCACCATTGTTGTGCAACGAAGGCTGTAACACTCTCTAACCCGACCCGCTTGGATCGAACCAAGGAGCACTACTCGATTTTAAATCTTTTCTAAACTTAATTTATATGTTGAAAGCTTTTGTAAATTCAACAAATATTGTTATATTTAAAATACTTTACAGTGAGCCCATCACTATTATAAAAAAAAAAAAAATTACCAGAGTTTCCTCTGTTTTTCTGAATTTCCAAAAATCTTGTTTTCCACAAAACTCAAACATTATAAAAGTAAACACTTCAAAATTCATTTCTCAATCATTTGCGCACTCTTCCATATAGTGCGACTTCCTCAAACATTTTCAATAAAACAAAATGTAATTACTAGTTACAAAACTTTGAAAACATAAACTATTATACAAATATTTACAAAACTCATATATTACAACTTCACAAACTTCTGTATATGCATGCTGAAATAAACAATTATATAAATACGTTTTAAATAAAACTACCCAAGTAATGTGACTCTGAATCCTTTCAGCAGCTATCACTCCTTCAGTCTTTTTTTCCGCTGATATATCTATTACCTACGCGTGATAAAATCAACGCGCTAAGCAATAATGCTTAGTGGGTGTACACTAAAATATTTTCAAGATGGTATAAAACAATATAACTAAATTTCAGAAATATATAAAAAACAAACATAATATTTCAAATACTGAAACTATATTAATTAAAACATTTTCAAATGTTTCTGGATTTCAATCTCAATAATATTTCTTTATTTCAACATCGTTTCATAGTTCTCAGTTCTTAATTGGGTCTGTGATACATATAACAGGGTTTTACAGGACTAGATTATGGGTTTATACAGTCGGGTTTCCCATCTCAAAATGAAATAGTATCCCTATATACACAGTTGGTTTCCCACTTCAGAATGAAATGGTATCCGTATTTACACAGTCGATTTTCCACTTCAGAATGAAATGGTATCCGTATTTACACAGTCGGGTTTCCCACTTCAAAATGAAATGTATCCGTATTTACACAGTCGGGTTTCCCAATTCAAAATAAAATGATATCCCTATATAGTCATCATAATCATCAGGAATATCAGTGCAGTACTACTAAGTGCACCCAATTGACATGTTAACCTCCTATATCCATAATTCCCTATACATATATCAGGGCCATTATTCAGGGATTTCAAATATTAAAAATCATCAAAATACTCAATGTTCAACAATCCAAGATATTCAAAACATATAAAATAACAGAAAACGGAACATAACAGTAGATTTCAAAAATTAAAATCATTAAACTTAACATAAATCACATTTCTGTAATTTAACATCATTTTCAAAAATTATTCACAGATAAATTCAATTAAAACTTATGAATAATATGTGTACACCAACTTGGATACCGTTTTTACGAAATTTTCTTTTCTGGATTTCCTTTTTCTCCTCATTTTTCCTCTTCTCTTTCTTCCTCATCTTTTTCTTTCTTCTTCTTCTTCTCTTCTTCTTTTTCTCTTCTTCTCTTTCCCTCTTTCTCTTATTTTTCTTTTCCCCTTTCTTCTTCTTTTTCTTTCTTTCTTCCGGTCTCTCTTTTCTCTTTCTATTTTCTCTTGCTTCTTCGTGAAGCTTCTCACAGCCTCTTTTTTTTTTTTTTTATAAAAGTTGGATGTCGCGACCGCGTATCAGGACCTGTGGTCGCGTCACTTGGTCGCGATACTCACTAGAGAGTGTTTATCGCCTTCATTGCGATCAGCCATCGCGGTATCTGGTCGCGATGTTGGTCGCAATGCTCACTGGTCAATTTTACCATTTTTGTCGCGGTAACAGGTCGCAATACACACTACCAGCATTTTTTTTTTTCATGCACAATTTTTGGACCGCTCCCACCTGGTCCACTTGTATACCTAAAAATTAATGCAAATAAACACATTACATCATTTTCCACATAATTAACAACAATTAAGGGTACTTTTCAAAATTACTGAAAATTAAGGATGTTACAAAGGCCATCGGTATTATGTCATCTTTTTTTATACTTATACTCGGTATACCTGGTTCTACCCATTAAAAACTAAAGTTGATGCATTTGCAACTTTCCTTAGCTTCAAAACCCATGCTGAATTGCAATTGATAGAAAACTTAATTGTCTCCAAATTGATATGAGATGAGAATACCAATATTTTTTTCCTTACTTACATCAACACGACATTCATCCTTGTTTTCCTTGCCTATATTCTCATCAGTAGAATAGAGTCCCCGAAAGAAAACATAGACATGTGGAAGAAATGAGACTCACATTACTTACTTATGCTCACATGCCTCTCCATTTTTGGGTAGAGGCTTTCACTGCCTCAGTCTTTCTAATCAATAATCTCCATTCTATAGTTCTTAATTTTGTTTCTGTATTTGAAAAACCTTTTCACAAGCCTCCTAACTATCAATTTTTCATGGCTGCAACTGTTTTCCATCTCTTAGAACTTACTTTAAACACAAATTTAACTTTCACTCCTCAAATGTGTATTTCTTGGGTATAGTTCCTCTCAAAAAGGGTACAAGTGTCTTCATCCCAGTGGCAAAGTCTATATTTCTCACAATGTTGAGTTTAATAAACTTGAGTTTCTTTCTCTCACATTATTTCCACCTACTACTGCTTCAGGTCCTAATATGTTGATAATACCAATTCTTGACCTGAAATCGGCCCCTGTATATACCTAATTTTGTTCCATTCTCAAGTAAATATCGGTTGTGTTTAATGTTTTATTCTAGTGTGTAGGTAATAAGGTTCAAAGTCATCGTTCGAAGGTTTTCATGGCAAATCGGTGTTGTGTGTTAGCTATCGCGGGTTGTGGCGCGGATTATGGAACTCGCGCTAGCTTCACGAAGAATCCAAATAGCAATGCGAGTTATGGTGTAAGTTACACAACTCGCACTGGTTCAACATCAGAAATTCTATAGAGTAATGTAAGTTGTAGTGCGAGTTGCATCGGGAACCACAACTCGTGGCCCCTTTGATCCAGAAATTCCAGAGGCATATGCGAGTTGTGCAACTCGCCACAACTCGCAACGGAATCCTGATACCCTAATTTTGGGTAAGTATAAAAGAAAAGAAATAAGGAAAAAGAAGGGGATCGATAGGGAGACAAAGACAAAAAAGAAAAAGTGAGAAAGAGAGAGAAAACACCAACTAGGAGACTAGAGGTGGGTTCTTTTGATCGCTCTTCATCTTCTCTACATCAAGTGAGAAATCCGGAAGCAAGTGAAGGAGTAGGAGTCCATCAACAGAAGAAGACTAGAGTCCTTTATTCTAAAAAGTTCTTCTTTCCTATCACTATTTATTCTTTTATGCTTGTATCTATGTTTTTGTATTCGATTATCATGATTAGTTTTAATTATTTGAGTATGAACTAATTTTGTAAGTGATGATGATGATGGATCTTTTATAAAATTTTGAATGGATTAATGAAATTATTTTGAGATTGATAATTATCTGGTTGAATAGCCTTTTTATATTAATTTTATGTTAATTGTTTGGCTAGCTTTTAACATAAATTGTTGTTGTAAGTTATTAACCGAGAGGTAACGCTCACAACGTGTTCGACAAAATATTTACTATAAAATAGAGTTGAATAGAGATATATTAACTTATCTTGTGTAATCTCTTATATGTATTATTGAATTCTTAGTGAGTTTTCATGCATCAGGTATTTATCGAGAAATAGGATATTATTGTACGTGAAAATAAATTGATATAGCTCGAGAGAGAATATTGGATAATTTAACTATAACACGATTGTCGACATCTCATTATAACATTTTTGCATTCATTAGGACATAAAAAGTGAAATTAGATATCCTAGCTCCTTCTCTCATCAATTAAATTCAATTTCCAATTGATCATTTTTACTTAAATCGTCAACTTTCTTTTAATTCGATTCACACAACTTTTCAGTTATCTAAATAGACATAGACTTAGATAATTTTAGTATTCAACACCTAAAATATCCTCGTGGGAATAATACTTGACTCTCACTGTATTACTTGAGCCGACCCCGAACACGTGCGGGTAACTAAAAGATGTAACATATGTCTTTGGGTTAACAATTTATGCTTGTCAAGCTTCTATTTCTTCATCTATATCTGCATATTGTTCACCAAATGAGTGTCCTCAGCAGTCCAAGTTGACCTCTGCATCTCTAAGATCACAAAATGTAGCACTTGTGATTCTTACCTCACCTCCAACAATCTCTTTCTTTATTCCAATTTTTCCTCTGCCAGTTCCTCATCCTACAGCTCCTATTATGGTAAAGCCTTCTCAGCACCCTATGATTACTCGATCCAAAAGTGTTGTTGTTTAAGCTCTCTACTGGCTTCACTTCTCCTTATGCCCTTGTTCATACCACTGAACCCTCAAATGTCAAGATAACTTTTCAGGACCCTCAATGGCTGGCTGCTATGAAGGCTGAGTACCAAGCCTTCCAGACTAATCAAACATGGTCTCTTATGCCTTATACTTCTGATATGAACTTAGTAGGATGCTAGTGGTATTCAAAGTGAAATTTAATTTGATGGGTCAATTTTGAAGCACAAAGCCCGGTTGGTTGCCAAGGGTTTTCATCAAATTTTTGACTTGTAATTCTTTGATATTTTTAGCCCGGTTATTAAAGCTTCTAATATAAAGGTTATTTTTACTCTTACAATCACTTTTAGGTGGCCTATTTAGCAGATTAATATCAACAATGCTTTCCTTAATGATGAGCTGCATGAGGTGGTGGCTCAACCAGAAGGATTTGTTGATTTTGCTCATCCCTCTCATGTGTGCAAACTCAATAAGGCTTTATATAGCTTTAAACAAGCACCAAGGGCTGGTTTACAAAGTAAACCGCTCTTATGGATTGGTGTTTTGTGCCTTTTACTTCTGATGTCTCATTTTTTGTTAAAAGGCATGGTTCTTCACTCATCTTGTTGCTTGTTTATGTTGATAATATTCTCATCACAGTGATTGATTCCAAGTTGATTTGTCAAGTTATTAATCACTTGAATTCCAAGTTTGCTCTCAAGACTCTTGGATCAGTCAATTATTTCTTAGGGTTTAAGGCATTTCAAGATAAAATTGGTCTTTATCTCACTCAATTTTAAGTACGTGCTTGATCTGCTGGAAAGAACTGGGATGCTTGATTCGAAACCTGCACCTACATTTATCAGTGCTGGTTCTAAATTGTCTCTTTATAGTGATGAATCTCTTACTAATCCTTCCTCCTACAGAAGCGTTATTGGGGCATTGCAATAACTTACCTACACTCGGCTCGATAACTCATTCATTGTTAATAATTTAAACCAACTTATGGGGCTATGAACTTCATAACATTGGCTTGCTTGTAAGAGAGTGTTAAGGTACATCAAAGACTCTCTTGGTCTAGGCCTTTGTTTCAAATCTGCTGCTTGTAGTCCTAAAAAATCGCTCGGGAACACGGGACACTACAACCTGCAAAGATAGAACACACGTGACCCGAAAGACGTCTGTGACACCGGGGTAGTGCCAGCCAAAGTCACTCCGACGGTCAAGTTAGCGAATGCTAGTAAGTAGATAATGCTTGTAAGATGAGAAGAGTGAGAAATACTTCCTGTCAACCTTCTGATTGAGACCTTCTTGATTGAAAGAGATGTAAGGTCGGCTAATTCGAACTACGATCGGAGAATGATCGGAGATGATGAATATTGGCCGGAGAATGCTGTCTGAGTATTGATTATTCTCGGATGTGAGTTTTTTCATCTCCCTCTTTTTGGAGAACTATCCTTCATTTATAGGGGGGGGTGATGTTTTTGCCCGTTGAGGGATTTCATCATTTTCTTCCTCTTACTGCCTCAAATCAAGGAAGTTTATGGATGCTTTCTTTGACTTAGCCGTTTAGATTTTAATCATGGTTTGTAGAACCGTCTTTATTAAAGTAAATCATGATTTGGTCTCCCATAGATCAAAGGAGATTCCATGTCGTGCGATGTGTTATTTTGACTATTATCCTGAGACAATTATGATTTCATATCGTGCGACATATCGACTAAACATTGACACGAGATGATAAAGGTATCAAGTCGTGCGACATATGAGTTTTCCCGAGTGTGGATGTTGTGGAGTTACTTCCTTGTTGCTTACTTGGATCGATGTGAAGGTATCATGTTGTGGATGTTGTTGTGCGACATGAGAATTCTCGAGGTGTGGTCATCATGGATTCATGTGATTGTCTTTATTTTGACCACTGTGTAGTGATCATAGCTAGGTCGTCGTGCGACCAAGGCAATAGGTTCATGTGGCTTGACCATTTTTGACTAAGGAGATTGGGCCAAGTAGTTTGACCATTTTTTACTCTAAGCCTGGTCATGTGATGCAATTTGGGCTTCTGGGCTAGATCCTCGCTTGTATTTGGGCTTGACAGATTTTGGCTACTACACTGCTTAGCTTTGTCTTGAAGCCTTTGCTGGATGCAAACTTGGCCAGTTGCCTTGATGATCGTTAGTCTACCCTTGGTTGCTGCACCTTTCTTGGTGATAATTTGATCACTTTGAGCTCTCATAAGCAGAAGGTTGTTACTCGATCAAGTATTGAGGCTGAATATCGAGCTCTTGCTCATGCTATAGCTGAAAGTGTCTGGCTGTAGTCTTTGTTCATTGAACTTGGTGTCCCTCCTTTCTTGTTATCTAATGTGACAATATAAGTGCTAAGTCCTTAGCTCAAAAACCAGTCTTCCTTGCTCGTACAAAGGACATTAAAATCGGTGTGCATTTCATTCGTGAGAAGGTAGCTTCTGGTGTTGTTGAATTCGGTATGTGCCAATGGAGTTTCAAATGGCAGACATTCTCACTAAAGGGCTGACCATTTCTCAGTGTAAGTTTTTTTGTACCAAACTGACCTTGGTCATTTTTCCCCAGTTCAGCTTGAGGGGGAATGTGATGAAGAATGAATCTTTAGGTTGTTCTTCAGCAGCTGCTAACAGAATGGCAGCTTCAAGTTCTTCAGTTTCAGCTGCTAACAGAATTCCTGCTGGTGAGCTAGCTGTCCACTGTAGCAACAGAATTCACAGAGCTGAGGACTGTCAATCACCAACATCAACAACAGATGATCAGCTTCTAAGAGAAGATGCAAGAAGAGGTTCTACTCGTGTAGCTTAAGCTTTGCCATGTACCAGGCATGCTGATCACTCACACGAAAAAGTGTGATCATCATACCACTCTGCTTGCATCAATAAAACCTATTGATTATGGCTGATCAATGCTAATGTGGCATGAATTATATATTCTGTTAGGCGCTGTTAATCTATTGTATAAATAGAGATCAAATGTAATGTTATATAATTGAAGAGAAATGTAAATAGAACCTCCATTAGAGAGATCAAATTGTCTCTGGTTCTTCTTCTTCTTCTTCAACACACTGTTATTACAGCTTCTCTTGTTTCTCAAATCATCACAATCGAGACATGTAAGCAATTGGATATGTTTATTATCGATCGTTAAGTTTTTATGTCTCAAATGATTTCGTTGGGGTCTTAGTCCTCAGCGTTGTTGTCGTCCTTTATGGTTTAGTATCGCTTTTGTTGTTGGAATAGGAAGTAGTTGAAGCTGTTGTAGTTGCTTTGTCTATGTTGTTGTTTTATTTTTTAAAATTATAAACTTCCCTGCAATAGAGTTTTAGTTATATAATTAACGGACTTTTTAAATTAGTTTTGAAATTATAAATTGTTGTTGGAATGCAATAAGAGGTTTTTTTTTTTACTTAGATTCAAAATTAGAGGGTTTTAAATAAATAAGTACTCAAACTTTTAAGAGAACCTACAAATCTCCCTTAAATTTTGTTTTGCATTTTTATATTGATTGATTGATGATAAGTACATGGAAATTTTTTATTCAAAACGTTATGGTAATAAAATGTTGGATTATTTCTTGCCATTCTTAAAACAAAACATGTATTAATAGATTATGTAAAAATAAAGTTATTTAAAATTCCTTATAAATTATGTTTCCATCATTTTGTTAAATGCCCTTCTAGTTTCATAAATATGAATCAATCACTGTGGATAATAAAATTATACATCAAACTATATATGCTACGTTTGAAGCACTATATAATAACACTGGTTTGGATACAGTATCTAAACCTATATTATGCAACATTTGGTTAACAATGTTGTTTTATTCTTGTTGATAGATAAGTACGGGTCGGTGTGGAACCTAGATTTCCTCAAACAACGGGACGTATTACCGAACGCACACAACTGCATTACTTAACAACTCCTTAATGAATATTTTCAAATCTATGAACTAGATCATCCATAAGTGTAATTATAATGTGATTTTAATTGCGAATCCGGTGAGATTTTGGAAATATGAGGTTTTCTCACAGATCTCAATACGAATCTAAAAAGATAAATAAATCCAAGCTAGTAGATTACAATCTTATACATTTTAACAACGTGTTATCTCAGTGTTGTAAGGCTTGTTGGTTTACGACCAAATGAGAAGAATCATATCTGACTTTAATCTGGAACCACTTTATATAGGATATGCTTTCATAAATGCTAGGTAAGGCTACCATTTTTCTCTAGCTTATAAAACCATGACTAGTTGTGTTTAAAGGCATTCTCATAACAAAAATTTATATTTCTTAATTTCTCATATATCATCAAGGAGCAAGGTATTTCAAACTATTGTTATTAGTTATATTTTTGTATTACTATTAGTTAAGTTATTATGGTTCTTGTACACTATACTTTTACTCTCTCTCTATACAATCATGTGTCTCAAATTTAATTTCTTTGTTTGTACATTATATTTGTGTTCCAGGAAATTTGACCTGAAAAATGTATCTTGGTGAGGCTGGATCTAGCTCAAATAGGATGAAATCCGTGGAAGAAAAAAATGACGAACCAATCAGAAAAACATTATCTGCTCTCATCGTTGATGATGATGCACTTATTCGTAAGGTCCACTTAACAATTTTAAAATCGCTTGGGTTCGTTGCTCAAGTAGCTTCAAATGGAAAAGAAGCTGTGGATGTTTTCCGTTCTGGAGCTAATTTTGATATTGTGTTTATAGACATGGATATGCCTATCATGAATGGAATTGAGGTATAAAATTTACAATTTTTAAATTTAATTTCTTTGTTTAATAATTTAAATCATTACTCCCAACATATATAATTCAATCTAACCCAATTTCGTGTGTGTGTGTGTGTGTATATATATATATATATATACTTTCAATTGTATAATACTAATATACTTCAAACTATATAACATACTTCTGTTCTGTATTATACAGACAACAAAGGCGCTGCGAGCTATGGGTGTGAATTGCAAAATTGTGGCTGTGACCTCTCGTGGCACTGATGTAGAAATGGAAGACTTCGTTCAAGCTGGTGTAGATTTCTTCCATGTGAAGCCATTGACAGTGGCCAAGGTCATACCTTTCGTCGAGCGGCTCCAGAAGTGATGATTATCAAGACATAATTGCATCACCATGCTTGAGTTTATTGTCTTTTATTGATGGTTTTCTTGAAATCTTGTCCTTTGCATGGTGTTGTTCTTTTTATATTTTGAGTACATTTTGATAATTAAATTTGAACCATCCAATATATTTATAATTTTATTTTGAAATTATATGCATATCAGTTGATATATTGTTGATATGTCTTTGAGAATTCTTATCTGAAACGTATTAGACTAATAGATGGTAAAGATCCTTTTGAATTCTCTTTTACATCTCCAAAAGTGTTAAAAATCAAATTCATTCTCAAAATGTCTACAAGTATTGTAAAATTTTGACAATTCAAATTCAATTCATATGTATTTTAATTTCAATTGTTTTAGGGTGAAATTTAGAAGATGAGTCCCCTATTTTTAAATTTGCTATTAACATGGTATTAATATTGCTGAAGTTGTCTTTTCTCCCCTTTCTTAAATCTAATAATGTTAGGGGCGAAAATCATTTGGTTCTTATCTTTTTATTTTAATTATTACTTTTTGATCAATATTTAATGTTTTAGCTCACATGGTCTTTAAATTTTTTAAAATTAATCAGTTTAGTTCTCTCGTTAGTCAACAATTAGTCAATTTTAACGGTGTTAGAAGTATTTCAGTCTTTACACTCAAAAAATACTATTTAGGTTGAAACAAAAAAAATTTAAAAATAAATAAATTATTAAATAAAATTGAATTTTGAAAAAAAAAATGATAGTGATTAAAAACTAAAAACATACAAAAATTTATTTTTTAATTTTTATAATTTATTAAAAAAAAAATTGTTTTTTTAAGGGCAAAATGACCAATATACAAATTATGTTAGGTTTAACTGCTAAAAATCTGGTCAAAGAAACTAATTTAATGATTTCAAAAAAGCTGGAGACCACACGAAACATTAAATATTGGTCAAAAAAAATATTATTTCGAAAAAAACTATGAAACACCCCCTGACCCGATCTGACTGGATCGACCCAGGGAGCGCTACCGGGTTTTCAAAACTTTCTAAATTCATATTTTTCCATTTCAAATCATTGAAAACTTGTATCAATTTATAATTTAAAAACATTTTTCTAGTGAGCCCATCAAATTTTATTTTCAAAAATTTCGGCAAAGTTTCCTCTATTTTTCTGATTTCCCAAAACCTATTTTCAATAAAACAAATATAATACAATATAATTCCAACACTTCTATAGCCACATTTTCAAATCAATGCGCACTCTGCCGTTTAGTGCGACTTCCAAACAGTTTCAAATAAAACATATATAATTAATATTTACAAACATTTGAACAGAATATAAATCATAAAACACTTATTAAAAAACATATCTATACATGTCAAATTACAGATTTCTGTATATGCATGCTTCATGAAATACAATATACAATTAAAATTCAATTGTAACTACTCAAAAGAATTGTGACTCTGAACCTTCAATCTGCTGCTACTTCCTCTCTATTCTTTGTTTCCCCCTGTATCTCTGATACCTGCGCGTGATAAAATCAACGCGCTAAGCAATAATGCCTAGTGGGTGTACACTAAACTCAAGTATCAAAATCAATAATCATTTCATAATAAAAATATTCCAATATGATCGTATAAAAACATTTCAATTTTCAACTTTCTAAAATAAGTCATATAAAAACAGTTTAATAAAAGCATCTAAATTCAATCAGTAAAGCATACAACATTTAGTTTTCAGTTCTTTTATAATCATTTTATTAATTCTATAACATTTTATTCATACACACATTTTGTTCACTTTCATTCTCTATTCTGACCGTACACTCATCATACATTTTTATATCTTTAATATCGGTGTAACGTTCACCTCCGGGATTCGCCTAAACTGGACTAAGCCAGGTTTGCTCCGCGAGATGTAACTATCAGGAATATCAGTACAATATCTATCTCCGGGATTCACCTAAACTGGACTATACCAGGTTTGCCCCGCGAGATGTAACAGTCATGAATACAATGAAATGACTATCTCCGGGATTCGCCTAAACTGGATTATGTCAGGTTTGCCCCGCGAGATGCAGCAGGCATTACTATCAGTACAATGGCTATCTCCGGGATTCGCCTAAACTGGACCTTGCCAGGTTTGCCCCGCGAGATGCAACAGTCATCATTATCAGTGCAATATCTATCTCCGAAATTCGCCTAAACTGGACTATACCAGGTTTGCCCCGCGAGATACAATAGTCTCAACTCGTTATATTCAACAATAATTCACAAATCAAAATTAAATTCAAGTATCAGAATTTACAAACAATATTCATAATACAAACTTCGTAAATTTCATATCAAAACCTTCCGTTTCTTTCAAAATCAACAATTAGTTTCACAAAGCCAAAACTTCCATTTATACTCCTATCAATACATTCTACAATTATTTTCAAATCGTATTTACGAAACAATAATTATATACGATTTTTCCAGAAATTGTTTCCAAACATTACTCGCAAAACAATTTATTCGAAACCATAGAAATTCCATTATACTATCATATTCCATAATTATTTTTCAAACAATTTCTAACAATATTCGTAAACGAAACACAATGATACAAAATCCATAAATAAAGTTTCAAACTCGATTTGACAAAATATAGAAATTCAACTGAAAATATATAACGAAAATTATAATAAATTCAGAAATCAGTGTACACCTACCTGGATTCCGTTTTTACGCCTTTTTTCTTCTGGATTTCCTTTTTCTTTTTTCTTTCCTTTTTCTCTTTTCTTTTCCTTTCTTCTTTTCTTCCTCTTTCTCTTCTCTTCTTCTCTTCCTCTTCTTCTTCTTCTTCTTCTTCTTCTTCTTCTTCTTTTTCTTTTCTTTCTTTTCTCTCTCTCGGTCTCTCTTTCTCTCTGTTTTCTCCCTTTTCTCTTTTCTGGAGATTTCTGCGATGTCTTATTTTTTTTATAATCTTTCGGTCATCGCGACCGTCGTCGCGACCTGTGGTCACGCCACCAGGTCGCGTTGCTCACTGGTGCAACTCCACCGCCTTCATCGCGATCACCCATTGCGGTACCCTAGTCGCGATGGTGGTCGCGATGCTCACTGCCAGAATTTTCACTTTTTCGTCGCGAGCCAGTCAGCGCGATCTGTGGTCGCGGTGACCAGGTCGCGTTGCTCACTGCCCGAAAATGCCATTTTTCTAGCCCCGAGCAGCTCATCGCTACTTGTGGTCGCGGTGAGGGGTCGCGGTACACACTGCCCCAGTTTTTCACTCCTTTTTCTTCATTCATCATTTCTGGACCATTCCATCTGGTTCACCTGAAAACCATAAAAATAAACTATTACGTTTACACCCCTCAACTCCCACATATTAATTATTCAAAATTTGGGATGTTACAAACTAAGTACCAAAATAATTTTCGCCCTAATAGTGTAGGGATCCAAACTTCTAATATAACTTGTAAAATTCCTATATTAAATTATATATATTCGAAAGGGGAAGTCCATATGGTTTTGAAATTTTCAATTTTTATCGTTACTCCATAAAGAAGGGTTAATTGCAAAAACAACCCGAGTTTATGCCTAATTGCCCATATATAGACCTTTTGTTAAAATTAACACAAGCATCCCCTACCGTTAGTAGTAAACAGTTAGAGAATAATGGTCAAGAGGTAAAATGGTCTTTTAATTTTAAATTAATTAAAATAATTTGGTTAATTAAAATAAAAAATATTAATAAAAAAAAATCATCTCCTTCTTTATTTTCATCATCTTCTTCATCTTCATCTTCTTCATTTTCATTTTCATCATCTTTTTTAACCCAAATTTATTAAATCAAAAACTAAAAGCTCTATCTTTATCACCAAGTGGTATGTCAAGAAAAAAAATATCCGACTTCATCTTCATCACTTAAATCAAGGAAAAAAAACTGCAATGTCATCACCCATAAATACCCAACTTTATTTTCGTCATTTAAATTAAACAAAAAAAAAAAACTTTATCTCATCATCCATGAAATACTCAACTTCATCTTCATTACTTAAATAAATAAATAAAAATCTTCACCGCTCATCAAATACCTAATTTTTCATCACTTAAAATAAACAAATTTGATTAAATAGAAAATTGATTTTTATTAAATAAATAAAATAAATAAATTATAAATAATAAAATATATATATATATATGAGGGATATTTTGGATATTTTACATAAAAAAGAGAGTCAACTATTAATTTTAATCGTTGACCACTAGCGGCAAGAGATGTTTGTATCAATTTTAACAAAAAGTTCATATGCGTACAATTAGGGCTAAATTCGAGGATGTTTGTATAATTACCCCTCAAAAGAATGATAAAAATTATCTCTAACGTTTCGATCGTATACCATTGTAGTCTCTAGTTCTTAAAAAATAATACAAAAATATATTTTGTGCTTAAGGTGGTTTGTTAACCAAATTAACAGTTTGATTGTGTTTGACATTAAAGAAGATAAGAATATCCTTTAAAAATCAAGTGCGTATATATATATATATTAAAAACATTGTCTTCTAATTGCTATTCTAGTGTTTTGGTTTTTCCTTAAAAAATACAAAAACTGTTAAAAGGTATTTAAGAATAAGTTTTCAATATTTTAACATTTATTTGTATTGTAATTTTAAATATATATTAAGTTCATTTTTAACTTTAATATTATTTTAGTATTTATTTAGTTCATTTTCAATTTTTAGTATCAATTTAAATTTATTTTTCATTTATTTTAACTTAATTTCAAATTATAATACTTACATAAATTTAGCTTTTATTTTCATTTTTTACTAATATTTATGTAATTTTTTATTATTTTAGATTTCTCTGTTTTATTAAAATTTTAATAGTTAACAAAACCCAACGGACCTGAAAAAGTCAACAAAGCCCAATAGGCTGGAAAAGCTGATGGAGTCTATGAAGCGAACAAGTCCCAACTATGAAAGGTGAAGAAGGAATTCTGCACCTGAAACTTAAAGCGAGTTACAATACTCCAGCGAGCTAAGAATACCTTGTTATCTCTCCTCTTATTGTCAGTTCAGCTCCAGCTCGCCAACACCCAGCTCGAAGCGTATTTTCTAGATAAGGGACAATTTCATGATTTAAAGGATTTGATCATATTTGTTGATTGAGTTCGAATTTGTATTTACTTCCTGATTTTTAGTGTTTATATCCTGATTGAATTGTAATACTTAGGTATATTATTTGATTCTTGATTTTTAGTAATTTCATTGAATGTAAACCAGTAATGGCACCACCCCTTAACACTATAAAAGGAAATGGTCATTACTAGTACAAGGGTTACAATTTTTTAGAAAAAACACTTAGTGAGAGCTCTTAAGTAATATCATAACAATGGATGTAAGCATTGATTCTCAGGCTGAACCATTTTAAAAATCTCGTCTTCAATCTTATTTTTATTGCTTAACAATCATATTTACTGTTTTATTGCGTTGACCGAATTCATAGGTCAACATTTTGGCCCTGGAAGGAGGGTCGTTTGAGGATTCAAACCTCTACTCTTTCTAGAAAAATAGTTTTTATTCCACTTTCAGGTAATTCTCAAAGCAATAGCAAGAGGCGTAGAAACTTGTTCCTGGACAATGAGAAGTAGGGATGTACTACCAACTGGATGACAATCAGAGGCATCTCACCAGCCTCAGCTCCCAACTCTTGTTCTAGGAGTAGTCCCTGGGGTCCCTACGATCCCACCACCTGCCCCAAATCCACCAGCTGGTTCATTCCCTCCTCAAGAGGATCCACAGGGAAACTACCAAACTGGTCCCTCCAGGCTGCCAGATTTCAAAATGTTGATGGAAAGGCAGATCAAGATAAAAAGAATGATGGTGGAAATGGCATGTGACTACTAGCTCTTAATGCAGAATCAACTCTTAATGGAGAGATAGATAGAATGATGCTGGTTCCTCCAGGCTGCCAGATTTTAAAATTTGGCATGAAGGTTTATTGCCATTGTTCCATCTACCTCAATTTCTGCCTTTTCCTTTTCCTTTTCCATTTCCAAAGCCACCTCTTTGTGGTTGTTTGTTACTTTGACTACCTGAAGCAAAATTGGCACTAGCATTTGCAACATGAATCTGCGATGAAGAGTTGAGGTACTCTATTTGTTGCTCATGCACCATTAGCATGTATCGATCCTCTTGAATTCTCATCACCTGCTATTGATTTGCAATAAGAACTGCCACAGGGTCATACTTATGACCTATTCCGTTGAGAATACATAGCAACAAATCCTTGTCACGCACAACTTCTCTAGCACCTCTCAAAGCATCACCTATACCTTTAACTTTCAGCACAAACTCAATTATTGAACTTACACATTTCCTTATATTTTGCAATTGTTGCTTCAATTGAAGAACTTTTGCTAAAGATTGCTGAGAGAACAATGACTTCAACACGGTCCACACTTCATGAGATGTAGAGCAACTTGTTATCTCTCCCAAGACACTAGGACTAACTGTTGACATTAGCCAACACACAAGTAGCTTGTATGTTTTCCTCCAGTTAGTATACTCCTTGTTGACTACGGTTTCCTTTGAACCATCTGTTGAAGAACACACTTCAACATATTTTGGAGGTATTGGCTTGAGTCCAGAGATGAAATCATCCAGCTCAAATGCCTCTATTGCAGGTAGAACCTGAGCCTTTCAAAACACATAGTTTTCTATGTCCAGCTTAATTGAAATGTTGAAGTTGATTGATTTTGCAAGAGCAGCAAAATCTGTTGAAGTTGAGCCATTAGAATCGATTGTCATTGACGATGAGTCTTAGAGAAGCTCTGATACCATGTAAAAGCTTATGCTAACAGCCTAGCAAGAAATTAATAAAGCAAAAAATAGAAAAAAAAAAAGAGTAGCATGCAGGTGTTTGTGATAATACTCAATGAAACTCCATTGATGAACTCAAGTATTATCATAGAGAAATCAGTTACATATCAACCTTATTTCTCACATAAAACTTACAAGAGACTCTAAGCAACATTATATACAAGCCAAGACTGCTGAGTCAGCAATAACTAACTTTCCTAGAATCACTCTCAACCAATCAATAATAATTGAATCCTAACAACCTTCCAGCTCATCACTAACTGTTTCTAACTAACTAAACCAGCTAGTGAGCTATCAACCACAGGTGCTTCTTCCATCAGCTGCTAGACCATCTTTGATCTCTATAGTTGCTCTTTTACAGTAGCTTGCTGAAGAAGTATGGATAGTGAGAAGTGTTCCAGGATTGCTAGCCGAAACACCCAGCTGCAGTTTACTAGAGCTGGAGTTGCTTGAGTTGTTTTTGCATGAACCACACACTCTAACACCTGCTTATAAAACCCTAACTAGTTATGGTTACAAGCATTCTCCTACAAAGATTTTTATTTCTTAGTCTCTCGTGCTAGCAGGTAGCTAGCTAGCAAGGTATTTCAATCTATATTTTCTTAGTTAAGTTCTTATTACTACCGGTTCAATTAATTCTTGCAAGTTCTTATTGTATCATCAATATTTTAATTCTCTCCATACAATCATATGGTTTTTTTCAACTTATTTCTTGTTTATTAAAAGAACACCTTAATAATTAACTCATGATGTGATAATAATTGTTTTGCTTAGGTAGAATCATATAGTAGGTTTTTGTAGGATAAATATTGTTTAATTGTTTTTATGGATTTATGAAAATAATAACGATGCTGATGTTACAGGGAATTTGACAACAAAAATGGTGCTTGAAGATGGTGAGTCCGCCTCAAAGAAAATGAAAATCAAAGAACGAACCACACAACAAATCACTGCTCTCATTGTTGATGACGATGCTATCATTTGTAGGGTTCCTTTCAGTGATCTTACGATCACTTCGAATTACAGCCAAAACGATCGTGAATGGGAAAGAAGCCGTGGATCTTTTTCGTGCTGGAGCTAATTTTTCGACATCGTGTTTATGGATATGGAAATGCCTACTATGAATGGCATTGCGCTAGAATTTACAATTTTATTTTTTATGAAATTATTAAGGGACTTTTAAGAATATATTGTTATATATATTTACATAAACTAAAAACATTACCATTTTAAAAATAAATATCATTTTTTAGAAATAGGTTTATGATTGATATAATCATTGTTGAGAATAATAGTTAATGGGTTTGTATGCCAGTTTTGGATGGGACAAACTAATTAATGTTTCCAAATATTGATTCAAATAACCTTTTATAAACTTAAATTTACCAAATTTTGCTAAGAAACTTATTAAGAGGTAGATATTGATATTATTATTAGCTATAGATGGCTCTTTTAACCCACAATTCTATTTTTTTCGTTAATTATATAATTTTATAAAGATTTTACAAGAAAATAAAGTTTAATTGTTCTTGTTTTATTCTTTCAAAAAAAATTATTATTAAAATTTGAGGGTTGGGGAAGTAGAACGCGAAAATTGACAAATAAAATTTAGACACAACACATGTATATGCTTAATAATTAATTATTTAATTTCTTTATATTCTAATGCATTTCATACTATCTTTTCTTTTCTTCTTTCACAATAAATAGGCAACAAAAGAGTTGCGAGATATGGGCGTGACTAGCAAGATTGTGGGTGTGAACTCTTGTGACACTGATGCTGAGAAAAAAGCCTTCATTGAAGCTGGTTTAGATTTTTGTCTTTTGAAGCCTCTGAATGAAGCCAAGGCCACCCCTTTCCTTGAGGAGATCCAGAACAATATGTGATCAAAATCGTAACTCATCATCACGACATGCAAGTAACTGCATATGGATGTCATCCCTCATGAAGTTTTTATGTCTTAATAATTTTGTTGTTGGAATAAGAAGTAGTTGAAGTTGGTGTTGTAGCTTTGGCTATGTCGTTGTTTTGTTTTGATGTAATGCCTAAATTATAAAATTCCCTACAATGGAGTTTTTGGTACATAATCAGCGGACTTTTTAACTAAATTTGAAACTATAGGGTTATTATTTAAAATAAAAAAACTCAAACTTCAAGGGGTATTTTACAAATCTCACTTAATTTTATTTTGCAATTATATATTGGTTGATTGATGATAAGTACAATAAATGTATTGAGTATTTACTCAAAACGCGAGTGATGGTAATAGAATACTAAAATATATATTAAGATATGTTCAATTATTACTTGCCATTCTTAAAACAGAACATGTATACCTTATGTAGAAATAAAGTTATAAAATTCTTTATAAATTATGTTCCCAAATTTTGTTACATGCCCTTCTAGTTTCACAAGTCTGAATCAATCACCATGGATAACAAAATTACACCTGAAAATTGTGTATACTAAAATACATCGAACTATATATGCTACGTTTGGAGCATCATATAATAATGCAGGATTGGATACAATATCCAATCCTATATTATACAACATTTGGTTCTGTACTTACTGACGGTGTAAACATGGGTGTGGAAGTGGAACCTAGATTACCACAATCAACGCTGGTGGATTACCGACGAACATAGCTATATTACTTTACAAAAATGTTTTCAAATTTATGAACTAGATTATCCATACATATAATTATAATGTGATTTTAATTCCGTATCTGATGAGATTTTGGAAAAATTAAATTTTCTCACATATCTCAGTATGAATCTAAAATGATAAATAAATCAAAGTTATTAGATTATAATCTGGTACATTTTAACAACATGATATCTCAGCGTTGTAAAATTTGTCAGTTTACAGCTAAATAAGAAGCATCATATCTAGCAGGGGTGGAGCCCTTCACAACCCAGCACAAACTTTTTACAAAAGAAATTATTGTAACCAAAAATATTTTTATATTTAAAATTTAAAATAATATATATATATATATATTAATGTCTAAATTAAAGTCACAATTTATCTTAGTGAATATTATTAAAAATAACCACCTAAATTTTTACAACATCTTTCAAAATGATTGTTAATGACCATTTTAAAAATTTTATTTCAATCCCTAACCAAAAAATTACAAAACATACTCCTAAAGATTTACAAAAGCATCCTCAAATTAATTACTCCTATAATTATAAAAATATCCAAAAATCATAAAATTACAAAATAAAATAAAAAAAAAAACCTTGCACCACTTCAGATTCAGAATTTCGAAAAAGGCCCTTACAGACATTAAACTTGGAGTTCATTCTCTTCTTTCCATTTCCATTTCAGTTTTTTTTACCTCTCCAACTAAACATTTCCTTTCATATTTTTAACATAATGTACTGAAGCTGAGTAATTGTTTCGTATGTTAGTGTACGTAAATAGAATCTAGTGTTGAAGTTTGGCTTTCGTATCTTCAACAAAACCTTTTTTTATTTTGGAACCCAGAAGATTTAACGCTAACATTCAGCGTGAAACCCGCTAACACCTGACATGAAACATGCTAACACTTGACGTTAAATATGCTAACACCTGATGTTAAACATACTAACAATTTATGTGAAACTTGCTAATATTTGACGTGAAACCTGGTTGACGTGAAACTTGGTCACATTCGACGTGAAACACACTAACATTTGACGTGAATCACGCTAACATTCGATGTGAAATACCCTAACATTCAACATGAAACACGCTAACATTCAACGTGAAACACGCTAACATTCAACGTGAAACACACTAACATTCGACGTGAAACCTGATAGAGTCAGCGTGGAACTAAAAATAAACAACTGAATGTAAAACATATAAACAGGAGATAAACCTGGTAACATTTCTTGTCATTGATAAAATAAAAATTAGTAAAATTATCAATTTAGTTCCTAAGTTTTGACGAATTATGAATTTTTTAACACAATTTGCTTTATTGGTACCCGTGGACCTAAGTTTTCGTAAATGTATCAATTTGGTCATTCTGTAAGTCAACCATTAGTCAAACTTAACTGTTACGGTGGTATTTTTAATCTTTAAGCCTATCAATGTATTGAAGGGAGTTTTTGAATACGTTTGATTATTGTATAACATGCGGAATTAGGTTTCAAAAATTTTCTTTTAATTGAAAAATAATTTTTTAACCAGGAACGAGTTCCTGTATATACGCAGAAAAAGATTCCATGAAACTACATACCTTTTTCTTGAATTTTTTTTTTCTGAATCTTCGATCTACCACCAGATCTTCTGAGATATGACCCCGGTCTGACAACGAGTGTGTGGGCATGTCACGACAAGAGATGGAGGTCACATGAAAAACAAACGGAGAACTCTTTCTCCCTATGGTCAGCCGCACCTACAAGGAAAGGGAGAATAAGGAAAAAAAAAACTTTTTTCTTTTCTTCTCTCTTCAGTGGCCGAATTGCCTCTGTGTTTCTCACTTGTGATTAGGTCAATTTTTCTAGCTATATAACTTTTATATACTAGCTCCTTAGGGTTTTAGCTTGACCAGGTCAAATAGGATTCTAAATTCTATTTATTTTGGTCTCCCTAAAGACTTAAAGCTGTGACCTTTAGGACTATTAAAATAATCCTATTATTTTAATTCTTTTGTCTCTATCACAGTTTGATTTTGTAACCTCATATTTAATAAATAGAATTAATAATTCATAATTATTAATTTCTATTATTTTATTAAATATTTAATTAATTAAATAATCACATTATTTAATTATTCTCTTTTAATTAAATCGCATTACTTTCTTTACACTTATTAATTAAACCATCCAATTAATCTACCATGACCCTCGTTACCAATAATCATAGGGGCTAGCAAGGGGACCTAATGGACCCACATTTTTGAGCTCCAATAATACTTAGTAATATTAATTAAAACTCTTTAATTAATATTTCACAATTATTAACCTCGGTGTTATTCCACTAAAAATCTAAGGCTGCACTCTCATAACTGTAGACGTATTTATACAATATGAAGTCTCAGCGTCCATTGATATAACTATTTGCATATAGTGTGATCCTTCACAAGTAGTTCATAACTAGAGCTGGGTCATAAAGTCCATTATACCCCTTTAGAAATATCTTTTCCTTTAAGTACCATTGATTCTCTAATGAACAATTAAATCCTGTCTTCCTTACGGAAGAAGGAGAGTGCTCATAATCGTTCAAGCCCCGAATCAACCCTTAAGGGAACTACTCATCTACTTCAATCAAGAAGGAGTGAATTCCACTATTGTGTTCAAACCTTCCCAGCCACAAGCCAAACCGCAACTCCAAGATACGGAGGTATTGGTCGAGATTCACATCGACCTCACTCATGGTAAATCAAAAGCCACAATCCAACCTGAAGGAGTCGATAAGACACTCAGGATTAAGATCACCTATAAATAGCCATCGTTTATCGATTATATATTAATCTCATCTACTAACGGATCTTGGTGAGAGATTCATACAAATCATGGTCTAGTCCTATATGATCTCATAATATAAGGTGCTTCAATTCTCATGTCAACTACATGAGCGGTCTAGGATAAGATCACCGCATCTTACAGAATGTACTGCAGTAGTAGATCAATCACAAATAAAGTATTTAATTTTGTTCGCTCTCTACGAACTATTTAGATTGCATGTCTCAAAATGAATCATCTCTGTATATGATCATTAAATATTCATTCTAATATTACATATTACAATCTAGGATGTTATTGCACAATACGAATGTATTACTGAATATAAAACATTTATAAACTAGAATGATAATCTGAATAATTCTTATTAAGTCTTTAACCGTTTACAATTACAAGTTTTAGGGCATAAATCCCAACATGTATCAATGGTAAATTTTCTAGTAAAATGACATACCTACCTCTAGTTAAAAAAAATTTTAAAAAAAAATTTAAAAAGATTATTAATAATCAGAAGGGTAATGTGGTTATTTTATATTATTTTTTAAAAAAATAAAAATAAATAATAAATAATTTTAAAATTAAAAACATTTAAAGAAAATTTTAAAAATTTTTTAAAAAAAAATAAAAGATTATAATGGAATTTTTTTAAGAAAACATTGTGACCATATTTTAATTTTTTTAAAAATTTATTCTTAAAAAATTAATATAAATGATAATATTACCCTTTTGAGTATTAATAATCTTTTTAAAAATTTTAGAGTAAAATTGTAATTTTAATTCACTTAAATATATTTAGGGACAAAACTGTCTTTTTAATATTTTTTATTAGTTTGACTGTTAAAAAATTGGTCAGATAGACCAAATTGATACAATTACGAAAACTTAGGGTCCACGGATACTAATAAAGCAAACTGCATTAAAAAACTCATAATTTATCAAAATATAGGGACTAAATTGATAATTGCCCTAAAAGTTAGTTAGTCATGCTAGGAATCGTTCTGCAATATATACACTCTCAACCAAAATAAACCTATCATATATACACGAGATCAATAATGTAATAAAAAATGGACATCAATCAACCGATACACTGTGTGTAAAAATATCTCTTCTTATTTCCTTTCGTATACGCGTTGCATCCTTTTGTTCGAAGTCTCATGTGTGGTCTTTCTATGAACTTCATAACGAAGGCCCCTCAACTAACCCTGAGAATGAGTTAAAATTTTAAAAAAATTGTTAATAGTAAAACAGAATCAAACTGTGAAAGGTTAGATTGATCACTCGAAAAAATATACATATGGTGAACACTACCTTCGCCGGCCTCGTAACGCGACACAATCCCATCAGGCAAGGAACCAAATCTGAGTCCTGTATATAGTAAGAACTCCTTCTTTGTAAACCTTACAGCTCTACCACTAATTTTAAACCACATCTCATCTGCTTGCACACCCAAGTATTCGATCTCCCGACACAACAATATGTGGCATAGCTTACCACCAAAGAGCTGGTCTCGCCACATCCCAAGGAATTTACCAAATACCCCTTGCCTCCATCATTCTAACTTCTCCTCCCTAACCATGACCTCCTGAATGGTACCCAATTCACTAACATAGTAAATGCATATTAATGCGCACATCAAACCATTCATCCGGATCATGCTTTTAAGCTAGATCAACTAAATCGTCTCCCATCTACAAAATGACAACATATTTACGATTTAGATATGAAACATGGTAAAAATTTTCACGAAACATGGTGAAAATTAACGTTTAAACATGGCGTAAATTTTCGTGAAATAATGTGAAACTTCGTGTGAAACATGCTAATAATTTATGTAAAACATGCAAAAATGAAATGCAAACATGCAAATAATTTACATGAAGCATGAAAAAATTCCACGTGAAACACGTAAATTATTTACGTGAAATATGGTTGAAATTCACGTGAATCATGGATGAAATTTACATAAAACATGCCATTATTTTACGTGAAATACACTAATAACAAATAACAGGTTACGTGAAATATGGTAACAGGTTACATAAAACATGGTACAATACAATACTGGTCTCAATTTTTTTACCTTAAAAGGTTTACAGGTTTCAATTTTTTTTTCCTCAAAAGGTTTATAGGTTTCATTTTTTATGCCATAAAAAGGTTTACGGGTGTACGTTTATAGGTTTCACGTACATACGTTTACAGGTTTCACGTACGTTTACAATTATTGTTTCAAACAATCAATCTATCAAAAAATCATTCAATCAACACACAAATATCAATAAATTCAATAAAAAAAAATTATTAAAATCAATCAACAATTAAAACACTGTCAACAAATTCAAAAAATTCAATCAACAGTTACAACACTGTCAAAATCATCACACTAAATCATCTTTATACAAATTTTAATATTCAATCAAAGCCAAAAACACCATCAAATTCAAAATTTTCACCTTCAAATCGGATGACAACACTGTCAAAATCGAAACCCAAAACCTCACTGTCAAAATTAATCATCACTGTCAAAATTAACATTTCATCAAGTGGACATTGATTAGGTTTGTTATTATATTATTAATAAGAACTATACATATATTGAATTTAAATTATTATTCATAATTTTAGAAATTTATTTTTTACAGGTGTTGGAAAATACTTGATATGGGTGGAAGAAATACTATTTGGGATATGTATTTATTTTTGGATATGTATTTATTTTTAAATTTAATATATTGAACACTTTTTAGGATTTATTTTTGAGTTTGATATATTTTTATTCAATGGATTCATTTAATTGAAAAATTAAACTTTTTGTTATGTGATTTGTGTTAGTCTTCTTGAGTATAAGGTTACAATTCAGGAATTTAATTTAAATAATATTGTAATTTTAATTTAAAAATGTATATAATTTGGATTCTGAAAAAACAATTTAAAATATAAAATTTCTTTTGCCGCAGATATTTCCGTGGAAAATATAAAAATTCGTCACACATGTTGCCGCTTTTTAACCGCGGTAAAAGGCTTTTGCCACGGATAGATTACCGCGATAAATATTAAAATTTTGTCACACACTTTTTGCTGTGGCCAATTTACCGTAAAAAAACCTTTTGCCACACTACAATCCGTGGCAAAACCTTTTGCCACGGCCGTATTTGCAGCACCTTCAATCCGTGGCAAATCCGCGGCAAAAAGCTTTTTGCCACGGATTTTGCCGCGAAATTGTCCGCGGCAAAAAGCTCATTTTTTTGTAGTGTGGTTGATAGCACTGTCAAAATTAATCATCACACTAAAATTTTCACCTTCAAAGTTCGACAAAAACTGTTGAACGAAGCCGTCTTTGTCTGTCTCTTTACAAGACCGTCTCTGTCTCTCTTCAGCTACAATCGGATGTCTAACAATGCCGAAGCAACCAGCCAGAAGTTGAACGAAGCCAATGCGACCAGTGGGATGTTGAACGACCTCGTATTCGACCAGTTGGCCATTGAATGACCTCGTCGGTGTCTTCGACAGTAACGGCCGGCCTTTGAGGGAGACACTAATCTCGCCAGCGTCTTCAATCTCCTTAGCCGACCTCTGGCCTTCTCTCTTTCTCTCTCTATATTTCTTTTTCTCTCTCTAAAAAGAAACCTCAGCCGAAACAACAAATGATTTAGGTTTATAAGTTTATATATTGGGTTTTTTTTGTAATTTTATATGGTCACAATCTTTAATATACTTAGATTGTTATATTTAAATTTGTCCCTTTATCTTATTAAAAGGTTGTAACCTTATTACATATATTAATTAATAATTATGAATTAAACTGAAATCCATACATGTCTTATTTTGTAATTTATTTAACAATATATATATATACATATATATTTGTATGTATGAATTATCAAAAATCAATAGGGGAGATTAATTCTTTATTTGATATTAGAATTGTCCATTTTAATTCTATTTCATTCTGATTATTCTATGAATTAAATCTCACATTCTTTTTGTTTCATACTATTGTATCTATATTATATTCATATCTTGTATTTTTATTTAGTTTTATTTTTTTAATAAAATATTCTCTCAATTCATGGTTCAAGTGCGTGTATATTTTATTAATAATAAAATTTCTCATACCATTGTGATTTATTATGCAAATAAAATTTTTTATTTAATGTCAAATGTCAAATAGTAATTTTAATCGAAAATAAAAACCAGTTTAATTCATCCTAAAATAAGTTTCCAGCTACATCTATGAGTCCAACTCAGCTTGTATAGAGCTCCACCAGTATGATCATCAAGACATATAATTGCATCACCATGCTTGAAGTTTATTGTCTTTTATTGATGGTGGTTCTGTTGAAATCTTGTCCTTGCATGGGGTGTTGTTCTTTTATATACGCTGAGTACATTTTGATAATAAATTAAGTTAGAACCATCTAATATATTCGAAATTTTGTTTTGAAATATGTTTTGAACAAAAACCATGTATAAAAAATCCCATAAATTATGTCACCCTAAGTAATAACATTGGCAAATAACAACTATAATGAATATCAGAGTTTTAATTATTGACTAGTCTATGAGGAGCTCCAGAAATAATCAAAGCTCATCATGAACACATATAATTGTTGAATAAAATCCATGCATGAACCAGTTGATTTCTTTTGATTCCACATTTGTTAGCAGATCTAAGAACTATTATATCTTTATAATAAGATTTTCCATTTTTTTTTTTTGGAGAGCCATATATCCAAAACTATAAGAAAAAATTCCAATAAATTGTTATTTCATTTTAATTGTTTTTTACCATTTATTTCAGGCTTATGATTTACTTCTATATAAAGAGAAAATTAATCTTTTATTGTATTCCTTTCATTTTCTTGTTATTTCTTTTCAATCAAATGAGGTGTTTTAAGTGGATAAATTCAGAATTAACTGTTCAGTTCATTTAATTTTTTCTGTTATTTAATATGATTATTCTTAAATTGGAATTTTTTGTCATGGTTATTTAAGGGTTTAAATACTACTTTTGTTATTTTCATTTAAATTCAAAAAAAAAAAAATCCAAAACTATAAGAAAATTTTCATTGGAGATTTGACTTACATGCATGGAGAGATAGTACATCAAGATTTTAGAGATCAAAGAAAGATTCCCTTAAAGCTTGAAGGGAACAAAACTAGCTAGTTCTAAGATTAATTGACAGGACCCGCTCTAACTCCTCTCCTGAGTCTAAGGGAGTCCTGTGAAGTTTTGAAAACCGTTTAACATTCTCAATCTTTTTAGGAAATGCTATATATAAAAATTTAAAACTCAAGAGTTTAAAATGTGTTTAATAAACATTTTGACAGCATTTCCTCTATTTTTTGAAACATTTTTTCCTGAAACATTATAATAACACTTCTAAAAATAACAACAATCTCAACTTCGTAACAGGACTACCTGCCCCTTTCTTTCTTTACTCAAATCAAATATACTCAATAAACAAGGTAAAACTTAAATCACTTTAATAAGTATACTAAAACATGCATATTAAACTTACTGCATTTATAACTAAGACTAGGAAACATAGTAGTCTTTTCTTTTTTTTTTAAACAAGCTCTTACAAGGTGTAAAGATAACTCAAAGAAAGATGAAAACTGTGCTTTTAAAACAAGCATTACTACTAAATATCTTTACACATACAAACAAGCCTACATGATGTAAAATATATGTACATAACATGTATAAACAATATAATGATCCTCATTCTACATGTCATCGAGCGGCCCACCTCAGGACTGAAAAATTCACACGACCGAGAAGCTACCTGGAAAAACATTTTAAAGAAAATAAAGGGTGAGCACTAATGCCCAGTGAGTGGATATAATTTTTGTTTTACAAACAAAACATAACAATATGTGTTTACTCTTTCAAATCCTTATCTCAAATATATATAAATGAGACATTGAAAACAATAACTCTTTATAATTTAACCATAAAATGTATAAAACTTTTCTTAAATATAATTTCTACACCAATGTTCGTACCTAGGGAAATTCTCACATACGTGTCGTAGGTTCCATACCATAATGCACACGCAGAGCTTGGGACTTATCTCACATACACCGTGCGAATATACTCCGCCCGTGCAGAGAAATTATTCTCATATACATACGCAGAGTGACCCGAAAGCCTTAAATCTTAGTTACAGGGAACGGTACGAAATTGGTGTTCAAAAACTCATAACATTTCTCTCAATCTCTACTAAAAAACTTTATGCTTAAATAAATCCTCATTATAATATAATCATTAAGCATTTCTATTTTTCTCACATATAACAAAAATCTCAATAGCTTAATTCATCAAACATAACAATATCTCTAGTGTTCATATATAATTCAAAATCATATAAAATACTTGGTTTTAAGAATCACATCAAATAAACGTAATAAATCTCTAACATCCATACATGAATTAAATTCATGTACAACATAACTAAATCTCTAATAAACATATATAAATCATTTGTACAAAACTTCATATAATCTCTAACCAATCAAGTTTATATAACACAATATAATATATTAATCTCAACACAATATATATATCAATCCATATTGAAAATACCAATAATTTCTTTATGGAAATCAAATAAAAATCCACTCACAACTTGTATGAGATTCTAGTTGGGTTCAAGAAGGTTTGATCCCCTTTATATCTCTTTCTCCCCTAAAAATCATCAAGAACTTGATTAGAATCCATAAGATATCATAATGAAAATACTATAGAAAAATTTAGGATTGAAATCTTAAGAATACCCCAAAGTTTAGCAAGTATTTTTGTTAATATTTTTCCTTCAACACCTTGCTGTCCCAGCAGTTTTCCTCACACATTCACTTGCTGTCTCAGCAGTTTTTCCTCTCACTTTTACTCACCAAACTTTCTGTTTTGTTGCCCATTTGAACTAGCTTATATTCCACCTTGTTCCTAATCACTAACTCACATTTTTAAGATGTCAAAAAAATGCCAAACAGCAGCTGGCATAGGTGCTGTCTGGCAGCTTAATATGTTGCTGGAAAAATCAGATTGCAGCTAGGTGTGCAGTCCTCAAATTGCCACCAGCTGCTTCAATTTAAATGAATGAAGCAGCTGTTGTCCCATGCATTTTTAGTAGTGTTTTTGCATGTATATTTGCACCATTTTGGGTTTGAATGGGCCTAAAGAATGTGGGTTTAATTTTTGATAAGTGGGCCTCTCGAATGTAATTCCCTTTTCCATGTCGGGCCTCACGAAACTATCCCAACTTTTCTCCATATCCGAATCTTACAATATGAACTTAATTAATTTATTTTGTTTTCCATATTTGGTCTCACATTAATTGTTTAATATCTTATAAATTAGTTAATGTTTGCATGTGTGTTCGAATGATTTGGCTGCAATGACCTAGTTTGGACCTAGGATCTATTAATCATGTTTACCTTATATTCCTAAGTGTTCTTGGACCCCATTTACATTGGTTGAAACTTAATAGTTTCATTTGATCATTGAAACTGTGATTATGTGATAACTAACAATCGGGAAAGAATAGGTTTATACCCAATTCTTATTGAATATGATACACCCTAAATATGCACAATGAAATAAATAAATAAAAACAAGTAGGGATAGAGAAATTAACACTAGATTTTTACGTGGAAAACCTTAATAGGTTAAAAGCACTAACCTAACCACCGTCAGTTACTTTCATCACAAACTTCACTATATGGCAATTTAGTTACACCTTCAAGTTGACTCCACTAATTATACTACTCTTGGATCAATAACCTAAATCTACTTCAGGCCTTTTATAGTGAGCATTGACTCTTACTTGTCCAATCGACACATTCGGCTGGTAAACTTGAACTCAATGAAGAGAGTAAAATGATGTCTAAGTGTTTAACATGAAAAACACATGCACAATATGTAGAAAGCTAGACAAACAAACTACACACTCTATGATAGAATAAATATGCAATTAATCATAGTAAAAAAAAAAAAAAAACCCTAATGCAATAAGTATCCAACAACTACAAGACAAATATAAAAGTTGTCTAATGAAATACTAAATACTAGTCAAGATGAGAACAAGTATTTACATAGATATGACACCAACTTGTTAGAGACAAGACCAATGAATCTTAGCACATGGAATGCAAGGTCTAGGGTTTGAGAGAGAGGGTGTGAGTGGAAAGGTGAGAGCTTTTTGGAAAGAATCTTCTCTAAAATTTCATGAAGGCTATCAATGTTCTCTTCTGGGTTTTTGAAAACTAAGTAGTCCTATTTATAATTAACCCAAAAAACAGATTAAAAAAATCATCTAAAGCTAAACCGTGACCACAGGAAAGCGATCCATGGTCGCGACTGGTGATCAGAGGCTAAAGCTCACCAACCGTGACTCTCTTTAGTGATCATATGATCTCTGACTCAAGTCTCGGGATTTAAAGGAAGAGCGATTGCGAATCAAATTTGTACATCAACATAAGCGATGCATGATCGTGGTCCAAAATTAGGAGCTCTTTGGAATAGACTTGCGATCCATAATAGCGATCCAAGCATGGCAATACAAGGTTGTGGTCTAAATTAGGAACTCACTAGAATGGATTGGCTAGACCAAACCATGACCAATGAGGTCACGAACCAAGGTCGCTTGTCACAACCAGTAAGTAAATGCAAGAGTCTGCGACCAGCCACTGCTAATGCACTGTTGCGCTATATGGTCGCGAGTCACAACTAATAGCTACTGGAAGAACCACAACCAGACATTAGGAGCTCACCATCGCACTTTAAGGTCGTGAGTTATAACCAGAAGCAACTGGAAGGAACCGCGACCAGATACCGTATGTGCACCATCGTTCTTTTAGGTTGCCAGTGAGAAAATAATGAGGTTCTCATAAGTTGTTGACTACATCGTGCTTACAAACACAAAGAGTCCAAATACTCAAGAACAAACCATACAACATGCAATTAAAATGATATGAAAACAAGTTTGCATACGGCTAAAATGTACTATGATGTAGGGACACATATGAATGAAGTGTATGCGTGTTCTCTGAATTATTGCACAACCATGCAGGGGCACTTGTGAATAAATTGTATATGTGTGCGCCTAAGTCTCTTCAAGGGTATAAGACAATATAGAAACTTACCATGCGAAACGATCTCTTGAAAAAATGGTGATGCCTAAAAAGTTGCTTCACTTAAAGTGCGGATCCAACAAGATAACATATGCAACTAAGAAAAATAGGCACACATGTGTTTTGATATAGGAATAAGCCAACCTAAAAACTCATGTCCTCCCAATCATGAAAACCAACCTATAAGTCAAAATAGGGGTCAAGGATAAAACAAAAGGTTTTAAAACTTATGAGACTAATGTGTAACTTTATAGGAGCGTAAATGAACTATAATTTTATCAGAAAAGTATAGTCATCGGTAGGTCATTTGCGAATAGTTGAACTCTCTTTTGTTTTAAGAGATAAGCACGGTCATTTTGCATGGTTTTCCGATTGAGCATCAAAACATTCTTAATAACTAGTTTTTCAAACTATTATTAGGGTTGTAAATGAAAAGTTTTAATTCATAAGGACTTAATTGTAATTATAATACGGATTTAAATACACTAATTTAAAGTTTTAGGGATCAAATCATAATTTACTACTGTAGATATATAAATCTACGCTCAATGATCTGGCGATCTTCGGTGATTGATTGAGGGGACGACGATCTGCAAAACAGTAGAAAGGGTCGTGCACTTGGAACACCGGGGTGGTGCTAGTCAAATAGCCTCTGACGCCCAAGTTAGATAGTGGATATGGTCGTGAAATAATCAAAGGGGACGAATAATATCTGGTATGACCGTATGTCGTGCGATATCGAATGGTATCCGTCGTCTAGTATTAATCAAAATGCATCAAATGGACTGTGGCAAAGCGTTGATGATGATGACGTGAATTGAAGGCTATGTCATGTGCTAGCTAGCTTGTCGTGTGCTTAAGTGATTTAAACAGAGTAACGAACCTTTGGAAAGTAAAAAATCCTTAACCCCCAAAATGAAGCCAAGGGCTTGTAGTTAAAGGGGTCTAAAGGGGATGACGGTTGTTCCAAATATTTAAGGGTGTCGTGTCCCGAGATATCTAAGATCCCTGAAATATCGGGTGGTGTCTGGATAATACTTTGACTCCGGCCACTTGACTTAGTCAATGTACTGATTGAGTCAACGTCGTGGAGATGGTTAGCATGTCGACTGAACCGGTCGACATTCCTTAGGCTTAGGTCGTAATGGGGCTTTGAGGTGTTTGACTATAAAAAGAATGGAAATAAGGTTACAACTCACTTGGAAATCTCTTGAGAGACTCCATAAAGATTTTTTTATTTTTGCACTCTTCTTTCACGAATACCAAGTTTGCTCAACTTGTATTCCTATCTTTTTCTACACCTTTCTCCTTCAACCTCTTTTTAAACCTTTTTTAATTTTTCCTTTGTGCATCATCACTCCTTTTACTTATTTAGCCAACTCTTTTTATTATTTTTTTTTAAAAAAAAATTTTCACTTTTTTATTTTTAAAATAAAACTCTAAATTCAATATCTTGCCAATAAATATCAAAATATATACATAGTCAAAAATTGCTCAAATCTATTCATGGTCCCATGACCACCTAACAAGAAAACTAGCTACTCATACAATTCATTACACAATCAAAAAAAGATAAAAGAAAGGTTTAACCCATTCTCGAAGATCGTTGATGATGAAGTTTCGATTTGGTCCAACATGAACTTTGTCGCTTTCGAATCTTTGTCTCCGCTGACTAATAATTGATTGATCCTGAGTTGCTAACTTCCAATTGATGATTGATGATGATGTGTTATGTTTACGAGGTGAATTTTGGCTTGAAAAACCCCTTGGCCGCAGCTTTGGACCATCCAAGAATGAATCCCAAAGTTAATTCTCGGACTTGTATTTATAGTAGCGTAATAGGGCTGCTATTTTTGCGTTGCCGGGACCAACATGGTCTAGTCGCCTGGTCGCGGTGCCCACAGGTTGCACTGCATTTCCTCCGCGTGAGTAAGGTTTGCGAGCTGATGGTCGCGTGAAGTCCTCGCGGTGCCTACTGGATAAACCAAGCCTTTGTAGTGCGAGCAAGGTTTGCCAACTATGGTCGCACGACAGCCCTTGCGGTACCCACTGGTTTGGACTGTCTTTTTCGCCGCAAACAACGCCGCGCGACCCCTGGTCGCGGTGACCAGGTCGCGTGGCTCCCTGTGCCGAATTTGAAAGTTTTGGCTCGAATCGTCCGATCTTCGCATCTCTTCGTGGAAATCACCTAGAACCTGCACAAGCTCCACAAACACATCAAAAGCACCGAATTTACTCAAAAACACGATCAAAAGACACGGTTCAAGGGGTGTAAAAATAGAACAATAAATGACCGATCAAATACCCCCAAACTTATCTTTTACAAGTCCTCAAGCAAATCAGCACACACCACAATAAAAAGCAAAAACACAAAAACTAAACTTCAAACAAACACTAAACTATATCCGTATTCGTAGGGCGAAACGATGGCACTAAGCATGTGCTACTAGCCTTTAAACCCCTAGGTGACCCTAGTGGACGGGTTATAGTCTTGTGAGGGTTTACCAGCTACGATACCCACAAATGTCCTAAACTAACTATATACATAACCAAATATCAAATCAAGCATATACACAAATACCAAGGCATTAGATAGTACAAAATAAGAAACCCAAAATACTGCCAATGAGACTAATACACCATATATCATACAAGACTCTGACATGCAACGCATTTATTATAACATCCCTAATTTCAAATAAATATGAAAAGTATGGTTGAATTAATTTTGAGCATGTGATTATGATATTGATGATTTGAGAGGTGGAAAATGTAATTAAATGTACCAATTTGAATGATCGAAAAAATAATGTACGAAGAAAAGGGTGAAAAAATGGCAGTGAGCACCGCGACCAGTCACCGCAACCAGGGCTCACGGTAAAAATGGTGATTTTAGGCAGTGAGCACCGCAACCACAGATCGCGCTGAGCAGCTCGCGGTAAAAATATTGAATTCGGGCAGTAAGCAACGAGACCAACATCGCGACCAGACACCGCGATGGTTGATCGCGATGAAAGCGGTGAAATCACTCCAGTGAGCAACGCGACCAGGTGGCGCGACCACAAGTCGCGATGACCAAATTTTTATAAAAAAATAAAGGTCGGTGGAAGCTTCACAAGGAAACAAACCAGAAAAAGAGAGAGAGAAACCGAGAGAAAAAGAAAGAAAGAAAGAAAAAGAGAAAGAAAAGAGAGAGAAAGGAAGAGAGAGAAAGAAAAAGAAGAAGAATGAGAAGAAGAAGAGGAAGAAGAGAAGAAGAAGAAGAAGAAGAGAAGAAGAAGAAGAGAAGAGGAAGAAGAAGAAGAAAAAGGAAAAGATGAGGAAAAAGAGAAAAGAAAAAAGGGAAAAAGAAATCCAGAAAAGAAATAGTCGGACAAACTGGTATCCAGGTTGGTGTACACGTATTTCTGAAACCCTTAAGAATTTTGTTATATAATTTGATTTTGATTTCTATATTTTAATTATATGAATTGAAAATTTTATTATTGATTTTGAAAATTATTATGGAGTTGTGATATTGAATGTTTTTGAATATGTTCACGAATCTTGTTTGTGAATATAATTGTTGTTTAATTGAGGAATATTATTTGAAATGAAAATTGAATGTATGGTATTGTGAAACAGCCCTAGGATACTTGGACATATACACGGATATAGGAGGTTGGTATACCAGCTGGGTTATTTCAGCAGTACTGCACTGTTATTTCTAGTGATTGTTGTTGCGGGGCAATCTCGGACAATCACACCGATACTAGTGATTGTTGTTGCGAGGCAATCTCGGACAATCACACCGATATTAGTGACTGTTGTTACGGGGCAACCCCGAACGTCACACCGATATTACAGATATTAGACCCATATTCCGGTTCTAAAATTATGTTGAGTATACCAAAAGGCCAGGATTGAAATGAAATTGGATAAATTGTTTATAAATGAATTTTGAAATTTGATTTTGTATGATTTAATTTATAAATTGAGTAAAATAGTAATTTATTCTTATATTAAATTTTGTTTATATTTTATGTTGTAATTTATTTAACGATTTTGATAAATGAGTTTAGTGTACACCCATTAAGCTATATGTTTAGCATGTTGATTTTATCACGCGTAGGTAACAGGGATACTGAGGGAGAAAAAGAGTAGAGAGAAGGTAGCTGCAGATTGAAGGATTCAGAGTCACCATACGTATTGGGTAGTTATACAGTTTTGTATATTATATTCAGTTAAGCATGCATATACAGAAGTCTGTAAATTTGATATTTATTTATGTTTTGTAAATAATGGTTTCATGGTTTATGTTTTTGTTTTCAAAGGTTTGTAAATATTAAATTATGAATTGTTTTTTTTATGAAAATGTTTGGAAAGTCACACTATACGGTAGGGTGCGCAATTGATTGATAAATGGAATTTGGAGTGTTGATGTTTATGTTGTTTGAGTTTTTGATGTAAACAGGATTTTTAGGAAATCAGAAAAACAGAGGAAACTCTGGTAAAATTTTTCAAAATAATTTTTGATGGGCTCACTAGAAAAGTATTTTAAAAATATAATTTATTTGGTTTTCAATGGCTTTCAAATTATAAATTGAGTTAAGAAAAGTTTTGAAAACCCGGTAGCGCTCCCTGGGTCGATCCAGACGGGTCGGGTCAGGGGGTGTTACATTTATAAAAGTCAAACCTTCCATACTAATAAGCCACTGATGTAATTCGCCTCGACTCTAGTCTCACCAGTTTTCACTCAATGACACTCAGAACATAGATTTTCACACTTTCAACTACATAAAACTGGAATTAATGAGCAAAGAAATACTAAATATGTCCTATGTACAAATAATTAGAAAGAACGCACATTGTTAACAAATAGATCTGATGAACGAAATCAAACGTTAAGAACAAAAAAATCAATGTATATACATGTTAAATATTACAATTAAGCTTTTTGAGGAGATCAATAGGTCTTTTCTTGGTTGTAATGGGGCTTTGAGATGATTGGCTATAAAAAGAACGGAAATAAGATTACAACTCACTTGGAAACCTTTTGAGAGACTTCATAAAGATTTTTTTTATTTTTGCACTCTTCTCTCAGAAATACCAAGTTTGCTCAACTTGTATTCCTATCCTTTTCTACACCTTTCTCCTTCAACCTCTTTTTAAATCTTTTTTAATTTTTCCTTTATGCATCATCACTCCTTTTACTTATTTAGCCAACTCTTTTTATCCTTTTTTTAAATTTTTTTTTTACTTTTTTATTTTTAAAATAAAACTCTAAATTCAATATCTTGCCAATAAATATCAAAATATATACATAGTCAAAAATTCCCCAAATCCATTCATGGACTGATGACCACCTAACAAGAAAACTAGCCACTAATACAATTCATTACACAATAAAAAAAGATAAAAGAAAGGTTTAACCCATTCTTGAAGATCATTGATGATGAAGTTCCGATTTGGTCCAAAAGGAACTTTGTCGCTTTTGAATCTTTGTCTCCGCTGACGAATAATTGATTGATCCTAAGTTGCTAACTTCCGATTGATGATTGATGATGATGTGTTGTGTTTATGAGGTGAATTTCGGCTTGAAAAACCCCTTGGTCGCAGCTTTGGACCAGCCAAGAACGAATCCCAAAGTTAACTCTCGGACTTGTATTTATAGCAGCGTAATAGGGCTACTGTTTTTGCGTTGCCGCGACTAACATGGTCGAGCCGCCTGGTCGTGGTGCCCACCGGTTGCGCTGCATTTCCTCTGTGCGAGTAAGGTTTGCGAGCTTATGGTCGCGTGAAGTCCTCACGGTGCCTACTGGATGAACCAAGCTTTTGCAGCATGAGCAAGGTTTGCGAGCTATGGTCGCGAGATAGCCCTTGCGGTGCCCACTGGTTTGGACTGTCTTTTTCTCCGCGAGTAACGCCGCACGACCCTTGGTCGCGTGGCTCCCTTTGCTGAATTTAAAGGTTTTAGCTCGAATCGTCCGATCTTCGCATCTCTTCATGGAAATCACCTAGAACCAGCACAAGCTCCACAAACACATCAAAAGCACCGAATTTACTCAAAAACACAATCAAAAGACACGGTTCAAGGGGTGTAAAAATAGAACAATAAATGACCGATCGAATACTCCCAAACTTATCTTTTACTTGTCCTCAAGCAAATCGACACACACCACAACAAAAAGCAAAAACACAAAAACTAAACTTCAAGCAAACACTAAACTATATCCGTTTTTGTAGGATGAAACAATAGCACTTAGCATGTGCCACTAGCCTTTAAACCCCTAGGTGGCCCTAGTAAACAAGTTATAGTCTTGTGAGGGTTTACCAGCTACGATACCCACAAATGTCCTAAGCTAACCATATACATAACCAAGTATCAAATCAAGCATATACATAAATACCAAGGCATTAGATAGTACAAAATAAGAAACCCAAAATACTGCCAATGAGACTAATACACCCTATATCATACAAGACTCTGACATGCAATGCATTTATAACAGTCAAACCTTCCATACTAATAAGCCATTGATGTAATTCACCTCGACTCTAGTCTCACCAGTTTTCACTCAATGACACTCAGAACATAGGTTTTCACACTTTCAACTACATAAGACTAGAATTAATGAGCAAAGAAATACTAAATATGTCATATGTACAAATAATTAGAAAGAACGCACATTGTTAACAAATAGATCTTATGAACGAAATCAAGCGTTAAGAACAGAAAAGTCAATGCACATACATGTTAAATATTACAATTAAGCTTCTTAAGGAGATCAGTAGGTCTTTTCATGGTTGTAATGGGGCTTTAGGATGATTGGTTATAAAAAGAACGAAAATAAGGTTACAACTTACTTGGAAACCTCTTGAGAGACTTCATAAAGATTTTTTTATTTTTGCACTCTTCTCTGAGGAATACCAAGTTTGCTCAACTTGTATTCCCATTCTTTTCTACACCTTTCTCCTTCAACCTCTTTTTAAACCTTTTTTAATTTTTCCTTTATGCATCATCACTCCTTTTACTTATTTAGCCAACTCTTTTTATCCTTTTTTTAAATTTCTTTTCACTTTTTTATTTTTAAAATAAAACTCTAAATTCAATATCTTGCCAATAAATATCAAAATATATACATAGTAAAAAATTTCCCAAATCCATTCATGGTCTCATGACCACCTAACAAGAAAACTAGCCACTCATACAATTCATTACACAATCAGAAAAAGATAAAAGAATGGTATAACCCATTCTCGAATATCGTTGACGATGAAGTTCGGCTTTGGTCTGGCAGGAACTTTGTCGCTTTCGAATCTTCGTCTCTGTTGATGAATAATTGATTGATCTTGAGTTGCTAACTTCTGATTGATGATTGATGATGATGTATTATGTTTAAGAGGTGAATTTCGGCTTGAAAAACCTCTTGGCCGCAGCTTTGGACTAGCCATGAATGAACCCTAAAGTTAACTCTCAGACTTGTATTTATAGCAGCGCATTAAGGCTGCTGTTTTTGCATCGTCGCGACCAGTTGGTCATGCCGCCTGATCGCGTTTCCCACCTATTGGGCTGCATTTTCTTCGCGCGAGCAAGATTTGCAAGCTGATGGTTGCATAAAGTCCTCGCGGTGCCTACTGGACGAACCAAGCTTCTACAACACGAGCAAGGTTTGCGAGCTATGGTCGAGCGACAGCCCTCATGGTGCCTACTGGTTTCGACTGTCTTTTTTGCCGCGAGCAACACTGCGTGACCCCTGGTTGCAGTGTCTAGGTCGCATGGCTCCCTGTGCCGAATTTAAATTTTTTGGCTCGAATTGTCCGATCTTCACATCTCTTCGTGGAAATTGCCTAGAACTTGCACGAACTCCACAAACACATCAAAAGCACCGAATTTACTCGAAAACACGATTAAAAGACACGGTTCAAGGGGTGTAAAAATAGAACAATAAATGACTGATCAATGTTGTATGATATCATTTATATATAATTTTGATTGTATGGTTTAAAAGCATGAATGGTCGCTAATTATATGGTGACATGGGTTTTAGGTTTTATTTCTTGTTATTGGAAAGTCAATTGTTTATGGTTGTTTGTATATTCCTTTCGTTCAATTTTTTTTGTGTAATCATTCTGCGATACGAAAAAGATCGTGACTGCGGAAGATACGAAAAAAAAAAACACAAAGGGGCAACAGCCCCATGCGCAAAGCAGCGGTGGAGCGAGGGCTACCGCGCGCACCTGCTGGCTGCTGCCGTGACTGCTTGGGGCTGTTCCCATGGTTTTTTTTTGCTGGAATTTTCTTGCAAATATTATCGAATATTGTTTCGAAAAAAGAGAAGAAAATCAAAGCAGAAACCTATAGGCGAACTGCCCACAACACACGCAAAAGCACGACTCATACGAGGGATGCACACACCTTTTGTGTGCGGGGTTTCGCTACTGGCAGCCGCGACTTCGCTTGTGTTAGAGCTGTTTTGGGCTTCGTTTGGACCTCGGCTACGTGTTAGGGTAACGCATGGCCCTTGGTACAAAAATTGACTGCAAATAGGAATCAAGTTTGACTTGATTGGAAACCCAATACAAGAAGGAGTTCCACTTGAAGACCAAAGAATGCCTTGGATTAAATGAAACATAAAAACTACCCAAAAGCTCAGGAATGATGTGACGCTGGTCTTTGTTCCTGCAAATTCATCTCTTCACTTCTTTTTCAACCTTGGAATCTTCTTTACCTACGTGCGATGAAAATCAACGCGCTAAGCATATTGCTTAGTGGGTGTACACAAAACTTGACAAATATACTATAATAACATTATTAATCGAATAATCAAAAATATAGATAACAATTAAATGTTCAAATATGGGGCTCAATTCAAATCAAATACTTTTAAATAACATATCAATTTCATAATTTCACTAATAATCTCAAATCACTTTTCAAATTAAATCACGTGTCAATTCAAATCACATTTCTACTTTCATATCGGGCTCCTGACATACATAACATAATTTCATGACTGGATTACGGGTTGTTCAGCACTAGAATCCAACGGGGATTGCTCGCTGAATTATATACAGTCGGGTTTCCCATTTTAGTATGAAATGGTATCCTTATACAGGTATCATTTCCGACATCGGACCCTACGGGGACTGCCTGACGGAAATGTTTTCACTCTAGGACCGTCTACAACGGTGGCTACACATAATCCAAAGAGTGGTATCATAATCATCAAAATCTCAGAAATCTCAATGCAGTACTGCTAAGTGAACCCAATTGACATGTCAATCTCCTATATCCATATCTATGTTCATATATATCAGAGCCATTTCATAATATGATTTCTCAAATTCAATATCAACTTTCAATTCAGCCAAATCGATATACATATTTACGAAATCCAAATTTCATGAATATTCATATATACAAAATCATATTCAAATATATTTCTGAAACCACTAATTGCATCAAATCAATTCAAAATCGTATTCGAATATATTTCGTAAATCCATATTAAATCTCAAATCAATTCAAAATTGTATTCGAATATATTTCGTAAATTCATATTAAATCTCATATCCACTCAAAATCGTATTCGAATATATTTCGTAAATCCATATTAAATCTCAAATTAATTCAAAATCGTATTCGAATATATTTCGTAACTCCATATTAAATCAAAATACCCAAAAATCATTCTTTTTTTTTATACATTTCACATCTCACTAATAAAATCATAACATATTAAATTTAATTCATAATATTATTCACAATCAATATTTCAGATATAAACTATATTTCGAAAATACGTAATTCAAATCAATCCAAAATCAATTTCAAACTATAAACTATAATCAATATAATTCAAATAACTCAACATTAATAAAATTAAATCAATCCGAAATATTCTAGAAAACTAAAAATTCGAAAACTAGTGTACACCGAACCTGGATAATTCCCCAACAATTTTCTTTTCCTTTTCCTCTTCCTTTCTTCTTCTTTTTCTTCTTCTTCTTTTTTTTTTTCTCTCTCCTTCTTTCTCTCTTTGGCCGAATGCTCACTCTCTGTTTTCTATTTCTTTGTTTTCTGGTTTAGGCTTCTGGTTGCATGTATAATTTTCTTGTTTTGTTTGACTTTTATTTGTTTTTTTGTGTTTTGTTTGGTTTGACTTTTATAGAATTCCACTTGTCATATTTTTCTATATATATCTCAACAATTGCAATTTACTCCCTTGCACTTCTTAAAATCCTAAAATGGCAACAAATTCACAATTAATTATATGTGATTTACCAATCATTCTTGAATTATCAAACTGACCCACCAATCACATTCCATCTCAATAATGTTCCAAAAATATTCCACATTTATCTAATTACCAAATTGACTTCACCAATATTTAATTGGACCCATTATGATCCAAATGCACCATAAAAATAATATATCTAATGGGAGTTAAATCGGTTATAATCACTATTCGTTTATACACTATACATCGAATATATATATTTTCCACCAATTTAAATCACATACTTAACTATTGCATGCTTAATAATAATTATTAATAATACTTTTCATAATTACGGAAAATTAGGGGCGTTATAATATCATACATAATTGTCATGATTAAATGTTTTATTTTTAATGTGATTAAAATAATAAACATCCTTGTAATTGGCAATTGAATAATGAGATTAGTTTTTAAGAGTAAAAATTTGGTAACTCTCATTAATTAGCTAATCTCATTAAATAATTGGACCATTAAATAATTAGATTAGTTAGGTCCATTAAATAATTAGGATTACATTATTAACACCTAAATTATAATTGGACCAAAATAATGAGATTAGTTTTTAGGAGTAAAAACTTGGTAATTCTCATTAATTAACTAACCCATTAATTAAAGTGTTTAATTAATTAAGTTAGTTAGGTTCTTTTATTAATTAAGTTTAATGAGATTAAAATTTTAATTAAAATTGAACCAAATAATGAGATTAGTTTTTAGGAGTAAAAACTTGGTAATTCTCATTGTTGAACTAATCTAATAATTAATTGTTTAATTAGATTAGTTAGGTTCATCAATTAATTAGGATTAACGTGATTAAGGCCTAAATAATAATTGGACCGAAATAATGTGATTTAGTTTTAATAGTTAAAACTTGGTAATTTCACATATAATTTCTAATTTATTTAATAGTTTATGTAGATTAGAAATTAAATAATAAATTATAATTTGAAGTGTTAAAATCAAATAATTTATTATGACTAGTAACTTAGATTTTATATTAGCCGTAGAATCTATGTAAAGACTAGAAACATAGAGTTTTAGAAACTCTTAGTTATTAGAAAATCCTAAACTATAAAAAGTGAGTAGGAGAGGGATATATGATACTATATCCCGCAGTCTCCATTGTTAGTTCAGCAATGTGAAATTCGAGTGGTGCCTCGTGACGGCTTTGTTTTCGTCCTCCCTACGAAGGGTGTCCATAAGAGTCAATTCCAATTGTGACTTCCTAACGGATAGGTTTTCATAATGTATTTTGGGATTGACCTAGCCTACCTAGGCAACTCTCAAGTTAAGTTCATAAATTCTAAAACGATGGGTCACATTCACAAAGGACTTAATTAAGTAGTTAATTTAATGTCCTCACTAAATCAAAGTGATGGTTGAATGATATAAGAATAAAGAGTTATTCTGGTGTATCATTCGATTGAGAATGTCTTGATCTAACATGCAAAGATTTGACTTAGCCTACTTAGGCACTTACTTGTGGTATGTTGGATTATCGCGGCATAATAACTATTTTTAGGGATTTTTTAGTTCATTAAAACATGTTCATGCATCATGTTTAATTTTATGTCGAACATATAGTATGTAATATAAATGTATGAAATGAATGATTTAATTTATATTTATGTCTTTAAATTTCAGCTATGTCTTTTTCTTTAATTTACATCCTTCCACGAAAAATTAACCGGGATAAATATACTAAGTGCAAACACAACATAAGCGCAATCATGGTCTACAAAGATGTTAAATTTGTGCTTACGAAGGAATGTCCTCCACAGCCTGCTCTTAACGCGCCTAAGGCCGTTAAAGAAGTCTACGACAAGTGGGTATCGGATGATGAAAAGGCCTGCACTTTTCTGCTGGCTGGCCTGACCGAGGTGCTTACGACGAAGCACGAGTCAATGACTTCTACATTTGAAATAATGGAGTCATTGCAGGCCATGTTTGGACAACCCTCAGAGCAAAAGCGACACGAAGCTGTTCGTTCCGCTATGCTTGACTTTATGAAAGAGTGTGCATCTGTTAGGGAACATGTCCTTAAGATGATGTCATATTTCAACACTGCTGAAGTCAATGGTAGGACTATTGACGAGGCCATCCAAGTGAACATCATACTGACAACTCTTCCGAAGAGTTTTGATCAGTTTAGAAGCAATTACGAGATGAAAAAGTTAAAGTTCACTCTCACTCAATTACTGAATGAGCTCTCTACTTATCAGTCCATGAAAAAGGATAATAAGGGTAAGACCGGAGAAGCAAATGTTGCTGAGCCATCTTTTTCTGCTGTTAAGAAGAAGAAGAAGTCTGCTGGGAAGGCCAAGGCAAAGTCGAAGAAGAAACCCACATAAAAGAAGAAGCAGAGCACCAAGACTAACAAGTCGAAAGGAAAATGTTTCCATTGCGACAAGGTTGGTCATTAGAAGAGGAACTGTCCAAAGTACCTCGAGGAGCTAGCAACTAAGAAAAAAGTGAAAGGTAAATCAGATTTATTTGTCATTGAATCTTATTTAGTGGAATATGATTCTTCACCTTGGATAGTAGATTCAGGGGCTACTAATCATGTTTGTTCTTCTTTACAGTAGACTGAAAATTGGCAAAAGCGGGAGGAGGGGTCATTCACTATGCGCGTTGGAGCATGGGATGTCGTTTCAGCACAAGCAGGGGGAGTAGTTAGACTACAGTTTAATAATTATTTTCTTTCCTTAGACAATGTTTTTTACACTCCTGAATTTACAAGGAATTTGATTTCTGTATCCAGATTGTTTGAACAATTTTATTCAATTTCTTTTAATGATAAGTCAGCTATTATTTCAAGAAATGGATTGAATATTTGTTCTGGTACGATTGAAAACAATTTGTATATTTTAAGACCATTAATTCATACATCACTGCTTAATACTGAATTGTTTAAAGTTTAAAAACCTAAAACAAAATGACATAAAGTTTCTCCAGATAATGAGACGTATCTGTGGCATCTTATGTAACACCCTCTGACCCAAATCCGCTCGGACCGAATGAGGGAGTGATACTATATACTAAAAGCTAACTTTTACTGTAGATAAATATATTTTATATTTAAAACCTTTTTAAAGTGGTCCAAATAAATTTTCGAAAATCTTGCTAGAGTTTCCTCTGTTTTTCTGACTTTCCAAAACCTTTTTACAGATAAAATTTATAAAATCAACTTCCAAATTCTCAAATCAATTTTACGCACCCTTCCAAATATAATGCGACTTACCAACCAATTTATCACAATATAATTTATAAAGATTCACATAACATAAACATATCATAAAATATTTACATAGCGGAAGCTCGTTAAATATTTACAAACAGTTTCTGTATATGCATACGGTATCAAAATAGATATACTTAATACAAACAAACTACCAAAAGATATGCAGGAAAGATGTGATCCGGAACTCTGATTCTGCAGTCTCTACTCTTCTTTATCTTTCTCGCCTTTGGAACCTTTGTTACCTGCGTGCGAGAAAACTCAACACGCTAAGCATATTGCTTAGTGGATGTACACAAAATTGTATATACAAATATTTTATATCAATTAAAACTATAAATAACAAATATGTAAACAATATATGGAGCTCATATCAAATCAAATATCCAAAATCAATCAACAGACAAATTTTTCATAATTTCTCAAACGTTTCCATATGACAAATCAATTTTCAGATTGGGCTCCTGACATACAAAACATAAGTTATCGGACTGGATTACGGGTTGTTCGGCATTGAACGCAAACGGGGCCACTCACCGAACATCAGATCAGAATGGAACACCAACGGAATCACCCGTTGTAAATGTCCCATGACAAATTTCAGAACCCTAGGACCGGCACTTGGGGCCTGCACTATCCAAAGGGTGGTATAATCGGCACAGTACTGTTCAGACAGAAACCCAATTGACATGTCAACCTCCTATATCCATGTCTATGTTCATACACATCAAAGCCAAAATATTTTCTCCAATCCAATGTCAACATATTTTATTTCTTTTCGAATAATCGAATTCAATTTCAATACATATCAATACATTTATATGTTTGCAAATTCAAATTTCATCAAATATAATATAACGGAAATATACGAATATATTTATAAATCCATAATCATATTAAATCAATCCAAAATATACTCAAACGTATTTCATAATTCCGTTTCGAATCAAATTGCCCCAAAATCATTGTCCGATACATTTTACAATATAATATAATTTAAGTCACTTTCAACAATATATTTCCTTAACAATATATTTTCATAACACTATTAGAACCAAATCGTATTCAAATCATTCCGAAATCAGTTTCAGACTATCCATTCTACTCAATAGAATTCAAATAATTCAAAAACTATAAACTTCGATAATTTCGAAAATTTCTGGAAAACTGGAAAAATTCAAAAACTATATATCGAACTTGAACTATATTCGATAATCAATATAATTCAAATAACACAAATTTAATCAATTTCACTCAATCTGAAATATTCTGGAAACTGGAAAAATTCCAAAACACGTATATATCAAATCTAAACTATAATCTATAATCCATATAATTCAAATAACTCAGAAACTCTAAAATTTGACAATTCCGAAAATTTCGGGAAAACTGAAAATTCGAAAAATACGTGTACACCAAACCTGAAAGCTTCCTCCTTCTCCTTTCCTTCTTCTCTTTCTCTTTTCTTATTCTTCTTCTTCTTTTCTCCTTCTTCTTCTTCTTCTTTTTCTTCTTTCTCTCTCCTCTCCTCTCTTCTTTCTCTCTCGTTTTCTCTAGTTCTGTTTCTGTAATGTTTGCTGAATGGTTTTGAGAGCTTTTGCTCTCTTTGATCCCTTTTAACGCACCGCTCCACTGCTTTATTTTTTTACAATTTTTGAGTCATCGCGACCTGTACCGCGAGCGGTGGTCGCGTCGCTTCGGTCGCGTTGCTCATTGGTCGAAATTTGCCACTTTCACCGCGAGCTGATCATCGCGATCTGTGGTCGCGGTGACTGGTCGCGGTACTCACTGCCCCAAATTATATTTTTCACCGCGAGCTGCTCATCGCGATCCCTGGTCGCGGTGAGTGGTCGCGATGCCTACTGTCCAGATTTTCACCCTTTTCTTCGTGCATTGTTTTCGACCGTTCAAATTGATCCATTATGAAACCTAAAAATATACATACATTTAATTACAATTTCTACCCCTCAAATCATAAAAATCATATTCACATATTCAAAATGAATTCAATCATACTTTTCATATGTATTCGAAATTAGGGATGTTACATCTTAGACTTGGACATCTCAACCTTGATAGGACAGACAGACTTGTAAAAATCGGATCTTTAAGTTAGTTGGAGATCGGAACTTTACATGTTTGTGAGTCTTGTCTGGAAGGTAAAATGACCAAAAGACCTTTTACTGAAAAAGGGCTTAGAGCTACACAACCACTAGAGTTCATACACTCAGACGTCTACGGACCTATGAGTGTTAGAGCTAGAGATGGTTATGAGTATTATGTCACATTTATTGATGACAACTCAAGATACATATATGTTTACCTAATGCAACATAAGTTAGAAACCTTTGAAAAGTTCAAAGAATTCCGAGCTGAAGTTGAAAACCAATTAGACAAAACAATCAAAGCTCTATAATTGGATCATGGGGGTGAGTATCTCGACCAAGAGTTTGAAGACTACTTGGTTAAGCATAAGATAGTATCTCAACTCACAGCTCCAGAAACACCACAGTAGAATGGTGTTGTGGAGAGGAGAAACAGGACCCTGATGGAAATGGTGAGATCTATGATTAGTTTCTCATCATTGCCAAATTCCTTTTGAGGATATGCACTGCAAACGGCGGCTCACATATTGAATGTAGTTCCATCCAAATCTATTCCTATGACTCCCCTAGAGTTGTGGAATATCGTATAGTAAGTTTACGACATTTTTGCATATGGGAGTGTCCAATACATGTACTGAAGAACAAAACTGAAAAGCTGGAACCTCGTTCACAAGTGTGCCTATTTGTAGGGTATCCAAAGGAAACTCGAGGAGGATTCTTTTATAATCCACAAGACAACAAAGTGTTTTTATCGACAAACACAACGTTTCTTAAAGAAGATTATATGAGAAATCATAAGCCTCGTAGTAAGGTTGTATTAAAAGAGCTAAACCCTGGTATGACCAATGCTCAGTCAGCAACAGTTGTTGACGAAGTTTTTGTTCCATCGAAATCTGACAGTCAGATGATTCCTAGTCAGGATACACTACCACCTAGACGTAATGGGAGGGTTGTACGACAATCTGATCGCTATTTAGGCATTAAAGAGGCACAGGGTGTCGTTTCTGATAATAATACGTATGATCCATTGACATTTAGAGATACAATGGAAGATTCTGACAAAGAGAAATGGTCTAAAGCCATGAATCTCGAGATAGAATCCATGTATTCCAATTCAGTCTGGGAACTTGTAGACTTACCAGATGGGATAAAATTCATAGGGTGTAAGTGGATCTACAACAGAAAGAGAGAAGTAGACGGGAAGGTAGAGACCTTCAAAGCAAGTCTAGTGGCGAAGGATTATTGTAACATCCCTAATTTCGAATAAATATGAAAAGTATATTCTAATTTAAATGGAGTATGTGAATATGATATTTATGATTTGAGGACTTTGTGAATAGATGTATGACATGCCAACAGGTAAAAGTAGAACACCAAGTTCCATCAGGTTTGCTACAGTCAATACACATACCTGAATGGAAATGGGATCGCATTACCATGGATTTTGTCAAAGGATTACCCCTTATACAGAGTTAACAGGATGCGATTTGGGTAATAGTTGATAGACTGACTAAGTCAGCACATTTCCTACCTGTCAGAATAGATTATTCATTGGACAAATTAGCATATATTAAAGAAATAGTTCGATTACATGGAGTGCCAGCTTCTATTATTTCAGATAGAGATCCGAAGTTTACGTCCAGATTCTGGAAGAAATTTCAAGAAGCTCTGGGTATTCAATTAAGCTTCAGTACAGCTTTCCATCACAGACAGATGGACAGTCAGAACGAGTAATTCAGGTGTTAGAAGATATGCTCCGGAGTTGTATTATTGAATTTTGAAGGGAGTTAGGTTGATCATCTCCCATTGGTTGAATTTGCTTATAACAACAGTTATCAAACGAGCATAGATATGGCACCGTATGAGGCATTATATGGAAAGAAATGCAGGACACCATTGTGCTGGACAGAGTTGGGTGAAGACAGGTTGGTAGGACCGGATCTAATCAGACAGACTGAAGAAAAGGTGAAGATCATAAAGGAAAGACTGAAAGTCGCTTCCGATCGTCAAAAGTCATATGCAGATTTGAAAAGAATAGACATTACATATGAGGTCGGTGATAAGGTATTTCTAAAAGTATCTCCATAGAAGAAAGTAATGAGATTCGGACAGAAAGGAAAGTTAAGCCCTAGGTTTATTGGTCCGTACGAAATTTTTGAATGTGTAGGACCGGTAGCCTATAGACTAGCTTTTCCATTGGAATTAGAAAAGATACATAATGTATTTCATGTATCTATGCTGAGGAGATACAGATCTGATTCATCTCATAGAGCTCAAATTGAAACTATTGAGATACAACCTGACTTGACATATGAGGAAGAACCAGTGGAGATTCTAGACAAAGAGCTTAAGGAACTCCGAAATAAGACAGTACCATTAGTCAAGATTCTCTGGAGAAACCATAATGTGGAAGAAGCTACATGGGAAAGCGAAGAGATTATGAGACAGCAATATCCACAATTATTCGAATAAGGTAAATTTCGAGGACGAAATTTCTTAAGAGGGGAAGAATTGTAACATCCCTAATTTCGAATAAATATGAAAAGTATATTCTAATTTAAATGGAGTATGTGAATATGATATTTATGATTTGAGAGGTGAAAAATGTAATTAAATGTATGTATATTTTTAGGTTTTCAAATGGACCAATTTGAACGGTCGAAAATAATGTACGAAGAAAAGGGTGAAAACTTGGACAGTAAGCATCGCGGTAGCTGCTCGCGGTGAAAATTGAGAAATTGGACCAGTGAGCACTGCGACCAGGATCGCGACCAGCGCTCGCTGTAACTGCTCGCGGTGAAAGTGACAAATTTTCACCAGTGAGCAATGCGACCTGAGCGACACGACCACCGCTCGCGGTACGCGGTCGCTATAGCTCAAAAATTTAAAAAAAAAGCACCGAGTAATTGAAGCAGTGCCCATACAAATAGAAACCAGCAAAGATTAGTGAGCAAAAGCTCACAATCATCATAAAAACCAGAACGGGAAAGAAAGAAGAGAGAAAAGAGGAGAGAGAAAGGAAAGAAGAAGAAGAAGAAGAAGGAAAGAGGAAGAGAATAAGGAAAAGAGTAGGAGGAAGTGTTCAGGTTCGGTGTACACGTATTTTTAAATTTTTCCGTTTTCCAGAATATTTCGAATTTATTTCATTTGATTTATTTTGAGTTATTTGGATTATGGTTTATTGAAATCGATTTTGGACTGATTTGATTTACAATATAGTTTATATTCGAAATATTGATTGTGAATCCTATTTTGAATTGATTTGAATACGTTTTGGTTCTAATAGTGTTATGGAAATATATTGTTATGGAAATATATTGTTGAAAGTGATTTTAATTATATAATATTTGTGAAATGTATCGGAAAATTATTTTGGGGCATTTTGATTCGATATGGAATTATGAAATACGTTTGAATATATTTTTGGATTGATTTGATGTGATTATTGATTTTAAGAATATATTCGTATGTTTCCGTTATATGATATTTGATCAAATTTAAATTTCAAATATATATATATATATATATATATATCGATATGAATTGTGATTGAATAATTGAAAATTGAATTCGATGATTCTGAAAGAAATGAGATATGTTGACATTGGATTTGAGAAAATGTTTTGTGAAATGGCTCTGATGTGTATGAACATAAATATGGATATAGGAGGTTGACATGTCAATTAGGTTTCTGTCTGAACAGTACTGTGCCAACATGTACCACCCTTTGGATAGTGCAGGCTCCAAGTGCCGGTCCTAGGGTTCTGAATTTTTCATAGGACATTTATAGCGGGTTATTCCGTTGGTGTTCCATTCTGATCTGATGTTCGGCGGGTGTGTGTCCGATGCCGAACAACCCGTAATCCAATCCGATAACTTATGTTTTGCATGTCAGGAGCTCAGACTGAAAACTGATTTGTTATATGAAAACATTTGAGAAATTATGAAGAATTTGTCTGTTGATTGATTTTGGATATTTGAATTGATATGAGCCCCATATATTATTTATATATTTGTTATTTATAGTTTCAATAAACACATTGAATTATTTGATATAGTATATTAGTATATGAAATTTTGTGTACATCCACTAAGCAATATGCTTAGCGTGTTGAGTTTTCTCACACGCAGGTAACAGAGGTTCCAAAGGCGATAAAGATAAAGAAGAGTAGAGACTGCAGAACCAGAGTCTGAAATCACATCTTTCCTGCATATATTTTGGTAGTTCGTTTGTAATAAGTCTATATATTTTGATACCGCATGCATATACAGAAATTGTTTGTATATATTTAAGAAGCTTCCGCTATGTAAATATTTTATTATATGTTTATGTTATTTGAATCTTTATAAATTATATTGTGATAAATTGGTTAGTAAGTCGCACTATATTTGGAAGGGTGCGTAAAATTGACTTGAGAATTTGGAAGTTGATTTTATAAATTTTAACTGTAAACAGGTTTTGAAAAGTCAGAAAAACAGAAGAAACTCTAGCAAGATTTTCGAAAATTTATTTGGACCACTTTCAAATGTTTTTAATATAGTTTTAAAATTATGGTTATATAACAGTAAAAGTTAGATTTTAGTATATAGTAGCGCTCCCTGATTCGGTCCGAGTGGATTTGGGTCAGGGGGTGTTACAGTTATACCCTGAAAGAAGGCATCGATTATGACGAGACCTTCTCGCCAGTAGCTATGTTTAAGTCTATTAGGATACTCTTATCCATAGCTGTCTATTTTGATTACGAAATTTGGCAAATGGACGTCAAGATTGCATTCTTGAATGGCAATCTTGATGAGAGTATCTACATGATGCAACCAGAGGGATTCATATCCCAAGATCAAGAGTAAAAGGTTTGCAAGTTGCAAAAGTCTATTTGTGGACTTAAACAAGCGTCTAAATCTTGGAACATTAGGTTTGATAATGCTATCAAGACCTATGGCTTTGAGCAAAATGTTGATAAGCCTTGTGTGTACAAGTGCATCATTGACAAGAGAGTAGTATTCTTGGTCCTTTACGTAGATGATATCCCACTCATTGGGAATGACGTAGGGGCATTATCGAAAGTAAAGGGTTGGCTTACTAACCAATTCCAAATGAAAGATTTAGGAGAGGCAAGTTATGTTATAGGGATCCAATTAATAAGGGATTGCAAGAACAAACTATTAGTATTGTCTCAAGCATCGTATATCGACAAGATATTTGTGCGATTCTCGATGCAGAACTCCAAGAAAGGTGGTTTACCTTCAAGACACAGAGTTCATCTGTCTAAGGAATAGTATCCTAAGACACCTCAAGAAATTAAGGATATGAGACGAATTCCCTATGCGTCGGCAGTAGGTAGTCTCATGTATGCTATGCTATGCACGAGACCCGACATCTGCTTCGCAGTGGGAGTAGCCAGCATATATCAGTCCAACCAAGGTTTGGATCATTGGGTTGGTGTTAAGCATATTCTCAAGTATCTTAGGAGAACGAGAAACTATATGCTAGTATATTCCCATCCGGATTTGATCCCGTTAGGATATACAGATTCTGACTTTCAATCAGACAAGAATTCTAGAAAATTCACATCTAGGTCAGTATTCACCCTTGGTGGTGGAGCCATAGTATGGAATAGCATCAAGCAATCTTGCATTGTTTATTCCACCATGGAAGCCGAGTATGTAACGGCTTGTGAAGCTGCTAAAGAGGTTGTATGGCTTCGTAAGTAATGACTTCCACCATGGAAGCCGAGTATGTAACGGCTTGTGAAGCTGCTAAAAAGGCTGTATGGCTCCGTATGTTTTTAAATGATCTGGAAGTTGTTTCAGATGTGGAAAAGCCCATGACATTTTATTATGATAATAATAGAGCAGTGGCTAATTTCAAAGAACCAAGAAGTCACAAGAGAGGGAAGCATTAAAAGAGGAAATATCATCTCATTAGAGAAATAGTGCAGAGAGGAGACGTGGCCGTGATGAAGATCGCGCCACAGGACAACTTGGCTGATCCATTTACGAAGACCTTAGCTGCTAGAGTGTTTGAAAGTCACCTAGAGGGTCTAGGATTACGAAACATGTCCCATCTGCTTTAGTACAAATGGGAGATTATTGAGATTTATGCCATAAAGCTTGTAATTGTAAATGCTATTAGACATAAATAAAAAGTTAAATGTTTATCATTCAAATAAAAAGTTTTTTATTTTAGTTCATACGTTTATATTGTGCAAGTGACATCCAAGATTGTAAGATGTAATCTCAAAATGAGTATATAAAAGTCGTATATAATAGGATTCATTTTGAGGCATGCAATCTAAAGAATCCGTAGAGAGCAAACAAAGTTGGGTACTTTGTTTCTGGTTGATCTACTGTTGCGGTTAATTCTGTATCGTATAGTGGTCTTATCCTAGACCGCTCATGTAGTTGACATGAGAAAGAAGGCACCTTATATGATGAGATTATATAGGATTGGGCCACGATTTATATTAATCTCTCACTAAGATCCGTTAATAGATAAGATTCATATATATCGATAAACGATGGCTATTTATAGTTGATCTTAATCCTGATTGTCTTATCGACTCCTTCAGGTTAGATCGTGACTTTTGACTTACAATAAGTGAGGTCGATATAGTATTCTCGACCAATACCTTCGTATCTTGGAGTTGTGGTTTGCCTTGTGGCTGGGAAGGTATGAACAAAATAGTGGAATCCACTCCTTCATAATTGAAGTAAATGAGTAGTTCCCTTAAGGGTTGATTTGAGGCTTGAACAATTATGAGCGCTCTCCTTCTTCCATTAGGAAAACACAATTTAATTGCTCATTATAAAATTAATAATGCTTAAAGGAATAGATATAACTAGAGGGATATAACAGGCACTATGACCCAGCTCTAGTTATGACCTACTTGTGGAGGATCACATTATATGCAAATAGTTATGTCAATGGACACTAAAACTTCAGATTGTATAAAAATATCTACAGTTGTGAGAGTGCAGCCTGATAATGTCATATTTTGCATGATTTTGCGACCCCATTATTTATCGTTTTTGCTCGATTCTTGAGGAAGTTAGACATTTTGATGTGTTTCTTTAGTGTGCAGGTGATATTCGATGCTCGATGATGTTTTGGATGGTTACGGGTCAATAGACCGTGAAATCGAGTTGAAGAACGAGTGCTACCAAAAGATGCGACATGAGGTAGCGCTTTTTAGGTAGCATTTTTTGAGCGAAGAATTCTTTCATCAGGTGGCGAGAATTCTTTCATCAGGTGGCGCGACCTCCACATGCGACCTCGGGTAGCACTTTTAGATCGCGTTTTTTGCACGATTTCAAGTCCTTCTTTCCTTCTCAAACTCTTTTTGGGAAAGATATAAATAAAGACTCATCTAACAAGAAGAGAATGTGGGAAAATTCTAGGGTTTGGAGGAGCGAGAAACAACCATATCCGCATCGCATCCCTTTCGTCATCAATTCCGCATCACCTCGGAAAGCACATTAGAATCAACGAAGTTTTCTAAGATTTTTTATTCTTTACTTTTTCGTTATAATTAATCATGCTAGGAATTGAGAATACTATTGTTTTGTTCTTATATTTAAGCATGAACTAATTTCCTATAGTTAGGATTGATGATGGCTCTTGGTTTTTTATTAATTGAATACTATTGAGTTTTTCTGTTTAGATTTGTTATTGATGTGTTGAATAGATATTATTGTGTTTATTACTTTATAATGTGATTGGCCATCAGTTAGAATCATCTTAGAATCATCGTAGGTGGTTGGATTATGAACCGAGAGGAGGAGACGCCCGCCACGTGCTCGTAATAATGTCTATCACATACTAGTTTACATAGAAATATAGTAAATTGGTTTGTGTTGCTTGTTTTGTGTTTATTTAATCTTAATGTGTTCTCGCACACTCAATAGTCATCGAGAGATAGGGTATTGGTGTGCAATGAAATAGTTATGGTAATACTCGAGAGAGATTATCGGTTAATTTAGTTTAAGCACGCATTCAACCATTGGTAATAAAATCTAGATAGTAACTCAAGAGTGTTTGATAATAATAACCAAGTGAAATCGGATATCCTAACGCCTCAATTCCCTTGAATTCAAATCGTAGTTTTTAACCGTTTTTAGTTAATTTGCAATTTCTAAAACATTGTTAGTTCAAATAGAATTAGGTTGAGTTAATTTTGGTAATTGATATTCATTGTCCTCGTGGGAATGATACTCTATTAACTATTTATTACTTGTGTCGATCTTGTACACTTGCAAGATGCTTAAAATCTACATCACAGCCTCGGATTTTAGTGGAATAACTCCGAGGTTAATAATCGTAAAATATTAATTAAAGAGTTTAATTAATATTACTAATTATTATTGGAGCTCAAAACTGTAGGTCTATTAGGTCCCTTTGCTAGCCCTTATAGTTGTTGATAACAAGGGTCATGGTAAATTAATTGGATTATCCAATTAATAATGTTACGAAAGTAACATAATTTAATTAAAGAGAATTAATTAAATAATATGATTATTTAAATAATTAAATAAAAATTAATAATTATGAATTATTAGTTATTTTAATTATTAAATAGGAGGTTGCAAATTCAAACTATGATAAGGACAAGAGGAATTAAATAATGTGATTATTTAATAGTCTTAAAGGTCAAAGGTTCAAACTCTAGGGAGATCAAAAATAAAAGGATTTATAATCCTATTTTGACTTGGTCAAGTTAAAACCTTAGAGCCCTAGTATATATATGATATGTTACTAGGAAATTTGACCTAATGCAATAAGCAAAAGAAAAGAAAGGAGCGGTCACCACAAAAGAAAAAAAAAAAGTTTTTTTGACTCTTCCTTTGCAAGGGGCAGCAGGCCAAGAGAAGAAGAGGTTTTTCTCACTTTTTTGCTTCATTCATCTCTCTATCCATGGTGTACCCACATACACGTTATCAGACTGCGGGTCATTACTCGGAAGGCTTGATGGTGAATCGAAAAGTCAAAAAGTCAAATCGCAATAAAAGGTAATCGTAGTTTCAATTTCATATTCGCGTATATATAGAAACGCGTTCCTAATTGAAAAGTGTTTTCAAATATAAAAGAAAAAATTTTGAAATCCATTCCCCTGTGTTTATAAGATAAAATCGATTTTTCTTCCCTTCGCGTGAGTTCCCCGCCCAAACATCGATCAGCAAAACCAGTTGGGAGCGGGCAGATCCATCCTTCGAAAACTTATGTTCATGGTCAGACTGGGGATGTGGATTCGATCATTAATATTGCTGCCTCTCATGAAGATGGTGTAGAACGAACTGTCGGGAATGGGAGCACTAAATCTCCAACATCGGCGGTTCATGGACAGACTATGGGGGCGGCTGTGAGTGTTATTTCGGATATTCACTACAAAAAAACAGCTCATCCACTACGGGCAATGCCCGTAGTGGATGAGCATCCACTACGGGCGCAGGCCCGCTAAAACTGTGGCCGTAGTGGATAGTCAAGGTAACGACTACGTGCAAAGCCCGTAGTGGTTACCGTAGTAAATGAGGTTTCCACTACGGGCAATGCCCGTAGTGGAAAATAGTTTCGACTACGGGCAATGCCCGTAGTGGAAACTATGTTCGACTACGGGCAATGCCCGTAGTGGAAACTATTTTCCACTACGGGCATTGCCCGTAGAGGAAACTATTTTCCACTACGGGCAATGCCCGTAGTCGAACATAGTTTCCACTACGGGCATTGCCCGTAATCGCTTTTTTAATATAACATTTTCTACTACGGGCGCCGCCCGTAGTAGATAATCTGATAATTTTTTTAAAAAAATTCTGTTTTATTTATTATACCATTCATATTGTTTTCAATTTCCTGCAAAATATTATGCAATATTACAGCATATAATTCAAAAATTTATAAATAATAATACAATCAATTAAAACTAATATACTTAATTTGACGAATAAAAACACATAATCATATCTTTTTTATTACAAAACATTAAAATCTTAATGTACTAATAAACATAATCTTAATATACTAATAAACATACTATATAACATATTTCGCTGGCCAAGCAATAAATGAGTTTAGTGTATCTTCAAGTGTCATAAACTCAGTACTAGCACGATATAAAGGAACCTTGCTCACCAAAATTTTCTTCACAGAAACTCTCCAACAATCTGGACCAAGAATCATGCCATGTACTACAGCCTGTGGATCCCTGCAATCAACTTCAGCTTCGGCTACTACCTCTCCATTGCCCATCCAATGTAATAATTTGCATTTTTTTTCCTTTTCACTTGAACCATCCATATGACTTGTAGATGCCTTAGAAAATGACTAACATTTGCATATAAAATTAAAAGTGATTAAAGGTCAATAAATCTCAATACAATATTTAATTTATTAATTAATAAAGTTTATTCAAATTTACCTTTGCAGAAGTTCCAGCGATATTCAAACATTTATTACCTCCCGATAAATTTGAGGCACTTGAATATTGTTGCTTCAAAAATAAAATATAAAATTTCAATACACATTGAATTTCAATAGATATTGAAACTTTATAAACTTATAAAGTTTTAAAGAAGACAAAAATACTATATATTATTAGATTTTTATGTTATATACCTTATGCATACTATGAGAAGGACCTCTTCCTGCACTATGTCCTCTATCATTTGTCTGAAAGTAAAAAATAATTAAAATTAATTGAAATATTATTATAAATTAATCTAATATTATAGATTTTTTATAACACGTTACCTGCATATTGAATACAAAACTTTGCAAGTATTTAAGTTGTTGCTTAAGAGCGTTCATCTCATCTTGTTGTCTTTTCATCTCATCTTCATGTCTTTTATTTTGTTTTTTCATCTCTTCACGAAGTTGTGTTGTAGTTTGTTTACCAACCACAGATGCATTTACTCTCGTTGGTGTTACACCACCACCAAGTCCTCTAACTCGACCTCGATGCTCTTTTCCTAAAACTTGAGATACAGCATCATCTGAAATCGATGTTGCTTGATTTCCAGAAATTTCCTCCAATTGTTTCTATACATCATGCAAAAAATTAAGAATTAAAAACACATAAAAAAATATCTGTTTATATATTAATTGATGTGTGTGTGTATATATCTATATATATATATATATATATATGTATGTATATATTAATTACTGTCACATACAATTATTTCTCCGGCATCTTCTGTCACTGGCATCCCATCTTTGTGTTTGTGGCCAGCAATCCAAGTTTCCACCCTATCAACCTCTGTATCTTCTAAATCTCCACTTTCAACAGATTTTTTAGCCCTCTACATTAATATATTACATTATTAATATATTTAAAGTGTTCGCGATTAATACGGGCTAAATTGAGATGGACTAAACAAACTAAATAGTTTTAATAATAAAATAAGACTGTTACGTTAAATTCTTACCAAATCTTCACGTAATCGTGCCAATCCCTTACGACTAGTTGTATGTGGAGCTTTATTCTTTTTCGCCAAGTCGGAATATTTGCTACTGATTATCTACGATAATATGAAAGTAAAAGCAGAACCATATATATGATAATATGTTTGACTAGAATTCTTAAAGTACACTTACATCAAACTCTGAGGACAAGCGATTTGAGACAAATTGGCTCCAATCTTCATCAGTTATGTTAGTTGGCTTCAATAATTGGATCATTCTACCAGCTTCAGGACCGGAAGAAAGTTCTCTAATTCGTTTTGTTAGACGACTTTTGTATTGTCTCCAACAAGTATTCATTGAATTAAATACATTACTTTTGCCAACATCATCCAAACCAAACCTTGCCTACATGTAAACATTTCATAAAAAGAAAACATGATTAACATATATAAATATAATTTCAAAGGAAAAATAAAAATAAAATATTGTATTCATACCTTCATGGTCTCCCATACACTGTCTTTCACTACATCTGGTACCTCTGGCCAACTTGAGTACGTTATTGGAATCATTTGAGTAGTAATTGTTCCAATACACGTACTTAATGCTATAGAAGAGTCTCCAAGTGGTTGTCCTAACTCATTAAAAGTAACACCAACTTCTTTGGCTTTTGCAATTTTATTAAAATTTATTTGGTTCGGTCCCCTTCCCTTTCTTTTACTACTTGAAGATGGGGTATCACTAGGACCTTCAGTTGACATCTGAAATATGATAATAATATAATAAGGTAATAATATAATAAGGTTATAAATAATAAGGCAACATATCTGTAACACCCCTTAACCCGACTCTCTCGGACCGAATTAGGGAGCACTACACTTTACTGTAATTTCTTGACTTTAACTAAAATTTTAAACTTTAAAACTATATTTTACATTTGGAAAACGTTTAATTCAAATGCTACAAAAATTTTGGCAGAGTTTCCTCTGTTTTTCTGATTTTCCAAACCTTTTTCAATAAATTCACAAAAGTACACACTTCAAAAATCATTCCCAATCATTTTGCGCATCCTTCCATTTGATGCGACTTTCCAAATCAGTTTATCAAACTCAATAAGTAAATAACAATTCGATCCATAATAAAATTTCATATTTTTAAACAATATAAACTTGTAGAAAATCATTCATATAATTTAACTATTACAAACATTTACAAACCTTTGTATATGCATACTTACATAAATACATAAATTTGAAATCAAATACAACTACCCACAAATATTGGATGGATGTGACTATATCGATATTCTAAAATAGAATAACAAAAACAATAAAGATTACTAATTACAATAACATAACAACCTGTAAGACTAGATTTGTACAACCATGTCCTCACAATCAATTCGAGCATAATCTTCATTGTCATCCATACTAGAATCAAGTTGAGATACATCTAATGGTGCTGATGTCATGTAAGCATGCTCATCAAATTTTTCTAGATCATGAAAACCTCTTGGAGGTGCTTTCAGTACAACATACCAATTACATGTATCTGTTTCCCTAGAGTAAAATACTTGTGTTACTTGTGAAGCTAAAATAAAGGGATCTCTATCGTATTTATTTACACGTGGATGAAGATTAACTAATGTGAATCCATCTTCAACTTTAACATCATTTCCGCTCACCCAATCACATTTGAATAACGGAACACGAAATTGATTATAGTCTACAAGAAGAATTTTCCTTAAAACACCATAGTAAACCATCTTTTTGGTAACTTGTGAACCGTCTCTTCCAGTAATAGTGCAAACAGTTTCTGCTTCAATGGAAACACCACTATCTTGAGTAGATTTCTCATTATCTTTTGTGCGATATCGTTTCCCATTCACAACATAGCTTGTATATGACATTGCTTGCATCGTTGGTCCAAATGCAAGCCATTTCAAGTTAACTGATGTAGTCAACCGACCTGCTTCAGCATTGACCTATTTTAAAGATATTGTAAGTAAGATCATTAACAATAAAATATGTCTAGTGAGAATACGATTGATGTATAATTAGAGTATATCCACCCACCTTAGCTTTAAACCATGTTGCAAAACCAGTTGTATGCTTCTTTTGCAGTAAAGTGGGTCGATTTCCAAGGCTTGCATCTAAATGTTGAAGTTCTTGAAGGTGCAAGCTAATAGGATAGTTATTCACAATATAATCACTAATAAGTGCATATTTAAAATTTTTATGTAAGTTATAAATTATGTATAAATTTATTAACACTACTTACTTTACGTACGGTTCCACCTCTGCACTGTTAAACAATATATATCGATGTGCAATGCATAGCATATCAGAAGTCATCGTCATAACCGTCCCTGCAGAAATGGGATGCCCTTCCACTACATTTCCATACACCAAATCCTCATTTCTATTATGCTTATCGCCTATATCTGCTGCTTGTGGTATATACGTACTACAAAATTGCATGCATTCGTCTGCTAGATAGCATTCAGCTATGCATCCCTCGAGTCGTGCACGATTTCTTACATATCCTTTTAGTACCTTCATATACCTATAAAATGAATACATAAAATAAAGTTTAAAAAACTTTACTATAATTAATTTTGAATATCATAAATCGTGTGTGAAAATACCTTTCAAAAGGGTACATCCAACGATATTGCACTGGTCCACACATTCGAGATTCCCTTGTTAAATGAATTGTCAGATGTACCATAATGTCAAAGAAAGAAGGAGGGAAATACCGTTCAAGCATGCACATGGTAATTGCCACTTCATCCTCTAATAAGTCTAACTTACTTTTATCAAGCACTCTTTGACAGATGTCATTAAAAAATGAGCACAACCGAAATATGGCAATTCTTGGACCTTTAGGCAAGAGACCACGTATCGCCACTGATAACAATTGTTGCATCATAACATGACAGTCATGAGACTTCAGGCCAACAATCTTTGTATCATTCAATGAGATACAATTTGAAATGTTTGAGCAATAACCATTAGGCATCTTCAAATTTAACAACCGATGACAAAAGAGTTGTTTTTCTGCCCTTGATAAAGTGTGTGGTGCCGCAGGTAAGTAAAGTTTATCTCCACACTCTTTGATGTGCAGCTCATGCCTAATCCCAAGATCTTGTAAATCTTTACGAGAGTTAACACCATCTTTTGTTTTTCCATTAATGTTCAGTAGCGTTCCAAGAAGACTTTCACAGATATTCTTTTCAATATGCATCATATCTAAGTTATGACGCAATGACAGATCCTGCATATTAAATATAGAAATTAATTTTAATATATATATATATATGTGTGTGTGTGTGTGTGTATATATATATATATATGAATAGCAATTAGAATAAAGTTGAAATTAAAAAGTTACCTCCCAGTATGGTAGTTCAAAGAATATTGAACTTTTCTTCCAAATAGGATGGCACTTTCTCTTCCTTTTTTTGTTTGTTGCTTTTCCCCAATCATTTTCAACTTCCGCACATGCAACTCGAACTTGTTTGCCATCAAGAATAGTAGGCGGCTCATCCATTTCCTCTTTCCCATTGAACCATATTTTATTTTTTTCGAAATGTATGATTCATTGGAAGAAATCGACGATGGCCCATGTACACATTCTTATTACTGAATTTCAACCTTTCTGAAGATATGTTCAACCCACATACGGGGCAAGCATACTGACCTTTCACACAACATCCTGCTAGGTTTCCATATGCAGGAAAGTCATTTATGGTCCACATCAAAATAGCCTTTAAGTTGAAGGAGGAGTTAGTAGACGAATCATGAACTTCTACTCCTGCATGCCATAACTTATTCAAATCTTCTATAAGTGGCTGCAAGTACACATTAATATCATTCCCAGGCTGCTTCTTTCCTGGAATCAATAATGTTAGCATTAAATTATCTTTAGCCATACATTTCCATGGTGGTAGATTGTATGCAACTAGCACCATTGGCCAACAACTATATGTAGAGCTTAGGTTTTTGTAGGGATTAAATCCATCTGCAGCTAAACCAAGCCTCAAGTTACGTGAATCTGATGAAAAAGATGGCCATGTGTCATCTATAGTCTTCCATGCTTCCGAATCAACAGGGTGGCGCATCTTTCCATCTTGACTTCTATGAGTAGAATGCCATGTCAAGTCGTTCGCCATTTCAAGTGATCTAAACATTCTCCTAAACCTTGGTATAATTGGAAAGTATCTAAGTACTTTTGCGGCCACTCCTTTGTAGATGTGTTTGGTACTTTTGTTTATTTTCCATCGAGAAGTGCCACATTTTGGACATTCTTAATGATGCTTCAACTCCTTTCTAAACAAACAACAATCATTTATGCATGCGTGAATTTTTTCATACCCCAAATCAAATACTTTAAGCAACTTTTTTGTGGAGTATAATGAATCCGGCAGTACATTATCTTGAGGTAACATGTCTCGAAGGATACCAAGAAGTTCATCAAAACCCTTATCGGATAAACCGTGTGTAGCTTTATGTTTATATAAAACAACACTAGCAGATAACTTTGTGTATTTTGAGCAACCGTCATACAACAGAATATCAACATCTTGTACAATATGAGTAAGGTCTTCATCTCTTATCTCCACATCCGATTCAATATTATCATGATATCCTATGTCTGCATCCTTATACATTGTAAATACAGTTGAGCTATTTTCAATGGGGGTGGAACTAATTGAATTTTCCCCATGAAATACCCAATTAGTGTATGTAGGATCCATCCCATAAATGACCAAATGCTCATAAACTATCTTAGTTGGATGCCATCTGTGGTTTATGCATTTTATGCAAGGGCAAGGAATCATGTTAGGATTTCTTGAATGTCTTTGTGCAGCCTCAACAAAGTTTCTGGCACCATCTAAATATTCTTGGCTTACTCTAAATTTGAAAATGGAAAAAAAAATTGAAAAACCAAACTATGTCATTATTTGAATTCAACATTCCTAAATCTATATATTCAATGAGTTTAAGGAAATAACCTCGAAAATCGTAACCATTTCTTATCCATTTGAATGCAGAACTCACTGTAATAATTAAAAAAAATTTAAGAAATGACAAACACGACCATCATATAGTTTGAGAAAAATGATAATAGAGATTGACAACACAATATATATATATATAGTAGAACATTTATTTTTTTCATTATAATAAAAATAACTTCAACTTATTATATATATATATATATATATATATATTATAAAGTATCTTGATAAACCATATAGCATAATATATTAAGTATTGGAATACAAAATCAAATTTTGATAGATTCATAAAATGGAACATTACCTTTTTTTTTATTACGGGCTGCGGCGGTGTGGGCGAGATGGGTGCAGGGGCTGGTAGAAAGTTTTTATTCCAAAAGCATCTATAATGAAGAATTGCAAAAAACAATTTGATAAGATTTTTTAAGTTTATAAAACTGTGCTTACAATACATATAATGATATAGAAATGTTAAACAAATCACATTAATTTTGTCCCCTAACAAACACAACCACACCACATTATTGACATTAAAAAATTAGACAAACTATACCTAGAGATAATGAGTATTAAAAACAACATATCAGTTAGAGATAATGAAGCTTGTAAATCCTGTCTTATAATTGTTGAACAATTATGCAAGTAAAGTACTCCAAACGTGAATTATATGACAATTGACAAACTAATTAACATTTAAATTCGTACTAGAAAACATCAACTCAAAGATGTATGCATACTCCAAAAAAGCTGTATAGCTATCAGAACACGTTTCTGTAAATTGTTTCTTGTGAATTAATTTCTTGGCTAATATGTGTGTGTGTGTGTGGGGACTTGTCAGCACATACGCAGTCAAGAACATTTCAAAAATGCAAAGCAATCTGGAAAATATATAAAGAGAGCTAAAAAATTGCAATCTAGAAAATTGCATTGTATTTAACAAAAAACTCCACATTTATGCATTTTCAGCATACAGCACAAAGCATGTAAACCTTATGTCACTCAAATATTCCATCCATCAAATAGCGCAACTATAAAGAAAGCTAGCCTTATATACAGATGTGCTTACCAAGTGATTCTGCCCAAAACAAAATTGTTAAATCCACACTCAAAAGTTCAACCAACTCAATTAAGCAAAATCAGCCCTCTAAAACTTTGAACAAAATCCAGTTTATATGTTTGCAAAAAAGTAGTTATTCAGATTCCATTTCAACAATTTTTTACCAAATTACTTTCTCCGCAAAAAGTCCATGGAAGACGATGGAGATAAGGCATCATATATTTTCGGGTATTCATAGTGATCACCCTAAGTCGTAACCGAAATGTTAAGACAGGAAATGTGATAATGTAAGCAACAAATCACTGAAATACAAAAGCATACCACATATCTATTTTGCAACATAAAAAATGAATAAATAATTGCCAAGAAGATGTGAAATAGAAAATATTTACAGTTTGTGCTTCTTCCTGGGGTAACAATGGTCTATTGGGACGATAAGTGTGGTTTTGTCGCTTTGCCCAGATCCAAAAACGCTGAAACTGCACTGGTATACCAAATTCTTTGGCAACTTCCTCCTGTTAACCACATAAAAATAGAATGTGTGACAAGTTTAGAAAATAAATAAATTTCATGACAATTCCATGAAATTACCACAAATATAATGGCACAGAATCTGTTAAAATACTGACCTTATCCACAAACATAAACATCAAAAGTTAACAAATCAAAACTAAGAGGATAAACACTACCTTAAAAGCAATAAACGGCGTTTGCTTCTAAATACGAAAACTGCGAACTTTATCATGAATACCTTAGAAGTGTGATAAATACAAGGCAGTTGACTAAATAATTAGAAAGGATAAAGCAAGTGAAAAATGCATGTCTAAATCGAATTCACATGGTTTTTGACTGATTAATTACCAGCTTATTACCTTATATCTCACGGAAATATAGATCATAATTTACTGTAGATTTAGAATTTATGTTCTTTTTTTTTTTTCTACCCATTAAGATTGAGCAGAAAATAAGTTGCTATCTGCCTTTGCAGATCACTTTAGATGTTTGAAAACTGTATTCCTTCATCACTACATAAAAATCACAAAGAAAAATATCTGAATGCATACCTCAGAATCTACCTCAGAATCTGCAGGGGAGCAAGGACGCAGGCGCGCAGGGGAGCAGGGGAGCAGGCGCGCAGGGGCTGGTCGCGCAGGGGCTGAGCGCGCAGGGGAGCAGGGGCGCAGGGGCTGTGCGAACTGGGCTGCTGCGGAGTGGGAGAGTAGGGATGGAGAGGAGCGGCGATGAGAGGGAGAAAGAAAAAATAAAATGTTAGCTAGGGATTTTGGAAAAGTAGTCTAATATCCACTACAGGCATTTAAAGGCCCGTAGTGGATAACAGATTATCCACTACGGGCATTTTGGGGTCCGTAGTGGATAAACCATCCACTACAGGCCCATGCCGCCCGTAGTGGATAATAGATTATCCACTACGGGCATTTTTGGGCCCGTAGTGGATAATTAAATATCCACTACGGTCGCACCCTGGGCCCGTAGTGGAAGACATTTTTTACTACGGGCTTCAAATGCCCGTAGTGGTTAACAGATTATCCACTACGGGCCTTTAAAAGCCCGTAGTAGATTTAATTATTTAAAACGGGCCACCTTTGCCCGTAGTAGATAAGCCGTAGTAGATAAGCTTTTTTTTTGTAGTGATTGAACAAGAAGGTGGAGCAGTTGTTTTGTCGCCTCAAACGGACAATAGTAAGCTTGTTATGAGAGGTGAAGTTGTTAAAGGGGTGTGGGTATCTATTCTGAACCGGACTCTATTAAGAGGCGTATTACTGATGATAATGGGGTTTTGAGGCAACGATAGGACTTGGTAAGAGCACTGCGCACAGGTGAGAATATTGGTTTTGTAACCGAGTCTAACAAACCAATTGAGAAGGCTGGTGGGGAGTTGGATTTCAGCGATGAGACTGCCTATTGAGAAACCAATATTGCATGAGTAGTATGGGGTGAACTTGGATACTGTTGGAGTGGAAAAAACAATTGAGATGACTGTTGGGGTTGATGTTATTATGCATGGGGTGCATGATGGTACAACCATTACCTTAGAAAATAACAAGTATGGAGTGCAGTTTGAATTCTCGGCTACAAAAGGATCTGCTTCTACTCGAAAAGATCCGATTGCAGTAGTCAATCAGTCTGAGATAATAGGTGGATCACGACGAGGAAAATGGAAGCATCTTGCACGGGAAGAAATGATTTTTGATACGAGTGCTGATCAGATTGCTTATAGGGGAAACGTTCTGTAGAGGATTTACAGCGGTCGATTTTGGCTGGTAAAAAAAGGAAGTTGAATGTTGATGATATAGATTTTCTGTCTATTATATCGGCGGGTATGGACACCATGAAAATCATATTTTGGAATGTCCGAGGATTGGATAGTGACCAGGCATTCCACATCTTGTGACGTTATATGCAAGATATCAACCTAGAGGTAGTATTTTTTTCAGAAACTATTTGGAGTGTTCGTCATATTGAATTGTTACGTGTGAAATTGGGTTTCGTTGGTAAGCTTGTTGTGGATAGGATGGGGCGAAGCGGCGGTTTATTTTTATTATGGAAGGGGTCGGTGGATATTACTTTGCTTTCGTATGGTAGATTCGACATTGATGTTAAAGTTAAAGTTTGTCATAGTAATAGAAAAATTTGGAGATTAATGGGCTTTTGCGGGAATCTGGATATGTCTCAATGTTATCACTCTTGGACTCTTTTAAGAAGGTTATATGGGATGTCTATTTTGCATTGGTTTTGCGAGGGCAATTGGAATGAAATTCTTTGTGACTAGGAGAAGGTTGGTAGCGGGGTGAGGTCACAGACGTTAATTTACAATTTCTGAGAGGTGGCAAATTTTTACAGTCTTCAAGATATGGGGTTTTATGGTCCTGAATTTACATGGTGTAACAAACACAATGGTGTTAGGATGATTCAGGAACGTTTAGATCGATGTTTTTTGTAATATTGAATGGTCTCAAATGTTTTCAGATTCGACGGTGGCGCACTTAGCATATTGGAGATCGGATCACCGGCAAATTTTGCTTGAAGTGTTCGATAAGGTATCAAGTTCGGAGCAGCGTCACTGGGGTAATAAAAAGCAGTTCCATATGAAAGTTGTTGGGAAGAATATAATGATTGTAAGTAGATTATTAAAGAGGCTTGGATCAGGCAGGGGTCTTACAAGTGTTACTAACAATTTGAAAGGGTGTTCTACCCGTTTGAAAGGGTGGTACAAAGTGCAAAGGGGCAGCCTTAGCAGCTTATTAAATCAAGCTCGTAACGACCTTCACAATCTATCTTGCTCTTCCAATCCAGGTTCATGACAACAAATTCGCGATGTAAAGAATCGCTTGGATGATCTTATAAAATGTGAGGAGGGTTTTTGGTAACAACGATCAAGAGTTGAGTGGTTGAAGCACGGCGACAAGAATACGAAGTTTTTTCATGCTAAAGCAACGGTGAGAAAAAGAATTAATGCCATCAAAGGTCTTCGAAATCAAGAAGGTGTGTGGAAGGTTGATAGAAGAAATATTATAGATATTGTTGAAACCTATTTTGCAGGGATGTATAAGTCTAATAATCCAAGTTCCATTGACATGCAATAATGTTTGACAGTGTGCATATTAAGCTATCAACTTCTAGCAGCTGATCCCTTGACAGACCATTTTCAGGCGAAGAAGTGAAGGTCGCTTTATTTGACATGAGCCCTTCGAAAGCTCCAGGGTTAGATGGATTCTGGCAGGCTTTTTCCAAACAAATTGGGAGGTTGTAGGGGGTTGTATGATGGAAGCTTGGTTGGGGTGTTTGAATGGTGATGCATCTCTTGATTGTATTAATAAAATAGTAATTACTCTCATTCCCAAAATTTCCAATGCGGATAAATTATTAGATTTCCGCCCGATTAGTTTGTGCAATGTTATTTCCAAAATAGTGCTAAAGGTGCTGGCTAATCGGTTCAGAGAGGTGTTGAATGAGGTGATCTCTTGTATCCATAGTGCTTTTATACCAGGAAGAGTGATCACGGATAATGCGATTATAAGTTTTGTGTGCATGCATGCATTGAAACGCAAGGTCAAGGGTCGTAAGGGGTATATGGCTTTGAAGCTTGATATGTCAAAGGCCAATGGCAGAGTGGAGTGGAATTTTTTAGAAGGTATAATGCTGTGTTTGAGGTTTTCAAAGAGGTGGATTGATATTGTTATGTGATGTATGCGGAAGGTCTCTTATTCTTTTAATATTAGTGGGGAATCGTGTGGATGTTTGAGACCTTCGTGTGGCCTTTGCTGGGGGGACCCATTATCTCCCTACCTTTTCTCATATGTGTTGAAGGCTTGTCCAGTTTATTATATAAAGTGGAAAATGAAGGGTCGATTTCTGGTTTTAAGTGTAGCAGAGTAGGTCCAAAGATCAGTCACCTCTTCTTTGCGAATAATAGTATGATTTTCACTATAACTTCATTTTGTGACTGTGAGGAGATTAAATGAATTTTGGGGTTGTATGCTCGAGCTTCAGGTCAGGAGATTAATTTTCAAAAATTCGCAATGTGTTGTAGTAAGCAGGTCTCTCTATCTGAAGCTCGTGTTTTGGCGAATTTATTAGGAGTCATGATCATGGCATGCCATGAGCGTTACTTAGGATTGTCTAGTTTCGCTAGTCATGATAAGAAAGGTTTATTTAAAAGCATCAAAGATCGGGTGTGGGCAAAATTAAGAGGTTAGAACTAGTCGTGTTTTTCAGCGGGAGGTCATGAAGTCTTATTGAAAGCCAAGATTCAACCTATCCCAATTTACAGTATGAACCTTTTTCGCTTGCCTAGAGAGTTGATTGTGGAGTTGCATGGTCTTTGCACCAAGTTTTGGTGAGGGAGTAATAGTTCTCGTAATCAGTTTCATTGGGGCTCCTGGCTTCTGTTGTGTAAACTCAAAGATGAGAGAGGTTTGGGTTTTCACGACTTGAGTACGTTTAATAAAGCAATGTTAGCAAAAAAATGTTGGCGAGTGCTTAAAAATTGGGATTTATTATTTTCGAGAGTACTCAAGGGCTGTTATTTTCCTTGCTCCAATTGATGGGATGTCCATGTTAAGTCATCTAGTTTATTCGTGTGGAAGAGTTTTATGTGGGGAAGAGAGTTTTTATTCATGGGTACCCGTTGGCATGTGGAGTCCGGTATAAATATCTCTATTTATAAAGAATGTTGGATCCCTCGTCCTTCGACTTTTCGTGTGGTCTTCCCTTTGGTACTTGGTGATTATGCAACGGTTCATCAACTGAAAAATGCTTCTGGTTCTTGGAATGTGGAACTTATTTGAGACATTTTTCTACCTATGGATGCAGAAGCTATTCTTAGTATTCTGTTGAGTGCTTTTCCAGTCGTTGATTCTTTTTGTTGGTACTATGATCCAAATGAGATTTTTTCAATGAAGAGTGCGTATTGGGTAGGGAAGTCTGATGAGGTGAGTTGTGGTGCTTTGGGTTTGTCTCCTATGGAGGGTTGGCGAAAATTTCTTTGGCGTATCCGTGTTCCATTAAAAGTGAAGTTGTTCTTGTGGCGTGCTTGTAATAATTGGCTTCCATCTTGTTATTATTTTGGAGCGTAAAGGTATGAACTTGGATGTCACTTGTCCACTTTCTGGAAGGGAGTCAGTAACCTTGTTGCATGCTATTTGGGGGTGTAAGAACTTGAAGGATATTAGAAAGGCTTGTGGGCTTGTTTCTAGTTTTGTTAGCGCACAGAGTATCTTGGTTTTAGACTTTTTTCTATCTTGTAAAAACCAATTGCTAGCTGCAGAGTTTGAATTTTTTTAGCATCATTTTATGGAGAGTATGGTTTAGATGCATTAAGACCTTGCATGAGTCTTAGGTTCTTCAAGTGGACGAGGTGGTGCGTTAGGCTGATTTATTCTTGCATGATTTTCATGCTGCAAACGAGAAGATTGAAACTTCACAGTAGCCACAGCATGCCCCTCGAGCTTCTAGATGGCAGCCTCGCAGTCTTGGTTTGCTTAAGATTAATTCTGATGCTGCCCTTGATAGCACCAATCAGCTTGTTGGGTTTGGTGTGGTGGTTAGGGATCATCGTGGTCGTGTTATGGGTTCTTCTTGGCAAAGTTTGGAGGCAGTCTTTTCTCCTCAAGTGGCAGAAGCATCAGTTATTCTTCGAGCTTTAAACTTTGCTTCAAAGTTAGGAGTTAGACATGGCATTTTCAAATCAGATGCAGCAACGATAGTTAATCTTATTAATGGTAACGTCGTTACGAGCTCAGCGATTGGTACTGTTATCCAAAAGATCAAGGAGTGTTTTGAGTATTTTTCCTAATACAATGGTAGTCTTCGCTCCTCGTTTAGTTCTTTGAATATGTTACCCTTGATAATAAGAGATTCATGTTAAAAGATGTGTTTACCCTCTTACTTATTAAAATTTACAATTTTACTTGTATATATAATTTAAGGTCTTCTAAAAGTATAACTTAGAATAACAAAATAATATAAAAAGAGATAAGGGGCCGGCACGGCTAGGGTTGGCCACGGTTTCGGAATCGCCAGTTTTGGTTCTAAAATCAGTTGTTTTAGTTCCCTAAATGAAGGAACTAGTGTGGAACAGCCAGTTCCGGTTCCTCCTCCGGTTCGTAGAGCCGGCGGTTCCATGCTGGTTCCGATTTCGATTCCGAAACCGATGCAATTTCTTTTTAAATTTAAAAATTAATTGAAAATTAAAATAATCTAAAAAAAATTAAAAGTGGGTAACCCTAAGCTACGATAAAATTTAAATAAAATTATAATAATATCATAAAAGTAAAATAAAATTTAAAAAACTAAATAAGAAATTTGAGTTTACACTTAATTTTACCTCATTTAAGCTGCCTATGTAATCTCTAGGAGGAATCAAAGCCCACGTAATATTCTTATCTTTTATTTATCTGATCATGATCAATCATAACTCGTACCTTCGGTGCCCGTTGTATCGTCGTTGTTATCAAAAAAGTCATTATCGTCGGATGGTTCGTACATTTCTTGTTGCCTGTGTTGCGCGTTGGTCCAATCGTCAACATAGACCTGGATCTGAATTAAGTCTGGACTCATTAACGATCGTCTCTCGTCGAGAATGTTGCCGTCGGCGCTAAATTCTTGTTTGACTGCCACGGTCGAGACAGGGGTTCCAAAAATTTGTTTAGCAATGATGGCCAAAATTAGAAAATTTCTCTCGTGATCCTTCCACCAATGTTTAAGGTTGAAGTCATCGCTCACAAACTCGAATGCAGCGTTTAAATAAACATCAACCTCTTAAGTAGAGGTTGATGAAGACACACTTCGTATTTTCTTTGTTTATTTAGATAACATATTTTCTTTAATGTGAAGAGAACATTAAATATAGAATCTCTTTCTGGTTGCTGAACATTAATGTTCAATGAGGGACCGTATATAGCACGGTATTCTTCATACAGTTGATAAAATAAATTCCTAACATTATTAAATAAACTAACAATTTCAATATCATTTATACCTAAACATTAAAAATAAACAGTATAATATTCAAATAAATTATCTAATTTACACCTAGCGTCAAAACATAAAGCAATTACATAAATAATAGGAATATCCCTATAATAATCTAACAATTTTAATTTCATTACTCTAACACATTCAGTTAACAATTCATCTTGTGTACACTCAGAAAGTACACCAACAATATTTAGGGCTTCTACAAAAAACAAATACATGGTAGGATAATAAATACCAGATAAATTATTAGTTGCATCATTAAAAACTTTTAATAATTTACAAATACGTGTGCAAACATCCCAATGATGACTATACAAATTAATACTACTGCAATTGTACTGCATAAAACGAACTAATAAATCCTTATATTCATAGTTTTCACACAACAATTTATATGTGGAGTTCCAACAAGTTCGAACATCATGGAAAACTCTAATTGGATACTTCTCATGAGATTTGCAACCTAGCCCATTGTTTCATGGTATTAAGATATTTCCACAAATAATAGAGAGCATCCCTAATTGGTTTACTATAATTTTGAAGTATTTGCAAATCAATTTGTACACATAAATTTAAATCATGGCAAACACATCTTTGACGAAAAAATATGCAGCCAAAATAAGGGTTACATAATTCATATAATTGTAGAATGGCAACAGTATTATTTACAGCATTATCAAATCCAATTGTAAAAAGTTTATTTTCAATAGAATATTCTTCAAAAATAATTTTCATCATTATGTATATATATATTATCAGCAGTATGGGATTCATCAAAAACTCTAAATGCAAGAATTGTTTTTTGCAACTCTCATGTTTCATCAATATAATGACATGTGATACCTAAATATGAATGTTTTTGCCAATGATCACTCCAGATATCAGCACAAACAGACACACGACTTACATAATTTTTAAAATATCTAACTAAAGCTTTCTTCTTTCTTTTCTTTTTTTTTTTAATTTTCACACATTGTACGTTTAAGAGTATTTTTAGATTCCTTACATGCAGCAGAATTTAAGGTATTATGACAATATTTTAAAAAACCACTTTTTCACCAAAAATAAACGGTAAATGTTCTATAACTACCATTTTTGCTAATTCTTCACATTTACATTGATCACTATATTTAAATAATGGATGGTTAGGAGATGTGTACCTGCCAATTTATTGTTGTCCGCGTGCTTGGGATGCTTCGACTGGATAACTGTTGTTGATGTGTTTCCCGTATGAACCGTATCCTCCAGATTTGTTCCACTTAAACTCATTGGAACAATAGTTGCAAGTTACCACTAATTTTACTAGTTCTTTTTCCACCTTCATATGAACTTTAAAAAGTTTAGATTTATACTTTCGCAAATTAGCATTACCCAAATTAGGCATATTTTGAGATTGGCTGGTAGCATGGTAAAGAGAGTTTGGGTTTTGGGGGCCTTGAGGAGTGGAACCGGATTCAGAAATATTTAAAGGGGTTTCATTACCGAATATTTCTTTCTCAAATGCTTGCTGTTGTAGAAAGTCGTGATAATTTGTTTCATCAAAGAAATTATCATGCGGCTCATTTATAGGAGCTTTCTTCTGCCGAAAACTGATCTTCTAGAAGGATCAGAACTTGCCATTGAAATTTTATAATTTGAAAAAAAATATATATAATTAAAATTAATAATTGAAAGAAAACGAAGACAATTGAGAATAAATGAAGTAATTGAAAGAATTAAGAATTTGGGAGAGTAAAAATAATAGAGAATTTAAACGAGAAAGAAAAAGAGAAATTGATAGAAATGTGAATTGTTGTGTGAAAAATGAATGGGGAAGGGGAGTTTATATAGTTTTAAGGGGAGGGTTGTTTTTGTAATTTGGGGGAAAGGGGGGCTGGCTGTAATTTTATAGTCATATTTTTAATTTTTTTGGGCTAATTGTAATAAAGTACTCTGACGTTTGGTCATATTGTAATTAAATCGTGAGTTTAGCCTTAATTGCAAGTTAGTACCCTACCGTCAGTTGACCCAATTAAACTTAACGGTTTGACTTTGACTTATCGGCGAAATGACAAAACTATCCTTAGTTAAAAAATTAAATTAAACAAAAATTAAAAAAATGAAAAAAAACTAATTTTTTTTCAAAATAGATCTCCACCATCCATCAATGTTGATGGATGGTAGAGATAACATTTCCAAAAAAAAAAAATTAAAAAAACAAACAATTAAAAAAAGTTAAAAAATTTATTTTATATTGAATTTTTTTTTTTAGTGTTTTTAGGGTTCTTGGTGGAGATCCAGATTGGATAGATCCAATCTGGATCTCCACTAACCAAGAACTCACCTAAACAAAATCCAAAAAAAAAAAAAAAAAATTTGGTTTGGTTTGTTTGCATATCTGCTCCATCAACAGGAGCAGATCTGCTCCTGTTGATGGAGCAGTCGCTCCATAGCATATGGAGCTTCGGCTCCATCTGCAAGATATCTTCCACCACATCACCAAAAAAAAAAATTTAAAAATGTTAAAAAAAATTCTGATTCGCGTTTCTGGGTTCGCGTTCGAACCCAGTTTTTTTTTCTGGGTTGAGTTGCGATGGAGCAGCTCCATCACAACCAAAAATATATATATTTTTTGAATTTTTTATTTTAATTTTAATTTTTTAAATTTTTTTACCAATATAATCTCCACCGTCCATCAATGTTTTTATGTTTAATGTTTTAATAATTTTTTAAAAAATAAATTAATGTTAAAATGACCAAAATACCCTTTGACTATTGGTTGACCGTTAACTCTAACGGTCAACCAATTGGTCAAAGGTACTAACCTGCAATTAAAGTTAAACGTCAGAGTACTTTATTGCAATTAACCCCTTTTTTTAACGAAAGGAATCGAAACCGAACTGAAACTGCGGTTCCGCCGGTTTTGATTCCCATTGGTTCTAGAACTGGCGGTTCCAGTTCCTTTTTATTAAGAACCGGAACCGAGATTGGATGGTCCGATTATGAACTGGAACAGGATCCTAGTCTTCCAGTTGCGGTTCAGAACTGGTGCCATCACTATGCACGGCTCCTCTATTTTCGTATATTTTTTTTTTCTTAAAAAAACATTTATATATTTTTAGGTTTTTATATAATTTTATGTATTCTTTCTTTTATATTGTTTTATTTATTTAATTGTCAAGAAGTTAGAGGTATATTTGTTAAAGTTAGAGGTATATTTGTTAAAATCGTTTTTGATAATTTAGGGATCATTGGAAAAAAAAATATATTATTAATAGAATTTTTTTGTATATCCACTTATAACTCAAATGGTTAGTACACCTCTCTCCCACCTGTGCGGTTTGAATTAGATCTACGGACTATACATTTAGTAATTGATCTGGGCAAATCGTGACAGTTATTAATCATGTAATTGTACCCCTTAAAAGAAAGTTCATTTTTTAACTAACGAAGAAGTAAAATTATTTCACCGTTAGCACGTCCCAGGCACGTGACCGATACTCTCTATCTTCGTCAACATTTTCAAATCAAAACCCCTTAAACCCCACCCTCCCTGTCCCTTATCTATCCAACAAACGAAAAATAAAAAATAAAAAATGTCAGTCTTCCTCCACACTCCCCTCCCTTTCAAACCACCGGTCCTCTCCTGCGCGCGAAATGGTGCCGTTTCGGTCCGCTCCACAATGTCCGCTCCGGAGAAAAGAACTCGCAGAAGGAAGCAGCAGCAGCGACGCCAAAAGGACGACGACTCTCTGCATCCTTCGAATTATGTCGTCAGGTCGGCGGCGGAGCAGAATCTTAGGTTTATTTTCATGGAGGAGTTGATGCAGCACGCCAGGAACCGTGACGCCGCTCGCGTGAATGACGTCATTTATGACATGATCGCCGCCGGCCTCTGCCCTGGCCCGAGGTCCTTCCATGGCCTGGTCGTGGCCCATGCTCTCAACGGCGACGACCAAGGCGCTGTAAGAACACACAATCTCTTTGACACACTCTCTGTGAAATTGTGAATGCCTTTAAATTGAAGAAATGTGTTTATGTAAGTGCAGATGCAATCACTGAAAAGGCAGCTGAGTGCAGGTCTCCGGCCTCTCCGTGAAACGCTGATGGCACTCATTCGTTTGTTTGCATCCAAAGGTAGTGCTACCAAAGGCTTAGAGATCCTCGCGGCAATGGAAAAACTAAATTACGATATTCGCCAAGCATGGTTGATTCTTGTTGGTACAATTTTTTGCTAACTTCATTCAATTAAGTCACTTGAAATAATTTTCCGTTATATATTTTATTTGAATTTCTATTGAAGTTGATTAAGTTCTTGTGATTATCAGAAGAGCTTGTTAAAAACAAGTATCTGGAAGATGCCAACAAAGTGTTCTTGAGGGGTGCGAAAGGTGGGCTGAGAGCTACTGATCAAGTTTATGATCTTATGATTGAGGAAGACTGTAAAGTTGGGGATCATTCCAATGCCCTAGAAATTGCCTACGAAATGGAGGCAGCTGGGAGGATGGCAACCACTTTTCATTTTAATCAGCTTCTAAGTTGTCAAGTAAGTTTTCTGAATGACGTTAGTCCTTTTTTCTAGTCAAATTCAGGATTTCGTGTTCATATCCAAAAGGGTTTAAAATTCACAGTCAATCAATAATTTGGCTTTTATTATACTTTGATCATATAAAATTCCGGAGTCAAGTTTGGTTTGGTTGATAAGCTGTGATTGACTGAGATGATAGAATTTTTCTTAAAGCTAAAAAAGAGAAAAATCAAACACGAGACACAAGGAAAGGAGGAGTATTTTGATTTTCTAGTGTCTGAATTAGCTTCACACATGTCTAATAGGTAAAATATGCTATGATTTTCAAGTATGCTAAAAATTTCTTTCCAGATTTAGCATCTTCCTGTGAATTGTTGTTCCAATAGTTGTTTGAGGCGCACAGAGACGCCTAGGTCATCCTGGAGCTTGGGTGCAAGGCGCAAGGCAAGGTGCACGCCTGATCAAAGCGAGGCGCACTCTTTTATAAAATGATGCCACATAGCTTTTATATGGCCATATATTTAACTAGTTCCAATCTAACCAGATGTACTGGTTCCCTTTTGATGATTGACATGCTCACAACGCGTAGGATAAATCCCAAGTGTAGGATGTGGCGAAGTAATAATCTCCCGTGAGTACGGGGTCGAGTCCATAAGGAAGTGATGGTTACTAATTCTAAAACTAAATATGCTAACTTAAACAGAATTTTATATCAAGATTGTTGGTTTTCGATTTGCAAAAGTAAACGTAAAATAAACACAAATCAAACTAGAACTAGGCCAAGGCTAAGAAAGCATTAGGTGGTCAAATGGTACCAATCATGAATAAGGGTATAGTAATTGACTAATTGAAGCACATTATTTCAAAGAAGCAGATTATCCCTAATAAAGACACATCAAATTATATTGCTCATGTATTGATGTTGTAATTCTAATTAAATTCACCTATTGGTCCTAGAGTGAAAATAATTGGAAACCTAATATTAGTTATAATTCCTAGGTTAATTAAACAGTTTCATGCCTTAATTAATCTAGTCATTATTCCCTAGAATTAATATGTAAACAATTGCAGCCTAATGATTTCTCAAAATAAGTTACAATTTTCTTATTAATGATAACTCAAAATTCATGCATCAAACTTTCGTAGTGCAATCAACAAGAATCATACATTAATATAATAAAATATCTAGGCAACAAGTTCTTGAAATAAATAAAAAGGATAAAATAGTCAATTACAACCCTAACATTCAATCTTGGTCCATTGACCCTCTAACTAGGAATTTAGCTACACATGGCAACAACCAAAACAAAAGAAGAAGTATAGGATGCGATACAACCCATTATGGAGCACTAGGATGAAAGATTCCGCTTTGGTCCTGCTGGAACTTCGTCTCTTTCGATACTTCGTCTTCTCTGATGAACAACGGTAACAATGGTAGACTAATGTGGTAGCTTGTGTCTTTGATCCCTAGAACACAAGAGATGGTAAAGCTTGGGTGTTTTGTGATGATAACTAGCCTTGGAACAGTGTTTTTCGCAGCTGGGCCAACCCTTGCCGTATCGACCCTGTGTCACGACCCTGGGTCGCGATGCTTTGGTCGCGGTACTCACTGGCTTAATCTAGAGTCTTCGTCGCGACCCTCGGTCGCGAAACCTGGGTGGCGGTACTCTCTGCCCAAAAACGCCTCTTTCATCGCGATGCTTGTGCCGCGACCCTTAGTCGCGAAGCTGGGTCACAACACTCTCTAGTCAAAAACTCATTTACCTTCGCGATTCCCTTGGCGTGACCCTTGGTCGCGAAGCTCACTGGTCAAAAACGCCTCTTTTGAACTTCAAACTTCTGTTTGGCATTTCTTCCCCATTAATCACCTAAGGCCTGCACAAGCTCAACACACCTATAAAACCCACCAAATTCACTTGAAAACAAAATCAAAAGGCAAGGTAAAAGGGGTTAAAAACATAACATAAACATTCCGATCAATGATGTCAATGGACAATAAATGCATGAATCTCATAAAAGAAAAAGGCAACAAATTTTTAGAGAAAATAAGAAAGGAGAGCCATGCATGTTACTATTGCATGCAATGGTGGTACCAATAATATTTGACAGATTGGAGATGCTTTTGTTCTTTGGAGTAGTTGATTTTTTAGATGACTTGTTAGACTTGCAGTTTTAGATGACTTGTTAGACTTGTAGTCTCAGACCTCATCAGAGTTTCATGTTTGGGACCTATGACATACCTAAAAGGCAGAGAATCAATAATGGATTTGTTAACACACACACACGCACTCACACACTATTAAGGGAATAAAGTACCAAGTCTTGTCATTCTGTTTGCCAACTCTTAATTAATAGTATCACCACCAGACATAATGTAGCTTGTGTTTCATACTGTTTTCCAGCTTTTAGTAAACAACTTGTACCATCTTTGATGTGAAGTTCATGCCAGCCAAATTATCTCACAATTTGACCCCATCAGTTTTTTTTTACTTTCAATTTACCTGCCCTCCCTACAGTCTACACAAAAAAAAAAAATGGACAGGTGCACCTCAATTGTGCTTGGCGCCTGGCGCAATTAGGTGCGCCTAGCGCCACGCATTGAGCGTCACCTATGCCTGAGGTGCAGGGTGCAGGCAGGGCGCCAGCGCGCCTTTAACAACTATGGTTGTTCCTAAATGTACTATACATGTTTTTCCTTATCGTGTTTAAATGTGAAATTGAACTTTTGTGCATTATGAAGGTGCAAAATGATGTTTTTCTTACATATCTTTAGGCTTCATAATCTTCGGTTTACATGATTGTGTTTAATGGTAACTGTGATTGCTGTCCTTTCTTTTTAATTAGTTTGCAACAATGATATGTGATTATTCTCACCAAAAGTTCAATACTAATGTCCGAAACATTTCCATGGTTGTCGAATAGCTGTGTTTGAGTCTATAGTCCCTTTATGTGAAAGTCATAAAGGAACTCAACTTGGTCTATCATCTTGGATGTCCTTGGATATTAATCATTTCTTATTGATTCTGTTTGGAAGATGAAAGATCGTTTGTTTCTTTCCATTTGACCTAGCTGTTTCTTATTACATTTTGCATGGAACATTGACATGATTTTTTTTTTTATCTCATATTTAGGCTACTTGTGGAATACCTGAAGTCGCTTTTGCAACATTTGAGAACATGGAATACGGAGAAGGTTCACATATTAGTTTATGTGTGTTTTTTTTTCCCCGATGAATGATAAGACAGCTTAGAAGAATCAATGTTAATGAAGGCATGCCCATGGCATCAATTACTCCATTAAGCTGGTCTTATCTTCTGCCTACGTTAGGGCTTATTTTTCTCCTTCATATTTGCTCAAGTTTTTCCTCTCATTCATCTTAAGTTTGGCATCAGTCATAATATCATTTTACTATCAGACTGCTATTTTGATATTAAAGAACATATGAAAGAATTTGGAGTTGATGGAAATTAGTATTTAGCAGGTACAGAGTGAGTACTAACATCTATCTCGGAGTCAGGATAGATGTTTGTTCCAATTATGAAATTCTCAAGCATTTGGATATCATTGGTTAAGGTTTCTATGCTACTTATAATTTTCTTTGCTTTTCAGATTATATGAAACCTGATACAGAGACTTATAATTGGGTGATCCAAGCATATACACGAGCTGAATCGTATGACAGGTGAATTATTGAACTATTTTTTGGGGAAAATTTTAAGAATCATGCAATTGGGTATCTATCTAAGTCTATGTCAGGAGTTGTAAATTATCGTTATTACATCTTCTTAATGACTGGATTAGTCTTTGAAGGCCATTCTTTCCTTAAATTTTAAGCTATCATCGGATTGACATTTTAGCAAATTCTGATCATTGACTGCAAGTTATATGTTACGGAGTTTCCACTTAATGTCTTGGTTTTGTGGTTGTGATGTGATTACTTTCTTTCTTATGAATTAATGGTAGGTGTGGGTGATTCCTAAGTTGTTTGTGGTTGCAAATTTATCTCCAAGTCTTACATTATTTTGGGGGTTTCAATATGTAATGTAGGGTGCAAGATGTTGCTGAGTTACTTGGCATGATGGTCGAAGACTACAAGCGTTTGCAACCTAATGTGAAAACCTATGCGTAAGCCAAACATTTTTCTGTCTTTCTTAACTAGTGAAAGCAAATTTATTGTAACTAATGTATATGTCTAATTGCTTTGTGTACAAGTTACAGATTATCAATTAATGTTTTTCCTTTTTCTTCGCAGAAATCAGTTTCATTTTTATTTTATTGGTTCATTTTATTTGTTAACATTTTCTCTGATATGCAAACAAACATAAGTTATGCTGTTGTCAATCCATTGATCAATAGGTTTTTAATAGCAAACCAACCCAAATTGTTACTGTAATGCAGGAAAAATTGATGGACAGACTTTGACTAATCTTATGGTGTTTACAAGGATTCTTTACCTAGTCCCTAATTTGGTTGCATGTAATTTTTTTCTCCTTTACCTTTTACAACCTCTTGGTGATTTTAGCAAGGTGAGGTTGGCATGCCATCTTTTATGGGTCTGTAACTTTTGTTATAGGAGAATCTACTATAGGCATGTCATCAAAGTCTTTTTTAAACATCAAGAGAATTGCAAATTATTCTCTATATGGTTTCAACCTCTTGGAATTCCAGCCCCTTTAGCAAATATCAAAAGGCTATGATTGTGGCATGCATAAGAAAATGTGAGAGATCAGTTATGGCTAGAAAAACTTTGAACTTAGTGTGGACTAGGAAATGAACAATAGATGCACAAAAACAAAATACATGAGTAGATAAGAAATGCTAGAGGTCTTTGTTCTAGTATTGAAGTCCTTGCAATAACACGGAGGCTTTAAAGTATATACAGAGCACCCCTTTTAAGACCTTTGCTTTGACAGGATCTTCTTTGGTTGATGACCTTAAGTTATTGAGATATGTAATAATGAGACATGTAAATGGAGTTTAACTGGTTGTTTAGATGCCAAAATTACACTCTTAGAAGGATTGGGAGACGATCTACGGTTTTTTGCAATTTTCAGAAAGTTAATTTGTTCACCTTGGTGTGAATAGTGAAATTTTGTCGCTTACCGTTTTGATTTGATTAAGAGGAGGTTGTTGTATTAGAGGTTAGAGAGAAGAAAGCATTTGCATTGATTGTAGTTGTTTATATCTTTTCAAAAAATTTCTAGGATAAATGTTGAAAATAATACAAAGCTTGAATGTCAACTTGCATTTATGACATGTGCACGACAGACATGAAAAAGCCCATTAACTGTTGAACTTGCTTTTCAAGAAAATACCTTTTCTTTCTTGAAGTAAGTTCTTTTCTTCTTAATATTAAAAGAAAACAAATTATTTGTTATCTTAGTTGATTGTTAATAGTATTGTGATAGCTCTTATATGGTTTTTTGAGCTAAATTATGTGTCATTTTTGTGTTTAACGTATATTAGTTTCAGCTGTGTGTTTGATATTACTATAAGTTGTTTGTGATCAGTTGGCGTTCTTGCTCATTATAAATGTTAAGGTACCATTGTACTAAAAAGCTTAAGCTTGTCGGTACGGGTCTAATCTATAATATTAAGCTTGAACATACCCATTTACGTGCAAGACCAATGGACTTATCAATTGGACCAAGCCCAAATGAAGACAGATCTATGCATAATAAAATTATACAACAAATTTAAATACAATTGTGTCAGAGGACTCGAACCCAAGAGTTGTTTGTTGGTAGAACTGTCTTTAATATTATAAACTAATATAACTTGTTTTATAATTGAGGAAAAGATACATAGTATATAGAGTACAATGACCACTATTGTAGGAAACAATCTGTAGAAATTAGGGCCTAAATTAACAGCAATTTATAGACTGTACAATCTTGGTTTGAATGGAAATAAATTCCTTGTTTTCCGAGTCAGTCAAATCAATAAGGATTTGTTAATACTCAACAATTCTCCTCCAGCTGGTGAATAGATGTCCATTCCCAGCTTGCTTATAATATGTTGAAATGGGTGACTCAATAGTCCTTTGGTGAGGACGTTCACAAATTGTCCATTAATTGAGACATAGGGAGTGCAAATTAAGCCACTATCCAAGTTCTCTTTAATGAAATGTCGATCTACCTCCACATGTTTTGTGCGATCGTGTTGCACAGGATTGTGGGCTATATTGATTGCGAACTTGTTGTCACAATACAACTTCACGCTTCCTTCCCACTTGACTCCTAGGTCTTCCAAGAAAATCTTTAGCCACAAGAGTTCACAGATTCCTTGTGCCATAGCTCTGAATTTTGCTTCAGCATTTGATCTAGCCACCACAGCCTTTTTTTTTTTTTTTTTTTTTTTTTGTGCTTCTTTAAGTCACCAAATTTCCTTCTAAGAAATTGCAATAGATGAACATTGACCTGCGGTCCACTATCGATCCAGGCCAAGTATTGTAGGATTCGGTGAACAACTTCCAAGTGGGAGTCCTTCGGAGAGTGCATAACTGGTTGATTACGCTCACGACATAGCGATGTTGGTTCTTGTGTGGGACAAGTAAATGAGTTTCCCAACTAACCTTTGATATCTCCCCATGTCTACCATCACGTCAATGGGAGTGTCTAAGGGCGTGCAGTCGAGCATAACTACCTCATTTAGAAGATCAAGGATATATTTCTATTGAGAAATAAAGATGCCATTTATGGAATATGCTACTTCAATCCCCAATAAATATTTCAGCTTTCCCAAATCTTTTATTTCAAATTCTCTAGTCAATTGTTTCTTGAGTTTCTCAATTTCCACAAGGTTATCTCCAGTTACAATAATGTCATCGATGTAAACAATCAAGATTGTTACTGTACCAATTTTTTATTGTTTGATGAAAAATGTACGGTCACCTTGACTCTGCTTGAAATCCATGTTCTTCATTGCACTGTAATATCTAACAAACTATGCTCTAGGACACTGCTTTAACCCATATAGGGCTTTATCATGCTTTAGGAGACTACTTTAACCCATATAGGGCTTTCTTCAACCTACACACCCTGTTATCTTTAAAGTATTCAGTAAAACCTGAAGGTGCTTCCATTTAGACTTCTTCCTTTAAATCACCATACAAAAATGCATTCTTAAATCTTAATATCAAATTGTTGCCACCCAAGATTAGCTGCTAAGGATAATAGTATTCTAATTATAGAATTAGGGTTTTCTGAATAATACTAATCTGATTTATTCAATAACAAAACATCCCTCTTATAGAGAGGTTACATATAAACAAGAAGGGAAAGTCATGATTGCCATGATTGTTTCTATTATAATCCATTGACTAATCTAAATATTTACACCTAATTAATCACATGGATTCAGCCCTAATCAGCTCACTGTAATTAGGCCAAGAATCCTTTCTTTCCAACACCCCCTCAAGCTGGTTTGAAGATATTTTCCATAGCCAGCTTGCCAATCAATTCATCAAACTGCTTCTTTGGTAACCATTTGGTCAGCACATCTACAACTTGTTCAATTGTAGTGACATAAGGCATACAGATTAATCCAGTTTCAAGTTTCTCCATGATGAAGTGTCTATCTACTTCTACATGCTTCGTTCGATCATGGAAGACAGGATTATGAGCAATGGAGATTGCAACTTTGTTATCACAATAGAGTTTCATAGGCAATGGATTAGAGAATTTAAGATTCTCTAATAGTCTCTTAATCCATATTACTTTACAAATTCCATGAGCAACGGCTCTGAATTCAGCTTTAGTACTATTTCTATTAACCACATTTTGTTTCTTGCTTCGCCAGGTGACAAGATTACCTCCAACAAAGGTACAATAGCTCGAAGTGGATCGTCTATCAATAACACTTCCTGCCCAATATACATCTGTATATGCTTCTACTTGTAGGTGACCATGTTTCTTAAATATTAGACATTTCCCAGGAGACCCCTTTAGGTATTGTAGAATTCTGTAAACAGCATCAAAGTGTTCTGGTCCCGGTGAATGCATAAACTGGCTAACCATACTAACAACAAAAGCTATGTCAGGGCGAGTATGGGATAAATAAATCAACCTCCCACTTAGCCTTTGATATTGCTCTCTGTTCCGTACTTCCTCAGCCTTGACAGTTTGTAATTTCAGGTTGGGTTCAATCGGAGTATCCGCCGGTTTTGCACCCAAGTAAGCCAGTCTCACTGAGTAAGTCAAGTACATACTTTCACTGATTAACGAATATTCCTTCCTTGGATCTAGCAAATTCCATTCCAAGAAAATATTTTAAAGGGCCTAGATCCTTAATTTCAAATACAGCTGTTAGTTTCCCTTTTATTCTCTCCAATTCTTCAGTATCATTACCTGTCAATGCTATATCATCCACATAAACAATCAGAATCGCAATCTTGCCTTCTTTATTATGTTTGTAGAACATAGTGTGATCGGCCTGACTTTGACTCTGGTGTAAGGGCCAGTTGAAATTCACAACTAAAGATAGTAGTACCCGAATGGTGGCTTCTCTGCTGGTTTTTTGTGGTAATTTTTTGCTTTATTTGCAGCAGCCTTCGACACCAGCAATGCAGAGTTTTTAACAGTCTTGCTGCTGCCCTTTTTGCCCAACATGACACTTCTCCTGATTTCTTTCCTTCGCACCTCCGCAAATACTTCACCAATTGGAGGAAGAAGAGATCAGCCAATGATTTGACCTCTCACCTCATCAAACTTCACATTGATGCCAGCAAGGAATTTGTAAATCCGGTGAGCCTCCACAGTGTTTTTATTGTAATTTCCATCTTCAATTGACTTCCACTCATAGTCATTGAAGAGGTCTAGGTCTTGCCAACGTCATATTTTGTGACATTATCATCGCCTTGCCGAAGATCTCCCAATTTGAGTGTTAACTCATACACTTGGGATTGGTTCCCTAAATCAGAATACATCTGATTGACATTGTCCCGTGGTTCCTTCGCCGTAGAGTAGCACATGTAGTTGCAGCTGATGTCTTCGATCATGGAGTTAACAAGCCATGTCATAACCATTGAATTCTCGGCATCCCAGGTTGCATAGGCCGAGTGCTCTGGCTTTGTTTCCTTCTTCTCTCCGGTCAAATAGCCAATTTTTCCACGGCCTCGAATGTACATACGGACCGATTGAGACCATTGCAGGAAATTATCTCCATTCAGGCGGATTGTGGTGATTTGAACTGAATGGTGGTGGAAATGTTATTCATAAGATGAGGCACTGTTGCATTGCATTAATGACTGGGGAAGGAGACTCGGATTTGTCGGATTTGTCAGACATGCTGGTAGAGTTGAGTGTGCTGGGTAAGTTTGGCCAAGGTTGAAAGGGAGAGGAAGGTGTGTAGGTCGGCTGAGGTTGTTTGATTTAGTGAAAGAAAGACCGATAATACCAATTCGGCTAGGGTTTAGGCCGGAAATACCTGGTTGGCTAAGGTTGAGGCCGGAAATACTGGTGCGGCTAAGGTTTAGGCTGGAAATACTGGCGTGGCTAGGGTTTAGGTCGGAAATACTGGGTCAGCGGTGTTTTAGGCCGAAAATACCAGGTCGGCGAGGTTATATGCTGGAACTGTAGGTCGGCTAAGGCGGCTAGGGTTTTTTAGTGAAGGAGACAAGAAATAGAACCTTGCTCTAATACCATATAGATTTAGGATTTTTTGAATAATACTAATCTGATTTATTCAATAACAAAACATCCCTCTTATAGAGAGGTTACATATAAACAAGGGGGGAAAGTCATGATTGCCATGATTGTTTCCTATTATAATCCATTGACTGCTCTAAATATTTACACCTAATTAATCACATGGATTCAGCCCTAATCAGCTCACTGTGATTAGGCCAAAAATCCCTTCTTTCCAACACTATTAGTGTTCATTTTTGCCACTGGGGCAAATATCTCCTGATAATCTATTCCAATCGATGTGCGTAGCCTTTGGCTACAAGCCTCGCTTTATATCTCTCCAAGGTTCCATCAGCTTTATACTTCTCAGTAAACACCCATTTACACCCTACCAATTTCTTCCTTTTGGCAACTCAACGATATCCCACGTGTCATTTTTTTCTAGCGCTCTCATTTGCTCACTGATGGTTTTTTTTCCATTTCTCATCCCTAAGTGCCTCTTGGACTGTTTGTGGAGTTTTAATGGCGTGCAAGTCTATGAGAAAAGCTCTATGTAGTGGGGAGAGTCTAAGGAGATAATTTGCTACAGGGTGTTGAGTGCATTTTCGTGCTCCTTTCCTAAGGGCAATTGGTATATCTAGGTCTGTAAACTCAGCTTGTGAAGTAAGAGGGTTCTCATGAGAGTAAAGGTATTTTTTAGTTAGAGATTAACAAAGATGATCAGATCGGTGAAGGCAATTAAGGCTGGAGATTAAAGGCAATGAAGGCCAAGAGATATTCTGCAATCAGCAATGTTGGCTGTGGAGAAAAAAAAGTCTGGTAGAAAAATTGTGAGACAAAAATCCCTAAGCTCTGATACCATATAGACTAATATGACTTGTTTTATAATTGAGGAAAAGATACCCAAGTACAATGACCACTATTTTAGGAAACTAATCCTACATCAAGTTAGGATACAATCTCTAGAAATTAGGGTCTAATTAACAGCAATTTACAGACTGTACAATGGGCCCTTTTGAGGGAACTTATTCATAAGCGCTTTTCGCTTATTCAATAAGTTGTGGTCCAAAAACTGTTTGGTAAACCTCCTCGAAGTGGCTGAAGAATATGGCCAAAAACTATAGTTAAAAGACAAAGCTGGTTCAATCCAACTTCAACTTTTTTAGCTTAAGCGGGAAGCTGATAATAACTTTTAATGAAATTGTTTTTGAACCAAATAATCTCTCAACTTATATTAAAATTACAAAAAAACCTAACCTTAAACATTAAAAATTGGAAAACAATAATTAATATTTTTTTTTATCTTCAATATTTTCATACCAAAAAAATAAAAAATAATTAATCAAACCAGACAATTTTTTTTTTTTTTTTGTCTTCAATATTTGAAAAAATAATTAAAAATCTTACTAATATTTATTTTGTTATCTAAATTGGTTTTTATAATTAATGTTAGAAGATAATTAATAAATTTAATTAAGTCTATTTCCTATTAGAATTAAAGTAAAAAAAAATTTAAATATACTTAATATATATAAACAAAATTTTCATTAACAAATTAAATAAATTAATTTTGGTATGATGTCAATTTTGGTCATTAAATTTTTCCACAGCAGTACAGCCATATAGTTTACCAAACACCTTAATACAGCTTTTTGAACTCACAGCACTTCTAAACATACAGTTTACCAAACGCTCGGCAGTTTTTTCTCAAAGCACCACTGTAATTGCTTTTAAAAAATCTAAAGCTCTACTAAACTGGCCTAATCTTGGTTTGAATGGAAACAAAATCCCTTTTTTCCTAGTCAATCCAATCAATAAGGATTTGTCATCAAATATTAAATTAAGTTATCACTAGACCCAAAAGCTTTAACCTGTAGGTACGAGTCCAAATAAAGGTATTGAGCTCTAACAATAAATGTTGTATTGAACCTCTTCATTTGAAACCATGTTTTGTAAGTTGTATTGGGGACTGCCAAAATCAAGAGATATCTACGCTTTTTTTTCTAGTTGATATTTGAGGATCCACATAAGCTCACTATTAGCTCCATTTTTTTTTTTTTTTTAAATGATAGTTCATTGTTATCCGTCTTTTACTATGAGCTACCAGCTGCTGCTTCTTCTACTTTCTCTCATATATTTTTTTTTTTTCGCACAGAAGATTATCATAATGCATGTTAAAACCAAATGCGTTTTATTTTGTTTGACATTCTTGCATTCAACTGTTAACTTTCTTAATGTTGTACCTTTATTCTTTTGGCTGCGATAGATAACATCACACCTCCATGTTCAGGCTGTTAGTGGAGTGTTTTACCAAGTATTGTGTAGTACGGGAAGCAATTCGGCACTTTCGTGCACTAAAAAACTATGAAGGTGGAACGAAAGTTTTACATCATGAAGGAAACTTTGGGGATCCCCTGTCTTTGTATCTACGGGCTTTATGTGGAGAAGGTAAGCTGTTTCTTGGTTAAAGAATCTCGTGTTTGTAAGCAGTTTTCTTCCTCATCAAACATAATGTTGGAGATGAATTTTGAAATATGCAGCTGAAAATTCTATTTACGTAACCTGAAAATATACAACTACAGGAACTAGAAGTTAGTAAGATATGTATAAGATTAGACACCTCAGGAGCGGAGCTGTCATATAGCATTTTGCCTTAAATAATTTAGTTATCCCATTGTTTGGATAGGAAATTTTGAGAGCCCACAGGCAGGCATATATTTTGTTTCATTTTTTAAGCTAATAGTAATAGTCCTGGCTAGCTTCTAATTTTGTCTTCATTTTTTCTATAACTTTGATAGCCAGGAGGCCTGAAATTCAATTTTTATCCCACACGGTGAACCATTTACTGTTTATATTAGTAGTATGTCATGAAGTAATCTTATTCGTACAACAGATTATGAACAATTCACAGCCCAAAACTAGCTCACCTGATGATTAGTTTGAGCCTCGTTAAAATTGAATCAGGGCCTCGTAAAGTAGGTCAGGACTAAAGTTGACATGCCTACATTCTGAGCTCGTCTCCACTTAAAGAAACAGCCAGTCCAGTTTGCTAAGACCACAGGAGAAAGCACTTTTATGCAATTCAAATTTTGCATGGTTGTGGGTACTGAGATTATCTCACCATATTCATGTAATCCTGAAGTTCTTTCATCTGCAGTTCCTTAGGATGATTTTGGTTTACAGTTTACAGATCACTATCCTTGGATGATCGCCTAGGCTCAATCCATTTACAATTAGATTCTTGACCTATATTTTCAATTTCATTTTGTTGACTATAAGTATGTTTATCAACTGACACTTGTTTTTAAATCAGGAAGGATTGTTGAGCTACTAGAAGCTCTTGAAGCTATGGCCAAAGACAAACAACCCCTTCCCGCGAGAGCCATGATCTTGAGCAGAAAATATCGGACATTAGTGAGCTCTTGGATTGAACCTTTACAAGAGGAAGCTGAACTTGGATACAAGATTGACTACATTGAAAGGTGAGCTTGTTAATCAGCATACAGCTTATAAAGTGCATCAAGAAGATATCGGTTGTTAGTAATGTGTGTCACTGTATTTTACCAAAATGTTATATCTCATAGGTTTTGATACATTATATTTGTTAGTAACCAATAGACCTAAGGGCTTAAACTGTTAGAAAAGGGTCCAACTGATGATAACACCCCCTCACATGCCAGACTAACGGGTTTGGCACGTGGACTAAGCCTAAACACATATTTAAACCCAGAATAACTTCAAAAACAAACACAAATTCAATCATGTGTGGGGATTCGAATTCAGGACTACCGGGTTAAACGAAGCTCCGATACCATGTTAGTAATCAACATACCTAAAGGCTTAAGCTGTTAAGAAATGGTCCAATTAATGATATACGGCTCTCTAACAATATTTGCACTGCCCTGCAGAATATTAGGGATTGCCAAATAGTGTCATAGAGCCCTTGCCTTAGTATGGCTAAACATAAAAGATTTCACTCATTCCCTCTTTTCGTATTTTCTTATCAATGTTGTCAATTCTCAGAAAACTAACATATCCTGACATACGGTTTCTACCTATTTTCTTCCCTCTGAATCTTTTAGCTGTATCATCTGTCATATTTGGAGAGCTTGCAATGTGTGAAAGCATTTAGCAATCTCAGCAGCCTGTTGAGGGCTTATTGTCCAAGGAAACACTAAGACGGGATTTGTTGGGCTTTATTCTCATGAGATTGAGTGTGATGAAAAGGGATCATAAAACGGGCAGGTATCATGTGATTTAAATTGGTTGACATTAGGGTAATGAGGGAATTATCTTAACTTTAGGGACTTCATACATGCTATGGGATTACTAGGAACTGATCCCACCTTTTAATGCCTTAAGTTTGTGCCCTGTTGAGGACCCAGGTCAAATTTCCCCAAATTCCCAAATTGAAACCCTAACCCTAGAAATAGAATTTTAAAATTAGAGAGTTATGATTTGACCAGTTAAGAATTCAACTAATCAAACCTCTAGAATTAGCTCTTGTTGGAGAACTAGTCCTAGCCCAAGCTATTCCCAAGGTTTTGGTCTCATAAAAAGTCAAAATAAATCTAGAACGAGTCTTTGTGGAGACCCAGTCCTAGCCCAACCCAATCTCAAGTTGTTTATCTCAAGAAGAGCCGAAATAATTCGTCTCTGGTTGTTTATTGAACAAACTTTGATATATTTTCTGAATTATTACAAACCTAATGTGAGTTATCTATTTATAATAACTGGAGTCCTAATACTAAAAGAAATAAAATAGCCTAATAGAGTCCTAATAGGAATTAAATAATTAAAATCCTAATACAATACAAATAGGAAATAAAATAGACTTAATACAATTCTAATACTAAAAACCTAATAGAAAAAGAACTAGTTAAAAAAGAATTAAAACTCAACTAAGGTATTTCACTTGAATTACAACTCAAACTAATGTACTTCTCTCAACCTCAATCTCTCCAATCTCCTAGTCCTAGTGATGCTCTCATCATATTCTGACTCGGGTGTTTTCAGGGTGGCCCTTGTATTAATTTTTTTTTTTCTTTTTCTTGAGTGTCCATTAGTTATGGTTGAAATGGATGCTATGATTATAGTTAGCTTGATTGGAAGGCTGTATTTAATTGAAGGAATTTCTTGTCACTCTGCTCTTATTCTCTTTGTAGTTTATACTTTTGGTGTATTGCTAGTTCACTCTTTGTAGTTGTATTCAATTAACAACGAATAGAATATCCTGTTTTCAATTTATAGTTAAGCTTTCTTTGCACATAATTTAGGTACATTGCAGAGGGTGGACTCACTGGTGAGCGCAAGCGATGGGTACCTCGAAGAGGAAAAACTCCTTTAGATCCTGATGCTGTTGGATTTATATATTCAAACCCCATGGAAACCTCCTTCAAGCAAAGGTGTCTTGAGGATTGGAAGATATATCATCGAAAGCTTTTGAAAAGATTGCAGAATGAAGGACGTGCACTTCTGGGTGATGTATCTGAATCTGACTATGTAAGAGTGGTGGAGAGGCTGAGGAAAATAATAAAGGGTCCAGATCAGAGTGTTCCCAAACCCAAGGCTGCTAGTAAGATGGTAGTACATGAGTTGAAGGAAGAACTAGAAGCACAAGGTCTACCAACTGATGGAACTAAAAATGTACTTTACCAGCGTGTACAGAAAGCAAGAAGAATAAACCGCTCTCGTGGTCGGCCTCTTTGGGTTCCACCTGTTGAGGAGGAGGAAGAAGAGGTTAATCATTTTAATATTTTTTTTCTTTAACACATATGACTTCAGCGTGTGCATCCCAATCTCTTCTTAGTATACTTTTATGGCAATGTTATTCTCTTGCAAGTAGAGGTTGTACTTTAATTGATATCACATACATATCACTTGTTTGGCAGGTTGATGAAGAGCTGGATGAGCTAATTTTACGTATCAAGTTGGAGGAAGGAAATACCGAATTTTGGAAACGCCGGTTCCTTGGAGAAGGCTTGAATGATAATCCTGATAAGCCTGAGGATGTGGATGTGGATGTAGATGAATTGGAACTTGCAGATGAATTGGATGATGATGCTGTAGATGTAGAAGATGTCGCAAAGGATGTTGAAGATGATGAGGCTGATGAAGAGGAGGAAGTAGAACAAACTGAGACTGAGAGTCGAGACGCAGAAAGGATTAAGGAGAAGGAAGTTAGAGCTAAGAAGCCTCTTCAAATGATTGGAGTCCAATTGTTGAAAGATATTGACCAAGCACCTACCACGTCGGAAAGATCAAGGAGAAGAAGTTCTCGAATGGTGGAGGTATGAAAAATCAATGTGGTTGCTATTTCTTTTCTTTTAAATTTTTATGGGGTGTCAACTTATTTAGTTAATATTTAACAGTTTCTTTAATGTGTTATTTTATTTGTAGACTACTGGGTTTTGATTACTCTTTCATAGTTCGGTATATTTTGTTTTGTGTCAAACAAGTAGAGGATTTCATTAAATTTTGCCATGGTGCTTGAAATAACTGCAATATTTGATAATGGTGGTGATTATGATCTTGGTAGATATAGTTACCTCTTGGTATTTTTCTATTACTTTTTGTTGGACAACATGTGGTGGTCCTAATTTACAGCTCATTGGAGAAATGAAATTATCTCAAATGTAAGAACACGAAATTTCCATGTTGATAATAAAAGGAAAATAACTGCAAGCAAAATATAGGAACACAGTACAAACACCACAATGCATTATAGAATGGTCTAAATGGTTATTATAGGTTTTTTGTGCTTATGTTCATGTATTAGTGTGCTAGCAAAATTTGTTTCCATTTTAAAATCAATGTGAAGTTGCTAATTACTATGTACCTATTAATGTATAACATTTTTTTTTTCTTTTTTTCAATTAGGAATGGGATAAAACTGTTAATCGGATATATTTGGCATTTCTAGAATATGTCACAGATGTGGTTTGCTGTTCCAACTTCCAAGGTGTTGCTAAAAGAAAATTTTAGTTTTCGAAGCGAATTGGAGATACAAATTTTTTAAATAAAAGGATTCCCCTCCTTTCTGTATTGGGGTCTTGCTACTAGAACTTCAAGATTTTGAATTCAATGGTGTATTTTTTTTGCATGTTGATGCAGGACGATGCTGATGATGACTGGTTTCCTGAGGATATACTTGAAGCATTTAAAGAGTTGAGAAAAAGGAAGATGTTCGATGTATCAGACATGTATACAATAGCCGATGCTTGGGGTTGGACATGGGAGATAGAACTGAAGAATAAACCTCCACAAAGATGGTCACAGGAATGGGAAGTTGAGTTGGCAATTAAAGTAATGCAGAAGGCATGTTTCTCTATCTTGTGGTTACTTCTATGCCAGTAACATGTTATGTGTTCCTTTATAATACTTTTGTTCCTTTTGTTTGTTTTTCCAGTCTGATGACTATTTCAAATTAATTTTATTTTTTATACCTATTTTTGAATGCCAACTTTCTGTGGTTTGACTGGTAGACTAATCAATTACTTTTTCATGCTAATCTATAAGATGTTTATCTATCTTGTTAAACTACTAATATGGTCAATATTGGTGGATTTTACATTTTCATATCCAGAGTCTCACCTATCAACCTAGTTCTAATATCGTTGCAATAGAATTCTGTCTTTTCTTGATGTTGCATAACTATCATACTCCGAAGTGTTTACCGTTGTTATGTGTTCTTATGGATTAATTGAAGTAAGGTGAATATGTTTCAGGTGATAGAATTGGGAGGAACACCTACGATAGGGGATTGTGCCATGATATTACGTGCAGCTATAAGGGCTCCTCTGCCTTCAGCCTTCTTGAAGATCTTGCAGACAACGCACAGTCTTGGTTATAAATTTGGGAGGTAATATTTTATTTTCATAAACCGAGGAGATGCTTGCTTTTTTCTTATTGGTTTATTTAGTGTCTTGTGCTTCTTTCATATAATTTACATAAAATGTTCTGACAAGATTATTTAAAATTTGTTGGCAGGAACCTTAGATTTATTAAAATTGCCAGTTTAGAAAATTTACTGCTCCAAATAGTGTGTTTCAATTAAGTTGTGTAATTGAGAACATGTATGCTGTACTTAGAGAATCATTGACTCTTACCCAGCTACACAAGTGAACTGTTTTATGGGATTGTGTCTAAATTTAGGTGTAATTCAAGGTTTCCTTACGATAATTATAGGTAATTTGTTTATGTTTCACATCTAATTATGTGCTTCTTTTTTTGGGTTTCTATTGTAGTCCCCTTTATGATGAAATGATCTCGGTATGTCTGGATCTGGGAGAACTGGATGCAGCCGTTGCAATAGTTGCTGACTTGGAGATGAGTGGAATCATGGTGCCGGACCAAACCCTGGACAGGGTGATATCAGCTAGACAGACGAGTGAAAATGCTGCTGCTGATGATACATCATCATCATCATCATAGCTATGAATATATACTTTTAGCATAGATACATCATCATCATCATCATCATCATCATAGCTATGAATATATACTTTTAGCATAGCAATTTTCCTCGTGTATAGTTTGTCTTTTGATTCCGAAAATGGACAGTAGCATGCATCCTGTGGCTCAGCCACTTCCTACTTCCTAGCATTTTACAGCACCGCAGCAATTTTTTATTTTATTTTATTTTTTTTTCATTCATTGTATTTTAAAGGTTTGTAACAAATGTAAATTAATATCACCTGTTGGCTGTTGTCTATGACATTTACTAATTGTGGAACTCCTTTATTTTCTTTTTACATATCATATTTGTCAGATAAATCATTATCTAAAAGATAATGTTGTGGTTATAAATCATTTACCATATATGATAAGAGTGCTTAAATATTTTATTGACTTATTTTTCAGTTTAAACTTTTAAATCGGTTTATTACTAATATAGTATAGGGTAACAATCTTTCTCATAACCACAACACAATTCTCTTTTCCTTTTATCTCATTGGTTTTAACATGGTATCAGAGTTTATATAAGGAGTTTTACGTTTGAGTTTTCCCTTGTGATAATATTTGAATTTGTTGCGTGTTTGTGTTTAGAATGAAGTCACGTGACAACCTCGTTAGTTTTACACATGAGGTAGTATATTTTAGAGTGTTTTACTATTATTTGTTGATTTCCTATCAATTTAAATTTTTAAGTCCGTTGGTTACTAATAATATAATGAGCGAATTGCAATAAAGTAACTTCACGTTTGGTCATATTATAATGAAATTGTAAGTTTAGTTTTAATTGCAGATTAGTACCCTTAACTAACTGATTGACTGTTAGAGTTGATGGTCAATCAATAGTCAAAGGGTAATATAATCATTTTCACCTTAATTTTTTTTTTAAAAATAAAAAAATAGTTAAATTGTAAAAAAAAAATTAAATGAATCAATATCGTCCATCAATCTTGATGGACGGTGAAGATCTATTTTTAAAAAAATATTTTTTTTTCATTTTTTATTTAATTTAATTTTTTAATTGGGGGTAGTTATGTTATTTCACTCATAAATCATGGTCAAACCATTATATTTAATTAGGTCAACTGACGATAGGGTACTAAAGTGTAATTAAGGTTAAATTCACGATTTCGTTGTAATATGGCCAACGTATGGTTTATTGCAATTCATCCTAATATAATTTGTAATTTAAATATTATTTTATATTTGGGGGATTTTCATTTTGGTTCCTAACTTTTAGGAAATTATTAATTTTTTAAACCAATTTCGTTTATTAATATCGTTGGACCCTAACTTTTTAGAAACGTATCAATTTGGTCCTTCTGTTAGTCAACTGTTAGTTAAACTTAACTGATCTAAGGGTATTTTTATCTTTCAATCTACTCTAATTAAAAAATTAATTAAATTAAAAATTTTAAAAAAATATATTAAATGAACATCTCCACCGTCTATCAAAATTGATGAACGATGGGGATTATATGAAAAAAAATTTAAAAAAATAAAAATTGTAAAATAAAAATTTTTCAATTTAATTTTTTTTACTATTTAAAAAAAATTAATGTTCTTAGTGGGGATCCAAATTGGATCTCCACCGTCCATCATTGTTGATAGACAGTGGAGATCCAATCTAAATCTCCACCAAGAACAAACCAAAAAAAAAAAAAATTGAACTCTGGGTGCGAAAATGAACCCAAGTGCTAGGTTCGTCTTCAAACCTAGTTCAACTTCAAACTTTTTTTTTTTTTTTTGATTTGTTCTTGGTGGAGATCCAGACAAGAACATCAATTTTTTTTTAAATAGTAAAAAAAATTAAATTTTTTATTTTTTATGTTACAATTTTTATTTTTTAAAAAAGAAATTTAAATAATTTCCACTGTCCATCAAAAATATTTTTTAAATGTATTTAAAAATATTTAAAATTTTTAATTAAAACTTAATCTAAAATAATCATACTACATTTTTAATTATTAATATTTTTTTTAAAATTTGAGGTTAAAATTATAATTTTAAATAGTATTAAGAGCAAAACAGTTTTTTTATCAATTCTGTTAAGTTTGACTAATAGAAATTTGGTCAGAAAGAGCAAATTGATACATTTCCTAAAAGTTAGGGTCTAAGGGTACATTAACCATAACTGGTTTAAACAATTGATAATTCTCTAAATGTTAGGGATTAAAATGAAAATCTCCCTTTATATTTATTTTAACAATTAAAATATTCATTTAGGTATACTAACCCCATTTTGATTAAACTAACATTACTTTTGACCCTCTTTGAGATCGTGACCTCAACTCTTACGAAAGTCAACCGATTTAGGTTGCAAAACTTGCAATGAATTGGGAGAAATAATACCAAACTTTTTCTCACTTTGTTTTTGCTTCAATGGCACTACTAGGATGAACACACTTGATTAATTTTAACCAAAATTTCTTCGTTTAAAAGACATCCAATTTCATGCTTGATTCACTTTTAAGCAAGCAGAAGCTAAAATGATTTATTTATTTATATATATATATATATATTTTTTTTTGAAACATTATTTATATTTTTTGTCGAAAAAGAAAAAGAAAAAGAGTACAAACCCCTCCTAATCATAACGAACCTTATTTTAAAAATGAAAAACATAACGCAAGAACAATGGCAGTAAGGTAAATAAATCGAAGCAACGTGTCCAATATGGTAAATAACCGTCTTAGACATATAAGCAAGGGCGAGTCGTGACTGATGACTCACTTTCAGTTCAGACACCGTTTCCGAATCCGACTCGCTCGCGATTCCCAAAACTTCTTTAGAAGGTAACAAACAAGTAAATAAATAGATGAATAAATTATTATTCAAAACCATTCCATTTCGATCTCTCTCTGCATTTCTGGTGTGCAACTAACAAAAACTACTTCAAAGGCAATACTAGTTTCGTTTAAGCTTAAAACAGTTCAATTTTGGCAGATTGTCGATGGCAGCAGTTCCCGTCGAAGAGGCAATTGCAGCTTTATCTACATTCTCACTAGAGGTAATTAATAATGACTTCAATTAAGTTTTTTTTTTTTTTTAAAAAAAAAATCATTTTATTTAACGACATTTTTTAATTTTTGAATTTTTTTTTACAATAATGTAGGATGAGCAACCGGAGGTGCAAGGACCTGCAGTTTTGGTTTCAATTGAAAGAGGAGCAACCGAGAGCCCAGTTGGTATTGTTTCTCTTTCTTTCTTTTTTTAAATTTTTGGGAAAAATTTTACTAGTAAAATTTGGGTTACATTTATTGTATTATGAATTGTGAGATTATCAATTTCGCTTAAATGTGGCAAACTTATGGTACTCGGAGTTTGGCTCTTTAAATTACCAATCTGTTCGTGCATACAAGATTAGTGAATTTGTACGGGTATGCATATGCAGTTGAGTTGGTATGAGACTCTTGAAATAAGAAAACAGAGGTCCCAGGTTCGGATTCAAGGTGGACTTTAAGATTGATCAGAATAGAGAACGATTGTTGAATTTGCTGTGCCGCACGAATCATTATGATGGCATGTTTTGTTTTGTTTCGTATGTGTTGTAGTTTATCTTACTTGAAAATGTTATTTTTATCTATATTACATGATTTATTTTTGAAGTTCCTATGGAGCGTGGGTATTCAACTAGAGGTTACATTACTGCATACAACCTTTAATCATGTAATTGATTGTACTCACACATGTGCATGCATGTAATATGTTTGCTTGTGGACAGAATAGATGATATGTTCTGTTATTAAGGATATCTGTTTCTTTTGTAGAGTATAGTGATGTTAACGCATATCGCTTGTCACTATCAGAAGACACAAAAGCTCTGAATCAGCTGGTATATAAGTCTTGCCAAACATTTTCTCTGTCTTTTGAAAGAATAAATGTTATATGCTCTTTTTTCACTTTTTTTTTTCTGAAATCGCTTCCACTATCTTTCTTTTTTGTTTTTGATTATGTACAGAACACCCTTATCCAAGAAGGGAAGGAGATGGCATCAGTGCTTTACACGTACCGCAGTTGTGTGAAAGCACTTCCTCAGGTTTACTTTGGCTTTAATTTGAAATTAAAACATAATGCTGTTAAACATCAAGGGTAGTTCTCTTTTTCAAGTCATTACTGATCCTGATTAGTATCGTAGAGACATGTTTCTGTGATAAAGAAAATAGATTTATCACTATAAAGAACATATAGAATTTAGAGGTGGAAAAAGTGGCCGATGCAACTCTATTGATGATAACAATAAATAATAAGAATGTTAAAGGTGTAAAATATTGTTAAGGATTTGCATAGTGAGCACATCAATTTCTCTATGCTTTGTTGTCCACATGCTAGTGCAACATACTTCTATTTACTAGATATCTAAACCTTATAGTAAATCTATTCTAGTGATAAACATGATCATTGAATTTATCTTTTTTTTTTTTAAAAAATGTAATTTTGACTTTCCTGTTTAATTTATTAATTTTCTGTTTATTAACTCGCCTGTGACTGTAAATAATGTGACAGCTTCCTAATTCTATGAAGCACAGTCAAGCTGACCTGTATCTAGAAACCTATCAAGTTTTGGACTTGGAGATGAGTCGCCTTCGTGAAATTCAGCGATGGCAAGCATCAGCTGCATCTAAAGTATGAGATCTTAGATGTTTAATCGGCCATTTTGGAGTAAAGCTTGTATCAAAGTCTCCTGTGACATAAATGTTAAATTCTCATGCAGCTAGCAGCTGATATGCAACGATTTTCTAGGCCAGAACGGCGAATTAATGGCCCCACTGTAACTCATCTCTGGTGTGTTATATCACGATTGAATATTACAATTTATTATTCTCAAGGCCATACTTATGCTCCATTCATTGATTTCTTCTACTCCAGGTCCATGCTGAAGTTACTTGATGTCTTAGTGCAACTTGACCATCTTAAAAATGCTAAAGCAAGCATACCTAATGATTTCTCTTGGTATAAGAGGTATGTCAATTCTTTACGATTGGCTATTTCAGTCTCTATATCCATGTAACAAATTTTTTCAAGTCTTGTGCGAACTTATCTTCTGGATTTCTAGTGGTTGTTGTCGAAGTCAGTTAGAGTTGACTCTCCTTGTAAGGACTTTATGTTTTGATTTTTTAAGTTTACTTTTTCTTCTTAAAAAAATCTCAATATATATCCTTGCATGGTCACAACCCAAAGAACAAAAGGAAAAGAAGGAACAGTTGAATCATATTTTGATATCTCTTTGGTCCTTAATGGTACTCTGTTTCAAGCCTCTATTTACTACATCTTAGAAATTCTGCTCTGGACCTCAATTCATACATTTTAGGAAGTGAACCTTGACAACTTTTCTATTCAAAGTTTTTGACTGGAGCAGTGATAGGGAGTAATAAACTATGACCCTAGGTAGAGCACAATGGCAATAATATATCAATTTGATCAAATCTTAGCGAACAGGGTAAATATCTGTTCAATAACTATGTGCAATCTATATTTCCGATATACCTTCAAGCATTTGTCCTCAAAATTACAGGAGAATATGTCCTGTCTGTATTCCACCAGAACGTTTTCCTCCTTTGTCAATTGTATAATGCTTTTATTTATTTGTTTAATGTGTGCGCAGAATTTGTTTATTTTTTGTTTCTGCTTTGTAATAGCATTTGGAACAATTTTCTAAAAAGTAGCTATTAAAATTGTATAGTCATATATGCTTTTCGCAAAGTATTGATGTGGCAGGGTTTTCTAAGATGTAGTTGACCTCATTCTTTTTTTATCTATGCTGAACTTGTCAGGACATTCACACAAGTCAGTGCCCAGTGGCAAGACACTGATTCAATGAGGGAGGAGTTGGATGATTTACAGGTGAGTGATTGTGGTCTAGCAGGACAGACGAGTAGGATGGCAATTTATCCAGTTTAAAGCTATATTTTTCACTATTTGCTTCTGTCCTCTCTTTTTTGAAGTGATATTTTGATAGTTTACAATTATGCTTACTTTCTGTTTAAGAATTTTGTTATTTTATTGCAGATTTTCTTAAGCACTAGGTGGGCTATCTTACTGAACTTGCATGTCGAGATGTTTCGCGTGAACAAGTATCCTGCCTATAGACAAATTCACTATAACTTCTCTTATATTGTAGACGATGAAGTGCAGCACAGGATGACAGGATTTTGATTTATTGAATCCACTTAGTTTGATATATTACATGCTGCTAATGTCCCAGGTTGTGGACAGAATTTACTTTTTGTCAATTTCTGTAGATACAGAGACGAATAATTTCTTTTGATGTCCTTTACTGAAAATAGTGTTGAAGACATCCTTCAAATTCTCATAGTCTTTGCCGTTGAATCGTTGGAATTAGATTTTGGTATTCTGTTTCCAGAGCGGCACATTCTTCTGCGGGTTTTACCTGTTCTTGTTGTCTTGGCAACATCATCAGAGAAAGATAGTGAGTCGTTGTATAAGAGGGTGAAAATCAACAGATTGATCAATATATTTAAGGTATTGTTCATAAAATGATCTAAGCTATCAATAGACTGAATGATATGTATGTATTCTTGTTGCATTATTTATAGAATTAATTTGAAAGTGATTATATATTTTTAACCTTTGTGGCAGAGTGATCCAGTCATTCCTGCCTTCCCAGATCTTCATCTTTCACCTGCTGCCATATTGAAAGAATTGTCAATGTACTTCCAGAAATTTTCTGCTCAAACTCGTCTTCTCACTCTTCCAGCTCCTCATGAGATCCCACCACGGGAGGCACAAGAATATCCTGTACAGAATTTCATTTTCTTTAATATATTTTAATGTTCTTTTTTCGCTTGACCAATCTTCTGGTGAACATATTGCTTAATCATTCCATATGACACAATAATCATAGCGGGTGATGTACTCTGCATTTGACACTGTTTTGATATTTACCGTTGCAAGCATGCAGGGTAGGATAGGTTTTCGGGCAAATTATAAAAATAGTATGTTGGTAGTTTCCTTGATGTCAACTTAATTATGATGGGGTTATGGACTGCATTGACGAGCATATGCTGCCGATCTTTCTGTTTGGACAAATTTGCTTATGTGCTTAAATACTAGTTGCAGAGCCATGACAGTGATAGGAAGAATCTCTATAATATTTTATTGAAGCTTTTGCTATGTGATGTAGTCCTATAATTGTTATAGACATTTTTTGCCGGCAAAATACATACAGGTATGCCGAATGACTGACTAAATGGGCCTGCTGGAATCTACAATGATTTTGGGCTGATCTGAACCCAACACAGATTGCACTTGATCCAGTACAATGATCAAAATATTAAAATTACAAGTACTTAATGCAATATTCTTTTGGCTTGTTGTTGTTAAAATGACTAGAGAGGTTCTATTAGCTTTTCAAATATTGGTTTCCATAAAAAACCATCAGTTCCCTAGTTAGACCCATTTTAGTTACCCATGAATAGAACTTTTTAGCTTCTCTTGTTAATGTGTATGAGCTTGCAGTGCAAAATAAACTCTTGCATCCTTCTAGTGAATCCTTGACATAATTTACTTATCAGAGACATTATCTGATTGTTAATCACATTGGAGCAATCCGAGCTGAGCATGATGATTTTACAATTCGTTTTGCTTCAGCCATGAATCAGGTACTCAACTCAAATGTTTCTTTTTATGACCTCTCACCTGATGCATAATTTCTGTTAGTATCCATCAAACCTAAAAGCTTAACCTGATAGGATAGTATTTAAGCACTTTAACGCACCCATTCACGTGCAAGACTAATGGGCTTGCCACGTGGCTCAAGCTTAAGCACATATTCAAACCCAAAACAAATTTAGAAACAAACACAAATTCAATCACGCGAGAGGATTTGAACTGAAGACTCCTAGGTCAAACCAAACTCTGATACCATATCAGTAATCAACATACCTAAAAGCTTAAGCTTATAGGAAAGGGCCCAATAATAGTATTTAAGAACTTTAACAATTTCTAATGGCTGTTTCAAATCATTTGTGCAGCTATTGTTGTTGAAATCAACTGATGGTGCAGATGCTGAGTGGTGCAAAGAAGTTAAAGGAAACATGTATGATATGGTTATTGAAGGTTTCCAGCTCTTAAGCAAATGGACTGCTCGCATTTGGGAACAATGCGCATGGAAATTTTCTCGCCCATGTAAGGATTCAGTCCCATCCGAATCAAATGAAACTTCGGCATCATATTCTGACTATGAAAAGGTTTTGTATTCTCTCCATCTGTTGCATTTGTTTTTGGGTTGATGAGCTTGGATTAATCTAACAAAGCTATTTCAAGCCTATTGTTACTCAATATGCTTGCTTAAGAAGGTATATTTAAGGATTACAGATGAAGATAGATATCAATTAATTAGTGCTATTATAATACGTGCATGTGTGTTGTCTTAATCTTTGTATATCATATACATGGTTTATATCTACTGGCTTTTGCTCCAAGTTACATATTTATTGAATTATCATGTAGGTGGTACGGTATAACTATAGTGGAGAAGAGAGGAGAGTTCTGGTTGAACTTGTTAGCTATATAAAGAGCATCGGATCAATGATGTTGCGGTGTGACACATTAGTAGCTGATGCATTATGGGAAACAATACATGCCGAGGTCCAAGATTTTGTTCAAAACACATTAGCAACAATGTTGCGAACTACCTTCCGAAAGAAGAAGGACCTTTCAAGGTTAGCATTTATATCTGTCAAGAGATTTAAATTATGAAAAGTAGGAAATATGTGAAAATGTTTCATGATAAAAAAATGTGTGGCTTGTAATTCTACCAAAACATTAAGTGAAAGAGAGTTTTTCGTTAGAGGTCAATACAAGTGATGATCTTGTCTTGTCTTCAAACATTCCAGACAATAATTTTCAGTACTAGAAGTGCGCTGCAAGTCATATACGAGTATAAAAGAAGTAAATCAGTTCAAGTAACTAGAAATTGGGAATTTCTGATGAATTGATTGCAGTATAATACATTGATTTCTTTCTCAATTATATTGGTCAAAAGTACCTTGACTGGATGAGAGATTGTCTACATGTGTCATGGAAGTGCCTGATAAATGTTTCTGAACTTGCTCAACCTTGCTATGAGTAATCTTTATGCCCTTTTACCTGTCTAATGTTTGAATTCTAACCTTCAAAAAGTGGCATATACCTAATTACTTGTACGTGATAAATTATGCCCATGCTGGAGTAGTAAGTTGGATAACTACAATTTCCAGTTGTTTAAGTTCTAAAAGTCATTTGAAATGTATGAATTGACTAATTCAGTTGCTTGTATATTTTGTCCAATTGCTAATTTTCAGGATTCTTTCTGATATGCGAACCCTTTCAGCCGACTGGATGGCAAACACGAGCAAGCCTGAAGGCGAGTTGCAATCTTCACAGCATGGAGGTGAAGAAAGCAAAACGAACCTCTTTTATCCACGGCCAGTTGCACCAACAGCTGCGCAGGTGTCCCTCAACTTACAACCCGTTTATGCATGTTGGTTTCCTTTTCTTTTTCTGTCCTTTTACCTTCATGGCTGTATATCATTCATAGCTGTATAGCCATGACAGATCATCGGCAGAAAGAATTTTTGTCATGATATTTATAAATTCAGGTAATATTTAGAGTACTCAGTATTATGATGGCAAGCTTGTGAATCTAGCTAGATTAGATGTTGTTTTGAATTGAAGAAAATGAAGGCACATAAGGTTACAAATATAGATGTAATTGAGGAATGGCAGCTTTAAGAAGTACAGGAGGAGAGACTAGTGAATTTCTCTTTGCAGATTATATTTACTGTGTTACAAATCACCTACATCCTTCCTTTGGTCACAGATGCAATTTCAAAACACATTTGAGAGAAATTCTCATGGTTGTAATTTTTATGCAAATGGTTTGCATTAACAAAACATTTTTATAAACTCTTGACTGTACAGATTATATACAGATTGTCTAGTTAATATGGATTTTTTTTCTTTCCTTAGTTAGAAGCTAGATTAGAGGGATTTGATTCTCTAGTTAATGTGTTGCCCTAACTCTACTGAGTATATAATTCCTTGTTACTCTGTGAATAAAATCAAGGCACTAAGCCTATTTCTATATAAACTAAAGAGTTAAATTGACAAAAATAGATGAGGGCTAAATGGTGAGTTATAAGAAGAGGCTATAAAAACATAGTTTTCAGGATAAGTAGGGCTAAGATGGAGTAAATGTAACTCTTTGTTTTTAATGAAACTAAATAACAAAGTTGGAGTTTACGGAATACAATTTTGGCTAGAGTAGGAGTGACGTTTGGGTGAAAACTAATGGTGGGGAAATACTTATGGGAAAAAAGCAGTAGCTGGAAAATGCATATCAGTTTTGTTTGATTTCGTTTAAGCATAAAAAGGTAACCACCAAAGATAGTGTTTCCTAATCTAATTAAAGCTAGATGCAGATAGTGTAGATGAACTTATAAAGTGTTAGTGATTAATAGTTATAAGTGTTGATTGTAATTAGCTGTTACTATATATTCTGCTGTGTATATTTCAGATTTTTTATTCCTTAATTCTAGGACCTAAATTAGGGGGATTTGATTCTCCAAATTAGGAGAATCAAGGTCATTGTACAGCCAAGAGTTGACCACTCTTGTGCATAAATACTGCATGTAAATATCAAAATAATATATCAAATTATTCAAACAAAATCTTCATGGTATCAGAGAAACTCTCTGAAACCTAACAAACCCTAATTTCCCTACTGTCTTTTTCGACAGTTCTTCTCTTTTGCTATTTCCGGCAGTCTAAGACCTCTCAAATCCTCGTCAAAGTTTCTTCCTTCAAAGCCTCACCATGTCTGATAAATCAGATTCTGCTAGCACTGGTGCCCCCACGTCTGATGCCCTTAAGACAAACAATAATGAAAAGGAAAATCATGATCAAAACACATCCCATCATGGTCAAATCATTACTGGTCACAAATTAACTGGTAAGAACTTTTTTCAATGGTCAAAATCGGTCATGATTTTTGTCAGCGGAAAGGGGAAAGACGATTATCTAACTGGAATCATCACCAAACCAGCCACTGATGCTGCTGAATATCGCAAATGGAAGATCGAAAACAACCTTGTAATGTTGTGGCTGCTGAATTCAATGGATAATGATGTGAGTGAGAATTTCTTGCTGTATGACACAGCAAAGGAAATATGGGACGCAACTAGGGAGACATTTTCTACCACCGACAACACTGCAGAACTGTTTGCAGTAGAAGGGATCTTACACGATCTAAGGCAAGGTGAGGATCATGTCACTCAATACTATACTAAACTATCTCGTTTATGGCAGCAGGTGGATATGTTTGAAAACGATGTTTATGAAAACCCTAGAGACGAGGCTACACATAAAAAGAACATCGAAAAGAAGCGAATCTTCAAGTTTCTTCTCGGGCTTAACAGAAATCTAGATGAAGTAAGAGGTTGGCTCATGGCAATCAAACCACTGCCTACCCTTCGAGAGGCTGTTTCGAAGGTAGTCCGGAAGGCAAGCAGGAGGAAGGTTATGCTTGGAAGTGACAGCAGCAGCCTTCAGATTGAAGGCAGTGCCTTAGCGAGTCATGGAAATCTGACTTCCGTTTATGACAGCAAACAGAGAAGAGGACGATCATGGTGTGACCACTGTAGGAGGCCTGGACACATCAAGGATACTTGCTGGAAACTGCATGGAAAACCAGTAGACTGGAAGCCCAAATCGGACAGAGAAGGAAGGGGGATGGCTGTTGGAACCACTTCAACCACTGCAGAATTGTTTAGCAAAGAAATCCCACAAAGAACAAGGTGGGATTTCTCCAACAAATGTTCAACCAGTAGCCAAATCAAATTGCCTCTATATCCTTAGCCCACTCAGTTAACCCCATTACTGCCCTAACGGTAAAAAATGTCTCAGGGGCTCAGTGGATTGTTGATTCAGGGGCATCAGACCATATGACTGGGGATGCAGGTATTTTTTTCCACTTATAAACCCTGTTATGATCATTTAAATATCAGAATAGCATATGGCTCCCTAAACAAAGTGGCTGATATCGGTTTAGTGGTTATCTCAAAACAATCACTCTCACATCTGTTTTACATGTTCCTAGATTAGATTGCAACCTCTTATCTGTCAAGAAATTAACTCAAGATCACAATTGTGTGGCTAATTTTTCTCCTCAAACATGTGTTTTTCAGGACTCGGATTCGGGGAGGACGATTGGCAGTGCTAGAGTTCAATCTGGACTTTATTATCTCAAGGCTGAACCTTACTTGAAAAGACAAACTTCTCCAGCAAATGAGATTGATTGCAAGTTATCTCCTAGGAATTCATGTCTAGTGTCTAAATCAAATAATGATAAGGACATCTTAGTGTGGCATTATCGTCTAGGTCATCTAAATTTTTCATATTTATCAAAGTTGTTTCCTACTCTATTCAGAAATAAAAATCCATTATCATTTCAATGTGAAGTGTGTCAACTTGCAAAACAAACTAGAAACACCTACTCAAGCTCTTATTATAAATCCTCAAAACTATTTTCACTAATCCATAGTGATGTTGGGGTCCTTCTAGGATTCCAAATATCACGGGTACTAGGTGGTTTGTCTCTTTTGTGGATGACCACACTCGAATTATCTGGATCTATCTTATGAAAGAAAAATCGGAAGTTACTCAAATTTTTAAAACTTTTCAAAAGATGGTCAAAACTCAGTGCAATACTCAAATTCAAATTTTGCGGAGTGATAATGGGAAAGAATTCTTTAATTCCTTTCTCAGCAATTACTTATCTGATGAGGGAATAATACATCAATCTACTTGTGTAGACACCCCTCAGCAAAATGGTATTGCTGAAAGGAAAAATCTTCACTTACTAGAAGTTGCTAGGTCTTTAATGTTCTCTAGTAACGTCTCTAAACATTTTTGGGGAGAAGCAATTCTTATTGCTACTTTTCTCATAAATCGTAGCCCTTCTAGAGTTTTGAACTATCTTACTCCGTGTCAAGTGTTTTACAAAATCTTTCCCCAAAACCGTTTGTTAACAGATATCTCTCTTAGGATTTTTGGATGCGCAGTTTTCATTCATGTGCATTCTCACAATCGCAGCAAATTAGATCCTAGATCTATTAAGGGAGTGTTTGTAGGATATTCTCCTAATAAAAAGGGTTACAAATGTTATTGTCCTAGTACAAAAAAGGTCTACCATTCATTAGATGTTACCTTTTTTGAAAATCTACCCTTCTTCAACAAAACTGACATTCAAGGGGGGATTATACCTAGTGTCAATCAAGAATATCAGTTTTGGCAGCCTAAAAATAAAGTTCCAACCACCCCTAAAAATCAGCCTTTTATTATAACAAATCAGTCAACTTGGAATCCCTTGTCAACTCCTTCAAATCAGCTTCAAAATCAATCTCCAATCCCTGAAAATCAGCCTCCAAATCAGCGTCAAAATCAATCTCCAATCCCTGAAAATCAGCCTCAAAATCTGTCAAGTCAAAGCCAATCTTCAACTCCTAAAAATCAGGTTCAAGGTCAGGATCTTAGTTCTTCAAAAATCCCAGAAAATCAGACTCCTTTGAGTCCAAATCGTTCTACAAATCAACTTGATTTAAGTCCTAATTTCACTAGGAATCTAACAGATTTTGATGCAGAATTTCATCCTGAAAATCTGTCCATGTTAGAGCCAAATCAGCAAAGTCTTAGTCATCTCTACAATCAATCTCAACAGCAAAAAGAAGTTGTTGCCTATCATAGAAAAGGGAAACAGCCCGAAAGAGTCCAGACAGAAAATAGTGGCTATCAAGAGTCTCAACCGAATCTTGAAGTCCAAGAAAATAATGAACTCATTTCAGAGGCTGCTCTTGTTCCCGAATCAACCACAGAATGGCCAATTGCAATAAGAAAAGGATATAGGGAGTGAAGAAACAGACCCCTGTATCCTATGGCCAAATATGTCTCTTACAGAGGTATCTCATCTCATTTTCAAGCCTTCATTACAAAGCTATCCAATATTCAGATACTGAAAGACATACAAGAGGCTGTAAAGATACCTAAATGGAGAAAGGCTGTCAAAGAGGAAGTTGATGCACTTAAGAAAAATGGAACTTGGGAGCTGACAGAGCTGCCAAAGGACAAGAATACAGTGAACTGCAAGTGGGTATTCACGGTCAAGACTAAGGCAGATGGGAGCATTGACCGGTTCAAGGCCAGGTTGGTAGCAAGAGGCTTCACTTAGTCATTTGGGATAGACTATCAAGAAACATTTGCCCCAGTGGCAAAACTGAATACCATTCGGATTTTACTATCTATTGCAACAAATCTTGATTGGCCCTTGCATCAACTAGATGTGAAGAATACCTTCTTAAATGGAGATCTCACAGAGGAAGTATACATGGAGGTTCCTTCTGGGTTAGAGACGACAGCAACTGTTAACAAGGTCTGCAGGCTTCGAAAGTCACTTTATGGACTAAAACAGTCCCCTCGAGCGTGGTTCGAAAGGTTCACTCGTGTTAAAACAACATGGATATGGGCAGTCCCATTCAAACCATACCATGTTTGTTAAACACTCAGAAAAGGGGCAGAAAGCAGTCTTAATTGTCTATGTTGACGACATAATACTCACAAGGGATTACCTAGAAGAACTACCACAAATAAAGGGATGCTTGGCCAAGGAATTTGAGATCAAAGACCTAGGGCGCTTAAGATATTTTCTTGGGATGGAAGTGGCCCGTTCAAAGAAAGGCATTCTCATATCCCAACGAAAATATGTGTTGGATCTATTACAAGAGACCAACATGGAGGATTGCAAACCTATAGAGACTCCCATGGACACAACCATAAAAATAGGAGCTGTTAAGGGAAGTCCACTAGTTGATAAAGGAAGGTTTCAAAGGTTAGTAGGTAGGCTAATCTACCTCTCTCTCATTCGGCCAGATATTGTTTTTCCAATGAGTGTGGTTAGTCAATTTATGAACAATCCCACTGAACAACACATGGTTGCAGTTCAAAGGATCCTTAGATACTTAAAATTCACCCCAGGAAAAGGTTTATTATTCAGCAAAACAGCAAACAGGGGAGTCACAGTATTTACGGACTCAAACTGAGCAGGGTGCATTCATGACCGCAGGTCAACATCAGGCTATTGCACTACTGTTTGGGGAAATTTAACTACTTGGAGGAGTAAAAAACAGTCTGTGGTAGCTAGGAGCAGTGCTGAAGCAGAGTTTAGGGCAATGGCACATGGGATTTGTGAAGGTTTGTGGGTTAAGAGAGTACTAGCCGATCTAAATGTGTCTTGTGAGGGACCGATTAAAATGGTGTGTGACAACCAGGCTACAATTAGCATTGCTAAAAACCCAATCCACCATGACCGAACCAAACACATAGAAATTGATAGACACTTTATAAAAGAGAAAGTTGATGGAAATGTTTTGGAACTGATCTACACGCCTACCAGCCAACAAGTGGCAGATATACTGACCAAACCACTGCCGAGGAATAAGTTTGATGAGCTAAGTAACAAGCTGGGCATGATGAACATATATTGCCCAGTTTGAGGGGGGGTGTTGATTGTAATTAGCTGTTACTATATATTCTGCTATGTATATTTCAGATTTTTTATTCCTTAATTCTAGGACCTAAATTAGGGGGATTTGATTCTCCAAATTAGGAGAATCAAGGTCATTGTACGGCCAAGAGTTGACCACTCGTGCATAAATACTGCATGTAAATATCAGAATAATATATCAAATTATTCAAACAAAATCTTCAATAAGTTATACTATTGACTGAGTGTCATGACTTTGAAGGTTATAAGAATCACAATGTGGTTGGGTGGCCACACAGGAAAGGCTAGAATAACAAATAAATGTATTCTTGAGATGATAGTAACACTCTTACCGTTAACAAATAATAAAACAATTTGCTTTGTTCATGTGAAATGAAGAACACTATGGGTAGAGATCTGGAAAGGTTACAGTTGAAAAATCATGTATTTAGGATAAGGGTTAGATGAGTACTGTTAATAGAAAAGTACGTCTCTCAGAAAGTTCATTGCCAAAATCCTAGTATAATTCTCTTTCTTTTGATTATTTGATGGGAATAATTCCTTTTTCCAGCAAGATATAGCTTCCAAACCTTCAATTATAGAAGAGCCACAAACATGGTGTGGTAGTGATTATTTGAAGGCATTCTCATTCCTCAAGACAAAAACCAACCTGCCTGCAGTTTTGCAGATATAGAAATGTATTTTGTTATGAGATGCCCATTGTATGTGCCAATACTTCATAAACTTGTAGTTTGGTGAATTGAACATATACACGCATATGTAACAGATCAGCATGTATTCATTATTCAGGTCCATTGCTTGCAATTCCTGATATACGAGGTGGTGTCTGGTGGTAATCTTAGGAAGCCTGGGGGCCTCTTTGGAAATAGTGGATCTGAGATTCCTGTTAATGATTTAAAGCAGTTAGAAACCTTCTTTTACAAGCTGAGCTTCTTCCTGCATATACTGGACTACCCAGGTAATCTTTTTGCCCAAGTTAGTTTCATCTTAGCTAGAGGTTTGATGAATTGCCTTTCCAGTTTACTCTAATGTATAGTTGTATACATATAATACAGATATACATTCTGCCCAGTTTAGGTTGCTCACCTTATATTTCATTTCATTGTATGGACTTGGCTGCTGCCTGTTTTAAGTGCTGATGTATCCTGTATCTTTATATATTGACAGGTATGTCAGGCTACTCAAAGTAGGTATTTACTTTCATTAACATTTGCCATTGGGAAATGTGGTCTTGATGGCTCTGTGTCACATATGGAGTAGGTTATGTTATTTTCTTACCGAATTCCACTAACCAGTTTAGTTGGAGGCACAATTAATGTCAGTAAACATTGACTATAAAGGTTATTTGGTGAGTGACACAAGAAAACAAATCAAAACTTGGTATACCTTATAAATAGCCGGCACTGCTATATAACTTCATAGAGTATTTTCTAGGGGTTCTTACATTTTGAGCTTTCAATTTTTTCTGTCTAAATGTTGTAATGGTGGACCTCTGCACCACTTTATGTAATTTGTTTCAGTAACAATATTATTACCTTTTCATTTAAAAAAAAAAAACTTGCAGAACCTGCTTTGAAGTAAATGTTGAACTAGGAAGAGCATCACCTTTAGTTATTTTAGTATTTGGTGTTGACCTTGCAGGGACTGACATAGTCAAAGCACCTGTATAATCTTTAAACCAACTGCTGGCAGTTTGTTTTATGGCTGATCTGTTGATTAATAATTAATTTTGCTCTAGTCTTGTTTCACATCTTTGAATATTCAGAGAGCCTGCATTTATTGTATGCCTTTCTGTGTGTTTGATATTTTAAACAAAAAAGAAAAGTTCTTTGTCATTTTACAATAGTTAATTCCATAAGCAATTGATCGGTTTTGACCTTGGTGTAATGGTGTTTGCAGCGACTGTTTCTGCTTTGACGGATCTTGGTTTCTTATGGTTTAGAGAATTTTATTTGGAGTCTTCTCGAGTAATTCAGGTAAAATAAAAGCATGATTTTTCTTACAGCATAAAAGAATGTTGTTTCTTATAAAAAAAATATAAAGTTATTTTAGCTTGTGAAATTCAGGTATAGCTGTTTTAGATTACTGATATGATATGATGCAGATCATTTTAGGATTGTGACACTTCATAGGATTATTGTCACATTTGTGAGGCTTCAGTTTCATATCATTTTGTTGTAGTATAGTTGTCAATTTATGTTGTTTCTTTTATTTTGTTAAATCTAACTGTCAATCGGCTACAATTAAGGTGTCAATCAGACATAGATTGATGTAATTAGTTAGGTGATTAATTGAGTAATTATTATACTTCCTTTTTGTATTCTAGACCTAGCACTGTAAATTCATGTATCTTGGCTAAATAATACACACAACCACTTAATTCTCTCTTCCCCCTATCTTTTTAGTATTAACATGGTATCTTTTTAGTGTCAACCTTTAGAAATATCTCATGTGCTGCCGCCTTCCACCTATTATCATGTGCCCCCTCTATATTCATATTTCAGTCTTTTCTCTCTTAGAAAAAAAAAATAGTGCTTTGTAGTACATACCATCTCCATATACTTGGCCCAAACAAAACCCTAATTCACTTCAACAGTTGTCACTGCGTTTCCTCTAGCCACCGGCTCTACCACACTACCAAACTTCAGCGACATATCAGTCGACCTCAGTTCTGGCAGACGAACTGCCGACCGTCGTCGGAATTTTTTGGTGACTCTTCAACGATCATATCATCATATAGACATAAAAAAAACTCTGTCGAGCCGTTTCATTGGCACCTTATCAACTTGTTTCATCAACCACTATAAAGTTGTATCATCGGCCAATTTATCGAGTTGTTTCCTCAGCCACTTTGTCAAGTCGGCCACTTTGTCAAGCGGTTTACTCGGCAACTCTGTCAAGCCGTTTCGTCGGCACTCCGTCAATTCATTTGGTTGGCACCTCTATCAAGTCAATTCATTAACCTTTTGAAAGGACTCACTACCATGTCATTGGAACGCTGCAAACTCAAACTGCTTCATTTCCCCATCTTGAGTTTCTGGGGGATGTTAGAGAAGCTCAAAAGGAATTATTAAATATTTTCAGTTTTATTTTATTATAATTTTATTACCATTTTAAGTTTTTCCTTTATTTATATTCCAAGCTGGAGCATTAAAAATATCTATGCTCTAACTTGAGGAGAAGTATTAAATCTAGCTGTCAATCAACTATAATTAAGGTGTCAACCAGCCATAGAATGATGTAATTAGTTAGGTGATTGATTGAAAATTATTGTACTTCCTTTTCTATTATAGGCCTAGCACTCTAAATTCATGTATCTTGGCTGAATAATATACACAACCACTCAATTCTCTTTTCCCATGTCATCGGAACGTTGCAAGCTCAAATTGCTTCATCTAGGAATATTATTAAATATTTCCATTTTTATTTTATTATGGTTTATTACCATTTTAAGTTTTTTTTTTATCTATGTTCCAAGCTGGAGCATTAAAAAAATCTATACTCCAACTTAAGGGGAAGTTTTAAACCTAGTTGTCAATCAACTACAATTAAGGTGTCAATCTGTTGAGGACCTAGGTCAAATTTTTCCAAATCCCCAAATTGAAACCCTAACCCTAGAAATAGAATTCTAAGATTAGAGAGTTTTGATTTGACTAGTTAAGAATTCAACTAATCAAACCTCTAGAATTAGCCCTTGTTGGAAAACTAACCCTAGCCCAAGCGATTCCCAAGGTTTTGGTCTCTAAAAAAGCCGAATAACTCTAGAACTAGGTTATTAGCCTTAGAACTAGCCCAATCTTTAGAAAAGCCGAAGTAGAGAAAATATCTCAATTTTACTGATGATCTGAATTGATAATCTGAAAGAATACAAACTTATATTAACTCAATAACCTAACCTAGTTCTAATAGGAAATAAATAAAATAGAATCCTAAAGCAATTCTAATAGGAAATAACATTGAATCCTAATACATTTCGAATAGGCAATAAAATAGAATCCTAATAAAATATAAAAACCTCAAAAGGAAATATAATAAAACATAAACAACTGCTGCCCCACCCAAGAGATTTCTGTCGTGCTCCAGTGAGTGTCACGAGTTATCGCCGCGACCGCGAGTCGCGACAGTGAGTCACGGTACTCACTGTTTTTGTTTTCAATTTTTATTTGAAAACAGTGAGTGTCGCGACTTGTGGTCGCGACACAAGTCGCGGTATTCACTTGTCCCGTGACGCCCTTCCATTTCTCTTTCATCCGAGAGCGGACCTCATCACAATCAACCATAGATTGATGTAATGAGCTAAGTGATTGATTGAGAATTATTGTAGTTCCTTTTCTGTTCTAGTCCTGGCACTATAAATTTATATATCTTGGCCGAATAATATACACAACCACTCAATTCTCGTTTCCCCCTATGTTTTTAGTGTTAACACCTTTCTTTTGTGTTATTTTTTTAGTGTTAACACCTTTCTTTTGTGTTATTTTATATTAAGTATGGAAACTTGTTTGTTATCCATGTTCAGTTTCCCATTGAATGCTCTCTTCCCTGGATGCTGGCGGATCATGTGCTTGAGTCTCAGAATACAGGTCTTCTAGAAAGTGTTCTGATACCATTTGACATCTATAATGATTCAGCTCAGCAGGCATTGGTTGTTCTGAAGCAGCGGTTCCTCTATGATGAAATAGAGGCTGAGGTATACGATTTTTTTAGCATTTTTTTTTGGGGTAATAATTTTCGTCTTTAAATTTTATTATTTCCTTGTTAATTTCAATTGTTATGCATGCCTGTCTAACTATATCTGAAATCTTATTGATGCTACGTCTTCATTGCTTCAGAAATGTAAAATGTCAAATCTGAATCTGAGATTTAACCAAAAAAATACTATTGGAAAAATTTACCTTTTTGCATTATCAGAAACCTTGTTCATTTGTACTGAAGACTATTCTTGCATGAAATTTGTTAACATTGCACATACATATCCTACGAGACACACATAGTATGTATCTATATATACCAATTAGATTTTCACGTAGTATGTATCTATATATATACCAATTAGATTTCTAGTGGATAAATTAAATGTTTTATTAGTGACAACACAATCACTTTGTGGCACATTATTGTTGGGTTTTGCAGGTTGATCATGGTTTTGATATATTTGTCTCAAAATTGTCCGAGACTATTTTCACCTATTACAAAAGCTGGGCGGCAAGGTATGTCCTTTGCCTTTACATGTGTCAGTGAAAGTTTAATGATTTAACCTTCTATCCATGTTGGTTGCCATTCTGTAGTGAGCTACTTGATCCTTCATTCCTCTTTGCCTTGGACAATGGAGAGAAATATTCTGTCCAGCCTATGAAATTCTCTGCACTTTTTAAGATGACTAGGATGAAGGTAAATTTATGACTTTTTATTGACTTATTTTGTTATGCAGCTATTCTGCTATTATTAGCCAGCCATTGTACTTGATTTGTAGTTGCAGTGTGTTTTTTTCACCCTTTGATGTCTTGCGAAGTGCAAAAACCTTCTTAGAGACTTGAGCATTGTTGATGCTGATGTGAAATATTGAATATGAAACTTGTTTTACTATGTTCTTTGAAAATATGTCACGATAATTTATTTATAATCACATATAATATGTTTTGATTATACAAAAAGCTATATAATATGATCTAAGCTTAACTATATGATACTATAAATAAAGCTATATAATAGGATCTAAACTTATACTTTTGGTGATTATAAATTTTTTTATTTTATTTACTTATTAACTTTATGTAGCGTCCTATTCCTTTTTTTTTTTTTTTTTTTTTTGTATTCTGTTATATTTTATGCCTTACTCATGTATAGAAAGTTTTATCCTCATTCTCATTGCGGTGGAAAATTAATAATATAATATGATATGATATGATATGACAATGATAAAATATATATATATATATATATATATACAAAGACATGTTTGTCAGAATGTCAGAATGTAAAATACTCCTGTATCATTTTAGCATTCACTCTAGTTTGAATAGATTCTTCTTAAGTAATTGGGTATGCATGCCTTAACAACTTTTGATAGGACTATCCTTGCTTCTAAATTTGTTTTGTTCCTTGTGTTCAAGCATTTACATCCGTTTATTTTGTGTCAATTCCACCCGCATACACTTTCGTAATATACCAACCAGAATGGTTCATTGAATATTTAGCAAAATACCTATAACATCTTAAGCATAGGAATTGTTCCATGTATTTTTTTCATTTCTTTCTTCTCTTGTTGTGTCTTTCATTGTTATACTTGTACCTTTTGTGTAAGAAACAATTCTTTTAACTTGTTTTGTTTGGAAATTTCTCTGTTTCTGTAGTATTTCATCACTTGCCTTAAACTCATATGATTTACAGTTACTTGGGAGGACCATTGATTTAAGAAGTTTGATTACTGAACGGATGAACAAAGTTTTTAGAGACAATCTTGAGTTTCTGTTTGACCGCTTTGAGTCTCAAGATCTATGTGCCATAGTGGTAAGTAGTTACTTTTTGTTAACTTGGATCTTCTTAATAATTGGACATATTTTCTTTTTGATTTTTTAAAATCAATAATAGATAAGAGTATTTCTTTTTGATTTTTTAAAATCAATAATAGATAAGAGTATTTGGCTGCAGGAACTAGACAAGCTGCTGGATATTTTAAAGCATGCTCATGAATTGCTTTCCAAAGATCTTTCCATTGACTCGTTCAGTCTGATGTTGAATGAGATGCAAGAAAACACATCCCCTGTGTCATTTTCAAGTCGACTTGCCTCTCAGGTTTTGCAATTTTTTTTCCTTTCATTTCTTCAGAAGTATATTAATTTACAATGTGGTGCTCTCTACATTAGTTTCCTACTCGACTTGCCTCTATGGTTTGTTCTTAGTTGAGTTTGAGAATTTTATATCTTGTTTGCAAATAGTTAAATTAGAAGTTGTTTGCATTGTTCTTGTTAAAGGAAAAATATGGTATCTTAATTATTTTTCTCTCCAAAAGGAGCTGCATTTCGAGATTCAGAGTTTTTTAATGCAAATTTATGGCATTTGGTTCATTTATCATTGTATTGCTTGTTTCTTTTGATGCAATGTCATTACTTGCATTTACTCAAATCATTTTTTTATGCTCTGCTAGATTTGGTCAGAGATGCAAAATGATTTCTTGCCCAACTTTGTCCTTTGTAATACTACTCAGCGTTTCATCCGATCATCCAAAGTTCCTCTTGTTCCTGTTCAAAAGCCATCCATTCCCCATGCAAAGCCTAACTTCTACTGTGGTACTCAAGTAAGAAAATATTGCTTAATCATCTGCATTTGGTTGTTGTATCTTTCCACTGACTTTTGTTTTATGAAATAATTTTGCTGGTTGCTATGGGCATCAATTGCCCTTGTTGTTTATATTCATATAGTTTTCTTGATACTTTTTGTTTCCTTGTAGTGTTTTCTGACTTTGTTGTCCTTCTTGGTTTTTCTGGGATAGGATTTGAATTCTGCACATCAAAGTTTTGCTCGCTTGCATAGTGGATTCTTTGGAATACCCCATATGTTCTCCATCGTTCGGCTTCTTGGATCCAGATCATTGCCTTGGCTTATTCGAGCACTACTAGATCATATATCAAATAAGGTATGTCATGCTCTGTGAAAATTTAGTATTTTGCTCCTTCATTTGCAAACATCATAGTTAATTATATTTGGTGATTGTTCCGTGTATATAAAATTTTATGCATGATGTGGACACTTTAGCTGACTTGTTTCATCTTATAAATGCATTTCTATGCATCTTACATGTGTCAAGTTTCCAAAAGAAATAGCCTCTGGTTTTGGTTTTAATCTAATGTTTACGCACTGCATGTTTCAGATAACTACAATTGAACCGATGATTACAGGGTTGCAAGAAGCACTGCCAAAGTCTATTGGTCTGCTTCCTTTTGATAGTGGTGTGGCAGGTACCTGGTGGCCATAGTAAATATCTTCTTGAAGAGTCTCCTTCTTCCGTTTTGATGTGTGGCTTTGCATGCAGATAGTAATCAAAGTTATTGGAGACCTTTTGCTTAACTCTTAATAGAATACTAGCTATAGAGATAGGCTTAATGCCTTGATTTTATTCATAGAGTAACAAGGAATTATATACACAGTAGAGCTAGGGCAACACATTAACTAGAGAATTAAATCCCTCTAATCTAGCTTCTAGCTAAGGAAAGAAAATAATTCATATTAACTAGACAATCTATATATAATCTATAGAGTCAACAGTCAACACCCCCCTCAAGTTGGGTTGTAAATATTGATCAAACCCAACTTGCTACTTAATTCATCAAATCTGGCCTGTGGGAGAGGTTTAGTTAGAATGTCTGCAAGTTATTTACTGGTTGGAGTATAAAACAGTTGCAAAATGCCTCCATCAATTTTCTCCTTTATGAAGTGTCGGTCTATCTCAATGTGTTTGGTCCGGTCATGATGAACCGGATTTTTAGCAATACTAATTGTGAGTGAGAGATAGATTAGCTTCCCAACAAGTCTTTAATATCTCCCTTTGTCTACCGGAGGGTTGTCCTAGTCTGACCCGAGCTTCACTGTGGTATCCATGGGAGTTTTGGTTGGTTTGCTTTCTTCCATTTTTGTTTCTTGCAACAAGTCAAGGACATATTTCCGTTGGGAGATGAAAATACCCTTTTTGAGCGGGCTACTTCCATTCCTAGGAAATATTTTAGGTGTCCCAAATCTTTTATCTCAAATTCTTGGGCAAGGCAATTCTTTATACGTGGTATCTCCTCCGAAAATCTCCAGTTAGGATTATATCATCCACAATTCCACATATACTATAAGTATAGTCCATAGCCCCTTTTCTGAGTATTTGGTGAACATGGTGTGGTCGGATTGACACTATCCATAACCATGTTTCTTGAGAACTTGAGAGAACCGTTCAAACTAGGCCCGAGGGGACTGCTTCAACCCATAAAGAGACTTACGAAGTCTGCAAACTTTATTAACATTTGCTGCAGTTTCGAAACCAGATGGGATATCCATGTACACTTCTTCCTCGATATCTCTGTTTAGGAATGCATTTTTCACGTCCAGCTGGTGCAGGGGCCAATCCAAGTTTGCTGCCAGAGATGATAGTATCCGGATTGTATTTAGTTTAGCCACCGTTGTGAAAGTCTCCTCGTAATCAATATCAAGGGATTGAGTAAATCCCTTTGCAACCAACCTTGCCTTAAATCGTTCTACACTTCCATCTGTTTTTGTTTTGGTTGTAAAAACCCACTGAATTTTTTCCTTCTAGCAGAACTGATAATTCCCATGTCCCGGTTTTGTCTAGTGCATGAATCCCATCCTCAACTGCCTTTTTCCACTCTAGTACATTCAATGCTTCCTGTATGTTTCTTGGCACTGAAATGTTAGAGAGTTTTGATATAAAAGCTTTGAATTTGGGTGAGATACCTTTATAGGATGCATATTTTGACATAGGATAAAGAGGCTTGTCTCGACATTCCCTGTACCCTTTTCTTACTGCAATGGGCTGATCAAAATCAGAAATCATAGTAACTTTAGTCTCTGCTGCATTTGGGTCAAATTCTTGGACTGTAGGATTTGATTGGGATTCTTGACTAGTGTCATTATCAGTCTGAATTCTGTTTTCCAGCTTCTCCTTTCTGTAGTAGGTAATCACTTCCTTTTGCGAGTGGTTGGGTTGATAATTACTAGGAGTTTGCTGACTGGAGTTTCTAGGACTAGCAGGATTGCTGTTTGATTGAAAGTTGAATATCATATGTTGACTAGGAGAACTAGGAGATTGATTGGGGGAATTAAGACAAGATTGAGGTTGCAGATTCCTAGGAGGACTAAAAGGTTATGCTTCGGGCTGAGTATGAAGCTGATTTAATTCTTGATTTTTTATAAAGAAGTTTGTTAGGACTAGGCTGTAGATTTTGCTGACTTTTAGAAAGAGGTTGATTAGGATTAGATTATTGATTTCCGAATTCAGAAGGAAGAATTTGATTTGGATCAGGATCTCAAAACCAAGGTTACAGAAAGCGCTAGGCGCTAGTCGGGTGGCGACCCACCGCCTAGCGCCTAGACCGCTTAAACGGGGATTAAGCAGGGATTAAGCGATCTGCCGGAAGTCGGCTAGCCGGTCGGCCGGAGGTAGATCAGATGATATTTCAAGTAGAAGAAGAAGAAGAAGAACAAGAACAAGAGAGACACTGCCGCTGCCAGAAAAGAAGGAGAAAGAAAAAAAAATTAAAACATAACTCCCAAAACGACGTCGTTTCGAGGGTTAGGTTTTAATTGTTTTTTACTCTTCTTCTTCTTCTTCCGCTGCCTCCAGCTGCCTGGTCTTCTTCTTCTTCTTCCTTTGCCTCCAGCCGCCTGGTTACACCCTTCACTGCCAGCTCACCGTCCCCTTCACCGCTTAATCGCCACTTCACTCCAAATCTCAACGGCAAGGCCGCGCACTGCCTTTCTCCACCTTCACTGCCAGCCCGACGTCGCCCTCGCCGCTTAATGGACGCTTTGGTCCAAATCGTGGCAGCGGCGCCTCGCCGCCGCTTAATGCCGACTTATACAACACTACTCAAAACAGATATTCATTATTTAAGGTTGAATTCCCCCCTGAATATCGGTTTTGGAGAAAAAAGATTGATTTTCAAAAAATGTGACATCCATTGTGTGATAAATACGTTTAGTAGAGGAGTAGTAACACTTGTATCCTTCCTTATTAGGAGAATATCCAATAAATATCCCTTAATAGCTTTAGGATCCAGTTTACTACGACTGTGAGGGTACACATGGAAGAAAACAGTGCATCCAAAAATTTTAGGAGAAATATATTAAGGACCTAGGTCTAGATTCAACAACAAGCCCTAACTTGCGATGCAAGTCACGCACACACACGATAGTTATGAGTTAGATCACCTTATTTAAGGATCACTAACTCTCTAGAACGCAGGTTATTTAGCCTTTGCCCTAGCGGAAGCCAATCTCGAATGCGAATTCCAAGAAAAGCCGAATAAATCTAGACTCGAGGTATTAGCCCTCGTACTAGCTCAAGCTTTACACAAGCCGAAATAGAAAAGTCTCTCTCACTTTTATTGATATCTGAATTTTTTAATTGAATACAAACTTAGTCTATTTATAATAACTCATTAACCTAACCTAGTCTTAATAGGAAACAATAATAAAAACCTAATACAATTCTAATAGGAAATAAATAAAATAAAATCCTAAAACAATTCTAAGAGGAAATAAATTGACTCCTAATACATGTCGAATAGGAAATAAAATAAAAATCTAATAAAATATAAAAACCTAAAAAACGTAACCTAATAAAATTGAAACCCCCTTTTTCTTTTCCTTTTAATAAAAATATTGTTCTCATCATTCCCCCTCCTTCAAGAATGCCCTTGCCCTCAAGGGCAACATCTGAAATCCTTTTCGCCCTGCCATTATGACCTTCCCAGATAGCTTCATCTTTCTCTTGCTTTGCCTTCTCATACGGCCCCAATAATTTGTTATTTTCTTCATGCATGAATTTCCAATATAGTACTTCTAGCATCTCATCTTGTAACACCATGATTTTTTCAGTCTTCGTCTCCCACTCATCCCTAAGAACACGTTTTCTTTTTCTTTTAAAAACCTTACCAAATTTACCTTGCATGGAACTTACCCTATTTGCAATCAAAACTGCACTAGCCATCAGTTTCGCTTGCAATTCAGCATTGGGAGCCGCAACATTGGCAACCGCAACTGTAACCTCAATTGCAACCGCAACTTCCAACTGATACCTTGGCTCAACAGGTGGTGGTCTTACTCCATGAGTGCGTCCGGTCTCTTGAATGACTTCATCTTCAACCCCTGTTTCTGGAACAACCTCCCCCTCTGTCGGGTGCCGCTTACCTCTGGCTAACAGTAGTTCCACTGCTGCGGAAATTCTTGCCAGTGCCGTTTCCACCCTTTGTTGCCCGGCTTGTAACTCTCTGTATCTTGCTTTCAAGGCATCTAGGCGAGCCGCGTCGTTCAGAACAATTGTCGGGGTCAGATTGTTGTCGCCATTCGACATCTCAAAATCTCTCAAGGAAAGCACCAAATTGTTGAGGACCTAGATCTAGATCCAACAACAATCCCTAACTTGCAATGCAAGTCACGCACACATACGATAGTTGTGAGTTAGATCACCTTATTTAGGGATCACTAACTCTCTAGAACGCAGGTTATTTAGCATTTGCCCTAACCCAAGCCAATCTCGAATGCGAATTCCAAGAAAAGCCGAATAAATCTAGACTCGGAGTATTAGCCCTTGTACTAGCCCAAGCTTTACATAAGTCGAAATAGAGAAGTTTCTCTCACTTTTATTAATATTTGAATTTTTTAATTGAATACAAACCTAGTCTATTTATAATAACTCATTAACCTAACCTAGTCCTAATAGGAAACAATAATAAAAACTTAATACAATTCTAATAGGAAATAAATAAAATAAAATCCTAAAACAATTCTAAAAGGAAATAAATTGACTCCTAATACATGTCGAATAGGAAATAAAATAGAAATCTAATAAAATATAAAAACCTAAAAAACGTAACCTAATAAAATTGAAACCCCCTTTTTCTTTTCCTTTTAATAAAAATATTGTTCTCATCAAAATATTAGTTAATAACCGATTTTGAGGACAGAACTTTTGAAGAATCGTTTTAGGTGTGAAAAAATTTAAAACTTTTGAGGGAACCCTGTTGATAAGGAATGCAACAGTAAGTACCGCTTCACCCCAAAAATGTTTTGGAACATTGCTAGAAAACATGAGGGATCGGGCAACCTCTAATAAGTGACAATTCTTTCTCTCATCGATCTCATTCTGTTAAGGTGTATCTACACAAGTACTTTGATGTATGATTCCCTCATCAGAAAGATAATTATCGAGGAATGAGTTAAAAAATTCTTTTCTATTATCAGTTCGAAAAATTTGAATCTCTGTGTCAAATTGAGTGTGAATCATCTTTTTAAAACATTTAAAAATATTTGTCACTTCTGATTTTTCCTTCATAAAGATAAATCCAAGTGAGCCTAGTATGGTCATCTACAAAAGAAACGAACCACCTAGCCCCTGTGATATTTGGAACCCTGGAAGGTTCCCAAACATCACTATGAATGAGTGAGAAAGGTTTTGATGATTTGTATGGTGAAATAGAATATGTGCTCATAGTGTGTTTAGCCACAGATCTCATATTGAAAAGAAACGGATTTTTATTTCTGAACAAACTAGGAATTAATTTAGACAAGTACATAAAGTTTAAATGATCTATACGATAATGCCAAATTAAAATATCTTTTTCACTGTAAGAACCTAAACCTCTAAAGACGCTCTTGCAACCGGTCTCACAAGCTATTAGAATAGATGGTGCTCCCACAGAAGGTTCTGCTTTGAGATAATAGAGTCCAAAACTGACTTCAGCACTGTCAATCGTCGTCCCCGAACCCAAGTCCTGAAAAAGACACAATTTAGGAGAGAATTTAGCTACACAATTCTTATCATGGGTCAATTTCTCACTGATAAAATATTGCAATCCGATTTAGACACAAATAATACTGAGTCAAGAGTGATGGTACTAGTGATTGCCACCGAACCGATCCCAGCAACCTTAGATAGGGACCCATCTGCTATACGAATATTGAGATTATTATGACAGGGAGTATATGTTGTAAAAACTTTGATATCACCTATCATATGGTTTGATGTGCCCGAGTCAACAATCTAACTCTCATTAGGGACTTGTTTTGCATTAAGGGCAGTCAGATGGTTACCTGAATGAACCAATGATCCTGAAACAATGATGGACTGTGGCTGCTGGTTGATCAAGTTTGGGAGGAGGTCTGGATTGTTTTCCGAAATGGAAGAGGTAGACATGTTTGGAAGAAAAAACACTTACTGCCAGAATAAGCAGTAAAAAAAAAAAAAAAAACTGTATGTGTTTAAGTGACTGCCGGAATGAGCAGTAATGAATAGGTAAGTGTTTAGGGATTTTTAGGCTATCGAAAATGTATTTAGGCTGCCGAAAAGAACAGATGAGTGTGTAGGGATTTGCGACTGCCGGAAAGAGTCTTAGTCTGATTTGCGGTCGGATGCTGCCGGAAATAGCAGTAGGAGGCTGCTGGAAAGAGTCTGAGGTTGATTTGCTGCTGGAAATAGCCTGGGTGAAGAAGATTAGGGTTTTGGCTGGAAAAGTCTCGGTTTTGGCCGGAAAAGTCTCGGTTTCGGCCGGAAAAGGGCTGGGTTTCAGCCGGAAAAGGAAAATTTAGGGTTCAAGCCGATTAAGGTTTCAGTTTCGGCTGGAAAAGTCTAGGTTTCGGCTGGAAAAGGCGTTTAGGGTTTGTTGGCTGCCGGAAAAGAGAGGTTAGGTTTTGGCCGGAAATGGCTTTAAGACATTTTGAGTTCAGAGGATGCTCTGATACCGTATAGTAATAGGCTTAGTGCCTTGATTTTATTCACAGAGTAATAAGGAATTATATACACAGTAGAGCTAGGGCAACACATTAACTAGAGAATCAAATCCCTCTAATCTAACTTCTAACTAAGAAAAGAAAATAATCCATATTAACTAGACAATCTGTATATAATCTGTACAGTCAATAGTCAACACTAGCTTCCCTTCTTGTAGTGTATAAATGCAAAACTTGGTTGTTCAAGAAACTATGGTTCTATAATAATTAATTAAGTGAAAGTTCATGGATATATATATATATAAACACCATATTGTTTGGGGATAAGGATTTTGTAATAATAATAAAAGAAAATCTGTATCAAATGATTTATACAATGATGCTCTCAGCGTGGATAATATAATGAAGTTTTCATATCTCTATTAAAAGGTATATGTAAATTAGAACCATGTTATTAAATAAATTTTGAACCATGTATAGAAAGAGGGCAGCTCTTATATATTATAGACTGTTTGTTACCTCTGCTCAAGAGGTTTCTACTTCTTATCCTCTGTTTTGTTCTTGTTTTTGTTGATTTCTTGTCGATCTCTCCCTTGTACCTTCTTCTTTTTGAAATTAGTTTGTTTCTGATCGAATAAAAAACCATGTTATGTATAAGATATTGATTGGACTTGTAAAATTCTTGGTCATGAATTTGTCAATCTAGTGCAGTTATAGGGCTTCCATATGAAAATGTGAGATTAAATCTAATTTGGCCGTTGTTTAAATATAAAATTATGCACTTCTTTTATTCTGTTGCATCTTTATCCCACCTTTATAGTATGTAGCTTTGATTCATACAGGTTGTATGAGGCTTGTTAAAGAGCATCTTAATTGGGGGGCAAAATCTGAACTCAAAGCAGAGGTTCTTCGTGGGATAAAGGAGATTGGAAGTGTATTATATTGGATGGGGCTTCTTGATATTGTATTGGTTAGTTTCTGCATCCTTCATACATATAATAAATTATTACTCAATGACTGGTAGGGAAAGCAATTACAGCACAATTACCAAATTTTAGCATGTTTAATACTTATCTACACCTTTTTGCTCTATACTGTCAAAGTGCATTTACTTCTTCATATACTTGGACTTTCCTTACTAGACAGTAGTTCGATCTTCATTTATATTCTGTGTTTAATATGGTTTATATCTTTGAGAAATGACTTTCATTATTTACGAATTTATTAAATATGTAATCCTAGAAGGAAGAACCGAGTAATAAAATAAAATGAATCAGCGCCAGAATGTATGATTTAGGTCCTCATGGGTAAATCAGGAATTTTTGGCCACTTAGCTTGTGGGATCCTGTTGAGGACCTAGGTCAAAATCTCCAAATTAAGCCCAAGACCCCAATTAAGACCCTAACCCTAGAAATTGAATTCTAAGATTAGAGAGTTTTGATTTCATCAATCGAATGTTTGACTAACCAAATCTCTAGAATTGGTCTTTGTGGAGAATTAACCCTAGCCCAAACAATTCCTAAGTATTTGATCTCAAGAAAAACCGAATAAAAGCACCTCTAGAATTAATCTTTGTGGAGACCTAATCCTAGCCCAAGCGATCCCCAAGTCTTTGGTCCCAGGAAAAGCCGAAATAAATCGTTTAACCAAATCTCTAGAATTGGTCTTTGTGGAGAATTAACCCTAGCCCAAACAATTCCTAAGTATTTGATCTCAAGAAAAACCGAATAAAAGCACCTCTAGAATTAATCTTTGTGGAGACCTAATCTTAACCCAAGCGATCCCCAAGTCTTTGGTCCCAGGAAAAGCCGAAATAAATCGTCTCTGGTAATTGCCAGCAAACAGAAATATATTGATAATAACTTTGATAAAAGATGAATGACTAATTGAATACAAACCTAATTTATTTATACATAGTCCTAACAGGAAATAAATAACTAGAAACCTAATACAATTCTAATAGGAGATTAATAAACTAGAAACCTAATACAACTCTAATAGGAAATACTAAGATATCCTAATTAAAAAAAAGCTAGAAAACAAAGAATTAACTTTAAAACCTCAAATTCGGACTTTACTTTGACCAAGCAAACATACTACCAAAAAGCGTGACCATGGGTAGCGCTTTTTGCTAGCACTTTTTCTTCCCTCTTTCTAATCTCCTATTGATGCTCTCGTTATTCCCTCTTCCTTGAAGAATGTCCTTGCGCTCAAGTGTAAAATATGAAAACCTCATCACCATGTCATCATAATCCTCCCAACTAGCTTCAACCTTAGGAAGTCCCCTCCAATGCACCAACACTAGCCAAACACTCTCTCTTGTCCGACCTTTTCACCAACTTCTATGCCGCCCCAATAATTTTTTATTTTCTTCATGCTTAAATTTCTAATCCAGTGTTTCTAGCAACTTATCTTGTCTATGATCTGTTCATTCATCATCTCTCGTTCACCTTCTTCACTGAATGACTTTAGTCTTCTAATAATTTTTTAAGCCGTAGGCTCTGGTCACTTCTTGATTCCGATCAACCTCTTTTTGTTTGCTGCATAGTTGCCTGATTTTCAGCAGCTAAAGCATGTAAGGCTGTGTCTTTCTCCTTTACCCTCCTAAAAGCCCCAATAGAGCAACTTCCTTTGATTGGATATGTGCAATAATAGAAGCCTTTGTTGTTGTAAAAGTTGCCCAAGCCTCGCTTCAATCTCTTTGTTTTCTTGAACCCTAACCTGTTCCTCGACTCTCTCGTCCGTCTCATACCCTGGCTCAACAGGTGGTAGCCTTATCCCATGAGTTCGTCCTGCCTTTTGAATGGCTTCTCCTACGACCGGCTGTCGCTTACCCCCCTTCTCCACCGGACGTTCCAGCACTTCTAACCTCTCCATAATATGTTCCAGCATTTCGAAGATTCTTGTTTGCTCGGCTTTCAAGGCTTCTATGCATACCTTGTGGTTCGGAACAATCGTCGAGGTCTGATTGATGTCATTGGTCGCCATCTCAAATATTCTCTCAATAAAAGCACCAAATTATTAAGGACCTAGGTCAAAATCCCCAAATTAAGCCCAAAATCCCCAATTAAGACCCTAACCCTAGAAATTGAATTCTAAGATTAGAGAGTTTTGATTTGATTAATCGAATGTTTGACTAACTAAATCTCTAGAATTGGTCTTTGTGGAGAACCAACCCTAGCCCAGGCAATTCCTAAGTGTTTTATCTCAAGAAAAGCCGAATAAGCACACCTCTAGAATTAATCTTTGTGGAGACCTGATCCTAGCCCAATCGACCCCCAAGTCTTTGGTCCCAGGAAAAGCCGAAATAAATCATCTCTAGTAATTGCCAGCAGACATAAATATATTGATAATAACTTTGATAAAAGATGAATGACAAATTGAATACAAACCTAATCTATTTATACCTAACACAATAACCTAACATAGCCCTAATAGGAAATAAATAACTAGAAACCTAATACAGTTCTAATAAGAAATAAATAAAACTAGAAACCTAATACAGCTCTAATAGGAAATATTAAGATATCTAATTAAAACAAAACTAGAAAACAAAGAAATAACTTTAAAACCTCAAATTCGGACTTTACTTTGACCAAGCAAACATGCTACCAAAAAGTGTGACTGTGGGTAGCGCTTTTTGTTAGCACTTTTAAACTGAGGCTGCTACTACCAAAAAGCGTGACCGTGTATAGCGCTTGTTGTTAGCACTTTTTCCTCCCTCTTTCTGGTCTCCTATTGATGCTCACATCAGATCCCTTGTCTGCTGGTAGTTGGTGCCATCTTAGAAATGCTTTTACATTTCAGCCGCTAGGAATCTGGGTCTATATGTAGCTAGAATATTACTGGACCAACGGAGTTAGGTTTTTCCTCTTATGGACAATATGGATCCAGTTACTTCTTGGTCGTGGAATTTGAAGAAATCACAACCTAGTCAGATTTTCCCTCAGTTGTGTAGAGGTGTCCATTGGTGCATCGGTAATAGATAGCAAGGCAAACAGTACTCAAGATATCAGCGTTGAGAAGAAAAAGAAGCAAAAACCAAAATTAAGCATACAATCAAACCAACTTATTTGCAATTTCTCTTTACATCAATATTGGAATTTATGGTGTTTGTCTGCCAGGCTATTTGCATGCTGTTGCACATTGCACAGTCGATCTCTTATGATGTTGCACAGATGAATCTTGATAATTAACACATCAGGTTGCTTTCTGTAATTGTATAATTTTAGTTGCTACTTACTATTGTGATTTCATATACTCAACAGAGAGAAGTAGATACTACACGTTTCATGCAAACAGCCCCGTGGTTGGGCTTGGTTCCTGGTGTTGATGGCCAAATACTGCATCATCAAGATGGTGGAGATAGTCCTATAGTCAACCTGTTTAAATCAGCAACTACTGCAATTGTGTCAATCCCCGGGTGCCCAAATCCAACATCTTTCTACACCATGTCAAAACAGGCAGAGGCTGCAGGTCTGTAATTGCTGTTATTTAGTCTCCTTATTGCATTTTTGTTGACCAACTTTGTAAGCGTTAATGTAATAAATATCAAACGGAGTTTACAAGGATATCCTCTATAGCACCGTGTTGTTTCACATTCTATCTTTACTCTCTTTGTTCTGAAATCGTAACTCATGTCAAGACTTAAGACGTTTGAAGTTGGTCTGTTGACATTCACTTATGCTTTATTGTGAGTTTACAAGGATATCCTCTATAGCACCGTGTTGTTTCACATTCTATCTTTACTCTCTTTGTTCTGAAATCTTAACTCATATCAAGACTTAATACGTTTGAAGTTGGTCTGTTGACATTCACTTATGCTTTATTGTGAGTTTACAAGGATATCCTCTATAGCACCGTGTTGTTTCACATTCTATCTTTACTCTCTTTGTTCTGAAATCTTAACTCATGTCAAGACTTAATACGTTTGAAGTTGGTCTGTTGACATTCACTTATGCTTTATTGTGAGTTCTAATCACCAAAAAAGGATGCTCTGAGGCACAATGGCAAAATTATTGCTTTTATAATTCTTCAGTTGTAAATTAAGTGTCTTCATTTCTGGTGTAGATCTCTTGTACAAGGCCAACATGAATACTGGAAGTGTGCTTGAATATGCTCTTGCATTTACTAGTGCAGCATTGGATAAGTATTGTAGTAAATGGAGTGCCGCTCCCAAAACAGGGTTTATTGACATTACAACTTCAAAGGATTTCTATCGTATATATTCTGGCCTTCAAATTGTAAGGAACAACTTAAGCAGTTATTCTTTTCTTTTTTTCGATCTATTTCATATATGACTCTGAACATATAAATCTTTTTGGTCCATTTACTGGTTGATGCAGAAATTTTGTATAGGTTATAATTTTTTCTTCCTTAAAATAATAGTCTGAACCTCTTCCTGTATTCAATTGCATCACCCCTTTGGAAGGTGTATCACTTTTTACTATAAGTTCTGTCGTCTTGGAAGTTTATGTTTGTCATTTACATCACTGTAATATTTTCTACAAAACAACTTGAAAAATTGAAATGATTTATTGACAAAGTTACAAATTAAAAATATGCTAGCTGCTTTGCTGCCGATGCACTGCTACCGGATGTAAATGGAAAACGGGATGACAGCTAAAACTTTTATAGACTAGGTTACGAGGAGATGCTTCAAGAGTAACTGTTGTAGACTCACCCATAACAATCACACAATGATCTATGTAAACTTATAAACTAGAGAATGGTTATAACCATCTCATCACTCTTATGTCACTAATTTTTATTGTTATTGAATTACAGGGTTATCTGGAAAATTCTGTTCAATTATCGTCTAACAATCACGAAGTGCTGGGAGATTCAGTTGCTTGGGGTGGTTGTACCATAATTTACTTGCTTGGACAACAGCTGCATTTTGAGCTTTTTGATTTTTCATACCAAGTCCTCAATGTTGCTGAAGTGGAGGCTGTATCAATTGCACAGATGCATAAAAGTCCTCATTTTGTTCAGGTACAGAATTTTGCTTTTTTTTCTTTAGAGAAGTAGTTTACACCGAAGAATGGCACACACACACATACAGAGTCATTGAACATGTATGCATGCTTATATCTGCAATGCTACTACTCCTTGTTGCGAAGCATAAATAGAGGTGAAGTCTTCCAACTTAAATCCTTGTATGACTTTCAGCCACCTATTATTACTGTTCTTTTCTTAGATGTCAATGAAATAGCACGTAATATGTGATAAGGGAGGCTCTTTTAATCAATATTTGCAACAAAAAAAAATATATACAATTTACTATTTCCTATAGTCACGTATCTCTATTTTTGCAAGATATAATTTTGGTGAACGTGAAGCTTTGTGTAATTGTTTTGGAGCGTTTGTTGAATGTTGAGCCAAGATTCTATGCCTACAACTATAGTCATTGTTGTGAGACAGCTGCTACAGTGGGCAGTCTGCGATCACAACAGTGGTGACACGTGTCATTCGTAGGTATTGTCCCCACTTTTGGGGGTTTTATTTCGCCTCCCCCACCCCTCGAACCCTTGACCTTATAGGTTAAGTAGTTGGGAGGTGGGTTTTAGCTCAGTTGGTACCCACCTCCCAACTAATTAACCTATAAGGTCAAGGGTTCGAGGGGTGGGGGAGGCGAAATAAAACCCCCAAGAGTGGGGACAATACCTACGAATGACACGTGTCACCACTGTTGTGATCGCAGACTGCCCACTGTAGCAGCTGTCTCACAACAGTCATGTATCTCTATTTTCGCAAGATATAACTTTTGTGAACGTGGTTGTGCAACTGTTTTGGAGCTTGAGTTGTTTGTTGAATATTGAGCCAAGATTCTATGCCTATAAATAAGCTTCTAATGTAATCAAAATTAGCACAGTAAGTCAATGATAAAGAAAAATAATGCGGAGCCAAGTGCAGTGAAAGTGAAAAAACCTTTAAATTTTGATTTGTTTTCCTGTGTTTGGTTTGTTTAAAACTGCGTTCTTCTGATGAAAAGGGATGGGAAGCCCTAATAGAAGCAATGAAAAAAGCAAGGAGGTTGAACAATCATGTATTCTCCATGCTGAAAGCACGTTGTCCCCTCGAAGACAAGACAGCTTGTGCTATTAAGCAAAGCGGTGCCCCCCTGCATCGGATTAAATTTGAAAACACCGTCTCCGCATTTGAAACGCTGCCACAGAAAGGTGTCTGAGAGAGTCCAGTAGTTTCTTCAACTTTTGTTGCCTTTTCATCATGGGTATATTTGCTTGCCTATACAAAATGATCCTTAAGTTGTATTATGTTCTTTAACATACTTTTTAGATTGAGAGAGCAATGTATATATTTATGTCCCCAACATTTTGACTATTGAAGGACTAGTGTCAATAGATTTTTATGCCCCAATTTTATTTTTGTTCAAGTAGTGTAAGGATATGATCAAGAATGTTTTATTATAGCGTTTCCAGGCAATGGAAGCAATGTTTTAACATGTTTAGTCAATAATCATTCTAAAGGATTTTCTTATTATCTAGAAAAGTTTTTAGGTTTAATTAAATCTAACAAGTATAAAATAAACAAAAAATGTTTTTAGTTATTTGGGAGGGTTTTGTGGTGATATAAAAAGTGTTTGTAAACATGCTTTTTTTTTATTGAAAAAAAAAAAGTTGACATTAAACGGTTTAGAGGTTTGAGGTTTGTTAGGATATGTCAAGACTAATCATTACATGTGCGATTTGAATTTTTATTTTCATAACCGGAAGATGATTTAGATATTTACTTTCATAACATTATATATCTACTATCAATAAAGAAAGAAAATTTTTTATACGTACCGGTAAATCACCTGAATATTGTAGATTGTTGGAAGGAAGCAGTTTTGTTCTCCCTTTATCTCGTGGGGAGGAGGTGCACCTCTTTCCAGTCTCTGTCGAGGGAGGAGGTAGCCGCACTGTCTGCATTGCCTAAGATGTAGTAGATCCATCTGTGGATCTTCATTCAAGTTGAATCTCTACCGTCCATCTATGAATGGACATGAGATCCTATCTAGGTTAGACCTCCACCTTCATTTATTTTATTTTATTGTTTTTGAATTTGTTAACACCACTCTCTTTAACTTATTTTACTATTTTTTAAAGGGCAAAAATCATTTTGGTCCCTAACTTATCACGAAATATTACATTTTGACCACTGTTTCGTTTTTTAGCTCCCGTGGTCCCTAACTTTTTAAAAATCCATCAATTTAGTCCTTTGGACCAATTTTTTTACGGTCAAACATGACAGAATGTGTATTTTGACTATTTTACCCTTATTTTTAATTTATTAAATTGAAAATTCAATTTTTTCCTTTATTAAATGGGCAAAAATTATTTAGGTCCCTAATTTATTACGAAATGTCATATTTTGACCACTATTTCATTTTTTAACTCCCGAATCCCCTAACTTTTTAAAAATTCATCAACATAGTCCTTCCGTTAGTCAAAAATTAGTCAAATTTAATAGTCATATGGGTATTTTAGTTTTTTTATATAAAAATAATAATTTATAGGGATAATTGCAATGAAGTACCCTGACGTTTGGCTATATTGCAATGAAATCGTGAGTTTAGCCTTAATTGCATGTTAGTACCCTTGACCAAGTTGACCGGTATGTTGACTTTGACTTTTTTGGTAAAAAGACAAAATTGCCCCTGGTTTAAAAAAAATAAATTAAATAAAAATTTTAAAAAATTTTAAAAATTTAAAATTTAAAAAATGGATCTCCACCGTCCATCAATCTTGATGGACGGTGGAGATACATTTAAAATATAAAATAAAAATTTAAAACTAAATAATTAAAAAAATATTTTATATAAAAAAAAAATTAGTGTTCTTGGCGGAGATCCAGATTGGATCTCCACCGTCCATCAACATTGATGGACGGTGGAGATCCAATTTGGATCTCCACCAAGAACATCAAGAACAAAAAAAAAAAAATTGTTCAAACGCGAACCCAGATCTGGGTTCGCGTTCGAACCCAGCAGCTGGGTTCGAAGGCGAACCCAGATTTCTGGGTTCGACTTCGAACCCAGAGCTGAGATCCAATCTGGATCTCCACCAAGAACACTAATTTTTTTTTTATATAAAATATTTTTTTAATTTTTTTTTAATTATTTAGTTTTAAATTTTTATTTTATATTTTAAATGTATCTCCACCGTCCATCAAGATTGATGGACGGTGGAGATCCATTTTTTAAATTTTAAATTTTTAAAATTTTTTAAAATTTTTATTTAATTTATTTTTTTTAAACCAGGGGCAATTTTGTCTTTTTACCAAAAAAGTCAAAGTCAACATACCGGTCAACTTGGTCAAGGGTATTAACATGCAATTAAGGATAAACTCACGATTTCATTGCAATATAGCCAAACGTCAGGGTACTTCATTGCAATTATCCCTAATTTATATTAAAAATTAATAAAAACTTATTAAACAAAAATTTAATAAAAAAAATTAACAAAAAAAAATTGCAACTAGAAAACTTATGGGAGGAGACGGTCCTTCAACTTATCTTATTTAATAAGTTCTATTTAAAAGTTGAAAGAAAATTCGAGTTAGAACGTGCAAGTTTCATGCTCAAGATGTGGGCACGATAGGCATTGGCACCTTTATTTTCAATTTTCACAACAGGTTTATATATAAGTTAGAATTATACACTTTTTATTTAATAATTTCAAATTATATATTTTTGAACTTTATTCCCAATTTTATTCTTTAGCCAAATCAAAATATTATTTACACAAAAAATAATAATAATAATAATAAAATATGGGATGGAGGGGAAGCCTTTTCGGAAAAAGCATCAATTTTAATTAATATTATTAAATTTTAATATATAATATTATTTTTTAAATTTTTTTGTTTATTGTAATAAGTTTTTTAAAGGTTTTTAATTTTAATAAAGGAAAAAAATTGAATTTTCAATTTTATAAATTAAAACTAAGAGTACAATGGTCAAAATACACATTCTATCATATTTAACCGTAAAACAATTGGTCAAAAGGACTAAATTGATGGATTTTTAAAAAGTTAGGGACCACGGGAGCTAAAAAAACGATACAGTGGTCAAAATGTAATATTTCGTGATAAGTTAGGGACCAAAATGACTTTTACCCTATTTTTTAATATAAATTATTATTTTTTATATAAAAAGACTAAAATATCCCTGTGACTGTTAAATTTGACTAACAGAAGGACTAAATTGATGGATTTTTAAAAATTTAGAAATTTTGGGAGCTAAAAAACGAAACAGTGGTCAAAATATAATATTTCGTAATAAGTTAGGGACCTAAATGATTTTTGCCCTTTTTCAAATGTTAAATTTTTTTAGTTAAATAAAATGACTAAAATTTTTGATAATTTAGTTTAAATTTATTTTTAAATGTATTTGATAATTTATTTATTTTTTTGAAGAGAAAAGAAACTAATATTATTGAATGCGATCAAAGAAAACAAGATGTTGAAAAAAAGATAGGCAGACATCAACTCAAATTTCGTCGTCACCTAATGAAATAGCATACTTAGCTAAGGTAAGAGCAACCTTATTGCCCTCCCTGGGAACAAAATCAATAGAACCATCCAAGCCAAATGCAACATCAACATTAAGCTTTAGATGCTACAAAGAGGGTGGAAACCGTGATGGAGCAGGCAGAGGCAAAAGAAAAGACTTCACTGCAAAAGCGAATGGATATCCCTAAATTCAGCAAGCAGAGATTTGGCCAAAGAAACAACAACAGTCGGGTCATGAAAAAAGCCTTAATGCACAACTTTGTGACGCTCATTCCGAATACACCACATCACCTTGCAGGCCAAATCAAAGTCATCACGAGTGAGAGCTTCACTTAAAGATTGAAGGACCATTCGGGTGTTAGAATGTCAGTCCAAACCAAAATCCACCCAAACAGCTTCAGCATGTATTTAAGAAAATAAAGCATGCACATGTGTTTCAATATCTTCACCACAGCGTGGGCAAGAGGTAAAAACTGGAACCTGCTTTTTAAATAAATTATGCATGGTGGGAAGGACTTCAAAAGAGCACCTCCAAATAAAGACCCGCACCTTCGGAGAAATGGAAAGATTCCAAAGAAGTTTCCACTAACCAAAAGAATTTGTTGAACTAGAAGCAACCTTTGTAAACAAAAAAGAATGAGCAAGTTTATAACCGCTGTGAACCGTGTACTCCCCTCTTTTGTCAAAATTCCAAATAAGTTTATCAGCACAAGCCCTTCGTGGGAGAGGAACAAAATGACCACGTCTATGTCAACTGATAGAAGATTATTTGATCATTTGAGAGTAAGATCATGGGCCAAATTGGCTTTTTGTTGATTATGTGATGGATTAACTGTCAAAATAATTTAAATTGACTAAATTAAGTTATTTTTTATAATTTAGAGTTTTGTAGGTAGAGAATAGAAAGATAAATAAAAAATTAAGTAGGGACTAAATTAAAATTTATCATTTAAAAAAATGCAAGTAGGCAGACCAATTCTGCTTCAAACAATGCCAAACAACGGGCATAATTTATAGCTGACCAAGTATTCATTCTTTACAATAACATATTATTATGGGAATTTAGCACAATTGCCCAAAAATCAAAAAACAGTTGCAAAACTATCCATGCTCCACTAATTTTTGCAACCTCTACCCAAAGACTTTGTTTGGATAAAATTGCCCTTACTTTTACATTTGACCCACTGTACTTTCTTCTTCTTCTTCGCACTGTCTTCTTCTTCTTCTTCATCTAGGCAAATTTCTTCACCTCACCCGGTTCTCTCTTCGTCTCTTCTTCTCTTCTCTTCTTCACATTTTCTTATTTTTCCTCTCTTATCTTCTCCATAAATCTCTTACCCAACCTAAACCAAGAAATTCTTAAGTTATCTCTTGCAAATAAACCATCGATCCATCTCACAAATAAACTATCCAGGCTCCACTAATTTTTGCAACCTCTACCCAAAGACTTTGTTTGGACAAAATTGCCCTTACTTTTACATTTGACCCACTGCACTTTCTTCTTCTTCTTCGCACTGTCTTCTTCTTCTTCTTCATCTAGGCAAATTTCTTCACCTCACCCGGTTCTCTCTTCGTCTCTTCTTCTCTTCTCTTCTTCACATTTTCTTATTTTTCCTCTCTTATCTTCTCCATAAATCTTTTACCCAACCTAAACCAAGAAATTCTTAAGTTATCTCTTGCAAATAAACCATCGATCCATCTCACAAAGTCTTTTTCTCCATCAAAAATTCCAAGATTAGTGTTAAACTTTTTTTTTAGTCAATGCACACTTTTATGGGTTTTGAATCAGTTGTAGGCATTTCACATTTGTTAATCCTCCATCAAAAAAATGAAGAACGAATTTTTATAAATTTTTTTTTTCATCATGCCGACCCGATGGTTTTTCTTCATGTTTTTTCATCGTTTTTGGCCCGATGGTTTTCATAATGTCGGCCCGATGGTTTTCATCATGTATTTTCACATGGTGGTCTGATGGCCTTGGCCCGATGGTTTTCATCATGTATTTACACATGGCGGCCCGATGGTTTTCATCATGTATTTTCAAATGGCGGCCAAGTGAAAATACATGATGAAAACCATCGGGTCAAGGCCATCGGGCCGCCATTTGAAAATACATGATGAAAACCATCGGGCCAAGGCCATCGGGCCGCCATGTGAAAATACATGATGAAAACCATCGGGCCAAGGCCATCGGGCCGCCATGTGAAAATACATGATGAAAACCATCGGGCCAAGGCCATCGGGCCGCCATGTGTAAATACATGATGAAAACCATCAGGTCAAGGCCATCGGGCCGCCATTTGAAAATACATGATGAAAACCATCGGGCCGCCATGTGAAAATACATGATGAAAACCATCGGGTCAAGGCCATCGGGCCGCCATGTGAAAATACATGATGAAAACCATCGGGTCAAGGCCATCGGGCCGCCATTTGAAAATACATGATGAAAACCATCGGGTCAACCCATCGGGTCAAGGCCATCGGGCCGCCATTTGAAAATACATGATGAAAACCATCGGGCCAAGGCCATCGGGCCGCCATGTGAAAATACATGATGAAAACCATCGGGTCAAGGCCATCGGGCCGCCATGTGAAAATACATGATGAAAACCATCGGGCCAAGGCCATCGGGCTGACATGATGAAAACCATCGGGCCAAAAACGATGAAAAAACATGAAGAAAAACCATCGGGCCAAAAGCATCGGGTCGGCATGATGAAAAAAAAAATTATAAAAATTCGTTCTTCATTTTTTTGATGGAGGATTAACAAATGTGAAATGCCTACAACTGATTCAAAACCCATAAAAGTGTGCATTTACTAAAAAAAAAAGTTTAACACTAATCTTGAAATTTTTGATGGAGAAAAAGACTTTGTGAGATGGATCGATGGTTTATTTGCAAGTGATAACTTGAGAATTTCTTGGTTTAGGTTGGGTAAGAGATTTATGGAGAAGATAAGAGAGGAAAAATAAGAAAATGTGAAGAAGAGAAGAGAAGAAGAGATGAAGAGAGAACCGGGTGAGGTGAAGAAATTTGCCTAGATGAAGAAGAAGAAGAAGACAGTGCGAAGAAGAAGAAGAAAGTGCAGTGGGTCAAATGTAAAAGTAAGGGCAATTTTGTCCAACCAAAGTCTTTGGGTAGAGGTTGCAAAAATTAGTGGAGCCTGGGTAGTTTTGTAACTGTTTTCTGATTTTTGGGCAATTTTGCTAAATTTCCTATTATTATTATTATTATTATTAGTTATTTAATTTTAATCATTACAAATTATACGTTGAATGAGAAAAATGCTATTTTTATTTTATACGTTGTTTGACATAATATGAGTAGCAGCTACCAAACCATCTACACAAAGCTGAATGGAATATAAAAAAAAAAAAAATGGTAACATTAAGGGCTCGTTTGTTTTTTCTACTTAAGTTTGAATTTGATATATTAAGGTATTTTTTAATTATTTTTTAAATTGATCAAACAACTTAAAAATACTAAAAAATTAATTTAAACTAAAAAGTTAAAAATTTTGACTTATCACTTATCACTAAATTATAATTATAATATTTTCTTCTAAAACTATAATATTTCCTTCCATTATTATCATTCTTATATTAAGGTATTTCTAAATTTATTTTTATTCAAATATTTTTATGTAAAAAAAAATAAACAATCAATACTTTTATTCAGTAGATAAAAAAAAAAATATCATCTACGTTTTAGTCTTTAAAAAAATTCATACATACTCAACCTTCAAATTAAAAAAACAAACTACCTAAGACACGGAAATACATAGTACAGAAAGGGAGTCAAAACGATTATAAAATTCTTCTACCAAACATTTATCGGTTGTGAATTTTATCCACCAACTCAAAAAAGAAGAGTTTCAAGTATTATTGAAGTGTTCATCTATTAAATATTATTATAAAATGTAGAGATAATGTATTAAATATAGGCATGATTGCATGTTGTAGGATTCTTAAGCATATCTTGCCATGTTGATTACATGATAATTAACAATCATGGACGGTGTCGTTTACCCTTCACAAGTAATTATAAACAAATTGTTAATAACATGGAAAGATACTTGTAGTATTATTCTAAATCATATTGCAATTTTTTCTTTCTTTTATTTTATTTTTTTGGATGATTGGTAGGTCAGTCAGCCTATAGTAAATTGAAGAATATAATTTTTTTTATAGCTAAAAAAGTCTTGACCCGCATATTAAAATAATTGTAAGGAACAATCAATAATTATATGACCACCGTCTAATGTGATTCAATAGCAAAGGCACTCATTCAGCCTGGTAATATCCTAAGTTTGAGTCGCCAGCACCGAAAGTGGTATGTCAAAAAAAAAATCAATAATTATATGAGTTGATCAATGCCCTTATTTATTGATCAATATTGAGAGTTTTCTGAAATCAATATTGAGAGCATTGAATTTTTGAAATAAGAAATGTTTTGAGAAATGATTAGTCAAATAAATATTTTTGAAAAACAATTGAGCATCTTTATCTGGATGAAGTTGGATGTGGAGGGCCAAAATGCAAGCACCCACGGGCCACAACACAATTCCATATTTATTCAAAAGGTCTCATAATTACTTTGTTGTTTGGAAGCACTCCTACCCACCCAATACACTCCACTTCTCTTTTATTTTTATGACTTGTCAATAGTATAGAACCACTTTCTTTCTTTTTCTTTCCGATTTTTTCTATTTTTCTTTGATTTAATGATTATAGGACCTTAATTTATTGACTTGTATAGAGTATTAAGTATATGACCTTTATATTTTGTATTATATATATATATATATATATATTATATACAACAATAAAATGTAAATCAATCCCCTAAACTTGTAACGTGAGAAGTATTTTTTTTTTTTTTACCAATCAAGATCAGTCACTATTTACTCGACCTGAATATCTACTTTTATAATTGGGAAACATCTACTCCTACAATATGAGGAGAAAACTCTCCACGTATATGGGTATAAATGTGCATAGTATAACTCAAATCTCCACCACTAAGGTGGATGAGGAGTTGCACAAACCACTTGAACTATAAGTGTATGAACATGTGAGAAGGATTTAATGGCCATACCTTTTACACAATTATACAAAATACCTTATTAGTTAAACAAGTTAATAGTAATAATATATACACATCCACTTATAGTTCAAGTGGTTAGTGCACCCATCATCTACGTTAGTGGTGAATGTTCAATCTCACTATACCTATTTACAAGTATGTATGGAGAGTTTTCTCCTCATATTGTGAGAATAAATATCTTTCAGCTGTGGTAGTAGATATAGGATCCCGACAAGCTTCTAACTAATTTTATAACTGTACAATTCAAAAATAAATAAATAAAGAAGAAGTTAGTAGTCATATTTTTATATTTGCATTAGTGTAAGATCAAATCAGAAGTGTTTTTATGAAAAAGGAAAATGATTTTGAATGATAACATTTTTTTTATGGCACTTAATAAATAGAATATCTGGCAATCTTTATTGTCAATTTTAAATAGACATAAATACTTTTGATCATACTAGAATTACGATAAAGGGTTCTGATATTGTCACTCATAAATATAATTTATACACTATTTTACAAGTATATACATATTTAAAAATTAAAAATTAAATCATTAGCACACATTATAATGCCAATAGTATTCTTATTAAAATCTTTACTTATTTTCACACAATTTATTTGTAAATCCTCTTAAATTATTTATACACTCAATTTAATTCTTACATTATCATATTAGTTTAAAAATACATAAACATCCATTATATTTCTTTTTGAATAAAAAAAGAATTAATTGTTTTTTAAAAAAAAAGTTGTAATATATAACATAATTAATTTCTTTTATGAATTCTCAAAAAAAAAATTTTAATAAAAATTAAAATGTCTATCATTAACTATTAAAAAACATTAAACTGACATTCAAAAATTGACTTATCACCTTCATAATTCTATCGTTGTTCTAAATTTATAATGGTTAACAAATTATCATTGGCATTAGCAGTAAAAGTAAATAACATACTTAATTTTTCTCAATAAATAAAAAATTCTCATGGATAAATATCAACGTATGCCTCACCCTTTTTGTTGTTGAACATTATACCTCACTTTTTGTTTGTTAATAGTATTCATAACTAAACATAAAAGAAAGACAAGAAAAAAGTTCAATTTAAAATTTTAAAAATTACATAGATCAAAGTCCTATATAAGATTTCTTTTTTTATTACTTTGGTCTTTGTTGTATGGTAATCATGCATTTTATGGAAAAAATTAATACTTAAAATGGAATTAGTAGAGGTGGGTGTGGTTCAGTCTGGTTCAGTTTTGGCCAAAACCGATAAAAATCGACAATTGATCGGTTTTTGAAAAAGTGAACCAAACTGATAACCGAGAATAAAATGAACCAAACCAAATTGAATTGAACCGGTTTGGTTTGGTTCGGTTCAGTTGGTTTGTGAACCTATCAAACCATATAAATTATAACACACACTATATATACTCAATACCATCACCACACTAAGAGATTCAATTATTTCAGTTTCTGATCAACAAACTCAAATCTCCTAAGGACCCATTTCACTAAGAAACCAGACAATCTTATAGAACAAAAATTAATGTTTAAAAACACGTAAAAAGAAGAAACGCAGCAGATCAAGATCGTATTTACAAATAAAAAAAAAAGCAAAGAAATGCATAAAGAGAAAAAAGAGAGATTGATTTGGACATGAGAAAGCGACCTTGAGTGTGAAAAGAGACTTGTCGAACAAAAAAATCAGAGCTCCGATGGGGTTCTCGGGCGTTGGTTGATGTGTCAGCTGCGTAAATGAAAGTAGTAAAAAAAAACAAGGAGTCTTCTTTGTCAAAAATTCAGCGAGAGAAAATGAGTGAAATGTAATGTAAATAAGTACAAAGAAGACTTACCAGTCGAACAGAGGAGATGACGAAGAGGGGAGGCGACGACTAGAGGCGCAACAACGAGAAACAGAGGCAGCGACTGAAGGCACGACGAGGAGGAGGGGAGGCGGCGGCTGGAGGCGCGACGAGGAGGAGGGGACGCAGTGGCTAAAGGCTAGACGACGAGGAAGGGATGAGGGGATGCGGTGACTGGAGGCTAGTCTGAAGAAGAAGAGAACTGAAGCAAGCTAGGTTTATATATATGCCGTTTCTGGTTCCGTTTCGGTTCGTCAGTTTGAGGCTCCAAATCGAGAACCGAACTAACTCATTTGGTTTTGAAAAATCCAACCGAATTGAACCAATGAAATGTTTCGAACCGGTTGGACCAGTTCGGTTCATTGGTTCGGTTCAGTTTGGTGATTTTATGCCACACCCATAGGAATTAGGGTTTAATTAGGGTGTATATATGGTATACTTTTTTTTTTTAAAATAAAAGGTTTAATTATAGTTGATAATAATGTTATTAGTGGGTGTACATAATATTTAATTTATTTTTAATTTAAATAGTATGTCTTTATTTTATTTTGAGATAATTTTATAAGTAATTTTTCTTTTAATATGAGTATATAAATTATATTTATGAAGGATAATATCGTCACCTTACATTAAAATAGTATCTCTAATTTATGCATAGAAAACATAAGTACCTAACTATAGGTAAAAACAAGCTTTCAAAAAAAAAAAAAAATACAGGTAAAAACATACTCTATTTATCTATATCTTCAAATGGTTGTATTAGTAATGGGTGAATTGCACTAAGATACCCTGAGTTCATCTTTAATCACACGTATAATATCAATTTTTCGTTTATTACACTCAAGTACCCTACTTTTAGTTGATCAAATTAAAACTAACGGTTGACCCTTTTTAAAAATGACAAAACTACCCTTATTAACAACTATAAAAAATAACATTGAAAAATAATAATTAAAAAAATAATATTTAAAAATAATAATAATTATCCCAAACAATCACTATTCATCATATCCACCATTACCATCTCTACCATCACCATCTTCCTTATTCACCATCCATTCATCTTCCATATTTAATTCATTCAATCTCCCATCCATCTTCCAAAATCAATCCATCAACCATCTCATTAATCTTTCACAAATAACCCATCAACCATACTTCCAAAATCAAAAAACATCACAAAAAAAAAAAAAAAAATTCGGTGGAGCACATATCTACTCCACCTGCAAGTGCAACGGAGCAAGCTCCATCTGTGCGATGGAGCTCTCTCCGTTCGACGACGGAGCCGCTCCATCTAACAAATCCATGAAGAAGACTATGTGAAACTGGAAACAGCAACTCTTCGTCGAAGCCGCCACGATCCTGCTTCGCTATCTCTCGCTACACTCAAGTCCATCTACGGCGAATCATCGGCTCCTGGAGAAGTTGTGAAGGTAGACATAAAATCATCCCCCAACAAATTTGTAGTCTGAAACGGTGATAATGATTAAGGAGTTACACTGCCACATGGAGTTAAATAATTTTTTTTTATTATTTTTTTGAAATATAAAGGAAGAGATCTGGAAAAATCTCTTCCATTTAAAAAAAATTTTAAAAATTTTTAAGAGATTTTTTTTTTTGAAATGATAAAGGAAGAGATCTGGAAAAACATTTCCAGATCTCTTCCCTTTAAAAAAATATTTTTAATTTTTTTAATGTAAATGAAGATATCTGAAAAAAAAAATTCAGATCTCTTCTATTTTTAAAATATTTTTAATATATATTGTTCTATTTTAAAAAGTATTTTTAATTTTTTAAATTAATTAAAAAATGACTTGACGTGTTCTTATTGGCTAGATAATTTTTTTTAAAAAAAATTACACGTAAAAGACCAATTTTCCCTTAAACCGTTTGGCCAACCGTTAGTTTTAACTTAGTCAACTGAAAGTAGGGTATTTGAGTGTAATAAATGGTAAACTGGTATTATACGTGTAATTAAAGATAAATTTAGGGTACTTTAATGCAATTCACCTATTATTAATTAATTTATTTATTTTTGGCCCTTAAGTTTGGTGGCCAATAGAATTGAAAAACAGAAACTATCTTATTCTTCACACATTGTTTTTTGGTGGTGCTTGTTGGGGCCCTCTAGAAATAGTCATTACAATTACAAGGCACGCCTCTATTATCCACTTGGTTTTTACTAAAATTAAAAGCAACCAACATAATAACACTAAAAACGTGTGATAACTGATAACCCAATAATTTTAGAAAATATTACAATAATTAATATATATATATATAAAAAAAAAAAAAAAAAGGGAAAACATTATCATGATGTGTGAGGAAAGTCGTCAGCAATGACAACTTAATGTTAATATAAAATTATATCAAATCATAAAGTGGAATCATAGGTGTATTTTATTTTATGACGGTAAATGTACATGATAATCATACACAAATAGCACAAAGAGTGGCTGAAAAATCATGCCTAACAAAATATCATAAGTATGACCAGGTGTTGCACAAAATCAAAGCTATTTAATTGTGAAAAATGGTAATTAGCCAGTGATATGAAAAAAATTTACGTAATTATAAGATTAATAATAAGTCTATCGAAATCTGTCGAGATTAATTATTTAAGCTATAAATGAATATGTAAATTTATTTAGTAGCTAATATTGTAAGATAATAGTATAATTGATTTCTACGTGATAGTTTGTTTTGATTTAGTATATACAATGACTTACTAAAAGTAAATTAAAATAAATAAATCCATCAAAATTTAATGTATATGATTATGTTATAAGCATAAATGCATAATTGTTAAATACATCCAATATGATTTGAATGAAAAATCTGAATAAATCGAATTCAAAAAATGTTTCTCTTTATAGAACTCTTTTTTTAAAAAATAAAATAAAAAATCAGGTGCATACTTTGTAGTTTGTTGTGTAATTAAAAAAAAGATCATGTTAATATGTGAATTTAAATAAAAATAAAATTTATTTTTTTAATACTTTAATATATAATTATTTATATTTTGAAAATATAAATATAAATCCATCTAATATGGCAGGTTGATAAGGATGTTTATTCAGTGTGCCAAGTCAATGTTCCAATTCGAATCAGGTGTGATATATATATATATATATATATATATATATATATATATATATATATAAGAATAAATAACACACAAATTTTTTAAAGTTTGTTCTTCTATAAATGGGAACAACTTTTAGGTTTCTTGGTAAATATCTCCCCTACCATTAGTAAAATTTTATTTAATTTAATGGTTAATCAGGTTTGTAAAAAGGATCAAAATGCTGCTAAAATAATATATAAAATTATTAAAATTTATTAAATAAAAAATAGTTAAAATATTTATCATCTATCTCAATTATTTTTTTTAATAAATGTTAATAATATTATATATTATTTTAAAGGTATTTTAATTTTTTTTATAGTTAAATCAAGTTAATCATTAAATTGAATGAATTTTAATTAATAGGTCTTTACCAATAAATTTATTTTTATTCGTAGAAAAACGAATTAAAGAGTATCTAGGTGATATTTGTTATACATATAAATATAAATTTTTTTGTGTTAGAAGGTTTGCACTGAAATGTTGTCCAAAATACATTTTGTGTGTAAAACAAAACAAAATCCTGAAACTGAACCAAAGACAACACTTTCAGTGACCTTTTCCAGTCACCATATAAAATAATAGACAGATGGAGTGTTAGAAAATAAAGCATGCTCATGCTTTGTCGGCCATCTCTCTCTCACTCTATCTCATAGTCTCATATGAATATCCTCCCCATTTACACAAAGCAAGTTTTCTAAATGATTACGTGCAAAGACTAAAAGTGACTTGCTTGGTTTCTGTGCTCATAATGATAATCAAGAAAGTTGATATTCATTGCACTTGAGTTTTTTCTTTTTTTCTCTTTTTTTTTATCATTTTGATATCTCCATGACTTGGAAAAGAAATTAGATTGCTGATGTTCATTCAATGCATATCTGTTTTTATTAAAATTATTGGTCTTCGTTGTAAAATATTTTCTGGGGGGGTTTGAGATTCTCCTTCTAGTTTCCCAGAAAGTTGGTAGTTTCCTTGGTTGGCTTCTTCTTTTTCTCATTGGTCCTGAATTCTTTGAGGTATGTAAAGTGTCAATCCATACAGTTTTGTGTATAATCTATAGAGTTGTTGATTCTTGAATATGATTCCACTGTTTTAATTCCTATGTGTTGTTGTGTATCCATTTATAGTCTTGTATTGTGAAAAATCTGAGAGCAATATGAGAGCACAAAGTCAAAGGGCTGGTACTAGATAGGTTTGTATCTGGGCAGTTCATGTTTTGTTCTTTTGTTTGGATGTTTATTAACCATGACATTCCAATTCTTATCGTGAATACGAAATCCTAGTACATGTTCTTTTCATTCCTTTTTTTTTTTTATGAATATGGAGAGAATAATATCATATAGGTTTTTCATTATGTTTGTTCTTGTCATTCCCCTTCTGGTTCATCAAACCAGAGGACTTAACATTGAGGGTCAGCATCTTCTTGATATAAAAAGTAAACTTGTTGACAAATTGAATAATCTGGGTGATTGGAATCCAAATGATCCCACTCCTTGTGGATGGATAGGTGTTAATTGCACCAATATTGACTATGATCCTGTTGTTTGCTCCCTTGACTTGAGCTCGATGAATCTTTCGGGTTGGTTGTCTCCAAGCATTGGGGGATTAGTTCATTTGACTCATCTTGATCTTTCCTTCAATGAGTTGTCAAGGAATATACCTAAAGAGATTGGGAATTGTTCAAGTTTGGAGGTTCTTACTTTGAACAACAATAAATTTGAAGCCAATATTCCCAAAGAATTGGGCAAACTTTCTGGTTTGACAGCCTTGAATATATACAACAATAGAATATCCGGTCCTTTCCCGGAGGAGATTGGAAATCTTGCTTCCTTGTCACAGTTGGTTGCTTATAGCAACAATATTAGTGGATCGCTGCCGCGTTCTCTTGGGAACCTTAAAAGATTGAGCAGTTTCAGAGCAGGGCAGAATTTGATATCAGGAAGTTTACCTTCAGAGATTGGTGGATGTGAGAGCTTGGAATATCTTGGTCTTGCTCAAAATAAGTTAAGTGGCGACTTGCCGAAAGAAATTGGAATGCTGAAGAATTTGACAGATGTGATCCTCTGGGACAATGACCTTTCTGGGTTTGTTCCTAAGGAGATTGGAAATTGTACCAATTTGGTGACTCTTGCACTCTATGATAACAAGCTTGTCGGAGCAATACCAAAGGAGCTTGGAGAGCTTGTGTCTTTGAGGAAGTTATACATTTACAGGAATGAGTTGAATGGAACAATTCCAAGAGAGATTGGAAACCTTTCTTTGGCAAAAGAGATTGATTTCTCGGAGAACTCATTGACCGGTGAGATACCAATTGAGTTCAGTAAGATTCCAGGGTTGGAATTGCTTCATCTTTTCGAGAACCAGCTTACCGGTGTTATTCCAGTTGAGCTCGCCTATTTGAAGAATTTGTCAAGGCTCGATCTCTCGATAAATTTCCTCACAGGAACTATTCCGTTGGGGTTTCAATACTTGCAAAATCTGACCATGCTGCAGCTATTTGGCAACTCATTGGTTGGTGGCATTCCACAAAGTCTTGGAGTATATAGCAAACTCTGGGTAGCTGATCTATCAGATAACTATTTAACAGGAAGGATTCCACATTACCTCTGCAGAAATTCTAACCTGACTTTTCTGAACTTGGGATCTAATAAGCTCACTGGAAATATTCCAGCTGGGGTTACAATGTGCAAAACATTGGTGCAGCTTCGTCTGGTTGGAAACAGCTTTAGTGGGAGTTTTCCGTCTGATTTGTGCAAATTGGAAAACCTCTATGCAGTTGAATTGGACCAGAACAAGTTCAGCGGACCAATACCGTCTGAGATTGGTAACTGCAGTGCTTTGCAAAGGCTACATCTTTCTGATAACTACTTTACAGGTGAGTTGCCAAGGGAGGTTGGTAACCTTTCTCATCTGGTGACCTTCAATGTCTCCTCAAATTTTCTCACGGGAAGGATACCGCAAGAAATTTTTAATTGTAAGATGCTTCAACGACTTGATCTCAGTCGGAATAATTTTGTGGGTGCTTTGCCAACAGAGATAGGAACCCTTTCCCAATTGGAACTTCTCAAGCTTTCTGATAATGAACTTTCGGGGAATATACCTGTGCAGCTCGGAAGTCTCTCCCGTTTGACTGAGTTGCAAATGGGCGGCAACTCATTTTCCGGCAATATGCCAATCGAGTTGGGTGCCCTTTCAAGCTTGCAAATTGCATTGAATCTTAGTTATAACAACCTCTCCGGGGTAATTCCTCCTGAGCTTGGGAACCTTGTTTTACTAATAGAACTTCTGCTCAACGACAACCATTTGACTGGTGAAATCCCAGGATCTTTTGAGAATCTGTCAAGCTTACTTGGGTGCAACTTTTCCAACAATAACTTGATGGGGCCTATACCTTCCTTACAGCTCTTCCAAAACATGGACGTTAGCAGTTTCGTTGGAAATAAAGGGCTCTGTGGTAAACCTCTTCATGATTGTAATCAACCAAGATCTTCTCTTCCTCCCCTGCAAGACACCAATAAGAAAAATATCCGTTTAGGTAAACTTGTTGCCATAGTTGCAGCAGTTATTGGTGGAGTTTCTCTTGTTTTAATTGTAGTTATCTTATATTTCATGAGGCGTCCAATTGAGATTGTTGCTCCTGTGCAAGACAAACCATTATCGTCAACAGTTTCAGACATTTACTTTCCCCCAAAGGAAGGATTCACTTTCCGGGAATTGGTTCTGGTCACAGAAAATTTTGACGAGAGATTTGTGATTGGCAGAGGAGCTTGTGGAACTGTATATAGAGCTGTCTTGCCAACTGGTCTTACTATTGCTGTTAAGAAGCTAGCATCCAACAGAGAGGGCAACAACAATGTGGACAATAGCTTCCGTGCTGAAATTCTGACTTTGGGAAATATCAGGCATCGAAATATTGTTAAGCTGTATGGCTTCTGCTACCACCAAGGTTCCAATCTTCTCCTCTACGAATACATGGCATTGGGAAGTCTCGGAGAACTGCTTCATGGAACATCCTGTAGTCTTGATTGGCAGACAAGGTTCAAGATCGCCTTGGGGGCTGCTGAGGGACTTTCTTATTTGCATCATGACTGCAAGCCTAGAATTTTTCACCGTGATATAAAGTCCAATAACATACTTCTTGATGATAGATTTGAAGCTCATGTTGGTGACTTTGGACTAGCAAAAGTGATTGACATGCCACAGTCTAAATCAATGTCTGCTATTGCAGGTTCTTATGGCTACATTGCTCCTGGTAAGCTATATTTGGAGCCCTTTTGTTCACGAGTCATTGTTGCAATTTTTAGGATTTTGAAGGGTAAATGTTTTGTGTCTAATATTGCAGTTGAAATATGGCATAATGTTTCTGAAAAAGAAAAACCATTTTTTTACATGTCATTATAGTCTATCAAGCTAAGTAAGCTGATTGAATTTCGATTCCTTTTAGGGTACTATGTCTTCTTGATTGAAAATAAGATTAAAATGTCTAAAAGCAAAGAACCCCGATCACAATTTAATAAGTTGCAGTTCTTTTCAAAGTTTATAAAATTAAATCTTAAGTTCCAGAAACCTTTGTTATTTTTACAGTGTTTTAGAGTTTTGTGGTGCACTCTTTATCTCCTTGCCCTCCCATTTTCCAAGATTTCCAGTGCGTATAAACCAACTAAAAAGACCAACACAATTTTGATCTTGAACGGTTGCATTCCTGCGTCCATCCAATGCCTATTCTCTCTAAGTGAAACATGGACAACAAGATATCAGATCCTAGCCAAAAGTAAGCACATATTTGTGTTTAGAAAGTTACTTGATTTGAGCTTTCACGGAACATTTTGGTAAAGAACTTCAATATTTCATTAGACAATAGTTTTCTAAGTTTCCAGTACTTGTGGTGGAAGTATTTTGAAGATGGAACTTGCTCAGAATTCAAGCTATTTAAGCTAATTCCTTTCATTTATGCTCTTAAAATGACTACTGACCGATGATCGTAACCATATTATTGCAGAGTATGCTTACACCATGAAAGTTACGGAAAAATGTGACATCTATAGCTATGGAGTTGTCCTCCTGGAATTGCTGACTGGCAGAACACCTGTCCAGCCACTAGACCAAGGTGGTGATCTTGTAACGTGGGTGAGAAATTACATCCGGAATAATTCCTTGTTATCCGGAATACTTGATGCTCGACTGAATCTAGAAGATGAGAGAGTTGTCTCTCACATGACCACTGTCTTAAAAATTGCTTTAATGTGCACTAGTATGTCACCCTTTGACCGCCCAACAATGCGAGAAGCTGTTTTAATGCTTATAGAGTCCAATAGGCGCGAGGAACATTTTGATTCCTCCCCTAGTTATGGTACTGATAAGGAAGATGAATCCTGATTATAGTTCAATAATTTTGGTTAACCAGGATGATTTTTTAGTGACTGATTCATCCATATGTATTATTTACAAAATGTAGCAGAAAACCGCCTTGTAAATTCTCAACACGACATTGCCTCCATTTTATGCTTCACTCATTTATATACCTAGAGATTGATAGCTTCACTCTTCATAGATTGATACTGTCCCAACCCCAGCTGACCAAAATCAAGAAGTATCCTTGCATGCTATGGCCAATTAGTATAGTAATGCTTCCTATCAGTAATGTCTGCACTCTCCGTGGATTAATGCCTTGTGTGTCACAAGCTTAAGTTGTATAAAGATTCAAATTCGAAGATCCCTGTCGATGAGTATATGAAATGTGACTTGTGCATCATTTGTAGCAAGACTGAACACGGGGATCAATCAAGTAAGTAAACCTTTGACTTGTTCTCGGTTAGAAACCAAAACATATATAACATGTGAGGTCATAAGGCATCCATAATAAGCACAGCCAAACAGAGCTCAAAAGGTGAGTAGTCGTGGCCAGTGGGCTAGTTTTTTGTTGTTTCATTCAAGAGCATATATTAAGTGTTGAGAGCAAGTCCAGTGGAGTAACAATTTGGTGTGAATTGGTGTTATTTGGTGCTTGAATTGAGCAAACCCCAATTTTCAAGAAAAAAATTAGTATGAATGAATAGTATCATATAAAATTTGGTGTAATACTATTCATCCATACTAAATTTATTAATTTTTATAAATTTCTTATTTTATTTTTTTTATATCTTTTTATCAATTTAATATATTTATAAAATTTGATAAATAATAAAATTTATAAAATTTGATAAAGTCTAATGGAGCAACAATTTTCAAGAAAAAAATTAGTATGGATGAATAGTATCATATAAAATTTGGTGCAATACTATTCATCCATATCAAATTTATTAATTTTTATAAATTTCTCATTTTATCCTTATTTGGTTAGTGCAAACAAATTTTATTTTTTTATATTTTTTTATTAATTTAATATATTTATAAAATTTGATAAATAATAAAATTTATAAATCACAATATTATAAAAAATATACAGTTGGAAAGATCTCGTCGAGATCTTCAAAATGAATCCAATATTATATATAAATTATTTAATTTATTTCATCCATTTTTTATCTCATCTCTAAATTTTTTATTTTTAATTAAATTTTTAATAATTATAATATAAAAATACAGAAATATAATAAAAATAATAACATTAAAATTAAGTAAAATTAAATATATATCCAAAATTAAAATATAAAATAAAAAAAATTAAAATATAATTTAATAATAAAACACACGATACTAAAAATTCTAAATAATCATTTAGTAATTCGGAAGGTTATATCTACTTCCTTTAGAACCACCAAAAATAAAGAAGCTCACCTTGCACTTGGTAATATATTAATTGAACATTTGTAGTAGTAATATAGTAATCCAAAATTAGATATGAAAATATTTATGAGTTTTAGTGAAAAAATTGAATAAAGTGTGTTTATTAAATTAAAATTTTATGTGTTAAAAGTATGTTTAAAGTAAAGTATGATTTGATCAACTATTAAAAAAAATATGTAACTCGTTACGTGAATAATTATTTTTTAATATTATATGATTAATTATTTAAGTATATTAAAAAAATTAATTAATTTTATATAAGTTATTAAATAAAATTAATTAATGTTATATAAATAATATAATATTTTTCAAAGATATGATTGACAGCAAGTGGCGGAGGAGTACGGGAGTGTTGTAGAAATCTGCAACGTATCACGCATCCTAGCGTGCCGACTGCCCCGGCTTTTACGCTTTTGATGTTTTTTACTTAATTGACTTTTCAATTGCAGTCTTGTCACCTTGTCAGTCACTTTCTGCTCTACAGTACATTTCCAACTACTCATTTTTTCTACTTGGATTTTAGATTATATATATTGAAAAAATTACCTTGAACTTACTTTTTTATAAACTAAAACAACTTCATCAATTTCTCTTGAGTGAGTGGATGCAGACCATTAACCCATTTATGAATTGAGTGGGATTCAACTAGAATTGCACTATTTTCAATCAAATTTCATAATTGGTAATTATTTTCAATCTAATTCCACAATTAAATTAAGAATATAAATATTATTTTTGTAAAAATTAATAATAAATAGTTGTATTTATTTTTAAAAAAATAATATAAATATTTTATTTTAAACTAAATTTAATTTAAATAATAAAATTTTTATTATTAATTTAAAATAATTTTATTTTATTTAAAATTAATTCAATCTAATTTTATACTTAACAATCTCAAGTTATATAAAACATAAAACACAACAAATTTTTTTGTCCAATCTCATACTACACCAATCAAGAGATAATACTATTTTTAGTCAAATATGTACTGCACAAACACATGACAATACTAATTAGTCAAATCCAATCTCATAAAAATAGTTCAATCCAATTTTGTGAACCAAACGCAACCTTAAAGTATATCTTATGATCCTTTTTTTTTTTTTTTAAAGATATAATTACAAGATTAACAATTGCAGGGACCTGTCGAGATTAATCATTAAACGCGCAGTCCGGATATCTACTCCCACAATAAAGGGAGAAAACTACCCACACGTGCTGGTAAATGTGTATGGTGGGACTTACACATGCACTTTTGAGGTGGGAGAGATGTGCACTAACCACTTGAGTTATGAGTCATTTGCTCATTCTTCAATAAGTACGCGATGAGAGTTCAGATAGTTATTCATAATTTATTTCATCTCTCTGATGGGCAGTGATAGTCAGGATTTTTTCTAATTATGTTACATTAATATTAGCCTGGATATATTTAACCATCACCACTGAGATAGAAAGAATGTATAAATTAAGTGAATATTTAATAAAATAAAATAAATACAAAAGAAAAAAGGAATGGAGATTATGAAAATAAATGAATTAATGGTTAGAATGAGAGTTTAGTTTTTTTTGAAAAAAAAAATAATAATTTGATATTTAAAGAAAGGAACATTACTCAAATTCATATCCTCAAAGTGTAAGTGTGAAAGATATACCACTAAGTCAACCTTATCTTGTCAACAACATCCATATTAATTTGAATTAAGCTTACCAAAAATATTACTAGTTACTTAATATTCATAAGATAACACCTTACCATATTATTTAAATGAAAACGGAAACTTCTAGTAACTGATATGCTTGAATAATCTTTCTTTATAGAATGACAGAAAAAAGAAAATCATCTTTCTAGATCGATAGTAAACGTACACCACACAAATCTTTATTAAGGTTTTTTTTTATTATTTAAAATCTGATACAAATTAAATTAGGGGTCTGTTGGGACCTGACCAGATCAAACGCTACTAGTTCGATTCGGAATGATAACTCCCACTATGGATGAGGGACCTCCCTACACTTTATGATTTAATGAGTAAATGTGATATTCGAACTCATATCACAAACATGAAGGAAAAAGTGTTCAACCATTTTAATACTAATAGATATGCCTTTATTGAGTTATTTGATTCTCAATTTATTTATTTTTAAATGATTTATGTTTAGCACAAACATTTATAAATGTTATTGGACAATGAATATTCATTGAATTTTAAAAAAATGATTTGTTTTTTTTTTAAAGCGGACACCAAATGAGTTATAAGTGTGCCGGTAAATACTCATAATAGCATCATTAATGTGGATTAGAAAAATACACACCACATAGACGTGAGAAAATGTATAAATGGAATACTATATAATATAAAAGGTGAACTTTGTATCTATTATTTGCGTCTTATACTGTAGTACTTATTTTAAAACCAGTAATTAAATTCAAATTAAACCAGAATTTTATAATAAACAGTTTGAATTAAATGGCTTAATTGTGGGTTAAAGCAGTACTTATTTTCTCCTAATAAATGACTTTAGACTTACATTTCTTATAGATCTTGTATTGTTAGCCCACCAAAGAAATAGAATAATTTAATGACGTTGAAAAATGATAAACAACTTGATACATCAATCTCTAGGTATGACAAATGACCTGAATTGGTGTCAGCTCTTTACATGGTTTAATTACTCAAATTTATTTCTAAAAAAATTATCAAGTGATTTTTATAAAACATATATGTCTTGGGCAATACGTCTAATAGTATTTTTAATACAAAATACTTTGTATACTTTTTAAAAAAATTCTGTAATATAGAAAAAATATTTCTTTGATTTATTTAAAACTACTTTCATATAATTGAACATCTATTTTTTTTTGTGAGGGGTGTTCTAGCTGGTTTGATGCAGAATCAACTATTCATACCTTTTGGGGCTGTTCTTTGTTGAAGGCAATTCGGAAAGGTTGTAGTAGCTGGGCGAAGCTGCCAGTAGGGTCGGATTTGAGCTTTCTAGATTTTCTTTTTGCAGCAAAATCTCATCTCAAGCAGGAGGAGTTTGAGCTTCTTTGCGTGGTGTTATGGCACATTTAGTTTAGGCACAATAAAGTCGTCCATGGTCAGCTACTTCTTCCTGTTGGCAACATTTTGGAGTGGTCGTCTTCTTTCCTGGATGAGTTTCAAGAAGTCAATACTCATCCTCCAGCGACTGCCGTCGGTCCCATGCCTACTCCTGTTTGGTCTCCTCCCCTTACTGGTGTGTTCAAGTTAAATGTTGATGCTAACTTAGCTGTTAATGCAGGTTTGGTTGGTATAGGTCTTGTTATTAGGGATGCTTTCGGTCGAGTTAGGGCAGCTAGCTCAATCAAGTTGACAGCCTTTTTTTTTCCTCTTTTGGCTGAAGTGGTAGTCATTTTCCATGGTGTTCGGCTTGCTTTCAATTCGGGTTTTTTGCCTGTCCTGGTGGAATATGATGCTTTGGGCGCGATTAACGTCCTCAAGGAAGACTCTATTCCATGTTCGGATTTGGGTCTTGTTATTTTTGATATTTTTCTTGTTTGTCGTAGCTTGAGTGTTTTAAGTTTTTCTTTAATTCATAGAGGTGTGAATAAAGTTGCTGATGCTCTCGCTAAAGCCACCTTATCTTTTATTTATAATGTTGTTTGATCTAAGTCTTGCCCTCTTTTGGTGGAGTTGTTGGTCTAGTGAAATTTTTCAGGCTAGTGTGTTGTTTGCAATATATTTCTTACTTTTTTAAAAAAAAAAAATATTGTTAGATATATTATTTATAATTTCCAACAAATATTTATTTTTTATAGGAAATAATATTCATAATTTTAGTCTCATGGAAGTCCTTCCAACAATGTCGTCGTTGTCTTCTATGATAGGTAATAATATTTTTTGTAAACAAGTAACTTGCAAAAGCAAGCAAAGTGCAGACAAAACGAAACCTCCTTTTCTAAGGGCTCTCTCCAAATATATCAGTCATTACTATCAAAGATCTTAATAGTTATATTAATAATATCCGTGAGAATCTCTTAAAAAGATTTTACGCTAATCAAGATAATTTTTAAACTTTTTTTTTATTAAATAAAAAGTAAATTAAATTATATACGTAAAATATTTTATGATCCGTTTGAAATTTTTATAAAGTATAACTTTTAATGATATTTAGTATTCAATTAAAAAAGTATTTTTAAATTTATAAAATATTATAGGAATATTTAAGTCAATTTACTTCTTAAAAAGAAAAAAAAATAAGCTTTTCAAATTTTAAGCTTATAATCTCAGTGTAAGGAAAAGATTTTAACATTAAAATTTTATTTTGGACCAGTAAGAAAAAATAAAAAAATACGATATTAACTAAACTCTCTCTTTCGAGAGAAAAGTCAAAATACGTAAGAGATTGGTGAGAATATTTTTTATCTTATCAACAGCAGCAATAAAGTACCCCTACCAAAACGGAATTCCATCCCCAAATAGAAAAGACATCTACACAGATTTTTTTTTTTTTTTCATATTTACATCCCATTTTCCCCTAAAAATAAATGTAAAAATAAAATAAAATCTATCCTTCGTGGAGTTCGTAGTTATATTAAACAAATTTTTACACAAAGTCACTTGATTTAATAGTTGGAGGTTCAAATCCCTCAAAACTATCAAGGTTCAACACTTAGTATATATAAATATATTTTTTTATCAAAACGCAATCGTGTGGGTAGACTCTTCCTATTGCTGGAAGTAGTAGTTCAGGCCGTTAATCCCAGTAGTTACGTCTCCCATTATCTAGAAGCAGTTGTCTGAACTGTATTTATATAATTTAATCTCGGTTGTTTTTTGGTAGTCATCTAACTCGAAATGTGTCAAATTTAAAAAAAAAAAAATTTTAACATTTAAAATATAAAATAAAATTTCATTTATAGAAATGATTTACGCTAATAATAAAAGATATGAATAGATTCTTTTTTCTAAATTTTTTATCAAATAATAAAAAATTACTTTTTTGGGGATTAATGTGAAAAATATTACAAAAATTCAGACAAAAACTGAGACAGAGAAGAAATCCAATGGACAGAGTCCTGAAGTCCCACAAGTCAAGTCTTAACAACTCATCTATCTCTTTAGATACGTGTCAGTCATAACCGAATCTCCACAACACCTAACGGTAGTATCTTTACCGTGTGATTTAGACGGCTGTGATCTCTCCACGTCACAACTGCCGCCCTTTATTTATTATATTCTCTCTCACAATAAGAAGTACAAAAAAGGAAAAAAAAAAAAAAGAGGAAAAGCTAGAATTTTCTTTATTTATGAAGAAGCAAGCTCGTTTAAACGCCAAGCTAGGGTTTTGATCTAGTATTGTATTTCTTCTTCTTCGTCGTTCGAAAATCCAAAGCAATCTGAGGCTGTTGGATCTGGATTTTTTTTCTCTTTGATGATCGGCTTTTTTCGAAGCTTGATTTGTCGAGTTTGAGGTAAGAAAAGAGATCATGATGATGTCGTTGCAGAACGGTGTTTCTCGGGCTCCGGCAGGCTCGGATCGTGCCGGTGAAGCGGGTTTCTCCGTCGTCAAGCAGGAGCCGGCGGCGACGCTGACTCTCGTGCCCTTCAAGGGTCACGATTCTCATGAAGGTTCGTTTGATTTTTTTTTTTTGGTGCCAATTCTGGGGTTTTGGAAAATATGATATAGTGTTCTATTGTGAGCGATGTTACTTTGATTTGCTAAAAGTTTCGAGTTTAGATCTGCGCGTTTGTTGTTATTGTGTTTTGATTGCCTAAATTATGCGTTTTGTATTATTTGAAGTGATTTTTGTTTTGGGGGGTTTTTGTATTTTTTTTTTCCTTATCTTGCCAGTGAGTGAAAATTGCAAACTCTTCAAAATTATTTTAAATTACTGCTTGATGAATTACCTTCCATTGGTTGTGGCTATTTCGCTTAAGGTTTATTTTGGGTTTTACTATGGTGAACAAATTGGATAATTGTTAACTGTTGGTTTGTTTTTATGTAACCCTGATAAACAATTAGGTTGCTTGTTCAGAAAAAGAAAACCCATTAGTGTTTTATTGGAGTTGATTTTCTCAGTAGTTGAATATTCGATTCATAAAACCTTGCTACTTTGTAACAACCAGGTGATAATATGGGAAATTTTAGGCATAAATTATTAGTGTATTTGTGTGTATATCAAGGTTTAATTACTGCGGCTGATCATATATTTTTTTTTTGTGGGATGGTTTAGTCGATGAAGACATGCACATGGCCCTTGCTCATCAGATGTACAAGTCGGGCAACTACAAACAGGCGCTAGAGCATAGCAATGCTGTTTATGACAGAAGTCCACTACGCACTGATAATCTTCTTCTTTTGGGTGCAATATATTATCAGGTTGAGTTTATTTTGGTGTCTTCAGTAGTGTACTAGTATTGATTTACTGCTAACATCACCTACTTTTAAAAAAAAATTAAAAGATAACTTCGGTATTAATTGTCAAAAGTAGATTGCCCTCAAAGTCAGCCACTCTTTTACTTTTTAGTAATTATTTTAACTAACTGTACCTAGTTGATTTTCTTTTCAATCATTTTGTGATACCGTGTTTCTGTTCTGTTGCAGTTGCTTGACTATGATACATGCATTAAAAGAAATGAAGAAGCTCTTCGGCTTGAGCCACGCTTTGCTGAGTGTTATGGAAACATGGCAAATGCTTGGAAGGTAATTTCGACTACGTGTTTTGTGTTTTCTAGTCTTATAATGAAGTATTTTAACCCCTATTTTGTACCGACCCATTGATGTGAATTTATTGATTACAGGAAAAAGGCGATATTGATCTTGCTATCCGCTATTATTTGATTGCCATTGAGGTTTGTGAACTCTTGTAAACATAGCCTTTTCATTTAATTTAATGGCATAGGGGTAGCAAACATCGGGGGTGGAGTACTGTTACTCCAGTTATAATATTCCTCCTAGTCTCTTAAAACTCATTTATTAGGATATACTATCTGATGCTTTGATTTGCTGGCCAGCTTGGCGATACAGAGTCGCTGTCTGTTAATGCTTTTGTCATTCTATATTACAAAGATTGATGATGAGTAGGTGCCTTGAAATTTGTATTAGCTGTTTTTGTGAAGCCTAGCTGATTTACTCTTCAAATTAATCAAATGATAATTTTTTTTCCAATTTTGAAAAAGCTAAATACTTTTATCATCACTTTAGAACAGCTTTAATTGTTTGTTTAATAGTTGGAGAGCTTAACGCTTATTTCGAACTTCAAAAGATGCAGAATTAGTCTTGGTGCAGTGTGCTTGTGTACTCACTAAATCTTTTATTGAAGTCTAGAAGTCCTTAAAATGTGTTTGAGACTCCATAAAATTATCTTGATCGTGTGTCCTTAAAAACGTTTGTTGGTGCTCATATTTGTTGCTTTTGACGGTCTTTCTATGAATGTTTTGCACTTTGTTGGTCCTGTTTAATTGCAATTGGGCATTTTTGTATTCCTTTGTGCTAGCATCTCATTTTGTTTATTCATTTTTTCTCGTTTTAAATCACCACAGCTGCGGCCCAACTTCGCTGATGCATGGTCGAACTTAGCTAGTGCATATATGCGAAAAGGGAGGCTTAGTGAGGCAGCACAGTGCTGTCGCCAGGCGCTTGCATTAAATCCTCTTTTGGTATGCTTTAAACTGTTTATGGTCTCTCTTTGATTATCCAATTGGTTGTCAATTAAGCAAAGTGAGAAGAAAAAAATATTTCCTTTTATTTTCACCTCCATTTTTTCTTATATTTCTTTGTCTCCTCTGCAATTTGGTAACATCTGGATTCATCATAAATTCATAATTTTAATGATTAATGTTGTCAATTGGCATACAGGTTGATGCTCATAGCAATCTTGGTAATCTAATGAAGGCACAAGGATTGGTGCAAGAAGTAAGTGCCAACACATGCAATATTGTGTGTATTTTGATTCCTATTATTTTGTATGTTGGAAATTGCCCTTGATTTATAATCCTGGGCTACAAAATTTCAGTTATTTATGGTGTTGCTGATCTCTTCAGCTACCATTAGGATGACTGTGTTGATGAACCACTCTCTGTTTGCATTATGGTAGCAGAAGTGTTTCATCTATATTTGTTTCCAGTTTGAGTGCATGCTCCTGTGGATACACCTGGCCCAGATTCTTCTGTCCAACCTTCCATGTGGATGGAAGGGATTCTTTCCATTTTGGAATTTTATAGTGTGTGTGTGTGTGTTTTCCCCTTGAAGTTACTGATGGAAGTAATTAATGTGTGGAACTGTGTCATAATTCACAGTTCTATACAGATATCAAGTTGTTATTTACAGGCCAGGGCTCAGATGATGGTTGGTCTTGTTGTAACTTCCATGTGCAAGGTCTTGTTGTAACTTCCATGTGCAAGCTCCCAATTGTCAGAATCTAACGTTTTGTGCAGGCATACAGTTGCTACCTTGAGGCTCTACGCATACAACCAACTTTTGCTATTGCGTGGTCAAATCTTGCGGGCCTTTTTATGGAGTCTGGAGATCTTAACAGAGCCCTTCAGTATTACAAGGTATGGCTTCATTCCATATTCCTCCTGTTTCGTTCAGTTTTCCTGCTAATTGATTTCTTTTGATCATATTGCTTTTGCCTGAGAATGCTTTTAGTCATCTGCTCTGAGTGACTCAACTTTCAATCTGTTTGATTTTGTTATAAAAAAATTGGATAGTAATCTTCCATAATTGTTTTCTATGTGTTATTTAATTGTTTATTTCTGCTGTTCGTTCACTTTTTTGTTAATGGCATTTTAGTGTATTGAAATTTTCAGGAAGCTGTAAAGCTGAAACCCACGTTTCCTGATGCCTACCTAAACCTTGGAAATGTTTATAAGGTAAGCTGTCATGCCTTGTGTCCTTAAAGTCAGGTTGCGGCTAGTGCCTGGAATGGTATTCCATATCAGAGAAAAACAAGATGTTTCTTTTGCCTTCTCCAGGCTTTGGGAATGCCTCAAGAGGCTATTTTGTGCTATCAGCGTGCTGTTCAGACGCGTCCAACTGCAATTGCGTTTGGTGAGTTCTAACATATGTTGCTACCAATTGTAAATTCCATTGAAATGTTGTCTTGATGCATTTAGAGTAATTAATCTCATATTGCCTTCTTGGTTATTGATGGTTCTTCAGACTTTAATGTGCATTTTCTGTTCATAGTCCATATTTGAGAATAAAAAATTGACTAAAGATGGTATCAGCACTGATTTTCTCAGTAATGTGGCATTGTGTTAGTGTGTTATTTTATGTTGAATTTATCTTGACTTGAATTTGGAAGAGTTTTGGCTGAAGATGATTTACTGTTGAAGGTTCATTTGGAGTAGGTCGGTCAAGTAGACTTGGTTTCCGGTATTATAAAACCTTGTTATTTGCAAACACTTTAAACCTTTTAAATTGTTGGCTTTTTAACTTAATACTTCTGTTAGAGAAAGAGAGTGATGTGCATACGAGTTAATTAATCGTCCATAAAAGCCAAGAGAGGAAAAGTAACCTTAAGTGAACAATCTCAAAAGAAGATACAAGGTAGAAGACGGACATATAAGGAAAGGAATAAAAAATGACAGAAGAATGAAAAAGAGAGGACAACTCTAAATTTGATGCCACTGATGCCCAAAGAGAAGCTGATATTGATTTCTTCCCATAAGGATGGTGAATCACTCCCTCTAGAGTTCTCAAAAATATTTTTTGTTTTGTTTTAGTCCAAAGAGCCCATAAAAATGCATCGTGTCATCGTGCCACAATGGTTTAGCTGTTTTCAGTCGAAGCTGAAGTGCATGATTAAGGTGCTGGCGTACATCGTTTTGATATCTGAAAGAGCTTATTTCATATTTGCCATGACGTGGGCAGTGCAAAATGAGATAAGCTAGATTTCTTTCCTTTTAGAAAATGCACCCAAGCATAAAGAGCCATCATAGGTCCTTCTAAATTTTTATTTTGTATGTCTTATTTGAGCATATGTAGCTGTTGATTGTGATTTTGCTTGGTCTGTTGCGTGACCTTATGTCGTATCATATGGTGCAGGTAACTTGGCTAGTACATATTATGAGCGAGGTCAATCAGATATGGCAATTCTTTATTATAAGCAAGCCATTGCCTGTGATCCTAGATTTTTGGAGGCATACAATAATTTGGTTGGTTCTATTAACATATGCTGGACTGTTTATATTAGCGTTGAGTTCTTTAATCTGCAAAAACTACAGTGACAACTGACTTTTTGTTTGTTTTGTTGCGTTGGCTGGAAGGGTAATGCATTGAAAGATGTGGGTCGAGTGGATGAAGCAATCCAATGTTATAATGTACCTTCTGTTCTTTTACTTTCTTTTGTTTCCCAGTTGCCTTGTTATATATATTTTGGAGCTTAAATTGACTTCCTCTGTGGCTGCATGAAGCAATGTCTTGGACTGCAACCGAGCCATCCTCAAGCACTGACCAACCTTGGGAATATATATATGGAATGGTACGTAATCCTGAAAACCTGATGCCTTGATGACTATTTAATTTAATTTCAATAGATGTACAAGTTCACTAATATTAATTGAGACATTTTTTTAAACATGCAGGAATATGTTAGCTGCTGCGGCTTCATATTATAAGGCCACTTTGACAGTAACAACAGGATTGTCAGCCCCTTTCAACAATCTGGCTGTAATCTACAAACAACAGGTATTAGCTGCTTTTGAATAACAATTAATTTCTTGGTTTCCTATTTGTGCAATTATCTTTACTTTTTGTTCATTATTTGTTAATTTCAAGTAGAAATTAGCTTTAAATCCTCGATCTATTCCTGGTTTCAGTTGTGATTCTTTTTTTTTTTTTTTTTTTTTTAATGACAGGGAAATTATGCAGATGCTATATCTTGTTACAATGAGGTTCTGCGCATTGATCCCTTGGCTGCTGATGGGCTGGTCAATAGGGGCAACACTTACAAAGAGATTGGTAGAGTAAGTGATGCAATCCAGGATTATATTCGTGCTATAACGATCCGGCCAACTATGGCTGAAGCCCATGCAAATTTGGCTTCAGCTTACAAAGATAGGTATTGTTACTCCTCTATCTAGTGTTGTTTTTCTTCCTTACTATTCTCTTTTTCCTGTTCACTGTCGCAAAATAGAAAAATAGTGTCTCCAGGACCCCTGATAGGCATATATTTCTGTTCTTGGGTTTTTCCATCCTAGAGATTGTGTTAAAAATGAAAGTGGAGTTATTGTGAAGGCTATTGATGCTGGACACTTGGACTCTGAATGTTTCTTTTTGTGCTGGGCTGGGAAATGCTGTTGGCCAATATATTTTAACTTTGATATTGGAACATGATATGTAGTGGACATGTGGAGGCTGCCATAAAGAGTTACAAGCAGGCATTGCATCTTCGACCTGACTTTCCAGAAGCAACATGTAACCTTCTACATACACTACAGGTATTTTTGAAGTGTATATCTTCATTGCATACAGTCGCAGAATGCATTGTTTATGTAAATTGCTTATAATTGCCATCTCCAGTTCTAGCTCTTTTTTTTTAGTACAATTTTCAGTTATAAAAAAAAATCGCAAGTTTCAATTAAGACTGTTGTAATATTCGTGGCATATCTCTTACATGGATAAGAGTCTAAGATGCATGGAGAAGGAGAACATTCATTTGCACCATAATCCAGAGTTTCAAATGTATTATTCAGTTTCTAAATGTGTGATTATAAAATGTATTTTTCTGAGTTTGTGCAATTGCTCTTGTCAATACTCACGGGAATGTCCTCTTAATAGAATTTTTTAGGAACAATGTTCAAATGACTATTTATCTTTGCATACTCTATAGAATGCATTCATGTTTCCTAATTAATCATTTTCTTCCAACATGTAATTAGTTCTGTCGGGCATATTTAATATCATGTATGGTGGATTGAACATGAAATGTATGCCTTATCTTAAGATTTTGCTTTATTTAATTATAAAATGTATGCCTTATCTTTGTAAATCTTGTCATTGCCTTTACTGAGGCCAAACACGAGTGTTTTGAGTGTTTGTTTTGTGTAAGCTAACATATATCAATTTTATTTTTGTCAGTGTGTTTGCAGCTGGGAGGACCGTGATAGAATGTTCACTGAAGTTGAAGGGATTATCAGGCGACAGATCAATGTAAGAATTAATATCTCTATGAACTTCAATCTTATAGCATGGTTCCTTCTTGAATGTATTCTTTGCTGTTTGTGCACTAATTGCATAAAGTTTCATTTCAGATGTCGGTTCTTCCTAGTGTGCAGCCTTTCCATGCTATAGCATATCCCATTGATCCAATGCTCGCACTTGAAATTAGGTGAGATCATTATCTTCCAGTATTATGTAACTCGGTTTTTGTAATGGTGGTTCTGATTTATCTTCTCTTCTAACATTTGTGCCTTACTTTTCTGCAGTCGTAAATATGCAGCACATTGCTCGATAATTGCATCCCGCTTTTCACTTCCTCCCTTTAACCATCCTGCCCCAATTCCTATTAGGCATGATGGTGGATTTCAGAGACTAAGGGTTGGGTACGTGAGCAGTGATTTTGGTAATCACCCATTGTCACACCTTATGGGTTCGGTGTTTGGTATGCACAATAGAGAAAATGTCGAGGTTCGTAATTTTGTAATTTTTGTCATTTGCAAGTAAAAAGCTATGTGGGTGTTTGCTTGTAGTTTGTCATTACATGTAGGAGTTAACAAGATCTATACAGGTGTTCTGCTATGCCTTGAGTCCAAATGATGGTACTGAATGGAGACAGCGAACTCAATCTGAAGCTGAGCATTTTATTGATGTCTCTGCAATGTCTTCTGATATGATTGCCAAACTAATCAATGAGGATAAGATACATGTCCTTGTTAACCTCAATGGTTATACCAAGGTGCTATTTGTATAATTTTTGTTTGATGATTTAAATTCTTTTGAGGATTGGTTCATATGGTTTATGAATATGATATACTATTGTGTAATTTGAATTTAGAACATTAAATCATGTCTTGTGTAACTATGCAGGGGGCTAGGAATGAAATATTTGCTATGAAGCCTGCACCTATTCAGGTTTCATACATGGGATTTCCTGGAACCACGGGGGCAAATTACATTGATTACTTGGTCACTGATGAGGTGGGAATTGGACGATTTATTTCTTTGACAACTTGTTTCCTTAGTTTTTTTGACCCCTTGCTCTAATATGCCTCTTTACTACCAGTTCGTTTCACCCCTACGCTATGCTCATATTTATTCCGAAAAGCTTGTGCATCTACCTCACTGCTACTTTGTTAATGATTATAAGCAGGTCAGTCTTTTTGGTACCATGATCTTAACATTTTGTATCATCTTTTATTCTCCAATATTCAGACACATGTAGCTTAATCTCTTTAACCATTGATGTTGCTTGCAGAAAAACCTGGATGTGTTGGATCCAAGTTGCCGGCACAAACGATCAGATTATAGTCTCCCTGAAGATAAATTTATATTTGCATGCTTCAACCAGTTGTACAAAATGGACCCTGAAATATTTAATACTTGGTAATAAAAGATGGTCTCCAGTTCAAATGTTTATTAGTGCAGTTCTATAGAATATGGCATCTAAATTTCATGGTTCTTTTCTTCTAGGTGCAATATTCTTAAACGTGTACCCAACAGTGCACTTTGGCTTCTTAGGTTCCCAGCGGCTGGAGAAATGAGAGTTCGTGCATGTAAGTGACCGTTTTAAGTAATTTTTGTACTGATTTGTGAGAGTAGTGACCTTTTTTTTGGTTTATTAAACATATCCAGTTTTGTTCACCTTTTGGTCATCTTATATTGCTGTCATCCTTTTCCTCCTGGTGTGCAAAATCTTTTAACTCTTATTTGATAGTTTTGATAATTCTGGGGCCTTGTTAATGAATGATTGGTGGCCTTTGTTCAGATGCTGTTGCACAGGGTGTGCAGCCAGACCAAATTATTTTCACAGATGTGGCAATGAAACAAGAACATATCAGACGCAGCGCCCTAGCAGATCTATTCCTTGACTCGTAAACTCTTTTTCCCTGTTGTGTTTCAATTAAATTCTCAAGGTTTTTGCTTCCTTTCTATGCTCACAAGGCAAAAATGAGTTGTTACTCGATTCCTTTCAGGCCTTTGTGCAATGCACATACTACAGGCACGGACATTTTATGGGCAGGTTTACCAATGGTGACTCTACCCCTTGAGAAAATGGCTACTAGGGTTGCTGGATCACTTTGTCTTGCCACTGGACTGGGGGATGAGATGATTGTCAACAGGTAGGCATATAATTTTCCTTAGCCATCTTGAGAGGCTTGCAGGCAATAGGCAATTTAGTAGCCCTTATATTTGCAGTCCGGTTAGACATACTGATTCGCAAAAGTGGGTAGGCCTTATTTCATTTTGTTGACTGCAGCTAGTGCTCAACGAATTCCTTTATTACCCAATGTTATCTATATCTTGATATCTCATCTTTTTAATCTGTGATAGTTCTTTCTGCTTCTCAGGGTTGCACTTGTTTCAATTTGCCTGCATTATGTTTCTGTTATTTGGAAGAAAAGCAGGAATTGGACATGTTTTGTATAATCCCTTTAATTCTTTGATTCTTGTATTGCAGCATGAAGGAATACGAAGAGAGGGCCGTATCTTTGGCATTGAATAGACAAAAACTTCAGGCACTTACGGATAAACTGAAATCTATTCGCTTGACATGCCCTCTATTTGATACAACACGTTGGGTAAGTATTAACAACTTACATGTGTGCCATAATCTTGGAATTGCTCATTTGATGCAAAATTAAAAATGATTTTCTTGGTGAAATATTGCAGGTGCAGAATCTGGAGAGGGGATACTTCAAAATGTGGAATCTGCATTGCTCAGGGCAGCAGCCCCAGCACTTCAAAGTAACCGAGAATGATTTAGACTTCCCCTTTGATAGATAGGTGGTATATGATAGGGAAGAAGTGGGGACGGCATTGTAGATAAAAAGCAAAGAGAAATATTATAATAATAATAATAATATAAAGATTTAAAAAAAAAAAAAAAAGATTGTTGTATTTAGAAAATTGATTGGTGAGACTTCAGTCAAGTGACGCTCATTTCAGTGGTGAATGCTGATGGATTTGAGTCGATGTAGTACTTGTATCAATTCCATGGAATTAGGGGAAAATTGAATTTCCAGTTTGTTGACCTCATTGTTTCTTGTGTGATGAAAAATGAATGCCGAGTTACTATTGTTGCTTGTGGGCATGAGTCGACATGAGAAAGGCTCTTCTTCTAAAGCTACCCCAGGTGGTGGTGTAGTTTTCTGAAAGGCCTTATTGTGAGTCTCTGACATAAAGCTTCTTGTCCTAAATGATAAATGAATGAATTCCTACTGAAGTGCTGAAGTATTAACTATACCTTTCAAAAACACACTTTTCAAATTCTTGATCAAGTAAACAAATGTTTCGTTTTTATCAGCAGCTGAGGGAAATTTAGGAGGGGTGAGAATGGAGATCTTTTGCAAGCATTCAAAAAAAGATAGATATCATTTAATACGGGTATATATAAGACATTAATTTTTTTTAATGGGTTAAACTTAAACATACTAAAAAAACACTTAATTATTAAATTAGAAATGACTTATCACTTAATTAGAAATGATTTATCGTGAACAACTAATTATTATTCAGTGAAAAATCTTCTTACTTTTTTTTTCTAGAAATAAAATATTCAAACCTATTCATGTTTTAGATGAACAAATAAAATAAAATAAAATAAACAACCCTAATGGTCTGTTTGTTAGGTGTCCAATCCCATGATTCCCATGCAGCCGACTCAGCGGGACAAGGCAGACAAATTGTCCCACAGGCAGTGAAAGATTGGTACAAATACAGAGAAATTGAAAATCCTAGAAAACTCGAGAGAGAGAATAAGAGGAAGAGAAACCAGATATTTCTTATCTGATTTCAACAGTGATATGATGATTATATATATATATATATATATATATATATATATAGAGTTAACAATAATCATGGGTAGTTAACTAAGAGTAATGAATAATATCTAACTCTAATATGATGCTAGATCATTCATAATCTGACGTGGCACCTTATTTATATTTCAGCTATCTACCTGGACCAATGGCCCTACACTTTGTAATTGAATGTTGATGATTATGATCAATTCTATGCTTTCTAACACCCCCTAAAATGGAGTGGATGTAAATCATCAAGTTTGGACTTGAGTTTTGAGAACTGTTTAGCATCTGCAGAAACAGAATCTGCAGTCTTTAAAGTCTCATCAGCACTCCCCCTCAAACGCAGCTGAGCATGACCAGTGATAAGTTTGGTACACAAAAGCTGAAAGCGAGAAATGGACAATGACTGTGTAAAAATATCAGCTGTTTGAGCTGCAGTCCAAACATATTTGATCTCCAATTTCTGGTCAGCAATGAGATTACGAAGAAAATGAACGTCAATCTCAATATGTTTGGTGCGAGCATGGAACACCAGATTGTGTGCCAAAGAATTGGCACTTACATTGTCATACCAAAGTAGAGGAACTCCAACCAATGGAAGCTGATTTTTAGTAAGAGGGGACTGAATCTAGATAATATCAGTAGCTATCAAGGCAAGAATGCGATATTCAATCTTAGTACTAGAACGAGCTACCACACGCTGTTTTTTAAAGGACCAACAGATCAGATTGCCCCCCCAAATATATGCAGTGCCCACCTGTGGATTTCTTATCATCTAAATTGCTTCTTAATCTGCATTAGCAAACCCTTCCAGGTTGATTGTAGCATGGAGTAAACTGCAAGCCATTAGGTAAGAGTACCTTGAATGTACTTAAGTACATGTTTGACAGCCTGCCAATGCACCTGTGAAGGGGAAGCTAAAAATTGACTCAACCTATTGACTGAAAAAGACAAGTTTGGTCTGGTCAAGGCGAAGTACTGCAGCGCCCCCATTGTATTTTCTCTATAAAGTAGCATCATCAAATGGATCACTTTCAATTGCTGAAAGTTTATAAGCAGGTGGTAAAGGAGTAGGGCATGGCTTGGAATCAGTCATTTTGGTATTGACTAGAAGATCCCAAGCATATTTGGTTTGTGTAAGAGTCAGATCAGTAGCTGTTCTGTGTGCTTCAAAGCCTAGAAAATAATGTAATGATCCCAAAGTTTTGAGAGAAAACTTGACATTCAAGTCATGAATAACCTTGGCAATCAATTGAGGTTTACTGCCAGTAACAAAGATATCGTCTACATAGATGAGAACTAACAGTATAGCAGTGGATGATTTGAAGAAGAAGAATGAAGAATCTGATTTGGAATTAATAAAACCCATTGCTGAAGAGCAATCTTGAGCTTATCATATCAAACCCGAGGGGCCTGTTTGAGTCCATAAAGGGACTTGTAAAGTTTACAGACCATAAATGGTTGTAAAGAATGAACAAAGCCCTCAGGTTGACTAATATAAATAGCCTTTTGAAGATCCTCATTCAAGAAGACATTATTGATGTCAATATGTTGTATATCCCAAGTTGATGAAACTGTCAAAGCAAGCACAATCCTAATGGTAGATATCTTCACTACAAGGCTAACTGTTTCCTTAAAATCTAAGCTAGGGGTTTGATGAAATCCTTTGGTCACAAGTCTGGCTTTGTACCTCTCTACAGTCCCATCTACCTTGTACTTCACCTTGAAAATTCATTTGCACCCAACCATATTCTGATCTTGAGAGTAAGGAACTAAACTCCAAGTTTTGTTCCTTTGCAGTGCATTAAACTCAGTCTGCATTGTAGCATTCCACTTATGATTAGCTAGAGCTGCTGTAATTGATGTAGGAAAATCAACTACAAAGTACGTAGAAGAAGCAGCTGGCAGTTGTAGAGGTGTAGTAGAACTGATGTAGGACTTAGGCTTGTAAATCCCACTTTTGACTTAGTGATCATGGGATGAGAAGATGCTGGTTGAGATGCTGTATGTAAGGGTGATACTGAAGCTATAAGAGACCGCAACTGGGAAGGTTGTATTGGGACTGTTGGATTCTGCAGATTAGAAATGGCCTATAGGCTGTGAACTTGAGAGTGAGGTTGAAATAAACTGTGATAGGGAAACTTTTCGTCGCTGAATAAAACATGTCGAGATATGTATATTCTGCATGAAGAGTGAAGACATTTGTATCCCTTGTGACTATCACTATAGCCTATAAAAATACATTTGGAGGAGTGAAAGCTGAATTTATGCTTATTGCAGGATCTTAGCCAAGGAAAATAGCTATGCCAAAAGTCCTGAGATCTGTATAGTGAGGCATCCTACGAAAAGCTATTGCATATGGAGATTGATGTCGTAGGACAACTGTGGGAAGCCTGTTGATAGTATAAACTGCAGTGTGAAATACCTCATACCAGAAAGATAGAGGCATACCAGCTTGAGCTAGAAATGTTAAATTCATCTTAACTATACTTTTGTGCTTTCTTTCTATAAGCTCATTCTATTGGTGAACATAAGGACAAGAGTACTGATGAACACTTAAATTTGTATAATAATAAAGGTTAAAACCATTATTTTATACTATTAGTGTCATCAAATTACCTAACTTATTTATAACTACACTTAATTGTTAAACTTTCTATTTTGATGCAGGTTCAGTGTAATGGGCATAACTTTGCACTCAAATATCCAATCACTACGTTCTTGATAGTGTTGGAAAGATAACTCATAGCCCTATAAGTTTGGTTTGTAAACTCTTATCAGATTTGGACTCCTTTGAAGACAAATATTGGATTATCTTGGGCTGGTTTGCATGGCCGCGTCAATTGGGCAGTCTTCACTATTTGGGCCATAACTCTCTCCAGAAAATTCCAAATATTATGAGTCTTATCATTCTAGAAAGATAAGAGAATTATCTACAACTTTGGTGTGTATCACGAGATCAAATTGTCAAAGGAACGGTGCCTAATTCGGTGGAAAAGTCGGTGCATGTGTGGAAAACAACAAAGTTGACAACTTTACCTTACCAAATTCAATCAACTTGCATTAATTTATTCCTACCATTTTTGACTTGTTTGCCTCTCATTGTGTCTATAAATAGAGGCCTTGTATAAGCTTGAAGGTAGCTTGGGTTCCTTGCCAAGTTCACCTTACATTGTTGTATTGTTGAACTTTTGTGATAATCTAATTTCTCTCTTGCCCATTTTATTTCTTTTACTTGTTTTCTTTCTTTTATCATGAGTAGCTAAATTCTATTTTTGCTAAGGTGAAGGGTGAAGCTCTTGGTATGTGAATAAAGATTTATTTAACTCTTAACATGGTCTTAAAGTTTATATTCATTTGTGTAAATTTATCTACATGTTTTATATTACTTTTCTTATTGAATTGAATCTTCATCTCTTACTCTTATGTGAAGTGGGGATCTTGACTTATTGTAGACAATTCTTGGCACAATGAATACTTGAATCCGTCTAGAACCGCATGGTTGTACCTGCACCTCTGACCAAGGATTCTTGATTCATTGTAGACAAACAACACCATAAATACTTGAATCCGTCTAGAACCGCATGGTTATACCTGCATCTGGCAAAGGAATCTTGATTTATGGTAGTTGATTGGCACAATAAGTACTTGAACCCATTTAACATAATGAGTGTAGAGTACCCATTGTAATATAACTAAAAGAAAAGAAATATAACTTGATAGATGTGTAAAGAACTTAAATGATCTAACTTCCGATTGGAACCTCCTTTATGTGTGGATTCCAATTGAGTGATAAAAATGAGTTAAATATAACTTAAACCATATACCAAGAGTGGAACCTCTAACCTTAGCATGTTTTAATTTAATTTGTTTCACCATTATACCTACCCTCATTTCACAATATTTTATTTCCTATTATATTTTCCTTGTAGATTTTTGTTGGTTTTTGCAGGATCTAAATATTCTTCCTCGTGGATCGACCCCGGTCTCACCGGGTTAATTTATTACTTCGACACTCCTGCACTTGGGAGTAGAAATCCATTTTCTGGACGTGTCAAGTTTTTGGCGCCGTTGCCGGGGAAGTATCATTTGGTGTCCAAAACCATCAAAATTCTTTTCATCTTTTTCATTTTCTTTTTCTTGTAAATAATATTATTTTTTGGTGTTTTTGTTTTCTTTTATTCTGTTGCATCTAAGACTTGCATGAGAGCTTGGTCACGTACACCGACTGGTAGACTTGTTAGGGGCTCTCCATCTGCATTTGAAAATATGGCAGAAAACGAAGTTGAAAGAGTCACTGATCTTGGGGACAATCGTTCCCAACACAATGATCATGCACAACCTAGAACACTTAGAGACTACATGAACCCCACAAGAACTAGTGCTCCATCATGTCTAGTTTTTCCTCCAGATGCATCTCATTTTAACTTTAAGCCGGGTATTATTCAACTTTTACCCAAATTTCATGGATTAGATGCCGAAAACCCATACCTGCATTTGAGAGAGTTTGAGGAAGTGTGCAACACTTACAATGACACAAATTGTAGCATGAACACCATCCGACTAAAGCTTTTCCCTTTCTCTTTGAAGGATAAAGCTAAAACATGGCTGCAAAATCTTAGGTCTAGATCTATTGGTAATTGGGATGAAATGCAGGAACAGTTCTTGAAAAAGTTCTTTCCTCATCATAGAACAAATTCCTTCAAAAGACAAATTAGCACTTTCAGCCAGAAACCAGGAGAGACCCTTTACCAATCTTGGGAGAGGTACAAAGAATTGCTTAATTCTTGTCCTCACCACGGCTTTGAAACATGGAGACTAGTCACACACTTTTACGAGGGTTTAACACCCCAAGGTAGACAAATGGTCGAAATGATGTGTAATGGAGAGTTTGGAGATAAAGACCCTGAAGAGGCACTAGACTACCTAGACTTATTAGCAGAGAATGCTCAAAATTGGGACACTGCAGGTACCCAAGAGGCACCGAGCAAAGCTCAAGCCTCTACATCTAGTGGAGGTATTTACAACCTTAGGGAAGAACATGACATTCAAGCCAAATTTGCATCTCTAGCTAGAAAGGTCGAGGCCTTAGAATTGAAAAAGAGCGGTCACCTAAAATCCGCTCAAGAAATTGTGTGTCACATATGTGATACCAATGACCATTCAACTAAGGAGTGCCCAACTCTGCCTGCATTCAAAGAATGTCTCCATGAACAAGCCAATGTCCTAAACACTTTCAAAAGGCCAAATCCTAACCCATACTTACAGACCTACAATCCAGGTTGGAGAAATCACCCAAACTTCAGTTGGAGGAATGATAATCATGCACAATCTTCACAACCATCACCTCCTCAAGGTCACCAAAACTTTCAAGGTACTCAAGGTTATGCACCCTATGTCCCACAATTTAGGAAAAACCTTGAGGAAACATTGCATTCATTCATTGAAAAGCAAGAGACCATTAACAATCAAACTTCACAAACCTTGTCCGATTTAAAAGACACTCTTGCTAAGATTGCATCAACACTCACCATCTATGAAAAAGGAAAATTTCCTTCTCAACCTCAACCAAATCCTAAAGGTCAATACAACCTGGAAGAGGGTAGTTCAGGAAGTCAACACATGGACCAAGTTAAATCAGTCATAACTCTTCGCAATGGTAAGGTTGTCGAAAAACCTATTCTTGATCCTTGTGAGAAAGATGATAAGTCTTTCTCCAAGAGTAAGGAAGGGGTTGATAAGCCTATACCTAGCCAAGAAAAGACCAAACTCCTACCTGTAGCCCCATTTCCTCAAGCATTGAACAATCCAAGGAAATTGAACCACAATCCTGAAATTTATGAAATTTTCAAACAAGTGAAGGTCAATATTCCTTTGTTGGATGCTATTAAACAGGTTCCTTCTTATGCAAAATTTTTGAAAGACTTGTGCACTGTGAAAAGAAAACTGAATGTGAAAAAGAGAGCCTTTTTAGCAGAACAAGTAAGTTCCATTCTTCAAAACAATAATTCTATGAAATATAAGGACCCTGGTTGTCCTACAATTTCATGCATTATTGGAGAGCATAAAATTGAACAGGCTTTACTTGATCTTGGTGCTAGTGTTAATTTACTTCCATATTCAGTTTATCAAGAACTTGATCTAGGTGAGTTAAAACCAACTTCCATTACTCTTTTACTTGCTGATAGATCAATTAAAGTGCCAAGAGGGATAGTGGAAGATGTGTTAGTACAAGTCGATAAATTCATATATCCTGTGGATTTTATTGTCTTGGATACACAACCTGTTTCTAATGGGTGTAAACCAATTCCTGTTATTTTAGGCCGTCCATTTTTAGCAACTTCTAATGCTTTGATTAATTGCAGGAATGGCGTAATGAAGATGACATTTGGAAATATGTCACTAGAGCTTAATGTTTTCAACATGTGCAAACAACCACAAGATGAAGGTGATGAAAATGAAGAAGCAAACATGATTGAAGCTATTGTTGAAGATCATCTTCAAACAGGGAGTTCTTCTGATCCTTTGGAAACTTGTTTAGTTAATTCATTTGAGTCAAGCATGCAACTAGATCCTACTGTTTCTAATATATGTTCATTGCTTGATTGTACCCAGGTGATGGAGAACAAAGGTTGGAAGCCGAAATTTGAAGAATTGGGACCTGTCAATGAAAGTAAACAAGAAGAAGTACCCAAACTAGAATTGAAGCCATTACCTGAAGGACTGAAATATGCATTCCTTGGTGAAGAACAAACTTACCCGGTGGTAATTTCTTCAACTCTTACCAACGAACAGGAAGGTAAATTGATAGAGGTACTTAAAAGGCATAAAAATGCAATTGGGTGGACTTTAAAAGACATAAAAGGCATTAATCCTTTAATATGTACACATAGAATACATCTAGAAGATAATGCTAGAACATGTCAACAGCCCCAAAGAAGATTAAATCCACACATGAAAGAGGTAGTAAGAGGTGAAGTTCTCAAGTTACTTGATGTAGGAATTATCTACCCTATTTCTGATAGTAAGTGGGTAAGTCCAACACAAGTAGTCCCTAAGAAATCTGGAGTCACAGTGGTAAAAAATGAAAAAGGAGAGTTAATACCAACACGAGTCTCATCTAGTTGGCGAATGTGTATTGACTATAGAAAATTAAATGCTGCCACTAGAAAAGACCATTTTCCTTTACCATTTCTTGACCAAATTCTAGAAAGAGTGGCAGGACATCCCTACTACTGTTTTCTTGATGGGTACTCAGGTTATTATCAAATCCCCATAGCACTAGAGGACCAAGAAAAGACAACATTCACATGTCCCTTTGGCACTTTTGCATTTAGAAGGATGCCTTTTGGCCTTTGTAATGCTCCTGCAACATTTCAAAGATGTATGTTGAGCATTTTTAGTGACATGGTTGAACATTTTTTAGAGGTCTTTATGGATGATCTAACAGTGTTTGGAAATTCATTTGATAATTGCCTTGAAAATTTAGAAAATGTGTTAAAAAGATGTGAAGAAAAAGGCTTGGTGTTAAATTGGGAAAAATGTCATTACATGGTCACCTCTGGAATTGTCCTAGGACATGTGGTTTCTTCTAAGGGAATTGAAGTTGACAAAGCAAAAGTTGAATTAATTGCCCATTTGCCTCCACCAAAAACGGTTAAGGATGTTCGATCTTTCCTAGGCCATGCAGGATTTTATAGGAGATTCATTAAAGACTTTAGTGCAATATCTAGACCTCTTTGTAATCTCCTAATAAAAGATGCACCATTTGAATGGACTCAAGATTGTCAAAAATCTTTTGATAAGTTGATTAGCCTTTTGACAACTGCCCCTATCATGCAATCCCCTGATTGGTCTCTGCCTTTTGAGTTGATGTGTGATGCTAGCGATTTTGCTGTCGGTGCCGTGCTAGGGCAAAGGAAGGAAGGTAAGCCTTATGTCATTTATTACGCAAGTAGAACTTTGAATAGTGCACAAATGAATTATACTACTACAGAAAAAGAACTACTTGCTGTAATATTTGCATTAGACAAATTCCGATCTTATTTAATTGGCTCTTCAACTATTGTTTTCACTGATCATGCTGCTGTGAGGTACTTAATGTCTAAACAGGATGCCAAACCTAGATTGATACGGTGGATTTTGTTGCTCCAAGAATTCAACATCACAATCAAAGATAAAAAAGGAGCTGAAAATGTTGTTGCAGATCATTTGTCAAGACTTACAACAAACTCATCCTTGGACATAACACCTATCAATGACTCTTTTCCAGATGAGTTTTTGTTTTCTATTAGTAAAATGCCATGGTATGCTAACATTGTCAATTTCCTTGTAACAGGAGAGATGCCATCTCAATGGACAGCACAAGATAAGAAAAAGTTTCTGACAGAGGTTAGAAATTTTTATTGGAATGACCCATACCTGTTCAAGTATTGCCCTGATCAAATTTTTCGTAGATGCATACCCGACGATGAGGTAAGTAGTGTCATTAAATTTTGTCATACAGAAGCATGTGGGGGTCATTTTTCGTCAAGGAAAACGGCTGCAAAAATCTTACAATGTGGATTTTATTGGCCAACTCTGTTCAAAGACACCTACACATTCTGCAAAACTTGTGAAAATTGTCAAAAACTGGGGGCCATTTCTAAACGGCACATGATGCCTCTAAACCCTATACTTGTCATTGAAATATTTGATTGTTGGGGGATAGATTTCATGGGCCCGTTTCCATCATCATTCGGTTTTGTTTACATTTTAGTCACAGTTGATTATGTCTCCAAATGGATCGAGGCAATTCCATGTCGAAATAATGACCACAAAACAGTTGTCAGATTTTTGAAAGAAAATATTTTGAGTCGTTTTGGAATTCCTCGAGTCATTATAAGTGATGGGGGAACACATTTTTGCAACAAAGTCTTTGAGTCTATAATGAAGAAATATGGGATTACACATAAAGTTGCTACCCCTTATCACCCTCAGACAAGTGGACAAGTTGAATTAGCTAATCGAGAGATAAAACAAATTTTAGAAAAAACGGTTAATCCAAATCGCAAAGATTGGTCACTTAGACTAAACGATGCACTTTGGGCTTACCGTACTGCTTTCAAAACATCTTTGGGTATGTCACCCTATCGATTAGTTTATGGGAAACCTTGTCACTTGCCTGTGGAACTGGAGCATAAAGCTTACTGGGCTATCAAAACTTTTAATTCAAACATTGATGATGCTTGCAAATTACGTAAGCTACAACTGAATGAACTTGAGGAATTAAGAAATGATGCATATGAGAATTCGAGAATTTATAAAGATAGAACCAAAGCCTTTCATGACAGATCAATTTTAAGAAAAACATTTGATGTTGGGCAAAAAGTTTTACTTTATAATTCTCGACTTCACATATTCCCTGGAAAACTGAGATCTAGGTGGAGCGGTCCATTTGTTGTGAAACATGTGTATCCTTATGGGGCCATTGACATTGAAAACCCTAGGAATGGTAAAGTGTTTAAAGTGAACGGTCAAAGACTTAAACCATTTCTCGAAAATCAAGTTTTCGAAGAAGGGACTCTTCCTCTTTCAAACCCATGTTATGAAAACCATTGATATGATTTGAATTGGGTTTGCATATTTTTCTCTAACTTTAATTTTTTTGTGATTGCAGGCTAATTTTGTATTTTTGTTTTTCTTTTTCCTTCTTTTATTTTCCCGGTTAAATGGCGGATAACGGTACTCCGTGACTTTTCAAGTCGGTGTTTTCAGTCTCCCACAATAGCTGATACAATAAAAAAAAAAAAAAAAAAAATCTTGCTTTGTACATTCTTCTTTCTCTCCCTTTTCTTTTTCACAAAAATGGAAGAAATTCTCGAGAAATTGAAAAATCATTTTCCCTTATTTCCTCAAAAAGCATTGATGAAAATTTACAAAGTACGGTCCGAAAGATTAAGAATGCTAATGTGCAAGGGCATCCCTGTTGAGGTACGTTGGCTGATTGAAGCCAAGGTAAGATTGGCAGGTGAGTTCTCTGATTCATTTCTTACTTACATGCCTGGTCTGGGTAAAAACAGTTATGCAAAGAAAATAAGAGCAAAGAAATTAGGTGTATGTTATAAGTGTGCTCGCACAACTTGTAACACACGCTGTCGTTCTCTTGGAATGGTGTCTGTAAATCGAGAAGATAAAATACAATTCATTAAGGATGGCCTGAGTAAGGAGTCATTAGACAATATTTTGTTGACTCTTGAGACGCATCCTAGTGGATATGTGCATATTGCAATTCTCGCTTTATGGAACCAATTTCAAAGAGAACAGGAGCGATACAGTCTTGGGAATCTGACTTGAAAAGACCCTGTTTGCCAATTTATAAGAAAATTGGATGGGAAACCTATCCTCGACCCATAGAGGGCGTTCAAGCCGTTTCTGGACGTAAAACCAGAGGAAGATGTGAGCCACAATCACAACTACTTGTACAGATACAGGTCAGCCACTCTTTTTGACATTTTATACTCTAGACTGACACCCATCTGCCAATGTAGACCTAGTCATATAGCTTCCATGATTTCATCTTCTTTTTGAGCTCTATAAATGACACTTCTCTATCTTCTCCAGTTCTCACAACCTTACAAATTTTCAAAAAAAAAAAAAAAAAAAAAAAAAAAAAAGCAGAAAGCGTGCATAACAATGGCAAACACCATCTCACGCCGCTTTACTAATATTTGTGTCTTTTGTGGGTCTAGTTCTGGTAAGAATAGAGAATTTGAGGAAGCTGCTGACCAGCTTGGTAGGGTATTAGCAGAGAAAAAGATTCATTTAGTTTATGGCGGAGGTAACCTTGGGTTGATGGGTCGTGTCTCAAAAGCTGCTTATGATGGCGGCAGACAAGTTTTGGGTGTCATCCCAAAAGCTTTGAGTGTGGGTGGTATTACAGGAAATACAATTGGGGAAGTGCAGATTGTTTCAGACATGCATGAACGCAAAGCTGAAATGTTTAGTCATGCTGATGCATTCATAGCCTTACCAGGGGGATTTGGAACCTTAGAGGAACTCTTTGAAGTCACCTCATGGGCCCAACTCAAAATCCATCAAAAACCAATAGGCTTGTTGAATATTTGTGGTTTTTATGATGGTCTATTGTCTTTCCTAGATCATGCTGTGGAAAACCAATTTATCTCACCTCTAGCTCGACGTATCATTGTCACTGCTCCTAATGTTCATCAATTGATTGAACAATTAGAAGCTTTTGTTCCCGAATATGACATTGCCACATCTAAGTTAGATTGGTCAGTTGCTGAGGGTAGCAAAAAGCGTAGATTGGCTTGACCTATGTATTTTGTTTTTCCTTTCTTTCTTTCCCATTTTTGTTTTCAATAAATATGTTCTTTTTACCTTGTTCTAGTATGTTGCAGGTTTTTATTTTCATTAATCTTTGGTTCAGGTAATTTCTTCTACACTCTCTCTTTATCCTTAGACATTGAGGACAATGTCTTTATTTGGTTGGGGGGAGGGATAGTTGATAATATTTGTGATAATAAATAATAAGTGTCATCATTTCATCTCGATTTTTTTTAAATTTATTAAGAGACTTCACTATTCATCTTAGTTTGACTATTCAAATCTATGAACTCTCAAATATAAATTGACTTTCATGCTCATATACCCAAAGCAAGTGTTCATAAACTACTCTTCTCACACACACACTTTGACATTTGATCGTGGGTTGAAAATTGAAGATTATTAAGAGTCTATTCTTGTGGGTTAACAAAATCAACAACCAAAGGTAGTGAATCCTCTTCTTCCTCTCTTGCTCAAAAAAAAAGAAAAAAAAAAAAAAAAAAAAAAAGAAAGAAGGTAATAATAAATTATGGATACGTTTGGTTTCGAAGCCTTCTTAACTCGAGTAAATAAGTCCGTAGGGGTGTCTCAACACCTAATGCCCTAAGGTCAACTGATCTGGGAGCCATTGACCTAAAGCTCGCTACATGGGTTAAGAAGAAAGCTTAAGGGAACTAGACATTGCATTATCCACTATTACTATATAAATCTGGTTACATTTCAACCCGAGTTATTAAGCCCGTAGGGGTGTCTCAACACCTAATGCCCTAAGGTCAACTGATCTGGGAGTCATTGGCCTAAAGCTTGCTACATGGGCTAGGAATGTACCATATATCTTATTTCAAAAAAAAAAAAAAAAAAAAAAAGAGAGAGAGAGAGAGGAAGAAATACATTGCTCTGCCCAAGGAAGTTATTTTGGAAGAAACATTAGAATAGAACTTTGATATTTTCGGTGAAGCCCCATGAACTTATGTCAACTTATAATGAGCACAAAAAAGGTTTGTCAATATCTTGTCTAAGGGTACATGTTGCACACAAAAATGAAGAAGACAAATTAAATATTTTTGTCGAGAGTTCATCTATTTGGATAGAACAAACGAAGAATGGGTAAATGAAGACTTAGATATAAATTTGAAAAATCATTATGAAATGATAACGCTTTAATAGCTAGGGACTAGCAATAAGCTGGTTGGGGGGTGTGATGAACACTTAAATTTGTATAATAATAAAGGTTAAAACCATTATTTTATACTATTAGTGTCATCAAATTACCTAACTTATTTATAACTACACTTAATTGTTAAACTTTCTATTTTGATGCAGGTTCAGTGTAATGGGCATAACTTTGCACTCAAATATCCAATCACTACGTTCTTGATAGTGTTGGAAAGATAACTCATAGCCCTATAAGTTTGGTTTGTAAATTCTTATCAGATTTGGACTCCTTTGAAGACAAATATTGGATTATCTTGGGCTGGTTTGCATGGCCGCGTCAATTGGGTAGTCTTCACTATTTGGGCCATAACTCTCTCCAGAAAATTCCAAATATTATGAGTCTTATCATTCTAGAAAGATAAGAGAATTATCTACAACTTTGGTGTTTATCACGAGATCAAATTGTCAAAGGAACGGTGCCTAATTCGGTGGAAAAGGCGGTGCATGTGTGGAAAACAACAAAGTTGACAACTTTACCTTACCAAATTCAATCAACTTGCATTAATTTATTCCTACCATTTTTGACTTGTTTGCCTCTCATTGTGTCTATAAATAGAGGCCTTGTATAAGCTTGAAGGTAGCTTGGGTTCCTTGCCAAGTTCACCTTACATTGTTGTATTGTTGAACTTTTGTGATAATCTAATTTCTCTCTTGCTCATTTTATTTCTTTTACTTGTTTTCTTTCTTTTATCATGAGTAGCTAAATTCTCTTTTTGCTAAGGTGAAGGGTGAAGCTCTTGGTATGTGAATAAAGATTTATTTAACTCTTAACATGGTCTTAAAGTTTATATTCATTTGTGTAAATTTATCTACATGTTTTATATTACTTTTCTTATTGAATTGAATTTTCATCTCTTACTCTTATGTGAAGTGGGGATCTTGACTTATTGTAGACAATTCTTGGCACAATGAATACTTGAATCCGTCTAGAACCGCATGGTTGTACCTGCACCTCTGACCAAGGATTCTTGATTCATTGTAGACAAACAACACCATAAATACTTGAATCCGTCTAGAACCGCATGGTTATACCTGCATCTGGCAAAGGAATCTTGATTTATGGTAGTTGATTGGCACAATAAGTACTTGAACCCATTTAACATAATGAGTGTAGAGTACCCATTGTAATATAACTAAAAGAAAAGAAATATAACTTGATAGATGTGTAAAGAACTTAAATGATCTAACTTCCGATTGGAACCTCCTTTATGTGTGGATTCCAATTGAGTGATAAAAATGAGTTAAATATAACTTAAACCATATACCAAGAGTGGAACCTCTAACCTTAGCATGTTTTAATTTAATTTGTTTCACCATTATACCTACCCTCATTTCACAATATTTTATTTCCTATTATATTTTCCTTGTAGATTTTTGTTGGTTTTTGCAGGATCTAAATATTCTTCCTCGTGGATCGACCCCGGTCTCACCGGGTTAATTTATTACTTCGACACTCCTGCACTTGGGAGTAGAAATCCATTTTCTGGACGTGTCAAGTACCAAGAAATAATTCCATGTTGAAGAAGATATGGAATTAAAGCTTTAAATTCACCCTAATTATCACTTTGAAGTACCTTAAGTTTGGTGTTGAATATCCTTTCAACATTCTTGTGAAAAATTACAAAAATTTCCTTGACTTGAGATTTTATAACTAAGGGATATATCAAACAATACCTAGTGAATGAATCCACAAAGCTAACATAATATCGATAGCCTAGTGAAGATGCTATAGGAGAGGGTCCCCATATATCAGAACATAATAATTTGAAGGGAGTAGTGGCCTTATAGCTAGAGTTAGCAAATGGTAATTGGTGAAGTTTACCAATTTTGCAAGCATCGCAAGAGTTGACTAGTGCAGTACTACTAACTCTAACATTCAACAATGTAAACACCTTAGCAAAAGGGAGTGTTAAAGATCATAGAGCTACCAATATGAGAGATAGAGAGTTTATGACCATTACTTACTGCCAGTTGATCAGTGCCTTTGTACTAATTGCTGATGCTCAAGTTGCTGAAGTTTGGAGTATTGTGGTTCGTGGCTCCACTGTCCACATACCAGCTAGAGTCTTCAACAGTAGTAGGTGATGCAATTAAAGCATTTATACCTGGATGGTGAGGGTAGAAATAAGCATTCATAGCAGGTGATACTCCAGTTGTTTCTGTTGAACAAAATTTCCTTCCATGGAGTTGAAATTTGTTGAGACAGATTGCTGACCCTGCTGATTTTGCTTGCCAAAATTTTCAACAAAAGATTGGTAAAATCTATAGTAGTAGATGGTAGAGAAATGACTAGTCTTGCCACATAGTTGACATATAAGCCTCTGATTGTAGTATCTGCCTCCTCTTCGTCCTCTTGATCTGCCTCGATTATTGTTTGAAAATTGATCTCCTCCTCTTGCAAAATTAGTTGATTTAGAAACTGAGTTAGCTGAAGCTTGAGTCATATCAATTGTTGTATAGGAGTGGAATCACTCAAGTCCGGATTCTTAGCCCATAAGTAAGAACTGAGCATCTTGTAGTGTAATTTCTTCTTTCTTAGAGGCTATATTGGAAACTACTGGATTAAATTCCAGTCCTAAACCTCCTAGAACATATACAACTTATCGGATTATATATGTTATGTTTTTACATCCCTTAGACTGTGTATTTTGACCTTTTTTTTAAAGTAATTTTGTAACATCCCTAATTTCGCATAAATATGAAAAATATAGTTTAATTAATATGGAGTAAGTGAATGTGATATTTATGATTTGAAGGGGTGAAAAATGTAATTAAATGTACGTATATTTTTAGGTTTCCAAGTGGACCAATTAGAACGGTACAAAACAGTGCATGAAGAAAAGGGTGAAAAACTGGACAGTGTGCATCGCGATTAGAGCCTCGCAACCAGAGCTCGCAGTAGCTGCTCGCGATGAAAGTGGCAAAATTGGTCCAGTGAGTACCGCGACCATGTATATTTTTAGGTTTCCAAGTGGACCAATTGGAACGGTCCAAAACAGTGCACGAAGAAAATGGTGAAAAACTGGACAGTGTGCATCGCGATTAGAGCCTCGCGACTAGAGCTCGCGGTAGCTGCTCGCGATGAAAGTGGCAAAATTGGTCCAGTGAGTACCGCGACCAGAGATCGCGATAGATGCTTGCGATGAAGGGGCAAAATTTCCACCAGTGATTATCGCGACCGAGCGACGCGACCACCGCTCACGATACGCGGTCGCGATGGCCGAAAATAATGAAAAAAAAATGAGCACCAAGTGGCATGAAGCGGTGCCACTTAAAAGAAATAGAAGTGAGCATAAGCTCACAAGCAAAAACAGAACAGAAACCAGAGAACGGGAGAGAAAGAAGAGAGAAGAGGAGAGAGAAAAAAGAGAGAGAAAGGAAAGAAGAAGAAGAAGAAGAAAATGAAGAAGGAAAAAGAAGGAGAAGAAGGAAAGGAGGAAGGAAAGGGTATCCAAGGTCGGTGTACACTCGTTTTCGAATTTTTCGTTTTCCAGAATATTTTGGATTGATTGAATTTGATTAATTTTGAGTTGTTTGAATTATATTGATTATAGTTTATTGTTTGAAATTGATTTTGGAATGGTTTGAATAGCGAATTGTTGAAATATAGTTTATATTCAAAATATTGATTGTGAATAATATTATGAATTGATTTTAATACGTTTTGATTCTAATATTGTTATGGAAATATATTGTTGAAGGTGATTTTAATTACATAATATTTGTGAAATGTATCGGAAAATGATTTTGGGGCATTTTGATTCGATATGGAATTATGAAATAAGTTTGAATATATTTTTGGATTGATTTGATGTGATTTAGAAATATATTCGTATATTTCCGTTATATGATATTCGATGAAATTTGAATTTCAAAAATATAGAAATATCGATATGAATTGAAATTGAATAAGTTGAAAGTTGAATTTGATGATTCTGAAAGAAATGAAATATATTGATATGGGATTTGAGAAAACGTTTTGTGAAATGACTCTGATGTATATGAACATAGATATGGATATAGGAGATTGACATATCAATTGGGTTTCTGTCTGAACACTACTGTGCCGATATACTCTGATGCACCTCCCTATGGATAGTGTAGGCCCCAAGTGCCGGTCCTAGGGTAGGGAGCTTTGATCTGTTTGTGCCACCTTTTGGATGTACAGGCCCTAAGTGCCGGTCCTAGGGTTCTGAATTCTGTTATGGGACATTTACAGCAGGTGATTCCGTTGGTGTTCCATTCTGATATGATGTTTGACGGGTAGCCCCGTTTGTGTGTCCAATGCCAAACAACCCGTAATCCAGTTCGATAACTTATGTTATGTATGTCAGAAGCCCAGTATGAAAACTGATTTGTTAAATGAAAGTATTTGAGAAATTATGAAGCTTTTGTCTGTTGATTGATTTTGAATACTGTATTTGTTAAGTATATGATTTGATTTGACATTAGCCCTATATATGATTTAATTATATGTTATTTATGGTTTTATCGAAAATAGATAAACTTATTTGATATAGTATATTTGGATATACAATTTTGTGTACATCCACTAAGCAATATGCTTAGTGTGTTGAGTTTTCTCACACATAGGTAATAGAGGTTCCAAGGGAGACAAAGACAAAGAAGAGTAGAGACTGTAGAAGGAGAGTCCGGAGTCACATCGTTCCTACGTATATTTTGGTAGTCCTTTTGTAATAAGTCTATATGTTTTGATATAACAAACATATACAGAAATTGTTAGTACATATTTGAAGAATTTCCGCTGTGTAAATATTTTATTATCTGTTTATGTTATTTGAATATTTATAAATTATATTGTGATAAATTGATTGGGTAAGTCGCACTACATTTAGAATGGTGCGCAAAAGTGATTTGAGATTTAGAAGTTGATTTTTATGAATTTGAAATGTAAATAGGTTTTGGGAAGTTAGAAAAACAGAGGAATCTCTGACAAGATTTTTAAAAATTTATTTAGACCATTTTCAAATGTTTTTAATGTAGTTTTAAATTATGGTTATATAAAAGTAAAAAAGTTAGATTTCTGTATATCGTAGCGCTCCCTGATTCGGTTCGAGTGGATTTGGGTCAGGGGGTGTTACAAATTTGGTAGGTTTAATGTGTGTTTTGAGCTTGTGCAGGTTTTAGGTGAATATTAGGGAAGATATGTAAAGTTAGAAGAATTGAAGATTTTTCAGTGCAAGTTGGTCATGTTTCGGAGGCTGCCATAAATTCCATAGGATGAACTGGGATGTGAGCCTTATATTTCTAGAAAGATCTAGATGTCTACTTTCCAATGAATTTTACGGTTCATGACTTGGAGTTTTCTAGAGGAAGTTATGCTCGTTTTCGTAACAATACGAAGTCCTGCCAATTTTGACCAATGAGTATCGTGACCCGGGGTCGCTACACAACACAGTGAGTACCTGTAACATCCCGGATTTCGGGTAATTAATTTTATATATGTGAAAATGAATTTTTACTATTTGAGGGGGTGTAAATGTAATTAAATGTATGTTTATTTTATGATTTCCAGCGGACCAGATTGAATAGTGAGAAAAAAAAAAAAATTGAAAACTGGACCAGAGAGCATCGCGACCTGGTCATCGCGACCACAGGTCGCGATAGCTCGCTCGCGATGAAAATGAAAAAATCTGGCAGTGAGCATCGCGACCAGCCACCGCGACCACAGGTCGCGATGGACTGCTCGCGATGAAACTGTCAAAATCGAGCAGAGAGCAACGCGACCACTCGCGCGACCAAGGCGCGCTCGCGAGGAAGGCGGTGCGCGCACTCCAGTGAGCATCGCGACCTGGTGGCGCGACCACAGGTCGCGACGGCGGTCGCGGTAGCGAAAAAAATATAAAAAAAAGGAGAAGCTTCTCGCGAAAGCGAGAAAACACACAGCAAACAGAACAGCGTGAGAAAGAGAGAGAAAGACCCGAGAAAAAGAAAGAGAAAGAAGAAAAAGGAGAGAAAGGAGAGAAGAGAAGAAAGAGAAAAGAAGAAGAAGAAGAGAAGAGGAAAGGAAAGGAAAGGAAAAGGAAAAAGATATCGTGGAACCGCGATTTCTCGAACGAAAAAACGGTACCGAGGTTGGTGTACTTTTGTTTCGGAATCTTTACGAAAAACATTTCATTATTGTTTACGTTATTGTTTTCGTTTTCGTTTCTTGTTTTCGTTTCGATTTCGATTTCGTTAAATGTTTTCGATTTCGATTTCGTTAAATGTTTTCGATTTCGGTTTCGTTAAATGTTTTTGATTCGATTTTCGATGTGTAAAAAAAAATTGATGATTGATATACTTATGGTTGATTATGGAAAGAATTTATACTAGATCGCATTCGTTTGTGGTTTGAATATTCCGATTTCGTATTAAAAAGTTGATTCCGATATTTATATGATTATTGTTGATGCGTTTGAAGAATATCGTGTAAAATTTTAGATTGACTGAGTAAATATTGATTTGTAACTGATTGTGAAAATCGTTTATTGAAACGGCCCTAGGATACGTAGACATAGATATGGATATAGGAGGTTGGTATACCAGCTGGGTTTTACTGAGCAGTACTGCGCCGTTATTATTGTGTGATTGTTGTTGCGGGGCAATCTCGGACAATCACACCGATTTCAGTGATCGTTGTTGCGGGGCAATCTCGGACGATCACAATGATACTAGTGATTGTTGTTGCGGGGCAATCTCGGACAATCACGTTGATATCAGTGACTGTTGTTGCGGGGCAACCCCGGACGTCACATTGACCCATATTCCAGTCCTAGAATGTTTAGTATTCTAGTGGGCCAGTATTGACTGAATTGAATGATTTTATTTATTGATTTTTAAATGTTGATATTGTCATTGAAACTAAAGTGATCGAATCTGCTTTAAGGTTTGGTTTTGAGATTAACATGATTTATGTCCATTATTGAGTTGATTTGAAATATATTAGGTGATATTATTCTGATTTAAAAGTTATATATATATATGTGATTTGTTTTATATTTGGGCTTTTAGTACACCCACTAAGCTTTATGCTTAGAGCGTTAGTTTTGTGTCTAACGCGTAGGTACCAGGAATCCAGAAGAGCCTAAGGACTGAAGAAAGAACGAGTTGCAGACCGAGTCACAGGATTACTACAGTTGGGTAGCTACATTTGTTGTTGTACATATATATGTTTATTTTGTAAGCATGCATATACAGGGGAGTTGTAAATATGTTTTGTAATATGTTTTTAATTGATTACTTTATGATTCCTGAATGTCTATATATATAAAAGTTGGAACTGTTTTAATTTATAAATTCTGATTGATAAGTCGCACTAAACGGCAGAGTGCGCAACTGTTTGAATATGAGATATTAAAGTGCTATTGAGAATTGTTTTTGAATTGAATTGTGTAAAAACAGGTTTTTGGAAAGTCCGAAAAACAAACGGTACTCTGCCGAATTTTTCATAAAAAGTTTATTTATTAATTGGGCTCACAATGACTTTTTGAAACGTATAAAACTGATTTTGAAAGTTCTGAAAATCGGTAGCGCTCCCCGGGTCGGTCCGGCCGGGTCGGGTCGGGGGGTGCTACATTTTGTGGTATCAGAGCGCGGTTTAGGCGTTTCTGGACCAAAGAGTCTGTATATGCATGCATTGTCTAAAGCTACCCATAGGAATGTGTGACTCTAATCTGCAGAACTCTACTGTCTGATATAGGATAAAGAATGGAAGGAAGTGGTGATAGACCTGAGAGTCCCGCCAGCGTGGCTGGGGGAGCATCGAGGGAATCAGTTAGTCCGAGAGTACCGGACCCGGTACAGCCAGCATTTATGCAACAGATGGCTGAGTTCTTCCAGAATGTGGCAAGAGCAGCGCCACGGAGATCAGCCATCGAGCGACTGGCTAAACACAGACCTACTGATTTCCATGGTAGGAAGGATGAGGATGCATCTGCCGCAGAATACTGGTTTGAACGGACGAACAGAATATTGGAGCAGATGCACTGCACACCTGAAGAGCGATTGGAGTGTGCAGTATCCTTATTGCAGGAGGATGCCTACCAGTGGTGGACCTCCATTATACAGACAGTGCGACCAGAGGACAGAACGTGGGACTTCTTTCAGACGGAGTTCCGGAGAAAATATATTGGTCGCATCTATCTGGATAATCTGAAGAGGGAGTTTACCAACCTGAAACAGAGGCAGATGACTGTGACTGAATATGAGAGGGAGTTTGTCAGGTTGAGTAAGTATGCCAAAGAGATGGTGGCGACCGAGGCGGATAAATGTAGACGATTTGAAGATGGACTGAATGATTACATCCGCCTACAGGTTGTGTAACGTTCTGAATTTCTAAATAATTGACTATGATATTGATATAATTAGACTGTGAATTAATTAAGGAATGTTACAGGTTGCTGCCTTTGAGTTTGAGGATTTTACCAGACTTGTCTCGGCAGCTCTGAATGTAGAGAGAATTAAGAAAGAAGAGCAGGCCAGAAGAGACAGAGGGCAGCAGAGAAGAGGGGCAGGGCCATCTAGCTCATATCAGTCCCCGAGTAAGAAATTTAAGGGACCGCAGCCTAGTGGTCCAGTGCAGTCACAGAGGCCTGTACCTACAGCTAGGCCTGGTCAATCTGCGACTTCTGTAGCCAGTACCCCTAGGAGTGCAGGTAGGGGACCAGCCCCTCCAGTATGTGATCACTGTGGCAAAAGACATTCTGGGGAATGCTGGAAACTTACAGGAGCCTGCCTGAAATGTGGTTCCCATGATCATTTCGTGAGGGATTGCCCACAGATGGGACCCCAGCAGCCAGAGAGATCAGCCCATACTACTTCCAGAGGTAGGAGGCCTAATCAGGCAGTACCTGAGGGTGGTAGCCACAGAGGAGCGTCAGAGTCAGTGGTGAGACCTGATAGTAGAGCTCCTGCACGCGTTTATGGTGTTCGAGCTCAAGAAGATAAAGATGCTCCTGATGTGATAGCTGGTATTATTTCTATTTTTGATACTACAGCTATTGCATTGATAGATCCAGGTTCTACACACTCATATATCTGTGATGCATTGTTGAAACAAAGAAGTTTGCAAACTGAACCTACTGAATATGATGTGTTAGTCAGTAATCCAATAGGTCAGAGTGTAGTTGTGAACCGTATATACAGAAATTGTCTTATTCGGATACAGAAGTGTGATTTTCCTGGAGACTTGATGGAGTTGCCATTCCATGAGTTTGATGTAATCCTAGGCATGGATTGGTTAACTCGGCATAGAGTAGTGATCGATTGTGAACTGAAGCGAGTGACCCTCAGAACAGTAGATGGTGCAGAGATCACAATGGTGGGTGAAAGGAGGGATTTCCTCTCCAATGTCATTTCAGCATCTACAGCCTGTAAACTGATTAGAAAGGGGTGTGAAGCATATCTGGCACAGGTGGTTGATTCTAGAAAAGTGAATGCAGAAATCCAGAATATACCCACTGTATGTGATTTTGCAGATGTGTTTCCAGAGGAGCTTCCTGGTTTGCCACCTCAGAGAGAAGTGGAGTTTGTGATTGATGTGATACCAGGTACGTCTCCAGTATCGATAGCTCCCTATAGAATGGCACCAGCAGAACTGAAAGAACTAAAGATACAGCTACAGGAATTGCTGGATAAGGGTTTCATTAGACCCAGTGTATCCCCTTGGGGAGCCCCAGTCCTGTTTGTAAAGAAGAAGGATGGGTCCCTGAGACTATGCATCGATTATAGGCAGCTGAATAAACTGACTGTGAAGAACAAGTATCCGTTGCCGAGAATCGATGATTTATTTGACCAGCTGAGAGGAGCTTGTGTCTTCTCAAAGATAGACCTGAGATCAGGTTATCATCAGTTGAGGATAAAGGAGTCAGATATTCCGAAAACTGCATTCAGAACCAGGTATGGGCATTATGAATTTGTAGTGATGCCATTTGGGCTGACTAATGCACCTGCAGCCTTTATGGATCTGATGAACAGAATATTCCGGCCATACTTGGATCAGTTTGTAGTAGTCTTTATCGATGATATCCTGGTGTACTCACAGACAGCTGAGGACCATGACAGACACCTCAGAGTAGTATTGCAGATTCTGAGGGAGAAGCAACTGTATGGCAAACTGAGCAAGTGTGAATTCTGGTTGCCTGAGATTGCATTCTTGGGTCACATTGTGTCAGCAGAAGGTATTAAGGCAGATCCGAAAAAGATTGAAGCAATAGTGGAATGGAAGCCTCCCAGAAATATTACAGAAGTCAGAAGCTTTCTAGGCTTGGCAGGTTATTATCGACGGTTTGTGAAGGGGTTTTCCTTCATAGCAAGTCCGTTGACCAAGCTACTGCATAAGAATGTCAGATTTGAGTGGACTGACAGATGCCAGGCAGCTTTTGACCGATTGAAGGCAATGCTTGTAGAGGCTCCAGTCCTGATTCAACCTGTTTCAGGTAAAGACTATGTGATTTATAGTGATGCCTCACATCATGGTTTGGGATGTGTATTGATGCAGGAAGGCAAGGTGGTTGCATATGCGTCCAGACAGTTGAAAAGTCATGAGTTGAACTATCCGATTCATGATCTGGAGCTTGCAGCCATAGTCTTCGCACTGAAAATATGGAGGCATTACTTATATGGTGAGAAATGTTACATATACACCGATCACAAGAGTCTGAAATATCTGCCTACCCAGAGAGAGCTAAATCTGAGACAGAGACGATGGATGGAGTTGATTAAAGACTATGATTGCATAATTGACTACCATCCAGGAAAGGCGAATGTAGTCGCAGATGCTCTGAGCCGAAAAGCATTGTTTGCTCTGAAAACTATGAATGTGTATTTGCAGCTGAATCCGGATAATGCAGTGGTAGCTGAATTGATATGCAGACCCAGTTTGATTCAGCAGATTGCAGAGAAACAGAAACAGGATGCTAGAATTCTGATGATATGTGGACAGATTCCAGAGGGGAAGCATCCAGATTTCTCAATCAGAACTGATGGTATTGTGTGTTTCAGAGACAGGATTTGCATTCCAAAAAATGAAGAATTGAGAAAAATGATCCTGACAGAGGCACACAGTAGTTCGTATGCCATGCACCCAGGTAGCACGAAAATGTACAGAGACTTGAAAATGCAGTACTGGTGGTCTGGTATGAAAAAGGATGTGATAGAATTTGTGAACAAATGCATGACTTGTCAACAGGTGAAAGCTGAACACCAGGTTCCATCAGGATTGTTACAACCAATAGCAATACCTGAATGGAAATGGGATCGCATCACAATGGACTTTGTTACTGGATTGCCACTTACCCGGAGTAAACACGATGCAGTATGGGTTATAGTGGACAGATTGACGAAGTCGGCACATTTTCTACCTGTCAGAACTGACTACTCTCTGGATCGATTGGCCGAATTGTATATCAGAGAGATAGTCAGATTACATGGAGTGCCTGTATCCATTATATCAGATAGAGATCCGAGGTTTACATCCAGATTCTGGAAGAAGTTTCAAGAAGCCTTGGGTACTCGACTGAGCTTTAGTACAGCCTTCCATCCGCAGACAGACGGCCAATCAGAAAGGGTAATTCAGGTGCTTGAAGATATGCTCAGGAGTTGTGTAATTGAGTTTGAAGGCAGTTGGACGGATCATCTTCCATTGATTGAGTTCGCCTACAACAATAGTTACCAATCGAGCATAGCTATGGCACCAGTATGAGGCACTGTATGGAAGGAAATGCAGGACTCCAGTATGCTGGACAGAGTTAGGAGAGGACAGGTTAGTAGGCCCAGACTTGATTAGACAGACTGGGGAAAAGGTGAAGATTATCAAGGATCGATTGAAAATTGCTTCTGACCGACAGAAATCGTATGCAGATTTGAAACGGAAAGAGATAGAATATGAAGTCGGTGAGAAAGTGTTTCTGAAAGTATCTCCGTGGAAGAAAGTGCTTCGATTTGGCAGAAAAGGTAAGTTGAGTCCTAGGTTTATTGGGCCATACGAAATCATTGAACGTGTGGGACCAGTAGCCTATAGACTAGCTTTACCTCCAGAATTGGAAAAGATTCATAATGTGTTCCATGTATCGATGCTGAGGAGATACAGATCTGATCCTTCCCACAGAGTTCAGGCCGAAAGTATTGAGATTCGACCAGACCTGTCATATGAGGAAGAACCAGTACAGATTCTTGATCGGGAGATCAAAGAACTTAGAAAGAAAAGAGTGCCACTGGTGAAAGTTCTCTGGAGGAACCATAAAGTGGAAGAGGCTACCTGGGAGAGTGAAGAAACGATGCGACAGCAATATCCCCAACTGTTTAACTGAGGTAAATTTCGAGGACGAAATTTCTTAAGCGGGGGAGAATTGTAACATCCCGGATTTTGGGTAATTAATTTTATATATGTGAAAATGAATTTTTACTATTTGAGGGGGTGTAAATGTAATTAAATGTATGTTTATTTTATGATTTCCAGCGGACCAGATTGAATAGTGAGAAAAAAAAAAAAAATTGAAAACTGGACCAGAGAGCATCGCGACCTGGTCATCGCGACCACAGGTCGCGATAGCTCGCTCGCGATGAAAATGGAAAAATCTGGCAGTGAGCATCGCGACCAGCCACCGCGACCACAGGTCGCGATGGACTGCTCGCGATGAAACTGTCAAAATCGAGCAGAGAGCAACGCGACCACTCGCGCGACCAAGGCGCGCTCGCGAGGAAGGCGGTGCGCGCACTCCAGTGAGCATCGCGACCTGGTGGCGCGACCACAGGTCGCGACGGCGGTCGCGGTAGCGAAAAAAATATAAAAAAAAAGGAGAAGCTTCTCGCGAAAGCGAGAAAACACACAGCAAACAGAACAGCGTAAGAAAGAGAGAGAAAGAGCCGAGAAAAAGAAAGAGAAAGAAGAAAAAGGAGAGAAAGGAGAGAAGAGAAGAAAGAGAAAAGAAGAAGAAGAAGAGAAGAGGAAAGGAAAGGAAAGGAAAAGGAAAAAGATATCGTGGAACCGCGATTTCTCGAACGAAAAAACGGTACCGAGGTTGGTGTACTTTTGTTTCGGAATCTTTACGAAAAACATTTCATTATTGTTTACGTTATTGTTTTCGTTTTCGTTTCTTGTTTTCGTTTCGATTTCGATTTCGTTAAATGTTTTCGATTTCGATTTCGTTAAATGTTTTCGATTTCGGTTTCGTTAAATGTTTTTGATTCGATTTTCGATGTGTAAAAAAAAATTGATGATTGATATACTTATGGTTGATTATGGAAAGAATTTATACTAGATCGCATTCGTTTGTGGTTTGAATATTCCGATTTCGTATTAAAAAGTTGATTCCGATATTTATATGATTATTGTTGACTGCGTTTGAAGAATATCGTGTAAAATTTTAGATTGACTGAGTAAATATTGATTTGTAACTGATTGTGAAAATCGTTTATTGAAACGGCCCTAGGATACGTAGACATAGATATGGATATAGGAGGTTGGTATACCAGCTGGGTTTTACTGAGCAGTACTGCGCCGTTATTATTGTGTGATTGTTGTTGCGGGGCAATCTCGGACAATCACACCGATTTCAGTGATCGTTGTTGCGGGGAAATCTCGGACGATCACAATGATACTAGTGATTGTTGTTGCGGGGCAATCTCGGACAATCACGTTGATATCAGTGACTGTTGTTGCGGGGCAACCCCGGACGTCACATTGACCCATATTCTAGTCCTAGAATGTTTAGTATTCTAGTGGGCCAGTATTGACTGAATTGAATGATTTTATTTATTGATTTTTAAATGTTGATATTGTCATTGAAACTAAAGTGATCGAATCTGCTTTAAGGTTTGGTTTTGAGATTAACATGATTTATGTCCATTATTGAGTTGATTTGAAATATATTGGGTGATATTATTCTGATTTAAAAGTTATATATATATATATATATATATATATATATATATGTGATTTGTTTTATATTTGGGCTTTTAGTACACCCACTAAGCTTTATGCTTAGCGCGTTAGTTTTGTGTCTAACGCGTAGGTACCAGGAATCCAGAAGAGCCTAAGGACTGAAGAAAGAACGAGTTGCAGACCGAGTCACAGGATTACTACAGTTGGGTAGCTACATTTGTTGTTGTACATATATATGTTTATTTTGTAAGCATGCATATACAGGGGAGTTGTAAATATGTTTTGTAATATGTTTTTAATTGATTACTTTATGATTCCTGAATGTCTATATATATAAAAGTTGGAACTGTTTTAATTTATAAATTCTGATTGATAAGTCGCACTAAACGGCAGAGTGCGCAACTGTTTGAATATGAGATATTGAAGTGCTATTGAGAATTGTTTTTGAATTGAATTGTGTAAAAACAGGTTTTTGGAAAGTCCGAAAAACAAACGGTACTCTGCCGAATTTTTCATAAAAAGTTTATTTATTAATTGGGCTCACAATGACTTTTTGAAACGTATAAAACTGATTTTGAAAGTTCTGAAAATCGGTAGCGCTCCTCGGGTCGGTCCGGCCGGGTCGGGTCGGGGGGTGCTACAGTACCGCGACTAGAGCATCGCGATAGGGAGTCGCGACACATGGTTGCGAAGGTGGTGCAACAGCCTTAATTTCTACGGGCTATAAAAGGAAAAAGAGAGAAAAGAGAAGGGGTTCGTTCCTGGTTCGTCCAAGGGCGAAAAACAAACACCATTCCACACCATTCCCTTGTGTTCTACGGATCCTAGACACAAGATTCGCATTAATCACTTATAGTTCATCGATTTTTTATCAAGGAGGATGGAGTATCGAAGGAGACGAAGTCCCAGCTAGACCAAAGCGGAAACTCTTCTCTTTAGTGCTTTAAATGGGTTGTATTTCATTCAACTTTTCTTCTTTTGATTGTTCAATTGTTACTATGAGTAGCTAATTTCCTAGTTAGGTGGTCAATCGACCAAGATTGAATGTTAATGTTTAATTGACTTTATAATCTTTTTTGTTTTTTATTTCATTGTTCCTAGATATTTTATTCTATTGATAGATAATTCTTGTTGGTTGCACTACGAAAGTGTGTTGCATGAATCTTGGATTATTGTTAATAAGGAAACTGTAACTTATTATGAGAAATCATTAGGTCACAATTGTTTATATTTTGATTCTAGGTAACAATGGCTAGTTTAATTAAGATATGAAAATACTTAATTAACCTAGGGATGAAAATTAGTATTGAGTTTTCAATTATTTTCACTCTAGGACCAATAGGTGAATTTAATTGGAATTACAACACCAATGCATGACCCATATAATTTGGTGTGCCTTTGCTAATCATAATCTAGTTCTTGAACATAAGCGCTTCAATTAGTCAATTATTAAACCTTTGTTCATGATTGGGAACATTTGACCGCCTAGCGTTTCCTCACCCTTGGCCTAGTTCTCGCTTAGCTTTTAGTTCTTTTTAGTTTGTCTTGCTTTTCAAAACACTTAAACAATCTTGATTTAATTTTCTGCTTAGTTAGGATCTTTACTTTTAGGATTAGTATGCCACCACTTCCTTGTGGACTCGACCCCGTACTCACGGGAAATTATTATTTCGACACATCCTGCACTTGAGATTTATCCCACGCGTTGTGAGCTTGTTAAGTTTTTGGCGCCGTTACTAGGGAAGTGGTTTACGGTTGCTAGCACTACACTAACGATTGTTATTTTGTTTCTTTCTATTTTTATTATTTTTTGTTTATTTTCTTACTTAGTTTTGTTTTCTTTGATTTTGTTTTTAGGTACTCATGCATAGCTGCATGCAGGGTCGTCGTTCTTAGGAAGGAGCAGTACTGCCACTGAACGACAGAATTGACCGTATAAGGAGAGTCACGGACTCCACGGCTGAATCCAATTCGTATACTTCAGAAGCCGAGCTATTTGAAGAGACAATGGACGACACAGAGAGGATTCAGTTGCAGAATTAGAATGGGGTGCCTGTGCATCGAGTGATGAGGGATTATGCATGCCCAGTCATCGGGACATCGCTATCGGGCATCATGCTGGACGACTTGTCTAGGAATTATCAGCTGAAGAACATTTACTTTAATATGTTGCCGGCCTTTTATGGAGTCGCAAATGAAGACCCTCTATCCTTTATGCCCGAGTTCTACGGCACCATCCAGACTTTCCCACTGCAGAGGTTGTCTGAGGATCAGCTCAGAATGCGATGCTTCCCTTATATAATGAAAGATAGAGCCAACCAGTGGCTGATGACGCTTCCACCAGGGTCCCTTTGCACCTGGTCAGACATTTACAACAAGTTTATCGGGAAGTTCTATTCCCATTAGAAGACCGTAGAGTTGCGAAGCAAGATAGCAACATTTACTCATGGAGATGGAGACTTGTTCCATGAGGCATGAGATAGATTCAAGCCGCTGCTCATTCAGCGTCCTCACCATGGCTTTCCATTAGAGTTGCAGATCATTTCTTCTATGATGGGTTTACTCTGAACTGTCAGGCGATGGTCAACAATGCTGCAGGAGGAGCCATGCGAGAGAGAAGACTATGAAAGAGACATACTAGCTCTTTGAGATGCTGGGAGCCAACTCGCAACAGAAAAATGTTAGAGGGAAAACACCAGGTGTGTATGAGGTGCAAACTAGTACAGGGCTGGTGAAGCAGGTGGCTGAGTTGAGTAGACAAGTGCAGAGTTTGACAGCCTCAGTTAAGCAGAGACCCGGAGTTGTTTGCTCCATATGTGAAGTTAGTGGGCACGATATTGCTATGTGTCCATCAAGGAGACTTTTTCGGAGTACGAGCAAGAACAAGCGCAAGTGCTTAATACCTTCCCTCCGAGACAAATGAATGACTCTTCTCCAACAACTATAATCCCGCATAGAGAAACTATCCAAACTTCTCCTAGAGAGATAGTCAGCGGCAACTTGGGCAATACCAAGCACACCAGCAGTATAACAGGTTTGAGTCTCTGCATCAGAACCAGTTTCGACAGAATGCGCAGAGTTCACATGATCAACAGGCTGGTCAGCCATCTCAGCAAGTAAGGCCATCTATGGAGGATAAATTTGACAAATTCATGCTTATATTCCAGCAGAGTCATTAAATTGTTGAGCAGAAATTCCAGCAGTAGGAGGATGCAACAAGGAAATTAGAGGTGCAAGTTGGCTAACTGGCTGAAGCCTTGCAAAATAGAGTGCCAGAGAAGTTTCCTAGTTAGCCAGAGTAAGCAAAGACAATTAGCGTCCTACGGAGTGGTAAGACGGTAGATAATATGGTTGGAGGTGAACTTTCTGATCAATCTGTTTGTGATGTAGGTACAAGTACAGATCCTCCAGTAGTTAGAGAGAAAAAGGTGGTTACTCCAACAAAAACTCCACTTCTTCATAAGGCTGCGGACCCATACGTGCCGCTAGTTCCATTTTTGGATCATCTTCAGAAGAGCAAGAACGACAAAGCTTTTGCAGATATCTATTTTTTTTTTTGAAAAGAAAAACCATACTTTACTCAAGCACCAGCTGGAGAAACATCAGCCTGGACCAACCTTACAAACCAATCTGGAAAGAAATCTTTCCAATAAAAGAAAGCTCTTAACCTGAGAGCTTCTTTAGCTAGGAAATCCGCAATAGAATTGCAATATCTAGGAACGAAAGAAAAAACAGCAGCCCTATTAAAAAGCAGGGAAAGAATATCCCCAATAACATGACCAACATCACCCCGAGAGATCCAATCTCCCTTGCAAAGCTGCACCACACTCAAGGAATCGGACTCGATAACAAGAGGGAGGAAGGCCATCTCCAAAGCCAAGGAAACCCCTTCAAGGATAGCCCTAGCTTCCGCTACCTCCACTGAGACAGAGCCACTACAAATATGAGATTTAGCGAAGACAGGAACGCCAGAATCATTCCTGAAAATTAGGCCCAAACCAAAACAGCCTACCCCCTTAACAACCGCGGCATCCACATTGAGCTTGAATGCTCCAACATGAGGTTTAGACCACAATTGCTTGGGGAATGAGCTGCTGGAAAGAGCAGGGACAGAGGCATTCTGGAAATCAGAAAAATAAGTGGTAGCCCTACTCCACAAACAAGGAGGATGGAGAACTTTTCCTCCATGAATGGTCTGGTTTCTCAAGCTCCACAGAAACCAGGCAGCAAGGAGAAAAGTGGCCGTAGCTTCCTTCCCTAAGCCAGAAAACACACAGCTCAACCGATCCATAAAAAATCCCACCCTCAGTTTGTTCAGACCTTCAAAGAAAGGACAGCCCTTCCGCAACCCATTCACCTTCACATAGCTCCATAAAATATGGTCAATAGACTCAGAACAAGTACCACACAAAGGACAAGCATCAACCACACTAACCTTCCTACTTTTCAAACAACCCCTAGTAGGTAGAATATTTCTACAAACCTTCCAACCAAAAAATTTTACCTTGCTAGGAATTTGGAGGCTCCACAAAGACTTCCACCAAGGATTTGGACCAGCCGAGGATGAGCCAAGATTTTTAACAAAAGCTTCAGCTGCTAGCTTATAGGCACTACGGACAGTAAATTCACCATGCCTGTCATAATGCCAAAGCAGAGAGTCATGGCAGGAACTGTTGCTAAGCTGGATACTTAGTATGATTTCAGCCTCCTTAGGGAGAAAGGAACTTCGGATCAGCTCTTCACACCAAACCCCCTATGTTGAAATCAAGCCCGCAACACTAGCCCCTACTGGGAACACAGGAGGCGAAATCACCTTTAAAAGAGAGGGCCTCGGGATCCAAGGATCCTTGTACACTGAAATGCTAGAGCCATTCCCCATTCTCCAATGAGATCCCAATCTTAACACATCCCTACCACACAAAATGCTCCTCCAAATGAAAGAAGGACGGTTACCCACGACCGAATCAAAGAAGGAAGATGAGGAAAAATACCTTGCTTTTAAAACCTTCACAGTTAGTGACGTAGGGGAAGTCAGCAGCCTCCAACCTTGCTTTGTAAGCATCGCACGGTTGAAAGCCTCTACATCTCTAAAGCCTAGCCCTCAACGGTCTTTAGGGGTACACACCTAATTCCAACCCACCCAATGCATTTTGCGAGCCCCACCTTTTCAGCCCCACTAGAAATCAGCAATCATCATTTGAATATCCTTCAAAAGGGAGGACGGGAGGCGAAAACAATTCATTGCATAAGTATGGACAGCTTGCACTACTGCCTTCAACAGTACTTCACGACCCTCTATAGAAAGAAGATTGTGTTTCCACCCCTGCAGTTTTTGCCAAACTTTTTCCTTGATGTTTGCGAACACATTTTTCCTATTTTTACTAATAGCCGAGGGGAGACCAAGATACTTATCATGGCACGAAACTTCCCCAATATTGAACAAACTACCCACCAAGATCTTCACCGAAAGCTGAGTGTTGGGGCTGAAGCTAAGAGCGGACTTATCATAGTTCACTGCCTGCCCGGAAGATTTTTCATAGCTGTCTAGCATATGTTTCAGACAACGACAATCAACCTCCTATGCCTTTACAAAAACCAGACTGTCATCTGCGAAGAGAAGATGAGAAACCCGGGGGACAGACCTAGCAACCCGAATACCATGCAACGAACCCAACTGCTCTGCCCGATCCAACATTGCTGAGAGGCATTCTGCACATAGTAGAAAAAGATACAGAGAAAGAGGACAACCCTGTTTGAGGCCCCTTGTAGGTCTAACGGAACCTCTCGGCTCCTCATTAATAAGGAACGAATAGGAAGCCGAGGTAACACAACACATCACCTTGTCTATCCACCCTGAGAAGAATCCCAGCTTCTCCATCATCCGGCGCAGGAAGCTCCATTCAACTTTGTCATAGTGTTACGCCTTTTTGTACCCGCAAGTATACGGGGTCGGCACAAGTAATACAATGATAAGTAAATTATCGTCTCCACAGGGATATTTAGGCGTTGAGTACTAAAGTTAACTAAGTCTATTTCTATTTGGACAATCGGATGGTTTAAAATAAGATAACGAAAGATAAAACTAACAAACATAAAACGTAAAATAAACAGCCAAATTGAGAGATGAGCTAGGGTATTTGAATTCACCTAATCCATCCAATTGAATTTCATGAAAGCACATTGTTGTAGTTTAATTATTCATGTTGATGATTGTGTTTATCTAAATTATCCAGAGCCCCCTCTCGAGGTAAATCGGACCTATTCCACACACACTAATATCCTATCTCTCGATGGTATATCCAAGTGCATGAAAATGCATTAGTTACAATAAACACCCTATATGATCACACAAGCAAATTAGTATATCTCTATCTAATTCTACTTGTTGTGGACATTATATCGAGCACGTTGTGGGCGTCTCCTCTCGGTACATAACACACAACCAATTTATCATCTAAATGTAGGCCTTCACATTCAAAAGCATTAAGTACAATAATACCACTCAACAACATAATAATCAACCACAACAAATTAAACAATCAATTCATTCAATCTTCATAGAATAAGATCCAACAAAACCCTAACTTACAAGTTTAGTTCATAACCAAAGATTTACAACTAAACATGTTTTCTAATTAATAAAGAGAGTTACAAGCAAGAAAATAAAGAAAGAAAGGGATAGAAAAACTCTAGGTGTGATGAACTTTCGTCCTCCTCCTCTTCTGAATTTGTCTAGCTTCCACTTTCTCCAAATCCAAGCTTGATGGTGAGATTTTGGCTCAAGGATTGAATCCAATCCCTCTTGGTTCCAAGGTGATTTTCTTCTCCCCTCTTTGCCTCTTCTCTTCTCTCTTGGTCTCCTCTTGGTCCTCTCCTTAGAGCCCTAGCCGAACTCCCTCTTTTTAGAGCCCTTTTTCTACTTATAGACATTGGAAATAAGGTTTATTACGTCGCCATCACGATCATTGGTCACTACCGCTGGTCGCGACGCTGTGGTCGCAGTGCTCACTGCCAAAAAATTGAAGTTTCATCGCGACCGGCGTAGCGCGACCAACGGTCGCGGTACTAGGTCGTGGTGCTCACTGGTCCAAATTTCAGGATTGCGCACTGTTACGAAAATGACCATAACTTTCTCTAGAAAACTCCAAATCACGAACCGTAAAATGCATTGGAAAGTAGACATCTATATCTTTCCATAAATATAAAGCTCGAAACCCAGTTCATCCTCTAGAATTTATGACGGCCTTCGAAACATGACTCGTGACTTAACTCTCGACATGAAAGTAGTGAGTCTGCGCACTGTTGTGAAAATGAGCATAACTTCCTCTAAAAAACTCGGAATCACAAACCGTAAAATTTTCCGGAAAGTAGACATCGTGACCTTTCTAGAAATATAAGGCTCTCAACCTAGTTCATCTTGTAAAATTTATCAAAGCCTCCAAAAAATGACAGCTGTGCACTCTCAAACCTTCAATTTAATCCACCAAGGCTCTTCAATTACGCACAAAACCTTATTACCTGTACACTAGATAAAAACATTAAAAACAACCGATAATTAGCCGAGAATGGAACACAAGTAGGTGAATAAAGGTACTAGTAAAGGTTCATTTTTGATCAAGAAATAGAACCAACACATAGGCTTTTCGCATATCTAACTTGAGAGCAACCTGTCCAGCCTTACCCGATCTCCTCCTTCTGAGAGAGTGGAGACATTCAAAGCCAACCAAAACGTTGTCCGATATCAGCCTCCCCGGAACAAAAGCACTCTGCTGGGGAGAGATAACCTTGTCAAGGACCAATTTCAATCTATTTGCCGACACCTTTGCCACTATCTTGTACACCACGTTGCAGAGACTAATAGGTCTAAACTCATTTATACGCACGCACAGGGTTCTTAACCTTTGGAATTAGAACCACCAAGGCCTCACCCATAAAACCAAAACTAGCCCCCTCATTAAGGATGGAGAGCACGACTCTCTCAAGCCCAGGCCCTACCTTTACCCAAAACTTATGAAAGAAAAGAACTGGAAGACCATCTGGACCCGGGGCTTTGAGCGAATCCATCTATTTCAAGGCCCGACCTACTTACTCCCTCGTAAAGACCCTATTAAGATCCGTGTTCATCTCATCTGAAACCTTACCCTCCACGCAGGATAAAACTTCCTCCATCGAGTCCGGGTACTCAACATCAGAGGAAAACAAATCTGTGTAAAAATCCACCACTACCATCTCAATCTCGTCAATCTTATCCCTCCACCTACCATCGTCACCCATCAGACCCAAAATCCTATTCCTACGCCTTCTCTGAGTCACTTTCGAGTGGAAATACCGTGTATTGTCATCAATTTGCTGCTCAATAGTAAGAATTCTGCTCAATGCGATCATTAATGTCATCAATTTGCTGCTCAATAGTAAGAATTCTGTCTGCAACACCCGTGTCTCGACTCCTTCTATAGAGAGCCTCCAGCTCCTCCTTAAGAGACCGCAGCTCTGCCGTACTCACATTCTTCTTTTTTCTGTTTCAGTCACCTAGGTTCACTGCTACTGCCGTCAAGGAATTTTGCAAAGCAAACATGTGATTGGATCCCAGTCCCAAACCATAAGCCTTCTGTACCAACTCTCTGCACTCAATATCATCGGCCCAAGCTTGCTCGAAATGAAACCAAGAGCCTCCACCTCTGAGCCCCCATCTACTAACTGTCTGCTTGCAAATATTGTCTATCACCAAGCCCTATGATCTGAACCCGAAAAGTCCCTATGAACCACAACTGCTCTTGGAAAGAGAGTTCTCCACCCAATATTACAAAAGCACCTATCAAGTCGTTCCCATATAACATTTCCACCAAACTGTCTATTGCACCATGTGAATTTACTCCCAGAAAAACCCATGTCAAGCAAGTTACAACTATCCACAGCCTCTTTAAACCCATCCATCGCTGCACCCACTCTAGCTAAACCCCCCCTTCTTTTCATCAACCCTCAGGATCTCATTGAAATCCCCCCTATCAGCCAGGGGAGATTATCCATACCTACCAACGTACGGAGTAACACACAGGATTGCTCCCACAGCTACTGTTTCGGTTCTCCATAAAAACCTGTGAATCTCCACCTGCGACCATCAACGTCTCTAACTATACAATCAATGTGACCACAATTGAAAAAGCGAATAGACACATCCACTGTATTCTGCCACAACAGTAATAGACCACCCCCAGTACCAATTCTATCTACCATAAAACAACCATCAAAACCCAACTTTACCCTAATGTTACCAGCACCAAACCGATCCAAACGAGTTTCAGAAAGGAAAATCATCATAGGTTTATCCTCACGCACCGGGGCACGCAAGGCTCTGAATGTCCGAGGGTTCCCCAACCCCTGAACATTTCAGCATAAGATTTTCATGTCTGGTAGCGAAGCTGATTCTCAGCTTTCGCCGCTATTTCGAGGAACCCGGGACCGCTCCTGCCCTTCTTACAAGGATACCCCTCTGCATTATCACCTTCAAGACCCCTCTTATCACCAGCCATAACCACATCCTCATCAACCAACTCCTTAAATCTGACCCTAGCAAGTCTCTTCCACCGCTTCTTTGTAGGGATACTAACTTCCACATTCACAATCTCACCCTTTAGAGGTTGAGTTGAAGAGAAGCCCTCAGAGATCGAGAAATCTCCCCCACACCCAACCACCTCTGCAGAAATTGAATTTTCGACCAAAGAAACAATATTTTCAGATATCATAGGGCCAGAGCTCATCGAAGCAGGTGCAGTTTCAGCCGTCTCCGTAATCATATTTTTAATCTGTTGCACCTTTGGACCCTCTCCGCCTCTGGAGGTTTCTCACTCGGTACTGAACTGTCCCCAACTGAAGCCCTCGCCAGAGGAGGAGGTTCTTCTTCACCTTTATCAGCGGCCTGCTCCTTATTCCCTTTCATCACTGTCCCCTGTTTTCCACTAGAGGTATCATCTTCGGGAGCGGTACAGGTACCCCTACCAAATTTCAATCGACCAATACTTGGAGCTCGCAGCCAAACCCCAAATTTCAAATCTGCAGCCTCCAGCACCCTCTGTTTGTTTACATGACACTCTCAAAGTAAATGCCCCATACATCCACAGTAGAAACAGAAATTCGGAAGTCGCTCGTAGCATAACAAAGCTGAGCAGACTTCCCCACCAGCCCTAAAAGCAAATCTGAGTCCCCTCTTTAATGGCTGAGTAACATTAATGATGACCCTCACTCTCAATAACTTACCCAGGCAATCCCCACTATCCCCTCCATCAATCTCCTGCACTGTACCAATAAGCCCACCCAAGAACAATCCCATGTCCTTATTCATACAAGCTAGGGGCAAGTCATAAATCTGTACCCAAAAGGGGGCCAAACTAAAATCAATTTCTGAGACCCTCCCTATGCCTACTGCCTCTTTCAATACCAGCAAATTTTTATCAAAAAACCATGGGCCCCCCTCCAATACGCGTTTTCTATCCCAGCAGCATCCAAACTGAAACATAAAAAAATTAACACCAATGGATTCCACTTCAACCTCACTCTTCGTACGCCAAATCGAAGCAATAGTATTCCTAAAAGCCTCCCTATTCACCTCCCGATTCGAGACAATCTTGCCCACTAGGCTCAAAGATAGCCTCCGAATCCCTTCTGCCTTCAAACCCTCATCCACCATCGCAATCGGTCCATCATCGTCTGAGAGTGAAAGCTTGGCCCACCTCCTTGCAATTTCTTCTGGTTCCATCGCCAAAACTCCAAAGGCAGCAACAGTAGGGATACCTACTAAACACAAAAAAGACTCACTGCCCAATAATACCACCACCACACCGTGAGCAGCACCTATAGCAAGGATCGATCACCTGCACCCCAGTCCAGCAAAAAATGAAGGAGGAAAGCTCAGCTGGTTCCCTTACAGCAACCAAAATCGCTCGATCTCGGTCCCATACCTCCAGCCAGCAGAGACAGAGAAGAAGAGATTCAGATCTCGGTCCCGTACCTCGGAGAAGAAGAGATTCAGATCTCCTTCATGCCACTTCAGTGATAGCAGCAACAGAGAACAGTTAGATTGAGACTGCTGGGCAAAGGCAGCTCACAATCACCTCAAAGCCAGCAAACACAATGAAGGAGTAGGCGTGAAACACCGGACCAGCTACCCCACAGAAGGAGCCTGAAATCACCTCAGTCAAGGACAAGAAGCTCACCAAAGAAGTTCACCAGAACCTTAGATCAAGATAGATCCAGATAAAAAATGAGCAGCAAGAGAGAAAGAGCAAAAAAAAAAAAAAAAAAAAACATAAAAAAAGCACCCCAGGAGGGTGGGATCTGCACACACAAGTCGTGGTTTCTGCTTCAACTGTCCAAGCTCAAAAACTCAAAGAGAGTCCAGAGGAGGAGAGAGAAGAATAAAAGTATATGATGTGCAGAGATCTATGATGTGCTATCACGAGTCAATGTCAACTTGCCTCTCCTGGAGATGATTAAGAAAATGCCGGCATATGTAAAGTTTTTCAAGGAACTCAATACACAAAAAAGGCAGTATAGGCCGAATGAGAAAGTGGTGATATCTGAGACGGTGAGCGTAGTATTACAGTAGAAGTTTCCCCCAAAGCTAAAAGATCGAGGGAGCTTCAACATTGATATCACCGTTAGGAAAGCGAAGAAGGAGATAGCCATGTTAAATCTTGGGGCTAGCATCAACTTGATGCCCTATTCGATCTATATGTAGCTAGGCCTACATGAGCTGAAGACATCCTCATTCAGGTGGATAACTTGATCATACCAGCCGACTTTGTGGTCCTGGATATGGATGATGAGAGGGCGACTGAGAAAGACCTACCCATTCTGTTGGGGCGACCGTTTATAACGACTACACAAACTATCATTGACGTGCGGCATGAAAAGATATCCATGACAGTCCTGGGAGAGAACGTCGAGTTTCAAGTATTTGATGCTATGAAACAGTCTTTGAATTCTCTTGATATGTTTTCTATGGATGTTGTAGGTATAAGACTGGAGAGAGTGACAGAGGAGGAGCAGTGCCTCAGCATTACTTCGACACATCCTACGCTTGAGATTTATTCCCACGCATTTGAGCGTGTCAACAAGCCATGACATCACCATAAAATTCTCAGCCTCCCAAGTCATATAGCTGCTGTCTTCTTTTGCAGGTGCATTTTTTTTTTCCAGTCAAATAGTCGCCTTTACCTCTGCCGAGGATGTACATGCGCACAAACAATAACCAACAGAGAAAGTTATCACCGTTGAGTCAGATGTTGGTTATCCGGATAGAGTGGTGATCATTAGGAAGGTTAACAGGTGGCTGATTTGGTGTGTTGGGAATAGAGGTGGCTAAATCTTCAGACATGGTGAAATAGAATCAAAGAAGTGGAGGAGGGACAAACCAACTAGAAGCAGTAAATGGCAGAAGAAACACTTTGGAATAAGTCCAAAAATTTTTAGAAATTGGCCAGAAACAATATCGGCTTTGATACCATAAATATTTTCAAAGAGAATAGGTCTCAATTACTTCATAAGCACTTTTACAGACTCTTGACTAAATAGGACACAACTATAGCATCAATCTAGGAATAATTACAAAATAATAGTCAATAATAAACACTGCTAACTAGTCAATAATAAACATTACTCACTAGTCAATAATAAACACAATTATCTCCTAAAGATCCTCCTTGATTTGCTCAATTTAAAGTCAACTTTCCAACAAAAATATATGAGGTCTCTCAGAATGTTTCCAAGCTAGTTAAATTCCATTTTCCTCTCTTTTTGTAGCCAATCACCCCAAAGCCCCTTTACAATATTGAAAAGACCTGTTGATATCCTTATGAAACTTGACTATATTATTTGACATGTGTTGCATTGATTTTTGTGTTCATAATGTTCAATATCGTTCATGAGATCTATTTGTTAAATTTGTGCGTTCTTTCTAATTAATTGTACATACAACATATTTTGTAATTCTTTACTCATAATTTCTAGTCGTATGTAGGTGAAAGTGTGAAAATCTTGGCTCTAAGTGTCATTGAGTGAAAACTGGTGAGATTAGAGTTTAGGCGAATTAAATCAGTGGCTTACTAATTTTGGAAGGTTTGACTGTTATAAATGTGTTGTATGTCAGAATCTTGTGTGATATAGGGTGCATTAGTCTAATTGACAACGTTTTAGTTTCTTACTTTGTATTGTCGCATGTCTTTGCATTTGTGTATATATTTGATTTAATATTTAGTTATGTTTGTGGTTAGCTTAGTACGTTTGTGGGTATCGTAGCTGGTAACCCTCACGAGACTGTAACTCGTCCACTATGGCCACTTAGGGGTTTAAAGGCTCGTGACACATGCTAAGTGTCATTGTTCATCCTACGAAAATGGATATAGTTTAGTTTGCTTTTGTTTGTTGAGTTTATGTTTGTTTTTTTTTGGTTGTGGTGTGTGTCGATTTGCTTGAGGACAAGCAAAAGATAGGTTTGGGGTAATTTGATCGGACTGTATATGTTATATTTTTAAACCTCTTAGACCGTGTCTTTTGACATTTTTTTTCAAGTAATATAGTAGGTTTAATGTGTGTTTTGAGCTTGTGCAGGCCTTAAGTGAATATTAGGGAAGATATGGCAAAGTTGGAAGAATTGAAGATTTTTCAATGCAGACCGGTTATGTTTCGGAGGCTGCCATAAATTCTATAGGATGAACTGGATTGCAAACTTTATATTTCTAGAAAGATCTAGATGTCTACTTTCCAATGAATTTTACGGTTTATGATTTGGAGGTTTCTAGAGGAAGTTATGCTTATTTTCGTAACAGTGCGCAGTCTTGCCAATTTTGTCTAGTGAGTATCCCGATCCATAGGGTCGCAAGACAACATCAATTTTTTGGTAGTGAGTACCGCGACCAGAGCATTCTCACCAAAAGTCGTGACATAAGGTCACGAAAGTGGTGCGGCAGCCCTAATTTCTACGGGCTATAAAAGGAAAAAGAGAGAAAAGAGAAGGGGTTCGTTCCTGGTTCGTCCAAGGGCAGAAAAAAGAGTTCCTAGGCTGATTTTCATCAACCAAACACCATTCCACACCATTCCCTTGTATTCTACGGATCCTAGACATAAGATTCACATTAGTCACTCATAGTTCATCAATTGTTCATCAAGGAAGACGGAGTATCGAAGGAGACGAAGTCTCAGCCGGACCAAAGTAGAATCTCTTCTCTTTAGTGCTTCGAATGTGTTGTATTTCATTCAACTTTTCTTCTTTTGATTGTTCAATTGTTATTATGAGTAGCTAATTTCCTAGTTAGGTGGTCAATCGACCAAGATTGAATGTTAATGTTTAATTGACTTTATAGTCTTTTTTGTTTTTTATTTCATTGTTCCTAGATATTTTATTCTATTGATAGTTAATTCTTATTGGTTGCACTACGAAAGTGTATTGCATGAATCTTGGATTATTGTTAATAAGGAAACTGTAACTTATTATGAGAAATCATTAGGTCACAATTGTTTATATTTTGATTCTAGGTAACAATGGCTAGTTTAATTAAGATATGAAAATACTTAATTAACCTAGGGATGAAATTAGTATTAGGTTTTCAATTATTTTCACTCTAGGACCAATAGGTGAATTTAATTGGAATTACAACACCAATACATGACCCATATAATTTGGTGTGCCTTTACTAATCATAATCTAGTTCTTGAACATAAGCACTTCACTTAGTCAATTATTAAACCTTTGTTCATGATTGAGACCATTTGACTGCCTAGCGTTTCCTCACCCTTGGCCTAGTTCTCGCTTAGCTTTTAGTTCTTTTTAGTTTGTCTTGCTTTTCAAAACACTCAAACAATCTTGATTTAATTTTCTGCTTAGTTAGGATCTTTAGTTTTAGGATTAGTATACCACTACTTCCTTGTGGACTCGACCCTGTACTGATGGGAAATTATTACTTCAACACATCCTGCACTTATGATTTATCCCACGCATTGTGAGCGTGTCAGCAACCAAATCCTGTTCAGTAATGATTTGGCCAGCTGCCATTAAAGCATAAGTTATCCCTTTGATTTTGACAATATAATCATTGATCTTCATAGCTCATTTCTTTAGTGACTGAAGTTGAGATCTGAGATGCATGATTCTTGTCGAGGATTGCTGAGTAAAAATGTTTGTTACTATGTTCCACACCTCACACGCTGTAACACATTGAGTGACTCTACCAAGTATTAACTCACTCAAAGTAGACATCAACCAACTAACAAGTAACTGATCTATCTTCTTCCAAGTGAGATAGTCATCATTATCGCTTCGAACTTGCTCACCTGAATCTTTATCGACTGTGTCAAAAAAACTTTGAAGGACACGTTGCTAAAAATGAAGTCTTCAAGGTTTAATGCTCTAACTACAGGTAGTATTTGAGTCTTCCAGTAGATGAAATTGTTGTCATCTAACTTTATTAGAAGGTTAAAGTTGAGATTTTTCGAGATAAGCTGGGATTGATTCTCTCTATTTTCTGGTGAGTTTGGGAGCTCGATTGAACGATCCATAGTTATTGTGCAATAGTGAGAAAGCTGGTGACTCCATTGCCTCATGAAAGATTGGTACAAATATAGAGAAATTGAAAACCCTAGAAAACTCGAGAGAGAGAGAGAACAAGAGGAAGTGAAATAAGATATTTCTTATCTAATTTCAACAGTGATATGATGATCATATATATATATATATATATATATATATAGAGTTAACAATAATCATAGTTAGTTAACTAAGAGTAATGAATAGTAACTAGCTCTAATTTGATTGCCAAATCTTATGTGGCAACTTATTTACATTTCAGCTATTTACATGGACCAATAGTCCTACACTTCGTAATAGAATGCTGATGATCATGATCAGTTCTATGATCTCTATCAGACAGGATAATTTGTCTCGCCTCACAACTTGAGACAATTTGTCTCAAGCTGTTTTAACCTTCTTTTATTTATATAATATATTTTATTAAATTATTATTAAAATAAGTTATATTTTTAATATTAATAAGAATATAAATATTTTTTTAAAATTAATTATAAATAGTTATATATATATATATATTTAAAAATAGTGTAAATATTTTATTTTGAAAAAAAAAATTAACCAAATTTAATTTCAAATAAGGGCAAATTGCAATAAACTACCTTGACAATTGGTGAAACTGCAACCAGATTACAATTTTACTTAAATAACAATTAAGTACCCTTGACCGTCTCATTGACCGTCAGACTTAATTGTGGTCAGTCTAACACAGAAGGGTATATTGGTCTTTTAACCCTCACTTGAAAAAAAAAAACCATTAACTTCCAACTGAAATACCCTTAATGCCCTTACCCATCCTATCAGTCACCATCGTAACAGCTGCCTCACACCTCCCTACACCATTTGCCGCCCTTTACACTGATTCGCGCCCATTTTCACTATCTGCTCTATCTCTCTCTTTCTCAGATTACTTAGGGTTCTTTGAGTCGTACTCCATTTCACTCTAGAAACTTCAGGCATTGCAAGGCTTGCATGTTCTGGAACACTCAGTCAACACAAAATGTATATTATCTGCTTGTTTTGAACATTTTATGGTTGTAATAGCAGTTGAAAAATAATTATTTTCATGGATTGTTGTGGTATTGAACGGCATGAATGAATTAGGGTTCGTGGGTAAAAAAAATTAGATTCCTTGGCCGATGAAATTTAGGGATTTTTTTTTACATTTTTGGAATGACCAACAATGATTGAAGAATTATTTGTTTTTGTTTTGGATCTTTCATGTTTTTATTGAAGATTTTGTATTGTCGTAACTCAGTAGCATAATAAACATGTTTACATTTATAAATTGTTTGTCCTTTTATGTTTATGAATAGAGAGAAAATTTTTTTTTTCTTTTGACATGGCTGTGTAAGTTTGAAAAATAACTCTGCAGATTCTTTTTACTATCATTTTGTAAAAGAGGTCTATCACTTGGCTATATAATTATGGTCTTTTTTGGTTTAGAATATAATTACATAAATTAGTGAACTTGATATATGATATACACAATATTTGAGCAAAAACGGTTTATGATAATTTATGGTGGTGTTATGTGTTGCAATTTGAGGAATTGATGGAGTAATTCTTATTTCGGGTTTAGGTTTTCGTTATGTTGATTTTTTTCTATGGAATATATGTGTTGATTCTGTTTTGTTGTTATTGTTAGTGCTGGTGGATTCCTGAGTGGAGTAGATTGTTCGACTGTTGCTGGAGACTGTAACTATTTGCTCTGAGAAATGGGTTCGAATTTTCCTTTTTATCTTTCTCCAAAAACTTAAGCATACCAATCATGGCACTAGAGTAAACATTGCTGTGGAATTTAATGCTCGATAAAATCTTTTTTTGGGGTTAGGGTTTAGGACTTTAACCGTACCACAGATGGGATTTGGGTGAAGTAGTTTGCACCCAGTAATGTAATAGGAAGCATGAGGATGTGGGCATATTGGGAAATAAAGTTTTTTAGTTTTTTTATCTAGTTTGCCAAAAAATTTGAATGTTGTCTTTATGGGACAATACTCCCCCTAGCCATGAACTGTCAAAGGAAAGGCAACTAGCAGATTTTATGCACTATAAATATTTTATTCTTTCCTTTGATTAGTGGCAGATTTTATGCATTATTTTATTATGATTTTTATATGGTAGCTTGCAACACTTAGCGCTGTATATCAGTAAATATTTTGTCTATATAAAGCATATTCTCCAAGGAGAGAAGAGAAGTTTCTTAAAACTCTTGTATTTGTCATGGTATCAGAGCCTCAACTCTGAAACCGATTCTTTTTTTCCTCTCGATCTGTCATACTTGGTTTTTCTTGGTTTCGACAGCCATAGATCGTTCTTCTGTTAGTTTCTCTCAGTCTCGGTCTGTTTTTCTTCTGGGTTCATCTTGGTCAGTTTTTTTTTTCTGCGTTCCTCACGGTCTTTTTTTCTTCTTGGGTTCCTCTCGGTCTCACAACTCTGAAACTGGTCCGTTTCTTCTCTCTATCAGATTTTTTTTCTTCTCTCTTTGTTCTCCAGCCTTGGTCTCATGTCGAAAGACAAGTCTGATGTCTTTTTGGTCCGATTTAATGGAAAAAATTACTTTGTCTGGGAGTTTCACTTCAAGGTTTTTGTCAAGGGCAAGGATCTATGGGGGCATATTGATGGTAACAAACCTCCTCCTGATGCACATAAATAAAAAGCTAAGTATGCCAGTTTGAGAAGTCAAAGATGTCCAAGTCATGACATGGATTCTCGAATCCATTGAACCCAACCTTATGTTGAATCTCCGGCCTTCAAAGACTGCTGCCGAGACGTGGACTTATCTTAAGAAGGTATACTGTCAGAATAACATGGCCCGACGATTTCAGCTTGAACTTGAATTGCAAATCTCCAACATGACAGTTTTTCTATCTCTGAATTTTACTCTAGCTTCATGAACCTTTCGGCTGAAGATACCGACATTGTTTATGCTTCTTTACCTATCGAAGGCCTTAGTTTCGTTCAAATAGTCCATGAAACTACCCAGAAAGCTCAGTTTATTATGAAACTCAAGTCTGAGTTTGAGGACATTCGATCTACTCTTATGAACCGAGAACCTGTTCCCTCTCTTAATGTATGTCTCAGTGAATTATTTCATGAGGAACAACGTCTTCTTACTCCAAATGCTATTGCCGAATATCACTTCACCTCTTCCTTTGTTCCTGTGGCGTTTGCAATATAAGGCAAGCCAAGAAGCCGAGACATGAGCACTGTCCAGTGCTTCAGCTGCAAGAAATTCAGCCACTTTGCCTCCAATTGCTCCCAAATATTATGCAACTATTGTAAGAAGAAAGGTCATATTATTAAAGATTGTCCTACATGATCCCCAAAGAAATCTAAAATTGCATATACTGCAACAATTGATTCTTCTTGTGCTAGAAATTCTATGGTTACATCACCGCCGACACAAAGTGCTTCTGCTCCTGCTCATGCTTCCCTTGTCACCCTTGAAATGATACAACAAATGATTATGTCTGCTTTAGGACTCCCAGGTAAACCCTTCTCGACATCGTCTTTTTAGCTCTTTGATACTGTAGCTTCCAATCATATGACACAAAGTACTAAATCTCTTACCAATGTACACAAATATTCCAAAAATCTCGAGATTCATACTACTGATGGTAGTTCTTTACCTATCACAACAATTGGTGATATTTCTCCTTCTATAAAAGATGTATTTGTCTCCCTTGGTCTTACTACTTATCTTATTTCTGTCAGACAATTAGTTGAAAATAATTGAAAAGTTGAATTTTCTCAATGTGGTTATGTTGTATAGGATCAACAATCCGGGAAGATGATCGTTAAGGGGCCTAAAGTAGGATGTCTCTTTTTTTTCCCTTTCCCTTCGTCTCCAGGTCTTGCATTACCTTTCTTCACTTGTAATTCTGTTCATGTTAATTGCCGAGCATGGCATAAACGTCTTGGACATCCAAATTCTAATGTACTTTATCATTTGCTTAAATCTGGCTTACTTGAGAATTAAGAGTCACCATCTCTTAGTGCTGTTCAATTTGATTGAAATTCTTGTAAACTTGGTAAGAGTAAAACACTACCATTTTCTACTCATACACCAAATATTGTCCAGCCATTTGACTTGATACACAATGATGTATGGGATATGTCACCAGTCACTTCTCATGATAATTACAAGTATTTCGTTACTTTCATTGACGATTATAGTCGATTCACGTTGATTTATTTTCTGTGCTCTAAAGGAGAAGTTTTTTCTGCTTTTAAATTTTTTCTGATAATGATAATGAAGGTGAATACATGTCTACTTCATTTCAGGAATTTCTACAACATCATGGCATCATTTCTCAACGATCTTGTCCCTCAACCCCTCAACAATATGGGGTGGCTAAACGAAATAACCGTCATCTTCTTGATGTTGTATGTTCTCTTTTATTAGAGTCATTCGTGCCCCTTCGGTTCTGGTGTGAAGCTCTCTCCACCGCTGTCCATCTTATCAACAGATTGCCCTCTCTTTCATTGAACCATGTATCTCCTTTTACTAGGTTATTTGGTCATCCTCCAGATTATTCTAACCTTCGTACATTTAGTTGTGTGTATTTTGTTCACCTTTCTGCACATGAACGCACAAAACTCACAACTCAGTCAGTCCAATGTGCTTTTATAGGATATTCTGTACATCAAAAAGGTTTTCTTTGTTATGATCCACATTCGTATTCGGATTTCTAAGAATGTTATTTTTCTTGAAAACCAGAGTTTTTTCACCACTCATGTAGATTCCCTCTTCCCTTCTCCTTCATTTTATGCTCTACCATTGTTTACTAACTCTTCTGCAGATTTAGAAACTCCTAAGCCATTAATTGTATACTAGAGATATCCTCGCACTACATCAAATCAAGTTCCAGCAGCATCTGTGCCCTCTCCGACTCCTTCCCCCATTGTTAATCTTGTTCCAGCACTTCTATTTTCACCTCTCAAACACACTACTCGGGTCCATCGACCCCCCGGATAGGTTTGGTTTCACCTCTCCTTTATCATTGACAACAATCTTGTCTTCTATTTCTATTCACATATGTTATAAACAGGTCGTGGAGCATGAGTGTTAGCAGAAAGCTATTGAAACTGAACTTCTAGCACTTGAAGAAAACCAGACTTGAGATGTTGTTCTGTGTCTACCATCTGTAAAACTCATTGGGAGTAAGTGGGTATTTTTCATCAAGCTTTGTTCCGATGACTCATTAGACCGTTACATGGCTCGGCTGGTGGTTCTTGGCAACAAGCAAGAGTATGACCTAGATTACAATGAGACATTTACACCAGTTGCTAAGATGACAATTGTACGAACAATACTAGCTCTTGTTGCTTCTCAATCGTGGCCCCTACTTCCTCTCCTACTGATGTTTGCAAACTAAAACATTTTATGTATGGTTTGAAACAGGCACTAAGAGCATGGTTTGACAAATTTCGAACCACTCTATTTGGCTTTTCTTTCACGCAGAGTCAATATGACTCCTCTCTTTTCCTACAGCAGGCCTCTACTGGTATTGTTGTCCTCATTGTTTATGTGGACGATATCCTTATCACTGGTTTCGATATGTCTGTCATCTCTACCATTCAGAAGTTGTTGCATTCTAGTTTTCATATGAAGGACCTTGGCCAACTCACCTATTTTTTGGGGTTAGAAGTGCACCGTTGTAGCACCCCCCCGACCCGCTCCGGCCGGACCGACCCGGGGCGCGCCACTCGGACTTTCACATCTTTTCAAAACTTCATTTTTCATTTTAAAATCCTTGTGAGCCCATAAAACAATAAATAAAATTTTTTCGAAAATCCGGCAGAGTGCCGTTTGTTTGCCGGACTTGCCAAAACCTGTTTTTACACAAAACAAATCCAATACAATTTCAATAACACTTCAATAACAATTTCAAACAATTGCACACTCTGCCGTTTAGTGCGACTTTCACAAATAGTTTATAAAATAATAACAAATCAGACTTTACTATGTACATTTAAATAATAAAAGACAGTAATCATAAAATAGTTAATTACAAAACATTTTACAAAACGTATTTACAAATTTCCTGTATATGCATGCTTTCAGAATCTATATACACATAACAAAAATATAGCTACCCAACTGTACAATCCTGTGACTCGGTCTGCAACTTGCTCCTTCTTCAATCTCTAGCCTCCTCTGGATTCCTGGTACCTACGCGTTAGAAACAAACTAACGCGCTAAGCATAAAGCTTAGTGGGTGTACTAAAAACTCAATTAAGTAAATTACAATATAATTATTCTTTAAAGAGGCAATAAACCACACTATGAATTTCATTTCTAAATCAAGTTCCAAAACAATTTATGTCAAAATCAAAGCATTTAAACAATTTTAATCACTTGAAATTCTATAATGAAATCAACGTATGAGTTCGATCCATTAAATCATTCAATTCGGTTTCAATTCAACTCATTTCTGGCCACTAGAATACTAAACATTCTAGGACTGGAATATGGGTCCACGTGATTGTCCGAGATTGCCCCGCAACAACAATCACTAATATCATCGCGATTGTCCGAGATTGCCCCGCAACAACAATCGCTAGTATCATTGTGATCGTCCGAGATTGCCCCGCAACAACGATCACTAAAATCGGTGTGATTGTCCGAGATTGCCCCGCAACAACAATCACACAATAATAACGGCGCAGTACTGCTAGGTAAAACCCAGCTGGTATACCAACCTCCTATATTCATTTCTATGTCTACGTATCCTAGGGCCGTTTCGATAAACGATTTTCACAAACAAATACGATATAATATAAAAATCTTTCCGAAATCAACAACATGTAACGAAATCAACAATAATCATATAAATATCGAAATCAACAATAATCAACCATAGATCCACAAATCATCGATTTTACATATAATATAAACATTTTTTTATACGAATAATCGGAATCGAAAACTTTTAACGAAATCGAAAACGGAAACAAAAACGAGAAACGAAATCGAAAACTAAAACGAATAAGTAAACGAACTATTTCTCGAAACGATTTCGAAAACGAGAGTACACCTACATGGAATCCGTGTTTTTCGTTCGAAAATCCGCGGTTCCACGATTTCTTTCCCTCCTCTTTTTCCTTTTTCCTTCTTCCTCTTCTTCCTCTTTTTCTTTTCTTTTCTTTTCTTTCTTCTTCTTCTTCTTTTTCTTTTCTTTTCTTTCTTCTTCTTCTCTCTTCTTCTTCTTCTTTTTCTTCTCTCTTTTCTCTCCTTTTCTCTCTTTTTCTCGGTTCTTTCTCTCTCTGTTCTGTTTTCTCGCTTCTGCGAGAAGCTTCTATTTTTTTTTATATTTTTTTCGCCATCGCGACCGCCGTCGCGACCTGTGGTCGCGGCACCAGGTCGCGATGCTCACTGGAGTGCGCGCACCGCCTTCGTCGCGAGCGCGCCCTGGTCGCGCGAGTGGTCGCGCTGCTCTCTGCCCGTTTTTGACAATTTCATCGCGAGCAGTCCATCGCGACCTGTGGTCGCGGTGGCTGGTCGCGTTGCTCACTGCCAGGTTTCGCTATTGTCATCGCGAGCAAGCCATCGCGACCTGTGGTCGCGGTGACTGGTCGCGGTACTCACTGCCAGATTTTGCATTTTTCACCGCGAGCGAGCTGTCGCGACCTGTGATCGCGGTGACCAGGTCGCGATGCTCTCTGGTCCAGTTTTCCAATTTTTCATTTTTTCATTCATTTTTCACTATTCAATCCGGTCCACTGGAAATCATAAAATAACCATACATTTAATTACATTTACACCCCCTCTCAAATAGTAAAAATTTATTTCCACATATTTCACATATATCAAAAATTCATTACCCGAAATCCGGGATGTTACAACCGTCGCCCACAGGGTCTCTTATTAAATCATCGCAAATATAATCAAGACCTAGTTCAATTAGCAAGACTCACAGACACTTGATCTATGGAAATCAATGTGAAATATCGGCGTGACGAAGGGGAGCTTCTTGAGGATCCTACTCTCTATAGGAAGTTGGTAGGTAGTCTTATCTATTTAACCATAACTAGACCAGACATCTCTTATGCTTTCTAGCACCTTGACATCTTCACCTTTCTACTATTCGTCACATAATTCGATACATTCTTGGCACATCTAGTTGTGGTTTATTCTTTCCTACTGCTTCTTCCCTTCAGTTACAGGCCTATTGCGACGCTGATTGGGTAGGCTACCCTGATACTAGGAAATCTACTACCGGCTGATATATGTTCCTTGGTGATGGCCTTATATCTTAGAAATGCAAGAAGCAGGACTGTGTCTCCAAGTCCTTCGTTGAGGTTGAGTATCACGCTATGTCTAATGCTTGCTCTGATATCATCTGGCTGCATGGTCTACTCACAAAACTTGGTTTTTCTTAAGCTTAACCTATTTCCTTACATGCTGATAACATGAGTGCCATTTAAATTGCCGCCAACCTAGTCTATCATGAGCGCACCAAACGCATAGAAGTTGATTGCCACTTCATCAATTATACTTTTAACCGCAAGATTATCACTCTTGCAAACATTTCCACTACTCTGCAGCTCGTGGATATCTTTACCAAATCCATGAAACATCAGCGCTATAATTTTCTTGTTAGCAAATTGATGCTTGTTAATCTCCCAACATCAATTTGAAGGGGAGATGTCAAAGGAAAGTCAACTGATAGATTTTATGCATTATAAATATTTTATTCTTTCCTTTGATTAGTGGTAGGTTTTATGCATTATTTTATTATGATTTTTATATGATAGCTTGCAACACTTATTGCTGTAAATCAGTAATTGCTGTAAATCAGTAAATATTTTGTCTATATAAAGTACATTCTCCAAGGAGAGAAGACAACTAGACAAGTTTCTCAAAATTCTTGCATTTGTCATGAACAACCAACCTTAATAGCAGAGCAATTTGGATTCAATTCTCTTATACAACTTTCTTGAGAATTTAGCTGCAAGCTAGCTGACATTCAAATCTTTAGATCAAAATATGGAGTTTGTTATCCCTGTTATATCTTGTGCTTCTTGATGTCAACCGAATTGTTGAGCAGTACCAATTCTTGTTTGAACTAAACTATTAGAAAGTGAGCTGACTAACAAAACATGACAAAAAAGGTTGGAGTTGTCAATCTGTATTTAAATTAGCGTGCTTGGGGAAAATTAGAACTTCTAACTGTGTGAGAGAGTTAAAAAGTCACTTCATAGAAATTGTTGACAAAATTTTAACAAGTAATCATTGGACATTTTCTTTCTTACAGCCTTTCAACTTGATAATTGTATATTTTGGGCCTCTCTTTTTCAATGAATTTTATGTTTTTGATAAAAACATTGTAGGACTCTCCTATGGTAGGCATGCGAAAACTAATATGTCGAATTATTGATATATATTTTAAAAATCTGACACCTTTTAGGTCAGAGAACTACTGGAACCAACCGAAATTAAATTATATAAGCACAGTCCGGACAACTGCTCTCAGTAATGGGAGACGAGAACTACTGGGACCAACGGTCCGGACTACTTTATAGGCAATTATAAGACTATATATTTACATACACTAGGTGTTGAACCTTGGTGGCTTGGAGAGGTTTGAGCCTCCAACCACCAAGACAAGAGGTCTTGTGTGTAGATATTTCCGTCGTTGAACAATTATAAACAGTTGTATATGCAAATTCCAAGACTGGAAGTCCGAGTACAATTGATGAATTGATGTATTTTGCTGGTATGCCTGCTAAGTTCCTTTTTTTTTTTGGTCCAGATACTTTCTAGTACCGTAGGGTGTCCGAGCCAGCTTTCGCGCACCTCGACTAATCCCTGTTCGCGGAATAGTGGACAGCCGCTGGCCACCAAATGTTTTTGCAGATGCCAGGATTCGAACCGGGGAGCTCCCAGTCGAACCCAGAACTGATCCCAATGCGCTACCATTGGGCCACTTGCTGGTGGTTGCTAAGTTCCTTTCATTTGAACATGATGTAGTTAGTTTTTTGTCCCATTAGCAATATAAGGGCTCTTGGTAAGAAACTGTCTTTCATCAAAAATATGCTAGGTTAAAAAGAAGAGTGATAAGCAGATCCTTATCCTTGGTCATTGTGCATTCTTGGCAACATTTCCTCACACAGTTGCAATCTTAGTCATATTTATTATTAAAAACAGATCAGCAGTTAGTTTGGTGGTTACTGCTGTTTTGCTTCAGTTTTAATTGCCTTGGTTTATTATTCTTTCATTGCTTTAATTATCTGGTTTTTCTAATTGATATGTTTGCCTCCGAAGTGGCTTCGAAAGTTGAACTTTTTTTAATCATTGGAGCATTGAACAGTTTTTGTATGGTATTTAATTATTAGTCATGGAAGGAACATGAATTGTCGTTTGAGCTATAAACTGAGTCCAATATTTTTGTTAGGATTAGTTTTTTAGTGCTTTTTATTGACTTTGGCATATTTGGTAGGTTTTAGTTGAGCTAAAACCTTCTTATTTGATCTGTAGGTCACCTTTCTTTGTCGAGGATCTGATTTTCTTGCATTTTTCAGGATGAAATTTCTCAATATAAGTGCCAAATTTCTTAGCATTAAGTCAGACTTCCTGACTGATCAATCAAAAAACTCTAAGTGCTCTTTTTGCTGATGTCTACTTATTCACCTGTTTCAAACTTCCAGCTCTATCTGAGAAGTTTAAAGCTGAGGTCAAGATACAATGATTTTTAGAGTACAAATCGGTGGAGAATGACAGAGATCTATATCAGATTTTTATTTGCTTTATTGAAGTTTTTAGTAGCTTCATTAAAAGGAATATTAGGTGTGTAAGGGTATATACTGAGCTATTACCCCTGGATACATTACCACCGGTGGTTTTTTTTTTTTTTTTTTTCAAATTATATTATTATGTGTTATCTGTTACAACACATAATATTTTTAAATTCATGGTGCATGAGTTGAAATGGAATATGCATGTGCTTCGTACAAATATTATGCAAAAATTATTGAAAGGGTTGTAAACAAAATATTTGAATGCAAACGGTTGTAAACAAGCTGCATGCCCCTCAAATTATGAATTTTCCCTACTAAATGACCGTTGTGGATCAACGGTCATAAATCATTAATAATTTAAAATCTTATTGCCTTTCAGTGTAAAATTCGATTCATATTAAAAGGGTAGATGGTATTTTTTTTTTTCACTCTTGCAATTGTCTGAAAATATCAAATCAACTTTTAATATGTCAAAGGGGCAAAATGGTACTTGAAGCATTTTCACTCTAATTTAAGTTAAGTCTAACGGTCAATGAGACGGTCAAGGGTACTTGATTATTATTTAAGTAAAAATGTGATCTGGTTGTAATTTTACCAAATGTCAGGGTATTTTATTGCAATTTGCCCCTTAGTTTTATTGAATTTTTATTATTAATTTAAAATAATTTTATTTTATTTTTAAAAGATTTAATCTAATTTTACTAATATATTTCACACTATATAAAATATAAAATACAATAATTTTTTAATTCAATCACATACTACACCAAACAAGAGATAATATTATTTTTAGTCAAATCCATACTGCATCAAATAAATGACAATACTAATTAGTCTAATCCAATTATATCCAATCCAATCTCATAAAAATAGTCTAATTCATTCTCATAAAAATAGTCTAATTCATTCTTTTGTATCAAACACACTCTAAGTGTGAAGCGACATACTAAAGACTCCCTAAGTGTGAAGCGACACACTAAAGACTGAAAAGGCCTATGTCGAAACACACTAGTCTTTTTTTTCTTAATAACTTTAAAGTTAAAAATTATTTTGATCCCTAATTTATTTTAAATTATTACATTTTGATTAATATTTCCTATTGTATCTTACGTAATTTCTAATTTTTTAAAAATCTATAATTTTAGTCATTCTGTTAGTGAACAATTATTCAACTCTAACGATCTTAAGAGTATTTCAGTCTTTACACACAAAAGTAATAACTCAAATTAAAAAATAAATAAAATTATTAAATAAAAATTTAATTTTAAAATAAAAATAAAAACTAAAAAATAAAAAATAAAATTTATTATAATAATTTATTGTACTTTTTAATATATTATAATTTAATTTTTATATACAAAATTTATTTTTAAATTTTTAAATATTAATTTAAATGTTATTTTAAATTATTAAATTTTTAGAAATTAGATATTTATGTAATGATTTTTTTTAATTTTTTTTTAAAGTTTTTAATTTTGGTATTAAGTTATTTTTAAATTATTTTTTAAAATATTTTAAATATTTAAGGGTTTTTTTTTATTTTATAAAATTTCCATATTTTACGATTTTAATATTTTTTTTTAAAAAAAAAATGGTGATATATGTTATATTCTTAGTAGATGTACTAATTTAATAAGTTTTAAAAAATAACGAATTGTAATGAAGTACCCTGACGTTTGACCATATACAACGAAATCGTGAGTTTAGCCTTAATTATACTTTAGTACCCTACCGTCAATTGACATAGTTAAGAATAACGGTTTGACTATGACTTATATGTGAAATGACATAACTACCCATGATTAAAAAATTAAATTAAATAAAAATAAAAAATATTTTTTTAAAAAAAAATGGATCTCCACCACTAAGATCACAAAATTTTTTGTTTTTATTTTTTAATTGGTCTTTTTTATAAAAATTTCTTTTTAAGTTTTTTTTCAATATGATCTCCACCATCCAAATGGACTGAGGATGAAGTTCCATTTTTATTTCATTTTTTATTTTATTAAATGTTTTTTAAAAATAAGGTAAAATTACCATATTACCCTTCCGTCTATTGGTTGAGCATCAGTTCTAATGGTCAGTCAGTTAGTCAAGAGTACTAACGTGTAATATATGACCAAATATTAGGGTACTTTATTACAATTCACCCTTTAAAAATTAAAAGGTAAGATTGTGTTTATAACCCAATCAATTAAAATTAACGGTAAAATGGTCAATGTGCATATTCTATTATGTTTAAATTCATACTGTATTTTTAAAAAACCCGAATATTATTTTATGAATAAATAACAGTTAGACCCCGAGTTTGGCACATATACAAGTGGAATAAACTTTTACGTTCATTGATAAAGACCTTCCCTGCTATTAGTCAAACTCCATCTAATTTAACAGTTGACCGTATTTGAGTATTAAAAAGACTAAAATACTCTCAAATAGTATATCAAATTATTAATATTTATTAAATAAAAAAACTATTAAATATTTTTTTAGTTTTTTTATTTAATAAATATTAGTAATTTTATTTATTATTTGAGGGTAATTTAATTTTTTTAACAGTTAAATATTGTCAACTATTAAATTAGATGAGATTTGACTACCAACAGAAAAGATCTTTGTCGATAAACTCATAATTTAATTCCATTTGTATATATTCAAACCTTAGGAGTCGAGTCGATCTATTATTTACTTGTAAAATAATATTGGGATTTTTAAAAATATAGTCCGGATTTAAACAAGATAGTTGTGCGCCGTTTTGATTGTGCTTGATTTTGGGGGTGCGTATGATAGTTGTTGATGATTTCGTGTACTCGGAGTTGCACATAGATAGAGAGAGAGAGAGATCGATGATGGTTTGTATCCATGGCGTTTTGAATAAAACATGTTTTTAAGTGTCAATCACTATAATTAGCAGTTCTCTTATGATTTTTGCGGACTTGTCTTTGTTGGGTTCGGTTCAATTCATTCTCCAACCTTAAAGTGGTTTAACATACTCGGAGAAGGAGCATAGAGTTTCAATAGCATTTGTCCAAACACATATCAGAATGCTGATTTCTCTCTTCAGACGGCGAGCCCCAAGCCTTGTTCATTCCCTGAGAGCCCTGTCCACCGTCTCCAAAGACGACTACTTCGCAGCCATCAATCACATATCCAACATTGTCCGCCATGATATCTACCCTGAGCGCACTCTCTCTAGAATGAACCTCACCTTGACTTCCGAGCTCGTCTACCGCGTCCTCCGCTCCTGCTCCAGCTCCCCCTCCGAGTGCATCCGCTTCTTCACCTGGGCCAGGGCTCACTACACCCCCACTTCCCTCGAATTCGAAGAGCTCATCAAAACCCTCGCACGCCACCACAGGTACCAGTCCATGTGGAAAACTGTGGAGCTTATGAGACCATTCAAGTTTTCTGTATCTGCTGACACTCTATGTTTTATCATAGAAGAATTTGGGAAAAAAGGTTTGGTAGACAATGCTGTTGAGCTTTTCAATAAGTCTGGTGTTTTCAACTGTGAGCAAAACATCGGTTTGTACAATTCGTTGCTGTTTGCTTTGTGTGAGGTGAGGTTGTTTCACGGGGCTTATGCGTTGGTAAGGAGGATGATTAGAAAAGGCGTGGTGCCCGATAAAAGGACCTACGCCATTCTTGTCAACGCTTGGTGTTCTTCAGGCAAAATGAAAGAGGCTCAAGATTTTCTGCAAGAAATGAGCGATAAAGGGTATAATCCTCCGGTTAGAGGTCGTGATTTGTTGATTCAAGGGTTGCTGAACGCGGGTTATCTAGAGTCTGCAAAACAGATGGTAAACAAAATGATTAAACAAGGGTTTGTCCCGGATATAGATACGTTTAATTCCTTAATTGAAACGATTTGTAACGCCGGGGAGGTTGATTTTTGTGTTGGTATGTATTATAATGTGTGTAAAATGGGTTTGTGTGTGGATATAAACACATATAAGATATTAATTCCTGCAGTTTCAAAAGTGGGCATGATTGATGAGGCGTTTAAAATGTTGCATAACTTGATTGAAGACGGTCACAGGCCATTTCCAAGCTTGTATGCTCCAATAATTAAAGGGATGTTTCGAAGAGGGCAGTTTGATGATGCATTTTGTTTCTTTAGTGAAATGAAGGTTAAGGGGCATTCACCGAATAGACCAGTTTATACGATGTTGATAACTATGTGTGGGCGAGGGGGGAAGTTTGTGGAAGCAGCCAATTATTTGGTAGAGATGACTGAGATGGGATTGACTCCGATTTCGAGGTGCTTTGATATGGTTACTGATGGGCTGAAGAATTGTGGGAAGCATGATTTGGCTACGAAGATTGAGCAGTTGGAGGTTTCTCTACGGCGTGATTAATGCATTGTATTGGCAGGTCAGCATGATGCTTTTAAATGCACACCAGTTTGAGCTTGAGAATGATGTGAGTTCTTTCTTCATTATGAAAAAGCTAGCCAATTCTTGAAAGTTGGGAATCTTTTTGTTTTTCACATATTGGCAACATCTATGAATTTTACAAACATCTTTGTCATGCATTTATTTTTTCGGCTTATGGTAATTGGTCGTGCATAACTAGTTCATTGATCTCACCTTAGCTCTTATTGTAAGTTAATTTGTGGTCCACTTTGCATTTCTTTTGGTTTATTTATCAGTTATTACTTGCAACTGTCATATCAAATGGTGTGTAGATTGTTGAAGAAGCACAATGAAGTACTAAAAGAAGAAAGGTCGTAGGAGGGAAAAAAAAAATGGATTTCTAAGAATTATGAGGATGATGCAGTTGACAATGAGATACTGTATAAATTGATAAGAGTTTCATTGTCTGACAAACAGATGTACTCAACTGGGCAATTTTCATAAAAGTGATTTGTAATTTTATGATTTTGCAATACAGAGATGCATGGAGTATTGACAATTACTTGGATGAAAGTCTCTACTTAACTGTATCATTTTAGATCAAATTCACCTTTAGATTTAACTATACTGCAAAAATATTTTAGTAATACTGAAATCCCTTATAAATGAATTATCATCCCTGTCTGCCATGTTGTGCTCTTTGGAAGAGATGAAGTAATTAAGATTAAACAGAGTTGGCCTTGTGGAACTAATTTTTTTTTCGTTAATTTTGTTAGTGAAAAATCATGTTGTTTACTGATGGTGTACTAGGGTTCCTTATTTTTAATTTTTCTTTCTGTTCACCTGATGTGGCATGAATCTCCAATGATGTACCACTAAACCTATGGCTTCGTATACTAATTTATGTTTTAAGCTAGGCAATGTTTGAGACCTCTATGCTCCAAGTTGAAGGGGAATGTTTCAGTTATTATTTACATCTTGTTATGTGTATGTTGTTAATGAGGAGGACTTTTATTATTTTGTTATTACCCTTCTGCAGATTAGGGTTCTATTATGTGCTTATTAATATATATAATCATATGGTAAGGAGGATTGGCATGTGAGTAGCCTGCTTCTCTCCATTTTTTCTTCTTTTCTGTTCTTCTTCCCATATCAATTATTTTGTGAAAAAGATGCGGCATAAAGGGGTACAGATGCACTTAATATGCATTACTCTGTTGCCAATTCATCTACATCATGTTCTCTGTTTCAACAGATTTCACAATTAGTTAAATACTGAGTGTCTCTGTACAGGTTGAAGCATATACATTTAGAACATTTTTGTCACGAAAAATAATAAATACATGGGCTTGCAGGCAATAAACAGTCTTCACTAGCCCATGTATTTGCAATTAGATTAGACATACTGATTGGCAAGCAGTAGGCCTTATTTCGTTGTATTGACAGTTACAAGCGGAGGGAAACTGCCATTCACATTTTGATATGCAAACGGCAAAAGGCTGATATGCTTCAAGCCATATGCCAGGTTATCAAATGTTATTAAGAATAACCACCCAACAAGCTGTTCTATTGGCAAAAAATTGCTCTTGGTGCTCCGCCAATTCCTTTATTACCTGGTTTTCTATCTTGAAATCTCATCTTTTAAATCTGTGAGTTCTTTATGCTTCTCAGTATTGCACCTGTTTTGTCTGCACTATATTTTTGTTTTCTATATGGAAGAAAAGTACAAATTGGACATTATTTATACTCCTTTGATTCTTGTATTGCAGCATGAAGGAATACGAAACGAAGGCTGTATCTTTGGCATTGAATCAACAAAAGCTCCACTTACGAATAGAAAGAAATCAATTCACATGACATGCCTACTATTTGACACAACACGTTAGGTAAATATGACTAGCATGTTGCCTTAATCTTGGAATTGCCCTTTTGATGCAAAAGAGCTCGAAATCATGTTATTGTAAATGATTTATTGCAGATAGAATCTGGAGAGGGCATACTTCAAAATGTGGGAGTGGGATCTTCATTGCTCGGGGCAGCAGACATAGCACTTCAAAGTAACCGAGAATGATTTAGACTTCCCTTGTGATGGATAGGTAAGGAGGACGGCACTGTAGATAAAAAGCAATGAGAGATAAAAAATTAAAATAGAAAGGTTTAAAAAAGATTTTTGTATTTAGTAAAGAAAATTGGTGAGACTTGATTCAAATGACTCCCATGTTAATTGGTGCTGATGGATTTGAGTCGATGTAGTAGTTTTGTCTATTCCAATAATAGAATTTCCAGTTTGTTCACAGCTTATTTTCTTCTTTCAAGCTAGTGTCTGGGTTTTTGCTATGTCATTTTATTATTAAGTGAGGGTAAGTATAATTTCTAACTCTTTTTCCATCTCAATGATGAAAATAATTTTGTTTTTTGATTATTTAAAATAATTTAGTTGTAGAGGAGGGAAATTTGGGTATGGTGGTGGCCCCATTGAATCACATATTGAAAACTCATGTGATTTTGCATGTTGATGTTGTGCTTTGGGTAAGGTGCATCAATGAAGTGCGTCTCCCTGTGACTATTATGTCATTAAACATAACAATGGAAAAAAGACAAGTGAAGCCACATAATCAACAAGGTAGTGTAACTCTGCAAAAACACTGGTTTGGTTCTGCCTATACTCAAACCAATCAGACCACACTCTTTCAGGCTATAATGTTTGCGAGATTGAAACCTCGAGATTCTTATGCAAGTCTGATACCCCACTTGTCCGTCCTTATCTCGACAAAATCTCCTCCATTTTGTCGGAAAAGAGATACATGGTCTGTTTGTGTAACTGCCAAGTCTAACAAAAGAGAGAATTAATCTTCAATTCATAGGCTCGTCTTTGTGTCGTAATAATATCTACTCAAATACGACTTCCATCAAAGCAATTCTGAAGTTGAAGGCTGTAAATAATAGGATCTGACAAGTGCCAAAAGCAATAGAATTCACGATGCCAGAGTCAGTTGAAGATGATGTCTGAGTTGCCACATCCGCAAACTGATGTTGTGGACGGTCGTGTCAGCTTCAGGTCAGCAGATGATATTGGCAGCTTAGTTTGCATCAGAGGTTGACTTGGGATTATGCGTCAGCTATCGGTGATGGACACCAACCATCTGGATGACATATGTTTGATGAGTCAGCAAAAAGGATGACGTGCATATTCTTTCTTCATTATTACTTTTCAATTCATCAGTGGTGGGGTTTGAGTTTTGTCATATTCTTATAAAAAAAAAAAAAACATTTTTCATTCAGAGGAGATTGAATTTCTTGTTTGATTATTAAGAAAATATTATGAGTTTGTTATGTCATATTTTCTTAGAGATTGATAGAAGGGAGAGAGTAGCTTAATAAAGTACAAAATTAGAAGTGCAACTGCAATCAACATGGAGAGTGGTACATCAACAATCTCTTTTACTGCATTACAACTACGATAGATGTGGTAACAAAGAAAATACATACAACTTATCCTCTCTACAGAGTACACAACTACACATGGAGAGGTGCATAGGCAACCTCTTTATTACAATGCCATTACTGATAAATGTGGCAACAGAGAGAAATCTTATCCAAACAAGCTACCACTTTATGACTCCTTTATAGATTATACACCTTAAATCTTATTTGTTAGACCCGAATTTTGCTTGAAGATCTTTCACAACATTCAGGTCTAGTTGGAATGCTCTGGACAGAGCAAAAGGATTAATGGGCGGATTCGATCCAAAGACCGCATTTGCTATTGTAATGACACCAGGATTCTGGCTGCTCAAACCAGCAAAGGCAACTGCATTGATTTTCCCTATATTGACTTGGAAGTGAATCAGACCAATTGGAAACACAAAAACATCTCCAGGATTCAAGATTTTGCTGAAGAGGGTATTGTTTGGGTTTGAGGTGACAAAACCAACGTAAAGAGTGCCTTCCTGGACAAACAGGATTTCCGTGGCACGAGGGTGAGTGTGAGGAGGGTTCTGTCCACCATTGGGTGCATAGTCGATACGAACCACGGATATGCCAAGAGTGTTGAGTCCTGGAATTTGGTCTACGTTTACGGCAGTAACATTTGAACCAACTGGATTATTTGTTGGTCTAGGAATGTTGAGCCCTCTATAGAAGAAGTCATCTGCAGTGACATACTTGGGGTTCTTGCAGAACTTCCCATTCACTAACACTGCAAGAAAGAAGTATATTGTTAGTAAACATGCCAAGACAAATAAAAAAATTTGTCCATTCAAAAAAGTTCAACACAGAAAAATGGAAGATACCATTTAAATTGGTGTCATCAATGGCTACACAGAAGTCCTGAAGAGGGCTAGGGTCAAAGGCAGAGGCAAACGAGGAAGCCAAAGCCAAGAGGACAAAAAATACAAGGAAATGAATAGCTTTCATGATGATGCTTACGCTGCCTTAATAATATTCTTTTAAGTGTTACTGCTACTGTGATGGTTGATATGCATTGCACTGATAAGCATGTCTATTTATAGATGGAAGCAAAGGAAGACTACAGGTGACATTTATTTGTTCTATTTTTGTATGGATACGTAATTTTTTAACAACTGCAAACATTATTCTTGATTAGTTGGTTCTTTGTATGCTTACAACAACTGTATATATATATTTTAATTGAAGTGGTCATTAAAGTATTCAAATAAATGTAATAAATGTATACTTACTAATTGTGCAAGAAGTTAAAGTTGAAATGGTGAAGCTGCAATTTCTAGGTGGGAGTCATTAATTAATTAACTGTATTATCTGCTCTTAGGATATAATTACTATTATTCATTTTGTGATGGAATCAATAACTGTATAGTGTAACCTCTATACTTTCACCAGATTAATTAGTCAAATATACAAAAATCTAGAAATCATCTTTAACAAATTACATGAAACGAGTTACGTTACGTATAAGTTAAAATTTCGGATATATTGATATTTTAAACATGATATAAGTACCTAAGTGATTGAGAAGTATTGCGTTCTCTTTTGTTAAAGATCATTAGATTCATTAAAATATTAATTTGCAATGTTATACTGATTATATTTTGTGAAACACTATGAAAATTCAAGTGGCTTCAACTCTCAAGCAATTGAGGAGGTTTTAAGTGCGGGATTCCTCATATTTTTTCATACGACATCTTAGATTATCACATTAGACAATTAGTTTGTGATAATGTAAGATCCTACACTTGAAACCTCATCTCATCTCTCTCTGTCTATATATATATATATTGAACTGCACTAAGAACTGTGGTTAAATGGGCAGCTCAGTTGCCTATCTTGACCTCATAAAAAAATAAATTAAGAAGCAAAAGTTATACCAGAAAGATGAGAGTAGTTCATGTTTGTTAAATGAAAATGATGTGAAATCCTGAGAATCCTGGGCAGTCAGTCACTAGTATGTTTTTAAATGTTTGTCTTATATAACACAGCTCCAAAAGACTGAATTTTTTATTCTTCTTTCTTTCTTATGATAATTTAGTTTATATTAACATTTGACAGTAACTAACTGCAACAACATTAATTATCCACAAAATCAACATCACATAGCATGTTTTAACTGGTCCACTAAAAACTTGTATAATAATTCTTCTATAATCCACCTTTTTTTATTTGTTTAATGCAAAATTTGGAGCTTATATTAGGTATTAGATATGTTTGGACAACTACTTTTTTTTTTTTTTTTTTGAAGATGTTTGGACAACTGCTTTGAATATAACATACATGACACTTTCTATGTTGTACACAGCTATGATTTTGATTGGATGTTTGCTTTAGCTAACCTCCAATTAATTCCAAAGATTAGTTAGACAAATGGGAAACAGAGGACTTTGCCTGGATACTACCAACTAAGAGGAATATTCCAGGGCCTTTTTTATTCTTGTGTTTTGACCTGAGGAAACGAGAACAAGAGATGAAAAGAAAAAAAGGAAAAATATAAATTTCCTAGCTAGGAAGTCTAATTCGATCCTTTTATTATTGTTAGGGAGTTTTATATTATTTTTTTAGGCTCTTAAGTATGTTATTGACAAATGAACTTTTGGAACTAGATATGGTATCAGAGTTGATCCAAGGATTATGTGTTAAAGTTCCCATCTATTTTCAGCATGTGTCAGAGAAATATGGGTTTAGGTACACTAATTATAACAGAAGTCTCATGTATGTCTAATTTAAGCCACGTATTAATAAAATCTCCATTGATTATAATGAATTTTATTGAAGTTCTTGCTTGTTCAATGAAGAGAAACAAACAAGAGAAGCAAAAAGGAATAAATTTCTTGCAAGGCAAACAGGTATAAGAAAGTTTTTCTCTCTAAAATTTATTCATTTTCATTAACTGAATTTACATGCTTTGTGTTATAAATATATATACCTCTTTGAGGTGGCAACAATCTACCTTTAAAACTTGATTGGTGGCTGGAAAAGTCTGTTACAACTCAACAGCTTTTCCCGCCCAAGCTAACAACCTAACTAACTCCTACCAAAATCTGTTTTCTATTATCCATGTTCATCATGATCATCATGATGATCTTTCTCTTCTTCTTTCTTCTTAGATCGGAAGTCTAAAGGTTGTAACTTTAGTTCTGTAGAAGTTGGTAGCTGCACACCAAGTGTTTGACAAAAGGCCTGAGCTTTGTCTGACAGTTGATTACCAACTGTTTGATGAAATACTTGAGTAGAGTCTGATTGATTACACTCAGCTAAGTTAGCTGAAGCATGTATATCATTAATATCCCCCGTCAAGCTCACTAGAGATGGAAGAATAGTGAGCTTGGCCTTCAAATACTAAAACCGTAGGGTTGACAGGGCTTTAGTAAAAATGTCTGCAATATGATCAATAGATAGCACATGATGAATCTGAATTGCTTTTTGAGCTACCTTGTCACGCACAAAATAGAGATCAAGCTCTATGTGCTTAGTCCAAGCATGAAGCACCAGATTGCTAGACATAGCAATGGTGGACAAGTTGTCACACCATACAGTAGGCACCACAGGTTGAGGAACCCTTAATTCGTGAAGGAGGGATTTCAGCCAAGTTAGTTCAGCAGCCGTAAAAGGTAGGCTGCGATATTCAGCCTCAGTTGAAGATCTGGAAATGATGTGTTGCTTCTTAGCTTTCCATGTAATGAGATTAGGACCCAAGAAAATATAAAACCCACTTATGGATTTTCAATCATCAGGATTTGATGCCCAATTAGCATCCGAATAGGCCACCAAATTGAGAGATTGAGTTGTTGTAGGCTTAGTAAACTGGAGTCTAGCAGTAGAGGTACCTTTAAATAATGCAAAATACGTTTTACAACTTTCCAATGCTCATCCAAGGGATTCTGCATGAACTGGCAAACCCTATTCACCGAGTATGAGATATCCGGCCTAGTAATAGTAGCATAATATAAAGCCCCAACTACCGAGCGATATTCAGTAGCATTAGAGAGAGGACAACCTCTGTAGGTAGAGAGTGAATGACCTGTAGTGGTCACCATAGGATACGAAAATGGTTTGGCAGTGAGCATTACAGTCCACTGTAAAAGGTCACCAATGTATTTATGTTGAGACAAATGCAAACCAGTAGTAGTAGGCTACACCTCAAGCTTTAGACAGTAATGTAAGTCACCCAAATCCTTTAAGGCAAAAGCCCTGTTAAGCTGCAGCACCAGCTGATTAATTTCAATTGAAGTACTCCCTGTAATGATTATGCCGTCAACATATACAAGAATATAGATGCAATGAGTGTGATGAAATTTACAAAAGAGAGAATGATCAGCCTTTGATGAATGAAAACCTAAAGAAATTAAGGATTGTTTGAGTTTATCAAATCATACTCTAGGGGCCTGCTTTAGACCATATAAAGCCTTGTGTAACTTGCACACTAGAGTAGGATTAGAGTTAATGAACCCCGAAGGCTGTTCCATGAACATGTCTTCAACCACTGTACCGTTGAAGAAACCATTATTCACATCAAGCTGCCTAAAGGACTAGTTTCTAGCTAAGGCAAGAGATATGATAACTCTTATAATTGTAGGTTTCACAACAGGGCTGAAGGTTTGCTGAAAATCAAAACCTTTAATTTGATGAAAACCCTTTGCAACAAGGCATGTTTTATGTTTTAAGATTGGGGTTTTTTTTAATCCGAAAAACCCATTTACATCTTATTATTTTCCTTCTAGTAGGATGAGGAATAAGGGTCCAGGTCTTGTTCCTTTAAAGGGCTTGAAACTCTTCATTCATGTCTATGACCCACTGAGGATGTTTAAGTGCTTGAGAGGCTGTGTGAGGCTCAACATCAGACCCTTCAGCTAGCAGAACTTTAGGTTTAAACACCATCATTTTAGAACGAGTAACCGTAGGATGCACATTGTGAGAAGGACCAGCTGAAACAAAAGCTGGAAAACTAGGTAGAGCAGCAGATGTAACAGCATGTATAGTACTGTGAACAGGTGATAAAGCTGGACTAGAGTCACCAGTAGACACAATAGTGGTAGTAGCAGTGTTAGGGGTAGAACCTGATGATGTAGGAGAACCAACAGCGGCAGTATATGTAACATCCCGAATTTCGGATAAATAATTTTGAATATGTGGATATAAAATTTTTGTGAGTTGAGGGGTGTAAATGTAATTAAATGTATGTTTATTTTTATGGTTTCCAGGTGGACCAAATTGAACGGTCGAAAACGATGCATGAAGATTGAAAAACTGAGACAGTGAGTATCGCGACCTGGTCATCGCGACCACAGATCGCGATGAGCTGCTCGCGATGAAAAATGGTGATTCTTGGCAGTGAGTACCGCGACCATAGATCGCGATGAACTGCTTGCGATGAAAAAAAAATGAAATTCGGGCAGTGAGCATGGCGACCACCAGCGCGACCAGAGCACCGCGAGGTATGCTCGCGATGAAGGCGGTAGAGTTGCTCCAGTGAGCAACGCGACCTGGTGGCGCGACCACAGGTCGTGACGACCGAAATTATATTAAAAAAAAAAATTTGGCTTCTCAGAGAAGCCACGAAACAGAACAAAAAAAGAAGAGAGGGTAGAGAGACCGGAAGAAGAAGAAAAAGAAAAGAAAAGAAGAAGAAGAAGAGGAAGAAGAGAAGAAGAAAAGGAAGAAGAAGAAGAGGAAGAAGAGAAGAAGAAGAGAAGGGAAAGAAGAAGAGAAGAAAAGAAAGAAAAGAGGAAGAGAAAGGAAAGAGGAGGAGAAAAAAAGAAAGAAAGGAAAAAGAAAAATTCAGAAGGAAAAAGGCGGAGAACCGGTAAAATGGTATCCAGGTTGGTGTACACACGTTTCTGAACTTATTTTTGATAAACGTTTTGATTATTATGATTTTATATATATACGTATGGATTGTTTATATTGGATTATATATATATTCGTCTGGATTTGTTTATATACTCGTATGTATTTTTGCATATTGTTGGACAATATTCTGTTATTATGGAAATTCAAATAAAAACGTGTGTTTTCAAAACCTGGTTTATAATTATTGTTTTATGGATTTTGATTGAAATTGATATTCGTTGATTCCTGAAACCAGAGAATTAAATTGTTATGATATTTGAACGGCCCTGATATATGTATAGGGATATATGGATATAGGAGATTGACATGTTAATTGGGTGAATATATGGCAGTACTGCACCGTGATGTGTGATTGTCTCTGATTATGGATTATACGGATACCATTTCCTCGTGAAATGGGAAACCGACTGTTTAATACGGATACCATTTCCTCGTGAAATGGGAAACCGACTGTGAAAATATCCGGATACCATTTCCTCATAAAATGGGAAACCGACTGTTTATATAGAGGGATACCATTTCATATGAGATGGGAAACCCGACTGAAAAACCCGTAATCCAGTCCTGTACACCCTGTTATGTGTATCACGGGCCAGATTGAGAATTGATGGTTTGAAAATGTTATGGAAAATAAAGAAATGATATTGAGCTGAATTCCAGAAAGTTTGAAATACTGTATGTTTACCTAGTTTCAGTAATTGAAAAACGTTTGTTATAAATATTATATTTCTGACATTCTGTTTTTAAGCTTTATTGTTTATTTATATTTTTGAATTTCTGAATTTACAACATACTATATACTGTTTTATATTATATTATCATTTACTTTAGTGTACACCCACTAAGCAGTATTGCTTAGCGCGTTAGTTTTGTTCATAACGCGTAGGTAATAAAGATACCGAGGACGGAAAAGACTGAAGAGGCACCAGCTGCAGAGGAGAGTTCAGAGTCACTACATTTGGGTAGTTATATATGTATTCCTGTATAATGTAGTTAAATATGCATGCATATATAGAGAATTTGTAATTATATTTTGTAATTATGTACTGTAATTAATTATTTATGCTTTCTGTTTTGTAATTTTAGAAAGATTGTAATTAATGAATTGTTTTATAAACTGTTTGAAAGTCGCACTAAACGGCAGAGTGCGCATTTGAATGAAATGAGATTTGAAGTGTTGTTGTGATTTGTATTTGATTTGAGTTGTGGAAAATCAGGTTTTGGGAAATCAGAAAAACAGAGGGAACTCTGCCGAAATTTTTAAAACTGTGTTTTCAATGGGCTCATTAGAAACATGTTTTAAATTATAATTTGATATGAGTTTGCAATGGTTTGAAAGAAATTTAAAAAGTGAATTGAGAAAGTTTTGAAAACCCGGTAACGCTCCCTGGGTCGATCTAGTCGGGTCGGGTCAGGGGGTGTTACAGTATAAGACACAATAGGGCCTGAACAAGGCTTGAAAATAGACTGCACCACTGGAGGAAATAGAGTCACAGAGTAATCAATCGAGGTAGCAGGGGTGAGGGCTGCAGCTTGGCAAATGGAAAACTTTACTCATCAAACACAGCATGCCTAGTAATGTTTACACGGCCTGTGGAGCTTAAACATTTATACCCTTTTAATTAAGGACAGTAGCCAATGAAAATGCAGGGAGAGCTTCTAAGCTACAACTTGTGTTTATTATAAGGCCTTAGATAGGGATAAACTAGGCACCCAAACACTTTTAAATGGCTGTAATCAGGGTCTAAACCAAATAGATAACTATAAGGAGTCTTATCTTTCAAAGCAACTGTTGGCATGTGATTTATCAAATATGTGGCTGCAATAAAAGGCTTCATCCCAAAACCCTAGGGGCATAGATGCTTGAGCTAATAGACTCAGCCCCATTTCCACAACATATCGATATTTCTTCTCCACCAATCCATTTTGTTCATGAACATATAGGCAATTGTGTCTCAAAAGTATCCCACAACTAGTCAAATATTTGTGCAATACAAGAAATTCCTTTCCACAATCCGTTTGTAAAGTTTTTATTTTGTGAGAGAAAAACAACTCAACTTGTGTTTTGAATTCTATGAAGACCCTATGAAAATCACTTTTGGCTTGAAGAAGAAAAGTTCAAGTATACCTAGTAAAGGCCTCTAGAAAACTAACATAATACTTGAACCTTTTTGAGGATAAAATAGGAGCTGGTTCCCAAACATCAGCAATGACCAGTTCTAGAGGCTTTTTGTATACTGTTTTAGAGGATCTGAAAGGAAATTTATGAGATTTATTCAATTGACATGCATGACATAGCATAAGAGATGTACTAGAAAAAGAAACTTTGCATTTATTCAATATTTTTTGTACAATTTGAGAGGAGAGATGACCTAACCTCATGTGCCAAATTTGCAAAGAAAGTACATCAGAATCAGTAGTGACCGTATTATTGGCAGTAGAAACATAGCAAAGCTTAGCAGAATTTGAAGGTGTTTGTGAGGATTTCAAAGTTGTAGGAGTGGAGTTATTATCACAAGATGCAAGAGTTAGATTAAAAGGATATAGACCATGCCTAAGGACCCCTTGAAGAAGAACCATCTTCGTAACTTGATCCTTCATAAGGAAAATATTAGGATGAAATTCAATAAACACTTTATTTTCTCTCACAAACTTAGAAACACTTAGGAGATTCTTTGTTATTTGTGGAATGTGTAAGATATTTCTCAATTTAAAAAAAATGACTATTGTGAGTAAATGTGTTATGTCCAATCGAAGAGATAGCAAGACCTTTACCATTACCCATGTAGCTCCTTTCGGTGCCTTGGTAATCACTCTTGTGTTGAAGGTTGCTACCATCAGGAGTACAGTGGTTTGTAGAACCATTGTCTGGGTACCAAGAAAGGTCAATGACAGTGTTTGGAGAGGCAACCATATGTCCTTAATTTGCTTGTGGATTACCTGCATTATTAGGACCATTAAACTGAGGTGTAAAGGTCTGGTTATACCTATAATAGCACATAAAAGCTCCATGTCTTGCATGGTGACAGACTTGGCAAGGTGGTATGCTGTTAGAGTTATAATTTCTGCCTCTTCCTCTACTCTTTCTCTCACAATTATTGTTGTTATTAGGAGGTTTATTGCCATTGTTGTAACCTTGACCAGTAGTTTGCTGATTTCCTTTCCCAAAACCACCTTGGTTGCTTCCATTTTCTTTCTTGGCAGCTGCCATATTCACAGTCAGATTCTCACTTTGAGAATGCTGATCTATACTTGCTTCATGAGTCAGCAACAAGGAGGTGATTTCAGAGATTGAATATGTGTGTTGCATGGAGGTAAAAGGTATAATGAAGCTGTCATACTTAGAAGTCAATCCTCTAAGAATGGTCATAAACTTGTCATCATTGCTCAATGGATGACCTGTAAAAGAAAGTGCATCAATGATACTTTTTTTCTTCTTTAGATACTCGGACATTGAAGATCCTCCTTTCTTTATATTTGTAGTTGTAACTTGAACTGCATAACATTGCTTTGGACTGTGAAGCAAATAGCTCAACAATCGAGTTCCACACTTCACAAGTTGTCAAACAGCCAACAAACTCAGGAAAACGTTCCTAATTTATGAAAGACAAGATCCAGCATAGCAATATCTAGTCTTGTTATTCCCAGTCCAAGAAGGCTTCATTGATGGACCCATCTGTGGTAAGTCTAGTTGGAGGCTGAACTGCTGAATCTATAAAGGAAGATAGCCAATTTCCTTGATTGCAGCTAGCACTTGCTGCCTCCACAATAAGAAGTTGTTGTTGTCAAGTTTCACTATCAACATAAGCTTCATTGGAGTCAATGACTTAGAGTTCTTGCTTACAGTGAGCTGAAAAGCTTCATTATCTCTACAATCTGAAGTAGAAGCAGTGGTTTCTTGATGCTCTAATACCATATTGAAGTTCTTGCTTGTTCAATGAAGAGAAACAAATAAGAGAAGTAAAAAGGAAAAACTTTCTTACAAGGCAAACAAGTATAGGAAAGTTTTTCTCTCTGAAATTTTATTGATTTCCATTAACTAAATTTACATGCTTTGTGTTACAAATATATATACCTTTTTCAGGCGGCAACAATCTGCCTTTACAAACTTGATTGGTTGCTGGAAAAGTCTGTTACAACTCAACATCTTTTCCCGCCCAAGCTAACAACCTAACTAACTTCTAACATAATATGTTTTCTGCTATCCATGATCATCATGATAATGATCATGATAATCTTTCTCTTATTCTTTCTTCTTAGATCTAAAGTCTAAAGGTTGTAGCTTTAGTTCTATAGAAGTTGGTTGTAACACCCCCTGACCCAATCCACTCGGACCGAATCAGGGAGCGCTATTATATACTAAAATTTAACTTTTACTTTTATATAACCATAATTGAAAAGTATATTAAAAAAATTTGAAAATGGTCTAAATAAATTTACGAAAAATCTTGTCAGAGTTTCCTCTATTTTTCTGACTTTCTAAAACCTGTTTACAATTAACATTCATAAAAATCAACTTCTAAATCTCAAATCACTTTTGTGCTCCTTTCCAAATGTAGTGCGACTTACCCAATATCACTTTATCATAATAATTTATAAATAGTCAAATAACATAAACATATAATAAAATATTTACATAGCGGAAGTTCTTTTAAATATGTACAAACAGTTTCTGTATATGCATGCCGTATCAAAATATATAAACTTATTACAAAAGGACTACCAAATATTTAGGAACGATGTGACTCTGGATATGCTCTTGCAGTCTCTACTCTTCTTTGTCTTTGTCTCCCTTGGAACCTCTGTTACCTACGTGTAAGAAAACTCAACACGCTAAGCATATTGCTTAGTGGGTGTACACAAAATTGTATAGACAAATATACTATATCAAATAAGTTTATCTATTTTTGATAAAAATATAAATCACATATAATTAAATCATATTTGGGGCTCATATCAAATCAAATTATATTCTCAACAAATACAGTATTTAAAATCAATCAACAGACAAAATCTTCATAATTTCTTAAATGCTTTTATATACCAAATCAGTTTTCAGACTGGGCTCCTGACATACAAAACATAAGTTATCGAATTGGATTATGGGTTGTTCGGCATCGGACGTAAACGGGCGACCCGCCGAACATCATATCAGAGTGGAACATCAACGGAATCACCCGCAGTAAATGTCCCATAACAGAATTCAGAACCCTAAGATCGGCACATGAGGCCTGTATATCCAAAGGGTGGCACAAACAGAGTAAATTGGCACAGTACTGTTCAGACAGAAACCCAATTGACATGTCAACCTCCTATATCCATATCTATGTTCATACACATCAGAGCCATTTCACAAAACGTTTTCTCAAATCCAATGTCAACCTTTTTCATTTCTTTTAGAATCATCGAATTCAACTTTCAATGAATTCAATTTCGATTCATATCGATATATCTATATTTTTGAAATTCAAATTTCATCAAATATCATATAACGGAAATATACGAATATATTTCTAAATCCATAATCACATCAAATCAATCCAAAAATATATTCAAACGTATTTCATAATTCCATATCGAATCAAAATGCCCCAAAATCATTTTCTATACATTTCACAAATATTATATAATTAAAATAACTTTCAACAATATATTTTCATAACAATACTAGCATCAAAACGTATGAAAATCAATTTCGAATATTATTCACAATCAAAATTTCGGATATAAACTGTATTTCAAGAATTCGCAATTCACATCAATCCGAAATCGGTTTCAAACTATCAATTCTATTCAAATGAATTCAAATAATTCAAAATTTCTGGAAAACTAAAAATTCGAAAACTCGAGTACACCGAACCTGAATTATAATCTATAATCAATATAATTCAAATAACTCAAAATTAATCAAATTCAATTAATCTGAAATATTCTGAAAAATGGAAAATTTTGAAAAATACGTGTACACCGAACCTGAACACTTCCTCCTACTCTTTTCCTTCTTCTCCTCCTCTTTCCTTCTTCCTTTTCTTCTTCTTCTTCTCTTTCTTCTTTCCTTTCTCTCTCTTCTTTCTCTCTCCTCTTTTCTCTTCTCTCCCGTTCTGGTTCTGTTTTGTTTTTCTTTGGTTCTTCTGTGCTGGTGGATTTTATGAAGCTCTACCGCTTCAATCCATTCGGTGCTTATTTTTTTAAAATTTTTTAAGCCATCGTAACTGCGTATTGCGAGCGCTGGTCACGTCGCTCGGTCACGATACTCACTGGTGAAAATTTGCCACCTTCAGCCCGAGTGGCTACTGCGAGCGCTGGTCGCGAGCCTAGTCGCGGTTCTCACTGGTCCAATTTTGCCATTTTTATTGCGAGCAGCTACTGCGAGCACTGGTCGCGAGGATGATCGCGATGCATACTGTCCAGTTTTTCACCATTTTCTTCGTGCACTGTTTTGGACCGTTCCAATTGGTCCACTTGGAAACCTTAAAAAGCCCGAGCTTTAATTATATTTAATTATATTTTCTACCCTCCAAATCATAAATAACACATTCACATACTCAATATTAATTCAACTACACTTTTCATATTTATTTGAAATTAGGGATGTTACATTGGTAGCTGCACACCAATTGTTTGACAAAAGACCCGAGCTTTGTCTGATAGTTGATTACCAACTGTTTGATGAAATGCTTGAGTAGAGTCTGATTGATTACATTAAACTAAGTTAGCTGAAGCATGCATATCATTAATAAAATTTTTTAATTCCTCGTCGAGGTAGCCCTTATGCGGACCACATCATATTTCGCTTTATTTTTATTTTGAAAATTCATTTTAAGTTTTGACAATTTAGATAACAAATTGGTATATCTGTTTTTAGGTTTATTCCAGTCTAGCATAGAGTGTATTACAGAGTCTTATATCATTGTTTGCAACTTTCCTTAACAGTTTAAACTTTTAAGATTATAACTCATGAACAAAAATGTATCCTTTAAACTGGTTGGATATCCCTAAGGACATGATCTTACAAGTTGGAATTCATGTGACATCTTCATCGTATAGACCTATCTTGTGGACTAGTGTTGTCTCTTCATTGTTAAAGGTAAGTTATATACATTTTTAAGTCCTCCAAGTCTTTGAGACAATAGCTGAAATATACGGAAGTTGTATTCCTGGAAACAATGAACAATGATATAATATTGCATAGTTACAATAGCGCATGTCTTGGCTTTTGGCTACTTTGTGCGACAATAATTACATGTGTTAATAGTGAAATTTGTTCCAAAACTTGCATCTGTCCACGAGAACATCTCCAACAAACGCTTATAGGAAGACACTTTTAGGAAAGAGGTTGACAAAAATTGAAAAGAAAGGGACATACATCGTAAAATTGTTCATTTTTGATCGGATTTCTTTGACTGGCTAACCTAGAAGGCAAGACATCTCGCATCGCTAACCTCTCTTTTTAAGCGTGGGTGGTCCGTCCTATCCTATTCCTCTGTTAGAAAGAAGAAAAGACACATCTTGCTTCCTTGATTGGGACATCATTGGTAGGGAATGAAGCCTTTCCTTGCATGGTTGGGAAGATAAGTTTGCCCATAATTACCTAATAGGTATAACTAAAAACTACTAAAAACGAAAAAAGAAATTTGATTTTTTTTCCTAGTTGCCCGCCTGGGTTGAACCATAAATCATTGAAGAACTTATTCCGGAGTCACTGATAGAATATCCAGCGGTCAGTGAAAAAGATCACAAACAAAGCAGTGGAATAAGACTGCATGGATATCAGAGTCAGCAATAAAAATTTCATTATTGCCTCACATCGCCATCTTTTCTCGAATCTCCTTTATCGGAAGTAAACCTTGCATTCATTCTCTAAGGATTAACAAGGTTAGTAATAGGTTATAGGCTCGACTGCAAGGAGAGAAGGAAGCAGCTTGACTTTCACGACTATCAGGGCACTTTCCTGCTGGATATCCTATAATACCGATTGCTTCTTCTGTTCCTGTTGCCTGCCTTTCCTATTGCTTTCGATTGCGTGCTTTCCTTCATTTGTGTCTGACACAACTTACAATTTTTATCGTACTGTGCTCTTCAGAGAGCAACTCTTCTCAAAACGTGTTGAGCATTCTAACTAAGAAAGAGAGCGCTGGAGTATAAGTGTACTCCTTGATCTTTAGTAAAGGCGGATTAAGCCAACTGGATTCATGATAGTAAAATCCCTCTATGATGTATTTTATTCCAATTTTTTGGCCGATAGGGATCAAATGGTATAGTTTTTTTTTTTTTTTGGTAACTTGGAGGATTAAAAATATGACTATTGCTTTCCAATTGGTTGTTTTTGCATTAATTGCTACTTCATCAATTTGGAAGCGGTGTGGATTATTCAAGAATCGAAGTCGATTCGCTTTATAAAAAGAAGATATCAATGAACTTCATGACTTCAACTATTCCTCAAGTCCGCCAATTAGTTAACCATAGACATATTTTAGTTAATGGTTGTATAGTAGATATACCAAGTTATCATTGCAAACCCCGAGATATTATTATAGCAAGGGATGAGTGGGGGGAAATCCTATTTTAAAAGTATAAATATTATGTTTCCGCTCTTAGAAAAACGGACTCGCAGGGTTAGCTACCTAAGCAATCCTTGTAATTAAATACCGTTACTGTATAAGGTATATCTCATTATGAAAGACCTATTACTGGTTAAAATATTAAAAATACCCTCTCTCCTAAACATAAATATCTTTGGCCCTGTCACACATAATGACAAAATAAAGAATAACCAAAAGAAGGATGTGCATACGAGTCATGAGAGAGGAAAAGGCTAGCTACAAAGAAAAATGGCCACACACTATAAAAAAATGTTATATTTGCCTCGACTTTTTTGCCGCATATACTAATCCGTGGCAAGTATTAAAATTTTTAAATATTTTATTGTAAATTTTAAATATTTTACTGTAAATGCTCTGCAGTAAAATGGTTTTTGCAACAGTTATAACATGCGGCAAAACCTTTTGCCCCAACAGCATTTACAACACCCATTTACTGTAACACCCCCTGACCCGACCCGACTGGATCGACCCAGGAAGCGCTACCGGTTTTCAAAACTTTACTTACTTCATTTTATAAATTGCAAAAACCAATGAAAATCATATCAATTGTAGTCTAAAAATATGTTTCTAGTGAGCCCATTAAATTTTATTTTTCAAAAATTTCGGCAGAGTTTCCTTTATTTTTCTGATTTCCCAAAACCTGTTTAAAATAAAATTCAATTCACACAAAATCCACAACACTTCTAAATATCATTTTCAATCAATTGCGCACTCTGCCGTTTAGTGCGATTTTCCAACAGTTTTTTCAAATAAAACATATATAAATAGTATTTACAAACATTTGAACAAAAGATAAATCATAAAACACGTATTACAAAACATATCTATACATATCAAATTACAGATATCTGTATATGCATGCTTAACTAAATATAATATACAATGTCAAATTCAAGTATAACTACTCAAAAGAAACTGTGACTCTGGACCTTCAATCTGCTGTTACTTCTTCTCTATTCTTTGTTTCTCCCTGTATCTCTGATACCTGCGCGTGATAAAATCGACGCGCTAAGCAATAATGCCTAGTAGATGTACACTCAACTCAAGTATCAACATCAATAATCATTTCATAATAAAAATATTCCAATATGATCGTAGAAAAAACATTCCAATTTCTCACTGAAAGAAATCATATAAATACATATGAATAAAAGCAGCTAAATTAAAACAGTAAAACATACAACATTTAGTTTTCCATTCTTTTATAATCATTTTATTCATTCTGTAACATTTTCCTTATCTAAATATTTTATTCACTTTCATTCTCTATTCTGGCCGTACACTCATCATACATTTCTATTTCTGTAACATCAGTGTAACGTTCACCTTCGGGATTCGCCTAAACTGGACTAAGCCAGGTTTGCCCCGCGAGATGTCACTGTCAGGCATACCAGTACAATATCTATCTCCGGGATTCGCCTAAACTGGACTATACCAGGTTTGCCCCGCGAGATATAACAGTCATGGATACAGTGCACTGACTATCTCCGGGATTCGCCTAAACTGGACTCAACCAGGTTTACCCCGCGAGATGCAGCAGTCATCACTATCAGTATAATGGCTATCTCCGGGATTATCATTAGTGCAATATCTATCTCCGGGATTCACCTAGACTGGACCATGCTAGGTTTGCCCCGCGAGATGCAGCAATCATCACTATCAGTACCATGGTTATCTCCGGGATTCGCCTAAACTGGACTATGCCAGGTTTACCCCGTGAGATGCAACAATCCGGGCTCGTTATATTCTTTTTCAAATTGATCAACAATTATTCACGAATCAAAATGAAATTCAAGCATCAAAATTTGCAAACAGTATTCGTAATACATAATTCATAAATTTCCTATCAAATCCTTCTGTTTCTTTCGAAATCAACAATTATTTTCAAATCGTATTTACGAACCAATAATTATATACAAGTTTTCCAAAAATCGTTTCCAAACATTACTCGCAAAACGATTTATTTGAAATCATAGAAATTTCATTATACTATCATATTCCCCAAATATTTTTCAGACAGTTTTTAACAATATTCATAAACAAAACAGAATTACACAAAATCCATATATAAATTTAATGCTCAATTTAACGAAATATCGAAAATTCAAATGAAAATATATAACGAAAATTATCACAAATGCAGAGATCAGTGTTCACCTACCTGGGTTTCGTTTTTACGCCTTTTTCTTTCTCTTTCCTTTTTCTCTTTCTTCTTCTCTTCTCTTTTCTTCTTTTTCTTTTCTTCTTCTTTCTCTTTTCTTTTTCTCTTCCTCTTCTTCTTCTTTCTTTTCTTTCTCTCTCGGTCTCTCTTCCTCTCTGTTTTCTCTCATTTTCTGTTTTCTTAGGGTTTTCTGCGACGAATTATTTTTTTTATAATTTTTCGGTCGTCGCGACCTGTGGTCGCGGTACTATCTGGAGCAATTTCCACCACCTTTATCGCGATAACCCATCGCGGTACCCTGGTCGCGATGCTCACTGCCAGGATTTCACTTCTTCATCGCGAGCCAGTCATCGCGATCTGTGGTCGCGTTGCTCACTGCCCAAAATGTCATGTTTCGTCGCGAGCAGCTCATCGCGACCTGTGGTAGCGATGAGGGGTCGCGATACACTCTGCCCCAGTTTTTCACTCCTTTTTCTTCTTGCATCATTTCTGAACCGTTCCATCTGGTCCACCTGGAAACCATAAAAATAAACATACTTTTAATTACGTTTTACACCCCTCAAATCACAAAATTTATATTCACATATTTAAAATTAATTGCCTCGAAATTTGGGATGTTACATTTACCATAGATTATAAAATATTTTCTCCGGTATAAAATATCACTTTTTTTCTGTAGTGACCTTAAAAATGGTGAGATCCTAGAAAATAGTACTACTTGCTTGGACTCAATGTGAAAAAGGACAAAGAAGAAAATGTAACCATATGTGGGATGCGACGTGTAAAGGTAGTTTGGAAACGCATAACAACAAGAATCCACATCTTCGTTAATCATGCCAAATATGTAAAATAATAGAAATATACCATATGTGTAAATTTGTTATTGGACGAAGGAGTGAGCAAGCCACAAACTTAGGAACAAAGGGTAATAAGAAAATCTTGGGTGTACCCGGTGCACCAATTAGTATGTGCACCGGGCCACTCAGGCATTGACACGTGGCGAAACTGACATAAGAATTTCAAGATAAAATTCAGGAGAATGACACCTACCCACACCAATAGGTGACCATAAGGCTATATAAAACCCCTTTCCTTGTCCATATCGAAGGACTGCTTCTCACCCTTTTTCATTTAGAAAGGGCTTGTTTGATTGATATCTCCGTATATAAGTTTTTCTTAATATTGAGAGAGATGGTTTTTACGAAGCATGACTTCATATCATTTACAAAAATAGTTTTACATCTTTTGAGAGGTTTTAGACCTCTACCCATATCTTAATTTTTCTACATCTTTATATATCCTCACATATTCACTTATGCTATGGACTATAACTCTTTTTATTTTCTCTATAGTCTTGCTCTTTTTTCCTTAGTGGTGGTTTATTTTATGGGATAAAATCATAAGTGGCCAAAAAATTATAAAAAGAATTGTTTTTAGCTTGAAAAAACGAAACAATCGTTTTTAACCATTTTGGAATTGATAAATTATTTTTTAATCCTAGTATAAATAGCTTGGTAAAATTTAATTTGAACCCAAAATTTTATTTCCAGATTTGATTTCATTAATTAAAAAACCTAAAGTGAAACACATATTTTTCTCCCTCTCTCTCTTTCGCCCCACATTACCCTCACCCTCACCTTCTCGCCGTTTCGTTTCCCTTCCTCTCGCCGTTTCGTTTTCCTTGCCGCAACTGGTGTTTCCCTCTCTCTCCTTTGCCGCACATTACCCTCACCCTCTCGCCTCTCGCCGTTTCGTTTCCCTTGCCTCTTGCTGTTTCGTTTCCCTCGCTGTCGCCAGCGTCTCCCTCTCTCTCCTTCGTCGCACATTACCCGCACCGTCTGGCCTCTTGCCGTTTAAGACACTGATTGTTCTCTCTCACTAGTTGGAGGTATGCATTAATTTTCTTAGTTGTCTTATAGACACGCATGAAATGGGTGATTGCTTTACACCTACTTCCTCTTCTGCAGACCGGAAGAGTCCGTCAATTTTGGGATGAAGCAGCTAAGAGTCGTCACATAGTTGAAGCTATACCAGGTAATATTTATTTGCAATGTGATGAGCTGCTGGTGTTTTCCTAGTTATATTATTTTAGCTTATCAGTTTATATATTTACAAACTAGCTGTTTAGATATAAGTTTAACTTATATTTGTGGAAGGTGACATTATAATTTAGGATCTCAGTGATGCATACTCGAGTTCTAATTCTTGTATCAGTTCTTGGCTAACATGGTGGCTTGCTCAATTGCAAAAGATATGTCTATATTTGCAAGACAAGAAAAGTGCATATATTGGTAATTCATTTAACATATCTGATTTTGGGCCTTGTTTGACTCGACTACCCCAGTGCTGGTTCAGGTTCTTATTTTAGTTTAATTAAGTTTATATGTTGTGGTTGTTTATAAGCACGCAACATGGTCCGTCATTCCCTGCTCCTATGGTTTATGCTATCAACTCTTACTTTAGGCTCTTGCAACAAGTTGATAATCTGGATTCATTCACCATTATTATAGGTTTTTTTGCTATAGTGGTGTAAGTTTTTTTTTGTATTCTTTTTCCTTGTTCTCTTATTATGTGTGAGTGGAATGTGCATGTGGAATAGCTTATAAGAGGATCAAATGCAGGTTTTAAGCAAGCAATTCAAGCCGATACAATTCATGTCCGTTCTCTGGCTTATCAAAAGGTTCCTAGGCCTGTGCTTGCTGAGATATGCATTATTTCTTATTTGTTTCATGTGTAGTGCTTTGGTTCTTGGAGTTTGTGTCTGTCATATAGTGAAATGTAGTACTTAGTACTTGGGTCTTGTTTGCTAGACCAGGTAGCTGGCACAAAGCTTGTGTTATCAAGTATACAGAAACGAGTTTCTTTTATTTTTTATATAACTGATATTAAACCCTTTGTTGATATGTGATTTTAACCATTTGATTCTAGTCAATAAAGAATCTTTAACTCTATCTGCCTCTCTCTAGAATCAAGTTGCATATTGATATACTTTTCATTTTACTTCCCATGTAAAACATCTGATTCAACCTTCTATCGATTTCTAACAGGCTATTAACATTGAAGGTCTATCATTGGACAAATTCCTCGAACATCAGGAAGCCAATTGTGGCTGGATCCTTGAGAAGAGTCATGGCAAGGGCCAACTCATTGTCTTGCCTCACAATGAATTTAACCATCCGAAGATGAAGAAAAACACTGTAGATAGTATCCCATTAGAGCACATAACTCATATCTTTCCCATTCTTGGCTGAAATCTCTGCAGTAGTCATTTCTTGTGTTTTAAGCTGATGCTTTGCCATTCTAGCATTTTCACTACCACCCTGTTGTAGTATAGAGCCAACCTGGCATTTTTGCTACAAATTTTGGTGACAGATGAACTCTGTTATGTATTTATTATGGTTTTTATGTTGAAAACGTAGGCCAAAATACTTCAAGGGACTAATTGATGAAACTCAATATTACTGTTGTCTTATATTTCTAATCAAAGAATATAGTATTTAAATTATTTTGTTTCTCTTTAATTAGTGCTTTTTTTTAGTGCAGCCATCGGTACATACAGTAAGTTACTAGTAATTGGAGAAGCTTCCAAGTGGTAGCTCCTAACTAAATGTGATTTTGAAGGCTTCTGGTGGTAAATTGTATGTCAGTGTTATTTGACATTTGATATCTCAAGGATGTTATATGTCATGTTGTTTTACATTTGATATCTCAAGGATTGTTAAGTGGTAGGTTGATCTCCCAAATCGTAATCCTTCCAGGATAGAGCCAGTTTCTTTGAAAAGAGGTGTAACATGCCAACTACCCAGTAGGTCAAATGTCTTCGGATGTTACTGTCATATTCACTTTGTACATAATTTACAATAGCAAATATTACAAGGTTAAAACATATATGGACAAAATTATAAGTGACTAAAAAATTATGAAAAGAATTATTTTTAGCCTGAAAAAACGAAACAATCGTTATGAGTCCAAGCGATCGTACTTATGTCTATGTCATAACGTATGCTGTCAATGTTAAACTTCCGATATATCAACTCAACTAACCCTATAAGTTTCAACCTTTTAAAAACTAGAACTCCAAGAGGTGAACCACCAACATAATCTAGATCATTCCATTATCCGTTATAGTTGAGTAGAAGCCTACGGGTATTCGTTTCTTGAAAAAATAGAGTAATATTTAGAAGATGCAATATTTCACAAAAATATTAATAAAAGTGAATTTCACTCATAATGTTTCACTCCAAATATTTCAGTAACAACATTTCACTTAAAACAATTACACCATAAATATTTCACTAACATGCATTTCACTTACATACATTTTACTAATATACATTTCACTAACCCACATTTTACCAATTTACATTTCATTAACATACATTTCAGCAACCTGACACGTTCAAACGCGTGGGAATAAATCCCAAGTGTAGGATGTGTCGAAGTAAAAAATTTCCGTGAGTACGGAGTCGAATCCGCAGGGAAGTGTGGAAGTAATTCTATAAAATAGAGATTATACTAGTGCGGTAAAGTAAATCAAGGAATTTGAGGTTGTTGTTTAATGAACTAAATTAAACTAAATTAACTTCTAAAACAATTAAACTTAAAGCGAGACAAAATATATGGAAGGAAAGCTAGGTGGTCACACGGTCCCAATCCCGGATAAGAAAACATTGACTATTATGAAGCACAATATACTCAAGATGAACTATTTCCTAATATTGGCTTATTAAATTAGAGTTCATGCATTGATGATTTGAATTCAATCTACTTCACCTATTGGTTCTAGAGTAAAGCGATTAAACACCCAATGTAGTAATAATTCTTTGGTCAATTAAGCACTTTCATGCCTTAATCAACCTATAATTTATTGCTAGACTTTTACTAAACTCAATTACAATCAATTGATGTCTCATAATGATTATAATTTCCTTATTAATAATAATTCAAAATTTATGCAAATACTTTCATAATGCAAACAATAAGAATTATCAATTAATAGAATTAAATTGTCTAACATCATATCTTAAAATATATGAAAACATATTACATAGTCAAATATCTAAATCCGTTCATGGTTCCTACGACTACCTAACAACAAAACTAGCTACTCATACAGTCGAATAAACAAAAAGATAGGAAAAGAGACGTGATACAACCCATTCGAAGGTGTCGAGAATCAAACTCCCGCTTTGGACTCCCGCTTTGGTCCGGCTGAGAATTCTTTTCCTTCAAACTCTGTCTTCTCTCGATGAATCTTCGATGTAATCGATGAACTAGTGATGTGTTGGTGTTTGATGGTATTTTGGAGGAAGAATGATGATGAAAATCGGCCTAAGTGACAGCCAAGAGCTGCCCAAAATTGGGCCAAGACCGAACTCCTTTTCTCTCTCCATCGTTTTCTATTTATAGCAGCACACTAGGGCTGCTGAAATCCCACTGCTGTGACTGGGTATAGCGAGCAGTGGTTGTGGTGCACAGCTCGCTATACACACTATTCTGGTGCTTCACTTCAGCGCGAGGAGGATGGCGAGGAGGACTGCTCGCGGTTGTGGTTGCCATATGCACTGATCTGGTCCTGCTTCTTCACCGCGATGGACTCCACGCGAGCTGTGGTCGCCAAGCTTGCTAGCGATACTCCCTGGTCTGCTGGTTCTTCTTCGCCGCGAGCAGCTGGATTATGAGCCAAGGATCGCGGTGCAGCTCGCCATACTCCCTGGACCAAGCTGCATGTCTTCACAGCGAGCAAGATTCGGCGACCATGGGTCGCGGTGCAGCTCGCCATGCTCCCTGGACCAAGCTAATTTCTTCTGCACGCTGATATGTTTTTACTCTTCAATTTCATGGTTTATTTCTCAAATAGCCCATGGCTTTTTCCTCAAATGGCCCATGCAAGTGGTTGGACGAAATTATCCATGCAATTCTTCACTTCTTCACGCGCAACAGCTGGTCCATTTGGTTCCCACATGCAAAATGCTCTTGCTTTCCGTGTGTGCTGCTTCTTCAATTTCTATTTAATTTAATTCATGCATAATAGTGCCATACATGCATTGATCAATTTCTCCCTCAAGGTACCCGTAATGCACGGTTTTGAGCTCGATTTATCGTATAATCGCATTAAGTCACTGGAATGACCTAATAGCTGTACAAACTCACAAAACACATCAAACGTGCCAAAAATACTCGAAAATACAATAAAAAGAAACAATCTAAGGGTCGTAAATATATAACAATAAATGACCGATCACAACCTACATTTCATTAACTTATTCACTATCATACATTTTACTAACTTACATTTCACTAGCCTACACTTCACTAACCAATATTTACTAACCAACATTTCACTAACTAACATTTCAGTAACATATATTTCACTAAATTACATTTCCCTAACCTACATTTCATGAATATATATATATATATATATATATATATATATATATTTCACTAACCTACATTTCACTGACATACATTTCACTCATCTACATTTCACTAACCTACATTTCACTAACCTACATTTTACTAACCTACAGTTTACGTTAATACATTTCACTAACCTACATTTCACTAACAAATATTATTACCAAACATTTCACTAACCTACATTCACTAATAAATAATTCACTAACTATCTTTTCACTAATATATTCCATAACCATTAAAATTTTACAAAACTAAACCCCAATATCACCTAAATTCTTTCAACTACAAAAAAAATAAAATAAAATACAATATACAAATAAAATAAAAAAAAATAGAAAAACTTAAAAAATCAATAAAATACATTCTAAATAAAAGACAAATAATTTTAGAAAATTACCTTTAAGTTTTGAGTCAGTGAAGACAAATAGGTTTTGATTTTAATGAAAAAGACAAAACAAGAAAGAATATAATAAGAGAGAGGGGGAAAGATTTAATAAAAGGTGAAAAAATATTTTGAGTTGTACGGCGGCGCAACAATAAAAGCAAATTGAGTTTTTGTTTTTGGGTTAAAGTGTGAATGGGTTTTTTTTTTTAATTTTTAATGGGTTTTTTTTATAATTTCCAATTTCATGGGGTCTTTTTATAATTATCCAATAAAGTGGGTGGTTGAGGAGTGTTTATGTTATTTTTTTCTCCAATTGCCTACAAACAATTATTTTTGCATTTGTTGTTAAAAACAATTTTGTCAATAATTTTTAGGTCAGTTTTAATAATTTTCACTTATAACTTCAGGTGTCTGAATTGGATACATTAAGTTGTTTTGTTTTTTTAAAGGGTGAAACAATTGAAAAATATTAATAAAATAATTTAAAATAAAAAAGTTAAAAATTCTAACTTATCACTTAACATCGAATCACTGAATCATAATTATAATATTTTTTCCATAATTACTATTTTTTTTATAATTATCATTTTTATATTAATATATTTCTAATTTTACCTTCATTAAGACATTTCTATCTTAAAAAAACAAACCATCAACACTTTTATTTAATCGTTAGAATGAAAAAAAAATAAAAAAAAATTAGGTTTTAGGTTTCAACCTCTATTCAGTTTTTAGAAAAATTTAAATATATTCAGCCTTCAAATAAAAAAAAAAAAAACAAATGACCCCTTCGTGTTCATATTATAATTGCTTTTTTTTTTTTTATTACCATAAGTGGCTGCCCCTTTTCCTCTTTTGACTTGGGCGTTCGAGAGTGATTGCAAGACATCATGTCGACATCACTTTGACCACGGTTTCTTCTTTTACAGGATTGAGTTTGGTTCATGGATGCAATTTACTGTTGGATTCTCTCGAAGATGTTTTCAGGAGACTTTTGGTCAATGTCGATTCTCTATATAGGGGTGGTTCTCTACATAATATTTACTTCAAGAAACGATTCTCCACTGTGCTCTGATAATTTTCTCAAACGAGGGTCGTTCTAGAAAAAAATCTCATTTGTATTGAGGACGTTCTCTCACGAGAAAGCCTTACACACTCTATTACTAGTTAATTCATTTACTGGTAATTTTGGGGTTACCAACATGATTTGCACCAAGAGCCAGCTAGCGTGAAAATGTTTTATTTGTTGTGGAGTTATCCTAAAAATATCGGAGATATTTAAGGATATATTTTACATCAGGTTCCTCAAATATAAAAAATATCGAGGATATTTCGATTAAAGTATCTGTATTTACTTTTTAAATCAAATGTTGCCTTGTATGCGTCCCTTTTCTCTAAAGCATTTTTTAGGGGAAACTGGACAAGTAGCATTTCCATTGTACAAGAAGCTTAATGAAGTACGTTTTTTGAGGGAGAGATGCTTGAGAAACCAGTCCACAGCATTATATATATTAAAACAGCAATCAACCTGGAGAGAAGCTCTTATATAAGAAGCCTCTCTTTATTACATCAGAATATGATAATGAGCATCCATAACACTGAAAGCTCAACACAGGCTACTTATTCAACTTCATTTTTTTCCCTAATCTTTTGTCCCGAACCTTGCCTGAAGATCTTCCACCACATCTACATCCAGCTGGAATGCTCTGGCAAGAGCGTATGGATTAATGGGCGGCGTGGATCCGAAGACTGCATTAGCTATTGTAATGACGCCAGGATTCTGGCTGCTCAAACCAGCAAACGCAACTGCAGCAGTTTTTGCTATATTGACTTGGAAGTGAATCATACCAATTGGAAACACAAAAACGTCTCCTGGATACAAGATTTTGCTGAAGAGGGTGTTGTTCGGGTTTGATGTAACAAAACCAACATAAAGAGTGCCCTCCTGAACGAACAGGATCTCTGAGGCACGTGGGTGGGTGTGGGGTGGGTTTTCACCACCGTTGGGTGCATAGTCGATACGAGCCAGGGAAATGCCAATAGTGTTAAGTCCTGGAATTTGGTCTACGTTTAGAAGAGTAACATTTGAACCAACTTGATTATTTGTATCTCTAGGAATGTTGAGCCCCGTAAAGAAGAAGTCATCTGGTGTGGCATGGTTTGGGTCCTTGCAGAACTTTCCATTCACAAAAACTGCAAAAACAAAACCAGAGATTACTAAAATGTAAAACATGTTAAGCAGGAACTGGTAACATTAATTGATAGACAGAACACACACACTAATACACTTACTTCCAAGCGTGGGGTCGTTAATAGCAACACAGAAATCCTGAAGAGGGCTAGGGTCATAGGCAGAGGCCAATGAAGAAGCCAAAGCAAAGAGAAGAAAAGCTAAAGGAACATGAACAGATTTCATGGTGATTAAGCTGTGTCTTATCTCAAAATTTTCCAAACTGTTATTGCTTTGATCGGGGGTGAGAAAACTTGCATGCCAAACTAACTATTTATAGACAGGAGTCCTTGAACAAATCTCTGTTGAAAATCTTTTTCACTGAAAGCAGGTGCAGACTTACCAAGTCTTGATTGGTACGTATAATGTTTATATTTCAAGGAAGATATTAAATTCTTCAACAAACACAGATTTATCCTAAAGTATTTACTAAAATTAATGATTTGCTTGTGCCAGTGAATTGTTTTTGACAGTGAAGTACTCCTTAATTTTTTCTATATTTCATGAGCAAATAATGTAAATACAAGAACGTTTTTGACGCTACCTAAAACATTATTAGGATACGAAAACATTGTCTAAAATGGAAATATTTGACAAAAACGAAAGCTTAAAGATCGAATTTTGAAAAAAGGTTGCGAATCACGAGGTAAATAGGTCTAAATTTGAGATTGTCCAGTTTTAATCCATTTCATGAGCAGTACATGTATTAAATTAAAGTTGATGAGTCCAGAATATAGTTAGTGAAGTTAAAGAGTGCTCTTTGTTAAATGGAAACTGCAGTCTTCTATATATATATTCTAATAAATACTTGATATAAAATCCTAGCAACCTGGTCATGTACTGATGTACGTATCTTGTAGATTCTAATATAAGAGCTTGTTAATATAAATTTTTTATAGTTGATTAAAATCTGATTTTTGAAACAAATTTATGTGATTATTTGGATTGGTTTTTAGTTAAATCCACCATCTAAGAGTGGATTATTAGAGACCGTTTGATTGCATTCAATTGGTTGAATAGTAAGCACCTTTTCTTTTTCCTAGAATCTAAATATTTTTATTTTTGTCAATTAAAGAACACTTTGTTAATTTTAATTAAACACGTTAAAGTAAATACCAGAACGTTTTTGACACTACCCAAAACCATTTCCAACCCAATTTTAGATTGTTTATATAATTAAAGTTGCTTAAATTAGAGGCAGAAAAACATAATTAAGAAGACTAATTTGTAAAGATTAAAGTAAAGAGAGTCGTTAGAGATTGGGTGGGGAAAATGACATCAAATAATCAAAAGAAGTTTATGATATTGGTTTATCAATGTAGCATGCATATTGAAAATGACTGATTCCTTTTCTTTTTGCCTCGTTACATGCATAAATATAAGTGTATATATATAATTGTATAAAAATTGCCAATATATAATTAATTATCAACCAATAATAAATATTTTCAATATCTTTATAAAACATTTCAAATGTTTCTATGGACAAATTTAATTTTATTATTTTTGTTCATTGGGATACAACCAACCGTTAAAAGTTGATTTATTTTTACCAAAAAAATATGTAAAGAATGTTAACTTAATTAGAAGTAAAATTAATAATAGTCGGCATGATGTACCTAACGACTGGAATTTAAAATTATCATCTAAAAAAAAAAGAATTAGTAATAGTAAAGTGCATGCCTTTATCATTTTCTGTTAATGGTAGGCTTAAAATTATAAGTAAGCCTTTCAAGTAGCAAAAAACGTTTCTTCCAAGCAACTGATTTTATCAAGTTAATAAAGTTTAATTCCATTGTGTGTTCTAATAACCAAACTATCTCCAACAAGTAAGTGATCAACTCTCCACATTTTTTTTCCAAGTCCCAACAGTCAAAACCATAATATGTGGTTCAAAATATGTGACTCGCACTTGACTAGGGCCCGTTTGGAGCGCTTTTAGCTTATGTAATAATATGTGGTTCAAAAGCTACTTGGTAAACCTCCAAGAAGAAATTTATTAAAGAATTTGGTTAAAAGTTACAGCTAAAAGATAAAATTGGTCAAATCCAACTTTAACTCTTAGTTTAAGCGGGAAGTTGGTTTTAATTATTTTAGACCAAATTATCCATCATCTTATATTAAAATTATAAAAAAACTTAGCCCTAACCATTAAATATTGAAAAATAATTAATTAAAAATTAATATTTTTTTATCTTCAATATTTGAAAAAAACAATTACAAATCTTACTAATATTTATTTTTTATCTAGAAATTGATTTTTATAATTAATGTTAAAAGATAATTAATAAATTTAATTAAGTCTATTTTTATATTATAATTAAAGTAAAAATATTTAAATATACTTAATGTATATAAATAAAATTTCCATTAACAAATTAAATAAATTAATTTTACATGAAGTCTATTTTTGGTCATTTTATATTTTCACAACAGTTCATCTATATAGTTTACTAAGTGCCTGTTTGGGATAGCTTATAAAAATGGCTTATTGGCTTTTTGGATCCAAAAGCTGCTTTTGAGCTCGTTTGGATGTTCCCGCAAAAGAGCTTTTAAACTTTAAAAGCTCTGCCAGTCAAAGTAAAAAAAACATGACTTTTGTAGGAAGATCTTTCAAGAAGCCAAAAGTCTAAAGTAAAAGCCTTACCAAACAGAGCCTAAACGCCTTAATATAACTTTTTCAACTCACACCACTTCTAAAAATACAGTTTACTAAACAATCAATAGCTTTTTTCTAAAACACAACTATAACTGCTTTTAAAAAAAGCTACAGCTCTACCAAACTGGCCTTAAGTGAGTTTGGTAACTTAGTAAACATACTAAACGATATTTTTCTCAAAACAAAACATATATAATAAATGTTACCTCAAGGCTTTAATATGCTTGATTTTTATTTTTAAAATTAATAAACATTGATGAAGTTATAACAAAGTTTGTCTGGAATGTGATATAGTAAAGTTCGAATGTATTGGTTACTACAACAAATTAAAAGGCATCGTGCAATGACTTACACTCTGAAGACATCATTCTTCATTCATCGAGAGGCAAAATATCAAGTTTTTGGACATCAAATGATACTCATAAAGCTTGAAGCAAACAAGCCTAGTTTTTGACTTATAACTTACATATTCTTGTAAATTAGTTTATGTTTGCACGCAATGTGAATAATTTGGTTCAAATGATTTAGATTGGAGCTTAGAATCCATTGATTATGTTTATCTTGTAATTCTAAGTGCTTTTAGACCCCATCAAGATTGATTGGAACTTAGATTGTTATTTGGAGAAGTCATAATAGTGGATCAAGGTGCAACATAATTTTTATGGATTTATAGGAACTAAACTGTAGTTTTATAGAGATCCCAGTGAACTGCTTTCAAATTATAGGGGTTAAACTGTAATAATTCCAAACATGCATAGTTGTCAGTGGGTCATCCGCCAGAGAGCTAAACTCTCTGATTTTATAGCGGACAAGTATGGTTATCCGATCAAGCCTCAACACAGTTCCAACTGCTAGTGGCGACTATAGGGAATAAAAATATTTGTCCTTAAATGGACGACTATAGGAATGAAATAGCTGATCAGTTGCTGAATAAAGGAAAATTAAATATTCATATATTCTTCCCTAAAAGAACGTCTATAGGGACAATTTGTGGACTTATTGGGACAAAAAAAAAAAATAGTTTGTTGCTAATGCAATCTATGTGGACATGTATTTTTCGTCCCAATAATTTGGCTCCCAATTGGGATTAAATTAATTGGTCTCTAAAAAACGTTTATAAACTTTTTAAAATAATTTTAATGTAAATAATAAAAATAATATATTAATATTATTATAATTATAATAAAAATCTAAGTTATAATTAAATGTATGGATTGTTAACAGGAAATTTCGTTCAAGTATTTAAGCATTTGTCCAGGAGGAAAAGCCTCTAGGAATAAACTTCCAGGAGACTAATCTTCCAAGAATGATATATCTAGGAAGAAATACGAGACAAATATTTTATATACTGCAAGGAGACAGTTACGAAGAACCTATGTCTTAAGGGTATTTTAGACAACACAAATGCATACAAATATCAACAAGTTACATGACAAAAGAGAAGCACACGTGAGAAGGCAAAGGGTTGAGGAAAAAGAAGGAAAACGGTTAAGGAAAGGACAAGAAGGGGACCAACAAACAGCTGTCATGAGAGAGAAAGTGGAGCAAGAGATAATGCTGTAGACAAGAGTATCACATAAAGCATGTCCCTTCACAAGAAACATGCAGACATCCAGGTGGCAGCATCAGAAAAGAACATTTGGAGATTTTTGCTATGTGGGCCTACACCTGGAGGGACCAGTCTGACTTGGATAGAGCATCTGACCTATCAGAAGAGGACATCAAGGCGCCAAACTATCCAGGAGGATCCTGAGTCACAATCTACAATCTACGTGTCCAATGCTCATTAGTTTCAAGCGTGTGTTTACCACATGACCAAGGGAGATGGAAAAGGCAAAGGCAGGTTAGAAAGGGAAAAATGAAGGACCATCGAGGAGGATACACGTGGCAGAGGCTGTGAGGAAATCTGTCTCCTGGAGCCTATAAATATCCATGCAAATTCATTTGAAAAGGTTTGCTACTTTTTTCATATCTCTTGTATTCCTTTTGTTTTATTTGCAGTTCATATTTAAAGGTTTAATGTAGATTTTTTTATACTAACTTGGGCGTCGGAGCGTGGTTACCGTAGCACCACCGGCCACCACACTGTCCTTAAGTGTTTATCTGTCCTTGCAGATTTCTTCCAGGAGGATTTTCTAGGAACCAGCTGAGAAAAGTAGCACAAACACTCTCATAAATGTTTAAACCTCATTTACACATTCTGATCTTATTTTATATATGCTTATTGTCTAATACACTATTTCCATACTCTTTTATTTATAATATGAAGAATATGTGATGGATATATTCTCCAGGAAATATATTCATAATTTCTCCTTATTAATTAACTGTTGTTTGTGAGCACATTTTGAGTTAATATTTAGCTTAAATACTCACTCATATATTCTGCTATACTTGTATTCATATATTGTCCATAATGTTTCATCCACGAGATTCCTATTTTATTACTTTTACTTGTTAGCTGTTATTCTATTTATTTTTAGAGTTAACAGTATTTTTTATACATTATCTCGTATCTATATTGAATTTTGAGATAAAGGCATCTTGAACGTTTTTTCTAAGAGGCGTCTTAGACGTTTTCTCTACAAGGAGTCCTGGACGTTTTCTTCAGGAGAGGTATCTGTATACTCTCCTTACTTTTAACTTTTTATTCGGTGACAAATTTGAGATTAACAGTTAGCACCGTCACTGTGGGGAAGCCCCAGGTTATTTCGGTTTATGTTTTTTATATTTTCTGTTTTTAGTAATCGACTAGAATCTTATTTCTATTTTCCTATTTTCTTGAATATTTATCGTCATATATCTTTTTTGCAAGATTGTTGAAATATGATATACACACGACAAGAGGGTGTAGATCCTGCTACTTATAGTGTGGATAAGGAGCAGGGGGACTCTAGTGCTAACCCTACTCTCAGTGATATGGGGAGGAAGGAAAAATCAAAAGAGAATATAACTAATGCTTTGAAAAGAAATATGCAGAAAATGATAGACAACCAAGAGAGAATGAGACATGAGATGGAGCAATTGATGACCATGGTGGTGAATACTGCAGGAGGGCTCTAGCCACCATTATTCCTGGAGCCAATACAGACTCATTAACGAACAACCGTCAACCCAGATATAATCGAACCAAATAGCAGACCAAGCTAGCGAGATCCATTGATGGGAGTCAGGCTAGATCCAGTCCTCATGCTAGTGAGCCACCTAGACTATGATATCAGATAGAGGTCCTACAAAACTTTTCCGGGAAGAAATATTCATGAAGGAAGCGCCTCAGAGATCTAGGACGAGGAGCAAGCTTAGAGAACCAAGAGACAGAGCTAAAAACCACCGTATCGAAGGTGAAAAATATTCTCCAGTTGTTCCAATGCAGATTGCAGAGGAAGAAGATGGCGAGGAAGTACAATTAAAAGGCAAAGTAGCAGATTTGGTCTAGGAACAAATCTCCAGGATCGCAACAGAGTTGGAGGAGCTCGGAAAAGGAAAGAATGAAGAGGCAGACAGAGAAAATGATCCTCTCAGGGAACTTAATTCCCTATTCACCAAAGAGATAAAAGTGGCAATACTTCCACTAAAGATGAGAACATTTCAGGAGATATACACAGGAACAAGCGATCCATTGAACCATTTGGAGTCATACTGCTAACTGATGGAAATTCAGAACGTTTCGTAAAAAGGCTAATATGCAAGATGTTCTTTACCACTTTCAATAGAGCTGCAAAAAATTAGTTCCGGAAGTTACCTCCAGGAAATGTCATTCCACCTTTACTAACCTTACTTTTGTTTTTAAACAATGTTACAAAAGAAAACAGGTGAAGTAAAGAAAGATAAGAAAATCTAGAGCTTAAGAAAGGACATGCAAGGAAGCTGAATTTCTTTAGGAGTCGAAAGATCGTCCAGGAGTATTATATGAGAAATATGTCATTAGGATTTATTTCTCCAGAAGCCGGACATTTGTCTAGTAATATTGCAAGAGACATATGACATGAAGATAAATTTCTTCATAAAGTGGACATTCGTCCAGAAGCAGTGCATGAGGAATATATCAGGAAGATAAAATTCTCCAGAAAGTAAATTCTCATCTAGGATATCATACAAAGATTAATTTCTTCCACTTCTGTCGAACGGTTGGTAATTTTCTCCAGGTAAGTGACATCTTTCTTTTTGTATATATATTTTAAAAATGGAATAAAGGTAACCTAGAACACAAGGTGACCGGAAGAAGGAGCATTGAGAGCAAACTGGGAGATATAGAAGGGAACGCAGTCAAACATACTTGAAACGCTGATCATTTGAAGAAATTCTACCCGTAGATCGTTCTACAACACCCTACTACGTGGAGGACTAAAAGCTACAACTGAACAAATTGAAACTTTAAGAAAAAGCCACATCTCCACGAGGAATAACTTATATCTCCATAAAGAAAAAGCCACATCTCCACGATAAATAATTTATATCTCTACAAAGAAAAAGTTCCATCTCCACGAGAAATAATTTATATCTCCACAAATAAAAAGCTACATCTCCACGAGGAATGATTTATATCTTCATGAAGAACGATATGCTATGATTCATCCATAAGCATATCGTATTTAATTACATAATTCCCTTGAAAATAAGTTATTCAGGAAGAACCCTTTGCAGGAACTACGGATTTTCGCTAGGGTTAAACCTTTTAATTCCTCTGGAGATAAAATTTCGTAGAGATGAGCTCACATACTGACAAGCATCATGAGCGGGCAAAATGACTCCTGTATGCCCAGGACAGTCCTATATGCCTAAGGCTGAAAGTCAATCCCTGTATGTCCAGGACAGTTCTATATGCCTAGGGCTGAAAAATAAAAAATAACTTCTGTATAACCAGGACGAAGATCAGCTTTAGCTATTAACTTGGCAAACTTGTCTATGATATGCATGAAGACGTTGCGGGAAAATCCTATATGTCCAAGACGAAGATCAACTTCAGCTATCAACTTGGTAAACTTGTTTATGATATGCATGAAGACGTTGCGGAAAAATCCTGTATGTCCAGGATGAAGATCAGCTTCAGCTATCAACTTGGCAAACTTGTCTATAATATGCATGAAGACGTTACGGAAAAATCCTGTATGTCCAGGATTAAGATCAGCTTCAACTATCAACTTGGCAAACTTGTTTATGATATGCTTGAAGACGTTGCAGAAAAAATCCTGTATATCCAGGACATGACCAGGACACAGACAAGCTCCAGCATGTCGACTTTGACAATCAGTTATCTATGATATGCATACATATAGGGTCACTGCACGTCTAGGATAAAGCTACAAGGATGTGTAATTTCTCAAAGCGATAAAGCGTCCAGGATAAAACTACAAGGATGTGTAATTTCTCAAAATGACAAAGCGTCCAAGATAAAGCTACAAGAATATGTAATTTCTCAAAGAGACAAGCCGTCCAGGACAAAGTGACAAAAGTGACATGTATACTAAGGGTTATCTGCACGTCTAGGACATGAAGACAAAGATATAAAAGTGTGTGATACAAAGAATGATCAAGTCATGAATGCCAACAGCAATTACAGATTCCTCTACAACATACAATACAATTTTTCTGACAAGATTTTGAGCATATCACAAGCAGGAAAGGATAAATAGCATATGCAAAACAGAAGTCACAACAAAAGCAACCTCCACAGTCCATAAACCTGCAAACAAAAGCCAAGCTTCATGCTCAACGACAAAAAATATTTATCCTCCAGCAAAATGTTTAGAACAAGAAAAAAGCAACATAAAGTATAGTCATGCAGATTCTTCAATCTTTATTTTGTAGGACATTTTTATTAGCAGTTTTGGCAGCAGTTCAGGAAATACATCACCATCATCTTTTGCATCTCCAGCATCTTCTGAATCAACAACGTCATTTGTATAGCCTCCTTCACTATTTCAAGAATGGCATCAACTCACTTGAAGAGTTGGCTACAACAGGTCATGATGAAGAAAGTGAAGGATTCCAACGAGAAGTCTTCCCAACTTCACCATCGTCAACATCAATAGACCAATGCTCAAATCTATGATGTGATTTCTTTCGAAAGTCTTTGACGTTTTTACCTCCACAAAAAGGTCCAAGACTGGGGGACTTATTGAAAAATGTAGATTTGTATACTATGGCAACCTAGAGGGGGGGTGAATAGGTTTATCAATAAATATTTGCGGAATTAAAAACAGTAAACCATTCAACACATTACACGGAGATTTTTAGCGTGGAAAACCTCAACAGGTCAAAAACCATAGGACCAACTCGTAGGCCCCTTAACATATCAACACAAATTTCACTAGTTGGTATATCGTTTACAACTCACATTGATTGATCCCTCAATCACACAACTCTTGCTATAACCTAAGACTACCTACTTGTAACCCTTTTACTAGTAAACCCTGTTGATGTTGTTTAGAGACTCTTCGCGCTCAAGGTCTTGGAAGCTTTCGTAAGGTTAAAGTAACAATAACCCCTACTATTATGAGATCAAATCTATGTGCTAAATAAAACATGAACAATCAAATAACATGCATGATCACGAACATGTTATGAATAGGCTATGCAATTACGCTAAATGCTAAGATAATAGCCTATATAAAATAACTCTCTCTTCTCTCATAATAACATGAAAACAACGAAGCATCAAAACAATAAAGATATGTGAGAGGAATAAAATAATTCAATGAAGAAACATAGAGAGCAACTAGTAAAACTTAGTAAAAGAGACTTACTTGGCTTAAGTTTTATGAGTCTCAAAACTAAAGATCACTATTTATAGAGAACATTAGAAGCCCTAATTCTAATTGTAGTAGGAAATAAACTCAATTAAGGCTTTCTAAATCAACAAGGAATGTAATTGATACTTTCCTATAATAAAGAGATATATTTCCTATTAAATAGAAGACTAATTAATTAGGATATCTCTTGCCTCCAAACTCAATAAACTAATCCTTGATGGACAAAGAATCATTAAACACATGTAGGAAGACTTTAGAGGGCTCAAAACACTTAGGGCAACATTGTAGCAACTTTAGGGTTCGGCCAAGACAACTCCCGCATGCCTGACGCATGTGGCCTCGCTCAAGGCGTGAGGCTACTGCCTAGGACACACGCCATAGGCGTGTGGCCACGCCTGGGGCGCAGCCTTGCTGCCCCGTTTTGCCCGTTCAGCTATTTCCAGCTACACTTGACTTCTCTTTGAGCCAAGTGAACTCTAACCAAACGGCATCATATTTTTTTCGTTCTTTATACGGTTAGAAAGATACGGATGTCTAGTTTCATTCTCAAAAAGCCAAAGACAAATTGGATGTCTAGATAGAAAGGTACGCCCATTGAAGCATCCAAAGGTCAGATTTTCGAGAATACAAAAACATGGAATTAAATTTTGAAACTAGACAAAACAAAAATAGTAAGACTCAAACACTTATAAAACATTTAAACCAACATGTTAGCACTCAAATGCATATGCATGAGCATGTTAAAAGTGTGTGTGTGAATCTTATCTAATCTCAAGAGTAAAGAGTATTGTTTCTTCGAAACTTACTTTTAAGCACAATCTTGAGTCTTCTCAGAAGCTTTTTGTCTTCGCATGATTTCTTCGAATCTTCATTATGCTCGAATCATACTCTAAAAAAGCTAACTAAGAATCAGATAAAAATATGTTTTGTTCACGGAATCATAGCCAACAAAATAATGACGTTCCAATCTCCCCCTTTGGCTATTTCGTGACAAAACACTATATACTCACCAATAATCAAATAATTGTTTTTACATTCGCTCATAATACTCAAATTACATAGAGAGACCTAATCTAATATTCTCCAATGTCTTTAGAAATCTTAACTTTTTACCTGAATTAAAAAAGCAAAACTATGTTCTTCCCAAGAACATTGGTGAGCGAAACGATAATGATATCAATGTCTTCAGAAGTCTTAACTTTGTACCTGAATCAAAAAAGCAAAACTATGTTCTTCCCAGGAACATTGGTGAGCGAAACGATAATGATATCAATTTGAAATAACTCAATTATTAATATCAATTACCACAATAATCAGTTTGTCGATTCTAGATATAATATGCAAAAGCAACAATCAAGCACATCGAGTCAAATATGATTATATATCTCCCCTTCAATAAGATCTCCCCCTAAGTATGCTAATGGTCACAATAGCAACTTAATCATGGGGATTAGAAGAAATAATTTGAACGAATTAATATCCAAATTACTCCCCTTTTTTGTCATGGGATAGACAAAAACCAATAAACACTCAAGTATTTTAATCGACAATCGAATTTAAAGATACTTGCACAAACAAACATGAAAGGGACCAACAAAATAGGAATCAATAAAATAGATCCGTACAACATTGAATGAGAATCAATTTACTCCTATTTGAAACAAACAAGAGATAATTGATAATATGAAGATCAAATACAAGGTTATATATTACATGCCAAATAGATAAGTTCACTATTATTGAAATAAAGTTCATGAAACATAAATAAAAGTACATAAGCATGTAAAGACATTCTTAACAAGAATCCGGATCACTACTCATCTTCTCCAACGTTATCACCATCAATGTTGCCCTCACGTCCATCAGAGGAGGAAAACACACCATCAGTACGTGCATGGGAGGTAAATCCACTAATATACATCTCTATGCTTCGCAACCTTTCATCATTTGCATCGAGTCTGGTCAAGATGGCTTCATTCCCATCCTTGAACATACCCATTAGTTGCGTCGCCCAGGGAGTTATCTCACTCTCAACTTGAGTGGCTTCAGAAGTTTGTGGAGTGTTCCTATTCATATCATCTTTGAAGAGATAGTGGAGCTTAAAGAAATCTTTGTCAAACATTTGACTATTCTCTACAACTATATCAGATCTCCTCAACTTAACACCTGCTTCTAAACATAGTTTAGTAATCAAACCCGGAAATTTCAACTTGGACTTGCTCATATTAGCACATTTACCAATGAGTCCAGAGATATAGGTTCCAACATTAAATGGCTTCCTTGTCCTAATAACATAAAGCAATTTTCCGATGGCGAGATTGACTTCGGAAATATTGGATACTGGGTGAATATTTGAACACACAAATTTGTTCAAAAAATAGTAAAATGGGGTGCATTTGGCATGAGGAATAAAATTAGTGCTTTCGCCCCAATTATATATACCCCTAGTCAAAGTGAGTGCAATATCTTACTTAGTGACTTGGATAAATTCTAGACAACAATCTCCATATGATAAACCATAGAGTGAGTTGATTAATTCATCACTCACTAAAACTCTAGTCTCTCTAACTAGCACTCCTGCGTTTTCTCCAATATCATCAATATCCAAGTTTGCATAAAACTCTCTCACTAAGTTTTCATAAACATCAAGGGGTTTCTTAACAAACTTCTCCCAACCTCTCTCTAGCATGAGATTATAAACATCATCATTGATTCTAACACTTCTAAAATCAACTCATTTTTCAAAAATCAAGATCTAGAGAGGTTATGTTCATACCTTTCCTCACATTCTTTGTTGATGAACTTTGGATGTTGGGTAGATTCACCTCTAGTAGCTTTCTTTCCCTTAGAAGCTACTTGTTTACCCTTGCTTGACATCTTCAAAGCTAAATCAAATACTAGTGGTAGCCTTTTATAGATGTAGAAGCAAGACCCAATATCAATCTCACACAAACAATCAAACAATCAAAGAGATTAAAAGATTAAATGTGAAGAGGGAGAGTGATTTTCAAGAGAGAATGGTGGCTCGTGAAAGTGTGGCTCTTAGAAAAGTATGGGAAGTAAGAGCAAACTAGGGTTGGGTTCCCTTTAAATAAAGAAAAGTGCACATGGGAGAATAAAAACAAAAGGTAGGAGAGAAATACCAATTTTGCCCTTAATGAGAAGCTAAAAACCCGAGCACCACTAGGTGCGCACGCCATGGGCGCCTAGCCACGCCTCAGGCGTGAGCTTGCTGCCCAAATGTGCACGCCTGTGGTGCCAGGCCACGCCTCTGGCATGGGCTTGTTGCCCGTAGCTCCCCTTTTCTCCAATTTTCGCACTTCTTCATATCTTTGACTTTTCGTTCGTCCTCGATGTTTCACCAAAGAGTTTTTCTATCTAAAAATTCATCAAATACAACCAAGAAGCATCTCTAAACAAGATCATATGAGTCATGATGAAAGTCAATCATCAAAAGACCACAATCGAAAAATTCTTTCGAAAATCCCAATCACATTCATATGAAATTCAACTTGCTCAATAATAGTCTTTAAAAAAGTTTCTTTAAACCTTCAAAAAGGATGTGAACATGTTAAGAACAAAAATGTGCGCTTCTTAAAAGCATATGAATTAAAAAACTTCAATTATTCACACAAAAATGAGCTTTTCTAAAGCTTCAAAAAAATGACTTTTCATTAAAATCGATTTTATGAGTAACTCAAGTCTTTTCTAATCATTCATACCATATTCAAGTCAAGATACATCATCCATTTTTTACGAGAGCATATGTTGTCTTAGGATTGCACTAAATTCACTAAACCTTTGCCAAAAGTGTGTGTGTGTGACATTGTATAAACTATATATATATATATATATATATATATATATATAATGTTTGCTTATCAATCAAGAACAATACTACAATGCGATTTTGCTAGAAGCTTTCTATAAGAATTCAAACCGACCATCATCCTAGATGTCGTTTAATGAAAATAGACTCATACAAGCAATGGTGTGTGCAAGTGTACTTCTTAAAAAGCATATTTTTCAAATTTCACTTCTCACCACTTCTCCATGTGTTTTAGCATCATGCATAACATGTTTTTTTTATTGCTCTTTTTCTCTATACCTTATTCTTCTTTCGTTGTGCATGTTTTCTATTTTTCATACTCTTTTTCATTATGTAACTCTCAAGACGGCTTTCACTCAAGCTTACAAGCGTAGCCCTTTTATGCATTAGGTGTCTTCGCAACTCGTAAGTGTAGCCTTTTTTCAAGAGAGATGCTTAAGAGATCTATGGGTGCAGAAAGAACATAGATACTGACCATTGGTCATTCATTATATACTAGCTTCAGGCATTATCACATTTTCATGTTATTCAAGAAATCAATCCAAACATATGATATACATATATCAAAAATGCAATATAACACACATTTATTTTAGCAAATCGTTTGTGAATCACATGCAATTGAAAAACAGCATATTTACTCGCTACTATTTGACAACGTGTCTTAACAAGTATGCTACATAATTTAGCACTAGACTATAAGTTCTCAGTTAAAAAAGAAAACCAAGCATGTCTAAAGTCACCTATTAGCTCATCCAATTTCTTGGAATCGTTCACAGATGGGACAGACAAAACATCTTTATCATCATGCAATTTTTCATTGTGATCATTATTGACCAAATCAAAGTTCTTAGGAACCCATACCTTGGTCTTCTTCAATTGCTTTCCATCGTCACAATGAATCTTCGTAGATGTTTTGATCGAAGATTGGTCACCTGTCACATGATTTATATGTTTACTAACAAAAGTCTTTGGGTTAGCAGAACTTGTTCCATTAATATCATGTATGGCAATTTTCTTTAATTCCTCTTTCTTAACCCTAACCTTTTTCAAGAGTTTTTGAAATGTCTTCTTTTGAGGAACAAAAGAATTAGACCTTTTATCAATAACATTAACATGCTTCAACTTTTCTAAGGATTTAGAATTTGACACAAGTTTACACATGTTATTACACTGATAACACCAAGGCCTAATGTGACCTTTCACACCATAATGATGACAAGTAGGTGTGAACTTGGAAGACTGAGCATTATGAAAAACTTTAGACCTATTCTTAACATGATTAACATGATTATTGTTTGAAAAGAGCTTGGCCTTTTGCTTGTTAATGCACATACCAATAAACCGATAACATCTAGGTTTAATATGCCCCTTAACACCACAATAATGACAAGTGGGGATAAATTTAGAAAACTTACCTTGTACTTGTGCTTGCTTTGGTGTAGCGGTCTTCCTGAATTTTCTTTGAGCTTGTGGTTGTCTCAATAAAGCTCTCCTCTTAAACATATTTGAAGGTTTACCTTGTATAAGTAGTTTCTTTGAATGCTCACCCTTTAGAAACATTGTGTTGGCCAATGATGGAGTAGCTTGCTTATCAACATAGCCTAAGCCTTTCTTGTTTCCAAAGGACTTGACATGGCTAATAGCTTGATCAACCTTTTTAGCTCCATGCGGCTTGTCATTATGCTTGTGGACAAGATCTTGTTGCTCGATAGATGTAGCCTTAACAAAAACTGTTTTGCTTGTCGAGGCCTTTGAATAGTTAATGAATCCAAGACCTCATTTGTCGTAGTACATCTTTCCAAGACTTATCATCTCATCTATCTTCTTTGCACCAAGCGTCAATCCCTTGATTGACTCCTTTGCTACCGTCAACTCTTTTATTGACTTCTTTTTCACGCATCCTTGAGATCTCTAACGACTTCTCTTTTTGTTCAATCTCTTGCTTCATTAACTTTATCCTTTCCATGTAATCCGCAATCTTCTTGACTTGTTTCGTATTTGTCTCTTTTAGTTCTTTGATTGCGTCATCTCTTTTACCTTCAAGATATTTTATAGTTGTTAATAAAGAAGAGTTTGATTTTTATACCATGATGTTCATCTTGTAAAGCTTGTCGAAGGCATCGAGATCATTATAATTCATAGATTCTTCTTTGGATTCATCTTCGGATTCATCTTCAGATTCATCACTAGAGTTATATCTCTCAGCTTCCTGATATGATGCGACACCTGCAAAACAATTTTTGTCATCCTTCTTGGCATTGGCACCATTGAACCACTATTGGATTTCTTGCCTTTAAGGAACTTTTTGATTTCCCTCACAATCATCGCCAAATCTTCAGCATCGTTGCTTTTTTCAGCAATTTCTGACTCGTGCGCCGTAGACTTTAAATCAACCCCCTTTTGCTTATTGATGGGTTTGAGATTCAACTCAAATATTTGTAGGGATCCTATCAATTCGTCTACTCTCATGTTTACTACGTTTTTACATTCTTCAATAGCAGTGATCTTGGCTTGGTACCTATCAGGCAAAAAGCGTAAGATCTTTCTAACAATATCAGAATCAGAATATTGCTTACCAAGTACAAAACTCAAGTTCGTGATGTCCATAAGCTTTGTTTGGAAATCAAGAAAGCGCTCGTCTTCTTCCATATGCAAGGCTTTAAATTTCGACGTCCACATTTGAATCTTTGATTTTTTGACCGCCGATGTTCCTTTAAACTTGGTTTACAGAATTTCCCATGGCTCCTTGCTAGTTTCACAATTCTGGATATACATATATTGATGTTCATTAACACCATTAAAAATAAAGTTCAAACATTTGGAGTTCCATGTTGCCTCAGAATGCTCCGTAATATTCCATTGTGCTCTCGGCTTTATGGATATGACTCATTCGGTGTTGGTAATGGTTGGAAGGGAATAACCATTTTCAACAAACATCCAGACACGCTCGTCATTAGCTTTAGGATAAGCTCTCATATGCGCCTTCTAGAATGCGTAATTCAATCCATCCAAAAGTGGTGGTGGAGTACTTGATGCTCATTCTCTGATTATTCCTGCCATAGAATAAACAAACAAAATAAATCCAACAAAATATTGAGCCTTGGATCATAGCCTATGTATATCTAGACTCCTGCTCTGATACTAGTTGAAAAATGTGGATTTGTATACTATGGCAACCTAAATCGGGGGGTGAATAGGTTTATCAATAAATATTTGTGGAATTAAAAACAGTAAACAATTCAACACATTACACGGAGATTTTTAGCGTAGAAAATCTCAACAGGACAAAAACCACAGGACCAACTCGTAGGCTACTTAACACATCAACAAAAATTTCACTAGTTGATATATCGTTTACAACTCACGTTGATTGACCCCTCAATCACACGACTCTTGCTATAACTCAATACTACCTACCCGCAAGCCTTTTATTAGCAAACCTTGTTGATGCTGCCCAGAGACTCCTCGCGCTCAAGGTCTTGGAAGCTTTCGTAAGATCTAAGCAATAATAACCCCCACTATTATGAGATCAGATCTATGTGCTAAATAAAATATGAACAATTAAATAACTTGCATGATCACGGACATGTTATGAATAGGCTATGCAATTACGCTCAATGCTAAGATAATAACCTATATAAAATAACTCTTTCTTCTCTCACAATACATAAAACAACGAAGCATCAAAACAACAAAGACATGTGAGAGGAATAAAATAATTCAATGAAGAAACATAGATAGCAAATAGTGAAGCTTAGTAAAAGAGACTTACTTGGCTTAAGCTTTATGAGACTCAAAACTAAAGCTCACTATTTATAGAGAACATTAGAAGCCATAATTCTAATTGTAGTAGGAAATAAACTCAATTAAGGCTTTCTAATTCAACAAGGAATGTAATTGATACTTTCCTATAATAAAGAGATATATTTCCTATTAACTAGAAGACTAATTAATTAGCAGATCTCTTGCTTACAAACTCAATATACTAATCCTTGATGGACAAGGAATCATTAAACACATGTAGGAAGACTTTAGGGGGCTCAAAACACTTAGGGCAACATTATAGCACCTTTAGGGTTCGGCCAAGATAGCTCCCTCATGCCTGAGGCATGTGGCCATGCTCAAGGCGTGAGACTGCTGCCTAGGACTCACGCCAAAGGTGTGTGGCCACGCCTGGGGCGTAGCCTTGCTGCCCCGTTCTGCCCATTCAGCTGTTTCCAGCTGCACTTGACTCCTCTTTGAGCCAAGCGAACTCTAACCAAACGGCATTGGATTTTTTCGTTCTTTATACCGTTGGAAAAATACGGATGTCTAGTTTCATTCTCATAAAACCAAAGACCAATTGGATGTCTAGATAGAAAGTGACGCCCATTGAAGCATCCAAAGGTTAGATTTTTAGGAATACAAAAATGTGAATTAAATTCCGAAACTAGACAAAACAAAAATAATAACACTCAAACACTTATAAAACATTTAAACCAATATAATAGCCCTCAAATGCATATGCATGAACATGTTAAAAGTGTGTGTGTGTGTGAATCTTATCTGATCTCAAGAGTAAAGAGTATCGTTTCTTCGAAACTTACTTTAAGCACGATCTTGAGTCTTCTCAGAAGCTTTTTGTCTTCGCATGATTTCTTCAAATCTTCACTATACTCGAATCATACTCTAACAAAGCTAACTAAGAATTATATAAAAATGTAGTTTGCTCACGGAATTACAGCCAACAAAATAATGACCTTACACTTCTATTAACAAAAAATTTTGTTGAAGTATTTAAGCATTTATCCAAGAGGAAAGGTCTCCAAGAATAAACTTCCAGGAGACTAATCTTCTAGGAAGAATATGTCCGGGAAGAAATACGAGACGAATATTTTATATAATCTAAGGAGACAGTTACAAAGAACCTATGTCTTAAGGGTATTTTAGACAACACAAATGCATACAAATATCAACAAGCTACATGGCAAAAGAGAAGCACACATGAGAAGGCAAAGGGTTAAGGAAAAAGAAGGAAAACGGTTAAGGAAAGGAGAAGAAGGGGACCAACAAATAGCTGTCAGGAGAAAGAAAGTGGAGCAAGTGATAATGCTGTAGACAAGAGTATCACATAAAGCATGTCCCCTCACAAGGAACATGCAGACATTTAGGTGGCAACATCAGAAAAAGACATCTAGAGATTTTTGCCAGGTAGACCTACACCTGGAGGGACCAGTCTGACCTGGACAAAGCATCTGACCTTTGAGAAAAGGACATCAAGGCGCCAAACTGTCTAGGAGGATCCTGAGTCACAACCTATAATCTACGTGTCCAATGCTCATTGGTTTCAAGCGTGTGTTCACCACATGACCAGGGGAGATGGATAAGCCAAAGACAAGTTAGATAAGGAAAAATGAAGGACCATAGAGGAAGAGACACGTGGCAGAGGCTGTGAGGAAATGTCTGTCTCTTGGAACCTATAAATACCCATGCAAATTCATTTGAAAAGGTTGACTACTTTTTTCATGTTTAGAAAAGGAAAAATGAAGGACCATAGAGGAGGAGACACGTGGCAGAGGCTGTGAGAAATGTCTATCTCCTGAAACCTATAAATACCCATGCAAATTCATTTGAAAAGGTTGGCTACTTTTTTCATGTTTAGAAAAGGAAAAATGAAGGACCATAGAAGAGGAGACACGTGGCAGAGGCTGTGAGGAAATGTCTGTCTCCTGGAACCTATAAATACCCATGCAAATTCATTTGAAAAGGTTGGCTACTTTTTTCATGTCTCTTGTTTTTCTTTTCTTTTATTTTCAGTTCATATTAAAAGGCTTAAGGCATATTTTTCTATACTAACTTGGGCGTCGGAGCGTGGCTGCCGGAGCACCACCGGCTACCACATTGACCCTAAGTGTTTATCTGTCCTTGCAGACGTCTTCCAGGAGGATTTTCTAGGAACTAGCTGAGAAAAGTAGCACAAACACTCACAAAAATATTTAAACCTCATTTACACATTCTGATCTTATTTTATATATGCTTATTGTCTAATACACTATTTCCATACTCTTATTTATTATATGAAGAATATGTCCTGGACATTTTGAGTTAATACTCTTTTACTAATTAACTGTTTTTTGTGAGCACATTTTGAGTTAATATTTATCTTAAATAGTGACTCATACATTCTGTTATACTTTTATTCATATATTGTCCATAATGTTTCATCTACGAGATTCTTATTTTATTACTTTTACTTGTTAGCTGTTATTCTATTCATTTTTAGAGTTAACAGTATTTTTCAAACATTATCTCCTATCTATATTGAATTTTGAAATAAAGGCATCCTGAACGTTTTCTCTAAGAGGCGTCTTGGACGTTTTCTCTAAGATGCATCCTGGACATTTTCTCCAGGAAAGGTATTTGTATACTCTCCTTACGTGTTAAGTTTTTATTTGGTGACAAATTTGAGGTTAACATGGATAAACTTATTTTAATATCTATTCGTCAAGTTTGTATTGTACAAAATAATTACAAAAATTATTGAATTGATTTTAAATTACCGAGTAATAAAATTTAATTTTCTAAAATATTATTTTCCAAAAAAATAATTTAATAAATTTTTTCGTTTTGTCATATATAATTAAGCTATAACTTACAAAAGGTGAAGGAGAAGGCAAGTGGTAAAAGCTTTTCACGTAAAGTTAAAGTCTCAGGTTCTAAATTCTAACCTCCATTACACGTTAAGATGAAATTTACTGGCTCGACCTCATAGGGGGGAAACCCAAAGGATAGTATGGAAGGCATGTTGGAGCCCAATGACATTGCTATACTGGGCTAATGAATGTGTAACTCGATTGGCAGAGCGGGCGACAAATCTAATATCTGCAATCGGAGAAAGGGAAGGACTTGCGATGGATGAGATTAATAACACTAAGTCAATCAGATTCAACGTAAATAGGCCAAATGCCTGTATCGCGAACAAGAGCAAGGCCAAATTTAATAGGAAAAGCTTCAGCCAAGTCAACTGGAGTTACCATTTTGAGCACATAAGCCCTGTTAGCATAACCTTTCTAACTTCATCCCTTATAACAGCACCCATAGAAGTTTGAAGAGAGGCATCAACATTAAGTTTAAAGACCCCAGTAGGCGGACCAAGCCACACCTCCGTTGTCGATGCCGAAACTGAAATAGGATTTTTGGGAGGACTCTCTGCAGCAGTATGATAATCCAAATGAAACAACCTGGACCATGGAAGAATATTGGAAGCCTTTAGAATGACATTATCATGAACAGCTTTGTTACGACGGTACCATGTTCGCCAAAGCACAACAATAAGAAGCTCTCAAATAAATATATATTAGGAGATGAGCCCCATTTTTTCTATTTCATTTTTGCCATTGTTAACCTTAAATTTGTCACTAAATAAAAAGTTAACAAGTGAGGGGAGTATACAAATATCTCTTCTGGAGAAAACGTACAGGACACCTCTTAAAGAAAACGTTCAGGACGCCTCTTAAATATTAACTCAAACTGTCCATGACATATTCTTCATATAATAAATAAAACAGTATGGAAATAATGTATTAGACAATAAGCATATATAAAATAAGTTCAGAATGTGTAAATGAGGTTTAAACATTTCTGAGAGTGTTTGTGCTACTTTTCTCAGCTGGCTCCTAGAAAATCTTCCTGGAAGAAGTCTGCAAGGACAAATAAACACTTAGGGTCAGTGTGGTGGCCGGTGGTGCTCCGGAAACCACGCTCCGACACCCAAGTTAGTATAGAAAAATCTGCCTTAAGCCTTTCAATATGAACTAAAAATAAAGGAAAAGGAAAACAAGAGACATGAAAAAAGTAGCCAACCTTTTCAAATAAATTTGCATGGGTATTTATAGGTTCCAGGAGATAGACATTTCCTCACAGCCTCTGCCACGTGTCTCTCCTATATGGTCCTTCATTTTTCATTTTCTAACTTGCCTTTGCCTTCTCCCTCTCCCCTGGTCGTGTGGTGAACACACGCTTGAAATCAATGAGCATTGGACATGTAGATTGTAGGTTGTGACTCAGGATCCTCCTGAAAAGTTTGGCGCCTTGCTGTCGTCCTCTAATAGGTCAGATGCTCTGTCCAGGTCAAACTGGTCCCTCCAGGTGTAGGTCCAGCTGTCAAAAATCTCCAGATGTCCTCTTCTGATACTGTCACCTGGATATCTTCATGTTCCTTGTGAGAGGACATGCTTTATGTGAGATTTTTGTCTGCAGCCTATCTTTTACTCCACTTTCTCTCTCCTGACAGCTATTTTTGGTCCCCTTTTTGTCCTTTTCATGGTTGCTTCTCTCTTTTTGTCTCATATGGAATTGATTCTTGTTATCTTCTTTTTTGTATTTATGGAAACAAAATATCTTATTATAATATAAGATATTTTGTTAACTTCTTTCCTTTGCTTTCTGAAATATTTGTAATATTCTTCTTTTTTTGTCTCCAAAATACATCTTCTTGGTGACTGTATCTCCTAGACAAATGCTAAAATCTTGGATACCAAATAGAACATTTTTCATTCAGAGGAGAAAGAGGAAAAGAAGAAGTTGAATTTCTTGTTTGATTATTAAGAAAATATAATGAGTTTGTTATGTCTTATTTTCTTATAGATTGATGGAAGGGAGAGAGTAGCATAATAAAGTACAAAATTAGAAATGCAACTGCAATCAACATGAACAGTCTCTTTACTGTATTACAACTATTATGGATGTGGTAGCAAAGAAAATACAGACAATATCCTCTCAATAAAGTACACAACCAGACATGGAGAGGTGCATATGCAGCCTCTTTATTACAATGCCACTACTGATAAATTTGGCAACAGAGGAAATATACAGAAATCTTATCCAAACAACCTACCACTTTATGACTACTTTATAGATTATACATCTTAAATCTTATTTGTTAGACCCGAATTTTGCTTGAAGATCTTTCACAACATTCAGGTCTAGTTGGAATGCTCTGGACAGATCAAAAGGATTAATGGGTGGATTCGATCCAAAGACCGCATTTGCTATTGTAATGACACCAGGATTCTGGCTGCTCAAACCAGCAAAGGCAACTGCATTGATTTTCCCTATATTGACTTGGAAGTGAATCAGACCAATTGGAAACACAAAAACATCTCCAGGATTCAAGATTTTGCTGAAGAGGGTATTGTTTGGGTTTGAGGTGACAAAACCAACGTAAAGAGTGCTTTCCTGGACAAACAGGATTTCCGTGGCACGAGGATGGGTGTGAGGCGGGTTCTGTCCACCATTGGGTGCATAATCGATGCGAACCAGGGATATGCCAAGAGTGTTGAGTCCTGGAATCTGGTCTACGTTTACGGCAGTAACATTTGAACCAACTGGATTATTTGTTGGTCTAGGAATGTCGAGCCCTCTAAAGAAGAAGTCATCTGCTGTGACATACTTGGGGTTCTTGCAGAACTTCCCATTCACTAACACTGCAAGAAAGAAGTATATTGTTAGTAAAGTATATTGTTAGTAAACATGCCAAGACAAATAAAAAAATTTGCTCATTCAAAAAGTTCAACACAGAAAAATGGAAGATACCATTTAAATTGGTGTCATCAATGGCTACACAGAAGTCCTGAAGAGGGTTGGGGTCAGAGGCAGAGGCAAATGAGGAAGCCAAAGCCAAAAAGACAAAAAAATACAGGGAAATGAAAGCTTTCATGATGATGCTTACGCTGCCTTAATAATATTTTTCTAAGTGTTACTGCTACTGTGATGCATTGCATTGGTAAACATGTCTATTTATAGATGGAAGCAGAAGAAGACTACAAAACAAGTGATATTTATTTGTTATATTTTTGTATGGACATTATCCTCGATTAGATGGTTCTTTGTATGCTTACAACAATTGTGTATATATTTTAATTGAAGTGGTCATTTCTCAAATCTGTTATAGGCTAATTGTGCAGGAAGTTAAAATTGAATTGGTGAAACTGCAATGTCTAGGTGGGAATCATTAATTTAGTTTTTAAGTAGAAGTCAGCAGCCCATCACCATGGCTGCTCTTAGAATATAATTACTATTATTAGTTTTGTGCTGGAATCAAACATAATAAAATATAAACTCTTTAAATTAATACTCGATAAATTAATAATCTCTTTTATATACTAAATTTTGTTGGTCCCGACTTGGACCAATGATATTTTCACAAGATTAATTTTTTTTTTTTGAAAGGAACGAAATTTCATTAAACAGAAAAGGGTCTGGAATCGTCCGGAATAACACTAGCAACAACTGAAGGAAAATCCTCCATCCAAACCGTAAAAAAAGGAAAAGAGCAAGCTATTCGAGCAAGAGAATCAGCACTACGAGGCACAAAGCTGAAGGACCGAACACAACAAGTTTCTGCCACAGAACGAATATCATCAATAATCAACCCAATCTCAATTAAGGGCGATGAGTCATGATTGAGATGATTTATGACACTCAGGCAGTCCGACTCCACAACAAGAGGGCCAATCCCCGTGTCGAAAGCAAAGGAAAGGCCAAGCTAAATAGCTGTAGCTTCGGCAAAATCCACAGAGACAACACTGTTAAGGAAAGAAGTGCCAGAAAGCATAACTTGCCCTAAAGAGTCCCTGATGACCACCCCTAGTCCAGTAGGAGAGCCAAGGGTCACTAAGGCATCCGTATTTAGCTTGAAAGAACCAGAGGGAGGGCTGTTCCAAGAAGCTAAAGGGCGCTCAGCAACCACAGGAGGACTGGGAGGGATCTTTTTCGCAGCCGCGACAAGAAAATAAGCAATGAAGGAGTGGGACCAGGGCACCACATCCTGAGAGTTCAAAACAACACTGTCATGTATCACTTTGTTACGCGTGAACCAATTCCTCCAAAGAACAACAAGGAGCAGGTCTAGCTCCTTCTGCTTAAGCAAAGAAGAGCAAATAAGAAGAAAATCAGCCGCAGATGGCAGGCTCTTGAAGGGGATGCTATGAGCTGCACCACTAGCAGAATGCACAGCCTTGAGGGTAGGGCAACCCCAGACAGCATGTAGAGGAGTCTCATCAATGTCATGGCAAACAGGACAAGTGAAAAAAAGGAGCCACACGCCTTTTGGCAAGAACAACAGACACTGGGAGCCAACCATGGAACAGCCTCCACACAAAAACTTTGACCTTAGCTGGAATTTTGGATTTCCAGAGGCTCATCCACTACTCGTGGTAGCTTGAAAGAGAAGAAGAACTCGGCCTATGGCGCTGTAAGAGAGCCGCTCTATACCCGCTGCGGACAGTATAATTCCTCTCCTTCTCATGGCACCAACAAAACGAATCGGTTAGTGAAGCAACCGGGGGCGAGAGCTCCAGAATGGCTGCAACATCTATGTCTAGAAAAAAAGCTTTGACCAGCTTGTGATTCCAGCCGCCCGAAGGAGAGGACAGATCGAAGACACTAGTCATCTGGGCTAGCACCGGAGGAGAGAAAATGCGGTAACTAGTCGATCTTGGGATCCATCGGTCGCGATAAATGAGAATGCTTCGGCTATCTCTAATCCGCCATCGGGATCCAGAGTCAATGATATTTCGACCCCAAATAAAGCTCCGCCAAACAAAGGAACTGCCCCGACCTGTGGAAGCCTACAAAAAAGAAGAGTTAGGAAAATAGCGGTGTCTGAGAACTCTAGCAACTAGGGAATTCGGAAATTGAATGATCCGTCAGCACTGCTTAGCTAGGAGGGCTTGGTTAAAAAGAGCAAGGTCTCGGAAACCTAAGCCATCCTCTTTCTTGCTGCGACATAATTTTTCCCAAGAACCCCAATGAATTTTAGACCGGCCAGCACCATTACCCCACCAAAATCGCACCATAAGACTATATACATCTTGAATAAAGACATAACATAGGTTGGAATCGCTTGGATGATTGCTTTAAGGAGCACCTCCAGATAGGGAGGCCTAGATATTTTTCATGACACGTTACAAGAGGAACATCAAGGATAGACCGTAGAACCTTTTTAGTGCTAGAACGAACACCGTGGCTACAACATATCACCGACTTATAAAAATTCACCCACTGGCCAGAGCCTCTATAATAAAGATCTAAGAGGCTACGGAAGGCAGTATAGTCCCTAGAAGAGGCTGCTAAGAAAAATAAACGGTCATCTGCAAAACATAAGTGAGAAATGGGAGGGCCTTGGCGTCCGCATTTGATACCATGGATCAAACCGTCGCTTTCTTCTTTAGCCATAAGAGCGGAGAGGCATTCCGCACAAAGGAGGAAAAGGTAAGGCGATAAAGAATCACCTTGTTGAAGGCTCCTTATAGGAACCACCGACCCCGAGATACTGCCATTCACCATAAAAGAGTGGGAGATTGAGGTAACACAACTCATAATGCGGAAAGCCCAATTGAAGCATTATTTTCTCCAAGAACCCCTATTTCACCCTGTTATAAGCCTTCGCCATATCCAACTTCAAAGCCACAAACCCATTGCGCCGCGACCCTTGGCGCTTCAGTTCATGGAGACACTCAAACCCAATTATCGCATTATCAAAGATGAGATGCCCTGTCGGGAAAGCACTTTGTGCTTCTGAAATCACAAAAGCTGATGGGTCTGAAGTCACTAACTCTTTGAGGCCTATTAATCTTAAGGATATGAGTAATTAGTGTCGAATTTATCTCCTTAATGTCACCCCTATAATTAAGAAAATTCAAATACACTTCCGTAACACTTTTGCCAACAGTATCCCAATATTTTTGGTAGAATAAGGTTGACATTCCATCGATTCCAGGAGCTTTGGTGGGATGCATGTCAAACACTGATCTTCGAACTTCTTCGCATGAAAAGTGAGCATCAAGGGTTACGATTTATTGTTGGAGAGACCCGCTTATCCACTGCTTGAATTACTGCCCCAAAATCAGCGTCTGTAGGCAGCGTCGAAGAGAAGATTGAGCTAATATATTGCTGGACCAGCCCTGTCATGCGATCATGGTTGGTTTGCCAAATGTCATTTTCATCAAGGAGGCCTTCAATTCGATTTCGTCGCTGCCTACTCGAAGCTTTGCTATGGAAAAACCGGGTATTACGGTCTTCACTACAAAGCCAAGGCACTCTACTTCCTTGGTGCCAATATTTTTCTTCCTTGTAGAGTAGCACATCAAGCTCCCGTTCAGCACTCTGAATTTGTTTCCAAGAAGAAGAACTCACTGCCATGTTAAGGTCATGTAGCTCTTTCTTCTTAATTGCCACCCGATGACTAAGATTCTTAAAGGTTTTGCGGCTCCACACTTTGAGAAGGGAAGAGCAGCCCACAATGCTATTCTGAACAGCCAAGAAAGAACCCGAAGCATAAGAAGTTGGTCAGCTCTTCACAATTATATCCCCACACTTGGCCGAATCAGTCCAAAGTTCTTCGAAGTGGAAGCGGCCTCCTCTGGACCGCTAAGTCGAGATGCCATGCTCACCAGCCCCAAAGAAATTAATCAAAAGAGGGCAGTGGTCTGACCCCCAATAATCTAAATGGTTGGCAGTAGGAATGGGAAAGAGAGAAGACCCCATTGTTGGCCACAAACCGATCAAGCCGCTCTTGAATAAAATCCGTCGAACTCCTCCCATTACACCAAGTAAAACAAGGCCCAACAAACCTCAAATCATAGAGACCACAGTCGTCTAAAACCTTTTGAAAATTATTAATCAGAAAGTGAGGTCTGTCTTTGCCACTACTCTTTTCACGAGAATGAGAAATCTCATTGAAGTCGCTACCGCAAAGCCATGGTAGAGATGAAAAAGAACAAAGTCGCCGAAGTAAGGTCCACCCGTGAACCCTTTGTGATGCTTCCGGATTGCCATAGAACCCCGTAAAATGCCAATTTTTATTATTTGAATCCGTAATCTGAACATCAATATGAAAGGAAGAAATGGAGATAAGAGAAACAGTCACTTTGTCACTCTACAGAAGACTCAAACCACCTTTTCGACCCACACGATCCACTGAAATTTTACCAACACACCCTAAGCAAACCCGCAGAGCTTCTAACTGATTATCAAAACAAAAAAATTCTTAGAGAAAAATAACCTCGGGAGATTGATCCTGAATGTGCCTCTTCAGGATCTGGAATGTTCGAGGATTTTTCGCTCCCCGAACATTCCACAAGAAGATTTTCATGGCGACTGGTAGGCCTGGTCAACAGGTCCTGCCAATATAATGGAGACTGAAGGGATCTCACCAGGGGTTAAACATTGTTTCTTCGAGGCTGTGACTTCGGGCTCAATGGTTGAGGATGATAAATGTCGCTTCGTCACCCTACTCCCAACTCCAGGCACTATGTTATGCTGTTGGCCTTGATGAGCAAGCCTCTTCCAACGTGGCTTGCTGATTTTTGAAGGGGGAGAAGAGCTGCATGGGGTTGCATGGGATGTTGAGTCGCTTCACTTGGACGTGTGCCCCTCATGGCTCGATGCATGGTCAGCTCCATACACATGCAAACCTTCCAAAATTGTGGCCTCTTGGAAAATTATTGGGGATCCCATTAATTTATCAATTTCCATAATGGTAGAAGATTCTTGCTCCAAAGTTGCCTTACTCACGATATTCGAATTTGCCTCCACTTGATTTTCAGTTTGATTTTGTTTAGAATATTGTGCTGAAATAATTGTCCCACTTATAGAGAACTTCACATTACTTTCCACATCCTGCACCAAAGAATCCTAATCCTAAACCAAATTGGTATTAAGCAAAGAATCCTCCGAAGTTATCTCACAAATCTGTTCCTTCCCTTTCTCTGCAGGATACACTAGATTCCCACCACGGATCTGTTATGTGCCAGAGCCCGCAGCTTTTGTCTCTTTTCGGCCAGCATCTTCGACAGCACTGCCTATAGGGGTTTCTGTAGCCAGTGTTTCCCTTGTAGGCCACCCTGAAAATCAAATAAACCGAGGATACCGCTCCTTTTGGGGACAATTAGCCCGCATCCACACTCCAAACTTGAGATCGCTGTTAATCCCACCCCCAACTGGACTCATACAAGCAGGACATTCGCATGTTGAATGACCTATCATCCCACAATAAAAACAGAATTCTAGCATCATTTTGTATCATAGGAGAAGTGTTTGTTCTTCAGTCATCCCCTCTAACTGAATTCTAATATCTCTCTTCAATGGCCGAGAAATATCTATTAGAACACGTACTCGAATGAACTTCCTGACACAATCTCCATTAACTCCGAGATCAATATCCTTAACCGTACCAATCCTAGCACCTAACATTAACCCAATTTCCTTCATCATGCATAAAAGCGGGACATTGTGAATTTGGACCCAAAATTCTATATGGGTGAACTTCATTTTCGAGAAGTCACCCCAGCCCGCTGTCTTCCAACACTAGAAGGGAGTTATCAAAATTCCATGGTCCTCCAAAGAGTACCCTCTTCTTATCTCAAATATTCTGGAAGTAGAAAGCGAAGATGTTTTCTCTCACGATTTCAACAATCACCTCCTGACTTGTACGCCAAATCCGAGGGATCAAGGCGATGAACGCCTCCTGGTTAGTTTGGCGGCCGGCTAACAGTTTGCCCACTAGACAAAGGGCCATCTTCTTAGATCCTACCTCCTTAAGCGCACCCCCCACATACTGGACTTCACCCTCATCATCCGATAGGTTTAGTGCCGCACATATGGCTGAAATCTTGTCTAAATCCATATCAAGCAAAAACCGAGTAGCAAAAAACGTAAAGTAACAGCAAAAACAATCTAGTTCACGGTAGAACACCAGTCTACGCTCACGAAGAGCGAAAAAATGAGTCTAAAGAAGACTCCCAGTCTACTTCCACGCAAAAACCCTACAAAGAGTTTTCAGAGAAGAATTTTAAAATCTAAATACAAGATTAATTAGTTAAATACACAAAAATTTAGAAATTATTTTTAACAAATTAATTACGTTACCTATAAATTTAAAGTTTTCGATGTAATGGTGTTTCAATGCGATGTAGGTGCTAAGAGATTGAAAGTATTGCGTTTCATTTTTTTTTCCTTTTTTCCAGAAAAAAATAATTAACATATTAATTTGGAATGCTATACTGATTATATTTTGTGAAACACTATGAAAACTCAGGTGGCTCCAACTCTCAAGCAACTGAGGAGGTTTCAGGTGTAGGATTCCTCAAATTATTTCGTACGGGATATTAGATTATCATAAGCGACAATCTAAGATCCTGCCTGGAACCTCCTCTCTCTATATTTATTTATTTATTTATTTTTGAACTGCACTAAGAGCTGTGGTGAAATGGGCAGTTCAGTTGCCTATCTTGACCCCAATAAAAAATAAATTAAGAACCAAAAGTTATACAAGAAAAATAAAAGTGGTTCATGTTTGTTAAATGAAAATGATGTGAAATCCTGAGAATCCTGGGAAGTGAATGACTAAGAAGTTTCTAATGTTTGTCTTATGTGATACAGCTCCAAAAGACTGATTTTTCTATTCTTTGATTTTTTTATTTTTTCTTATGATAATTTAGTTTATATTAACATTTAACAGTAACTAACTGCAACAACATTAATTATCCATAAAATCCACATTATATAGCATGTTTAACTAGTCTAAACATCGGACAAGAATGTTGACAGTCTACTAAAAAGTTATAAAAATTGCTTCAATAATCCCCCTTGTTTATTTGTTTAATGCAAATTTGGATCCCATATTAGGTATTAGATATGTTTGAACAACTGCTGGAAATATAAACATGCATGACACTGTCTATGTTGTACATGTTTTTGATTGGATTTTTGCTTTAGCTAATCTGCAATTAAATATTCCAAAGATTAGTTAGGAGTTTCCGTGGTCCAATTTAGAAAGCAGCATTTTATACAAATGGAAAATAGAGGACTTTGCCTGGATACTACAAACTAAAAGGAATACTCCAGGGATTTTTGTATTCTTGTGTTTTGACCTGAGGAAACAAGAACAGGTGATGAAACGAAAAAATGGAAATTCTTAATTATATTAGCTTCCTTCTAGTTGCTGTAATTAAATTTCCTAGCTAGAAAATCTGATTCGATCATTTTATTATTATTAGGGAGCTTTATATTATTCTTTGTGCTCTTAATTGACCGATGAAATTTTGGAATTACGGTCACTGATATAGTATTAAAGCTAGTTTCAGGAATTATGTGTTCAAGTTCCCATCTATTTCTCTGCATCTGTTAGAAGCAAAATAAGAATTTACCTAATAAGGGTGGAGACAATGATATAATATTGCATAGTTGCAATAGCGTATCGCTTGGCTTCTGGCAACTGTGCGCTACAACAACTACATGATTTGTACCAACAGCCAGCTAGCCTGAAAATGTGTAAAGTTCCAGTAAAAAAGCAATTGACTTTACCAAGTGATTGAAGTTCATCCTCATTGCGCATACATAAAGTCATATAGTTTTCTGCACCAAGTGATAACTGTATCCAAGTTTTCTCATTTCCATGGCCTATGTATACTGCATCAAATGCAAGGAAGTATATATCGATTTTGGTGAAAATATCAGGAGTCTAAATTTTTAGAAATTTGGGTGGAAATATCGCCAATATCCTCAAAATATTGTAGATATTCAATAATATTTTTTATATTGGGTTCTACAAAATATGAAAAATATCAGGGGTATTTGTGTCAAAGTTGTTAGGAATTTAAACAGATCCTCTTACGCAGCGGAAATAATAATTGTATGCAAACACACACAAAGAGACTAAGCACACACTCAAAAGCACGAAGAATAGTGTCAACTCAAAAGTTGTCAACAAACTAACAACTAAGGAGAAAATAAAGGTATTTCTCCCGGAGAAAATGTCTAGAACGTATTCTCAATACAATAAGTGAAAAAGTATATAAGAAAAGTTATCAAATCCAATAATATATATACTGAAAATAGTGCACTAGATAATAATCAAATATAAAATGAGACTAGAATGTATAAGTGAGTGTTTAAGCTATTCTTTTGAGAAGACAATCCACATAACTCAACTGGAAGAACATGCAAGGACAGATAAACACTTGGTGTTAGTGTGGCGGTAAGGGGTAGTTCGACTATCACGCTCCGATACCCAAGTTAGTATAGAAAAATCTGTCTCTAGGCTTAATTTCTCATATAAACTGAAAACGAGATAAAAAATGGAAAAAAGATGTGAATAGAATAGCCAACCTTTTCTTCTAAATGTGCATGAGTATTTATAGCATCCAGGAGACAGAAATTTCCTCACAGCTCTGTCACGTGCATGGGTCTTTTATGGCTTCTGGCTGCACTCTAATCAGCGGTAAATACAGAACCTTCTGGTACAAATAATCCTCCATCTGTATTCTCTAGAAACTGAAATTCTAACCATTGAATTTCCCGATCCTATAAAACTCTCTTTCCGATCCCATAACTCCTACTAAAATCAAGAATGCTAAACTGTCTTTTGTGTTTGTAAAAAAAACCCTAGGCTCAACCTGACTTTGATACCAATTGTTAGACATTAAACTAGACCCCCTATGAAATGGAAACAATATATAGATGCAAACTCACAAACAAAAATGAAGCACACACATATATAAAAGCACAAAGAATAGTAAAGAGACAAGAGTTTTTTACGTAGTTCGGTATTCAACTGATTTCTATATCCACGGAGCGCATATGCACTCAATCCACTATGAAAAAACTATTAAAAAGAAACACACCAAAAATTCTCACACTATTTTTCTTCTCTATGTGTGTTTGTACTCTTTGCTCTCTCTCTTTTTCTCTTTATCATTCACATATATAACCCTAACATTACATGAGTATTTATATTGATAATTAGGGCACGGTTGGTCTAAACAAATTTGAGTTGAATTAGGAAAGAAAAAACTTCCCAAAAAATAATCCTGAATGCATCAAGATTTTACTGCGACTTGTTGGTGCGACCCACAGGTCACACTACTCACTAGCTAAAAAATCTCCAAGTCGCACTACATTGCTAAAAACCTCTTATTTTTGACCCGTGACCTATAGCACAAGCTACAGGTTGCACCTGGTCATGCCACTCACTACCCTTATGAAAACATATTATTTTGATTCTTCACAGACCCAAAAAAATATCGATATTTACTTTCTTAATCAAATCTTCAGTGTTTGCATCCCTTTTTCATTTCTCTGAAGCATTTTTCGAAAAACTGGATATGTAGCATTTCTTTTTTACAAGAAGCTTAATGAAGTATGTTTTTGAGATGCTTGAGAAACCACAGTCCACAGCATTATATTAAAACAGCAATCAACCTGGAGAGAGGTTTATAAATAAGAAGCCTCTCTTTATTACATCACAATATGATAAGGAGCATCCATAACACTAAAACCTCAAAACAGGCTACTCATTCAACTTCAGTTTTTTTTTAGCCTAATTATTGCTAGTCCAGAATTTTGCCTGAAGAGCTTTCACCACATCTACATCCAGCTGGAATGCTCTGGCAAGAGCATATGGATTAATGCGCGGCATGGATCCGAAAACTGCATTTGCTATTGTAATGACACCGGGATTCTGGCTGCTCAAACTAGCAAAGGCAACTGCAGCAGTTTTTCCTATATTGACTTGGAAGTGAATCATACCAAGTGGAAACACAAAAGCATCTCCCGTATGCAAGATTTTGCTGAAGAAGGTGTTGTTCGGGTTTGATGTGACAAAACCAACATAAAGAGTGCCCTCCTGGACGAATAGGATCTCCGAAGCACGAGGGTGGATGTGGGGTGGGTTTTCGCCACCATTGGGTGCAAAGTCGATACGGACAAGGGAAATGCCAAGGGTGTTAAGTCCTGGAAATAGGTCTACGTTTACAAGAGTAACATTTGAACCAACTTGATTATTTGTGTTTCTAGCAATGTTGAGCCCTGTAAAGAAGAAGTCATCTGGTTTGACAAGGTTTGGGTCCTTGCAGAACTTTCCATTCACAAAAACTGCAAAAACAAAACCCAGAGAGTACTAAAATGTAAAACATGTTAAGCAGGAACTTGTAACATTAATTGATAGACAGAACGCCCATGCGCACACACTAATACACTTACTTCCAAGCTTGGGGTCGTTAATAGCAACACAGAAATCCTGAAGAGGGCTAGGGTCATAGGCAGAGGCCAATGAAGAAGCCAAAGCAAAGAGAACAAAAGCTAAAAGAAAATGAACAGATTTCATGGTGATTAAGCTGTGTTTTACCTCAAAAGTTTCCCAACTGTTATTGCTTTGATCAGGGGTGAGAAAACTTGCATGCCAAACTAACTACTTATAGACAGGAGCCCTTGAACAAATCTTTGTTAAACTTCTCTTTCAGTGGAAGCAGGTGCAGACTTACTATGTCTTGATTGGATATAATTTTTATATTCCAAGGAAGATGTTAAATTCTTCAACAATCACAGATTTATCCTAATGTAATTACTAACTAATAATTTGCATATGCCAGTGAATGGTTATTGACAGTGAAGTATTCCTTAACTTTTCATACATTTCATGAGCAGAACGTTTTTGACACTACCTAAAACGTTTTTAGGATTCGAAAATATTGCTTAAATTGGAAAAATCTGAGAAACAAAAGCTTAAAGACCAAATTTAAAAAAAAAAAAAAACAGTTATGAATATCGAGGTAAAACAACATATTATAGGTACAAATTTGAAATCGCTTGATTTTAGTCCGTTTCGCGGGCTTTCAGAATTGTCCTACATCATTTCATGAGCAGTTAATGTATTAAATTAAAGTTGATCAGACTGGGAGAGCAATATCCAGAACATAGTTTGTGACGTTAAAGAGTGCACTTTGTCAAGTGGAAAGTGCAGTACTCCTATATATTCTAATAAAAATTTGAATGTAAAATGCTAGAAACCTGGTCATGTAATGACGTACTTATCTTGTAGATTTTACTACAAGGGCTTGTTAAGATTTGAAAAGTAAAATTTTTTATGGTTGATTAAACTCTGATTTTTGAAACTGTACGGAATTCAAGTGAGTTATAAACAAATTTAGGTGATTATTTGGATTGGTTTTTAGTTAAATTCAGCATCTAAGAGTGGAATATTAGAGACTGTTTGATTGCATTAATTCAATTGCTTGAATAGTAAGCACCTTTTTTTCCTAGAATCTAAAATTTTCTTTTTTTGTCATTTAAAGAACACTTTGTTAATTTTTTAATTAAACACGTTAAAGTAAATAATTTTGACACTACCCAAAACCACTTCCAATCCAATTTTAGATTGTTTTATTAAAAGTTGCTTAACTTAGAGGCAGAAAAACACAATTAAGAAGACTAATTTGTTAAAAGATTGAAGTAAATTAATAGAGTCGTTAGAGATTGGGTGGGGAAAATGACATAAAATAATCTAATGAAGTTTCTGATCGATGTTGGTTTATCAATGTAGCATGCATATTGAAAATGAGTGATTGCTTTTCTTTTTGCCTCGTTACATGTATAAATATAAGTTCATATGATCACATAACAATCAACCAATAATACATATTTTCAATATCTTCATTATTTTTCTTTATTTTTACCAAAAAGTATCAAGTATGTAAAGAAAGTTAACTTAATTAGAAGTAAAATTAAGGATAGTCGGCATGATGTATCTATGGATTGAGAATTCAAAGTCATCATCTGAAAATTAGTAATAGTAAAGCTCACTTGTGTATGAATTTAAGAAATTAATGGGGAAAAATATATTATCTCCACGACACAGTCAAGAAACACAATTAATATCCTTAAAAGAATGCATGTATGATGTAAGTGTTCAAATTAATAGGAAATTTGCTTTATTTATTTTCAGAAAATGGTGTTATTTTTCTTTGATTTAGTGTGTACCTTGAGTTAATTAATTAATTAATTTATTGTTCTTCATGCTGTTGAATGAAACTTGTGATATAATGTGGGGGCATTTTCATTTTGGTCCATACTTTTTAGATAATTATCAATTTTTTAAATGAATTATGGTTAATGGTACACTTGGTCATTAACTTTTAGAAAATGTATCAATTTGGTCCCTCTGTTTGTCAACCGTTAGTCAAACTTAACGGTTTCAGGAGTATTTTCGTTTTTAAACCTATCAATAACTCAACAGTAAATTTTTTAGTAAAATAATATATCTATCTCTGGTTAAAAAATTTAAAATAAATTAAATTAAAAAAATTAAAAATTTCAAAAATGATCTTCTATAGATCTTCACCATCCATCAATCTTGATGGATGGTAAAGATTATATTGAAATTTTTTTAAAAAATAAAATTAAATATTTAAAAAAAATTAAAATTGAAAATGGTGGAGATTCGACCGTCCATCCATCTGGATGGACGGTGGAGATCCAATCTGGATCTCCACTAACCCAAAAAAAAAAAAAATTCAAACTAACTAAGATGAACGAACCCAGAAACTAGGTTCGTTCATCCTCAACTAACCTAGATGAATGATCTGGGTTCGTTGAACCTCAACGAACCCAGTCTGGGTTCATTGAAGATCTTCAACGAACCCAAAAAAGGTTCGTTGAAGATCTTCAACGAACCCAGTTTATGGGTTCGTTGAGGATGAACGAACCCAGTTTCTGGGTTCGTTCATCCATCTTATTCAAACTTTGAATTTTTTTTTTTTTGGTTGATTGGATCTCCACCATTTTCATTTTCAATTTTTTTTAAAACAAAAATTAAAAAAAAATTATATTTTCACTTTAATTTTTTTTTTAAATTTCAATATAATATTCACTGTTCATTAAAATTGATGGACGGTGGAGATCTATTAAAAAATATTTTTAAAATATTTTAAATATTATTTTTAAATATTTAAATGAAATGACCATATTACCCTTCTATTTATTAATAATTATTTTTAAATTTTAAGGTTAAAATTGTCATTTAACTCATTTAAATAGTATTAAGGGTAAAACTGTCTTTTTACCAATTTTGTTAAGTTTGACTGACAAAAATTTAGTCAGAGGGACCAAATTGATACATTTTCTAAAAGTTAAGGACCAAGTGTACCATTAACCATAACTCATTTAAAAGACTGATAATTTTCCAAAACTTAGGGACAAAATGATAATCTCCCTATAATGTGTGTTAGATAACCCACATGGGAAGCTAATAGAAAATGAGATGTATCCCACATTAGAAAAATATAAAACAATAGAAATGTATATATATCAAGATATGTCATAACCCAAAAGACTAGTTTTTTGGATTATAAGGTTATATATATATATTATCAAATTCATAAAAACATAAAAATGTAGTCAAGCACAAAGGGGGATGTATTCAATTTAGCCTTCTAAAGACTTTTATGGAATTAAAAAGTTTAGTGTATTAAAAGTTTACGAAATTTACGGGGTATTCAAAATGTTAATGACTTTCATAAATACTAGATTTTTGTAAACAATTCCTCACAAAAATGCTTAAAATTTCTCTCACAACTTCTGTAAAAGACTTTTGAAGACTTTCCAACAAATAATTATTGACAACTTTTGTTATCACTTGTTATTGAGCATATTATTCAAAAGAATAATTCAAAAAAATTTGTAATCATCTTACAACCTATTATGCAGATGAAAAATAATTTAAAAATTAATAAATATTACTGATAATATTGAAAAAATAGTGCTTAGAGTAAAATGAAAAAAAAATGTGGAAGGATTATTTCTGAATATGTACTATATTTTTTCGTTATTCAAGACTTTGTAGACTCTATGTATTTTGTTAGCACTTGACAAAGCTATAAAAATGAAATTCAATTTTGATATTTTCAAAATTAAAAAATAAGTTAAAAATAATTTTAAAAAATTAAAATTAAAATACATTAGTAATAGACGGGTAAAAAATTAGGTCAAGCATTATATATAATTATTCACCCTATAAATAATTTAATTATTTTTATAAAATTTGAATGGGTTGCTATAGTATATTTATAATTTAAAAGTCACTGAGAGTCTGTCATGTCTTCTTTATTATTATAAAAAAAAAAAAAAAGTCTATGAAAGCCTATGAATATCTATGAAAGTCATTTAAAATGAAAGTTATAAAAAGTCTATGAAAGTTTTTTTTATAATTTTGTAAAACATAGAAAAGCCTATGAAAGTCATTTGAAATGAAAGTCTATAAAAGTATATTGAAAGTCATTCATAATTATTTAAAGACTATAAAAGTCATTAGAAATCCATGAATTCTATAAAACTCATTCACTTAAAAAAAAGTAATTAAAAATCATTTAAAGTTTAAATTAAATACACTCTCTTAGGTATTTAAAAATGGTAACGGTGGCTAAAGCCAACTAGGCTCATATCATGTGAAGGGAAATGTTAGAGAACTCATGGTAACATTGGCTAAAGTCAACCGAGCTCACATGTGGGAGAGAATGTTAAAGAATTCACGTGTGATTCTAATAGAATATGAGATGAATCCCACATCGAAGAAATATAAAGTAATATAAGGATATATATACCCAAAAAGTTAGTCATTTGGGTTACAATATATACAGTATAATGCAGTATTATTTAGAAATACTATAAAAATGTAATCAAGCACTAAAAACATATTGATCACTGTTGAATGGACTGAAGATTGAAGAATAATACAGTATTATTTAGAAAAATAAATTAAAAAAAAAACACCGTTCTCCATTTTTGACATTTTCAAAACGTAACCAATCGATACGGCGCCAGATTTAAACAAAAGACTAATTAGTTTACTTCTTCTGGTGCAGGTAGAGAGTTGGTGTGATTTGTTAGAAATATTGTCAAACTTTAGTTTCAGACCAAGCTTACCTGCTACATCCTACACATACCAACTTGGATATGTTAATTCTTATGCTGATATGAGTAAAAAAATTGTGACACATCAATATTATTAATATGAACAAATATCTCTCTCTTGATTTGAATTCTAATATTAGTAATAAATTAATAATTATGATTAAATAAAAAGATCCTTCAAAACTCGAGAAAGGTGGTACATTACTAAAACAAGAAAATTACTATATAAAAAAGAAGATTTTATATTATATTGATAACGATGGGGATATATTATATTAACCAGTACCTTTAGCATGACGCTTACGGCATCTAAATAGGATAAAATTTAATCCACTCCTATATTTATTTAAGTGTATGAGATTGGAGAAATTTAGTACCCTACATTCCATTAATATTGACTAAACGAGATTAAGTTTCACCTCAGAGTTTCAGACTTTCTCCCACCTTGCTTCTTTTTTTTTATTATTTAATTCATATTAAATAAATTTAATATATAATATTTAAATATTTGAAAAACTAAATTTTAAATATTAATAAAAAATATATTATTTATAATATTTAAATATTTATTTTATTTAAAAATGATTTTTCAACTAAATTTAATTAAAAAATTTCTAAGTTTTTAAAAATAATTTTATTTTTTAAAATTAATTTAATATAATTTTATACTAATTAATCTCACACCATATAAATATAAGACATAATTATATTTTGTCAAATCTCATATTATACCGAATAAAACACGGGACTTGATCGTCCAATACTATCTTTTTAATTTTTAATTTTTAACATTTAATTAATTACTATAATATATTTTATTTATAAATAATTTTAAAATATATAATTTAAATGTATTTAATTTTTTTTAAAAATTATATTTTATTTAGATTTATTTTAAATAATTTTAATTTAATTATATAGTATTTAAAAATTAATTTTATTTTATATGAAAATTAATTTAATTAAATCTGATTTCATCCAATCTCATTTTACACCAAACAACAGATAATATTATTTCTAATCTAATTCATACTACACAAAATATCTTATAGTATTAATTAGTCCTAGTCAATCCAATCATATTTTATAAAAAATAATTTAATGCTCTTAATATATATAATATATAGCTTAAGAAACTACTTATTATGAGTGGTCAGAATTCTGCCAATGACATGTTTCTGTTTACTTACTTCATATTTTTATAAAATATAGGTGGTTAGTTAGAAAAATTCGTTATATAATGAGGAGGGAAAGGAATAAAAGAATCGGTCATTTTAGAAGCTTCATGTGTCCTTTCAGACAGATATTTGAAACTGTGAGTGGTCCAAACTAGCTAGTTTTATTAGATTTGATGTTGTTTTCACCTATCTACTGTCAATCACTTAATTGGTAAGCTCTTTTTTTATTGTATAAGAGTTTTTGAGTTGAAAACTTTTAAGTAGGGTAAGTATATGAATATGTTAGCTTAGTTGTACTATAAAATTTTATTATATCATTGAGAGAGTTTATATATGTATTTTTCATGATGTATTATATATACAAATGCACACATGTCATGATTTTATGGAAAGGATGTAAATAATTTTTTTTTTAATAGGATATGCATCATATGTGTGAAGAAATGAGAGCACAAGACTAGACCTAGGTGTTTGATGAAAAGCTCAAGAGAGCTGTCTGCCAAAGAATAGAAGAAGACGAGCTTGTAATGCTCATTTCAATTAACTTTCAACTAACAATTACAAAGAGTATTTATATGAAAGCTAATAACAATAAACTAATTACAACAAAATTAACAACTCTAACCAACTCTCATGTAATTAAGGATGTTCATTGGATTCTCTTACAAATAGGGAGATCTATTGGATCATCCACATAGATGAACTAAGTGAACACATCAGTGGCTTTATCTCCAGTCCAAAACCTTGCTGGATTGATGCTCATCTTGCAGCTAAGAATGATGTCTTACAACAGCAAGTAGAGAGGTATGGGGCATCTAATTATTTGCAATTGGAACTTGATTCATTGACTCAAGTTGAGACTTGTCATTATGCTTCACATGCCCCCGCAAACTAAACCAAGGTGATTGCACCAAGTTGCGTTTGTTGCGTAGAAATAGGAACTGAGGAGCAGCCAAGGCCTTTGTGAAAACATCAGCCTTTTGGAGAGAAGTTGGGACATATTGAACCACCAAGGTGCCATCAGTAATCTTCTCCCTTATGAAATGCACATCCACCTCTATGTGCTTAGGTCGACTATGAAAGATAGGGTTTTGAGCTAATGCATTAGCTCCCATGTTATTACACCAAATGATAGGAGTAGAAGACATGGTAATGCCCAATTCTGAAAACAGGGACAGCAACCACAAGACCTCGAATGCAGCTTGTGATAAGACACGATATTCAGCCTCCGTGCTAGACTTAGACACAACCTTATGCTTCTGTGAGTACCAAGTTATCAAATTAGGGCCAAGGAACACATAACAACCACTTGTTGACTGCCTATCATCAACACAAGAAGCCCAATCCGCATTAGCATAAGTTTCAAGATGAAGAGGAGTTGTAGATTGGAAAAGCAACCCTAAACCAGGAGTGCCTTTTAAGTACCAAAGAATCCGCTTACAAGTTTGCCAATGCACAACCGAAGAAGAGGAGAGAAATTGACTTAGCTTGTTGACAGCAAAGCTAATGTCAGTCCTAGTGTAAGTAAGGTATTGTAAGGTACCAATCACACTCATATACAAAAATGGTTCAGCAAAAGGTGCCCCCAAGGTAGCCGAAAGCTTCACACTAGAACAAATGGGAGTAGAGCATGGTTTGGAGTTGAACATGTTGGTCTTAGTGAAAAGATCATACACATATTTGGTTTGTGTAAGGTATATGTCAGCAGTGTTTCAAAAGGCCTCGAAGCCAAGAAAATAATGAGCCAAACCCAAAGTCTTGAGAGAAAATTTGGAGTTCAAAACTAAAATAGTACGATGAATAAGAGTAGAATCATTACCCGTAATAAGAATATCATCGACGTATACCAAAACATAAAACACCTTAGACCCATTCTTCTTAATGAACAAAGAAATATCCGAAGTTGAGTTAACAAAACCCTAAGCAAGTAAAGCACCCTTCAACTTGTGAAACCAAGCACGAGGGGCTTGTTTCAAACCATATAAAGCTTTATTCAACTTGCATACATGCATAGGATGAGAGGGATTAATAAAACCACTAGGTTGCTCCATATAAACCAACTCATTCAACTTACCATTTAGAAATGCATTATTCACATCAACTTGTTGAATTTTCCAATTATAGGTGGCTGCTAAGGTGAAGATGACCCCAATGGTGGAAGGCTTAACTACGAGACTAAATGTGTTCGAAAAATTCATTACGGGAGTTTGATAAAACCCCTTGGCAACCAATCGAGCCTTATACTTAGACAAGGAGCCATCAACATTATATTTCAGCCTAAAAACCCACTTGTTACCCACGATATTGCACACAGCAGGGGCTGGAACAAATGATCAGGTCTGATTTTCATAAGAACCCTATATTCATTAGTTATGGCTTGTTTCCACTTAGGATGAGCAAGAGCAGCTTTGATAGAGTGAGGTTCAATCTCTAAGAAAGAAAGAGGAGACTCACACAGGGCTGTATAGACATGAGGCTTTAAAGAACCAGTTTTGGACCTGGTAGCCATTGGATGACAAGAAACAATAGGGACTGCAGTAGCAGATTTTGAAGGAACAGCAATTAAAGGAACAGACCTAGATGGAACTGAAGTAGGAAGGCTTGGATTAACAGGGTTTAACTCAACAAAAATATGAGGAGGAGGGGGCTGAGACCTGTTGGAATAGCCCTGAACTAGAGAAAATGATGTAAGGGCTGCAGCAGGGGAAGAAACATGACCAACAGGTGAAACAGATTGTGAAGGAGGCAGAAAAATGGTAGGACCATAATAAGGAGAAGGACCAGTAGATTTAGAGTTGCTAGATGGAAACAAAACACAATAGGAAAAATTCATTTCATGAAAAATAACGTTTCTAGAAATATAAATTTTTACCACTAGGACTTAAGTACTTATAACCCCTATGATGAGAGCTATAACTTATGAAAATGCACTTCGATGTGTGAAACCAAATTTTTGTTTAGCATAAGGTTGTAGGTATGGAAAATATGCACAACCAAAGGTTTTGAAAAAAAGAATAATTTGGTGCCCTATGATATAGTCTTTCAAAGGGTGACTTATCATTTAAAAGTGGTGTGAGAAGGTTATTTATGAGCATAGTAGTTGTGAGGAATGCTTCAACCCAAAAAAATGAAGGCATAAATGCATGAGCTAAAAGGGTAAGGCCAGTCTCAATAACATGACGATGCTTACGCTTAGCCACACCATTTTGTTGATTGGTATATGCAAAAAAAAAAAAACGATGTAAGATACCAACAGATTTTAAGTAGGCACTAAATACTTGATATTCTTAACCTAAGTCAGTTTGAAGATACCTAATTTTAGTGTTAAATTGTAGTTCAACTTGGGTTTTAAAGGTAATGAAAGTGGATAGAGCATCAAATTTTAGAGTGAAAGGAAATATCCAAGAGTAACGAGTGTGACAATCAACAAACAAGATGTAATATTTATGGTTAGTAGCAAATAAAATAGGAGATGGTCCCCAAATGTCTGAATAGACAAGTTCTAAGGGTTCTTTAGTATGAATTTTTGCTCTTTGAAAATGAAGTTGGTACATTTTCCCTACAAGACTCACACATAGTTATAGCATTTGGAGAAACAAAAACTTTCATTTTCTTGAGAATTTTTGACAAAGTTTGCACACTTGGATGACCAAGTTTATAGTGCCACAAGGCTACATCATTACATTTAAGATAAGAATGATGAACAACATGTTTACTAGGCATAGACCGATTTATAAAATCAAAAGAAACAGCAACATTTGAAGCAAAAGCATGGTTACAAACAGAAGAAACAAATACAGCAGTGTTGGGAATTACAATATTTGACGAAACAGTAGGAAAACAAGACTGAAATCCACTTAAGTGCAACTGATACAAGCCATCCTTAAGAATTCCTTGAAGTAAAACCTTATTAGAATTCTTGTCCTTAATCAAACAACAACCATCAACAAATTCAGCCAAGACATTGTTATCAATAGTGAATCTACAAATGCTTAGGAGATTTTTAACAATTCTTGGCACATGCAAAACTTTATCTAGCTTCAGCTTAACAATGGGTAGAGAATGAAAGCAAACAACAACACTTCCAATATGACATATATCCAATTGATCTCCATTACCAACGACCAATGTTTCACCACCACAATAAGGATTATAGGCAAGAAACTTACCAAAATTAGTTCTAACATGGCTAGATGCTCCGCTGTTCATGTACCAAGCATGATCTGCAACAACATCAGGTGAAGCAATATAAGCAGAGGTTTGGTTGTAGTTTACCTGATGTTGAGGCTGAAATTGCCCCTCATTGAAGTTGTTGTGAGCTGGTGGTGGAAAATAGTTGTACTCAGTAACAAAATGAGGTGGAGGTGCCTGAGAGTGCACTTGTATTGCTCCATAAGGACCATTGAAGGCAGGTTGCTACTGAGAAGGAGAAAGACCTTAAGGAGCATTTTTGTCATAGCAATTGTAACATTGAATCGTAGTATTACCAACTCTGCTACAAATATGGCAGGTAGGTCTGTTGCCATTACTGTTCCAACGACCTTTACCCCAACAACCTCTATTTTGCTATTTTCGACCACCATTTTGATGACCACTTCATCTAGTATTTTGAGCAGGAACACCTCTACCACCGCCGCTCACCTGTAATGAAGTCTTCAAGTTCAATTGTGTGGATTGCTGGCATAACAAGAGCTTTCCAATATATATAGTTGTCATGATTGAGCTTAATCGGCATATTGAAGTTCATAGACTTCGCGATCAACGGCGACGAAGTCAGTAGAGCAGACATCGGTTGTTCGGACCTCTAGATCGTAGAGCTAGACTCAACTGCCATTGATATTTAGTCAAGATTGTTCTCTGATACCATATGAAGAAATGATATCACAAGACTAGTCTTAAGTATTTGATGAAAAGCTCAAGAGAGCTGTCTGCCAAAGAATAGAAGAAGACGAGCTTGCAATGCTCATTTCAATTAACTTTCAACTAACAATTACAAAGAGTATTTATATGAAAGCTAATAACAATAAACTGATTACAACAGAATTAACAACTTTAACCAACTTTCCTATAATTAAGGATGTCCATTGGATTCTCCTACAAATAGGGAGATCCATTGGATCATCCATATAGATGAACTAAGTGAAAACATTAGTGGCTTTATCTCCAGTCTAAAACCTTGCTGGATTAATGCTCATCTTGCAGCTGAGAGTGCTGTCTTACATCAGCAAGTAGATAGGTATGGGGCAGCTGATTATTTGCAATTGGAACTTGATTCATTAACTCAAGTTGAGACTTGTCATTATGCTTCACAATATGAGATATTGCCATGGTACATCTGGGGAAGGATCTAGATTTTTCCATAGAGCATTAGGCTTGAGGTCCTTTATTTATTTATTTTTATATTTCGAACTCATAAAAATATCACTGAGTCTCATTGAAGTGAGTTTAAACAGCTTATCACCTGATCACTTCAACTTTCGTCGTCAGACCTGAGGCATGACATGCTCAAACGCGTGGAATAAATCCCAAGTGTAGGATGTGTCGAAGTAATAATATTTTCGTGAGTACGGAGTCGAATCCACAAGGAAGTGGTAGAACTAATTCTATAAATTAAAGATTACCTAATGCAATAAAATAAATCAAGTGATGTTTGAGATTTGATTAAACTAAAATTAACAACTAAAACAATTAAATAAGCGAGACAGATTAAATGGAAGATAATGCTAAGTGGTCACACGGTTCCAATTCCGAATAAGGAAATATATTAACTATTATGAAGCACATTATTAACATGATAAGACTAATTCAACTAAGGCCACACCACATTGTATTGCTCCCGCAATGGTATGTTATGTGAATTCAATCAAACACACCTATTGGTCCTAGAGTGCAATTAATTGAAAACCATCGTTAATCTAATACAAAGGTTAATTAAGCAATTTCTTATCGAAACTAACCTAGTATTGATTCTTGAGTCAATTAAACTCTATTGCAATTTCAATGATTTCTCATATAATATTACAATAAATATTAAATCGGTTCTCATCAAAGAGCATACAATCTACTTTCGCAATTGCAAAACACCATAATTGAACACAAAGTAATAATATAAAATACGCTCAAAATCAATATCATGTATTACAATAAATATCAAATCGGTTCTCATAAAAAAGCATGCAATCTACTTTCGCAATCGCAAAACACAAGAATTGAACATAAAGTAATAATATAAAATATGCTCAAAATCAATATCATGAAATAATATACAAAATATATTCATAATCAATAAAATCCAAATTCATTCTTAGTTCCTAAAACCACCTAACAACAAAACTAGCTACTTATATAATCGAAACAATAAGAAGATAGGAAAAGGGATGTGATACAACCCATTCGGAGACGTGTAGAGTCGAAATCGGCTTTGGTCCGACTGAGACTTCTCTTCCGCAAATCTTCATCTTCTCTTGATGAACAATCGATGTAATTCATAAAACTAATCTTGTGTTGGTGTTTGGTGATGATGCTTTGTGATTTGGAGGGTAAAGAATGGTGAAAATTGGCCCTAGACCGCAGCTAAGAGCTGCTGGAACGAACCTAGCTAAACTCTCTGTCTTAGATCCCCTATTCTTCTCCTTTGTTTGATATCCCTTTTGATTCACAAATGGGGGCTATTTATAGGAGATGCTAGGTTACTGTTCATAATTACTGTTTGCGCATACACTGTACTGTTCATAGGCACTGTTCACTAGCTGTTCGCGCGGCGCCATGTTTAACTGTTGACTGCGGCGCCCACGTTTGACATTCACGGTGGTATTACTGTTTACGTGTACGGTACTGTTCATATATACAGTACTGTTCATATATATGATACTATTCACGTGTACACCCACATCTTCAATTTATTCCATCAAGGCTTCCTCAGTCAGCTCCTGTGCCTCATACCAAGAATACATGTCCTGAATTGCCCGGTTTTGCCTCGATTTATTGTGTATTCGCATTAATTCACGGGGCTCACCTAATATCTGCATATACTCACAAAATACATCAAACGTACCAAAAATACTAAAAAATACAATCAGAAGAAATGATCCAAGGGTCGTAAATATATAACAATAAATGACCGATCAAGGTACTGACAGCTTATTAGTCTTGAAAAAAGGTTTTATTGAAGCATGATTGTCAATATAGTTTCACCATATAATTATTTATAGAACTGTCTTCAGAGAAAATTTATAATTATCTTTTAATTTGGAGATAGGAGTTTGAACTTTTGACCTAATAAAACTTCATTTGTTAACCTTTCAAAAAAGCAAAAAAGAAAATTTTAGTATATAAGTGATATTCTCTTCTTAGGGTTTTCCCTCTATAAACCCTAAGCGTGTGACTGAAGGGAGTTTTAGAAAAGATTTTGATTATCGTATAACATGCGGAATTGGGTTTCAAAAATTTTTCTTATATTGAAAACCTTTTTTCAATCAAGAACGAGTTCCTGTATATACGCAGAAAAAGACTTTAGAAACTATTTACCTTTTTCTTGATTTTATTTTTTCTAATTCCTCGATCTACCACTAGATCTTCCGAGCTATGACTCGCGGTCTAACAACGTGTGTGTGGGCACGTCACGGCAAGAGATGGAGGTCACGTGAAAAGAACGCCGGCTGAATCCTGCAAAAGAGGGGAGAGTTAGAAATTTTTTTTTTCTTTTCTTCACTCTTTGGTAACCGAATTCTCTTTCTTTTTCACTTGTGTGTTAGGTTGATTTTTCCTATCTATATAACACTTATATAATAGTCTTTTAGGGTTTTAGTTTTGACCAAGTTAAAATAGGATTCCTAATCTTTTTTTATTTTAGTATCCCTAAAGATTTTAATAATTGACTATTAGGACTTTTAAAATAATCAAATTATTTTAATTCTTTTGTTCTAATCATTATTTAATCACATGACCTCAAATTTAATAAATAGAATTAATAATTAATAATTATTAATTTCTATTATTTTATTAAATATTTAATTAATTAAATAATCACATTATTTAATTATTCTCTTTTATTTAAATCGCATTACTTTCGTAACACTATTAATTGGACCCTTCAATTAATCTACCGTGACCCTCGTTACCAACAACTATAAGGGCTAGTAAGGGGACCTAATGGACCCACAGTTTTGAGCTCCAATAATACTTAGTAATATTAATTAAAACTCTTTAATTAATATTTTATGATTATTAACCTCGGAGTTATTCCACTAAAAACCTGAGGCCGCACTCTCAGAACTGTAGACGTGTTTATACAATTTGAAGTCTCAGCGTCCATTGATATAGCTAATTGCATATAGTGTGATCCTCCACAAATAGTTCATAACTAGAGCTAGGTCATAAAGTCCGTTATACCCCTCTAGAAATATCTTTTCCTTTAAGTATCATTGATTCTCTAATGAACAATTAAATCCTGTCTTCCTCACGAAAGAAGAAGAGCGCTCATAATCGTTCAAGCCCTGAGTCAACCCTTAAGGGAACTACTTATCTACTTTAATTAAGAAGGAATGGATTCTACTATTGTGTTCAAACCTTCCCAGCCACAAGCCAAACCGCAACTCCAAGATACAGAGGTATTGGTCGAGATTCACATCAACCTCACTCATGGTAAATCAAAAGTCATGATCCAACCTGAAGGAGTCGATAAGACACTTAAGATTAAGATCACCTATAAATAGCCATCGTTTATCGATTATATATGAATCTCATGTACTAATGGATCTTGGTGAGAGATTCATATAAATCGTGGCCCAGTCCTATATGATTTCATCATATAAGGTGCCTTCATTCTCATGTTAACTATATGAGTGGTCTAGGATAAGACCACCGTACTTTACAAAATGGATTGCAGCAGTAGATCAATCACAACTAAAGTACCCAGCTTTGTTCGCTCTCTACGGACTCTTTTGATTGCATGTCTCAAAATGAATCCTCTCTATATATGACCATCATATACTCATTATGAGATTACATATTGCAATCTAGGATGTTCTTGCACAATACAAATGTATTACTGAATATAAAACATTTATAAACTTGAATGATAATCTGAATAATTCTTATTATTGTCTTTAACCATTTACAATTACAAGCTTTAGGGCATAAATCCCAATAGTGACTAGCCGTTGGATCTTCCGATCTTTTTCGTTCCTAATTAAGGTAGTTTAGGTCTGAGATTGATTGTAGGTTTATAGGACTATTATGGACTTTGATGAGATAGCTAGGTTAAGTGCGACTTTGTGTTTATAGGAGACACAAGAACCCTTAGCGCATAAGGGAGCATCTTTAAAGGAGGTTGGAGAGCACAAACATTTCTCTGCTTAAGAGGGAGGGTTATAGCGAACAAACAAATTAATACGGAAGCATTCCGTGCCATTGTTCCTCAAATATGGAGAACGACTCTAGATGTTGATGTGGAATTGATTAGGTATAATACCTTTACTTTCAATTTCAAAAAACAATTTGATTGTAGTAGGGTGTTAACTAATGTTCTTTGAAGTTTTGAAAACTTGCTAGTGGTTCTGGTGCAACCGCATGAGGTGGATTCTATCACTGGCTTGGATTTCAATGGGGTGGAATTCTGGATGCAAATCCACAATGCACCTCTTCTATGCATGAATCGTGAGATAGGAGTTTCTTGAAAAATTTTACTGGTAGTGCGGTCGATATCAATATGGGAGTTGTGAAGATATATACTAATGCAGACAACAGAAGTCAACAACAAGTCAACCGAAGTCAACAACAAGTCAACCGAAGTCAACAACAAATACACTCAACAAACTGTGTGCAAAAGTCACAGCATCATCAAAGCACAAGATTATTGGAAAATAGAGGTTATAGATAACAGTAGGTAACCCTAGAACATATTCCTAACAAATTAACAGATTTGTAACAGATCTGAAACTAAATCAGTTACAAATCTGTTAGCTGAATTTATGTGTATAAATAGAGAGCTAGTCTCTTAGTTTTGTAAGTTGAGAAAATACAAAAACAAAATAAAAAACCAGAGCTTTGTAACCTACAACTATGGAGATTTCTTCAGCGTGTAATCTCTTCTTCTTGTTTGAAAAGCTATTCTTGAAAGCTTCTTTAGGTCTCTGTTAAACAAAGAAAAAAGAAGAAAGTGAGAGTTGAAAACAGAGAAAACGAAGAGAAAAGAAAAGGAAAGTTGTTACCTAGATGAGTTTGACCAGATCCAAGAGATCACAAAGAAATATCTTGCTCGGTTAACAAACCAGGAGAGAGAGTTAGTGCGCCTAACTCTAGTCAGGAGAAAAGTTGAGAGGTTAATAAAAACGGTGTCGTTTTTCACTTGGTATCAGAGCTCACTGACCTCTTCCAATACCTACCAGTCAACACAACAAACATCATGTATGGATTTCAGCTCTTTAGCTAAAACTTTACATTTCAATCTTCCTATTAAACTTGATGAAAGCAATTACATATATTGGAAAACACAGATATTACCTGCTATTAATGCTTTAGATTTTGAGAGTTTTATTGATAAAACTAAAACTCCACCAAGTCAGTTTGTAACTGTGCAAGTCAGTGATGAAAGTGGTGGTATTAGAGTAGAACATCATCTAAATCCTGAATATCAAAAATGGAAAAAGTCAGATCAAATACTGTTGTTCTGGTTGATTTCTACACTAAGTCAAAAAGTTGTAGGACAAGTTACAAAATGCAAGTCTTCTCTTGAAGCATGGACAAAACTCCAAAATCTGTATTCTCAAAAATCCATGGCAAAAATACTGAATCTAAGGCAGCAATTACAAACTATAAAGAAAGGCTCACATTCTGTGAGTGAATTTGTTTTAAAAATAAAGAACATTGGGGATGCTCTCTCAGCTGCTAGGGAAGAGGTTTCAGAAAGAGATTTATTGTTGAGTCTTATGCATGGAGTTGGGCATGAATATGATTCAGTTGTAGTGCTCATCTCATCTCAACGAAGCACTATGAGCTTAGAAGAAGCTCATTTTTTACTGCTCATGCATGAGCAAAGAATTGAGGAGTTAAACTCACCAACTAGTTTTGGAGGACCTACTGCCAACTATGCAGCTAACAGTGTAAGAGGAGGAAATTCAGGAGGCTATAACAGGCATGGTTCTAGAGGCAGAGGAAGAGGAGGTTGTTTTGGGGGCAGAAAGCTATACTGTCAGCTTTGTACAAAACCTGGTCACCATGCATTTCAATGCTTTCACCGTTTTGATCAACAGTTTGTTAGGCCACAGCCCTCACAATACAATAACAACACACAACAAAGCTTTGGAAATCAAGCTTTTATTGGACAGACACAACCACATTATAATCAATCATACAATCAGTAGTTTAGTCATGGAAATCAGTCATAACACTCAGGTTTTCAACAAGACAGTTCCTCACCTGTCAACTTCAATCAGAATCAGCCTCAAGCACATTTCAATCAGACTCAAGGACAGGGAGGTGACAGTGACTCAGCTTGGTTTGTAGACAGTGGTGCAACAAATCACATAACCTCAGATTTACACAATCTATCACTGAAAACAGAGTACAAGGGCAATGATAAATTGGCTGTAGGTAATGGACAACTTCTTCCTATCTCTAATATTGGTTGTTCCTATGTTGCTTCTCATATGAATGATTCTAGATCCTTGCATCTTAAAAATATTCTACATGTGCCCATGATTACTAAGAATCTTCTAAGTATCTCTAGGTTGACAAGAGATAATAATGTTTATGCTGAATTTTATGCTAACAAGTGTGTGATCAAGGATCAGAAAACTGGCATGATCCTTCTCCAAGGCACTGTTAAAGATGGTCTATATCAGCTGCAGCTTATTGATACAGCATTTCCATCAAAACGAAGACTACAGCCCCATGTTTTTCACACAGCCACAGTTCCTACTAGGAATTCAAATACTTTAGCTTGTTATTCTGTTTCAGAAAATAACAGGTCACCTCAAGTTGGTGCCTATGCTGCCAATATTCATTCCTCTCTTTGGCATGCACGGTTGAGACACCCAGCTATTCTTATTCTAAAGAAGATTATGCAGAAATTACATGTTCCTTGTAATATTGCTACTTTGGATTTTTGTGATTCTTGCAAAATGGGCAAGTTGCACAGATTACCTTTCTCTAGGTCCTCTATTTCAGCTAAGGGTCCTTTAGAATTGGTCTATAGTGACCTTTGGGGACCAGCTCCTATTGTCTTTAAAGATGGTTATCGATACTATATTGCATTTGTTGATGCCTTTACTCGTTATACATGGTTGTTTCCTCTTAAGTTGAAGTCAGAAGCTCTTAATGTTTTTATTTTATTTAAAAAACGAGTTGAGTTGCAATTAGGAGCAAGAATTACAAACAGATATGGGTGGAGAATATCTGCCTTTTGTGCCATATCTCTCTCAACAAGGAGTGCAAGTCAGGTTTTCTTGTGCATATACTCATGCACAAAATGAGGTAGTGGAAAGAAAGCATCGGCACCTAGTTGAAACAGGTTTAACTATGCTAGCACATGCAAAGATGCCACTGCAGTTTTGGTTTGAAGCATTTACCACAGCCTGCTTCCTTGTGAACAATTTACCTACCTCTCTACTTCAATTTCAATCGCCATTTGAAAAGTTATTTCACAAGGCTCCTAATTACAATTTTCTGCATACTTTTGGGTGTTCTGTGTTTCCTTACCTAAGAGATTAGTCTAAGCACAAACTAGATTTTCACACAACTAAGTGTGTGTTTATTGGTTACAGTTTGTCTCACAAAGGGTATTGTTGTCTCCATCCTAATGGTAAAGTTTTTATCACTCGTCATGCTGAATTTAATGAATTGGAGTTCCCTTATGTGCAGCTTTTTTCTTCAGCTACTGGTTCCAGTTCTTCTTCATCAGTTCCTATCTCTACTATTATTGATTTTATGGATCCTATGCAGCAGTCTTCTACACAGCAGCCTCTTTCAGTGCCTACTGCACCTTCAAGGGACTCACCTAATCTTGATATTCCTAGTGACAGTTTTGTACAACACATTGACGTCAGTTCTATATAGCAAACTGGTGTTGGTTCTGCTCAGCCAGTGGTTGCCTCACCATCTTCCCTCAATTTGCATCCTATGGTTACTCGGTCTAAGAATGATATTTTCAAACCGAAGGCTTATACCTCTACTTGGCAATTACCTACTGTTTTATTAGCTGAAACTGAGCCTCAGACTGTCAAAGAAGCACTTTCCAGTCCAGGTTGGAAATTGGCCATGCAGGATGAATATTCAGCTCTTATTCGTAATAAGACTTGGTCCTTGGTCCCAGCTACCTCATCCATGAATATTGTTGGGTGTAAGTGGGTTTTTAGGACAAAGTTAAACCCCGATGGGACTATTATCAAGCACAATGCTCGGTTAGTGGCTAAGGGATTTCATCAAACCCCTGGCCTTGATTATGAGGAGACTTTTAGCCCTGTTGTGAAGGCTGCCACTATTAGGGTTATGTTTGCTATAGCTGTGCAGCAAGGATGGGACATCCAGTAAGTTGATATCAACAATGCTTTTCTTAATGGTGATTTGACAGAAGTTGTCTATATGAAACAACCTGAAGGTTTTGAGAATTCAGCAACTCCATTACATGTGTGTAGGTTACACAAAGCTCTTTATGGACTCAAACAAGCTCCACGCAGCTGGTTTCACAAGCTGCGACATGCTCTAATTTCTTGGGGTTTTACTAATTCTACAAGTGATGTCTCTCTCTTTATTTGTCGCTATGGTGACAAAGTTATTTTTATACTCGTATATGTTGATGATATTCTGGTGACAGGGACAGATTCTAAGGATATTCAGTCTCCTATTGGCAGACTGAATGCTACTTTTGCTCTTAAAACCTTAGGATCAGTCAGTTATTTCTTGGGTTTTGAAGCTTATCGTACTGATTCGGGGCTGTTTCTTACGCAAACTAAGTATATTAGTGATTTTCTTAAGAAAAATAATATGATTGATTGTAAATCCTGTGATACTCCTCTTAGTGCAGGAACAAAGCTCACATTGGCTGCTGGTGAACCATTTTCTGAACCCACACTGTATAGGAGTGTCATTGGTGCTTTCCAATATCTCTCTCACACTCGGCCAGACATATCATTTTTTGTAAACAAACTCAGTCAATTTCTGGTAGCCCTTACTCAAGTACATTGGCTGGCTTGCAAGAGGGTGTTGCGGTATCTAAAAGGGACAATTACTAAAGGCCTTTGGTTTAAGCAGGGCGCAGCTTCTCTTAATATTGAAGCTTACACCGATGCTGATTGGGCGAGTTGTCTTGATGATAGATGGTCTACAAGTGGTAATTGCTTGTTTCTTGGTGGGAATTTAATAAGTTGGAGCTCAAAAAAGCAACATGTTGTTGCTAGATCCAGCACAGAGGCTGAATATCGCTCTCTGTCTCAAGTAATTACTGATGTTATTTGGTTGAAGTCTCTATTGACTGAGTTAGGGTTTCCTACTTCTTCTCCTGCTGTAGTTTGGTGTGATAATATGGGAGCTAATGCCTTGGCTCTCAATCCTGTCTATCACCCTCGCACAAAATATGTGGAGATTGATGTTCATTTTATTCGTGAAAAAGTTGTTTCTAAGGTGATTGAGCCTCGGTATGTTCCTACAGAGTTTCAGGTGGCTAATGTTCTTACTAAAGGGTTGTCTACTCTACGGTTTCAGTTTCTATGTTCCAAACTTAACTTAGTTGATTCTCCTCAGTTAAGTTTGAGGGGGGATGTGAAGATATATACTGATGTAGACAACAGAAGTCAACAACAAGTCAACCGAAGTCAACAACAAATACACTCAACAAACTGTGTGCAAAAGTCACAGCATCAAAACTCACAGCATCATCAAAGCACAAGATTATTGGAAAATAGAGGTTACAGATAACAGTAGGTAACCCTAGAACATATTCCTAACAAATTAACAGATTTGTAACAGATCTGAAACTAAATCAGTTATAAAACTGTTAGCTGAATTTATGTGTATAAATAGAGAGCTAGTCTCTCAGTTTTGTAAGTTGAGAAAATACAAAAACAAAATAAAAAACCAGAGCTTTGTAACCTACAACTATGGAGATTTCTTCATCGTGTAATCTCTTCTTCTTGTTTGAAAAGCTATTCTTGAAAGCTTCTTTAGGTCTCTGTTAAACAAAGAAAGAAGAAGAAAGTGAGAGTTGAAAACAGAGAAAACGAAGAGAAAAGAAGAGGAAAGTTGTTACCTAGATGAGTTTGACTAGATCTAAGAGATCACAAAGAAATATCTTGCTCGGTTAACAAACCAGGAGAGAGAGTTAGTGCGTCTAACTCTAGTCAGGAGAAAAGTTGAGAGGTTAATAAAAACTACAAAAGTCACAGCATCAAAACTCACAGCATCATCAAAGCACAAGATTATTGGAAAATAGAGGTTACTGATAACAGTAGGTAACCCTAGAACATATTCCTAACAAATTAACAGATTTGTAACATATCTGAAACTAAATCAGTTACAAATCTGTTAGCTGAATTTATGTGTATAAATAGAGAGCTAGTCTCTCAGTTTTGTAAGTTGAGAAAATACAAAAACAAAATAAAAAACCAGATCTTTGTAACCTGCAACTATGGAGATTTCTTCAGCGTGTAATCTCTTCTTCTTGTTTGAAAAGCTATTCTTGAAAGCTTCTTTAGGTCTCTGTTAAACAAAGAAAGAAGAAGAAAGTGAGAGTTGAAAACAGAGAAAAAGAAGAGAAAAGAAGAGGAAAGTTGTTACCTAGATGAGTTTGACCAGATCCAAGAGATCACAAAGAAATATCTTGCTTGGTTAACAAACCAGGAGAGAGAGTTAGTACGCCTAACTCTAGTCAGTACGCCTAACTCTAGTCAGAAGAAAAGTTGAGAGGTTAATAAAAATGGTGTCGTTTTTCACTGGAGCGACTGAGTACTGTTTGGGTCGATATCTATAGGTGAAAGTAGTCATTGATGTTGAAAGACCTTTGAAGTGGTGTCTTCGAGTGGATTGTTTGGGTAACGATGAAGAGATGATCATGTTATTATACTATGAGCAACTGTCCAAGTTTTGTTTTAAATGCGGATATCATGGGCATGCAGTTGGTGCATGTTTGCGTGATATTAATGCTGGACATGACGAAGTAAAATAAGAATTATTTAGATCCTGGCTTCAGGCATCTAGCTCAACCAAGAGTAATGCTTTGGCTAATATGAGCGGGTAACGTGATGATCATGTTGGCAGTGGTCATGTTGGACAGATTAGGGTCGAGAAGGCATCTTGGGTCCAGGACAAACCCTAACACCTACTCACCAGGCTACTGGTACCGACACTGCGGGACTGCTTGGGATCCTCTGTTGGAAGGTGAGGGTATGCATAAAAGTATCCAATCGATATTGATTCAAGCTGAGGATGTGAGGTCCATATCAATGTTATAGAAAGAGAGTTTCATATTGGCAGACCATGGGATAAATGTTGAGACTATTACGGAGCACACTGTGACTAAGTGAGGTATTTTAGTGTTAGTGGATAAAGGTTGTATAGTGTTCAATAGCTTGGTGTTAGAGGATACAAGGGTATATGTGCCAAAGGTTAAAAAGCAGACTAATCTAGATGCTCCAATGATTGAACAATCGGGATGTGCTATTCACACGACACTCAACGGCGAGTATCCCGTGGGGTTAAAGAAGGGTAGGTGAAACTGGTGGGTGGATGATGGTATGAAAGTGGAGGAGGCTTTACTGTTGCATCCAAACAACGAGAATAGAGGTTCTAAGAGTGTTTTAACAAAGGGATTTAGTTCTATGAAACAAGTGAAGAATGATGGGGTGACTTCAGGTGTTGTTAGTATCATCGGGTTCGTCTGACCTACTGTCGCCATGGAAACCCTCTGTTAGACATTCCGGGTTCTGCACTCGTATGTGAACGACTATCGATTTGATTTGGTATTCCTCATGGAAACCTTCTCTGATTTTTCCATCTTACTAATGCTAAGAGTTTGATTCGGTTTTTTAGGTAAGCTTATGGTGGATCGCAACAGAAGGAAATTGGGCCAATGTCTTTTCTGGGCTGATAAGGTTGGTACAGACCCGTAAATTGGGCAAGTTATGGGTCTGTACAACCATCCAAAGATGTCCCAGCAGGTGCACACTTGGACTGTTCTACGTCGGTTGCATGGGTTATTTAGCCTCCCTTGGCTGATGTGAGGCGATTTCAATAAGATTTTGTGTTGTTCAGAGAAATCTGGTAATGGGTGTCGGCCTAACTATTTGATGTCTAATTTTCGGAATGTTTTAAATGATTTTGATAGCGGACTTGGACTTTTCAGGTCTGGAATTCACGTAGAGCAACTTCAGAGATGGTTGTGACCTAGTTCAGGAATGATAGGACATATGGGTTAGTAATTTGACATGGAAGAATTTATTTCCTTCTATGCTGCTTTTCATTTGAACTTTTGGGGGTCAGACCACCATCCTCTTCTCCTAGAGTTTCCAACTAGATTTTCATACAGCATGGATATTGCAGATATTCTGAATTTGCTTGGAATGCTTGTGTCTATTGATTTTGTTCATAGAAGGGCTAATAAGATTGCTCAACATCTTGCTAAATTTGGTTTATCTTTTGTTAATGATTTTGTTAGGTTGGAAAATTTGTTCACTATGTGTGAAAAATCTGGTCTCGAAATATTATTCAGTTTAATTTGTTTCTTTGGTGCTCATTTTGAGGAGTTTAATATTACTTCTTAAAAAAAAAAAAAAAAAAAGGGAAAAAGAACTTAAATTTTATATTTTTTTCTTTTTCAAAAAATAATAACTTTATGTTGTGCCGAATAAAACACATACTGCTTTTATAATTTTTTTTTTTTGATAGACCACTTGAACTACTAATTTTTTGTATAGCAACTATAAATTTTTTTAACTGACACCTTTTTCTAATTCACTGTCAATTTTTTTTAACTAACACCTATTTCTAATTCATTTACTACATGATTTTAATATTTAAAATAAAAATGAATATAAGAAGATATCATAGCCCTTCTTGATAAATGATTTTTTAAAGGAAACGGCTTGATATATTTATTAATTATATTGACTAAACATGAAATCACAACTAGAACAAATTCACTTGTACAATTTCGAACCAATTTTTTTTTTTTTTAAAAAAAAAAGGAGTATGGATTGATATCTCTATAAACCTTAAACGTGCGATTCGTCATATATGTGAATGTTTGATGCTAGAGAGCATAGTTAAGAGTCTTTTTTTCATTTAAGACTTCTTTTTTTCATTTTTTTCATTTAATTCTATTCAAGATACGTACGAGATTTGTTCTCTTTCTATGGCAAATTCTACTGTTGAAAGAGGGATAGGTAATTCTATTTGTTTGCAGAGAAAACCAGTGTGATTTTTCATTTCCATGGGCTTTGTTAAACAATTAAATTAAATCTAAGATAATAAAATACTAGCAGCTGAAATGAGATGCATGCATTTGAAACTTGGAAGACGACCAATTCCATGTTTCATAAATGTGTTGATGTAAGCATATGAAGAATTTTTCTTACTTAATTGACAAATGTTCATAGTTGGTAAAAAAAAATGACTTATTCTGCACATTAATAAAAGATAAACCATTCAATGAAGACTTGGCTAGCTAGTTTCGAATATCTTCTTCGAGTAGGGGAAAAACAAAGACTAGTTCAATGAATTCCCATCTATAAATACACTTGTTTTGCCTTGCAACATTTCTCATCCCTCACTCAAAGCAACCATACGTACATACATAGAATTGAAACAGCTTAATCAAAATGAAAGGTGTTCGGTTTCTTGCGGCTTTTGTTCTATTGGCTTTGGCTTCCTCGTTTGCCTCTGCTTCTGACCCTAGCCCACTTCAGGACTTCTGTGTAGCCATTGATGACTACAAGAGTGGTGGTATGTGCTCTTTCTATATTCTTTATATATATATATATATATATATTTATTCTTTTAAGCTTTTGTATGTCTGAGCTGTAGTACTTTTTAAGAGTATTTGATGCTATATGTTTTTAAGAGTTTTAACCTCGTGCCTATATTTACATATAAGTCTGATCAATTGGGTTACTACTTGCCCATTTTATACCTCTACTCTTTATTTTAACTTATTTTGCACAGCTTTCATAATGATATAGAATGCACATTAATTAACTCCTGATAATATAAAGAATTCTCCGAAAGAGAACCACATTCACTCTTCGCTGGATATTGGATTTTATGTTTGAATGAAAATAAACTTCGCACCTCTATACTAGAAAAAAAAAAAAACACTAATAAATTCTATATGACAAGTACTTATTTTTTTCATGCAGTGTTTGTGAATGGGAAGTTCTGCAAGGACCCAAAACTTGCCACACCAGATGACTTTTTCTATTCAGGGCTCAACATCCCTAGAAACACATCAAATCCGGTTGGCTCCACCGTAACTCCTGTAAACGTAGCCCAAATTGCAGGACTCAACACTCTTGGTATATCCTTAGTTCGCATTGACTATGCACCCTACGGCCAGAACCCGCCCCACACTCACCCTCGAGCCACCGAGATCCTAGTAGTCCAGGAAGGCACTCTCTATGTTGGTTTTGTGACATCAAACACTGACAACAAACTCTTCACCAAAGTTCTAAACAAGGGAGATGTGTTTGTATTCCCAGTTGGCCTCATTCACTTCCAGTTCAATATAGGAAAAACCAACGCAGTTGCCTTTGCTGGTTTGAGCAGCCAGAACCCTGGTGTCATTACCATCGCCAATGCTGTTTTCGGGTCAGATCCTGCCATTAATCCTGATGTTCTGGCTAGAGCATTCCAGTTGGATCAGAAAGTGGTGAAATCTCTTCAGGCCAAGTTCTGGTGGGACAACAATTAGAGAAATATTATTAATATGTGAAACGTTGCAGTGAAGTTAATTTTACAGGTTGTTTGAATAATTCTGCGTGTTGGCATATTCTACTTCTGATTAAATTGTTATGTAATAAAGAGGGTTGCTTTGTGTAACCTCGATCACATTATCGATATGATTTTGGATAAGTTTGTGGGCTGATTATTAATTTGTCTACTCTCTTTCGATCACTCTTATCACTGCTGACGCACATAATTTCATGCTTGTTTCAAGATCAAAATAAGTTTCAAGATGAGTCAGCTCGTTGACCCGCATGCAGAAAAAAATATAATAAAAGTGCTAATTTGGAAATTTTCATGCCAATCTCATTCCATCTTTAGTTCCACTAAAAATTTTCAATTTGAAAATCTAAAAATAATAAAACACATGTCATCGTTCTAAAATTAATTATTTAAAGTATTTTTTAAATATAAAATCACTACTTAATTATAAGTCTGTCGAAATCTCCCGAGATCAATTACTATAATTTTTCTTACCTAATTATCTATCCATTCTGTGTGAAAATTTTTTTTCTCAAAAGTATAATAGGATTGGAGATGCTTTATATATACAATTTCAAGAAATTTTCAATGTTGCATTAATTTGCTTTGTTGTGCTAAATGATCATTGCCTTGGTAGTTGGAACCTCACAAGCTCCTTCAACCTACAAAAGTTCAAGCATTAACATTATACATATTCCATAAAACATTAATAAGTGTGGGGAAGTAAACGATTTCCGATCTGAAAGTAGATATCCGGACCGTATTAGTAGGATTTAATCTCAGTAGGTCCAATAGTCTTCTAACCTTCGAGTGTCAAATTTAATGAAAAAAAAAATTGCTTTGTTGTTAAATTGATTTCCGGCCTGGCAGTCTCAAATAATTAATAGTGATTTGATGAACACGCCCACAGAAATGAAAAAAATACAAAAAGAAAAATCGTACTAGTCGCGCGGTAGATACAAACATCATTTTAGAAGTACCTATCATGCATCTGATCAAGAGTCAAGACTGCTAGGGATGGAATTTAAAGTGTTCAAAATACTGTCTCTTTTTAAATAAATAAAATACTTTGGTGCCAAAAGTTATTAGTCCTCAATTTTCTTTTTACTCGTAGGGGCTTCCATGGCAAAGTCAGTAACTGCTTCCATTTTTCAACGGTCTAAGATTTGAAAGATTGAAAATTTGGCACTCCGCTGATGGTAAGGGAAAAAAAAAATTGAAACAAAGCCATATATTTAATCAACCGAGGTCCAAAGCGTGCCCCTAGAATTCAGAATACTAGAAGAGCTATGTGTAAATAGCAGTGTCCGGAGATAAACGAAAAAAAAAGACTTAGAAAAAATATTGCTCATGTAGTGGGAGTCATTAAAAGACTCATGTCGAAGCCAGAAAAGTAACATTGGGAAGCAATAAAATGGATACTGAGGTATCCGCGAATACAATTAACAAGTGCTTGTGTTTCAAAAGAGGTGATTTGGAAAATACAAGGCTATGTGAATGCTGACTTTGTTGGTGAGGTGGATCACATGAGGAGCACTACATGGTATGTGTTCAATTTGGGTTCTAAAACCTTCAGTTAAGTATCTTAGTTGCAGAAGCTTGTTGTCATATTTATAACTGAAGCAGAGTATGTTGCTGTGATAAAAGTCAGCAAGGAGATGATATGGCTACAGTGTTTGTTGGCAGAGTTGAGGTTCAAGCAGATGACTAATGTTTTGCATTGTGACAGTTAGATTACAATACACTTGGCCAATAATTCGGCATTTCATTCGAGGACTACACAAATAGGACTTTGTTACCATTTCATTGGGTCATTACTCGATGATAGAGTGTTAATACTTGTGAAGATATAAGGAAGCAAGAATCCAACCGTCAGGTTAACCAAGCTAGTGAATACAGAGAAACTGGAGCTTTGCACAGCTTCTGTAGGTCTTCAAGGTTGTGTCAATTGTTTGAGCGCACCATTTCCACTAGAGAGCGAAAAGGAGAAGAGCCTTTATTTCAATCTTCAAGTGGGAGATTATTGGGTGATAAAGACTAAAAAAAAAAGACTAGGAGGTGCGACCTGTGGGTCGCGCCACAGGGCACGAGCCAAAGAGGGATTCTTTGGTAGTGTATGGTGAGACTAAGAGGTGCAACCTATGGACCGTGCCTATCAGAGGAGGTTTTGGCCAGTGAGCAAGTGTCTTATGGCCGCGACTTGTAGGTTGCACCAACAAGCCGTGGCAAAGACCTGATGCTATCAGGAAAGAGCTTTTTAGGAAATTTATTTCCTATTTTAACTGGAAGTATTCAAGGCTGATCGTAGCCCTAATATTCAGTATATATACCTATGTAATTAAAATGAGAAAATAGGAGGTAGATTACAAAGAGATAAACAGTGAGTGTTTTTCGTGAGAATTTGTAACATCCATAATTTTCATTAATTATGAAAAGTGCCCATAATTGTTGTTAATTATGTGAAAATGATGTAATGAGTTTATTTGGATTAATTTTTAGGTATACAAGTGGACCAGGTGGAGCGGTCAAGAAAGAATGCATAAAGGAAAAAGGACAAAGATGGTAGTGAGCACCGTAACCAGCTACCGCGACCAGGGATCGTGATGAGCAGCTCGCAGTGAAAATGATGATTTTGGACAGTGAGCACCACGACCAGCTTCCGCGACCAGGGATCGCGATGAGCAGCTCGCGGTGAAAATGCTGATTTTAGGCAGTGAGCATCAAGACCAACATCGCGACCAGACACCGCGATGACCGATCGTGATGAAGGCGGTAAAAATATTCCAATGAGCACTGCAACCAGGTGGCGCGACCATAGGTCGCGAGGAGCGGTCACGATGACCAAAATTTTATAAAAAAAAATAGATGGCAGTGGAAGCTTCACGAAGAAGCTAACAGAAAATATAGAGAGAGACTGGGAGAAGAGAAAGAAAAAGAAGAAGAAAGAGAAAGAAAGAAGAAGAAGAGAAAGAAGAGAGAGAAAGAAGGAAAGAGGAAGAAAAGAGAGAAAGGAAGAAGATGAAAGGAGAAAGAGAAGGAAAAGAGAAGGGAGAAAGAGAAAAGGAGAAGGAGAAAGGGAAATCCATAAAAGAAAAGTTCGTAAAAAAACAGTTTCCAGGTTGGTGTACACTCATTTCCGACATCTTTAACTTAATATGTGTTTTGAATTCGAATATGAGATTTTTGAATATTTTGGTGAATATACTTATACGTTTCTTTATTTGAATATTTTTATTTGATCGTATTTCGATTATCATGATTATGTGGAAATAATTATTACAGAATATCGTATGAAACAATCGTATAATTTCTACGAAGTCAACTACACTAATATTGTTTGAAACTTTTATTTGTTGAATTTAACTTAGATTTGTAAATTACAGGTGTTGATTTACGAATATTGTTTGGTAATTACATTTGTTGAATTTGATTTAGAGTTCTGAATTAAAGTTGTTGATTTCGAAATGAATGAAATGAATTGATGTGAAAGTTTAAAATTGTGTATTGTGAAACGGCCCTAAGATACTTGAACATATAAAATGGATATAGGAGGTTGGTATACCAGCTGGGTTATTTTAGCAGTACTGCACCGATATTGATCTTGATGTTGATATTACGTACCTCCCTAAGGATTCGTCTTGGGGTAAGGAGTTATGACCTTGATATTATGTACCTCCCTAAGGATTCGTCCTAGAGTAGGGAGTTATACGTACCACCCTTGGATGGAACAGGCCCCAAGTGCCGGGCCTAGGGTTGGGAGTTATGTTCGACGAGCAGCCACCGAGTGGTCAATGTCAGACGGCCCATGTTCGAGTCCAGAAAATTATGTTGAGTATACCAAAGGGCCAGGATTGAAATGAATTGAATAAAATGTTTATAAGCGAATTTAGAAATTGATTTCATATGATTCATTTCATTGATTGAGTTGAATAATGATATGTTTTATAGGATACTATTATGACATTTTATTTTGAAATTTATTTTGTGATTTCGATAAATACGTTTAGTGTACACCCACTAAGCGATGTGCTTAGCGCGTTGAATTCTATCACGCGTTAGTAACAGAGATACCAGCGGAGAAAAAGACTAAAGAGGAGATAGCTGCAGACAGAGGTCCAGAGTCACCATACTTTTGGGTAGTTATATTTGAATTTTGGGCGTATATCATTCAGTTAAACATGCATATACAGAAGTTTGTAAATTTATTATATATATAAGTTTTGTAAATATTTGTTTAATGGCTTATGTTTTTCAAAGTTTGTAAATATTGATAATATATTGTTTTATTTGAAAATGTTTGAAAAGTCGCACTATACGGTAGAGTGCGCATATGATTGAGAATTGAACTTGAAGTGTTGATTTTTTCTATATCTACGGCGCGCATCTGCACTTAATCCACTATGAAAGAACTATTAAAAAGAAACACACCAAAAATTCTCACAGTATTTTTCTTCTCTATGTGTGTTTGTACTCTTTGCACTCTCTCTTTTTCTCTATTTCATTCACATATATAACCTTAACATTACATGAGTATTTATACTGATAATTAGGGCACGGTTGGTCTAAACAAATTTGAGTTGAATTAGGAAAGAAAAAACTTCCCAAAAAATAATTTTCAATGCATCAGGATTTTACTGCGACTTGTTGGTGCGACCCACAGGTCACACTACTCACTGGCTAAAAAATGTCCAAGTCGTGCGCGACCTGAGTCACACTGCATTGCCAAAAAACTCCTATTTTTGACCCATGACCTGTGGCACAAGCTACAGGCTGCAACAATGCGCGTGTGGGCACGTCACACGCGCGTGTGGGCACGTTACAAATGAAGAGATGGAGGTAGTAGAAAAGCGAAGAAGACAACTTCTTTGTTTCCTCTAATGGCCGGCCGAACCTGCGGGGAAAAAGAAGAAAAACATTTTTTTTTCTCTCTTTTTACCTTAGTGTTTGCCGCTCATGTGTTTCTTACCTAGGGTTTGCATCTCTTTTTTACTGATATAATGTATCTTATATATCAATCTCTAGGGTTTTGGTTTGATCAGGTCAAATAGAATTCTAAATCCTATTTAATTTAGTCACTACTAGAGTTTGAACTTTTGACCTCTAGGGACTTTAAATAATCTTATTATTTAATCCCTCATTTTTTAATTTGCCAAGGTTTGAACTTGCAACCTTCTATTTAATAATTAAAATAATTAATAATTTCAAATTATTAATATTTATTTAACTATTAAATATTAACTTAATTAATTAATCATATTATTTAATTTAATTCTTTTTAATTAAACCGTATCACTTTCATAACACAATTAATTGGATTGTCCAATTAATTTACCGTGAACCTCATTGCCAACAACTTTAAGGGCCAGCAAGAAGACCTAATGGACCTACAGTTTTGAGCTCCAATAATACTTAGAAATATTAATTAATATTCTATGATTATTAACCTGGGAGTTACTCCACTAAAAACCCGAGGCTGAACTCTCGAAACTGCAGATGTTATACAATCTGAAATCTCAGTTTCCATAGTTACATATGGTATGATCCTCCACAAGTAGTTCATAATTAGAGGTACGTCATAAAATCTATTATACCCTTCTAATTATATATTTTCCATTAAGCATCGTTGATTCTCTAATGAATAATTAAATCCTATCTTGCTTACGGAAGAAGGAGAGCGCTCATAATTGTTCAAGCCCCGAATCAACCCTTAAAGGAGAACTACTCATCTACTTATCGCAAAAAGGAGTAGATTTCTTTATTGTCTTCAAACCTTCACAGCTACAAGTTAAACCGCAACTCTAATATACGGAGGTATTGATCGAGAAAACTACATTCGACCTCACTCATGGTAAGTCAAAAGCCACGATCTAACATGAAGGAGTGGATAAGATACTCAGGATTAAAATCACCCATATACCGCCATATATATAAATCTCATCTACTAACAGATCCTGGTGAGAGTTTCATATAAATCGTGGCCCAGTCCTATATGATCTCATCATTTAAGATGTCTTCATTCTTATGTGAACTATATGAGCAGCCTAGGATATGACTATCGTACACTACAAAATGGTCAACAGCAGTAGATCAACCACAAAAAAAGTAACTAGCTTTATTTGCTCTTTATGGACTCTTTAGATTGCATGTCTCAAAATGAATCATTTTGTATATGGCATTCATATACTCGGTTTGAGATTACATCTTACAATCCTGGATGTTACGTGTACATTATATAAACGTATGAATATAAATAAAAATACTTTTATTTGAATGAAGAACTATTACTTTTATTTATGTTTAATTACATTTACAGTTATAAGTTTTAAGACATAAATCTCAACATCGCCCCCAGTGCCTTGTGATCTAACACCTTTCATTCTTCATCTTTTATGGCTTCTGGCTGCACTCTAATCAGTGACAAATACAGGACCTTCTTGTACAAATAGTCCTCCATATGTATTCTCTAGAAACTAAAATTCTCACCATAGAATTTCTCGACCCTGTAAAACTCTCTCTGATCCCATAACTCATACTAAAATCAAGAATGCTAAACTGTCTTTTGTGTTTGTAAAAAACACTAGGCTCAACCTGACTTTAATACTAGTTGTTAGAAATTAAACCAGACCCCTATGAAACGAAAACAAAATATAGATGTAAACTCACAAACAAAAACGAAGCACACACATAACAGCACAAAGAATAGTAAAGAGACAAGAGTTTTTAACGTAGTTCGGCATTAAACTGATTTCTATATCCACGGAGCGCATCTGCACTTAATCCACTATGAAAGAACTATTAGAAAGAAACACACCAAAAATTCTCACAGTATTTTTCTTCTCTATGTGTGTTTGTACTCTTTGCTCTCTCTCTTTATCTCTTTTTCATTCACATATATAACCCTAACATTATATGAGTATTTATACTGATAATTAGGGCATGGTTGGTCTAAACAAATTTGAGTTGAATTAGGAAAGAAAAAACCTCCTAAAAAATTATCCTGAATGTATCAGGATTTTACTGCGACCTGTTAGTGCTACCTATAGGTCACACTACTCACTGGCTAAAAAATCTCCAAGTCGCGGGCGACCTAGGGCACCTCTGGGTCGCACTACACACTGCTAAAAAACTCCTATTTTTGACCCGTGACCTGCGGCGCGAGCTACAGGTTGCATCACCTGGTCGTGCCGCTCACTACCCTTGATGAAAACCTTTTATTTTAATTCTTCACAAACCCAACAAAAGTATTAATATTTACTTTCTTAATCAAATCTTCAGTGCATGCGTCCCTTGTTCATTTCTTTGAAGCTTTTTTCGGAAAACTGGATATGTAGCATTTCTTTTTTACAAGAAGCTTAATGAAGTACGTTTTTGAGATGCTTGATAAACCACAGTCCACAGCATTATATTTAAACAGCAATCAACCTGGAGAGAGGTTCATAAATAAGAAGCCTCTCTTTATTACAGCATTATCTAAAAATTGATTTTTATAATTAATGTTAAAAGATAATTAATAAATTTAATTAAGTCTATTTTTATATTATAATTAAAGTAAAAATATTTAAATATAATTAATGTATATAAACAAAATTTCTATTAACAAATTAAATAAATTAATTTTACATAAAGTCTATTTTTGGTCATTTTATATTTTCACAACAGTTCAGCTATATAGTTTACTAAACGCCTTAATATAACATTTTCACGTCTAAAAATACAATTTACTAAACAATCAGTACCTTTTTCCAAAACACAACTATAACTGTTTTTAAAAAATCTACAGCTCTACCAAACTGGTCTTAAATGAGTTTGGTAACTTATTAAACATACTAAACGATATTTTTCTCAATACAAAACATTTATAATAAATGTTACCTCAAGGCTTTAATATGCTTGACTTTTATTGTTAAAAATAACATACATTGATGAAGTTATAACAAAGCTTGACTGGAATGTGATATAGTAAAGTTCTGAATGTATTGATTACTACAACAAAAGGCATCGTGCAATGATCTTACACTCTGAAGACATCATTCTACATTTATCGAGAGGCAAAATATCAAGTTTTTGGACATCAAATGATACTCATAAAGCTTGGAGCAAGCAAGCCTAGTTTTTGACTTATAACTTACATATTCTTGTAAATTAGTTTATTATGTTTGCACGCAATGTGAATAATTAATTAAATGGTTAGATAAACTTATTTTAATATCTATTCGTCAAGTTTGGCCTCATGGGGAGGAAGCGCAACGGAGAGTATGGGGGGCATGTGGGAGCCCAATGACGTTGCTATACATGACGTTCCAAGCTGTTTCAGGCTTCAGCCAAGTCAACTGGAGCTACCATTTTGAGCACATCAGCCCCTGTTAGCATAACCTTTCCAGCTTCATCCCTTATAACAGCACCCATAGAAGTTTGAAGAGAGGCATCAACTGTAAAATAATGAAAATGTCTGAAAATATAATGAAAGAAATGTGTAAAATGATGAAAGTGAGAGAAAATGTAATGGAGGAAAAATGTACATCTGTTTCATTAATCTTATGAGGTATATATACATGAAGATATAACACATAAAGTCTATCACCCACCTAATATTCACCTAACACTCACCTAACATTACATAAAGTCAAGAGTACACCTAACACTCACCCAACATTACATAAAGTCAAGAGTACAACAAACACTCACCTAACATTACATAAAGTCAAGAGTACACCTAACACTCACCTAACATTACATAAAGTCAAGAGTACACCTAATACTCACCTAACATTTCCTAATAGTCAAATATACATTTAAGATTTACTAATACTCCCCCTCAAGTTGGAGAGTGAATATCATGAAGTCCCAACTTGTTACGTAAATTCACAAACTGATCCTTTCCTAAAGCCTTCGTAAATACACCAGCCAATTGCAAGTGTGAAGAAACAAAAGAAGGATTGATTATTCCGGCTTGTACTTTTTCTCGTACTATATGACAGTCTATCTCAATGTGCTTTGTACGCTCATGAAAGACAGGATTCGCAGCAATGTGTAAAGCTGCCTGATTGTCACAAAATAATAGTGCAGGAGTTGTTTGAGGAACCTTTAGGTCATGTAGTATGTAACGCAACCAAGTTAACTCCAAACATGTGTTAGCCATTGCTCGATATTCAGCCTCAGCTGATGATCTAGAGACATTGGCTTGCTTTTTAGATTTCCATGATATGAGAGAACTTCCAAGGAAAATACAGTAGCCTGTAACTGATCTTCTTGTGGCACGACAACCTCCCCAATCTGAGTCACAAAAAGCTTTCAAAGTTAAACTGTTTATGGAGGGAAGTAATAATCCCTGACCAGGTGTACCTTTGATGTATTTGAGGATTCAAATGGCAGCGTCCCAATGAGGTATTCTAGGTTCTTGCATGAACTGGCTCAATGTGCGAACTGAATAAACTATATCGGGTCTTGTCACTGTAAGATATATCAATCTGCCAACTAGTCTTCTGTACTTTGTTGGATCATTTAGCAATGCTCCATCAGTGGGAGTAAGTTTCATATTCTGCTCCATTGGAAAATTGTTAGGACATGCGCCTAAGAGTCCAGAATCTTGTAAAATGTCCAACGCATACTTTCTTTGTGACATAAAAATGCCTTTTCTGGAGCGAGAAAATTCAATACCGAGAAAGTACTTCAAGTTTCCAAGATCTTTGATACGGAAGCGTTTAAGAAGGAATCTTTTGAGACGTTCCATTTCATGTAGATCATTTACTGTGAGAAGTATGTCATCGACATATATAAGAATTGCTGTAAAAGAAGTACCTTGAGTTTTGGTGAAAAGGGAATAATCAGCCTTTGATTGTTGATAGCCGGCCTTTCTGATAGTATCTGAAAATGTGGAAAACCAATTTCTTGATGCTTGTTTAAGTCCATAAAGAGACTTGTTGAGCCGACATACAGTGTGCTCCCCCTTGTCGGTGAAGACCAGGTGGAGGTTCCATGTAGACAACTTCATGAAGGTCGCCATGGAGGAAAGCATTTTGAACGTCCAATTGGTGGATGTGCCAATGGCGAGCAGCAGCGACAGTAAGAAGACAACGAAGTGTTGTAAGCTTTGCTGTTGGAGAAAATGTTTCTTGATAGTCAATGCCCTCAACTTGATTATATCCTTTAGCAACAAGACGAGCTTTGTAGCGTTCAATGGTGCCATCAGATTTGTATTTGATTTTGTAGACCCATTTGCAACCAATTGGTTTGTGGCCAATGGGCAAAGGGACTAAGCTCCATGTGTTGTTGAGCTGCAATGCTTCTAATTCTGTATTCATAGCTTGTCGCCAATGTGGATTAAGGACAGCTTGAGCATAATTTTTAGGCTCAGTGTGATCTGTGATGTTAACTAGAAAAGTAGAATGGGAAGGTGAAAAACGTGAGTATGAAAGAAAATTAGAGAGTGGATATCGAGTACCTGGTATAGGACTTGCTGCAGAGGTAGATTGATGTGCCTGAGATGACATTAGGAAGTCTCTATGCCATGCCGGAGGTCGCTTAGGCCGTGTTGACTGTCTCGGAGGTGGAATGGTAGTAGTTTCAGAAGGAATATTTGATGGGTCTAAAAGTGGTGGTAAGGTTTCGGCATCTGGTGTGTTTGTGGAAGGTTGATCAATACTGGAGGGAACAACAGGTGTGGGTGAGATGGGTTCATGTGTATTAGATGTTGTTTGCTCGGATTGGTGAGGATTGGTGTTAGAAGAGCATGGTGGTATGATAGACTGCATTTCTGTGGTCTCAGATATGAAATTAGGCACCACAAAATCAGAAGTGGATGGGGTTGAGATAGATGAAAAAGGAAAAATGGATTCATGAAATTTGACATCACGACTGACAAAAAATTTCTTGGTTTCCATGTCATATAGTTTGTATCCCTTTTGCCCAGTCGGATATCCAACAAAGATGCAACACTTGGCACGAGGTTCAAATTTTTGAATGAGATGTACAATAGTTGCATAGCATAGACAACCAAAAACCTTTAAGTGATCAAGTGATGGCGGGCGACTATATAGTATTTCAAAAGGTGTTTTATTTGAGAGCAATGGTGATGGCAACCGGTTAATGAGATAAACTGTAGTTAAAACACATTCACCCCAAAAATGTAAAAGTAAATGGGATTGAAAAAGTAGTGCTCGTGCCACAGTGAGAATATGACGATGTTTCCTTTCAACGACTCCATTTTGCTGTGGGGTGTAAACACAAGTGCGTTGATATTCAATGCCATGAAGTCTAAAAACGTTTTTCATAGATAAAAATTCAGAACCATTGTCTACTCTAACTGCTTTGACATATGCATGAAATTGAGTGTAAACAAAATCAATAAAAGATTTCAAAATGTTTTGAGTTTCAGACTTGTGCTGCATAAGGAATATCCATGTGCATCTTGTAAAGTCATCTACAATGGTAAGAAAAAATCGTGCCCCTGAGTGTGTATGAACTTTGTGAGGACCCCAGATATCACAATGCAATAAATCAAATGGAGCATGAGTTGATATGAAGCTTAATGGAAATGGAAGTCTTGTTTGTTTTGCCATGGGACAAACAGTGCAATTATTATCATAAGAAATATTATTTGAAGATAATAAGGAAGAAGCTAATTTAAGACGAGATGGTGATGGATGTCCAAGACGCATATGCCATAGATTGGAAGGCTGTGAAATTTGATGACAGGTTGACATCCTTTGTAAGGGAGGCATGTAATAGAGACCACCATGTTGTTTACCCGAGCCAATCATCTTCCCCGTAGCCAAGTCCTATAGAACACAAAAGGTGGGGAAAAAAAATGGCACAACAGTTTAGGGCAGAGGTAAGTTTGCTTACAGAAATTAGATTTAAGCGAAAACTAGGAACACATAAAACATCATCTAAAGTGATGTTGGAATTAAAAGATACAGTGCCAGTTGAAGTGATTGATGCTGTAGATCCTGTTGGTAAATTAACAATAGGTATAGATGATGATTGTGTTTTGGTGAGAAGTGTGGAATCAGAAGTGATATGATCGGTGGCTCCACTATCTAAAATCCATGGCTTTGTAAATACAGAATTAATTGAAGTATTGGAAAATGGATACAGACCTGTCGCATTTGCATAAGTGTATTTATTACCAGCACCATGGTTTGAACTCATCATTGATGAAGACAAGAAAGCTGTTGAAGTTGCTCGATGAAAATTCTGTGCAAGACGTTGTCCGGATCAGAAACTTGGCTCTGATACCATGTAAAATAATGAAAATGTCTGAAAATATAATGAAAGAAATGTGTAAAATGATGAAAGTGAGAGAAAATGTAATGGAGGAAAAATGTACATCTGTTTCATTAATCTTATGAGGTATATATACATGAAGATATAACACATAAAGTCTATCACCCACCTAATATTCACCTAACACTCACCTAACATTACATAAAGTCAAGAGTACACCTAACACTCACCTAACATTACATAAAGTCAAGAGTACAACAAACACTCACCTAACATTACATAAAGTCAAGAGTACACCTAACACTCACCTAACATTACATAAAGTCAAGAGTACACCTAATACTCACCTAACATTTCCTAATAGTCAAATATACATTTAAGATTTACTAATATCAACATTAAGTTTAAAGACCCCAGCAGGCGGACCAAACCACACCTCCGCTGTCGACGCCGAAACTGAAAGAGGATTTCTGGGAGGAGACTCTGCAGCAGTATGATAATCCGAAAGAAACAACTTGGACCATGGAAGAATATTGCAAGCCTTCAGACTGACGTTATCATGAACAGCTTTGTTGCGACGGTACCATGTTCGCCAAAGCACAACAGCAAGAAGCTCAAATTCCACACGAAGAAGCAGAGAATAGCAGGAGAAGAGGAAATCTGCAAAGGAGGTCAGCCCATTATGGGGGATACAATTCATTCCTCGTCAACAGCCATTGATTGAATAGACAAATGAAAATATATTAGGAGATGAGCCCCATTTTTTCTATTTCATTTTTGTCATATTCTCATAAAACAGAACATTTTTCATTCAGAGGAGAAAAAGGAAAAGAAGAAGTTGAATTTCTTGTTTCATCATTAAGAAAATATAATGAGTTTGTTATGTCTTATTTTCTTAGAGATTGATGGAAGGGAGAGAGTAGCATAATAAAGTACAAAATTAGAAGTGCAACTGCAATCAACATGAACAATCTCTTTACTGCATTACAACTATGATAGATGTGGTAGCAAAGAAAATACAGCAACTTATCCTCTCAACAGAGTACACAAGTAGACATGGAGATGGAGAGGTGCATATGCAACCTCTTTATTAGAGAATGCCACTACTGATAAATGTGGCAACAGAGAGAAATCTTATCCAAACAAGCTACCACTTTATGACTCCTTTATAGATTATACATCTTAAATCTAATTAGTTAGACCCGAATTTTGCTTGAAGATCTTTCACAACATTCAGGTCTAGTTGGAATGCTCTGGACAGAGCAAAAGGATTAATGGGTGGATTTGATCCAAAGACCGCATTTGCTATTGTAATGACACCAGGATTCTGGCTGCTCAAACCAGCAAAGGCAACTGCATTGATTTTTCCTATATTGACTTGGAAGTGAATCAGACCAATTGGAAACACAAAAACATCTCCAGGATTCAAGATTTTGCTGAAGAGGGTATTGTTTGGGTTTGAGGTGACAAAACCAACGTAAAGAGTGCCTTCCTGGACAAGCAGGATTTCCGTGGCACGAGGGTGAGTGTGAGGCGGGTTCTGTCCACCATTGGGTGCATAGTCGATACGAACCAGGGATATGCCAAGAGTGTTGAGTCCTGGAATCTGGTCTACGTTTACGGCAGTAACATTTGAACCAACAGGATTATTTGTTGGTCTAGGAATGTTGAGCCCTCTAAAGAAGAAGTCATCTGCTGTGACATACTTGGGGTTCTTGCAGAACTTCCCATTCACTAACACTGCAAGAAAGAAGTATATTGTTAGTAAACATGCCAAGACAAATAAAAAAAATTTGCTCATTCAAAAAGTTCAACACAGAAAAATGGAAGATACCATTTAAATTGGTGTCATCAATGGCTACACAGAAGTCCTGAAGAGGGCTGGGGTCAGAGGCGGAGGCAAATGAGGAAGCCAAAGCCAAGAAGACAAAAAATACAAGGAAATGAATAGCTTTCATGATGATGCTTAGGCTGCCTTAATAATATTCTTCTAAGCGTTACTGCTGCTGTGATGGTTGATATGCATTGCATTGGTAAACATGTCTATTTATAGATGGAAGCAGAGGAAGACTACAAAACAAGTGATATTTATTTGTTATATTTTTGTATGGATATATATGTAATTTTTTAACAACCACAAACATTATCCTTGATTAGTTGGTTCTTTGTATGCTTACAACAATTGTGTATATATTTTAATTGAAGTGGTCATTTCTCAAATCTGTTATAGGCTAATTGTGCAGGAAGTTAAAATTGAATTGGTGAAACTACAATGTCTAGGTGGGAATCATTAATTTAGTTTTTAAGTAGAAGTCAGCAGCCCATCACCATGGCTGCTCTTAGAATATAATTACTATTATTAGTTTTGTGCTGGAATTAAGCATAATAAAATATAAACTCTTTAAATTAATACTCGATAAATTAATAATCTCTTTTATATAATAAATTTTGTTGGTCCCGACTTGGACCAATGATAGTTTCACAAGATTAATTTGTTTTTAACAAATTATTACCTATAAATTTAAAGTTTTAGATATAATGGTGTTTTAATGTGATATAGGTGCTAATTGATTGAAAGTATTGCGTTTCATTTTTTTTTTAAATTTTTTCCAAAAAAAAAAAATAATTAACATATTAATTTGGAATGCTATACTGATTATATTTTGTGAAACACTATGAAAACTCAGGTGGCTCCAACTCTCAAGCAACTGAGGAGGTTTCAGGTGTGGGATTCCTCAAATTATTTCGTACGGGATATTAGATTATCATAAGCAACAATCTAAGATCCCGCACCTGAAATCTCCATTCTCTATATTTATATTTTTATTTTTTTATTTTTTTGAACTGCACTAAGAGCTGTAGTGAAATGGGCAGTTCAGTTGCCTATCTTGACCCCAATAAAAAATAAATTAAGAACCAAAAGTTATACAAGAAAGATAAAAGTGGTTCATGTTTGTTAAATGAAAATGATGTGTAATCCTGAGAATCCTGGGAAGTGATTTCTAATGTTTGTCTTATGTGATACAGCTCCAAAAGACTGAATTTTCTATTCTTTGATTTTTTTTTCTTATGATAATTTAGTTTATATTAACATTTAACAGTAACTAACTGCAACAACATTTTTTTTTTTTGAAAAGAACTGCAACAACATTAATTATCCACAAAATCCACATTATATAGCATGTTATAGTGTTTTTTTTTTCCATCCACCCTTGTCGAGGTAGGTTTTTTGCCGAACCACATACATTTCTCATATTCCACTTTGTTTTATTTTGCACGAATTTTGACAATTTAGATAACAAATTAGTATATATGCTTTTGAGCTTGTTCCAGTCTAGCACGTGAGGGGTATATAACAGAGTCTTATATTTGTTAAGAAGAATAGTTATACACAATTAGTTTGTTTTGTGTAACTTTGCCACCTTAGCTGATTATTGTTACTGTGTCAACTCTAGTTAGATTGGCACTGCTTAGTTTGTACATATACCGAGTTAATGTACTAGTCAACATAATTGAGACCAAATTCATTTTCATCTCTCTTACTTTACTCTCTCTATTTCTCTCTCAATTCATATGGTATCAGAGCTTTAGGTTCTTCATCAATGGAGTCAACCAGCTCACTCAACACAGGAGTATCGTCTGTAAGCACGGTTCAAGCTTCTTCGTTTCCTCAACATCTCAATTTCAATCTTCCTTTGAAGCTTAATGAAAATAACTTCATTCTATGGAAATCGCAAGTCCTACCTGCTGTGAGGGCGTTTGACCTAGAAGAGTTTATTCTCGGTGAGACTCTTTGTCCTTCGAAGTTTCTTGAGGTTGCTTCAGCTGATTTTGGAACAAAGAAGCAAATCAATCCTGCATTTCTTCAATGGAGAAAAACAGATCAACTCCTTGTTTGCTGGATTAGGTCAACGCTCACTCCTTCTGTTCTTGGACAAGTCACTCGGTGTGTGACTTCGTGTGAGGTATGGCGTACTCTTGAAGAACACTACTCTCAACAGTCTTTAGCTAAGATAATGCAACTTTGATCTCAGCTTCATCACCCTAAGAAAGGAAGCATGTCTATATCAGAGTATATTCTTAAAATTAGATCCATAGCTGACTGTTTGGTTGCAGCTGGTCAGCAAGTTTCAGATCGAGATCTTCTCATGAATATTTTAGAAGGCCTTGACACTGAATTTGATGTTGTTGTTGTCAATATTACCTCCTTACAGAGTGCAATTTCTGTTCGAGAAGCTCAGTTTCTTCTGATGAGCTATGAAGCTAGGATGAATCAAAATGCTTCTTCAGCTTCTTTGGCTATTTCAGATGCTTCAGTCAATTATTCTCAAAGTAATTTCAAGAGAGGTGGCAATCAACAAAACATGAGAGGAAGAAGAGGCCGAGGACGTCGAAGAGGTGGAGGCAGATTTGGTGGTCGATCAGTTTGTCAATTGTGTGGAAGGTCAGGTCACTACTCCGCCATTTGCTTCCATCACTTTGATCAGAATTTTCAAGGCAATAGGCCTCAATATGGACTGCAACAATAAGGCACTCCTACTCAGACTCAGTCCTCAAACTTTCAAGCATATTCTGGTGGCTTCAATGGTGGTCCGAATGGCAATTTCCACGCTCATCAAGCACAAATGCAGTCTAATGTTGGTGGATATACTTCATCAGCAGTTTCTCAGAATGATTCTAACTGGTATATAGACAGTGGCGTAACAAATCATGTTACACCGGATATTGGCAACCTCACTCTCAAATCTGATTACAAAGGCAAGGAACATCTGGCTGTTGGTAATGGTAAGAAATTACCTATCTCTCATATTGGCTTTCCTATGCTTCCCTCACACACACACCTTCACATTCACTATATCTGAAAAATATATTGCATGTACTCTCCATAACCAAAAACCTATTAAGTATATCACAGTTTACCAAAGATAATAATGCAATTGTGGAATTTAATTGTGATTTTTGTGTGATAAAGGACCGGAATTTGAAGAAAATCCTTCTTCAAGGAGCTCAGAAAGATGGTTTGTACCATCTTCTAATGCCACCTATTGAGTCTCATACATTTCATGGTCTGTCTCCACAGTCCAAATCTGTTGTCTATTTTTCCAGTTTTTAGTGTAATCCACCTATTTGTACCACTGTTGCTGTTTTACATACTGCTAATAACTGTTCTAGTGCTAAGTCTTGTATGTCCAGCACTAAAAATACTATACTTGCACATTGTGATTCTACTTTGAATATTAATAAAACAGCAGCAGCTCTTGTTTCACATTCTGATGTTTTACATTCTGATGTTGATAATTTTTCTAGTGCTGTGTATAACTGTGGTTCACCTGCACGCTTATGGCACCTAAAATTAGGACATCCATCTCATAAAGTCCTTCATCAAATCCTTCACTCCTTAAAAATCACAACTAGGACACCATTTTTCTGTGATTTTTGCCAATGTGGCAAGGCTCATCAATTACCCTTCCTTTCCTCCACTACTCGCACTAAAGCTCCTTTGTAAATCGTTCACTCGGATGTTTAGGGTCCTGCCCCTATTCTTTCTTCCCATGGTTTTCACTATTATGTTCATTTTATTGATCAACATACTAGATATATGAAAACCAAATCCCAAGCGAAAGATGCTTTCGTTTTATTCAAAAATACTACTGAATTGATGTTTAACACCAGGATAAAAATTTTTCAAAGTGATCAAGGTGGAGAGTTTAAGGTTCTTCACACTCTCTTCCACCTTTAGGTATCCAATTTAGGTATTCTTGTCCCCATACCTATTAACAAAATGGCCTTGCCGAGCGAAAGTATCGCCACATAGTTGAAACCGGTTTAACACTCCTTTCTCAAGCTCACATGCCACTTACTTTTTGGTGGGAAGCCTTCACTACGGCTGTCCATCTCATAAATTGTTTGCTCACTCATTTGCTCAACAATAAATCTCCTTTTGAACTTGTCCATCATAGGAGACCTAACTATCATGCCTTTAAGCCTTTTAGTTGTTCTTGCTTCCCGTTGCTTCGTCCTTATAACAATGCCAAGTTTGATTTCCATTCTTCTAAATGTCTTTTTATTGGCTATTGTTCTCAACAAAAAGGTTATCAATGTTTACATCCCTCTGGTCGTGTATATGTGTCTCGAAATGTCACGTTTAATGAGTGTGAATTTCCCTTTAAGTCATTATTTTGTTCTTACACTTAGTCCACTTTAAAATCTGTTGCTGTGTCTTCTAGTCTCCCAATTTCTTTTTTGTCAGCTCCTTGTCCATCTAAGAATTCTAGCTCTCTATCTCACACTGTCCATTCTATTCCTTTGTTGTATATTCCGCATATTAATTCTCCTGCAGCTCAAACCAGCCCTCTTTCTTCACCATTACCTATCTAAAATGCCAATACTATCCCTATATCACCTGCTGCCTTACCTTTGGAGTTTTTAAGCCCAAACTGTACCACATATCTGCACCATCCTCACCTACAGAACCTGCCACTGTTCTTAAAGCTTCGCAGCACCCCCTTTGGAATGCTGCCATGATTGATGAATACCAAGCCTGACTCGAAAATAATACTTGGTCCCTAGCTTCCCCACCTTGTGATGTGAATATTGTGGGCAAAAAATGGGTGTTTCGGGTCAAACACAATGCTGATGGCAGTATTCAACGTTTCAAGGCTCGATTGGTGGCAAAGGGTTTTCACCAAACTGCCGGCCTTGACTACTTTCAAATGTACAGCCTTGTCGTTAAATCTTCCACCATTCGTGTTGTCTTGAGCCTTGCCGTGTCCTTGAATTGGTGCATTGAACAGTTGGACATCAATAACGCTTTCTTGAACGGAGATCTTCAAGAAACAGTATTTATGGCACAGCCCGAGGGCTTTATTCAGCCACATCAAGCTTCTCTTGTCTTCAAACTGCACAAGTCCTTGTATGGACTAAAACAAGCACCTCGTGCATGGTATGAGAAGCTCAAATCAGCCTTGTTGAAGTGGGGTTTTGTTAATTCGAAGGCAGATAGCTCTCTCTTTATTCTTCACACTAACTTGGAGGTTGTTTTGTTACTTGTCTATGTTGATGACATACTTGTAACAGGTTCAAGTCAGTCTCTTATTGCTCAAGTGATACAGAATTTAGGTGCTACATTTGCTCTTAAAACTCTTGGCTCCTTGAGTTATTTCTTGGGTTTCGAGGTCACTAGGACAGCTGCTAGTCTTCATGTGTCCCAAACCAAGTATGCTATGGATTTGTTGACAAGAACAAATATGTTGCAGTCCAAACCCAGTCCCACACCTATGGTTTTTGGCATCAAGCTTTCTTCCTCTGCTGGTGAAGCCTTTTCTGATGCCACCCTTTATCGCAGCACAATCGGAGCACTGCAATATCTCACAATCTCTAGGCTATTGCCTATGCTGTCAACAAACTGTCCCAATATCTTTCAGCCCCTACTACCTTGCATTGGCTTGCTTGTATGAGAATTTTGCGATACATTAAAGGCACTCTTCAATGTGGTTTATTCTTCAAACCCTTTGCCAAGCTTACTGTCACCACCTTTACTGATGCTGATTGGGGCAGTTGCTTGGATGATAGAAAATCCACTTCTGGGCTTTGTGTTTTCTTAGGCCAAAATCTGGTCACTTGGGGTTCTCACAAGTAAAAAGTCGTGGCTCATTCTAGTACAGAAGTGGAGTATAGAGCTCTTGGTCAAGTTGCCACTGAGGTGATTTGGCTTCAATCACTTTTTTCTGAACTTAAAATCAACTTGCAAGGGGTACCTATTATATGGTGTGATAACATCGGTGCAACTTCGCTCGCTTATAACCCTGTTTATCATGCTCGTACTAAGCATATTGAACTTGACATGCATTTTTTGCGTGATAAAATTGCCGCTCAAGTGTTTGAGGTACGTTTTGTCCCTTCTGAAGAGCAATTGGCTGACATTTTTACAAAACCACTGTCTACTGCTCGTTTTGATAAGCTGCGGTCCAAATTAATCTTGGATAAATCTCACCTTAATTTGAGAGGGGATGTTAGCAATGTTGTTGATTCACTTTCAAATTCAGGTTCAAATTCTAGCTCAAAATGTTCTACTGTTGTTAGTTCTTGTGTTGTGAAAAATTCTACAGCTGCTGGTGTAAGTTCTAGTGATACTGCTGGTGTAAGATCTGGTGATGTTAACTTCTGTTCTAGATCTGCAGTTATGAATTATGGTGTTGTGACTTTTATGCCAGTTAGTTGTGTTGCTGAGAAGTCTGTTGATAATTCTCTTATGCTTGTTGTTAATTGTGTTGCTGGGAAGTTTGTTAATAATTCTGTCAAGTTTGTGGCTAGATCAAACAATTCACATTATACTGCTGATTTAACTTTTGATCCTGGTTAAAGAGATTCTTCTGTGATGTGTAGCAGCTATTGAGTTATTTTCAAACTCATCTTGGATTCAATCCTAGATAAGTTTGAGAGGGGATGTTAAGAAGAATAGTTATACACAATTAGTTTGTTTTGTGAAACTTTGCCACCTCAGCTGGTTATTGTTACTGTGTCAACTCTAGTTAGATTGCCACTGCTTAGTTTATACATATACCGAGTTAATGTACTGGTCAACATAATTGAGACCAAATTCATTTTCATCTCTCTTACTTTACTCTTTCTATTTCTCTCTCAATTCACAATATCATTATTTGAGTCATTACCTAACAACTTAAACTTTTGGGATTACAACTCATGAACTAAAATGTATCCTCTGAACTCGTTGGGTATCCTTAAGAACATAATCTAATGATGAAGACCGCATTAGGAGAAGCGAGAGACTGATCCGTAAATAGTAATTCCGTGACATGAACAGTAATTCCATGGCATGAACAGTAATATCGTGGCATGAACAGTAATTCTGTGAACAGTGGCAATTCGTGTCTCGATCAGTTTTCTATTTTTTAGGCGTTTGACTTTATCTTAATTTCCTACTCTAAGTTTAGTTTAATTACTATTTGTTTTAGGAGTTTTATTCCTTTTAGTATTTTGTTTTCCTATTCCTTTTATTAGGAGGATTCTACCTCCTATATATAGCTCATTATCATTAAGGTTGTAAGTCATCAGATTTATCAAATTACTATTCAGTTTTCTCTGTCTTTTGGCTAAACAACCATAGACATTATTTCGGCTTTTCTTAAGCATTATACTTAGGATTGGCTTGGGCTAGGGCAAAGGTAAAGGTTAAATAACCTGCGTTCTAGAGAATTAGGAATCCCTAAATAAGGTGACCTAATTCAAAATCTATCGTGTGCGTGCGTTACTTGCTTCGCAAGTTAGGGTTTGTTGTTGGATCTAGATCTAAGTCCTCAACATCTTACAAGTCGGGATTCATGTGCATCTTCATCATATAGACATCTTGTGTTGTTAAAGCTAAGTTATACACATTTTTTAGCCCTCCAATCTTTTTGACAGTAGCTGAAATATACGGATTTTGTATTCCTGGAGACAATGATATAATATTGCATAGTTGCAATAGCGTATCGCTTTGACACAATGTGTAAAGTCCAAGTAAAAAAACAATTGACTTTACCAAGTGATTGAAGTTCATCCTCATTGCGCCCGTATAAAGTCATGTAGTTTTATGCACCACGTGATAACTGTATCCAAGTTTTCTCATTTCCATGGCCTATGTATACCGTATCAAATGCAAGGAAGTATATACCGATTTTGGTGAAAATATCATAAGTCTAAATTTTTAGAAATTTGGGTGGAAATATCTTAAATATCACCAATATTCTCAAAATATTATAGATATTCAATGATATTTTTTATATTGGGTTCCACAAAATATGAAAAATAATAGGGGTATTTGGGTCAAATTTGTTAGGAATTTAAACAGATCCGCCTACGCAGCAAAAATAATAACTGTATGCAAACACACACCAAGAGACCAAACACACACACAAAAGCACGAAGAATAGTATTAACTCAAAATTTGTCAACAAACTTAAAGCTAACAAGTAAAGAGAAAATACAGGTATTTCTCCTGAAAAAAATGTATGGGACGTATTCTCAATACAATAAGTGAATAAGTATATAAGAAAAGTTATCAAATCCAACAGTATATATATACTGAAAATAGTGCGCTGGGAAATAATCAAATATAAAATGAGACCATAATGTATAAGTGAGTGTTTATGCTATTCTTTTGAGAAAACAATCCACAAAACTCAACTGGAAGAACCTGCAAGGATAGATAAACATTCGGGGTCAGTGTGGCAGTTGGTGGTAGTCCAGCTGCCACGCTCCGATGCCTAAGCTAGTATAAAAAAATTTGTCTATAGGCTTTCTCATATAAACTGAAAATGAGCTAAAAAAAATGGAAAACGATGTGAATAGAATAGCCAACCTTTTCTTCTAAATGTGCATGGGTATTTATAGCCTCCAGGAGACAGAAATTTCCTCACACCTCTGCCATGTGTCGTTTCGTCTATGGTCCTTCATTTTCCATTCCCTAACCTACTTCTTTATCCTTCATTTTCCCTTGGTCGTGTGGTGGACACATGCCTTGAACCAATGAATTTCGTATATGTAGGATGTAAGGTATGACTTAGTATTTCTCTAGGACAATCTGGCGCTTTGTTGTCCCCATCTCGTAGGTCAAGCGTTCTATCCAGGTCAGACTGGTCCCTTTATTTTGTAGGTCTATGTGGCAAGAATTTCCATATGGCCTTTCATGCTGTTGCCACTTGGAGATCTCCATGTTCCTGAGGAGGGGACATACTTTATCTGATATTCCTAGGTCTGCAACACTGATTTCACGCTCCACCTTCTCTCCCTTTTATGTGTTCCCCTTCTTGTCCTTTAGCTAACCGTTTTCCTTTCTTCCCTCACAAGCTTTTAGTTTTCTCACATATTCTTCTCTTTTGTCTCATTCTCAACTGATATTTGGCTGTTTCAGGGATACTAAAATATCTTGTCATAATGTAAAACACTTGTGAATTATTTTTAAAATATTTAGGATATCTCCATTTTTTTTTTATCTCCAGGACGTTTATTCTTGGAAGTTAAATCTCTTGGACAGATGCTCAAATATTGGACCAAATTTCTTGTTAACAGAAGTCCCCCAGCCTTGGACATTTTGGGGAGGCAAAACGTCGGAGACTTTTGAGAAAATGCATCAGGAATTTGAGCATCTATCCTTTGAATTTGTCAAGAAAGTCATGATTTTTGATTTTCAAACTTCTCTAAATCTTTTCAAGAAAAGAAAAAATCTTACTTTCTTTTTTGAAAACAAAAAAGAGATAATTCCATTTGACCTAGCATATAATGTTTGGTGTTAGAAAAATATGACAAATGGAAAAAAGGCAAGAAAAGCAAGAAGAGTAAGAGCTGATCTTGACTGTCTACATCATCTGTTGGTGATTGACATCATCACCTACTGCAGTCGAAATTCTAGGTGAGTGGAGAACTGCTATTGGAGCGTGCTTCCTAGACGCCACCTGTCATGTACTTTCCTGGTTTGCTTTGGAAACCGCCTCTTTAATTGATTTCGACCTGTTGGATGACACATCATGAACGGCCTAGATTCCTTCTAAAAGAGGAACAATTTATTTCTTTTCGAATATAAATACTTTATCTTCTCTCTCTTCTTTCTTCTTCACCATTTTTGCTTAGTTCTCTTTCTCTCTTGTTGGTATCACTCTTGTGGAAGCTGCTTCATATTTTGTTCTCGAGGTAAGTGTAAAATCATTATTTTGTTAGCTGTGATTCTGTGAGCAAACACATTTTTATGTAATTTTTAGTTAACTTTGTTAGAGTATGATTCGAGTGTAATGAAGATTCAAAGAAATTATGCGAAGATAGAAAGCTTCTAAGAAGACTCAAGAACGTGCTTAAAGGTAAGTTTCAAAGAAACGATACCTTTTATTCTTGAGATCAAATAAGATTCACACACATACTTATAACATGTTCATGCATCTGCATTTAAGTGCTAACATGTTGGTTTATATGTTTTACAAGTGTTTGAGTCTTATTGTTTTTGTTTTGTCTAGTTTCGGAATTTAATTGCATATATTTTGTATTCCCGAAAACCTGACCTTTGGATGCTTCAATGGGCATAACTCTTTATACAGACATCCAATTGGTCTTTGGTTTTTTGAGAATAAAATGAGACATCCATATCTTTCCAACGGTATAAAGAACGATAAAATCCAATGCCATTTGGTTAGAGTTTGCTTAACTCAAAAAGGAGTCAAGTGCAGCTGAAAACAGCTAAACAGGGGAAATGGGGCAGCAAGGGTGCACTCTAAGCGTGGCCACACGCCTTTAGAGTGTGTCCCAGGCAGCAACCCCGCGCCTTGAGCGTGGCCACACACCTTAGGCATACGGGAGCTGTTGTGGTCGAACCCTAAATAGGTTAGGATGTTGTCTTGACTATTTTAGGTCCCTTAAAGTCTTCCTACATGTTTTTAATGTTTCCTTGTCCATCAAGGTTTTATTTATTAAGTTTGGAAGAAGCAAGAGATCTCCTATTAAATAAGATGTCTATTTCTTAGGAAACACATCTCTTTATTATAGGAAAATATTAAATACATTCCTTGTTGAATTAGAAAACCTTAATTGTGTTTATTTCCTAATACTTTGGAATTAGGGTTTCTAATGTTCTCTATAAATAGTGAGCTTTAGTTTTGAGTTTTAAAAAGTTTAAGCCAAGTAAGTCTCTTTTACTAAGCTTCACTATTTGCTCTCTATTATTCTTTATTGAATTATATTATTCCTCTCACATGTTTTTGTTGTTTTGATGCTTCATTGTTTTCATGTTATTGTGAGAGAATAGAGAGTTATTTTATATAGTCTATTATCTTTGCATTGAGCGTAATATGTCCGCGATCATGCATGTTATTTATTTGTTAATGTTTTATTAAGCACTTAGATCTGATCTCATAAAGTAGGGGTTATTGTTGTTTTGACCTTAAGAAAGCTGCCAAGTCTTTGAGCGCATGGAGTCTCTAGGCAGCATCAACAGAGTTTGCTAGTAAAAGGCTTGCGGGTAAGTAGTATTGGGTTATAGCAAGAGTCGTGTGATTGAGGGGTTAATCAACGTGAGTTGTAAACAATATACCAACTAGTAAAATTTGTGTTAATGTGTCAAGTAGTCTACGAGTTAGTCCCGTGGTTTTTGACCTGTTGAGAATTTCTATGCTAAAAATTTCTGTGTAATGTGTTGAATAGTTTATTGTTTTAATTCTGCAAATATTTATTGATTAACCTATTCACCTCTCCCTCTAGTTTGCCTTAATATACAAATCCACGTTTTTTAGTAAGTATCCCTTCTTGAAAAAATTCATATACTCTTCCTTTGCTTTGTGATGTCTGGGGTTAGCCCAAAAGGGCACAATTTTCATACCTATGCCCCTAGGGGATCTCTGTCTTATTCCAGTTCCTTTGGTAGGGGGACTCAAGATAGTTCATTCTTGTTGGTAGAGGAAAAATGAAAGCTAAGCAGTTCGCCCTAGGTCAGTGAGTGACACGGGAATTCGAAATAGGGTGGAAACAGATCGGTCATTTATTTTTATATAATTACGATCCTTAAACCGTATCTTTTAATTGCATTCTTGAGTATTTTTGGTGTTTTTGATGTGTTTGTTAAGTGTTTGTAGGTTTTAGGTGTTTCTCTCAGAACCGCGCGAAGTTTGGAATTCTTGGTCCAAAACCGTGATTTTTTGGCAGGGAGTGTCGCGACCTACGATCGCGCTGTGCTAATCGCGGTGGAAAATGTGGATCCAGGCAGTGAGCAGCGCGACCGCTCACCGCGACCACAGGTCGCGATGAGGTGGTCGCGGTGAGAATAAGATCCTTGATAGAGAGCATGGCGAGCAGCCCATGGTCGCGGTGATGGGATGGCGCTGAATGAAGAGGCCTTGGCAGTGAGCGTCGCGATCAAGCCAGCGTGACCTCAGCTCGCGGTGCAGCTCGCGATGAAGCAGTCCAAGCAATCCAGTAAGCACCGCGACCAAGCCAGCGCGACCACAGGTCGCGGTGGTGATCACTGCGAGGAATTTCCAACAAACCCTAAGTGCTTCTATAAATAGAAAATGAGGAGAGAGAAAGGGGATCGGGGAATTTTGAGGAACAAGACAAGAAAGAGAGAGAGAAGGAGGAAGAAGAAGAGAGAAGGGGTCTAGGAAGCTAGCCATTGGATCGATTCTCCGGACGTCTTCAATCGCTCTACGGATTCGGATTCGTGCACGGAAAAGCTCTACCAATTCGGTTTCGACGAGAGTCAACCCCTATTGAGTTTTTCTATCACAATCTTTCCTTTAATCTTGTATGATTCATGTTGTTCTTGATATATATTATTATGTATTTTTGTTTTCTAGTGATGAACTAATTTATTACACTAGGGATGATGATGGAACTTGCTATGACTTTTGATTGAGATTAATGAATGTTGGATGAATTGAGTATTATGATTGAGTGTTGATTTAATATTTAATTGATTGTATATTGATTGATCACCAATATTCGATATCTTGTTGTGGTGGATTAAGTACCGAAAGGAGACGCCCACCACGTGTTCGATAAATTGCCACAATGACCTAGAAACCAAATAGAGATATATTGGTGTAGGTTATTTGATCTAAATATGTTTCCATATTTAATGCATTCTCGTATATTTAGCATCCATCGAGAGATAGGGTGTTAGTATGTGTTGAATAGGTTCGATTTACCTCGAGAGAGGATTTCGGATAATTTGTTAACATGATCATCAATCATCAACTTAGACATCCATACATGATTATCTCATATCATTAGGATTAGTAAGTGAAATCGGATTTCCTAGTTCCCATCTCCATTGATAAAAAGATATTTTAATTTCAAGTTTTCATTCATTTAGAATATAAATCACAAATCACAACCATTGAATTGATCATCTAGATAGTATTAAGCTTGGTAAATTTCAGTACTCAATTTCTAAACGTCCTCGTGGGAACAATATTCGGACTTCACAAATCTATATTACTTGAGCCGACCCCGTGTACTTGCGAGTACACAAAATGGCGTGTCAAGTTTTTGGCGCTGTTGCCGGGGAACGGTTTAGTCATAATTGATATTGATACCAACTTAGTCTAGTACTAATCTGGATATTTTCTTTATTTTCTTCAATTTCTTGTTACATTTGTTTTCTTATTTGTGTGATTCTTTTTGTGTGCAGGAATTTTTATTTTTGTATGAGACAAACAAGACGTAGTAGTAGTTTAGAGTCTCTCGAAACCCTTGATCCAGAAATCGAGCGAACACTTATTCAAAGAGTGAGGCAAGCGCGACAACAAGTTACAATGGAAGACCATGCACAGCAGCAAAATGAGCAGCAACAAGCACCTTCAGAAATTGCCAAGGCATTGAGAGATTATGCCATTCCTACCATGGTAGGAAATCAGTCGAGCATTCGACGACCTCCAATTGCGGCTAACAACTTTGAAATCAAGCCTGCAATCATTCAAATGATACAAAATACTGTTCAATTTGGGGGTATGCCAATTGAAGACCCAAATAGCCACCTGGAGCAATTTCTGGAAATATGTGACACCTTCAAACAAAATGGGGTGTCTGACGATGCAATTCGGCTGCGGATATTTCCCTTTTCGTTAAAGGACAGAGCTAAATTATGGTTGAATTCATTGCCACCGAACACTTTCACTACATGGGAAAGCCTAGCTCAAGCTTTCCTTGCCAAGTATTTTCCACCAGGGAAAACTGCAAAGCTTAGAAACGATATCGCTCTATTCGCCCAAATGGAGATGGAATCGTTATATGAAGTATGGGAGAGATACAAAGATACATTAAGAAAGTGTCCGCATCACGGCTTGCCCGATTGGCTTGTAGTGCAGACATTCTACAATGGGCTCACACTACAAAACCGATGCATGTTAGACGCAGCCGCTCAAGGTGCTTTAATGAGCAAACCAGCTGACGTAGCTCATCAATTAATTGAGGAAATGTCCACAAATAGCTATATGTGGGCATATGAGAGAGCATGTCCCAAGAAAGCAGTTGGGTCAGCTACAACTTATGAGGTTGATGAAATCACATCACTTAAAGCACAAGTTGCTTCTTTGTCGAGCCAAGTCAACAAGTGGAATGTAAATTCCATACAGTCAGCAAATCCTGGATGTGACAACTGTGGAGGACCACATGGCAGTGCTGAGTGCGCAATGGGTAATTCTTCTTTTACAGGTACAAGCAGTGCTGAACAGGTACAATATGTACAAAACTTCAGCAAGCCATACAACAACCCATACTCAAGCACTTACAATCCTGGATGGAGAAATCATCCAAATTTCTCATGGAGAGATAATCAGCAGAACAGCAATGCGAAACCCGGTCCGCCTGGTTTTCAGAATCAAGGAAATGTCCATCCAAATCAAGGAAATGCTCATCCGAATCAAGGAACAAATCAACAGGAGAGGAAACCAGCCCTAGAAGACATGTTGGTTAAATTCATATCGAAAATTGACTCCATGATGGATGGACAAGACGCAGCAATGAAAAAGATGGATGTGAAGATTGACTATGTGGCGCAGCAAAATCAAGCCGCCATTCAAAAGCTTGAGGTACAGATTGGCCAGATAGCTAGAGAGACACAAAACAGAGCTCATGGCACATTACCAAGCAACACTGAAGTCAATCCCAAGGAGCATTGTAAAGCAATCACTTTGAGGAGTGGAAAAGAAATAGAAAATACTGCAGGAAGAGACCACTCTCAGCAAGAAGCTGAAGCAAATGAAACAAGCATTGAATCACCTTCCACACCACCAGTTCGTCACAATGAAAAGAGTGATGAACCACTCCTGCCTGTCTAAGTAGTCAAGGTATATGTGCCACCTGTACCTTTTCCGCAAAGGCTACAGAAGCACAAAGAACATAAGAATTTTGCTAAATTTCTTGAAATTTTTAAGAAACTTCATATTAACATTCCTTTTGCAGAGGCTTTAGCTCAGATGCCATCATATGTGAAGTTCTTGAAAGAAATTCTATCCAAGAAAAGATGGCTTGAAGATCATGAAACTGTCGCCTTGACTGAGGAATGCAATGCCATCATTCAGAACAAATTACCTCAGAAATTAAAAGATCCAGGGAGTTTTACTATTCCTTGCACTATTGGGAGTTCTGAATTTGTTAAAGCTTTGTGCGATCTAGGTGCTAGCATTAATTTGATGCCTTTTTCTGTTTTCAGGAAACTAGGCTTGGGCGAAGTGAAGCCAACAAGTGTAACACTCCAATTGGCAGACCGTTCTGTCAAATACCCCTACGGAGTGATAGAAGATGTGCTAGTCAAGGTGGACAAATTCTACTTCCCTGTGGATTTCATTGTGCTAGAGATGGAGGAAGATAGAGATATTCCTCTCATATTGGGAAGACCATTCTTAGCAACCGGATGAGCACTAATAGATGTGCAGCAAGGGAAGTTGACACTACGCGTGGGTGAGAAAGAGGCAGTCTTCAACGTGTTCAAGGCCACAAAATTTGCAACTACTGCAAACACTTGCCTGAGAGTTGATGCAATTGACTCTTTAGTTGAAGAAACCTTTGAGAAGATCATTCCTGAAGAGCCATTGGAAGCTTGTTTGGCTCATGGAGAGACAAAAGAAGAAGAAAATGATAGCATAGCTGAGTATGCTTTCCGTCTTAATTCAGCACCCCCTATGCCATACGGGGGCAGGAGATATTTTGAAGACTTAGGCCATGGGAAGCCTAAAATACTACCTTCAATCGAGAAGCCTCCTCAACTCGAATTGAAGCAGTTACCTGAGCATTTGAGGTACGCTTATTTGGGGGAATCTAACTCTCTCCCAATAATAATTTAAGCTACCTGAAATGAAACAGAGAAGGAGAAACTTCTGGGAGTGCTGCGGCAGCACAAGTCCGCATTGGGGTGGACTATCTCTGACATAAAGGGAATCAGCCCTACCATGTGCATGCACAAGATCTTGATGGAGGATAATTTCAAGACTTCAATAGAACATCAACGCAGGCTGAATCCGATTATGAAAAAGGTAGTTAAAGCAGAGATTCTTAAATTGCTAGATGCTGGAATCATATACCCCATCTCAGATAGTTCATGGGTGAGTCCGGTGCAAGTGGTGCCAAAGAAAGAGGGGATCACGGTAGTAAGAAATGAAAACAATGAATTAATCCCCACCAGAACAGTCACAGGTTGGAGAGTGTGCATTGATTATAGGAAGCTAAACACTGCTACAAGAAAAGATCACTTTCTGCTTTCATTTATTGATTAAATGTTAGAAAGACTGGCAGGGCACGCGTACTATTGTTTCTTAGACGGCTACTCAGGATACAATCAGATACCTATTGCACCTGAAGATCAAGAGAAGACAACCTTCACTTGCCCTTACGGTACCTTCGCCTACAGAAGAATGCCGTTTGGCCTTTGTAATGCCCCAGCGACCTTTCAACGATGTATGATGGCTATCTTTTCTGATATGGTCGAGCGTTTCATTGAAATATTCATGGATGTCTTTTCTGTGTTTGGTTCGTCTTTTGATGTGTGTTTGGCCAACTTGGCCTTAGTGCTTAAAAGATGTGAAGAGACGAATCTAGTACTAAATTGGGAGAAATGTCACTTCATGGTGAAGGAAGGCATTGTCTTGGGCCATAGAATCTCATCAACAGGGATTGAGGTGGACAGGGCGAAAATAGAAGTCATTGAAAAATTACCACCGCCCACCTCCGTAAGAAGAGTCCGCAGTTTTCTGGGACACGCTGGTTTCTATCGCCTGTTCATAAAAGACTTCTCCAAGATCATCAAGCCCCTCTGCAATCTATTGTCAAAAGAGGTAACATTTGAGTTCACAGAAGAATGCCATAGTGCATTCCAGAAGCTGAAAAAGGAGCTCACCTCCGCACCGATTATCACAGCCCCTAATTGAGAGTTACCCTTCGAATTAATGTGCGATGTGAGTGATTTTGCTGTGGGGACAGTATTGGGTCAGAGAATAGACAAACGCCTTCATGTTGTCTATTATGCTAGTCGAACTTTGACAGATGCTCAAATCAACTATGCCACCACAGAAAAAGAGCTATTGGCAATTGTGTTTGCTTTCGAAAAATTCAGGTCATATTTGGTGGGGGCTAAAATAATTGTATACACTGATCATTCTACGATCAAGTATCTCATGTCAAAGAAGGATGCCAAGCCAAGACTCATTCGATGGGTCTTACTCCTGCAAGAGTTCAACCTAGAGATCAAGGACAAGAAGGGAAGAGAGAACTTGGTGGCAGACCATCTTTCTCGACTAGAACGCAGCTGCAATGAAGAGAAGGTAAGTATTCCTATCGATGATTCATTTCCTGATGAGCAACTCTTTGTTTTGCAGGCTCTTATGACCCCATGGTATGCTAACTTTGTAAACTATTTGGTGAGCGAGATCATTCCACCAGACTTGACCTATCATAAGCGGAGGAAGTTCTTTGCCTACGTGAAATACTACATGTGGGAGGAACCATACTTGTTCAAGTATTATTCAGATGGCATTATCAGGCGTTGTGTGCCAGAAACGGAAATCAGAGATATCCTCCTACATTGTCACAGTTTGGAGTGTAGAGGGCACTTCAGCGCTTCAAAGATGTCCGCAAAAGTTCTTCAATCAGGCTTCTATTGGCCCTCAATATTTCAAGACACCCGCCACTTCATTGATTCATGTGATAGGTGTCAGAGGACAGGCAATATCAGCCGCCGGAACCAAATGCCTCAAAACTCCATCATTGAGGTCGAGCTATTTGATTTGTGAGGAGTTGACTTCATGGGACCATTTCCCATGTCGTTCAACAATCAATATATTCTGGTTGCGGTTGATTATGTCTCCAAATGGGTGGAAGCCATAGCCACTCCGACAAATGATGCAAAGGTAGTGTTGAAGTTTTTCAAGAAAAATATTTTCTGCAGGTTTGGAATACCGCGGGCAGTCATCAGTGATGGAGGATCGCATTTTTGCAACCGGTAATTTGAAGCACTACTCAAAAGATATGGAGTGACTCACCGCATCACCACACCGTACCACCCTCAGACAAGCGGACAGGTGGAAATTTTGAATAGGGAGATCAAACAAATTCTGGAGAAAACGGTGAATAGCTCCAGAAAGGATTGGTCAGTCCGGCTAGACGATGCACTATGGGCTTACCGGACAGCTTTCAAAACCCCTATTGGGATGTCTCCCTATAGGTTGGTTTATGGGAAATCATGTCATCTGCCAGTCGAGCTCCAGCACAAGGCTTATTGGGCAACGAAGGCGCTTAATTATGATATGTAGCTAGCAGGTGAAAAGCGTCTTCTGCAACTAAATGAATTAGAGGAGTTTCGGTTGGATGCTTACGAGAATGCGCGAATTTACAAAGAGCGCACCAAAAGATGGCATGGCAAGCATATCGTGCGAAAAGAGTTAGAGGTGGGGCAGAAAGTTCTTCTATTTAACTCTCGCCTGCGACTCTTCCCAGGAAAATTGAAATCACGATGGTCCGGACCATTCGAGATTGTGAAAGTATATCCACATGGGGCTGTGGATATCAAGAACCTGAGTGGGGAAACATTCAAAGTCAATGGCCAACGACTGAAGCTTTACATAGAGGGAGTTGCCATTCCGCCCAAAACCTCGGTGGAGTTACTAAGTTCCAAATGACAGGGCATACAGTCGAGCTACGACTATAACTAGCGCTTCTTGGGAGGCAACCCAATGTTCTTGAATTTTATTTGGACTATTTTGAATTGGTTTAAGTTATTTTAATTTGATTGTTTTTAATTTTGATTTTTAGTTTTTAATTTTGTTGTTGTTGAATTTTTTGATTTGATTTGGTTTGTTGTTTATTGGTTGTGAATTTTCATTTTTGTAAATTGTTTTTCTTGACAGGTACAAAGGAAGAGAGTTTGTGCTCATCACAGTGAGCACCGCGACCTGCGTCGCGACCTATGCTCGCGGTGACGCAGTCGCGTTGCTCACTGCCTCACGAAGAAAAATTTTGCCAAAGTTCACAGTGAGCAACGCGATCACCTCATCGCGACCTGTGGTCGCGGTGCTCACTGCCTTAGAAGAAGAAAAAAAATGAAAACTTCACAGTGAGCAACGCGACCTCGCGTCGCGACCTGTGGTCGCGGTGAGAAGGTCGCGGTGCTCAATACCAGAGGAGTTCAGCGGTCAGCGCGAGCAGACCAACGCGACCTGTGGTCGCGGCGACACCTCGTGCTGACCCATCACTTATCTAAATGGTGGCGTTTCGAGCAAAAATCAGCCACTGCGACCGCGTAGCGCCACCTGCTGTCGCGGTGAGGCGATCGCGATGAGGAATTGGGGATAAAATCCCTAGCGTGCACAACAAACACACTCTCTCAACAGTTCTCGCGTCCGATTTTTTTCAACACTCTCTCAACTCTGAATCCTCTCAACTCTCATGATCATTGGGTGCAAGGTAATCAATTCTTCTCATTTCAATTAAGTTGTAGAGAAGCAATTTGGATTTTGTTGAGTGGATTTAGTGCCTAGGAAGATTGAAGTTTGTGGTGTGTGAGATTTTTGAATTTGTGTGGTGTTTTTGTGATTGGTAGAGATTGTTGAAGTATTGGGGTTTATTTAGTTGTTATAGTATTGTTGATGTGGTTGTAGTATTGTTTTTGCGGTAGAAGTTGTTTGGATTGTTGTGAAGTTGTGAAGTCATTTTGAATTGCCGTAATTTTGTAACTGTTGTTGAGTTGGTGGAAACTGTGTGGATTCTGGGGAAATGCCGAGGTTGAAGCGGTTTAACGAGGAGTATCCCAATCGGTTTGCATCCTGTTCTTCAAAGGGAAAAGGCAAACAAAAACAAAAAGGGTCTAAAAAGGCAAAAATTTCGGAGAAAGAAAAGCCGAAGAATGTGGGTGACCCGAACCCGGAATTCGACGGTCGGTTGGCAGCTCAGAAGGGGAGAACCCTTCTTTTGGAGCGTGGTATTACCGTGGAGGAGTTGGCCGCATCTATTATCCCAGCCCATATTGACCAGCAGGGTTGGGGTAACTTTATTCGGATGCCCAACAGGGCGAATGAGAGTATTGTCCGCGAGTTCTATGCCGCGATGTATCCGCCGTACTTCCATAACTACGGCATAGTTCCAGTCAGAGGAGTTCAGATTAGGATCACTCCAGAAGTGATCAATGCTCATTTCGGCACCACTCCTCAGCCAGACCTTCGTCTTGGATATCTAGAGCTTCCATTGTTCTTAGAGCATAACTCAGACTTGGCAGGGAGTTTGCGGATATCAGGATCGCGAGTTTAGGAGGATGGTACTGCCCCTATCAAGCATCATGAGCTTCATATAGATGCAGCATTCTGGCATATATTCTCTGATTTTTCCCTGCGGCCAGTCCAGCATCGCACGACCCTTATCATGGAGACCGCCCGGTTGGTGCACTGTATCCGGAGCGGCATTGCATTAGATGTTGGGGTGTTGATCATAGACGAGATATGTCATGCAGGCCGTCAGTTGCGAGGTGTGCTGCCATTTCTCCTGCTTGATCACGCACATTTGTGCTTCTCATGGCATAGATGTGTATGCTGCAGATGAGCAGCAGTACCTCCGCTCGCCTTTGCAGAATTTGAACAGGGCAACTTATAATGATTTGGCCAAGAGGCGAGGGCTGCCACGACTTGGAGAGCAGGAGCGTCAGCCTGCAGCTGGAGATGACGATATGGAGGATATATTGGCTGTGATTGATGACTTTCATGACAGTGAGGAGGACGTCCAGGCTGACCCCAGAGTACCCCCAGAGGCACTAGAGGTTCTGCAGCAGGCAGTTCACAGGGACGATCTGAGGGAGCAGCCGAGGGTTCTCAGTGGGGTCAGGTATTGGGTGCGTTAGAGGATATTCAGGGGCAGATGATGGACATGCGGCTGCATATGGATCATCGGATGACGGAGCTCCAGCAGCATATTGACCAGCGGATGGACAGACAGGATACAGCTATTGATGAGATGAGTCAGTACCTCCAGACTGTCTCTTCTGACTTGCAGAGGAGAGGCTTTGCTGTTCAGTCCTACATCCTCAGATTTCAGAGAGCTTCGAGTCCACCACCACCTCCACCAGCTTGAATTGTTTTATTTTACATTTCTGTTATTGTTTTATTTTGCTAAACTGTTATTGTGTTATTTACTAAACTGATATTGTTTTAGATTTGGATTGTATACTGCTGCATTTCTTTCATGCTTATCGCTTTTGTTTCGTTTGATTTAAATTTTAAACATTGCGGACAATGTTTGAGTTAAGTTTGGGGGTGTGTTTGTCTTTAGTGTTTTGTTGTTTGTTTTGTTGATGTATATAGGCTGGAAACCTAGACTTTCCTCATACGCACTGCGTTTGGAAGACTTAGGTTGAACAACGCCACGTACACCAACTTTTGATTTTTTCGTATTTTCATTTTTTATTGTTGTAGAATAGCGAATCATATGCATGCCTCACAGATAATTGAATAATAATATGTTTATGCTTAGTTCATGTGAGTGTGCAAAGTTGTTAGCTAGAATATTGCCGATAGTATCTTTGCATCTAAACATTCAGGACTGAAGTCTCTGCATTGTAATGTGTGATAGCTGTCAATTAATAGCTCTGATTAATAGTGGAGACTACCCTTAGTGAGATTTTGAGATTATTGCGTATTTATTCTGAGGGAATTTTTTGTTTCTACTCTTATACACTTTCTTGAGCTTTATTGTCGATAGATTGATCTCTATAGGTTTGCATTGGATGTTAATGAACTACATTTTGAAAATTGTGTGTATATGTTTTAAATGTTCAATGGAGTAGATTTTGGAGATATGATCCAGGCATTGTGTGTGAATTCCTAAAAAGCTTGTTTTCCTATCCGTAATTGCGTGCTCCCTATCCCATTCGCGGCCAAACACTCGCATATTAACTTTTTATTATATGACCTACATGTCCAAAAATCCTAACCAAAATTGTAAGACATTACCTTTGACGCTTGGAAACTAGAGACAATTAAAAGAAAATATGTAAGTGTTGAGTGAGAAAGGAGAAGAAGAGAAAAGATGATATGGATACGGGTAATGTGCGGAAAAAGAAATTAGCCAAAAATAAAAAATAAAAAAATAAAATAAAATAAAAATAAAAATAAAAAGAGTTGGCTAAAATGAAGAAAAAAAATAGAATGCACAAAGTAAAAATTGAAAAGGGGTTGAAAAGAGGTTGAAGGAGAAATGTGAGAAAAGATTGGGAATGCTAGTTGAATGAATTTGGTGGTCGTGAGAGAAATTGTGCAAATTGAAATCTTCATAAAGTCTCTCAGTAGGTTTCCAAGTGCGTTGAGCCCGAATTCCGTTCTTTTTGAGCCAATCTCCCCAAGCCCCCTTACAACCATATAAAGTCCTGTTGATCTCCTTAGGAAACTAGATTGCAATATTTGACATGTATATGCATGAATTTTTCTGTTCTTAGCATTTGATATCTTTCATGAGATCTTTTGTTAAATCTGTGCGTTCTGTCTAAATAGTGATGCATACGACGCATTTTGAAATTATTTGCTCATAAATTCCAGTCGTATGCAATTGAAGGTGTGATTACCTATGTTCTGTGTGTCATTGAGTGAAAACTGGTGAGACTAGAGTCGAGGCGAATTATATCAGCAGTTTATTGATATGGAGATATCACGATTATCAATGCATTGTATGTCAGTTTCCTGTATGAGATAGGGTGTGTAGGCTTATCGGCAGCATTTTAGATTTCTGATTATTGTGCTACTCTTATGCCTTTGCATGTGCGTTTATGTTTGATTTGATGTGTAGCTATGTGTGTGATTAGCTTAGGGCGTTTGTGGGTATCGTAGCTGGTAAATCCTCACGAGACTATAACTCGTCCACTAGGGCCACCTAGGGGTTTAAAGGCTTGTGGCACGTGCTAAGTGCCATCGTTGCATCCTACGAAAATGGATATAGCTTAGTTCGTTTTTATTCTTAGTTCTAGCTATCTTTGTTTTTGTTTTTAGTTGTGGTGTGTTCCGATTTGCTTGAGGACAAGCAAAAGACAAGTTTGGGGGTATTTGATCGGTCATTTATTTTCATATAATTACGATCCTTAAACCGTATCTTTTAATTGCATTCTTGAGTATTTTTGGTGTTTTTGATGTGTTTGTTAAGTGTTTGTAGGTTTTAGGTGTTTCTCTCGAAACCGCGCAAAGTTTGGAATTCTTGGTCCAAAACCGTGATTTTCTGGCAAGGAGCGTTGCGACCTGGCCTTCGCGACCTACGATCGCGCTGTGCTGATCGCGGTGGAAAATATGGATCCAGGCAGTCAGCAGCGCGACCGCTCACCGCGACCACAGGTCGCGATGAGGTGGTCGCGGTGAGAGTAAGATCCTTGATAGAGAGCATGGCGAGCAACCCATGGTCGCGGTGATGGGATGGCGTTGAATGATGAGGCCTTGGCAGTGAGCATCGCGATCAAGCCAGTGCGACCTCAGCTCACGGTGCAGCTAGCGATAAAGCAGTCCAAGCAATCCAGTGAGTACCGCGACCAAGCCAGCTCGACCACAGGTGCTTCTATAAATAGAAAATGAGGAGAGAGAAAGGGGATCGGGGAATTTTGAGGAACAAGACAAGAAAGAGAGAGAGAATGAGGAAGAAGAAGAGAGAAGAGGGTCTAGGAAGCTAGCCATTGGATCGATTCTCCGAACGTCTTCAATCGCTCTACGGATTCGGATTTGTGCACGGAAAAGCTCTACCAATTCGGTTTCGACGAGAGTCAACCCCCATTGAGTTTTTCTATCACAATCTTTCCTTTAATCTTGTATTATTCATGTTGTTCTTGATATATATTATTATGTATTTTTGTTTTCTAGTGATGAACTAATTTATTACACTAGGGATGATGATGGAACTTGCTATGACTTTTGATTGAGATTAATGAATGTTGGATGAATTGAGTATTATGATTGAGTGTTGATTTAATATTTAATTGATTGTATATTGATTGATCACCAATATTCAATATCTTGTTGTGGTGGATTAAGTATCGAAAGGAGACGCCCACCACGTGTTCGATAAATTGCCACAATGACCTAGAAACCAAATAGAGATATATTGGTGTAGGTTATTTGATTTAAATATGTTTCCATATTTAATGCATTCTCGTATATTTAGCATCCATCGAGAGATAGGGTGTTAGTATGTGTTGAATAGGTTCGATTTACCTCGAGAGAGGATTTTGGATAATTTGTTAACATGATCATCAATCATCAACTTAGACATCCATACATGGTTATCTCATATCATTAGGATTAGTAAGTGAAATCGGATTCCCTAGTTCCCATCTCCATTGATAAAAAGATATTTTAATTTCAAGTTTTCATTCATTTAGAATATAAATCACAAATCACAACCATTGAATTGATCATCTAGATAGTATTAAGCTTGGTAAATTTCAGTACTCAATTTCTAAACGTCCTCGTGGGAACGATATTCGGACTTCACAAATCTATATTACTTGAGCCGACCCCGTATACTTGCGGGTACACAAAAAGGCGTGTCAGAAACCCCTGTTGTACCCTTTAGAGAGATCTCATCCGCAAGGGAGGATATAATGATTGTGCCTTATGGTTCGAGTAGTAGAAGCAAAGGGAATTTTGAACCTATAGGTTGCCAAACCAAGAGTGCCAAGCAAAAAATGCCTCTTGATGTAAAGCCTTCACAAATATTTTTTTTCCCATTCCTCTTTCCATATGTACATCTGAGTTTATTCAGGAATTGAGGGGTGAGTTTAGGATTCCATCGAGTGTAGATGTATAGGTGCCTCAAGAAGGATACTTTGTGTATAACCTTTTTGGAGGCAAGGTCCTAATTCTTCTTTGCGCTTTCCTGCCCGGTCTTTGCCCTTTCTAACCTTTCTTCAGGAAGATGCTTGTGCACTTAGGTTTGTCCCCCTTTCAGCTTTTCCAGGCTTCTGGAGATCTCTCACTGGTTTTTATAAGATGTGGGTGGAAGACAAGGGACCTGCTCCTACCATAGAAGAGTTTAAGTATACCTTTCAAGATAATAGGCTGGCTAACTATGTGGGTCAGTTGTACTTGAAGTCCACAAATGAGGTTGGGAACCCTGTCCCAACTCCCTTAAAGAAGGATGTTGATTGAAGATATAAATGGGTCATAGTGGGAGTCGATTGGGGGTAGGATATCCTGATAGATGGGTCGTGGAGGAAAGTCCCTTCTTCGTTTAATTTTTCAGGTGCCTTGCCCTCTTTTGCATTTCTTTTTCTTTTTCTTCTTTTCTTTTTCCCCTCTTTTTTGAAATGTACCTTTTCCTTTCATAGGAGGATGGTCTCACCTTACCGAGATTCATGAGGACTTCCTTCTTAGGCTAGCTCGAATAGGGAATCGGAGAGGAATGAATGAAGATTATAAAGGAGATGTTCTAAGCCTAGTGAGGTCAAATACCTCTAGATTGTTATAAACTAGTAACCCAAGTTTTCTCTATTCATGTAGATATATATGTTTGTAAATTGCTTATCAGCTGATTTAACATTTTCTGACCTTTATGCTTCTTCTTTGTAGCTTCAATATCTTTGAGAGAGATATCTTCAAGCGTTCCTCGTGGAAGGAAGGTTGATCCTCGCTTAGCTCTTCCTGCAGCAATCCTCAAGGATGCCTAGAGGAGGTTAAGGAAAATGTCTGGGCGGACGGGTTTAAAGCCAGCTTCTGGGAAAGTATTATTGTTCATGGGTTCTCTAGGAATGAAAAATTGAGGAGAGGAAGCTCCTGGAGTTCAAAATAAAGCTGCTGGAAAGAAGCAGAAACTTTCCCTGAAGAGTCTGAACGAAGAACTCGAGGAAGCAGGAGGGAGTCGTGCTCAAGTTCCTCCTTTAGGTGACATCTTAAATGGGATTTGTCACATAGATGGTTTCAAAAATGCTCTCACTCTGGATCCCCAGAATCTGTCAGATAAACTCTTGAATTCCACTGCTCTAGTAACCTCTTCTTCCTCTTTTTTTTGGTAGGCTTACCTTTTCTTTTTTTTATAATTCATGAACTGTAGGCTTTTATGTATTTTCACTTGATGGGTGAGTCACTTCGCTCTGCATTGGACTAGTGGGAGGCAGACCGTCAGAAAGCATTATCTTTGGAGAAGGAGATGAAAAAAATCGTCTAGAAAGATAAGGAAAAAACTGCCTTTGTGAGATTCTTGAAGAAAATTCATGCAGACATGGTGAAGACAATCAGAGGTCTTGAAGAATCAGTCAACGAGCTGACTGCTGCCAATGAAGTACTGGACAAGAATTACGATGCAGCTCTCTAGACCGAGTATTTTTTGGCACAATCGCATACAGCTGAACATGCTCTTGCAGAATGAGATTTACATTTGATCTGTGACTGGGACCGTGAGCCCATCTTGGGAAAAGTTAAAGGCAATGCTCTTACTAAGATTGTAGGTCCGAGTGGTGATGAAGGGGTTGATGATTCGGACATGGTTCCTAAAGGGAATAAGGAGGTTGTTGCTAAGTCTGCTGATGATTGGATCCTGGAAGATAAAGAATAAAGATATTGACTGTTTTGTTGCCTTTCCTTTTTTTTTTTAACACTGTTGTTTTTCTTTTGTTGGATGACTGTATAAGTATATTTTTGTTGCTAAGCATGGAGCTTGGCTTTTGCTTTCGTATAACTTTATGGACTGTTGATGTTGCCATTTGTTTTAGTCTTTATTTAATGCATGCTATTGACCTCACTTTTGCTCTTGATATGTTTAAATTTGCTAGGAGAATCTTTGTGCATGTTGTAGATAAAATTCTGCTCATTATATGCTTACTTCTGCTGGAAAGAATGTTCTGCGCGATATTGTGAACAAATCAGATGTTTGAGTAGGTATGCGCGGGATAAGCTGCTTTCTGCATTGCTTTTCGAGGATCTGATAGAAAGCACGCTTCCATGAATTATCGTAAACACATTGGTTAGGTTGATAGTGGAAGTTCGATCTTCATCTTCGTCATGCAAGATTTTTGAGATGCTTTCAAGCTTATCATAGACAAATTTGCCAAGTAGATAGCCGAAGCTGATCTTCATCCCAGACATAAAGGATTCTTGAGATGTCTTCCAGCTTATCATAGATAGTTTGCCAATTTGATAGCTGAGGTTGGTCTTCATCCTGGACATATAGGATTCTTGAGATGTCTTCTTACTTATCATAGACAATCTTGAATATATAAGATTTTTAAGATGTCTTCCAGCCTATCATAGACAGTTTGCCAATTTGATAGCTGAGGCTGGTCTTCATCCTAGACATACAAGATTTGATTTTAGTCCTAAGTATATAGGACTGTCTTCGGTATATAGAACTTTCCTCGGAATACAGGAATTAGTTTGCCCACTTAGGATGCTTGTCAATATGTAAGCTCATCTTTACGAAATTTCATCTTCGGAGGAATTAAAAGGCTTAACCTAAAAAAAAGGTTCTTTCCGAACAAGCATTTTAGGGGATTTATAAATTTTAATACGATGATATTATTGATGAATCATAAAACATCATTTTTATGGAGATAACATCTGGCAGCTGAATTCATGCTTTCATTGTATTTCAAACATATATACAGAAGGAAAGATGCTACTTGTCAGTACAGACTTCTTAGAAAGGAAAAAATAAAATAGGCATATATGTATTTTGTCAAATTCTGAGCATGGAGCTTCAAATGTGTTAGGATTATGCTCGATAGCAAGAGTGTAATAGTGTATTTGACAATATTTATCATATTAATAAAGAGATTTCTATTTTAACAAATCTTATAGCATTTATAGTTTATTTATTATAATTGTCAAAAGTAAATAATCATAAGGTCAAGAGACTATGAGAAGTAAAGAATTGTTCGTATATCTGGATATATATGAGGTAGATGCAATTCTTTAGTTAGTCTCGAACAACATTCACAACTTAAAATAAAGGTTAGACGTCTTTACCTTGTTAAAATTGTAGATTCTTTTGTTAGCATTTGAGCGGAATCAAATGTGATATGATGAGTCTAAAATCATCAAAGTGCAGTGTCTTTTGACAAAAAAATGTAGTGAACTAGGTGTATTGAATAGGATCAATAAAGAAAACTTTGTCCGCAACCGTCAGTGGATAAAAGTATTCTCTCGAGACAATCAGAGAGTCGATTTTAATCCCGAGATAAATGATGGACTTATTGTTGCAAGCGTTATCATTTGAGCTATCAATGAGTATGATTATATCTCATAGTCTATTCTCGATAGTTTTGTGGTATTAACTTGTTAATCGATAGAGGACTTCATTTATAGTTATGGACATCGTGACTGTATATAGCAAATATTAGTACAATACCATCATATGGATGTTTTGAGGTATTGGATATTAAATCTTTATGTAGAGTTTTCAATAGTGACTATTGAAACATAGCTTCTGGACAAGGCAAAATAACCAAGTTTGAAAATATGGTCATATAGGTAAATATGGTAACTTGGAGAGCTATAGGCGGTCTATGAGGTCTTAGCGATTACTGGTATTTTTCATGAGGATACACTTTCTCCATTTAGATTGTGTAGGGTGCAAATGAGTACAATAACTTATTCTATCTTTATTTAAGAGTTCAATTTTAGCTCTTTAGTGGAATGAACTAAAATTAATAGATCGGACCTAAGTGAATCATTTGTTGATTGTGATTAGGTTGTGTCTATTGGAGCTTAAATTTAGATAGCCCGCTAGGATTCTCAATCTATACGAATTTGAATGGATCACTTGTTATATTCTACCAGACCATTTATTTGGTCTATCTTATAATTGTTTTTAGAATTTTTTCCAAAAAGGTTTGAGAGGTACAGTCTTGTGTTTGATCAATACACGCGGTAACTCGTCAAAGTACCTTAAATGGGCGGCCAAGGGTGTGTGATCCCTTGGGCGGCCCAAATGGGATGTTTTTAACGTTTTATAAATTATTAATAATATAATTAGCACATTTAATATAAATAGGCTGTTGAAATATATTAATATATTTACTAAGGCATGTGGACTTGTTTCTTTTTGTAACAATAGATATAGTTCATATGTGGACTTGTTATGATAGTCCAATGGGCAATGGGATTAATAAAATGGAAAACAAAGTTTGGTCCATGTTTAGAAGGCTTGGGCGGCATTAGCAAATTACTTTGTTTTATTTTATTATTTAATTAAATGAAAATTAATTAATTGTTTAATTAAAAATCAAAAATATTTCTTTACTAGGAATTAGATTCCTAGTTTCATACTATTGGTGATTGTATGATAAGTATCAAAGACCTTATTTGATAAGGTGATAAATAATTAGAATTACTTATCAAATCAAATTAGGAATATATTTGATATTTATCAAAACTCTAAAGTTGACTTTTAAGTCACTTTTAGGAAGTTTTGATAAGTCACTAATTCTCAATTATTCATTAATAAATAATTGGATAATGTTTTTTAGAATTGGGATATGATTGAACTTTAACTTGATAGGGTTTTTAGTGAAACACAAATCCTCTGACCATAGGGAGAATTCGGCCACCATAAGAAGCAAGCAAGAGGAGTTCAACCACTTGATTTTTTTTTTTTTTGAGTTTTTGTGAGCTTTTGGAAGCCAAGAAAAAACCGCCCATCTCTAAGGAAAAAGTGTGAGAATTCGCCCGAGAGAAAAGAGCAAGAACATCTAAGTTCGATAGGGCACTACTAGTCTTTACACCAAAAGGCTTTGAGCACATAATTCACGGCTGTTAGCAAGAACGTGAAGGATTAGAAGATCTTGTGGTTCAATCTCGTTGCAACATCAAAATTCACGGTTTAAAAAGGTACGATACCTTTTATTATATATATTTAATTAATTGAGGGTTAAGTTCTGCTCTTTCAAAGGAAAATTTTTAAAACGTATCAAACCTACTTTTGACGCTTTTGCCACGCTGGTTTTTCTACAATTGGTATTAGAGTCAGGTTGTACCCTTGATTAATTAAACGTATATACGTGGATCATTTTCTTTCTATTGTGTTTGGATATATGCATGTTTTAGAAAGAGATAATACTCCAGGTATTCGCATATATATTAACATTGGAATGTATGAATAAATATATATATGTTTTATAAAGGGTGGTCTATTATCACCATAATTTCCTTCTTGATAGTTGCTAAGTTTTTTTTTTTTTTATATATATAAAAACTACTATTATTCATTCGAGTTTCGAAAACACGAAGGATTGAAGAATTCGAAGAAGAAAAAGAAACAACAGAAAATCCAGAACAGCCCGTGTGCACCAAGACAGCAAGCGTGCGCGACCAAGCGCAGCTACGCTTGTTGCGGTGTTCAGCGTGTGGCCCTTCCTGGGCTGTGCGTGCATGCTGCCCTTCAGGGGCTGTGTGCACTCACGGCCTTACTAGGGTTGGGCAAGGCGCGCGTAGCCTACCCAAGGCTGTGCGCGAATATGGCCCAACAAGGGCTGTGCATGAGCGCGGCTTGCCAAAAGGTTGGGCGCAAACGCGCGCCCCATAGGCAGCAGCGCATGCGGGGGCTCAATTTACATAAAAACATCTCTTACTTATTGGGCACGGAATCAACTGAATCTAATCATAAAAGAGTAAAACTATCAAAAGATGAAACCTACCTATGGCATTTGTGCCTAGGTTATATTAACCTGATAGGATTAAAAGATTGGTTAGTGATCGACCATTGAGTGACTTAAAGGTTGATGCTACCAACTTGTGAATCTTGTCTGGAAGGTAAAATGACCAAGAGCTCATTCTCGACCAAACGCACACAAGTCACTAAATGTTTAGGAATGATACACACTGGTGTATATGGTCCTATGAGCATTCAAGTAAGAGGTGGATATGAGTACTTCATCACCTTCATGGATGATTACTCGAGATTTGCTATGTGTATCTCATGGATCACAAGTCTGACGCTTTTGACATGTTCAAAGCATTCAAAGTTGAAGTAGAAAATCAGCTTGAGAAACATATATAAATTTTGAGATCTGATCGTGGTGGAGAATATCTATCAGGTGAGTTTTAGCAATATCTTAATGATAGTGGGATAATTTCTCAGTTTTCTTGACCAGGAACACCTCAACAGAATGGGGTGGCAGAAAGGAGAAATAGAACTCTTTTGGATATGGTTAGATCGATGTTAAGTTATTCGATGCTTCCTAATTATTTTTGGGGATATGCTCTGCAAACTGTGATGTACATTCTAAACGATGTACTATCTAAGTCGGTTCCTAAAACACCGCATGAGTTGTGAACTGGGCGAAAACCTAGCTTAAAACACTTAAGGATATTTGGATGTCTTGCGCACGCGTTAAAAGGAAAGATAGAAAAGATGGAGTCCCGTTTAGAAACATGCATATTTGTAGGGTATCCAAAAGGAACTAAAAGATATTATTTCTATAGTCCTTCAAATCTTAAAGCATTCGTTTCTACGAATGCTGAATTTTTGGAAAAGGACTATATGAATGATTTTGTGCCTAAAAGTATAATTGTCCTGAATGAGCTTTCAGGAGATACAACACCACATGAGGTTTCATGACCTAGCCCAATTGTAAATTCCACACTATCATAAGATCAACAACCTACCATTCCTCGTCGCAGTGAGAGGATTAATAGACAACTCGAGAGATATATCAGTTTAGGAGAATATGTAGAGAATCTCCCGAATGACGATGATCCCTACACATACAAGGAAGCTGTGGAGGATGTTGATTGTCACCATTGGCAAAAGGCAATGCAATCTGAGACTGAATCTATGTTTACGAACAAAGTCTGGTCTCTTGTAGACTTGCCTAAAAGGATAAAACTCATAGGGTGCAAATGGGTATACAAGAGGAAAAGAGGTATGTATGGTAAGGTGGAAACTTTTAAAGCTAGATTGGTAGCTAAATGACAGGCTCCTAATCTACTATCTCCGATTAGGTAACCTGCTGGCACTCCACAGCAGCTTCCCAATCGAGGCTTACCTCGCTGAAAGGCTTCCGTAAAGTTAAGCCGTTTCTTAACTTGGAAATCTGAGTAGGAAAATTTTTTTTTTTATACAAAACTATTTTATAAAAATTTAGGCAGAGTCTCCTCTGTTTTTCTAAGATTACCAAATCTTAGAGACCTGCATAAAAACTTTAACACTTCTATAAAATTCCAAATCTCGACTACTATGGACCTCTGGTCCATCTCAACAAATCACATCTCAAACAATTTAAATACTTATATACTTAAAAACAATATCAAAATACAACTTAACAATTTAAAATATTATATATGCTTGTAAAATAGTCACAGCATCCTCTTACTGGTCTCGCTGGCCTACGGTGTCCCTGCAATGTATACACCTGTACCTGTACCTGTACCTGGGAGGTTGATTTAAAAACATAAAACTATAAAGAGCTAAAGGAGCTCAGTGAGTGTTATTAGTTTCTAAATAAACTTTAATTCTTTTTCTATTAACCTCCCTGAAATCTGAAAAGAATATAAATCTGTTTCTAATAAATTAATTTGAGAAGATAACTGAAATTTATTTTCTGAAAACTGGTCTGAAATCTATACAGAAAACTATTCTGAAATCTAATTTCTGAAAACTGGAAAACTGATTTAATACTTTCTTATTTATTTCTGGAAACTGAAAAGCTAATATGATATTCTTTTCTGAAAACTAAAATACTGAGATAATGTACTTTTTTGAAAACTGAAAAGCTAAGAGAATATACTTTATTAAAAATAATTTTCTGATGAAACCTCACTGATTAAAATTTTCTAATAATATAGTTTTCTGATAATACTCTTCTAATAAAATGCTTTTCTGATAATAAACTTTTCTAAAAACTTATTCTGATAAAACCTTTCTGATACTGCTTTTCTGATAAAACTTTTCTGATAAAGCTCATGAAACCCATCTCTGATAACTGATACTCCATAGGACGACTCAACTGGCGCCGTACCATATGGAGGGTGTCACCAGACAACTAATCTGGCGCCACACTGGTGACTTCTGTTATTCTGATAAAAGACATCTCACTGTCTATGAGGTGGAATTCTGCATCGCCTGCATATAGAGAGACAACATCCCAATGTGTGGACGACTGACAAACTCGACAGACTCAACCCCCTTGGAGTTAGCGGACTGTCCCCCCTTAACTTGCCACATACAATTGAGATGTACCGGCCGGGTTTACTTCTGATAAATTCTGATAATTCTGATAAGTTCTGATAATTCTGATAAATTCTGATAAGTTCTGATAATTCTGATAATTCTGATAATAAATGGGTATCCATGGTTTGAAAACTTTTTTCTTTACTTTTGAAAACTAGCTTTTAATAAAAAAAAATATAATATATACATCAAACATATTTCTTTAAATGAATATAAATTCTAAATTTCTGAGATATAAAAATACTTCAATTAAAATATATTGGAGCATAAATTCCATTTAAATGATGAACCACATATAAGTAAATAAATGTGTATATAAAATCACAAATAATTAAATTAACCTTGGAAACATAGCAAAATATATTTCAACTAAAAGTATGATTTTACTTAAAATAGTTTAACGCTCACTTGTTTCTAGTTTTCTCTAACCTTAGTGCTCTGGTTCCTTCGTCTCATCACATTTTTGGTCTTTCCGTATAATTTCATTTTCTCCCATACTAAGGAGATTTCTCCCTAAAATAAAATAATATATTTCGAATCAATAAATATAAATACTACAGTTCACTCAAAAGCTCAATTAACACGTTCTACGCTTTATTCTTCAATTTCTTATATTCTAATAAAATCGATTACATTTAATTTGCTAAAAATCATATCTTTATAATTATATATACCTTGAATCATTCAATTTCTCTAAATTCGAATCTCACACAACACAATCCAATACATTTTCTTGGATTTCTAAATATCAATTTGTATTAATTCATGCAAATACAATTTCTAATACTTAATTATCCAATAATTGAAATCTCTACACTATCAACATTCGATTTCTACACAAATTTTCATTCTAATCTTCATCAATTTAATATAAATAAATTTCTTTCACTTAACAATATCAAATTCAACTTAATTAAACTCAACTAAACTAATTATAGCTTCAATTTCGAATTTAATTTCAAAAATTCTCAAAATTAATGATCAATTTTATTCTAAACGATGTCTACAACTCTTTTCAACCACCAAACACAACATCACAACAAAAGTCATAATACAAGTCACTAATTTAAGAATCATTTTGATTTCTTACTTAACGATTCTAAATTCACATCACCAATTAACTCAAAAACACTCAAATTACTCAATTAATATCCCAATTAACTAATTTAAACTCAAAATCATCAAATCCCCAAAATTTAACTTACTAATTTTCTTGATTTTCATTCTAATCAACTCCAATTAAATTAATTTCAATTAAAACACTACCAAATACTCTAATCAAATACTAAAATCACAAAACCCATAATCTTTTCATTTCTAGAAATCCAATTTCACTTTAAACTCAACAATCAATTTCAAACATTCAATTCAATTCTCAATAAATCTCAAAAATCAATTCAATTTCATTTTATACTCAACAATCAAAACTCCAACACAATTTAATTTCATCAAATTCAAACAATTTAACTTCCTCACACTTACCCAAGGTTCCTAGACTCCTCTTCTTCTTCTCCTTGGCTTGACCGAATTTCCTCCTCCTCTTTCTCTTTTCTTTCTTTCTTTCTTCTTCCTTTCTCTCTCTCGGCCACTGCTCTTTTCCTGTACAGTTTCTGCCCTCTTCTTCAGCTGCTGTCACTTCTTCTTTCTTTCTTCCTTGCTTGACTAGCCACTTCACTCTTCTTCCCTTCCTCTCCTCTTTTTCTTTCTTCTTCTCTTCTGCCAATCCCATGCTCTGTTTTTCTTCTCCCTTTTTATGAAGCTTCTTCTTCTTTTCTTCTTCACCGCTACTCTTCCTTGGCTGATCTCCCTTCTTCTTCTTCTCCTTCCTTCCTTCTCCGGTCACTATTCTCTCTTCTCTCTCTCTTTCTTTTCTTTCTTCTCTCATTCTTTCTCACGATTTCTCGATTCTTCTTCTCTATTTTCTGTTTTATTTTTGCTTCTCTTCCTCTTGTTTTTTTTTCTGATTCATTTGTGTGTGTGTGTCTATATATATATATATATATATTATTTTATTTTATTTTATATTACTTATCTCAAATTTAAATTTGCCACTTTTCATTTTAAAATTATAATGTAACCACAAATTGAAAACTAATTACATATACTTGTCCAATAACACTTTAATTGTCAATTTAATCCATAACAATCCCTTAACTCTGTTACACAAAAATCTATTTCAATTTACTTTTCCATCAATTAATTAAATCACAACCTCATATGTAAAAATATATTTTGACTTCCAATAAATATTCTCAATACTCCAATTTATGGAAATCCTTACTATGTTCTCTAAAACTCATAATTTAAATTTCTTATATACTTTATGAAATTTTATTAATCATCTGAAACCATTCCAGATATTTTCCAAGTCTCTGATACACTTTTTCGAACATCTCAGGATCTATTAAATAAATTCCACTATAGTACTATACAATCAATTTTGGAAAAATATATTACAATATATGTACATGTACAGTACCTATTATTGGAAGGGTGTATTACACTAAAGATTAGACACATAAGGAAGGTATCGATTACGAGGAAACCTTCTCTCCTGTAGCCATTGATAGCTTCATTTCTTGATAAAAAATGGGCCTTCATTAGTACCTTTCTTTACCTGCTTTTATCCCGTTCGCGGATATTTATCGGATGTTTTGATGTTTTTCTTTAGTGTGCAAGTTTAGGGACTCAAGTGATGATTTTATATATTTTTGGGAAAAAAAGTGTAACTTCAGTAACTTGGTGGAAGGGCCTCGATGAAAGAATATCAAAGTTTTGGGGCCAAACTGTAAATTTAGAAAGTTAACCCCAACCATTAGTGAAACGGTGCATTTTGCACCAAAGGAATCAGCCTTTAGTGGAACGTCACCATTTTGGCACCAAAGAGTTGGTCCAAAATGACGTCGTTTTGGTGTTGAGAAGAGAAAAAATAAAAGAATGCAGGAGCGTGCATGGCGAGCACACAACGCGACCCCCGCTCGCTCGCGTTCCTTGTCGTGGTGAAGAAGACCAGCCCAGGCATTAAGTAGCGCGAGGATGACCGCGACCACCCCAGCTCGCGGTGCAGAAGAGGAAAGGCAGTAGTGTGCAGCACGAAGAGCAGCGCGACCCAACAGCTAGCAGTCCAGCTCGTGGTAAAGAAATGTAGCATCCAGCAGTGAGCATGGCGAGCTCAAGCACGACCATCCCAGCTCGTGGTACAGCTCACGGTGCAAAAGCTCTAGGCAGACCAGTAGGCACCGTGACCAAGCGGCGCGACCGCTGGTCGCGGTGATAATCACGACGAAGGAAATCAGCAGCCTAACTTGCTGCTATAAGAAGAAAAAGCTGCAGCTCGAGAAGAAGGAGGAGAGCTCATGCAAAGGCAGTCCCAGCAGCTCCCAAGTTGCTCCAGGGGTGATCCTTCATCCTTCTTGCTCCTCCAAAACACAACCCAACATCATAAAACACCAAAACAATCCCTAGTTCGTGAGTGTTCATCGAAGAAGACGAAGATCGAAAGCGGAGAAGTTCCAACCAGACCAAAGCGGGATTTCGATTCTTTAGAGCTTCAATGGGTTGTATTTCATCTTATTAATCTTCCTTTGATTGTTCATTTATGATTATGAGTTGTTAGAATTATTGTTAGGTGATTTACGGAACTATGAACGGATTTGGATTTTATTGTTTGTGAATATATTTCATGATTTATTTCATGATATTAATTTTGATTATGTCATGATATATTTTTCTTAATAATAATCAATATGTTTTCCATATCCGGAATTGGAACCGTGTGACCACCTCGCATTATTCTCCATTTAATCTGTCTCGCTTTACTTTAATTGTTTTAGTTAATTTAATTTAGTTTAATTATTGTAAACCATGAGTATGAACTAAACTTGTAAGTTGGGGTTTTGATGGATCCTATTCTGTAATGATTGAATGAATTGATTGTTTAGTTTGTTGTGGTTAATTGTTGTGTTGTTGAGTGGTATTATTGTGCTTAATACTTTTGAATGTGAAGGCCTGCATTTAGATGATAAATTGGTTGTGTGCTATGTACCGAGGGGAGACACTCACAACGTGCTCGATATAATATCCACCACAAGTAGAATTAGATAGAGATATACTAATTTGCTTGTGTGATCACATAGGGTGTTTATTGTGACTAATGCATTCTCATGTAGTTGGATATACCATCGAGAGATAGGATATTAGTGTATGTGGAATAGGTCCGATTTACCTCGAGAGGGGATTTTGGATAATCTAGATGAACACGGTCATCATCATGAATAATTAAACTACAACAATGTGCTTTCATGAAACTCAATTGGATGGATTAGGTGAATTCAAATACCCTAACTAATCTCTCATATTGGTTGTTTGCTTATTTTTATGTCTTTTATATTGTTATCTTTTAATTCGTTCTTTTAAACCTTTCGATTATCCAAATAGAAATAGGCTAAGTTAATTTTAGTATCAGCGCCTAAATATCCTTGTGGAGACGATAATTTACTCATCATTTTATTACTTGTGCTGACCCCGTATACTTGCGGGTACAAAAAAGGCGTGTCAGCCATGCTTAAATCTATTAGAATACTCTTATCTATTGCGGCATCTCTAGACCTAGAGATTTGTTAAATGGACGTCAAGACAACTTTCATTGACAGAAGTCTTGATAAATCCCTCTCGGCCACTGCACTTTTCCTGCACAGTTTCTGCCCTCTTCTTCAGTTGCTGTCACTTCCTCTTTCTTTCTTCCTTGCTTGACCGGGCACTTCACTCTTCTTCCCTTCCTCTCCTCTTTTTCTTTCTTCTTCTCTTCTGCCGGTCCCATGCTCTGTTTTTCTTCTCCCTTTTTCTGCAGCTTCTTCTTCTTTTCTTCTTCACCGCTGCTCTTTGTTGGCCGATCTCCCTTCTTGTTCTTCTCGTTCCTTCCTTCTCCGGCCACTATTCTCTCTTCTCTCTCTCTCTCTCTTTCTTTTCTTTCTTCTCTCCTTCTTTCTCACGATTTCTCGATTCTTCTTCTCTGTTTTCTATTTTATTTTTGCTTCTCTTCCTCTTGTTTTTTTTTTCTGATTCATTTGTATATATATATATATATATATATATATATATATATATATATATATATATTATTTTATTTTATTTTATATTACTTATCTCTAATTGAAATTTGCCCATTTTCATTTTAAAAATTATAATGTAACCACAAATTGAAAACTAATTGCATATACTTGTCCAATAACACTTTAATTGTCAATTTAATCCATAACAATCTCTTAACTCTTTTCCACAAAAATCTATTTCAATTTACTTTTCCATCAATTAATTAAATCACAACCTCATATGTAAAAATATATTTTGACTTCTAATAAATATTCTCAATACTCCAATTTATGGAAATCCTTACTATGTTCTCCAAAACTCATAATTTAAATTTCTTATATACTTTTTGGAACCTTATTAATCATCTGAAACCATTCCAGATATTTTTCAAGTTTCTGATACTCTTTTCCGAACATCTCAGGATCTATTCAACAAATTCCACTATAGTACTATACAATCAATTCTGGAAAAATATATTACAATATATGTACATGTACAGTACCTATTATTGGGAGGGTGTATTACACTAAAGATTATACACAGAAGAAAGTTATCGATTACGAGGAATCTCTCCTGTAGCCATGCTTAAAGCCATTAGAATACTCTTATTTATTGCGGCATCTCTAGACCTAGAGATTTGGTAAATGGACGTCAAGACAACTTTCATTGACAGAAGTCTTGATAACTCCCTCTCGGCCACTGCTCTTTTCCTGCACAGTTTCTGCCCTCTTCTTCAACTGTTGTCACTTCCTCTTTCTTTCTTCTTTGCTTGACCAGCCACTTCACTCTTCTTCCCTTCCTCTCCTCTTTTTCTTTCTTCTTCTCTTCTGCCGGTCCCGTCCTCTGTTTTTCTTCTCCCTTTTTCTGCAACTTCTTCTTCTTTTCTTCTTCACCGCTGCTCTTCCTTGGCCGATCTCCCTTCTTCTCCTTCTCCTTCCTTCCTTTGCCGGTCGCTATTTTCTCTTCTTTCTCTCTCTTTTTTTTCTTTCTTCTCTCTTTCTTTCTCACGATTTCTCAATTCTTCTTCTCTGTTTTCTGTTTTATTTTTACATATCTTCCTCTTGTTTTTTTTTTTTCTGATTCATTTGTGTGTATATATATATATATATTATATTATTTTATTTTATAACACTTATCTCTAATTGAAATTTTCCCCTTTCATTTTAAAAATTATAATGTAACCACAAATTGAAAACTAATTACATATACTTATCTAATAACACTTTAATTGTCTTTTTAATCCATAACAATCCCTTGACTCTTTTCCACAAAAATCTATTTCAATTTACTTTTCCATCAATTAATTAAATCACAACCTCATATGTAAAAATATATTTTGACGTCCAATAAATATTCTCATTACTCCAATTTATGGAAATCCTTACTATGTTCTCCAAAACTCATAATTTAAATTTCTTATATACTTTATGGAACCTTATTAATCATCTGAAACCATTCCAGATATTTTCCATGTCTCTGATACCCTTTTTCGAACATCTCAGGATCTATTCAATAAATTCCACTATAATACAATACAATCAATTTTGGAAAAATATATTACAATATATGTACATGTACAGTACCTATTATTGGGAGGGTATATTACACTTGATTTTTTTTTTTTTTTTGAGTTTTTGTGAGTTTTTGGATGCCAAGAAAAAACCGCCCATCTCTAAGGAAAAAGTGTGAGAATTCGCCCGAGAGAAAAGAGAGCAAAAAGGTCTAAGTTCGATAGGGCACTACTAGTCTTTATACCAAAAGGCTTTGAGCACATAATCGAATTAGGATCACGCGAGTTTCAATCGAGAGATTGTGAATTCAAAAGTGATCGTGCATTCTTCGTTTTCTCATGAGGGTTTTGAGTGACTAAAAAAAGGAAAAGGTTTTTATTTCTCATCCTCAGGTACACAATTCAAAGAAAAGGAGCCCACACTCCTATGTGATCCATGTTCATGAAGGATTGGAAAATCTTGCGGTTCGATCTTGATGCAACCTCAAACTTCACGGTTGAAAAAGGTACGATACCTTTTATTATATATATTTAATTAATTGAGAGTTAAGTTCCGCTCTTTCAAAGGAAAATTTTTAAAACGTACCAAACCCACTTTTGATGCTTCTGCCTTGTTGTTTTTCCTAAAAAATGATTTATGGGTATAATTTCCTCAGTGGGTCTGCGTTCTTAGTGTGCTTGACTGGGTGTCCTTCTATATCTTCCTACTTGTATGTCTAGGTATGACAACTCTTTTAACCAAATAAGGTCCTTCCTAGTTTGCTCATAGTTCTCCTTCTCCTGATCGCCTTGTGTTAAGTTGCTCTTCTTAGCACCAAATCACACTCTTTAAATGCTCGTTTTTTCACATTTTTATCGTAATATTGAGTTATGCGCTGTTGATATACAACTTTCTTTTTTGCTGCTTTGTTTTGCTTTTCTTTCAGGATGTCTAGAGTGTTCCTTAGCATGTCATCTTTTTTTTTATGAGAGAAATAGCTCACTTGAAAGGATGACAGGGCTATTTCTGCTAGTAGTACAGCTTCTGCTCTAAAAGCTAAGGAGAAAGGTTTCTCTCCTATAGCTATTCTCTTTATTGTCTTGTAAGCCCATAGGATATGTGGAAGCTCGTTTGTCTAAATCCCTTTAGCATTATCTAATTTCTTCTTAATCAGCTTCTTTATAGTTTTGTTGGTAGATTCTACCAAACTATTGGCCTGAGGGTGTGCTGTTGAGGCAAAGCAATATTCGATTTTGTAGGTGTTACTGTTATCACATTGCGTTCCTAGGTTCGTATGATTACTCTTAAAGCTCCATACCTGTATACAATTATCTGGAGCAGAAAACTGGTGGTTTATGCCTCTATGGTTGAAACAAAGGATTTTGGTTCTACTCATTGTGTGAAGTAATCAATCACAATGATTGCATACCTTACTTGCCCTCTGGATATGGGAAGAGGTCCAATAAGGTCTACTCCCCATTGTGCAAAGGGTTATGATGCATTAATGGAGTTTAGGGATTTTAGAGGTTTGTAAATTAAATATGCCATCTTCTGACAAGCCTCGCATTCCCGAACCAACTTCTTCGCATCCTCATGCTTGGTAGGCCAAAAATATCCTATCACTAGTATTCTGTAGGCTAGTGAAGATCCTCTTGAATGATTCTCGTAATTTTCGATGCATAAATCATTCAGGATCCATTCTGCTTCTTCTGGATGCAAGTACTTGAGGAATGGTAGTGAGAAACCTTTTCGATACAAAACTCCTTCTATGACACAGAAACGTTCTGCTCTGTATTTGATTCTTCTGGCTTCTTTTTTGTCTTCTGGTAGCTTTTCTAGAAGAATATAATTAAGTATTGGATCCATCTAGGAAATTGATCTGTCGATGTGCATGGCCTCTCCCGGTTCTTAGATACTTGACGCTGCTACTACTTATATTGGGACCGCTTTGGTAATGCTTGCCCACTTCCAGAAGCTATTTTAGCCAAAGTGTCTGCACGACTATTCTGAGTGATGGGGATTTGCTTGACCGAGAAAACCTTAAAGTAACTTATGAGCTCTTTAACCTTTCTTAGATATGCAATCATGTTATCTCCTTTAGCTTGGAAGATGTCGTTCACCTGGTTAACCACTAGCAGTGAGTCGCTCAAGACTTGCAAACCTCTAGCTTTTAGCTCTTTAGCTATCCTCAGACTGGCTAGCAAAGCCTCTTATTCTGCCTCGTTGTTCAATGTCTTGAAGTTGAAACGCAAACAATGGTTGAATTCTACCTTTCCTGGATCTATCAGTATCAAACTATCTCTGTTGTCGTTTTAGTTTGAAGCTCTATCTACATATAACATCCAAGTCGGGACATCCTTGACGTGGTCTTCTTTGCTTTGTTGGTCATGGGAATTTACCAGGAGACAATTCATCTTTCTGTTGAGGCTTTTCTGTGTACTCCAAAATAAAATCAGCTACTGCTTGTCCTTTAACTGCACTTCGACCTTGATAACAGATATTAAGTGAGCTCTAGAGTTCATAGTATTAACCTCCCCGAAATATCAGGCTTCAGGAGAAATTATCGTAGAGGCTGATTGGTTATAACAGATATTTTGTGTGATTGAAAACAAGGACGCAGCTTCCTGGAAGATACTACTAGAGCAAATGCCAATTTTTCTAATCATGAGTAATTCTTTTCAGACTTAGTTAAGGACTTACTCACATAGTAGACTGGTCTCTACTAGTCCTCTCCTTCCTTGATCAATGCACTGATAGCTGCCTCTGATACTCTAGGTAAAGAAGTATCATATCTCCTGTATGCGGCTTTACCATCAAGGGTAGATTCATGAGGTAGGTTTTCAGCTTCTGGAAGACTTCTTCACTTTTCGTATCCCATATCATGTCTTTTTCCTTCTTGATAGCTTGGAAGAAAGGATAACATTTGTTTATTACTCTAGACACAAATCTTGCTAAAGCAGCCACATTTCCTATAAGACTTTGGACTTGCTTTACATTTTTGGGGGATGATAGATCCAGGATCACTTTTATCTTCTCCGGATTGGCCTCGATCCCTCTCTCATGCACAATGAACCCTAAGAACTTTCCTGCTAAAACTCTGAAAGCGCATTTCTCTGTATTTAACTTCATTTGATGCTGTCGTAAGATTTCAAACATTTCTTTCAGGTGATTGATATGATCCACCATACTAGATGACTTTGTGATCATATCATCCATATAAACCTCCATTGTCTTCCCTATTAAATCTTTAAAAACGAAATTCACCAACCTCTGGTAAGTTGCTTCGACATTCTCCAGATCAAATGGCAACACCTTGTAACAGTATAAGCCTTAATGAGTGATGAAGGCTGTTTTCTCCCGGTCGAAAGGATGCATTTTAATTTGGTTGTATCCGGAAAGCGTCCATCAAGCTTAAGAACTTATTCCCGAAAGTTGAATCTACGAGCTGATCAATCTTTAGGAGGGGAAAACTATCTTTAAGGCAGACTTTATTCCAATCTACAAAATCCATGCACTTGTTCTTTTAGGACTCCTTTTTCATCTTCCTCCTTCTAGACTTCTGAATGCTCCTCGTCTATTCCGACCTTCATTGTTTCTTCCTACATCAATACATTATTTTCTGTAGTTACATGCACACATTGTTTAAGAAGGACAGCAGGGTTGGTGGAAGTAGTGTAGCATTTTCTGGCAGTGTGTTGATCTCCGTGTATTACTTCTACACAATCTCCTACAGGGAACTTCAAAACATGGTGATAAATGGACAACATGTTCTTAGTTTGCACGAGGAAAGGTCTTCCTAGTATTATGTTGTAGGCGCTAGGAGTGTCAACTACCAGGAACTTTGTCAACCACTTAATTTGAGCAGGAGATTGTCCTAAAGTAACCGGAAAGATGATTGTCCCCATTGGAATCATAAAATCTCAAGTAAAACCATACAAAGGGGTGGGGCAACTATTCAGCATGACAGAGTCCAAGTTAAATTTTTCCAGAGCTTCTTTAAAAAGTATGTCGACGGAACTTCCTGTATCTACCATGACTCTTGCCACCAAACGATCTAACACCTGAAGGGTGATGACCATTGTGTCATCATGGGGTTGGATGACATCATAATTGTCTTCATCTACAAATACAATTAGAGCGACCCTTGGCTTTAGTGGTTCTTCGATGTGGACATTATAAAGGCTAGCTCCCAAAACTCTTCCTGGAATCATTTGTACATGATTCTTTTGAGATTTGTTAGAACATCCTGCCATGGTAGGTCCTCAATTTATGGTGTGTATCATCGACACTTCCTTCATTGGTTCTTTTCCTTTGTAAATTCGAGCCTGCTCATCCTTCCTTATATCTTCTTGGACCCTTCGTCCCATTTTAACTCCATCTCGCGCCTGCTGGATGAATTTAGTCAAAAGATCTCCTCGACTGAGACTTTCTATTTGATTCTGGAGATTGTAGCAATCTGAAGTGCTGTGATCGATGTCCTTGTGAAAGTCACAATATCTATACTTGTTTTTTTCTTTCTTGTGGGCTTCTTAATGGGCTAGATTTTCTCAACAGATCTTTTTCCTTGATGGCGAAAAATATGTTTTCTCTGAAAGTGTTTAAAGGTGTAAACCTGCCCTAAGTAAGAGATCGCCTTGAGGATGTTTTAGTGAAAACTTAATTCTGCTGGGGCCTCGAAGGAGGAGGTGGAAATTTATTTAGTGGAGGATTCAGCTGGTGGATGGGAAATCGTGGAGGTGAACAAGGATGTGGTCTTTCTAGAGGACGGGAAATGATGCGAGCTGGCCTTTCTATTCTATCTCTTCTAAAAAAGGTTTCTCTGTCTCTCTCTTGAGGTGCTCTACTTTTTCTTGTTACTTCTTAACTCTGTACTTCTCATCTTTCTCGATTTGCTTTAGTGCCCTTGTGTAAGCATCTTTATATATGGTTGGCTGCATCTCTTCAAATGATTCCCACAAGGGTCCTGTCCATAGGTTTCTCCAGAAATTTGAGTGAGTTTCTTGTTCAGTAAATACTCCCATTTCAATCACCTCATCATGATATCTTTTCACATAATCCTTCAGAGACTCTCCATTCTTCGCTTGATGTACTGTAAAAGTGATGGATCTTTTGGTGGGGATTTCACTCTTTGAAACTGCACGGAAAAATCTTTTGTTAGTTAAGAAAATGAGCTAACGCTTCCTCGAGGAAGTTTTCCAAACCAATTTTAAGTAGCTCCATCGAAAGTCGTAAAGAACATCCTGCATATAGCTTTCCCCGAGACGTTCTAAACCTCCATATGTTAGCAGTATGATTCCAGGTGGTTTAGTGGATTGCTCATCGCTGTGTATTTCTCTTGTGGCATTCTCATTTTTGGTGAAAGCGTTGCTACTTTTATCTCCTCAGTTAACGAGGCATTAAGTTCCCTGATGAGATCTTTCTCTTCATTTGTCTCTTTAGCTTTTCCTTTCTTGAGTTCCTCCAGCTCCTTCACAATCCTAGAAAACTGTTCCTCGACCTGATCTGTTGTTTTTCCTTCTGACTGCACCTCTTCACCATCCTCATCTTCTATGGCCTGTCTCCTGGTGCCCGAGGAACGTCTTTTACCCCCTCTACCGTGGTGTTTGGATATGTCTTTTGGCTCTGTGTGTCTGCTCCCGGTTCTAGATCTTTGAGGTTTTTCTTTCGTTGTTGTCCCTCTTGGAAGGTTTTGGTGGGGTCTCTATCAGAGATCGCAGCCTGACTGGTTCGCTAGCATGAGGTCTGGGCTTGACTCGACTACATATCAACGGATCTCGCTGAAGGAACCATTTTTCCGTTCTACTGGTTACGCAGCGGAAATAAGATTATAAAAATTTTATGCATATTGCAAAAACAATCTGTGACTAGTAAAGCTTTGGAACTATATTTTCGGAATAATAAAAATAATATATATTACATATATATATTTATTTTATATACAGAAAATCGTAATCAATGAAAGAAAAAAAATTAAGGAACATACTACCGTTGGAGGCTCCTTCGTATTTTTTTCTGCAGCTCATAGTTTGTACCACTACGTCTTCCTTGCTATATCCCGGCACCGGCAACTTGCGTGTGGGCACGTCACGTTGTCAGGATCAGTGAAGATGTTGAATGGAAAAAAGAGTTTGAGAGATACTGTATCTCTCCGGTCACTTTTCTTTTTTCTGTATCTCTTACGTAAAAAAAAACTTTGAACGTAAAACTCTTAGGTTCAGTTGTCTGTTAAATTAAAAACTCTTTTTAATATATTTATTTAAGTTATCAAATTAATAAAAACTCTTTTTATTAATTTATCAGTAACTTTTGAATTTAAACTTTTTAAATTCAATTTTATTTTATTTTATTTAATAAATGAGATAATCCTATTATCTCTTTATTCAAAATAAAAATAAAAATAAACTATTATCAGACTTTTGAATTTAAACTTTTTAAATTCAAATTTATTTTATTTTATTTAATAAATGAGATAATCATATTATCTCTATATTCAAAAAATAAAAAATAAAATATTATCGGACTTTTGAATTTAAACTTTTTAAATTCAAATTTATTTTATTTTATTTAATAAATGAGATAATTCTATTATCTCACTATTCAAAATAAAATATCAACTATCACTCTCCTCTTAGGACTAATTACATAGTTAAATAATCTTATTATTTAATTGTTATAATTGCCATTATTTAATTAATTGAATAATCACATCACTTAATTAACTCCTGACACGTGTCACTTTTGCAACACTATTAATTGGACCATCCAATTAATTATACGTGACCCTTGTTACCTAAATGGATCTGGCTAGCAAGGGGACCTAATGGACCCACAGTATTTTGAGCTCCGATAATCCTCAGAATCATTAATTGAACTCTTTAATTAATATTCCTTGATTATCAACTCCGGTATTATTCCATTAAAAATCCGAAGCTGCATTCTCTCAATTGCGGATGCTTTTACATAGACCGATATCACTCGGTGTCCATCGATATAGCTATTACATATGGTGTGACCCTCCACAGTAGTTCATAATTAGAGCTAGGTCATAATATTCGTTATACCCCTCTAATTATATATATATATATATATATATCCTTTAAGCACTGTTGATTCTCTAATGAACAATAAATCCTGTTTCCTCACGGAATCAGGAGAGCGCTCATATTGTTCAAGCCCCGAATCAACTCTTAAGGGAACTACTCTCTACTCCTCACAAGAAGGAGTGGATTCCACTATTGTGTGCAAACTTTCCCAGCCACAAGTCAAATCGCAATCCCAACATACGGAGAATATTGATGGAGAATAATCATCCGACCTCACCTATGGTATATCAAAGATCACGATCTAATCTAAAGGAGTAGATAAGATACTCAGGATTGAGATTACCCACACATAGCCATCATAAGTTGATGTATATGAATCTCATCGGTAAACGGATCTTGGGGAGAGATTCATATAGATTATGCCCAGTCCTATATGATCACATCATACAAGGTGCCTCCATTCCTATATCTCCATATGAATGATTTAGGATAGAATCATCGTACAATACAGAATGGACCGCAGCTATAGATTAACTACAAATAAAGTACCCGGCTTTATTTGCTATCTATGGACTCTTTAGATTGCACATCTCTTACTCTATCCATTTGTATATGACAATTATATCTAGGATGTTATAATGCACAAGTTTATATAATATAAATGACACGATAAGAATGAATTGAACTCTTCTTTTATTTATTTATAAAAACCATTTACAAATTACATCTTTAGGGCAAAAACCCCAACAATCTCCCACTTGCACTAAAGCATATGAGGCATATGACGTAACCCTAGACCTTCTAGGTGACCCGTGAATACATTAGCCGGTAAGGTCTTCGTAAATGGATCAGCATGATTGTCTTGTGAGGCTATCTTGGTGACGATCACATCTCCTCTCTACACTATCTCTCTAATGAGATGATACTTCCTCTCTATATGCTTCCCTCTTTTATGGCTTCTTGGTTCTTTGGAATTAGCCACAGCACCACTGTTATCACAATAAAGTGTGATGGGCCTATCCATATCTGGAACAACTTCCAGATCACTCAAGAACTTGCGGAGCCAAACAGCCTCTTTAGTAGCTTCACAAGCGGCTACATATTCGACTTCCATGGTAGAGTTAGCAATGCAAGATTGCTTAATACTTCTCCACACAATGGCTCCACCACCCAGGGTGAAAACGGATCCAGACGTGGATTTCCTAGAATCCATGTCTGACTGAAAATCAGAATCTGTGTATTCTAATGGGATCAAATCTTGTCCGGAATACACGAGCATATAGTTTCTCGTTCTTCGAAGATACTTGAGAATGGTCTTGACTGCAACCTAATGATCTAATCCCGGGTTGGACTGTTATCTGCTGACTACTCCCACTGCATAGTAGATGTCCGGTCTCATGCATAACATAGCATACATGAGACTTCCTACTGCAGATGCAGAAGGCACATGTCTCATATCCTCAATTTCTTGAGGTGTCTTAGGAAATTGTTCCTTAGACAAGTGAACTCCATGCCTAGAAGGTAAATTACCTTTCTTGGAGTTCTGCATCGAAAATCGAATAAGAATCTTATCGATATATGATGCCTAAGACAGTGCTATGAGTTTGTTCTTACGATCCCTTATAAGTTGAATTCCTAGAACATAACTCGCCTCTCCCAAATCTTTCATTTGGAATTGGCTATCCAGCCAGCCCTTGACGTCAGACAACACTCCCACATCATTCCCAATAAATAGGATGTCGTGTACATATAGGACTAAGAAAACTATCTTTTTGTCAATGATGCGATTGTATACACAAGGCTCATCAATGTTTTACTCGAAGCCATAGGTTTTGATCACATCATCAAACCTTATGTTCTAAGATCTAGATGCTTGCTTAAGTCCATAAATAGACCTTTGCAGCTTGCAAACTTTTTGCTCTTGATCTGGGGACACGAATCCCTCTGGTTGCATCATATAGATGTTTTCGTCAAGATTGCCATTTAAAAATGCAGTCTTGACGTCCATTTGCCAAATTTCATAATCGAAATAGGTTGCAATGGATAAGAGAATCCGAATAGACTTAAACATGGCAACTGGCGAGAAGGTCTCTTCATAATCGACCCCCTCTTTTTGGGTATAACCCTTAGCCACTATCCTTGCCTTGAAGGTCTCTACCTTCCCGTCTACTCCTCTCTTTCTCTTGTAGATCCACTTACACCCAATGGGTTTTACCCCATCCGGTAAGTCTATAATATCCCAGACTGAGTTAGAGTATATAGACTCCATTTCAAGATTCATGACTTTGAGTCATTCCTCTTTATCAGAATCTTTCATTGCATTCTTAAATAACAATGGGTCATCCACACTATCAGTAGAAACAACATCTTGTCTCTCACCTAAATAGCGTTCAGGTTGTATCACAACCCTCCCACTGCATCTAGGTGGTAGTGTATCCCGATTAGGAATCATCTGACTCTCAGATGTTTGTAGATCAACAACTCTTGTTGATGGAGTGCTGGTCTCACCACGCTCCAGTTCATTTAACACAATCTTGGATCGAGGCATATGGTCACTAATATAGTTGTCCTCAAGAAACATTGCATTTGTCGATACAAACACTTTGTTATCTTCAGGACTATAGAAATATCCGCCTCTGGTCTCTTTGGAGTATCCTACAAACAGGCAGACTGTAGATTTGGAGTCTAGCTTTCCACTTATGTTCTTCAGCACGTGTGCTGGACACCTTCATATGCGAAAATGTCGCAAACTAACTTTAAGATCATTCCACAACTCTAGGGGAGTCATAGGAACAGATTTGGATGGCACTACATTCAAAATGTATGCCGCTATTTGTAACGCATATCCCCAGAAGAAATTTGGTAATGATGAGAAACTAATCATAGATCTCACCATTTCCATTAGGGTTCTATTTCTCCCCTTCGCTACACCATTTTGCTAAGGTGTACCCGGAGCTGTGAGTTGGGATACTATCCCATGCTCGACCATAAAGTCTTTAAACTCTTAGTCAAGGTACTCACCCCTACGATCCAATCGTAGAGACTTGATAGTCTTACCTAACTGATTCTCAACTTCAGCTCGGAATTCTTTGAACTTTTCAAAAGTTTCCGACTTACGTTGCATCAGGTAGACATATCCGTATCTAGAGTAGTCATCTATAAAGGTGACATAATACTCATAACCACCCCTGGCTTTAACATTCATCGATTTGCAGACATCAGTATGTATAAGCTCTAGTGGCTCTTTAGCTCTAAGGCCTTTTCCAGTAAAAGTTCTCTTAGTCATCTTACCTTCTAAACAGGATTCACAGACAGGTAAGGTGCTAACCTTTAACTCGCTTAAAGGTACGCTTTTTACTAGTCTGTATATCAGGTCAAGGTTAATATGACCAAGCCTTAGATGCCAGAGATACGTGTCATTATCTGGAGAAATCTTATGTCGTTTGGTTTTAGGTTTTTCAACATTAAACAATTCGGTGTTGAGCAGTGTTGTATGTATTAATAGCCTTAACACATACAAATTGTTTTCATTAATTCCTGAACAAATATTTAGACCATTCTTTGAAATAATAACATATTTACTATTAAAAGAAACAGAATATAATTGTTCTAACAATTTAGAAACGAAAATTAAATTCCGTGTAAATCCAGGAATATAATAAACATTGTTCAAAAGTAAAAATTTAGTATTATTACAAAAATTCAATTTTATTGAACCCACTGCTCGAGCCGACACAACATCCCCTGACCCCACAAGCATCGAGAAGGCTCCCTCCTCTAGCTGTGTCCAAGAATCAATCCACTGCAAAGAAGAACAAACATGGTTAATGGCCCCCGAATCAACTATCCAGGGCGAAAAATCATCTTCCACTAAACAAGATTCAAGAACTAGTAAATCATATTTACCTTTCTGCTTTTTCTTCTTGGCTACCTCCTCTAGGTACTGAGGACAGTTCCTCTTCCAGTGCCCGACCTTGTTACAATGGAAACATTTTCCCTTGTCTTTGTCGGTAGAGGTGCCCTTCTTTTTGCCTTGGGCTTGGGCTTACCTTTAGCCTTCCCAGCAGACCTCTTCCTCTTCTTATTTCTAGAGGATAAAGATGGTTCGGCAACATTTGCCTTACCGGTCTTCACCTTACTATCCTTAGTCGAGGCCTCGAAGGTGGCGAGCTCATTGAGCAACTGAGTGAGACTGAACTGTAACTTGTTTATCCCGTAGTTGCTCTTAAACTGATCGAAACTCTTCGGAAGAGTTGTCAGTATGATACTCACTTGGCTAGGTTCATCAATAGCCCCGCCATTGATTTTTGACGTGTTGAAGTAGGACATCATGGTCAGGACATGTTCCAGAACAGATGTACCTTCCTCCATGCGAATTAGCATAGTGGCACGAACAGCTTCAAGGCGCTTTTGCTCTGAAGGTTACCCGAACATAGCTTGCAATGACTCCATGATTTCGAATGCTGTAGTCATTGCTTCGTGCTTTGTGACAAGCACTTCTGTCATAGAAGCTAACAGTTATGTACGAGCTTTTTCATCAGATGAGATCCATCGCTGGTATGCCTCACGAACTCTTTATGGGGCATTAGTAGCAGGCTGCGGAGGACATTCCTCCGTAAGCACAAACTTAAGGTCTTTGGTGACCAAAATTGCGTTTATATTAAGTTTCCACTTTGTATAGTTATCACAAGTTAGTTTATCGTATGCAAGTATTTGTAACGCAGATGACATTATTGCTGAAAAATAAATATACATTCATTCAGTCATATATTAAAAACAAATGCTAATGCTTTTGCATAAATTTAAACATAATGCACGTACATGTTTAACGAACAAGAACTACCCCAATAAAAACAGTTACTACGCCATGATAATCCAACATACCATAAAGAAGTGCCGCCTTAGGGTCGGTCAAGTCCTTGCATGTTGGACCGAGACATTCTCAATCAAATAATATTCTAGAATAACTCTTATTCCATAGTATTCAACCATCGTTTATTTAGTCAGGTTTTCGATTAACCACATTTAGTCTAAACCTTGTGAGTGTAACCCATCATTTCAGCTCTCATGGGCTTAACTCGAGAGTGCCGCCTTAGGGTCTGTCAAACCCGAAATACCCCCAGAAATCCTATATGTTTGGAAGTCAACCTTGGTATTGACCTTCGTGGAGACTCTCCTTAGGGAGGACGAAAGCAAAGTCGTCACAAGGCCCCACTCAGATCTCACGGTGTTGAACTAATGATGGAAACTGCGGGATAAATATATTATATATCCGTCTCCCACTCACTATTTTAAAACTTAGGGTTTTCTATTCGTTAATGCACCTAAACTCTACAGGATCAAACGGCTAATTTTAATCAAGTTATATAGGGCATTAACTAATTTATTATTAGAATCATATTCTAAATAATTATGATTTTTAACACTTAAAAATCTATAAGTGAATAATCTAAACTTAGGTAAACGTTTTACTAAAGTTAGATTATTAATTTGTTGTTTACCAAGTTTTAACTATTTAAAACTCTAACATATTATTTGGTTTATTTATTTATTAGGTGATTAATCATATTAAACCTAATTTAATAAATGAACATATTAATCTAAATTTATTAAACACTTTAATAACAAGATTAATATTAAAAGAATTATTCAGCTTTTAACTATTAAAAAATTAATCCTTCTTTTCATAGCAAATTATAAATATATTATTTACCATTTTAATCACATTAAAAAAAATAATATATAAATGCTATGATGCATGTATGACAATATCAACATATATTTGTGTAGGCACACTTAAATTAAAATGACATGCATATGCATGACAATGCTAAATTATCATATAATAAAATATATATGAGTTGACCGAGTGTTATGGATTATTTAGCCTAAAAAAAAATTGAAAACTGAATTACAAAAATAAACCCAAGGCATTCCTTGGTCTTCTTGTAACTTCATACTCTTCTAGTCTCTTCAGGACTCTTCGATTCAACTCATGAATTCAAAACAATAGCTGATTTGTGCACTGAATAAAATCAAATTTAGATGAGCGCACCAAACACTTTGTGCACATGATAGCACGTTGGCCAAAAATGCTGTAATGCATATTTGCAAGCATTTAATGCTTACTTTGTGCACAAACTCATTTGCACACTTACAACAGCGCACCAAACTTTTACACAAATTCACACATGACAGTGCACTGTGCAAAACCAGCATATTGTGCTTACCAAACTTTTTGGCATTTTCTTCCTCGTATGTCTGCGCACCAAAAATGTTCTCAAATGCAGTACACCGTGATGCAACAATTGTACCTCGTGTCCGCAGCCAGTTCTGATCGTAACTTGTTCTTCGATTTCTAGCATTTTCGTCTTTGTTTACATTTTAAAAAAAATAATACAAAAAATAGAAAAACTGGAAAAAATAAAATAAATTATTTACAACCCAGTAACACCTAAATCCACAAAACCATAAAAAATTATGATCAACCATGTTTAAAATTAAACAATTTAATTTAAACAATATATAGTCAAATAAATAAATAAAAATATGCCTACACAATCATACATCAGGAGCATCGAAAATAATTTTTTGTTCTGAAAATAATCTAGCCCTGATACCAATTGAAGGAACCGTTTTTTCGTTCTACTGGTCACGCAGCGGAAATAAGATTTTAAAATTTTTATATAGATTGCAAAAACAATCTATGACTAGTAAAATTTTGTAACTATATTTTCGGAATAATAAAAATAATATATATTACATATATATTTATTTTATATACAGAAAGTCGTAATCAATGAAAGAAAAAAAAAATTAAGGAATATACCACCATTGGAGGCTCCGTCGTACTTTTTTCTGCAGCTCCTAGTCTGTACCACTACGTCTTCCTTGCTATATCTCGGCACTGGTAACTTGCGTGTGGGCGCGTCACGTTGTCAAGATCAGTGATGAGGTTGAATGGAAAAAAGAGTTGGAGAGATAATGTATCTCTTCGGTCACTTTTCTTTTTTCTGTATCTCTTACGTAAAAAAACTTTGAACGTAAAACTCTTTGGTTCAGTTGTCTGTTAAATTAAAAACTCTTTTTAATATATCTATTTAAGTTATCAAATTAATAAAAACTCTTTTTATTAATTTATTAGTAACTGTTGAATTTAAACTTTTTAAATTCAATTTTATTTTATTTAATAAATGAGATAATCCTATTATCTCTTTATTCAAAATAAAAATAAACTATTATCAGACTTTTGAATTTAAACTTTTTAAATTAAAATTTATATTATTTTATTTAATAAATGAGATAATCATATTATCTTTATATTCAAAAAATAAAAAATAAACTATTATCAGACTTTTGAATTTAAACTTTTTAAATTCAAATTTATTTTATTTTATTTAATAAATGAGATAATCCTATTATCTCACTATTCAAAATAAAATATCAACTATTACCCTCCTCTTATGACTAATTACATAATTAAATAATCTTATTATTTAATTGTTATAATTTTCATTATTTAATTAATTGAATAATCACATCACTCAATTAACTCCTGACACGTGTCACTTTCGCAACACTATTAATTGGACCATCCAATTGATTATACGTGACACTTGTTATCTAAATGGATCGGGCTAGCAAAGGGACCTAATGGACCCACAGTATTTTAAGCTCCGATAATCCTCAGAATCATTAATTGAACTCTTTAATTAATATTCCTTTATTATCAACTCCGTTATTATTCCACTAAAAATCTGAAGCTGCATTCTCTCAACTACGGACACTTTTACACAGACCGATATCACTCGGTGTCCATCGATATAGCTATTACATATGGTGTGACCCTCCACAGTAGTTCATAATTAGAGCTGGGTCATAATGTCCATTATACCCCTCTAATTATATATATCCTTTAAGCACCATTGATTCTCTAATGAATAATAAATCCTGTTTCCTCACGGAATCAGGAGAGCGCTCATATTGTTCAAGCCCCGAATCAACTCTTAAGGGAACTACTCTGTACTTCTCACAAAAAGGAGTGGATTCCACTATTGTGGGCAAACCTTTCCAGCCACAAGCCAAATCGCAATCCCAACATACGGAGAATATTGATCGAGAATAATCATCCGACCTCACCCATGGTATATCAAAGATCATGGTCTAACCTGAAGGAGTTGATAAGACACTCAGGATTGAGATCACCCACATATAGCCATTATAAGTTGATGTATATGAATCTCATCGGTAAACGGATCTTGGTAAGAGATTCATATAGATCATGGCCCAGTCATATATGATCACATCATACAAGGTGCCTCCATTTCCATATCTCCATATGAATGATTCAGGATAGAATCATCATACAATATAGAATGGACCGCAGCTATAGATTAACTACAAATAAAGTACCCAGCTTTATTTGCTATCTATGGACTCTTTAGATTGCACATCTCTTACTGTATCCATATGTATATGACAATCATATTGACAGTATGGGATTATATCCGGCAATCTAGGATGTTATAATGTACAGGTTTATATAATATAAATGACACAATAAGAATGAATTGAACTCTTCTTTTATTTATTTATAAAAAACCATTTACAAATTACATCTTTAGGGCAAAAACCCCAACACTTGCAAGTTTGGCCTGCTACTTTGTCCAATCACGTCTGGGTTAATGGCTGGTCGCTGATGGGTTTGGGTTGGCTGCTGAAGGTTTGAGGGTTGAGATCCTCCTGCAGTATTTGTCATCGTACCCATCAAGCGCTCTACTTCTTCTCTCATCCTCACTTGGCTATCTATCATGATCCGTATGTTTCTATCCAAAGCATCGGTTTTGTCCTCATTTGCTTTTCCATTTGTCCTTATTTCACTGAGGGTAGGGTTAGCATTAGAGTCCCCTATTCCTCGTTAGTACTATGAGTAGCAGGATTTATACCCTCATGTCGTGTATATCTCATATCTCAATAAAATTACAGGAATGATATATCACGACAAGTGTTCAAGGAGAATAGGAAATTATAAACAAGATTCTTGGTGATTTCTTAGAAATAGAAACTACAAAAATAAAATGAAATCGAAATAAGCTAGGACTTCCCCACGGTGACGGCGCCAACTGTTAACTCAAAATTTTTTAACAAACTTAAAGCTAACAAGTAAGGAGAAGATATAGGTATTTCTCCTAGATAAAATGTCTTAGACATATTCTCAATACAATAAGTGAAAAAGTATATAAGAAACGTTATCAAATCCAACAATATATATACTGAAAATAGTGCACTTGGAAATAATCAAATATAAAATTAGATCAGAATGTATAAGTGAGTGTTTATGTTATTCTTTTAAGAAGAAAATCCACATAACTCCACTAGAAGAACCTATAAGGACAGATAAACACTCGGGCTTAGTTGGCTGCCGGTGGTAGTTCGGCTACCACGCTCTGATGCCCAAGTTAGTATAGAAAAATCCGTCTCTTGGCTTTTCCATATAAACTGAAAACGAGATAAAAATGGAAAAATATGTGAATAGAATAGCCAACCTTTTCTTCTAAATGTCCATGGGTTTTTATAGCTTCCAAGGGACAGGCATTTCCTCACAGCTCTGCCACGTGTCGTTTCGTCTATGGTCCTTCATTTTCCATTCCCAGACCTACTTCTTTATCTTTCATTTTCTCTTGGTCGTGTGGTGGACACATGACTTGAACCAATGAATTTTGGACATATAAGATGCAAGGTATGACTCAGTATTTCTCTAAGACAATCTAGCGCCTTGTTGTTCCCATCCAGTAGGTCAGGCGTTCTGCCCAGGTCAGACTGGTCCCCTAGTTTTGTAGGTCTATGTGGCAGGAATTTCCAAGTGGCCTTTTCTGTTCTTGCCACTTGGAGATCTTCATGTTCCTGAGGAGAGACATGCTTTATTGGATATTCCTAGGCCTACAATATTGATTTCATGCTCTACTTTCTCTCCCTTGTACGTGGTCCCCTTCTTGTCCTTTAGCTAACCGTTTTCCTTTCTTCTCTCACAAGCTTTTGGTCTTCTTGCTTTTTCTTCTCTTTTATCTCATACTCAACTGATATTTGGTTGTTTCAGGGATACTAAAATATCTTTTCATAATGTAAAACACTTGTGAATTATTTATGAAATATTTAGGATATCTCCATTTTTTTTATCTGCAGGATGTTTATTCTTGAAATTTAAATCTCTTAGACAAATGCTCAAATCTTGGACCAAATTTCCTATTACCAGATAATAAAGACACAAAAGCGTTTTTTACGTGGTTCGGCAATCAACTGATTCCTACATCCACTAAACACTCCTACACTAAATCCACTAAGAAAGAACTATTACAAAGACACTCACGAAAAATTCTCACATAATTGTTCTTCTCTATATGTATTTGTAGTCTCTACTCTACTCTACTCTCTTTTTCTCTCTCTTTGTTTTTTCTCTTTTTCTCTCACCTATAAAACCCTAGCATTACATAGGTATTTATATTGATAATTAAGGCCAGGGTCGGTCTAAACAAGTTTGAGTTGAATTAGGAAAGAAACAACTTCCTAAAAAACAATCTTGAATGCATCAGGATTTTACTGCGACTTGTTGGTACAACTCCCAGGTCGCACTACTCACTGGCCGAAAATCTCTAAGTCACACGACCCACAAGTCGCACCTTTAGGTTGCGCTACACACTACCAAAAAACTTATATTTTTAACCTGCGACTTACGAGGCGGCCCACAGTCGCATCATATGGTTGCACCGCTCACTGCCCTTGATGAAAGCCTTTTATTTTCATTCTTCACAAACCCAACAATCTTTCAATTAAAGATTAAAATATGAGAAAACATCCTCTTATGATGATCAATAGAAATAACGCGCTCAAATAACCTGTCTTTATCCTCAAAGGCCCACTGACGCTGCTTCTCAGCTACAGTTCCTCTGGCTTAACTGGCTTAGTTAATGAGCGATAACAAGCCACAACTGCGAGCCTTCTGCCCGTGGTTCTTGGTTGCGATTTTCCTTCACTGTAAGCTCCTACCCGTTTGCATCATTCCTCTGACCTGCTTCATCATAGTATTCTAGATCTCTTTTGTTACCTGATCTTGTAGCCTCCTGCTCGAGCTAATCTTTAGCGATTGATCCGCAACCTCTAGCACTCCCTGATCTTATAATCCTCTACTTATGCCTATCTCTGTTGGCTGATTCACGACCTCTGGTATGTCCTGATCTCTCACCCCTCTACTTATAAGATACACTAGACTTCATCTTATGACCCATACTACTAACCCCACCGGTTGAAACGTCTTTAAGAGTTTTGCCAATTTACTGAAAATTCACCCATTTATGTTTCCTCAAACTACTACTCTTACTCTCACGAGGACCGTTGTCTCCTGACGTTGAACCTGACTATTTACCATCTGAAAGCAGAATTTTTGGTCCCTTGACACTTATGTGCCCAAGCCTCTCATGCCGCAGATTTCATATTTACTTTCCCTTCTTAATCTTGTACCCATGATTTTGTCCCACACTCTAAGGAAATGTTGGCCTCTTCCTGACCATTGACGTTCTTTTACGGACTCTTACACTAATTCAAACAATGCCATATCTTACCACAATTCTAGAACTCGACATCTTCCTTACCTTAATTTAAATTGTCGGTATCCTCGCGGTGTCCTGACCTTCCAAACCCTTATTTGGATTTGCCACATTGGCTGCCCCTTGTTGGGATTTATGCCCTAAAGTTTATAATTGTGAACTGTTTTAGACATAAATAAAGAATAAAAGTTTATCATTCAAATTAAAAGTGTTTTACATTTGTTCATACAATTATATTGTTCAAGTAATGTCTGGATTGCAAGACGTAATTTCAAAATGAGTATATGAAAGTCATATACACTAGGATTCATTTTGAGACATGCAATCTAAAGAGTCCGTAGAAAGCAAACAAAGCCGGGTACTTTGTTTGTGGTTGATCTACTGCAGCGGTCCATTCTGTAATGTACGGTGGTCTTATCTTATACCGCTCATCTAGTTGATATGAGAATGGAGGCACCTTATATGATGAGATCATATAAGACTGGACCACGATTTATATGAATCTCTCACCAAAATCCGTAAGTAGATGAGATTCATATATGTCGACAAACGATGGCAATTTATAGGTAATCTTAATCGTGAATGTCTTATCAACTCCTTCAGGTTGTATCGTAGCTTTTGATTTATCACCGTATCTTGGAGTTGAGATTCATATTGAGTGAGATCGAATGTAGTATTCTCGACAAATACCTATGTATCTTGGAGTTGCAGTTTGACTTGTGGCTGTGAATGTATGAACACAATAATGGAATCAACTCCTTCTTGATTGAAGTAGATGAGTAGTTCCCTTAAGAGTTCATTCAAGGCTGGGATAATTGTGAGATCTCTCCTTCTTCCGTGAGAAAGACATGATTTAATTGTTCATTATAGAATCAACGGTGCTTAAAGGAATAAATATAACTAGAGGGGTATAACGAACATTATGACCCAGCTCTAGCTATGAACTACTTGTGGATGAACACACTATATGAAAATAACTATATCAATGGACACTGAGACTTCAGATTGTATAAACATGCCTACAGTTCTGAGAGTGCAGCCTTAGATTTTTAGTGGAATAACTCCGAGGTTAATAATTATGAAATATTAATTAAAGAGTCTAATTAATATTATTTGGTATTATTGGAGCTCAAAACTGTGGGTTCATTAGGTCCTCTTGCTAACCCTTATGGTTGTTGATAACGAGGGTCACGGTAAATTAATTGGATTGTCCAATTAATAGTGTTACGAATTAATTAAAAAATGTGATTATTTAATTAACCATTTAATAATTAAATGAAAGTTAAAAATTATGAATTACAAATTATTCTATTTATTAAATAGGAGGTTGCAGATTCAAACTATGACAGGGATAATAGAATTAAAATAATTTTTATTATTTAAATTGTCCCACATGTCACAAGTTCAAATCTCTAGGGAGACCAAAATAAAAAGGATTTAGAATCATATTTTGATTTGGTCAACTAAAAACCTTAGAGCCCTAGTATATGTGTTATATTACTAAGAAATTTGACTTAATGCAATAGGACAAGTAAAAGGGATATTCGGCCAACAAAAAGACAGAGAGAAAAAAAAGTTTTTTTTTTCTGACTTTTCCTATCTTGCAGGGTATGGCCAACCAAGGGAAGAAGAAGTCTTCTCTGCCTTTCTACTACCTCCATCTCTCTATCTGTGATATGCCCACACATGCGTTATCAGACCACGAATCATAGCTCAAAAGGTTTGTTGGTGAATCAAGAAGTCAGAGAATCAAAATGCAACAAAAGGTAATTGTAGTAATATATTCATATTTGCGTGTATATAGGAACTCGTTCCTAATTGAAAATAGTTTTCAAACATAAGAAAATTTTTGAAACCCATTCTGCATTGTTTATTCAATAAATCATTATTTTCTTCCCTTCAATTGGTATCAGACCTAGGTTCTAAAGTTTTTGTATATACGCAAAAAGAAAACTACAATTTTTTTGTTTCTTGATTTTCTTTTTGATTCTTGATTCTTGATGTATGATCTGTGTAGGCATAATCTAGATCTGTATGATTTCTTCGATATATGATTTGATTGTATGTTATAAAGCATGAATGGTCGTTAATTGTATGGTGCCATGGGTTTTAGGGTTTTTATTTTTGTTTTGGGAAAATCCAAATGTTTATGGCTATTTTGTATACTGTTTTTCTTTTTTTCTTTTTATTTTTTGTAGTCGTTCTGCAAACGAAGAAAATTGTGAATGCGAAAGATACAAAGAAGAAAAAAAAAAGGAGCGACAGCCCCTGCACAGTAGTGGCCGAGCGTGCCCTGGAGCTAGCTGCAGCGCGCGGCCACTCGCCTGTGCGCAGCAGCAGCCATGCGCGCAGCTGTGTGCTGGCTGCTGCCGCGTTTTCTTGGGGCTATTCCCATGGTTTTTTTGTGAAAGTTTTTTGCTGATCTTTTCTGGAAAATACTATCGAATATTTTTCTGAAAAAAGTGCAGAAAATTGGAGCGAAACACTGTGGGCGAACTACCCACATCGCGCACAACGACTTCGCATGTGTTAGGGATTTTTAGGGCTTCGTCTAGACCTTGAGTACATGTTAGGGTAACGCGTGGGCCTTGGAATAGAAGTTGACTGCAAAAAGGAATCAAGTTTGACTAGATTGGAAACCCAATACAAGAAGAATTCAACTTGAAAAATAATACTTGAAGACCATGTCACTCGGTCATTCATGTATGCTTTAATTTTATTCATGTGATGAATTATAGTAGTTTAAAGCATGATCATACATATGAATGTCATCTAGATTAGATGTGCCTGCACTGGCATTATAATATATCATACATAATTGCCATAATTAAATGTTTTATATTTTAATGTGATTAAAAATTATAAACTTCTACATAATTGGCAATTGAATAATGAGATTAGTTTTTAGGTCTAAAAACTTGGTAATTCTCATTAAATAACTAATCCATTAATTAAAGTGTTCAATTAAATTGATTGGTTAGGTTTTTATACTTATTAAGATTAATGAAATTAAAGCCTGAATTGAAATTGAACCAAATAATGATTAATATGATTAGGAGTGAAAACTTAGTAATTCTCATTATTGAACTAATCTAACAATTAAATTGTTTAATTAAATTAGTTAGATCCATCAATTAAATAGGATTAATATGATTAAGGCCTAAATAATAATTGGACCGAAATAATGTGATTTGGTTTTAATAGTTAAAACTTGGTAATTTCATATATAATTTCTAATTTATTTAAATAGTTTATATAGATTAGAAATTAAATAATAAATTATATTTTAAAGGTTAAAATCGTATAATTTATTATGACTAGTAACTTAGATTTTATATTACCTGTAGAATGTAAGTAAAGACTAGAAATATAGAGTTTTAGAAACCCTTAGTTATTAGAAAACCCTAAACAACAAATAGTGAGTGGGAGAGGGATATCTGACATTATATCTCGTCGTATCCATTGTTAGTTCAACATCGTGAGATTCGAGCGGTACCTCGTGATGGTTTTTCTTTCGTCCTCCCTACAGAGGGTGTCCATAAGAGTCAATACCAAAGTTGACTTCCTAATGGATAGGTTTTTAGAATGTATTTTGGGATTGACCTAGCATACCTAGGCAAATCTCAAGTTAAGAACAATGGCTCACACTCACAAAGGACTTAATTAAGTTGTTAATTGAATGTCCTGACTAAACCAAAGTGATGGTTAGATGATATAAGAGTAAATAGTTATTCTAGTGTATTATTCAATTGAGAATATCTCGATCTAACATGCAAGGATTTGACCTAGCCTACCTAGGCACTTACTTGTGGTATGTTGGGTTGTCGCGGTATAGCAACTATTTTTAAAGATTTATTAGTTCATTATAACATGTCCATGCATCATGTTTAATTTTATGTCAACCATATAGCATGTGATATAAATGTATGAAATGAATGATATAATTTAGATTTATGTTTTTAAATTTCAGCTATGTCTTCTGCTTTAGTTTCCATCCTTGCAAATAAAAAATTAATTGGGGATAACTATACTAAGTGGAAACACAACATGAATGCAATCATAGTCTATAAAGATGTTAAATTTGTGCTTACAGAGGAATGTCCTTCGCAGCCTGCTCCTAAAGCGCTAAGGGCCGTTCAAGAAGGCTACGACAAGTGGGTTTCGTCTGATGAAAAGGCCCGCACATTTCTGCTGGCCGGCATAATCGAGGAACTATATGCTAGTATATTCCTAACAGGATTTGATCCCGTTAGTATATACAAATTCTGACTTTCAGTCAGGCAAAGATTCTAGAAAATCCACATCTGAGTCAGTATTCACCCTTGGTGGTGGAGCCATAGTATAGAGGAGTATTAAGCAATCTTGCATTGCTGATTCCACTATGGAATCCGAATATGTAGCGACTTGTGAAACTGCTAAAGAGGTTGTATTGCTCCAAAAGTTCTGGAATGGTCTAGAAGTTGTTCCAGATATGGATAATCCCATGACACTTTATTATGAAAATAGTGAAGTTGTGGCTAAGTCCAAATAACCAAGAAACAATAAGAGAGGGAAGCATATAGAGAGGAAATATCATCTCATCAGAGAGATAGTGCAGAGAGTAGACGTGACGATGATGAAGATTGCGTCGTAAGAAAACTTGGCTGATCCATTTACGATAACCTTTACGACTAAAGTGTTTGAAAGTCACCTAAAGGGTCTAGGATTACGAGACATGTCCCATCTACTTTAGTGCAAGCGGGAGATTGTTGAGAATTATGCCTTAACGCTTGTAATTGTGAATGGTTTTAGACATAAATAAAGATTAAAAGTTTATCATTCAAATTAAAAGTGTTTTACATTTGTTCATACATCTATATTGTGTAAGTAACATCCGAAATTATAAGATGTAATTTCAAAATGAGTACATGAAAAGCATATACAGTAGGATTCATTTTAAGACATGTAATCTAAAGAGTCCGTAGAGAGCAAATAAAGCCGGGTATTTTATTTGTAGTTGATCTACTGCTGTGGTCCATTCTGTATTGTATGGTGGTCTTATCCTAGACCGCTCATGTAGTTGACATGAGAATGGAAGCACCTTATATGATGAGATCATATAGGACTAGACCATAATTTATATGAATCTCTCACCAAGATCCGTTAGTAGATGAGATTCATATATGTCGACAAACGATATTTGTTTATAGGTGATCTTAATCGTGAGTGTCTTATCGACTTCTTCATGTTGGATCATAGCTTTTGATTTACCATGAGTGAGGTCGATGTATTATTCTCGACCAATACCTCCGTATCTTAGAGTTGTGGTTTGGCTTGTGACTAGGAAGGTATGAACATAATAATGGAATCCACTCCTTCTTGATTGAAGTATATGAGTAGTTCCCTTAAGGGTTGATTCAGGACTTGAAAAATTATGAGATCTCTCCTTCTTCCGTAAGGAAGACAGGATTTAATTGTTCATTATAGAATCAACGGTGCTTAAATGAATAGATATAACTAAAGGGGTATAACAGATATTATGACCCAGCTCTAGCTATGAACTATTTGTGGAGGATCACACTATATGAAAATAACTATATCAATGGACACTGATACTTCAGATTGTATAAACGCGTCTACAATTCTGAGAGTGCAGCCTCAGATTTTTAATGGAATAACTCCGAGGTTAATAATCATGAAATATTAATTAAAGAGTTTAATTAATATTACTAAGTATTATTAGAGCTCAAAACTGTGGGTCTATTAGATCCCTTTACTAATCCTTATGGTTGTTGGTAATGAGGGTCACAGTAAATTAATTGGATTGTCCAATTAATAGTGTTACGAAATAAATGTAATTTAATCAAAGAGAACTAATTAAATAATGTGATTATTTAATTAACCATTTAATAATTAAATTAAAATTATTAATTATTTATATTTATTAAATAGGAGGTTGCATATTCAAACTATGATAGGGACAATAGAATTAACATAATTTGATTATTTAAATTGTCTCATAGGTCACAGGTTCAAATCTCTAGAGAGACCAAAACCAAAAGGATTTAGAATCCTATTTTGACTTGATCAACTAAAATCCCTAGAGCCCTAGTATATAAGTGTTATATTACTAAGAAATTTGACCTAATGCAATAGGAAAAGCAAAAGGGATATTCGGCTAACACAAAGAGAGAAAAAAAAAAGCTTTTTTTTCTGACTCTTCCTGTCTTGCAGGGTGCAACCGACTGAGGGAAGAAGAAGTCTTCTCCGCCTTTTTGCTACCTCCATCTCTCCATCCGTGATGTGCCCATACACGCGTTATCAGACCGCGGATCATAGCTCGGAAGGCTTAGTGCTGAATCAAGAAGTCATAGAATCAAAATGCAACAAAAGGTAATTGTAGTAATATATTCATATTCGCGTGTATATATGAACTCGTTCTTGATTGAAAATAGTTTTCACACATAAGAAAATTTTTGAAACTCATTCCGCATTGTTTATTCGATAAATCATTATTTTCTTCCCTTCACCCCTATCTATGTTTTTGCCTCCGCTATCCATGTTTAAGGCTAATGACTCACTGTCACCCGCTTTTCATGTCTACTGATTTCCTCAATCATAATCATGTCTACGACTTCCTAAAAATTCAGTTTCGCCTTCCTAAAAGACCTATTGATTGACTGGATTGTACCTTTCCAACTCTCTGGCATCTGCCCCAGAAAAAGTAGAGCTTGAATTTTCATCTTCAAACTTCAAGTCAACAAAGTTTATTTGGTCGGTAATCTAATTAAAGGCATTCAAGTGTTTCTTGAAGTTACCGCTCTCTGGCACCTTCAAAGCAAACAACTTTTTAATAAGATGTATCTTATTTGTTGCCCGTTATTAGTACAGATTGGATAGAGCTTTCATGGGAGATGCAGTCGAGCCTTGACTTCTGATGTTAAAGGCCATTAACTTTGACAAACTCATCTGAATCGCCTATAGGGAAAACTTATCTTTTTATAAACGCAGCAGAAAAAATTAGATTTTAAAATTTTTTCCTTTGTTGAAAAGTCTTTTCAAAAGAACTAACAATTGTACATAAATAGAAATTCAATGTGCAATAACTTTAATGCTTTTCTTGGTTCTTTGATTTCTTGATTCACCACCAAGCCTTCCTAACTATAACCAGCGGTTTAACAATACGCGTGTGGGCACGTCACAGATGAAGAGATGGAGGTAGTAGAAAAGCGAAGCAGACAACTTCTTTGTTTCCTCTAATGGCCGACCAAAACTGCGGGGAAGAAGAAGAAAAACTTTTTTTCTTCTCTTTTTACCTTAGTGTTTGCCGCTCATGTGTTTCTTACCTAGGGTTTGCATATCTTTTTTACTGATATAATGTATCTTATATATTAGTCTCTAGGGTTTTGGTTTGACGAGGTCAAATAGAATCTAAATCCTATTTAATTTAGTTACTACTAGACTTTGAATTCTTGGCCTTTAGGGACTTTAACTAATCTTATTATTTAATCCCTTCTTTTTTAATTTGTCAAGGTTCAAACTTGCAACCTCCTATTTAATAAATAAAAAAATTAATAATTTCAAATTATTAATATTTATTTAACTACTAAATATTAACTAATTAATTAATCATATTATTTAATTAATTCTCTTTAATTAAACTGTGTCACTTTCGTAACATAATTAATTAGACTATCTAATTAATTTACCGTGAACCTCATTACCAACAACTATAAGGGCTAGTAAGGGGACCTAATGGACCTACAGTTTTTAGCTCCAATAATACTTAGAAATATTAATTAAAACTCTTTAATTAATATTCTATGATTATTAACCTCGGAGTTACTCCACTAAAAACTCGAGACTGAACTCTCGAAATTGCAGATGTTTTATACAATCTGAAATATCAGTTTTCATCGTTACATATGGTATGATCCTCCACAAGTAGTTCATAATTAGAGGTAGATCATAAAGTCTGTTATATCCTTCTAATTATATTTTTTCCATTAAGCATTGTTGATTCTCTAATTAATAATTAAATTCTATATTCCTTACGGAAGAATGAGAGCGCTCATAATTGTTCAAGCTCCGAATCAACCCTTAAAAGGGAACTATCTCCGAATCAACCCTTAAAAGGGAACTACTCATCTACTTCTCGCAAAAAGGAGTGGATTCCTTTATTGTGTTCAAACCTTTCCAGCCACAAGCTAAACCGCAACTCTAAGATACGGAGGTATTGATCGAAAAAACTACATTCGACCTCACTCTTATTAAGTCAAAAGTCACGATCTAACCTGAAGGAGTCGATAAAATACTTAAGATTAAGATCACCAATATACAGCCATATATATAAATCTCATCTATTAACGGATCTTGGTGAGAGATTCATATAAATCGTGGTCCATTCCTATATTATCTCATCATATAAGGTGTCTTCATTCTTATGTCAACTACATGAGCAGTCTAGGATAAGACTACTATACACTACAAAATGGACAGCAGAAGTAGATCAACCACAAAAAAAGTAACCAGCTTTGTTTGCTCTTTATGGACTTTTTAGATTGCATGTCTCAAAATGAATCCTTCTATATATAACATTCATATACTCGGTTTGAGATTACATCTTGCAATCCTAGATATTATTCGCACATTATATAAACGTATGAATATAAATAAAAATACTTTTATTCGAATGAAGAACTATTACTTTTATTTATATTTAATTACATTTACAGTTACAAGTTTTAAGGCATAAATCTTAACATCGCCCCCAGTGCCTTGTGATCTAACACCTTTCATTCTTCATCTTTTATGGCTTCTGGTTGCACTCTAATCAGCGACAAATACAGGACCTTCTGGTATAAATAGTCCTCCATATGTATTCTTTAGAAACTAAAATTCTCACCATTGAATTTCTCGACCCTGTAAAACTCTCTCTGTGATCCCATAACTCATACTAAAATCAAGAATGCTAAACTGTCTTTTGTGTTTGTAAAAAACCCTAGGCTCAACCTGACTTTGATACCAGTTGTTAGAAATTAAACCAAACCCCCTACGAAACGGAAACAATATATAGATGTAAACTCACAAACAAAAACAAAACACACACATAAAAGCACAAAGAATAGTAAAGAGACAAGAGTTTTTTACGTAGTTTGGCATTCAACTGATTTCTATATCCACGGAGCGCATCTGCACTTAATTCACTATGAAATAACTTTTAAAAAGAAACACACCAAAAGTTCTCACACTATTTTTCTTCTTTACGTTTGTTTGTACTCATTACTCTTGTAACGCCCCTAATTTTCCGTAATTATGAAAAATATTATTATTAATTATTATTAAGCATGCAATAGTTAAGTCTGTGATTTAAATTGGTAGAGTGTAAAATCTCACTTTTCAAAAATTTATTTTTAATTATTACTAAGGGCGTATTTGAAATGTTTTTAAAACTTTTGAAGAATTTGTGAGGACTTAAACGATATATTTACGATATAATTATAATTTACTAAAAGTTGAGGAACAAAATAGTAATTTGACAGATCTATATATAATCTTCTTCTTCGGGCAGTCACCATTTTTTTCTCTCTCTCCACCATTTTCTCTCATTTTCTTTCCTACTTTGACCTTACATTCCGGCCAATTCAGACCTCCGTTTCGATCGATCTTAGTATTAATAAAAAGCTCTTCCGACATAGAATCTATTGGTACCGACTTTATAGATTTCCGTGGTAGTTTGAGTCTCCGATTTGGTGGAGGAAGTGAGTAATTTTTGAATTTCGGAAATCCTCCGATTCCGGCGATTCTAGCCTTTTCCAACTCCGGCCACCGTTATAAACTTTGACGAGGGAGACGAGGCGAACAAAACGCGACCATTTTTGGAGGTCGCTGGAAGGTCACCGTTGGCCACCACGTACGGCGGGGGTAAGTTTCCAACCTCCTGAGCTCATAATTTGGCTGCAAACACGTCTACGGACTCGTTTTAAAGTGTAGGATATTATTTTGAGGTTAATGTTATGATATTGCAGCCGTATAAAAATTAAATAATTATATTCTCGTGTAGATTTTATCGATTGGGAGAAGGAAGACAGGAAGAGGAAAAGAGGAAAGATAAGGTTTTAGGAAAAATCCAGATTCAGTGTACACGAGTTTTAATTTTTCCAGAATATTTCAGAATTTTCGAATTATATTGATTTTGAATTATTTGAATTGTATTAATTAGAATTTATAGCTTGAAATTGATTTTGGATTGATTTGAATTATGTATTCTTGAAATATAGTTTATATCTAAAATATTGATTGTGAATAATATTATGAATTGATTTTAATATGTTATGATATTATTATTGATATGTGAAATATAATTGATAGTGATTTGGAATATATTGTTTTTTTTTTGTGTACGAAAAATGATTTGGGGCATGTTGATTTAATATCGATTTATGAAATATGTTCGAATTGATTTGATATAAAAGTTAAGAGTTGTGTAATGTGAAATATAAACTGAAATGGCCAGCTGGGTTATTTCAGAAGTACTGCACCGATATTGATGCAGGTATTGAGTACCCGGTCCTAAGGTAGGGAGTTAGTCCGGCGGGCAGCCACCGAGTGATCGATGTCAGAAATTGATGCTTATGATACTATTTGACAGGCAGCCACTGAGTGGTCGATGTCAAATTAGAAACTCATTAGGTTCGACGGGCAGCCATCGAGTGGTCAATGTCAAATGGCCCATATCCAATCCAAAAAGTTATGTTGAGTATGTCAAAGGGCCAGGATTAAAAAGAATTGAATAAAATTTATATAAATAGTTTAATTTGTTTTCGTACGATTGACAAACAAAAGATTTATTGAATTTAATTGAATAATAGTTTGTTTTGATATGATACTGTTATGACATTTTATATTAAAAGTTATTTTGTGATTTCTGCAAATATGTTTAGTGTACACTCACTAAGCGATATGCTTAGCGCGTTGATTTTTATCACGCATAGGTAGTAGAAGTACCAGTGGAGACAAAGAGTGAAGAAGTGATATCTGCAGAAGAAGATTCAGAGTCACACTACTCTTGGGTAGTTTTGATTAAATCTTGTTTGTATATTATTTATTTAAGTATGCATATACAGAAGATGGATAAGTTGTAATATATTAGTTTTGTAAATATGTATATGGCAGTTTAAATGAATTGAAAATATGAGATTTTAATCCTTTGTTTAAATATTGTTTATTGATAGTTTTATTAAAAATGTTTGGTAAGTCGCACTAATGGGACGAGTATGCAAATGATTGAGAAATGAATTTCGAAGTATTTGAGATTATATTATTTGAATTTTTATTGGAAACATGATTTTTGGAAAGGCAGAAAAATAGAGGAAACTCTGCCAAAATTTTTCACATAATTTTTATGGGCTCACTGTAAAAGATTTCAAAATACAAAATATTTTGTTTTACAAAGAATTAGAAAAGTTTAAAAACTGGGTAGCGCTCCTTGGTTAGATCCAGGCAGGTCGGGTCAGGGGGTGTTACAACTCTCTCTCTTTTTCTCTTTTTCATTTACATATATAACCCTAACATTACATGAGTATTTATACTGATAATTAGGGCATGGTTGGTCTAAACAAATTTGAGTTGAATTCGGAAAGAAAAAACTTCTTAAAAAATTATCCTGAATGCATCAGGATTTTACTGCGACCTGTTGGTGTGACCCATAGGTCACACTACTCACTGGCTAAAAAATCTCCAACTCGTGCGCGACCTAGGGCACCTCTGGGTCGCACTACACACTGCTAAAAAACTCCTATTTTTGACCCGTGACCTGCGGTGCGAGCTACAGGTTGCATGACCTGGTCGTGCCACTCACTACCCTTGATGAAAACCTTTTATTTTAGTTCTTCACAAACCCAACAAAAATATCAATATTTACTTTCTTAATCAAATCTTCAGTGTATGTGTCCCTTTTTCATTTCTCTGAAGCATTTTTCGGAAAACTGGATATGTAGCATTTCTTTTTTACAAGAAGCTTAATGAAGTACCTTTTTGAGATGCTTGATAAACCACAGTCCACAGCATTATATTAAAACAGCAATCAACCTGGAGAGAGGTTCATAAATAAGAAGCCTCTCTTTATTGCATCACAATATGATAAGGAGCATCCATAACACTAAAACCACAAAACAGGCTACTCATAACAGGCTACTCATTCAACTTCATTTTTTTCTTTTTGCCTAATTATTGCTAGTCCAGAATTTTAACTGAAGAGCTTTCACCACATCTACATCCAGCTGGAATGCTCTGGCAAGAGCATATGGATTAATGCGCGGCATGGATCCGAAAACTGCATTTGCTATTGTAATGACACCAGGATTCTGGCTGCTCAAACTAGCAAAGGCAACTGCAGCAGTTTTTCCTATATTGACTTGGAAGTGAATCATGCCAAGTGGAAACACAAAAACATCTCCCTTATGCAAGATTTTGCTGAAGAAGGTGTTGTTCGGGTTTGATGTGACAAAACCAACATAAAGAGTGCCCTCCAGGAGGAATAGGATCTCCGAAGCACGAGGGTGGATGTGGGGTGGGTTTTCGCCACCATTGGGTGCAAAGTCGATACGGACAAGGGAAATGCCAAGAGTGTTAAGTCCTGGAAATTGGTCTACGTTTACAATAGTAACATTTGAACCAACTTGATTATTTGTGTCTCTAGGAATGTTGAGCCCTGTAAAGAAGAAGTCATCTGGTTTGACAAGGTTTGGGTCCTTGCAGAACTTTCCATTCACAAAAACTGCAAAAACAAAACCCAGAGATTACTAAAATGTAAAACATGTTAAGCAGGAACTTGTAACATTAATTGATAGACAGAACGCCCATGCGCACACACTAATACACTTACTTCCAAGCGTGGGGTCGTTAATAGCAACACAGAAATCCTGAAGAGGGCTAGGGTCATAGGCAGAGGCCAATGAAGAAGCCAAAGCAAAGAGAACAAAAGCTAAAAGAACATGAACAGATTTCATGGTGATTAAGCTGTGTTTTACCTCAAAAGTTTCCCAACTGTTATTGCTTTGATCAGGGGTGAGAAAACTTGCATGCCAAACTAACTACTTATAGACAGGAGTCCTTGAACAAATCTCTGTTAAACTTCTCTTTCAGTGGAAGCAGGTGCAGACTTACTATGTCTTGATTGGTTATAATTTTTATATTCCAAGGAAGATGTTAAATTCTTCAACAATCACAGATTTATCCTAATGTAATTACTAACTAATGATTTGCTTATACCAGTGAATGGTTATTGACAGTGAAGTATTCCTTAACTTTTCCTACATTTCATGAGCAGAACGTTTTTAGGATTCGAAAATATTGCCTAAATTGGAAAAATTTGAGAAAGGAAAGCTTAAAGACCAAATTTAGAAAAAGGGTAACGAATAAACGAGGTAAAACAACATTTCATGAGCAGTTAATGTATTAAATTAAAGTTGACCAGACTGGAAGAGCAATATCCATAACATAGTTTGTGAAGTTAAAAGAGTGCACTTTGTCAAGTGGAAAGTGCAGTACTTCCAGTAAATATTTGAATGTAAAATGCTAGCACGTGGTCAGTAATGAGTACTTATTGTAGATTTACTACAAGGGCTTTTAAGATTGAAATGTAAAATTTTTAGGTGATTAAACTCGATTTTGAAACTGACGGAATTCAAGTGAGTTATAAACAAATTAGGTGATTATTTGGATGCTTTTAGTTAAATTCACATTAAGAGGGAATATTAGAGACCGTTTGATGAGAATCATCGAAATTAATAGTAAAGCTCACTTGTGTAGAATTAAGAAATAATGGGGAAAAATATATATCTCTAGGACACAGTCAAGAAACTCATTAAATCCTTAAAAGAATCATGTATGATTAAGGTTCAATAATAGGAAATTTGCTTTATTTATTTTCAGAAATGGGTTTTTTCTTGATTAGTGTGTACATGATAATTAATTAATTTATTTATTATTGTTCTTAGTTGTTGAATGAAACTTCTGAATTATGTGGTTAGAACCCACAGGAAAGCTAATAGAAGAGACTAATTCTCATTGGAGAATATAAAACAATAGAAGGGGTAATTATATATTATATATAATATATATATATATATATTATATATTTATATTATCTGAGATCTTAAGTATGAGTTTTCACATATATATACCATATCATAAAATATAAAATGTAACAATTGATTTCACAATTATGATAACTTTCGTTATTACTGAATATAATACCAACAAACATTAAAAATTAATTTACTGACAGTAGAAAAATAGTGTTAAAGTAAAAAAAAAAATGGGAGATATTTTGAAATATATATCTTTTCGTTATTAAGAATGGATCATGTATTATTAGACCAAGCTATAAAAAGAAACTCATTTGAATTTAAGATTAATTAAAAATATTTAAAATAAAATAAATACTAGTAATAGACGGTGAAAAATAGATCAAACAATAATAATTATTCATTTTAAAACTAAATAAATACATAAAATTTGAATAGATGATTATTTATAATTTAAAGTTACTAAATCTTGTCTCTTATATAAAAAAAATCTATGTCGAGAAATCTTCGAAAGTTTTAAAAGTTGTAAAGTCATTCTATTTTGTAAGCCATAAAGTCATAAAATCCAACCGGACTCATATGTGAGAGGGAATATTAGAGAATCCACTTATAATTCTAATAGAAGGTGAGATAAATTGCACATTAAAAAAAATATAAAGTAATAGATACTCAAGAAGCTAGTCTTTTGAGTTATAATATTTACATTTTTGACATTTTCAATAGCTAACCAATCGATACGCGCCAGATTTAAACAAAAGACTAATTAGTTTACTTCTTCTGGTGCAGGTAGAGAGTTGGTGTGATTTGTTAGAAATATTGTATATATCCATTACTTGTCAAACTTTAGTTTCAGGCCAAGCTTACCTGCTACGTCCGTACAGATACCAACTTATGATGATATATTAGTAATAAGTTTGTGACACATCAAATATATCTCTCTTGATATGAATTCTAATATTAGTAATAAATTAATAATTATGATTAAATAAAAAGATCCTTCAAAACTCGAGAAAGGTGGTATATTACTAAAAAAAGAAAATGTTGCATTTATCCATTACTTGTCAAACTTTAGTTTCAGGCCAAGCTTACCTGCACCAGAAGACTAATTAGCTTGTAAAAAAAGAAAATTACCTTTTCAGCTTGACTTTATTTTATATATAAAAAAAGATTCTATATTATATATATATATTTTTTTTTTTTGGGTGAAAAAGGGGGCTAAACGCCCCGGAACCTACAAGCAGAGGGTTCTGTTGAAACACAGACCCTGAAAATCATCCTCAAAAAATTGTAAAATACAGGGAGGGGGAGAAGAGAAGGAAGTTGTCCCTAATCTATATTATATTAATACTCACTAAACGGGATTAAGTCTCACATGAGAGCATGAGACTTTCTCCCACCTTGCTTCTTTTTATTTATTTTATTCATATTAAATAAATTTAATATATAATATTGAAATATTTGAAAAACTAAATTTTAAATATTAATGAAAAAAATATATTATTTATAATATTTAAATATTTATTTTATTTAAAAATGATTTTTCATCTAAATTTAATTAAAAAATTTCTAAGTTTTTAAAAATAATTTTATTTTTTAAAATTAATCTTACACCATATAAATATAAAACATAATTATATTTTGTCCAATCTCATATTACACCGAATAAAGCACGGGACTTGATCGTCCAATACTACCTTTTTAATTTTTTTAATTTTTCATTTTTAACATTTAATTAATTATTATAATATATTTTATTTATAATTAATTTTAAAATATTTAATTTAAATATATTTAATTTTTAAAAAAATTATATTTTATTTAGATTTATTTTAAATAATTTTAATTTAATTATATAATATTTAAAAATAATTTTATTTTATGTAAAAATTAATTTAATTAAATTTGATTTTATTCAATCTTATTTTAGATCAAATAAGAGATAATACTATTTTTAATACAATTTATACTATAGAAAACATCTTATAGTACTAACTAGTCCTATTTAATCTAGTCATATTTTATAAAAAATAATCTAATGCTCTTAATATATATAATATATAGCTTAAGAAACTATTTATTATGAGTGGTCAGAATTCTGCTAATGACATGTTTCTGTTTATTTACTTCATACTTTTATATAATATTTCCTAAATGGACTGTGAGCACGTGGTTAGTTAGAAAAATTGGTTATATAATGAGGAGGGAAAGGAAGAAAAGAATAATTCATTTTAGAAACTTCATGTGTCCTTTCAGACAGATATTTGAAACTTAAGTGGTCCAAAACTAACTAGTTTTATTAGATTTGATGTTGCTTTCACTTTTCACCTATCTACTGTCAATTAACTTAATTGGTAAGCTCTTCTATTATTATATAAGAGTTTTTGAGTTGAAAACTTTTAAGTAGGGTTAGTATATGAATATGTTAGCTTAGTTGTACCATAAAATTTTATTATATCATTGAGAGAGTTTATATATGTATTTTTCATGATATATTATATATACAAATGCACGCATGTCATGATTTTATGGAAAGGATGTAATAAATTTTTTTTAATAGGATATGCATCATATGTGTGAAGAAATGAGATCACAAGACTAGACCTAGGTGTTTGATGAAAAGCTCAAGAGAGTTGTCTGCCAAAGAATAGAAGAAGACAGAAGACAAATATGGCGGTAGTTGTCCTTTAGGTAGCCCTCTATCGCTAGTGGTAGCAGCATTTTTTCTTCCTCTTTTCTTCCCATTGCTTCTTCTCTCCATTCCATTTTCCGTTTTTGTCCATTTTAGTTTCTCTTCTGGCACTGCCGTGTTTCTTTGGTCTTTGGTTTCTAGGGTTTCGATGGATGCTGAGGAGATTTCCAATCTATGTAAATCTCTAACCCTTTCTGAGGAAGGCCCGGTCCTTAATCAGTGGGGAAACACAACGAGAAGGTAGTTGATGCGACTTTTTGTTACGCGCAAGTATACGGGGTCGGCACAAGTAATAAAATGATGAGTAAATTATCGTCTCCACAGGGATATTTAGGCGTTGAGTACTAAAATTAACCAAGCCTATTTCTATTTGGATAATCGAAAGATATTAAAGGATAAAAATATAAAGACATGAAAATAAGCAAGCAACCAATATGAGAGATTAGTTAGGGTATTTGAATTCACCTAATCCATCCGATTGAATTTCATAAAAGCACATTGTTGAGGTTTAACTATGCATGAAGATGACCGTGTTTATTTAATTTATCCAAAGTCCCCTCTCGAGGTAAATCGGACCTATTCCGCACACACTAATATCCTATCTCTCGATGGTATATCCAAGTGTATGGAAATGCATTAGTCACAATAAACACCCTATGTGATCACACAAGCAAATTAGTATATCTCTATCCAATTTTACTTGTGGTGGACATTATATCGAGCACGTGGTGGGCGTCTCCTCTCGGTACATAACACACCACCAATTTATCATCTAAATGGAGGCCTTCACATTCAAAGCATTAAGTACAATAAAACCACTCAACAACACAATAATCAACCACAACAAATTAAACAATCAATTCATTCAATCATCATAGAATAGGATCCATCAAAACCCCAACTCACAAGTTTAGCTCATAATCATGGTTTTCAATTAATTAAACTAAATTAAATTAACTAAAACAATTAATATAAAATGAGACGGATTCAATGGAGGATAATGTGAGGTGGTCACACGGTTCCAATCACGGAAATGGAAAATATATAAATAAACAATATAATACAAATCCGTTTACGGTTCCGAAAATCACCTAACAATAGTTCTAACAACTCAAAATCATTAATGAACAATCAAGGAAGATAATGAGATGAAATACAACCCATTGAAGCTCTCAAGACTCGAAGTTCCGCTTTGGTCCGGCTTGAACTTCTCCGCTTTCGATCTTCGTCTTCTTCGATGAACACCCACGATCTAGAGATGTTGTGATGATTTTGTGATGTTTGGGATGTGTTTGGGAGGAGCAAGGAGGGTTGAAATCACCCTTGGAGCAGCTTGGGAGCTGCTGGACTGCACTGCCACGAGCTCCCCCTCTCCAAGTTTCTGCATTTTTCATTTTATAGCAGCCCGTTAGGGCTGCGTTTTTCTTCGTACCGCGACCACCACCGCGACCTGTGGTCGCGGTGGCATGGTCACGGCCTTCACTGGTCTGCTAGAAATGGCTGGAGTGCGAGCAGCCTCGCGAGGAAGACACACCGCGCTGCCCCTCGCCACGCTCACTGGTTTGCATGGATTCTGCACCGCGAGCTCCCCACGCGAGCACAGGTCGCGCTCGGTTCCTCGCGCTGCTCACTGGACGCCGTTCTCTTCTTCATCGCGAGCTACACCGCGAGCTGGGGCTGGTCGCGGTCGTGCTCGCCGTGCTCACTGGTTGCACACGGGCTCGTCTTCAACGCGAGCGAGGGCGCTGGTCGCGCGAGGAAGAAAGCTGTGCTCGCCATGCATTTTTTTGTTTTATTTCTTTGGCCAAAACGACGTCGTTTTGGACCAAAGCTTTGGTCCAAAACGGCGTCGTTCAACTTAAGTCAGATTCCTTTGGTGCAAAACGCACAAGTTTGGTGGAACTTTCTGAAATTGCACTTTTGCCCCAGAACTTTGCTATTCTTTCATAGATGCCCTTCCACAATGTTACTGAAATTACACATTATCCCCAGAAATATATAAAATCACCACTTAGGTCCCTAAACCTGCACACTCAAGGAAAACACGTGAAAAGCACCAAAAATACTCAAGAATACAATTAAAAGATACGGTTTAAGGGTCGTAAATATATGAAAATAAATGACCGATCAGTAGTCGACGGTTACACTGTTGTTTGGTGGGGAAAATATTGTCTAGAAAATGTATCAATTGAGAAGCATTTAAACGGGTTATTGAGCAAATATGGAACACAGTTCTTGGAGTGGAGATTGAATCTGTAGGAGAGAATACATTTGTCTTTTATTTCAATTCTCAGGAGGACAAACTTTCGGTTCAATCTAGAGGCCCATGGCATTTTGATAGAAGTTTGATTGTGCTTGAGGAACCCTCAGGGGCAGGGGAGATTTTGAAAATGAAATTTCAGAAAGCAGAGTTTTGGGTCCAAATTTACAATGTGCCTTTGTTATGTATGAACAAAATATAGGTAGTGGATTCGGGCTTCTGTCTCTGGGAAGGCTGACGGCAGATCCCAGAATGGAAGTGCTCGGTGGGGGAAAAGTCATCAGAAGGCTGGAGATGTTGCTCCTAGCAAAAATCCTATCAAAAACCAGAGCTTGATGGTTGATGGGGTCTCTCCAGCAGCTCTCATTGGTGACAATAGTGGTGAAGCTATTTCGAGGAAGGTTCAGGGTGCAAGACAGAAGCTCCAGGCAGAAAACTTGTTAGCCAGGTCTAGTGATATAGAGGTGACCTCCAAGGTGGGGTCAAAATCAGTAACTTCTGCAGGGACAGAGTTTATCTACTACGGTCTGGGTATACCATGTCTTAAGCAGGCGGTGGCAGAGGATGTCAGCATTGACATGCAGAGTCCTTTGGCTAGAAAGGATCCAAGCAACGGTAAAATTGTGACTTTTTAGAGCAATAAGGAGATAGCTGATTGTGGGAGGATGAGGCCTCTGCCCATTATGATACTTGGGCCTGGTACCTCTTCGGGGCAGGCTTCAGGCCCTTTAAATTCAACTTTAAATATATCAGTAAGGGCTTTGGGCCTGAATGATGAGGAGATGAGAGCTTTGGATTGCAGCCTTATGGAAGGAATCAATGTTGTTACCAGCCCAAATTCGATTCCTGCAGAAAAATGGAAGAAAATCGTTAAAACTTTCCATAAACAAATTTTGGGTCCTTCTAGCCCCATCCAAAAAATTCTTGCTGCAAGGAGGAAGGTGAGGAATGGCAGTCGTTTTCCTTGTCGAAAATCCCCCATTATCAAACTATTCTTATCTGATTCTCCTAAAACTGGCAACAAGAGGAAAGGAATTAATGGTTCTCTGGTAGGGAAGGGAGCTAAGAAATCTAAATTGTCCTCGGATTCTTCTATATCGGTGGTGCTTGCTGTCCAGGCCCGCCGAGAGCTATGAATCTCCTATGATGGAACGTACGTGGTTTAGGGAATCCTCGTGCGTTATCAGAACTCAGAAAGGTCCTTAAAATGTTTTCCCCAAATGTGGTGTTCCTTTATGAGACTAAGCTAAGAGATTCGGCAGCTTATAATCTTTGTATTGTGTTAGGTTTCAAAAATGTTTTTTGGGTTAATTGTGATGATAAGAGTGGGGGTCTAATGTTACTTTAGGACGAAGAGGTTGAGGTTTCAATCCAATCCTTTTCCAACGGGTACATTGATTCATCCATTAAAAGTGTTCTAGGTGGTTTCTGGAGGTTTACAGGGTTCTACGGTAACGCTTCTCAAATTCAGAGAGTTCAGTCTTAGGATCTGGTTAGGAGATTGAGGTCTTTGATCCTTTGCCTTGGCTGTGTGAAGGAGATTTCAACAAAATTCTTCGTTCTGATTTGAAAAAAGGTGGTTCGGATAAAAGTGCGACTGGTATGGCTAACTTCAGAGGTATTATTGATGATTGTCATTTTATGGATCTTGGTTGCTCTAGCCTTCCGTTGACTTAGAATAATAAAAGGGCTGGGGTGGCTAATATCCAGGAGAGATTAGACAGATTTCTAGCTAGAAATCGAAGTTCGAAGAAGCGGCTGTGATCAATCTTGACTTCTGGTTCTCTAATCATAGGCCGGTGCTGATTAGATTGGATGGCTTTGAGGGTAACAGTTTTTTGAATAAAGGGCGAGGCTTCAAATTTGAGCCTTACTGGTCAAAGTCAGGGATTGTAGATCAGTTATGTGTAAAGTGTGGGGTGAGTTTGATGGCAACAGTGGGCTGTCTCTGAGTGCTCTTAAGAGGAGGCTGGATCGATGTGCCTCTAGTCTTTCTTCCTGGAGTCAGAGTAAGTTTGGTTCTCTTAGGAAAGAAATTAACTCGACATAGTAGAAGCTCTCCTCCTTGCTTAACGGAAACATGGGCAAGATTGAGCACCATCAAATTAAAATCCTTGAAGGTTCCTTGAGCAGCTTACTTGCTAAGGAAAAGCTGTTCTGGCGTCAGCGAGCTAGATCCAATTGGTTGGCAGCAGGAGATAAGAACTCAAAATTCTCTCATCTCAAAATTCCATTAAGCTATTAATTGATGCCAAGGGGATGAGGCAAACAAATCTCGAAGGTATTCAGAGGACAGTCCGTAAGTACTTCAATTCTATCTTTTCTTCTAGCAAGCCTTCTAAGTGCGATTTGGATAATGCTGCTAGTTGTATTGATCATAGGATTGTCTCTAATATGCTCAGTCTATTGATTGTCCCTTTTGTTGCTGATGATGCGAAAACTGCTTTGTTTGATCTCAGCCCTTCTAAGGCGCCAGGGCCTAATGGCTTCCAGGCGGTGTTCTTTCATAAGCATTGGGATGTGGTAGGGGATTTTATTTCTAGAATCTGTCTTAGGGTCCTCAACGGAGAGTTGTCTATTAGAGACTTTAATTCCACTAATATTGTTCTCATTCCCAAGATTAAAAATCCTTCGGAATTAAAGGATTTCAGACCCATCAGCCTGTGTAGTGTGGTCTATAAGATTGTCTCTAAGTCTATGGCTAATAGGCTAAAATTGATTTTGCCTCGATTAACCTCTCTGTCCCAAAGTGCCTTCGTTCCGGGGAAGTTTATTTTTAATAATGTGATTGTTTCCTTTGAGTTGTTGCACTCTCTTAGTAAAAGAAAGAAAGGTAGGAAAGGCTTTACTGCCCTGAAACTTGATATGAGAAAAACCTACGATCGGGTTGAGTGGAAGTTTTTGAGGTATGTGCTGGGAAATATGGTTTCTCCTAGTAGCTGGATCTCTAGTATTTAAGATTGTATTTCGACGGTGTCCTACTTTTTTGTGATCAATGGTGATGTGGTTGGTAAAGTGTCCCCTTTGAGAGGATTGAGACGGGGTTGCTCGCTTTCTTCTTACTTTTTTTATTCTATGCTGAAGCTTTTTCCTCCTTGCTCGGTGGTTCAGAACAAGATGGAAGAGTGTTAGGTTTTGAGGTGCTGCCGAGGCAGTCCTCTGGTCAGCCATTTGTTCTTTATTAATGATAGTATTTTGTTTTGCAAAGCAGTGGATGATAACGGGTCTGCCATAAAAAAGATCTTAGATATCTACGAGAAGGGTTCTGGGTAGCAAGTTAATTTACAAAAATCCTCTGTTACTTATAGCCCTAATGTTAGTCAGGAGTCTCGTAGAAGTTTCCAAGAGCTGCTGAGCATCCCTGGGAGTCAGTCCCATGAGAAATACCTCGGTTTACCCACCCTAGTACAAAGAAACAAAAGGCAAGCCTTTAACTCTATCACCGATAGGGTTTAGAAGAGATTGAAAAGTTGGAAGGGCAGTTTTTTCTTTATGGGTGGCAAGGAGGTTTTGATCAAGGCCGTGGCCTAAGCCATCCCCACTTATTCTATGATCCTTTTTCAGCTTCCTGTGTCCTTGTGTAAAGATTTAGGCTCTCGCATATCTGGGTTATGGTGGGGTTTTAACGGTGATAAAAGGAAGAAGTCCTGGGTCAGGTGGGATAAGCTGTGTCTTCTTAATTCTATAGGTGGTTTAGGCTTAGAGATCTCCAATTGTTCAACCAAGCCTTGGTGGCTAAACAAGCCTGGAGGTTGATTGAGGATCCTAGTTCCTTAGCTTCCCGAGGTATTAAAGTCCAAATATTTTAAACAAGAGGATTTCCTCAAGGTGCAGCTAAAACCGAGTCCCTCTTATATTTGAAGAAGTATTTTCTGGAGTATAATTTTACTCCTGAAAGGCATTAGATGTAGGGTGGGGGATGACATCTCTATTCGGGCCTTCCAGGATCCTTGGATCCGTAGACAAAAGATGTTTAAACCTTTCCTTCAGTGCTCTAATCCTAATATTTTAGTTGCTGATTTTTTGGTTGCAGGGAGCCCTCTTTGGAATTCGGCCAAGCTTGACCATGTTTTTAATGTTTCGGACAATAAGGCAATCCTTAGCTTACCCTTAGGGCTGTTTAAGGGGCCGGATCGTCTGGTTTGGCATTTTGACAAGAGAGGGATTTACTCGGTTATGAGTGGTCTTTTCTTTGGAATTTAAGCATTCCTCCAAAGATCAAGTTCTTAATTTGGAGGGTTTGCCATGATGCCTTGCCTTCTCTCTCTAACTTGTTTGATAGGAAAATTGTCTTGGATCCTGATTGCAAGAAGTATGGTTTGGGCCCCAAGACTTCTACCTAAGCTGTTTTCTAGTGTGCAAAATCTCGCGCTGTTTGGTCTGAATTTTCCGCTGTTGACCCGTTGCTTGCTAGTTTCCATAATGGTTCTGCTTTTGATTTCCTCTGTTGGCTAAGTTCCTCCTCTTTTTCTCGCAGGGAGTTTGAATCGGTGTGTGTTATTTTATGGCAGTTATGGTTTGATCGTAATTGCTTTGTTCACAAAGGTGAGCTGAAAGAGGTGGTAGCTATCCTCTCTTCTGCGGCCATCTTGCTGAATGAATTCCAAAATACCTTAGCTGCGTGTTCTGTGCAACAGGAGGTGCCTAACCCTCTGCCCAGTTCTTTGGAAGTCCTCAGCTGGATTCCTCCCCCTCTTGGCTCCCTTAAACTCAATTTTGATGCCTCTCTCAAGGAGGATTCTACCTGTTCTTTTTTGGGGTTAGGGCTGCCATCTGTGATAGCTTGGAGGAGGTGGTGGTTGTTGTCTCTAAATGCTTCACAGGTTCATTTTCTATCGAAGTAGGCAAATCTCTTGCACTTAGGGAAAGGCTGCTTCTTGCCCAGGCTTTGGGGTGTGCTGTGAGTTAGGTGGAGAATGATGCGACCAACTTGGTTAAAGCTGTTGTTGATTCAAATTTAAATCTTGGTTTGGCTAGTCCTATTTTTTCTGATGTTATGGCTTTGTGTAGGGTTTTTGCTGTTAAATGTCAAGCTATTTCTCGTAAAAGAAATATTTTGACCCATTCTCTAGCTTCCTTAGCCTGTTCCTCGAAAGAGGACCATTTCTGGTTTAATACCGAACCTAGTTGTATTTGCTCTTCTTCTTAATCGAAGTTACTTTTTGCATAAAAAAAAAATAGAAGAAGACGAGCTTGTAATGCTCATTTCAATTAACTTTCAACTAAAAATTACAAAGAGTATTTATATGAAAGGTAATAACAATAAATTAATTACAACAGAATTAACAACTCTAACCAACTCTCCTATAATTACGGATGTCTATTGGATTCTCCTACAAATAGGAAGATCCATTGGATCATCCACATAGATGAACTAAGTGAACACATCAGTGGCTTTATCTCTAGTCCAAAACCTTGCTGGATTGATGCTTATCTTGCAGCTGAGAGTTCTGTCTTACAACAGCAAGTAGAGAGGTATGAGGCAGCCGATTATTTGCAATTGGAACTTGATTCATTGACTCAAGTTGAGACTTGTCATTATGCTTCACATGCCCCCGCAAACTAAACCAAGGTGATTTCACCAAGTTAAGTTTATTGCACAGAAGAAGGAACTGAGGAATAACCAAGGCCTTTATGAATACATTAGCCTTTTGGAGAGAAGTTGGGAAATATTGAACCACCAAGGTGCCAGCAGTAATCTTCTCCCTTGTGAAATGCACATCCACCTCTATGTGCTTAGGTCGACTATGAAAGATAGGGTTTTGAGCTAATGCATTAGCTCCCATGTTATCACACCAAATGATAGGAGTGAAAGACATGGTAATGCCCAATTCTGAAAACAGGGACAACAACCACAAGACCTCGGACGCAACTTGTGATAAGGCATGATATTCAACCTCCGTGCTGAACTTAGACACAACCTTCTGCTTCTGTGAGTACCAAGTTATCAAATTAGGGCCAAGGATCACACAACAACCACTTGTTGACCGCCTATCATCAACACAAAAAGCTCAATCTGTATCAGCATAAGTTTCAAGATGAAGAGGAGCTGTAGATTGGAAAAGCAACCCCAAACCGGAAGTGCCTTTTAAGTACCAAAGAATCCGCTTGCAAGCTTGCCAATGCACAACCGAAGAAGAGGAGAGATATTGACTTAGCTTGTTGACAACAAAGCTAATCTTAGGCTTAGTGTAATGAGGTATTGTAAGGCACGAATCACACTCCTATACAGAGATGGTTCAGCAAAAGGTGTCCCCAAGGCAGCCGAGAGCTTCACACTAGAACAAATGAGAGTAGAGCATGATTCGGAGTTGAGCATGTTAGTCTTGGTGAGAAGATCATGCACATATTTGGTTTGTGTAAGGTATATGCCAGCAGTGTTTTGAAAGGCCTCGAAGCCAAGAAAATAATGAACCAAATCCAAAGTCTTGAGAGAAAATTTGGAGTTCAAAACTAAAATAGTACGATGAATAAAAGTATAATCATTACCCGTAATAAGAATATTATCGATGTATACCAAAACATAAAGTACCTTAAACCCATTCTTCTTGATGAACAAAGAAATATCCGAAGTTGAGTCAGCAAAACCCCAAGCAAGTAAAGCACCCTTCAACTTGTGAAACCAAGCACGAGGGGTTTGTTTCAAACTATATAAAACTTTACTTAACTTGCACACATGAGTAGGATGAGAGGGATCAATAAAACCACTAGGTTGCTCTATATAAACCAACTCATTCAACTCACCATTTAGAAAAGTATTATTCACATCAACTTGTCGAATTTCCCAACCATAGGTGGCTACCAAGGTGAAGATGACCTTAATGGTGGAAGGCTTAACTATGGGACTAAATGTGTCCGAAAATTCCACTCCGAGAGTTTGATAAAACCCATTAGCAACCAATCGAGCCTTGTACTTAAACAATGAGACATCAACAATATATTTCAGCCTAAAAATCCACTTGTTACCCACGATATTGCACACAACAGGAGCTGGAACAAGAGACCAGGTCTGATTTTTATAAGAACCCTATATTCATCAACCATGGCTTGTTTCCACTTAGGATGAGCAAGAGCAGCTTTGACAGAGTGAGGTTCAGTCTCTAAGAAAGAAATAGGAGACTCATACAGGGCTGCGTAGACATGAGGCTTTAAAGAACCAGTTTTGGACCTGGTAGCCTGTTGAAAAAAGAGAGTCAGTTGTTGAAAAAAGAGAGAGTTGTTGAAAAAAGAGAGTCGGTATGAATTATTAATTGTAAATAATTAGATTAGGAAGTTTAGTCAATATGAAACCAATAGTAGTAAATCTTGACCTTAACTTTCTTTATTTGAATTTGTAAACTAAAATCTTGACCTTGACTTTATTTATTTGAATTTGTAAACTACGTCTGTAAACAATCTCTATATAAGAGAGATGATTATAAATGAATACAAGCGTAGTATTTTGATAAAATCTAAAGCTATATGGTATCAGAGCTTACTGCTAAGAAACTCTAATTTTTTTCAGAGGCCTACTGCCAACTACTACTATCTGTTCACCACTGTCGCTGCCAGTCACTGTTCTCGGTCACCACTGTTGCCGCCTTCACTTCCCTTCACTATTCCTGGCACTATTCCAGTCGGAGCTCTTTTTTTTTTTTTTTTTTTCATTTTGAAGCTTCTGCTGTTGTTCTTCATCGGATCTGACACCGATCTGGTGTTTTCGAGTCGCCTATTAGTAAATCGGCCATCGAACCCATATTTTCTGGTTCTCACCATCGCCAATCTGCTTTATTTCACTAGGTTCGACGTCGATCTGGTATTTTCAGTCTAAATCCGAGCTGATCTGGTATTTTTTCGACGACAACCTTTGCAGACCAAGCATTTCCGGCCTAGACGTTTGCCGATTTGATCTATTCGGCCTTGATCTTTGCCGAACTAGTAAATTCAGGCCTAAACGTCCGCTGATGTGATCTGTCTGGCCTTACTGTTCGCAGTTTGTCATTCACTGTTCAATGTTCACCGTGAACGTGCTCCTTTCCTCAACATGTCTACCAAATATGAGTCTCCTTCCTTTGGTATTAATCCAAGTAATAGTGTCAAATCTCATGAAACACATTCTCAATCCCATACGGTCCAAATTACCACAATCCGCTTAAATGGAGATAACTTTTTGTGATGGTCTCAATCTGTCCAAATGTACATTCGAGGCCGTGGAAAAATTGGTTATTTGACTGGAGAGATGAAGAAACCAAACCTAGAGGACCCGGCCTATACAATCTGGGATACCGAGAACTCAATGGTCATGACATGGCTTGTCAACTCTATGACCGAAGACATCAGCTGCAAGTACATGTGCTATTCAACAACAAAGGAACTATAGGACAATGTCAGTCAAATGTATTCTGATTTAAGGAACCAATCCCAAGTATACGAGTTAACACTAAAATTGGCAAATCTTCAGTAGGGTGAAGATAATGTTACCAAATATTTTAACTCCCTAAAGCGACTTTAGCAAGATCTAGACCTCTTCAATAACTATGAGTGGAAGTTAATTGAAGATGCAAATTACAATAAAAAATCTGTAGAAGCTCACTGAATTTATAAATTCCTTACTGGTCTCAATGTGGAGTTTGATGATGTAAGAGGTCGAATCCTTGGCCGATCTCCCTTCCTCCAATTGGTGAAGTATTTGCGGAGGTGCAAAGGGAAGAAAGTAGGAGAAATGTCATATTAGGCAAAAAGGACAGTAATGGAAATGTTGAAACCTCTGCACTACTGGTGTCGTAGGCTACTACAAATAAAACAGAACATTACCACAAAAAACCTGAAGAGAAGCCACGAGTATGGTGTAATCGCCCTCGTCACACTCATGAGACGTACTGGAAACTCCATGGCAAGCCTACAAATTGGAAGAGTAGTAGGCCCAAACGTGCCATAGCTAGGGCCAATGAAGCTGAGGAGCAGGTGGATCACATTCTAAAACTGCTAAAATCCAGTTCATCCTCGGGATTTCTTAGTGCTTCTATTGCACAATCAGGTAGTGATAAAATTAATGTCCTTTCTTGCTTTTCAAATCATACCCTATGGATTATAAATTCTGGAGCTTCTGATCATAGTGTCTCTAGCTTATTCAACACTTACTCCCCTTGTTCTGGTTTAGAAAAAAATAGGATTGCAGATGGGAGTCTCTCACCTATCACAGGACAAAGTTTGATTAAAATATCCGAGAAAACCAGTCTTAATTCCGTTCTTCATGTTCCAAAGCTAGCATGCAACCTCCTGTCTGTGAGTAAATTGTCAAAAGAATCTAATTGCTATGTAATCTTTTTTTATTCTCATTGTGAATTCCAGGGCCAGATCTCGAGGAAGAAGATTGGCAGTGCTAGGATGAGGGATGGACTTTACTATTTTGATGGTGAACCCTACATTAATAAAAAAGCTCAAGGCATGAGTAGTGTTAGTTCTTTCTCTATTTTTGAGCAAATAATGCTTTGACATTTTAGACTAGGATATCCTAGCTTTCAATATCTTAGACATCTATTTCCTGCTTTATTTAAGGGTTTGGATTGTTCTATTTTTCATTGTGAACATTGTATTCTATCCAAAAGTCATCGTACTTCCTATTTATCAAAACCATATGTTTTTTCAAAACTGTTTTATCTCATTCATAGTGATGTTTGAGGTCCTTCAAAAATCCCTACGACTTCTGGGAAGAAATGGTTTGTTACATTTATCGATGATCATACCCAATTATCTTGGATATATTTGATGCATGAAAAGTCGGAAGTTGACAAACTTTTCAAAGACTTTTACACTATAGTTGAAACACAATTTCAAACGAAAATTAGTATTCTTCATATTGATAATGGTACAGGATATTTTAATAAAACTATTGGCACTTTTTAAAAGAAAAAGGCATTTGTTATCAGTCCACATGTGTGGACACACCTCAACAAAATGGCATTGCTGAAAGAAAAAATAGACACTTACTTAAAGTGGCACGTGCCATAATGTTTTCTATGAATGTACCAAAATATCTTTGGGGAGAAGCTATTTTGATAACCTCATATCTAATTAATCGGATGCCTACACGTATTTTAAAATATCAAACAACCCTCATTCATTTCAAACATTATTTTCCTATGTCCAGAATTTACCACTAAAAGTCTTTGGTTGCACTGTTTTTGTTCACATTCCAAATCACTCCCGGTCTAAACTTGATCCGCGTGCAGAACACTGTGTTTTCGTTGGGTATGCCTCAAACAAAAAGGGATATAGGTGCTATAACCCTCTGACAATAAATTTTTTTTGTAAGCATAGATGTCTCTTTCTTGGAAAACAAACCCTATTTTCACAAAAATTCTCTTCAGGGGGAGAAACAATGAATGGAAGATAATTTTTGGGATTCATCCCATGTTCCTTTACCAACCACAATCTTGAATACCACAACCTTATCTTTTTCAAATTCTAAAAATAAGGAAAGTTTTCAAAAATTGCCAAATGTTGATGTGTCCTCAACAGGGGGAGAAACATTACAGAACACTGAGCTTCAAGTTTATACTCACAAGGGACCACATCAAAAGACTCAAAATCCTCCTATTATCCCAGAGCCAGGTCAATCTTCGACTCCGAGAGCAGATACTCCAAATACTATAGGTATTCTTGCTTCTATTCCCAATATATTATCAGACTTGGATATCCCTTTAGCTCTTAGAAAAGAATCTAGAGATTGCACTAAAAATCCTAAATATCCCATGGCTAAATATCTGTCATCTGAAAAATTATCTCATCATCATAAGGCCCTTTCATCAAAAATTTCACATCTGATTGTCCCTAGAAGTGTTCAGGAAGCCTTGAATGATCCACATTGGAAATTAACAGTTATGGAATAGATGAATACTCTGATAAGAAGTGGCACATGAGAAGTAGTTGACCTACCTGAAGAAAAGAAGATAGTAGGCTGTAAATAGGTGTTCAAAGTGAAATGCAGAGCAGATGACAGTATAGAAAGATATAAGGCTAGACTGGTTGCAAAAGGTTTTACCCAGACATACGGAATCGATTACCAGGAAACCTTTGTCCCTGTTGCTAAAATCAATTCCGTCCGTGTACTACTATCTTTAGCTGTAAATTTCAACTGGCCCTTACACCAGCTGGATATAACGAACGCCTTCTTAAATGGTGATCTAGAGGAGGAAGTCTTCATGAGTTTGCCACCAGGTTTCGAATTTGGACTGGTAAGGTATGTAAATTAAAAAAAAAAAGTCACTATATGGCTTGAAACAATCACTTAGAGCCTGGTTTGAACGTTTTGGAAAAGTTATAAAAACTTGTGGTTATAGTCAAAGTCAGGCTGATCACACTATATTCTACAAACACAGTAAAGGCAAGATTGCGATTCTGATTGTCTATGTGGATGATATAGTGTTGACAGGTGATGATATTGAAGAATTGGAGAAATTAAAAGGGAAACTGGCAGCTGCATTTGAGATCAAAGATTTAGGCCCATTAAAATATTTTCTTGAAATGGAATTTGCTAGATCAAAGGGAGAAATATTCGTCAACCAGTGAAAATATGTACTTGACTTACTTGATAAGACTGGCCTACTAGGGTGTAAACCGGCGGATACTCCAATTGAACCCAACCTAAAACTACAAACTGTCAAGGCTGAAGATGTACGGAATAGAGAGCAGTATCAAAAGCTTGTTGGGAGGTTGATTTATTTATCTCACACTCGTCCTGACATAGCGTTTGCTGTTAGCATGGTCAGCCAGTTTATGCATTCACCGGGACCATAACACTTTGATGCTGTTTATAGAATTCTACATACCTAAAGGGATCGCCTGGGAAAGATCTGATGTTTAAGAAGCATGGTCACCTACAAGTAGAAGCATATACAGACGCAGATTGGGCAAAAAGTGTTATTGACAGACGATCCACTTCAAGTTATTGTACCTTTGTTGGAGGAAACCTTGTCACCTGGCAAAGTAAGAAACAAAATGTGGTTGCTAGAAGCGTGTTGAAGCTGAATTCAGAGCCGTTGCTCATGAAATTTGTGAAGTGATATGGATTAAGAGACTGTTAGAGGATCTTAAAATTTACAATACATTGCCTATGAAACTCTAATGTGATAACAAAACTACAATCTCCATTGCTCATAATCCTATCTTTCATGATCGAATGAAGCATGTGGAAGTAGATAGGCACTTCATCAAGGAGAAACTTGAAACTGGACTAATTTGTATGCCTTATGTCACTATAGCTGAACAGGTTGTAGATGTGCTAACCAAAGGGTTACCAAAGAAGCAATTTGATGACTTGATTGGCAAGCTGGCTATGGAAGATATCTTCAAATCGGCTTGAGGAGGAGTGTTGAAAAAAGAGAGTCAGTTGTTGAAAAAAGAGAGTCGGTGTGAATTATTAATTGTAAATAATTAGATTAGGAAGTTTAGTCAATATGAAACCACTAGTAGCAAATCTTGACCTTGACTTTCTTTCTTTGAATACAACTGTAGTATTATGATAAAACCTAAAGCTATATAGCCATTGGATGACAAGAAACAATAGGGACTGCAGTAGCAGATTTTGAAGGAACAGCAGTTAAAGGAACAGACCTGGAAGGCACTAAAGTAGAAGGGACTAGACTAACAGGGTTTAACTCAACAAAAATATAAGGAGAGGGTTGAGACCTACTAGAACAGCCCTAAACTGGAGAAAATGATGCAGGGGCTGCAGTAGGGGAAGAAATATGACCAACAGGTAAAGCAGATTGTGAAGGAGGTAGAAAAATAATAGGACCAGAATAAGGAGAAGGACCAGTAGATTTAGAGTTGCTAGATGGAAACAAAACACAATAGGGAAAATCCATTTCATGAAAAATAACGTTTCTAAAAATATAGATTTTACCATTAGGACTTAAGCACTTTTAACCCTTATGATGAGAGCTATAACCTATGAAAATGCACTTCGATATGTGAAAGCCAAATTTTTTTAACATAAGGTCGTAGGTATGGAAAGCATGCACAACCAAAGGTTTTGAAAAAAATAATAATTTGGTGCCCTACGATATTTAAAAGTGGTGTGGGAAGGTTATTTATGAATATAGTAGCTGTGAGGAATACTTCAACCCACAAAAATAAAGGCATAGATGCATGAGCTAAAAGGGTAAGACCGGTCTCAATAATATGACGATGCTTACACTCAGCCACACCGTTTTATTGATGGGTATATGCACAAAAAAAAATGATGTAAGATACCAACAGATTTTAAGTAGACACTAAATACTTGATATTCTTGACCTAAGTCAGTTTGAAGAGACCTAATTTTAGTGTTAGATTGTAGTTCAACTTGGGTTTTAAAGGTGATGAAAGTGGAAAGAGCATCAGATTTTAGAGTGAGAGGAAATATCCAAGGGTAATGAGTGTGACAATAAACAAACAAGATGTAATATTTATGGCTAGTGGAAGATAAAATAAGAGATGATCCCCAAATGTCTGAATAGACAAGTTCTAAGGGTTCTTTGGTATGAATTTTTGCTATTTGAAAAGGAAGTTGGTGCATTTTCCCATATCTACAAGACTCACACATAGTTACAGCATTTGGAGAAACATAAACTTTCATTTTCTTGAGAATTTTTGACAAAGTTTACATACTTGGATGACCAAGTTTAGAGTGCCACAAGGTTACATCATTACATTTGAGATAAAAATTACGAGCAACATGTTTATTAGGCATAGACCGATTAATAGAATCAAAAGAAACAGCAACATTTAAAGCAAAAATAGGGTTACAAATAGAAGAAACAAATGCAGCAGTGTTGGGAATTACAGTATTTGACGAAATAGTAGGAAAACAAGATTGAAATCCACTCAAGTTCAGTTAATACAAGCCATCCTTAAGGGTTGCTCGAAGTAAAACCTTCTTGGAATCCTTGTCCTTAATCAAACAATAACCATCAACAAATTCAGCCAAGGCATTGTTATCAATAGTGAATTTAGAAATGCTTATGAGATTTTTAGCAATTCTTGGCACATGTAAAACTTTATCTAGCTTCAGCTTAACAATGGGTAGAGAATAAGAGCAAACAACAACACTTCCAATATGATATATATCCATTTGATCTTCACTACCAATGACCAATTTTTCACCACCACAATAAAGAGTATAGGCAAGAAACTTACCAAGATCAGCTGTAACATGGCTAGATGCACCGCTGTCTGCATACCAAGCATGATCTGCAACAACATCAGGTGAAGCAATATAAGCAGAGGTTTGGTTGTAGTTTACCTGATGCTGAGGCTGAAATTGCCCCTCATTGAAGTTGTTGTGAGCTGGTGGTGGAAAATAGCTATAATTAGCAACAAAATGAGGTGGAGGTGCCTGAGAGTGCACTTGCATTGCTCCATGAGGACCATTGAAAGCAGGTAGATGCTAAGAAGGAGAAGGACCTTGAGGAGCATTTCTATCACAGCGATTGTAACATTGAATCGCAGTATGACCAACTTTGCTACAAATCTGGTAGGTAGGTCTGTTGCCATTACTGTTCTAGTGACCTTTACCCCTACGACCTTTATTTTGTTGTCCTCGACCACAATTTTGATGACCACCTCTGCTAGTATTCTGAGCAGGAATAACTCTACCACTGCCGCTCACCTGTAATGAAGTCTTCAAGCTCGATTGCGCGGATTGCTGGTGTAACACCCCCTGACCCGACCCGACTGGATCGACCCAGGGAGCGTTATCGGGTTTTCAAAACTTTCTAAATTCACTTTATTTATTTCAAACCATTTAAAATCATATCACTTTGTAATTTAAAAATGTTTGTTTAGTGAGGCCATTGAAAATACAGTTTTAAAAATTTCGGCAGAGTTTCCTTTTGTTTTTCTGATTTCCCAAAAACCTGTTTTTAAACAACTCAATTCAAATACATTTCACAACAACACTTCAAATTTTATTTCATTCAAATGCGCACTCTGCCGTTTAGTGCGACTTTCAAACAATTTATAAAATAATTCATTAATTACAGTCCTTCGTAAATGAAAAACAGAAAGCATAAAACCATTAATTATAGTACATAATTACAAAACATAATTACAAATTCTCTGTATATGCATGCATATTTAACTACAATATACCGGAATACATATATAACTACCCAAATATAGTGACTCTGGCTCTCTGTCAGCAACTCTCTCTTCAATCTTTGGCCTCCTCAGTATCCTTGTTACCTACGCGCGATAAAAACTGACGCGCTAAGCAATAATGCTTAGTGGGTGTACATTAAGTAAATTTGCAATAGCATATAAAACACTAAATTGTAATTTTAGAAATTCAGATACATAAAGAAATTCAGAAAGTCAAATACATATATAATTAAATCATAAAACTTAAATACAGAATGTCAGAAAAATATATATAGATATAAAATGAACGTGGTATTTCAAAAATTTCTGGGTTTTCGTTTCACTATCATTTCTTTATTTTTCATAACATTTTCTAACTATCAATTCTCACTTGGGCCCTTGATACACATAACAGGGTGTACAAGACTGGATTACGGGTTTTTCAGTCGGGTTTCCCATCTCATATGAAATGGTATCCCTCTATATAAACAGTCGGTTTCCCATTTCACGAGGAAATGGTATCCGTATAATCCACAATTAGAGGCATTATAAATCACGGTGCAGTACTGCCATACATTCACCCAATTGACATGTCAATCTCCTATATCCATATATCCCTATACATATATCAGGGCCGTTTAAATATCATAACAAAGAAATCAACGAATATCATTTTAAATCAAAATCCATAAATAGAAAAAAAAAATCAAACAATAATTATAAAGCAGGTTTTGAAAACATACGTTTTTATTCAAATTTCCATAATAGCAAAATATTGCACAAATAGTCCAACAGTATGCAAAAATACAATACGAGTAGATAAACAAATCCATACGAATATATATAAAATCCATAACTATATTTCCAGACTTATTAAATCAAAACATTTATCAAAAATAAGTTCAGAAACGTGTGTACACTAACCTGGATACTGTTTTACTAGTTCTACGTCCTTTTCCTTCTGAGTTTTCCTTTTTCCTTTCTTTCTTTTCTTCCTTCTCTTTCCTTTCTCTTCCTCTTTTCTTTCTTTTCTTTTCTTCTTCTTTCCCTTCTCTTCTTCTTCTTTTCTTCTTCTTCTTTTCTTCTTCCTCTTCTTCTTCTTCTTTTCTTTCTTTTTTTCTTCTTCTCCCGTTCTCTACCCTCTCTCTTTTCTGTTCTGTTTCGTTGGCTTCTGTAAGAAGTTAAATTTTTTTTTATATTATTTCGGTCATCGCGACCGTTGTCGCGACCTGTGGTCGCTCCACCAGGTCGCGTTGCTCACTGGAGCAACTCCACCGCCTTCATCGCGGTGCTCTGGTCACGCTGGTGGTCGCCATGCTCACTGCCCGAATTTTATTTTTTTCATCGTGAGCAACTCATCGCGACCTGTGGTCGCGGTGACCAGGTCGCGGTACTCACTGTCCTAGTTTTTCACTCTTCATGCATCATTTATGGACCGTTCCATCTGGTCCACCTGGAACCCATAAAATTAAACATACATTTAATTACATTTACACCCCTCTACTCACAAAGATTTTATCCACATATTCAAAATTAATTATCTAAAATTTGGGATGTTACAGCTAGCATAACAAGAGCTTTCCAGTATATATAGTTGTCATGATTGAGCTTAATCGACAGATTGAAGTTCATAGACTTTGCGATCAACAGCGACGAAGTCGATAGAGCTGACATTGGTTGTTCGGACCTCTGGATTGTAGTGCTAGACTCAACATCCATTGACATTTAGTCAAGATTTTTCTCTGATACCATGTGAAGAAATGAGATCACAAGACTAGTCCTAAGTGTTTGATGAAAAGCCCAATAGAGCTGTCTGCCAAAGAATAGAAGAAGACGAGCTTGTAATGCTCATTTCAATTAACTTTCAACTAACAATTACTAAGAGTATTTATATGAAAGCTAATAACAATAAACTGATTACAACAGAATTAATAACTTTAACCAACTCTCATATAATTAAGGATGTCCATTGGATTCTCCTACAAATAGGGAGATCCATTAGATCATCCACATAGATGAACTAAGTGAACACATCAGTGGCTTTATCTCCAGTCCAAAATCTTGTTGGATTGATGCTCATCTTGTAGCTGAGAGTGCTGTCTTACAACAGCAAGTAAAGAGGTATGGGGGCAGCTGATTATTTGCAATTGGAACTTGATTCGTTGACTCAAGTTGAGACTTGTCATTATGCTTCACAAAATGAGATATTGCCATGGTACATCTGGGGAAGGATCCAGATTTTTCCATAGAGCATTAGGCTTGAGGTCCCTTATTTATTTATTTTTACATTTCGAACTCATAAAAGTATCACTGAATCTTATTGAAGTGAGTTTAAAGAGCTTATCAACTGATCACTTCAACTTTCATCATCAGACCTGAGGCACTGACAAATTATTGGTCTTGAAAAAGGGTTTTATTGAAGCATGATTGTCGATATAGTTTCACCACATAATTATTTCTAGAATTGTCTTCAGAGAAACTTTATAATTATCTTTTAATTCGGAGATAGGAGTTTGAGCTTTTGACCTAATAAAACTTCATTTGTTAAACTCTCAAAAAAAGCAAAAAAAGAAAATTTTATTATATAAGTGATATTCTCTTCTTAGGGTTTTCCATCTATCTAAGCGTGTGACTAGCCGTTGGATCTTCCGATCTTTTTCGTTTCTAATGAAGGTAGTTTGGGTCTGAGATTGATTGTAGGTTTATAGGACTATTATGGACTTTGATGAGATAGCTAGGTTAAATGCGACTTTGTGTTTATAGGAGACGCAAGAACCCTTAGCGCATAAGGGAGCATCTTTAAAGGAGGTTGGAGAGCACAAACGTTTCTCTGCTTTAGAGGGAGGGTTATAGTGAACAAACATATCAAGATGTTGATGTGGTGTTGATTAGGTATAATACCTTTACTTTCAATTTCAAAAAACAATTTGATTGTAGTAGGGTGTTAACTAATGGTCTTTGAAGTTTTGAAAACTTGCTAGTGGTTCTGGTGCAACCGCATGAGGTGGATTCTATCACTGGCTTGGATTTCAATGGGGTGGAATTCTGGATGCAAATCCACAAAGCACCTTTTTTATGCATGAACCGTGAGATAGGCAATTTCTTGAAAAATTTTATTGGTAGTGCAGTCAATATCGATGTATGAGTGACTGAGTACTGTTTGGGTCGATATCTACAGGTGAGAGTAGACATTGATGTTGAAAGAACATTGAAGCGGTGTCTTCGTGTGGATTTTTGGGGTAACGATGAAGAGACGATCATGTTATTATACTATGAGCGACTGTCCGAGTTTTTTTTTTTAAGTGTGGATATCTTGGGCATGTACTTGGTGCATGTTTACGTGATATTGTTATTTCATATTTGTTAGTATCGTCGGGTTCGAATAGTCTGACCTGCTGTCGCCATAGAAACCCTTTGTTAGCCATTCCGGGTTCTGCACTCATATGTGAAGGACTGTCAATCTGTTTTGGTATTCCTTATGGAAACCTTCAATGATTTTTCCATCTTACTAATGCTAAGAGTTCGATTCGGTTTTTTAGGTAAGCTTGTGGTGGATCGCAATAGAAGGAAATTGGGCCTATGTCTTTTCTTGACTGATAAGGTTGGTACAGACCAGTAAATTGGGTAATTTACGGGTCTGTACAACCATCCAAAGACGTCCCAACGGGTGCATACATGGATTGTTCTACGTCGATTGCATGGGTTATTTAGCCTCTCTTAGCTGATATAAGGCGATTTCAATAAGATTTTGTGTGGTTCAGAGAAATTTGGTAATAGGTGTCAGCGTAACTATTTGATATCTAATTTTCAAAATGTTTTAAATGTTATTTAGCCTCTCGGAGTTCACGTGGAGCAACTTTAGAGATGGTCATGACCTAGTTCAGGAATGATTGGACATATGGGTTAGTAATTTCACATGGTAGAATTTATTTCCTTTGTATGCTGCTTTTCATTTGAGCTTTTGGGGTCAGACCACCATCCTCTTCTCCTAGAGTTTCCAACTAGATTTTCATACAGCGTGGTGTATAGAAAACTTTGCAGTTTCATAATGAAACGTGTTGGGCGGACCTTGAAACTTATGGGGCGATTATACATGAGGCATGGATGGGATCCAAGAGTCCAGCTGATATGACGGTGGTGAGTGAGAAGCTTATGATATGTACTTCTTGTCTTCAGATTTGGAACAATGAGAACAGGTGTTCGCGATAGTATGATATCAGGATTGGGGATGTTGTTTGGCTTTTTGTAGCGGATTCACAAACTTATGAATGAGCTAGATGTGCTTCTTCAATGGGACGAGATTTACTGGCACGGGACGACATTGGTGAACTAGTTACAGCATGGTGACAGAAACACGAGGTTCTTTCAAATGAATGCATCAAGACGAAGGGCTAGGAATTCTCTGGATGGTCTTTTCGATAAAAATAGGGTCTGGTTTGAAAATAACAGTGAGGTGTCACAAATTATTTCTGGGGTATCTTCACCATCTCGAATCCACGGGTTGCAGATTTTGAATGTGTTTTGTTTTCAGTTGATTCTCAGATTCTTGTAAATATGCAAGAGTCTCCGGATGAGAATTTTTCACGGAAGAAATCCGTATGGCTTTGTTCCAAATACATCCGTCCAAGGCCTCAAGGTTGGATGGGTTTCCTGCTGTCTTCTATGATCACTTGGGTTGTCTTAACATAGGTGAGCTTATTGCGTGCGTTAATAAAACTTTAGTTACTTTGATTCATATTGGGCTTGAAGTGGTTATCAGGAATAAGATGGTCATGTTATGGCTTCGTACGCACAAGGTTTAGAGATTAATTTTTCTCTCCAAATTGTCGAGGCTGCGCCTATTCTTTTTGGTTTTAATCTTGTCCGGCTGTGACAGATCTTCTCCCTGCTTGTTTGGATTCATATGTCGTTGTCATCGTCAACGTTATTACTTCTCATTCCCCTCTGCTCTTGGAGGTTTGGGTGGTTATTACGGATATTTTGAATTTGCTTGGAATGCTTGTTGTCTATTGATTTTGTTCTTAGAGGGGCTAATAAGATTGCTCAACATCTTGCTAAATTTGGTTTATCTTTCGTTAATGATTTTGTTGGGTTGGAAAATTTGTCCACTATGTGTGGAGGATCTGGTCTTGAAAGATTGTTCAGTTTAATTTGTTACTTTGGTGCTCATTTTGAGGAGTTTAATATTACTTCTTAAAAAAAAAATAGGAAAAAAGAACTTAAATTTTATATTTTTTTCTTTTTCAAAAAATAATAACTTTATGTTATGCCGAATAAAACACATACTGTTTTTTTTTTTTTTTGACTAGCCATTTGAACTATTAATTTTTTGTATGGCAACTGTAAATTTCTTTAACTGACGCCTTTTTCTAATTCACTGTAAATTTTTTTAACTAACACCTATTTCTAATTCATTTACTACATGATTTTAATATTTAAAATAAAAATGAAATATAAGAGGATATCATAGCCCTTCTTCATAAATGATTTTTTAAAGGAAACGGCTTGATATATTTATTAATTATATTGACTAAACATGAAATCACAACTAGAGCAAATTCACTTGTACAATTTCGAACCAATTTTTTTTTTTTTTTTTAAAAAAGGAGTATGGATTGATATCTCAACCCTAAACGCGCGATTCGTCATATATGTGAATGTTTGATGCTAGAGAACATAGTTAAGAGTTTTTTTTTCATTTAAGACTTCTTTTTTTCATTTTTTTCATTTAATTCTATTCAATATACGGCAAATTCTACCGTTGAAAGAGGGATAGGTAATTCTATTTATTTGCAGAGAAAACCAGTGTGATTTTTCATTTCCATGGGCTTTGTTAAACAATTAAATTAAATCTAAGATAATAAAATACTAGCAGCTGAAATGAGATGCATGCATTTGAAACTTGGAAGACGACCAATTCCATGTTTCATAAATGTGTTGATGTAAGCATATGAAGAATTTTTCTTACTTAATTGACAAATGTTCATAGTTGGTAAAACAAATGACTTATTCTGCACATTAATAAGAGATAAACCATTCAATGAAGACTTGGCTAGCTAGTTTCGAATATCTTCTTCGAGTAGGGGAAAAACAAAGACTAGTTCAATGAATTCCCATCTATAAATACACTTGTTTTGCCTTGCAACATTTCTCATCCCTCACTCAAAGCAACCATACGTACATACATAGAATTGAAACAGCTTAATCAAAATGAAAGGTGTTCGGTTTCTTGCGGCTTTTGTTCTATTGGCTTTGGCTTCCTCGTTTGCCTCTGCTTCTGACCCTAGCCCACTTCAGGACTTCTGTGTAGCCATTGATGACTACAAGAGTGGTGGTATGTGCTCTTTCTATATTCTTTATATATATATATATATTTATTCTTTTAAGCTTTTGTATGTCTAAGTTGTAGTACTTTTTAAGAGTATTTGATGCTATATGTTTTAAGAGTTTTAACCTCGTGCCTATATTTACATATAAGTCTGATCAATTGGGTTACTACTTGCCCATTTTATACCTCTACTCTTTATTTTAACTTATTTTGCACAGCTTTCATAATGATATAGAATGCACATTAATTAACTCCTGATAATATAAAGAATTCTCCGAAAGAGAACCACATTCACTCTTCGCTGGATATTGGATTTTATGTTTGAATGAAAATAAACTTCGCACCTCTATACTAGAAAAAAAAAAAACTCTAATAAATTCTATATGACAAGTACTTACTTTTTTCATGCAGTGTTTGTGAATGGGAAGTTCTGCAAGGACCCAAAACTTGCCACACCAGATGACTTTTTCTATTCAGGGCTCAACATCCCTAGAAACACATCAAATCCGGTTGGCTCCACCGTAACTCCTGTAAACGTAGCCCAAATTGCAGGACTCAACACTCTTGGTATATCCTTAGTTCGCATTGACTATGCACCCTACGGCCAGAACCCGCCCCACACTCACCCTCGAGCCACCGAGATCCTGGTAGTCCAGGAAGGCACTCTCTATGTTGGTTTTGTGACATCAAACACTGACAACAAACTCTTCACCAAAGTTCTAAACAAGGGAGATGTGTTTGTATTCCCAGTTGGCCTCATTCACTTCCAGTTCAATATAGGAAAAACCAACGCAGTTGCCTTTGCTGGTTTGAGCAGCCAGAACCCTGGTGTCATTACCATCGCCAATGCTGTTTTCGGGTCAGATCCTGCCATTAATCCTGATGTTCTGGCTAGAGCATTCCAGTTGGATCAGAAAGTGGTGAAATCTCTTCAGGCCAAGTTCTGGTGGGACAACAATTAGAGAAATATTATTAATATGTGAAACGTTGCAGTGAAATTAATTTTACAGGTTGTTTGAATAATTGTGCGTGTTGGCATATTCTGTTGAAGTATAAACTTGTTTTAGACCCAAAACATTTGAAGGCCCGAACTATTATGGGAGCCCAAACCCAAGCCCAAATAAATTAGAGTCCAAGTCCATAAATAAGGTTCAAGCCCTTTATCTAGAATTCTCTAGGGTTTGGTAATTAGACATAAAAATCATGTGGTCAATTGGAAGGGTGTGGAAGGATGTAGAAGGATGAGGTGTATGGTTATTATAATTTTGGATTAGTTTATTTGTGTGGTCTAAAATGATTTGTAAGTAGTATAAATACCCCCTCCCCATTTTGGTTTAGGTATCAAGAAGAAGCAAAGCTTCTAAGTGAGTGAAGAAGAAGTAAAGAGTGAGTGAGTTCTTGAGTGAGAGTGTTCTTGTAATATTTGTTTTGAGTTTAATAAAAGTTGTTTTTGAGTGTTTTATTTCCAACAAAGTGGTATCAGAGCCGAGTTGGAAGGTGTGCACTATAGCATATCCAAATTGAAGTTCTCAACGAGACGAAGCCGACGCCGCAAAAATCGCCCCGATCGGAGTTCAAACGAGCCGCCACGGGCCCCCGGAAGTTTGCTGCCAGAGAGTGAGTTAACTCACTGAGTCCAAGCCGAGTTCAAGCCGAGTCAGCCGAGTTGGAAGTGAGTCCAGCCAAGTTGGAGCCGAGTTGACCGAGCCACTAAGCTTGTTGACCGAGCCGCTGACCGAGCCTCCAAGCCGTTGACTGTTGACCAGGTTAGGTTGACCGTTGATTTTGACTTTGACCATAAAAATCGATTTTTTTGTCTGAGTTCATCTTAAGGTTTTTCGACGTTCTGAGTTCATCCGTGTAGTCAGAATTTCGAAATTCTCACTATATTGAAAGTTATGGCTAATGGTATGGCGTCGTTTCAAGTTCCAACACTCAAGAACGAAAACTATGATAATTGGAGTATCAAGATGAAGGCTCTCCTTGGAGCACACGATGTCTGGGAGGTCGTAGAGAAAGGTTACTCCGAACCAGAAGATGAGTCTACTCTATCCCAAACTCAAAAGGATAGCTTAAAAGACTCAAGGAAGAGAGACAAGAAGGCTTTATATCTCATCTATCAAGCCTTAGATGATGATGGTTTTGAGAAGATTTCGAGTGCAAGCTCTGCTAAGCAAGCGTGGGAGAAGTTGCAAATCTCTTACAAAGGAGTCGAAAAGGTAAAGAAGGTCCGTCTCCAAACATTAAGAGGTGAATTCGAATCCTTACACATGAAAGCATCTGAATCTATTTCAGATTATTTCTCAAGAGTAGCAGCTGTTTCTAACCAATTGAAAAGAAACGGTGAAAAGTTAGAAGATGTGAGAATAATAGAGAAGATACTCCGTTCATTGGATCCAAAATTTGAGCACATTGTGGTGACGATAGAAGAAACTAAAGACCTGGAAGAAATGACGATCGAGCAACTCCAAGGATCATTACAAGCATATGAAGAAAAACAGAAGAGGAAGCAAGGGATCAACGAGCAACTCCTCAAGATGCAACTGAAGGAGAAGGAAGAAAGTCAAGGCCACGAGAGAAGCGAGCGTGGTCGAGGTAGAGGCCGAAGCCGAGGACGAGGTAGAGGCCGTGGCCATGGACGAGGTTGGAATTCTAACAGCAGTAACCTCAACAACTACGAGAAAGGAGAAAGCTCAACAAGAGGCCGTGGGAGAGGCAATTCAAACTCGAGGTACGATAAATCTCAAGTTCAATGTTATAATTGTCAGAAATTTGGGCATTATGCTTCGGAATGTAGAGCTCCCAGCAGTAAGGTTGACGAAAGGTCCAATTATGTGGAAGTCAAAACCGAAGAGAAGGAGACAGTGCTACTAGCTTGTAGAGACAATGATGGAGACCAAGAAAATGCTTGGTACCTCGACACTGGTGCAAGCAACCACATGTGTGGAAGAAGAAGTATGTTCGTAGAGCTAGATGAATCAGTGGCTGGCAATGTCTCATTTGGAGATGATTCAAAAATATCAGTGAAAGGAAAAGGTAACATCCTTATCCGCGCTAAAGATGGTAGTCATCAATTAATCTCAAATGTCTACTATGTGCCCAATATGACATGCAACATCCTGAGTATGGGTCAACTCTTAGAAAAAGGCTATGATATTCATATGAAGGATTGTAGTCTTTTTATAAGAGATGGCAAAGGAAATCTAATAGCCAAAGTAAGAATGTCAAAGAATAGATTATTTTCTTTGAACATTCAAAACGATGTTGCAAAGTGTCTGAAAGCCTGCTACAAAGATGCATCTTGGTTATGGCACCTTCGATTTGGGCATCTCAATTTTGGAAGCTTGGAGCTACTATCTAAGAAGGAAATGGTGAGAGGACTACCATGCATTAATCATCCTGACTAACTTTGTGAAGGATGTTTACTCGGGAAGCAATTTAGAAATAGCTTTCCAAAAGAGTCAGACTCAAGAGCCAAGAAGCCACTAGAGCTAGTCCATACCGATGTGTGCGGTCCGATCAAGCCAAGCTCTCTCGGTAACAGTAATTATTTCCTACTCTTTATTGATGATTTTTCAAGAAAAACATGGGTTTATTTCTTGAAGCAGAAATTAGAAGTCTTTGGAGTATTCAAGAAGTTCAAAGCCGATGTGGAAAAAGCGAGTGGCCATAAGATCAAGGCACTGAGATCCGATAGAGGAGGAGAATTCACATCCAAGGAATTCCTGGAGTTTTGTGAAGATAATGGAATTAGACGTCCTCTAACTGTTCCCAGATCCCCTCAACAAAATGGAGTTGCAGAAAGAAAGAATAGAACAATCCTGGATTTGGCGCGAAGCATGCTCAAAAGCAAGAAATTGCCCAAGGAGTTTTGGGCAGAAGCAGTGGCGTGTGCAGTCTATTTGTCCAATCGCTCTCCAACAAGAAGTGTGTGGGGAAAGACACCTCAAGAAGCATGGAGTGGTAGAAAGCCCGGCATCTCCCACCTAAGAGTTTTTGGAAGCATAGCTCATGTTCATGTACCAGATGAGAGAAGAACCAAGCTTGACGATAGAAGTGAGAGTTTCATCTTCATCGGCTATCCCGCTTATTCAAAAGGTTACAAGCTATACAACCCGAACAACAAAAAGTTTGTGATCAGCCGAGATGTGATATTTGATGAAGAAGGAGAATGGGATTTTGGATCGCATGTAGACAACTTCAACTTCACTCCACAATTTGAAGAAACAGAGCAGACACCAGTGGAGCAACTAGAAGAACCTCAACAAGAACCCATTACACCACCAGCATCACCAGTTTCAACAAATAATGAAAATTCACCACCATCATTTTTACAAGAAAGAGCAATGGAGCGAACAAGAGGTCTTCAAGATTTATACGAGGTAACTGAGAGATCTGATAATCTTACTCTTTTTTGCCTCTTTACTGATTGTGAACCAGTGAGTTTTGAAGAAGCTGCTCAAGAAAAGAAGTGGAGAGATGCGATGGATGAGGAAATCAAGGCCATTGAAAAGAACAACACTTGGGAACTTGTTCCACTTCCAAAAGGACAAAAGGCAATTGGTGTCAAATGGGTGTACAAAACAAAGCGAAATTCTAAGGGAGAGATTGAAAGGCACAAGGCAAGGCTAGTTGCGAAGGGCTACAGTCAAAGAGCTGGAATAGACTATGATGAGGTATTTGCTCCAGTTGCTAGATTAGAAACTATAAGACTAATCATTTCTATGGCAGCGCAAAACAAGTGGAAGATACATTAGATGGATGTAAAGTCTGCCTTCCTAAATAGAGTTCTTGAAGAAGATGTCTACATTCAGCAACCACTGGGTTACGAAGTCAAAGGCCAAGAAGACAAAGTTCTGAAGCTGAGAAGAGCTCTCTATGGGTTAAAGCAAGCACCAAGGGCATGGAATAGCAGAATTGACAAGTACTTCCAACAAAATGGCTTCACCAAATGTCCCTACGAGCACGCCCTATATATCAAGATCATGAATGAAGATATCCTGGTAGTATGCTTGTACGTGGATGATTTGATTTTCACCGGCAATAACCTAAGCCTTATTGAAGAGTTCAAGAAAGTAATGGCCAAGGAGTTTGAGATGACTGACATCGGATTAATGGCATACTATCTTGGTATTGAAGTCAAGCAAAAGGAAGAAGGCATCTTTATCTCCCAAGAAAATTATGCAAAGGAGATACTCAAGAAGTTCAAGATGAATAATTGTAAGCCGATAAACACACCAGCAGAATGCGGAATCAAACTATCGAAGCATGGTGAACGTGAAAGCATAGATCCAACATTCTTCAAGAGTTTAGTTGGAAGCTTACGCTATTTGACGTGCACAAGGCCAGATATTCTTTATGCTGTTGGACTTGTAAGTCGATACATGGAGGATCCAACAACCACCCATTTCAAAGCCGCTAAGAGAATCCTCCGTTACATTAAAGGTACACTTGATTTTGGTTTGTTTTATTCAATTTCTAATGATTACAAGCTTATGGGATATAGCGATAGCGATTGGGGTGGAGATATAGATGACAGGAAGAGTACCAGTGGGTTCGTGTTCTTCATGGGAAACACAGCTTTCACATGGATGTCAAAGAAGCAACCGATTGTCACCCTATCCACTTGTGAAGCCGAATACGTAGCTGCTACTTCGTGCGTTTGTCATGTGATATGGCTCGGAAATTTGCTGAAAGAATTGGGTTTGCCACAAGAAGAACCAACTGAGATTTGTGTCGACAACAAGTCAGCCATTGCCCTAGCAAAGAATCCAGTGTTCCATGATCGAAGCAAGCATATTGATACTCGTTACCACTACATAAGGGAGTGCATAGCGAAAAGGGATGTGCAAATGGAGTACGTGAAGTCCAAAGATCAAATTGCAGATATTTTCACCAAGCCACTCAGGTTTGAAGATTTTTCGAGATTAAGAAGTTTGCTTGGGACGATAAAACAAGTTTAAAGAGGGGTGTTGAAGTATAAACTTGTTTTAGGCCCAAACCATTTGAAGGCCCGAACTATTATGGGAGCCCAAACCCAAGCCCAAATAAATTAGAGTCCAAGTCCATAAATAAGGTTCAAGCCCTTTATCTAGAATTCTCTAGGGTTTGGTAATTAGACATAAAAATCATGTGGTCAATTGGAAGGGTGTGGAAGGATGTAGAAGGATGAGGTGTATGGTTATTATAATTTTGGATTAGTTTATTTGTGTGGTCTAAAATGATTTGTAAGTAGTATAAATACCCCCTCCCCATTTTGGTTTAGGTATCAAGAAGAAGCAAAGCTTCTAAGTGAGTGAAGAAGAAGTAAAGAGTGAGTGAGTTCTTGAGTGAGAGTGTTCTTGTAATATTTGTTTTGAGTTTAATAAAAGTTGTTTTTGAGTGTTTTATTTCCAACATATTCTACTTCTGATTAAATTGTTATGTAATAAAGAGGGTTGCTTTGTGTAACCTCGATCACATTATCGATATGATTTTGGATAAGTTTGTGGGCTGATTATTAATTTGTCTACTCTCTTTCGATCACTCTTATCACTGCTGACGCACATAATTTCATGCTTGTTTCAAAATCAAAATAAGTTTCAAGATGAGTCAGCTCGTTGACCCGCATGCAGAAAAAAATATAATAAAAGTGCTAATTTGGAAATTTTCATGCCAATCTCATTCCATCTTTAGTTCCACTAAAAATTTTCAATTTGAAAATCTAAAAATAATAAAACACATGTCATCGTTCTAAAATTAATTATTTAAAGTATTTTTTTAAATATAAAATCACTACTTAATTATAAGTCTGTCGAAATCTCCCGAGATCAATTACTATAATTTTTCTTACCTAATTATCTATCCATTCTGTGTGACAAAATTTTTTCTCAAAAGTATAATAGGATTGGAGATGCTTTATATATACAATTTCAAGAAATTTTCAATGTTGCATTAATTTGCTTTGTTGTGCTAAATGATCATTGCCTTGGTAGTTGGAACCTCACAAGCTCCTTCAACCTACAAAAGTTCAAGCATTAACATTATACATATTGTCCATAAAACATTAATAAGTGTGGGGAAGTAAACGATTTCCGATCTGAAAGTAGATATCCGGACCGTATTAGTAGGATTTAATCTCAGTAAGGTCCAATAGTCTTCTAACCTTCGAGTGTCAAATTTAATGAAAAAAAAAATTGCTTTGTTGTTAAATTGATTTCCGGCCTGGCAGTCTCAAATAATTAATAGTGATTTGATGAACACGCCCACAGAAATGAAAAAAATACAAAAAGAAAAATCGTACTAGTCGCGCGGTAGATACAAACATCATTTTAGAAGGTTCTATCATGCATCTGATCAAGAGTCAAGACTGCTAGGGATGGAATTTAAAGTGTTCAAAATACTGTCTCTTTTTAAATAAATAAAATACTTTGGTGCTAAAAGTTATTAGTCCTCAATTTTCTTTTTACTCGTAGGGGCTTCCATGGCAAAGTCAGTAACTGCTTCCATTTTTCAACGGTCTAAGATTTGAAAGATTGAAAATTTGGCACTCCGCTGATGGTAAGGGAAAAAAACAATTGAAACAAAGCCATCTATTTAATCAACCGAGGTCCAAAGCGTGCCCCTAGAATTCAGAATACTAGAAGAGCTATGTACTTGAAAAGGGGTAAAACTTTCACACCTGAGAGTATTTAGTTGTGTCTCGCATGTGCACATCAGTGACCACAAAAGAAAAAGCTTGATGCAAAATTATTGAAGTGCTTGTTTATCGATTATAGTGGAGATGATTTCCAGTGCAAATTCTAGGATGAGCGGAATATAAAAGTCATCAGAAGCAGGTATATTGTGTTGAATGAGAAAATCCTGTATAAGGAAAGAGAGAACAGCGAAGCCAGTCAAGGCTATAGAACCGAAACCAAGTTACATTGTGCCATACGATGCTTTTACCAGTAGAAAAGTTAAAACAAGGCATAAGAACGAACTAGAGAATGATGCCACTTGCACGGTGTAAAATCTCACTTTTGAAATTTTATTTTAAATTATTATGAAGGGTGTATTTGAAATCTTTTGAAAATTTTTGAAGAATATGAGAGGACGTAAAAGATATATTTTGAAAGTTGGCAATTACAATTGTAAATAGATAAAAGTTGAGTGACAAAACAGAACTTTTACAGTCATATATCTATCCATCTTCTTCCTCGTGACAGCCACCATTTTTCTTTTCTCTCTCCCCGTTTTCTTCGTTTTTCCTCCACCTTTGACCTTGATTTCCGATCACGTCCGACCTCCGTTTCGATCGTTCTTGGTACCAATAGAAAGCTCTTGCGACATAGAATCTATTGGTACCAACTTTGAAGATTTTCATGGCCGTTTGAGTCTCCGATTTGGTGGAGAAAGTTAGGGATTTTTCAATTCGAAAATCCTCCGATTCCGGCGATTCTAGCCATTTCCCACTCCGGCCACAGTTATAAACATTGACGAGGGAGACGAGACGAACAAAACCCGACCATTTTTGGAGGTCGCCGGAAAGTTTCCAGAAAGTCGCCGCCGGCCGCCACGTACGGCGGGAGTAAGTTTCCGACTTCCTGAACTTAGAATTTGATTCCGAACACGTTTACGTATTCGTTTTAAGCGTACGATATTATTTTGAGGTTAATTGTATTATATGGCTGCCGTATATAAATTAAATAATTATATTCTCGTGTAGATTTTACCGATCGGGATAATTAGGCTTTAAATTGAGTCCACTGCGAGTAACTGGTAGCTTACACGAGGTAGGGGTTTCAAACTTAAATTTTTAGAATATTTTCCCTATAAGTTTTGGATATAAATTGATTGTGAAAGTTTGAGGAAATCCTTATTTAAATTGTGGAATTGATTTGAGAAATAAATTGGAATGTATTGTGTGGAAAATATAATTTTTATGCAGATTTTATATTTTGGGATTTTTATAAAAACAGCCGTTATGCTGCCGAAATTTTATTAAAAATGATGAGTTTACATATGGGATGCATGGTGGGTTTATTTAAATTGTTTGGTGATTTTGAAATGGTAACCGTCCTAGTCGTTATATTATATTATATGTTATTATACGACTTTATGTCGGGGACTGCGTAGGGTATTTTCTGGTATGTACACCTTGTATATGAGGTTAGTACCAGGGTCACGGTGAGCCAAATGTTTTCATTTCAAGTATGAATGTTTTATTTAAAATGATAGGCCACCGGGTATGACTAGTGGACGTGTTGATATTACTTTCTGAAAGAAAGTGTTACTGTTTACTTAAAATTTTGTGAACGTATTTAACCATGCAGGATTATCCTATGACTTTATAAAAATGATGTTTTCCACATACATTATCGGGGATTAAACCCTACTGAGCTTTAGCTCACCCCTTTTTATTTTCTTTCCCCCCAGGGAGCGCCCAACGCGGATTAGAAGATCGTTAGTTGAAGTGGGTGAAGGCTTGTGAGATCTAAGGATTAGATTTCTGATATTAGTGATTAAAATTATGTTATTTGAGATTTGTATTGATTAAAGGATTTGTACTTGTTATGGACCTATAAAAATGTTGAGATAACTCAGTTTATGAGTTATGTATGTTGATGTGCAAATATTTTAGTTATGGATGATTAGGACTTCAGGATTTATGCATGTTTCAATATAATTATTATCTTGGAAATTAAATCCATAAATTCTAACGGGTGATCACATATCTGTGGGGTTATTTGGTGTTGACTTTTGAAATTTGAAAATATTTTTGTTTGTAAACAGATTTCCGTTTTGTTTGATACTCCGGAGTATCCAAAGAAATTAATTGTGGTTTTTATGAAATTTTAATAAAGTCAAGATTAGAAACTATTGATTTTATTTACAACTCTGCCACGGCCTAGGGCCCGGGTCTTGACAGAAAAATGGTATCAGAGCTTTTAGTTTTCAAACCTCGGAATGTGATACCTACTGGAATGAATAGATGGTATTTCACTAAACATGCATCACTAATTGCTGATGATTTGATATTTAAATTATAGGCTTGAAAGATGCCTCCGAGAAGGAGAACTCGTGGTCAATCTCTTGGAAGCAGTTATAAGGATGTCTGCCACACAAACTGTTCATGTGAAGGACAAGAATGAAAGACTCCGGGATTTCTGTCGGATATTTAATACTCAGTTTGACGGCAGGCAAGATCCTATTACTGCAGATAGATGGTTAAAGGCAATTAAGAGGGCCTTTTCTCAAGTTGATACACCTAGTGAGTTCTGGGTGGATTTTGCTGTTTACAGGTTAACCGGTGATGCTGTTATATGGTGGGAAAATTTAGCAATTCAACGAGACATGACCGGTGTTGACTGGGAAGTCTTTGAGGGGTTATTCCGGGACAATTATTTTAATGCAGGCCATAGAAGGATGTTGGCAGATATGTTTGAGAATATTGAGCAAGGGGGGATGACTATAAATGAATATTATACCAGGTTCATGGAGTTATCCCAGTATACTGGAAGGGCTGACGAGTCACTGCTATTGTCAAAGTTTCTAATGCATCTCAGACCGACGATACGGAATAGGATATATACACAAGAGTTTAGGAAGCTAACTGATTGTTTGGCTGCTGCCATTCTAGCTGAAACAAACTTCAGGGATATCTAGCCTCCCAGGAATCAACCTTCTGGCAGTAAGGACAAGAAAATGATCAAGAAAAATCAAGGAGGGTGGCGTAGCCCTAATTATGCTACTAGTAGAAGTGGCACAAGTAGCGGGTCTTCGGGACGGAGTTCACCATATGGCAATTGTTATAATTGTGGACAGCAGGGTCATCTGAAGATGGCTTGTCCATATCCACGAAGGTCCCAATCATCTCGTAGAGAAGCCTCAGGAAGCCATTCAGATTCGGCTTCCTTCCAGGGCCAACCTATGCACAATCCATCCCATGTATCATCTCCAGCATTTGCCTCTCCTGATCCATAGCGCCAGTATGTTCCGCAATACCAACATCAATACCGTGCACTTACTTTGGGATTTGGCCAGAATATTCCTCAAAATTTTCAAGTTCTACAAGCATCTAGGGCCGCCCAGGAAAGGGAAAAGGAAAAGGAAGGGGCACCGGACAGGCTTATGCTGCTACAGCCGAAGAGGAGTGTGATCACTCGGGCAGAGGGGTGATTGATGGTATGGTTCTAATTTCTCGTTCTTGGGCTCATGCTTTGTTCGACACTGGTGCATCACATTCTTTCATTTCTTTGTTGTTTGCAAATACTTTGGGGTTAGGTTTTGAGAATCTTAACATGCCATTGAGTTTGGAAACCTTATTGGGAAAAGCTCATGATTTAACAGTATGTTATAAGTTAGTGAGCATTAGAATTGATGACAGACGATTTTCTGATGATTTGATTGTGATGCCCATGGGACAATTTGATGTGATTTTCGGTATGGATTGGTTAACTAAATACCGAGCACAAATCGATTGTTACAACAAAAGGGTGATACTTTACACAAAGAATGACAAGGTTGTTTACCAAGCGACTCAGGGTATAAAACAGCTAAGTCCAATTCTGAAGACCTTATTTGGTGGAAAGAAAAGACTGGAAACCTATGGTAGTGTATTTGCCATTCACGGGGAGACAAGTAAGGTAAACCAGTATTCCCAGGTATATGTGGTTGATGAGTACCCAGATGTATTTTCTGAAGAGTTACCAGGGTTGCCACCAGATAGAGAGATTGAGTTCAGTATTAATCTAGTTTCTGGGGCTCAACCAATTTCCACAACTCCATATCGTATGGCTCTAGCAGAACTAGTGGAATTACGGAAACAATTAGGAGAGCTCCTAGAAAAGGGATTTATTCGGGAGAGTACCTCTCCATGGGGAGTTCCTGTTTTGTTTGCAAAAAAAGCTGACAGTTCTCTGAGACTTTGTGTAGATTATCGAAAGTTGAACCAAGTGACAGTAAATAATAAGTATCCCTTACCCAGGATAGATGAGTTGTTTGATCAACTCGGAGGATCAAAGTTCTTCTCGAAGATTGATTTGAGATCCGGCTATCACCAATTGAAGGTTCGGGCAGAGGATATTCCTAAAACAGCCTTTTGGACCCGTTATGGTCATTTTGAGTTCCTTGTTATGCCGTTTGGGTTAACTAATGCTCCTGCAGCTTTTATGGACCTCATGAATCGAATTTTCAGGCCTTACCTGGATAAATTTGTTGTGGTGTTTATCGATGATATTTTGGTTTATTCCAGAACTTGTGAAGAACATGTAGAGCATTTGAATATAATCCTGCAGACACTTCGAAAGAATCAGCTTTATGCTAAGAAAGACAAATGTGATTTCTAGTTGACCGAAGTCAGGTTCTTGGGTCATATGATTTCCCAAGAAGAAATATCTGTGGATCCTGCAAAGGTGGAAGCTGTCCTTCAATGGGAGAGACCAACAAACGTGACAGAAAGTTTGTAGTTTTCGTGGCCTAACTGGTTATTATCGACGTTTCGTTGAGAACTTTTCAAGGATTGCTATGCCATTGACCCAATTGACGAGGAAGAATGTAAAGTTTATATGGAATGAAGATTGTGAAGCCTCATTTATGGAATTGAAGCAAAGATTAACCACAGCACCTGTCCTTACAGTACCGGATAGCAATGAACCCTATGTAGTATACACGGATGCCTCAGGTACTGGTTTAGGTGGTGTTCTGATGCAAGGCGAAAAGGTAGTGGCTTACGCCTCCCGTCAATTGAAACCGCATGAGAAGAATTACCCTACCCATGATTTGGAGCTTGTCGCTGTGATTTTTGCATTAAAAATTTGGAGGTGTTTTCTTTATGGAGTAAAGTTTGATATCTATTCGGATCATAAAAGTCTGAAATATCTTTTTACCCAGCGGGATCTAAATTTGAGACAAAGAAGATGGATTGAGTACATGGAGGATTATGATTTTAACCTTCAGTATCACCCTGGCAAGGCAAATGTGGTTGCAGATGCCTTAAGTAGAAAATCTCATGGAATTTTGGCCAATTTGGCATTGGAGGATTGGAAGAGAACTATGGTCATTGGAGATTATAATCTATGTTTACAAGAAGACGAGGTAACAACTCGTGTTTACAATGTGGTGGCTACACCTAGTGTCATGCAACGTGTTAAGCAGAGTCAATGGCAGGATGAAGAATTGAGAACTATATGGAATCGTTTGATAAATGGTGACCATCTAGAAGGTTGGGAAATTAAGGCAGATGGATTTATTTATTATAAAGGAAAAGTGGTAGTTGCCAACGATCCGGAACTTAGAAGAGATGTGTTGGTTGAGGCCCATAAGTCCAAGTTTGTGGTGCATCCAGGTAGCACAAAGATGTATCATGATCTCGAGAGACAATACTGGTGGACCGGAATAAAACGAGAGGTAGCTGAATTTGTTGCTAAGTGTATGGTATGCCAACAGGTGAAAGCTGAACATCAACGTCCGTCAGGGTTACTCCAACCATTACCAATTCCTGAGTAGAAATGGGATAAGATTTCCATAGACTTCATGACAGAATTACCGTTGACTCCACAGAGACATGATGCAAATATGGGTTATTGTGGACCGGCTAACAAAAACAGCCCACTTCATACCTATAAGGAAGGACTACAAGCTTAATAAGTTAGCCAGACTCTATGTGGAGAATATTGTTTGGTTACATGGTGTACCCTCCAGCATTATTTCAGATAGAGACCTATGTTTCACTTATAGATTTTGGAGAGCCTTACAGACTGCCTTAGGGACTGAATTGAACCTTAGTACCGCCCATCATCCCCAAACTGATGGACAGTCTGAGAGGACTATTCAGATATTGGAAGATATGGTCCGTTCTTGTATATTGGACTTTGGAGGGAATTGGGGCGAGCACCTACCTTTGGTGGAATTTGCTTATAACAATAGCTATCAGGCTAGTATCGGTATGGCCCCGTATGAGGCTCTTTATGGAAGGCCTTGTAGGTCACCTTCGTGTTGGGTTGAACTAGACGAGCAGATTACTATTGGGCCAGAGATTATTGAAGAGACTACGAGCAAAGTAAGGAGTATTCAAGAAAGGCTTAAAGTAGTCCAGAGTCGCCAAAAGAGTTATGCTGATCTTTACCGTCGTGAGGTGGAATATGAGATTGGTGATTATGTTTTCTTGAAACTGACACCTATGCGAGGTGTGACTCGATTTGGAGTTAAAGGCAAGTTAGCTCCTCGATACATCGGGCCATTTGAGATTATCGAGAGAGTTGGGCAGGTTGCTTATCGTTTAAATTTGCCAGCTCAGTTGGGACATGTTTATAATGTCTTCCACGTGTCCATGTTGAGAAAGTACACCACACACCCATCTCACATTGTTCCCCACTCGGAGATTCCTCTGAGAGAAGATGTGACATATGAGGAACAACCCGTACGAATCCTGGCGAGAGAGATCAAAGTACTGCGAAAACGAGAAATCCGTATAGTTAAAGTGTTGTGGCAAAATCATACGGGAGATGAGGCTACTTGGGAGTTAAAATCTGAAATGTATTATAAATACCCTCACTTGTTTGAGATTCAGCTTGAGGTTGTACTTTGAATTTCGGGACGAAATTCTTTTAAGGAGGGTAGAATGTAAAATCTCACTTTTCAAATTTTATTTTAAATTATTATGAAGGGTGTATTTGAAATCTTTTGAAAATTTTTGAAGAATATGTGAGGACGTAAAAGATATATTTTTAAAGTTGGCAATTAAAACTGTAAATAGATAAAAGTTGAGGGACAAAACAAAACTTTTATAGTCCTATATCTATTCATATTCTTCCTCGCGATAGCCACCATTTTTCTTTTCTCTCTCCCCGTTTTCTTCGTTTTTCCTCCACCATCACGTCCGACCTCCGTTTCGATTGTTCTTGGTACCAATAGAAAGCTATTGCGACATAAAATCTATTGGTACCAACTTTGAAGATTTTCATGGCCGTTTGAGTCTCCGATTTGGTGGAGAAAGTTAGGGATTTTTCAATTCGGAAATCCTCCGATTCCGGCGATTCTAGCCATTTCCCACTCCGGCCATAGTTATAAATATTGACGAGGGAGACGAGGCGAACAAAACCCGACCATTTTTGGAGGTCGCCAAAAAGTTTCCAGAAAGTCGCCGCCGGCCGCCACGTACGGCAGGGGTAAGTTTCCGACCTCCTGAACTTAGAATTTGATTCCGAACACGTTTACGTATTCGTTTTAAGCGTACGATATTATTTTGAGGTTAATTGTATTATATGGCTGCCGTATATAAATTAAATAATTATATTCTCGTGTAGATTTTACCGATCGGGATAATTAGGGTTTAAATTGAGGCCACTGCGAGTAACTGGTAGCTTACACGAGGTAGGGGTTTCAAACTTAAATTTTTAGAATATTTTCCCTATAAGTTTTGGATATAAATTGATTGTGAAAGTTTGAGGAAATCCTTATTTAAATTGTGGAATTGATTTGAGAAATAAATTGGAATGTATTGTGTGGAAAATATGATTTTTATACAGGTTTTATATTTTGGGATTTTTATAAAAATAGTCGTTATGCTGCCGAAATTTTATTAAAAATGATGAGTTTACATATGGGATGCATGGTGGGTATATTTAAATTGTTTGGTGATTTTGAAATGGCAACCGTCCTAGTCGTTATATTATATTATATGTTATTATACGACTTTATGTCGGGGACTGCGCAGGGTATTTTCTGGTACGTACACCTTGTATATGAGGTTAGTACCAGGGTCATGGTGAGCCAAATGTTTTCATTTCAAGTATGAATGTTTTATTTAAAATGATAGGCCACCGGGTATGACTAGTGGACGTGTTGATATTACTTTCTGAAAGAAAGTGTTACTGTTTACTTAAAATTTTGTGAACGTATTTAACCATGTAGGATTATCCCATGACTTTATAAAAATGATGTTTTCCACATACATTATCGGGGATTAGACCCTACTGAGCTTTAGCTCACCCCTTTTTATTTTCTTTCCCCCCAGGGAGCGCCCAACGCGGATTAGAAGATCGTTAGTTGAAGTGGGTGAAGGCTTGTGAGATCTAAGGATTAGATTTCTGATATTAGTAATTAAAATTATGTTATTTGAGATTTATATTGATTAAAGGATTTGTACTTGTTATGGACCTATAAAAATGTTGAGATAACTCAGTTTATGAGTTATGTATGTTGATGTGCAAATCTTTTAGTTGTGGATGATTAGGGCTTCAGGATTTATGCATGTTTCAGTATGATTATTATCTTGGAAATTGAATCCATGAATTCTAACGGGTGATCACATATCTGTGGGGTTATTTGGTGTTGACTTTTGAAATTTGAAAATATTTTTGTTTGTAAACAGATTTCCGTTTTGTTTGATACTCCGGAGTATCCAAAGAAATTAATTGTGGTTTTTATGAAATTTTAATAAAGTCAAGATTAGAAACTATTGATTTTATTTACAACTCTACCACGGCCTAGGGCCTAGGTCGTGACACGCGGCACGGCCCGCTCCACAAGCCGCAACAATGGAGAATAGGTCGGACCAGAGAGTGGCGGGACATGTGACCCGCGACCCACAGCTCGCGCCCCAGGTCGTGAACTGAAGGTCAGTTATAAATTATAGAAAATGGTGTAGAGGCGCATGCAGAAATCCAAGAAACATCTAATCCAAAGTCCGCAACCACATGGGAAGAAAGTAATCAGGGACAAGGTCGGACCACTACAGTAAGAAGATTAAATTGATTATCGGTTTAAAGCAAAAAGTACATGAACTACCTATTGCTTACAGATAAGGATGAACATGAAAGCTATGATGAGGCTTGTGAGGTCGGTGATACCAGCAAGTGATAGCTCGCGATGGAGGATGAGATGAAGTCTCTTATATCTCACCAGACTTAGGAGTTGACACAATTACAGCAGATATAAAAGCACTTCAGTACAAGTGGGTGTACTACATCAAGGAGAAACACGATGATTCCAATAAATATAGTGCGAGATTAGTGGTCAAGATTTTTCAGTAGAAAGAAGACATTAGCTACACAAAAATTTTCTCTCCGGTTGTGAAATTGACCACCATCCAGTCGATGTTGAGTATAGTATAGTAGCAGCAGAAAGGTTACATCTAGAGTAGCTAGATGTGAAACCAACTGCAACAAAGACCATTGTTGTTATAATTTTGCTACTTAGTGTTGATGACATGTTAGTAGCTGGTGCAGATTTACAGGAAATTAACAAGTTGAAGAATCAACTGTCCACCGAATTCGCGATGAAGGATTTGGATGAAGCGAAGCTGATTCTCAATATGAGGATTAGCAGAGATAAACAGGGAGCTACCTTAGAGTTATCTGAGGTAGAATATATTCACAAGATATTACAGAGATTCATCATAGGTGATGATAAGTCTGTCAGAATGCCTCTTGCTAATCACTTTAGGTTGTCTAAAGAGCAGTGTCTGGAGATAGACGAAGAAAAAGACTTAGACCAAATATTGCTCATGTAGTGGGAGTAGTTAACATATTCATGTCTAAGCTAGGTAAGTAACATTGGGAAGCAATAAAATGGATACTGAGGTATCCGCGAGGTACAATTAACAAGTGCTTGTGTTTCAAAAGAGGTGATTTGGAAAATACAAGGCTATGTGGATGTTGACTTTGCTGGTGAGGTGGATCACATGAGGAGCACTACAAGGTATGTGTTTAGTTTGAGTTCTAAAACCATCAATTAAGTATCTCAGTTGCAGAAGCTTGTTGTCATATTTATAACTGAAGCAGAGTATGTGGCTGTAACAAAAGTTAACAAGGAGATGATATCGCTACAGTGTTTGTTGGCAGAGTTGAGGTTCAAGCAGATGACGAATGTTTTGCATTGTGACAGTTAGAGTGCAATACACTTGGCCAATAATTAAGCATTTCATTCGAGGACTAAGCATATAGGACTTCGTTACCATTTCATTGGGTCATTACTCGATGATAGAGTGTTAATACTTATGAAGATATAAGGAAGCAAGAATCCAACTGTCGTGTTAACCAAGATGGTGAATACAGAGAAACTGGAGCTTTGCGCAGCTTCTGTGGGTCTTTAAGGTTATGACAGTTGTTTGAGCACACCATTTCCACTAGACAGCAAAAAGGAGAAGAGCCTTTATTTAAATCTTTAAGTGGGAGATTATTGGGTGATGAAGACTGAAAAAAAAAAGACTCAGCATCAAGGAGCAGTGTGCGGCTCAACTAGGAGGTGACAAAGAGGGATTCTTTGGCAGTGTGTAGCGAGACCGAGAGGTGCGACCTATGGACCTCGCCTAGCGCGCACATCAAATGAGGTTTTTATAATACACCCTCCCGATAGTATGTACTGTATGTATAGGTGTTGTAATGTATTCTCCCATAATTTATTGTTTAGTACAAATGTAAATAGATAAGCTCTTATTATGAGTAAATTGGATGTTAGATGTAATAATGGTGCTATAGTGTAATTTATTGAATGGATCCGAAAGTTTCCGAAAAGGGTGTCAGAGACTCGAAAAATATCTGGAATAATTCCATATGGTTATTAAGGTTCCATAAGTAGATAAGAAATTCAATTATAAGTTTTGGAGAACATAATAAGGATCTCCATAAGTTTGGAATGTTAAAAATATTTATTGAAAGTTAAAATATATTTTTATAATATGGGATTGTAATTTAATTGGTGTTTTAAATGTGGTGGAAAAGTAATGGTAATGGATTAATTTTGAGGTGTACAAGTGGACAAATCAAAGTTAGCCATATGGATAAATAAAAGTCAAGAGTTAGTGGATTTTTATAGAAAATTTCCTCCTAAAGAAGCACAATCCATGTGAAATAAAAGGAACCAATTATGATACGCCCAGTCAAGAATTAGTGGGAGGAGAAATGAATGAAATGAAATGTGATTGTTGGACTAAATTGACAATTAAAATATTATTGGACAATTGTATGTAATTAGTGTTCAATTTGAGGTCATATTACGATTTTAAAATATAAAGGGGCAAGTTGCAAATATTAGAATATATATATATATATATATATATATATAATGTTTGAGTGGAGAATTCCACTCACAATACACCAACCAGAAAACTCGAGAAAACAGAACAGAAGGTGAGTAGAAAATTCGAGAAGAAAGAAAAGAGAAAAGAAGAGAAGAAGGCTCGGCCGAAGGAAGAAGAAGAAGGAAAGAAGCAGTGGCCGGAAGAGAAAAGAATAAGGGAGTAACCATAGAAGCTAAGGGAGAGCAGAAGTGGTGTAGAAAAAGGAAAAAGAAAACAGAGCAGACCCGTGAGGAAGAAGGAAGAGAAGAAGAAAAAGAAAGAAAAAAAAAGAGAGAAAGGAAAGGAAGAGAACAGCCAGCCAAGAGAGGAAGAAGAGAGAGAAGCTGCCGGCCAAGTTGAGAAGAAACAGATCAACCGTGAAGAAAAAGAGAGGAAGAAGAAGAAGAAACGGCAGCTGAAGAAGGAAGAAGGAGAGCTGTCAGCCGAGAGAGGAAAAGAAGTAAGAAAAAGAAAAAGAAAAGAGAAAGAAGATGAGGAGTCTCGGTTAGCCAAGAAGAAGAAGAAGAGCAAGAGGATTTTGGGTAAGTTGATGAAATTGAATTGATTTTAGAAATTGATTGAGTTTTGATTTGTTCTTGAAATTGATTGTTGAATATAAAGTGAAATTTGATTGTTGGAAGTGAAGAAAATGATGGGTTTTGTTGATTTTATTATTTGATTAAGTTTTTGTAGTGTTTTGTTTGAAATTAGTTAGATTTGAATTGATTAAAGTGAAAATCAAGAACATTAGTAAGGTAAAGTTTTGGAAATTGTATGATTTCAAGTTTAAATTGTTAAATTGAGATATTATTTGAGTAATTTGAGTGTTTTTGAGTTGATTGATAGTATGAATTGAATTTAATTTGAAAATTGAAGTTAGAATTAGTTTAATCAAGTTAATGAGATTGAATTTGATGTTGTTAAGTGAAGGAAATTCACTTATGTTAAATTGATAAAGATTAGTGTGAGAAATTGTGTAGAGATTGAAGTTGAAAGTGTAGAGATTTTAATTTATGTATGATAAGTGTTAAAAATTGTATTTGTGTGGTTTTGATGCAAATTGATGCTTAGAAAATAAAGTAAATATGTTGATTTGTAATGTATGATATTCAATTTAAGAAAAATTGAATGATTCAATGTATATATAATTATAGTGACATGAGTTTTAGTAAAATAAATGTAAATGATTGAGTTAGACAATAAGAAATTGAGGAAAAAAGTGTAGAATGTGTAATAATTGAGTTTTTGTATTAGTTATATTTACATTAATGATTTATTTGGAAATATATTACTTTAAGGAGAAATCTCCATAGTATGGGAGAAAATGAAATTATACGGAAAAAACAGAAATGTGATGAGACGAAGGAACCAGAGCACCAAGCTTAGAGAAAACCAGAAACAAGTGAGTGTTAAACTATTTTAAGCAAAGTTATAGAAAATTTATTATATACATTTATTTATTTATATGTGTTTTATAAGTTAAATAGAAATTTATGCCTTAATCATATGTTAATAGAGATATTTTTATATTTTAGAAATTTTAAAATTATATTCACATCAAAAATATGTTTTGTCTATACATTTATTTACTTATATAAGTTTTATAATTTAAATAGAATTTATGTTCAAGTGTGTTTTACTTAAAGTATTTTTATATCTCATAAATTTAGAATTTACATTCATTTAAAGAAATATGTTTTATGCATATCTCATACTTTTTGATTAAAAGTTAGTTTTCAAAGTAAAAAAAATAGTTTTCAAACCCATAGATACCCATTTATTATTAGATTATTAGCAGCTATCAGTTATCAGATTATCCGCAGTAGACCCAGCCGGTACACCCCATTTGTGTAGGGCAAGTTAAGGGGGGGACAGTCCGCTAACTTCAAAGGAGTTGAGTCTACCGAGTCTGTCAGTCGCCCACACATTAGGATGTTGTTTCGCTATATGTAGGCAATGTAGAATTCCGCCACATAGCCAGTGAGATGTCTTTTATCAGATTATCAAAGTCACCAATGCGGCGCTAGATTAGTCGCCTGGTGACACCCTCCATATGGCACAGCGCTAGCTGAATCGCCCTATGGATTATTAGTTATCAGATATGGGTTCCATTGGCATTATCAGAAAAGTTTTATCAGAAAAATATATAATCAGAAGAGTTTTATCAGAAAAGTTTTATTATAAAGTAAAAGTATATTTTCTCAGCTTTTCCGTTTTCAGAAAAGTAAAGTATATATATATATTATCTAAGCTTTTTAGTCTTCAAAAAGTATTCAGTATTTCAGTTTATCAGTTTTCAGCAACAGCAGAAAGTTTGAAAGGTTTTCAGTATAGTTTTCAGAAGTCAGATATCAATATAGTTTTTAGTATGGATTTCATAATAGTTTTCAGAAAATAGATTTCAGAAGTAGTTTATCAGTTCAGGTTTCAGTAAAGTTTTCAAAAAGTAAATTTCAGTATAATTATCAGGAAAAGATTTCAGTATGGCTTTCAATACAATTTTTATAATTCAGATTTCAGTTCAGTTTTCAAAGAAACAGAAAAAGTTTTATTATTAAGTTATTTACTTTACTACAGTTTTCAGAAAGCAGTAAAAGATTCATTATTTTGGAATTTCAGTATGTCAATTCTAGTAAACAGAATTTAGTACAGTGTTTAGTAAATATAAAGGTTTTATTAGTTTTCTTTCAGTATTTTCAGAAAACTAGTTATTATTCTTCTCAGTAAAATTTGAGGGAGGTTAAATCAGAAATATTAGATTTATTAGAAAAAGATAACATTCACTGAGCTCGTTTAGCTCATTACATTTTTATGTTTTATAAACCAACCTCCCCAGGTACATGTAAAGGTGCAGACGTTACAGTGACTCCCAGGACTAGCAGGACCAGTCAGACATTGCTGTGACAATTTTAGAAATTATGTATTATGTTTGATTGTAACTATTATGCAAAATGTATATTGTTAAAGTTCAGTATTTTATTATTTGAAATTTGTGATTTAATTTGTGGTTGATTTGAGATGGACCGGAGGTCCACAGTAGTTAAGATTTGGATTTTTATAGAAGTGTTCAAGTTTTTATGCAGGTCTCCAAGATTTGGTAATCTCAGAAAAACAGAAGAGACTCTGCCAAAATTTTTATAAAAAATAAAAAATAAAAATTTGTACTCAGATTTTTAGAATAAAAAAACTTAGCTTCACGGAAGCCTTTCATCGAGGCAAGCCTTGACTGGGAAGCTACCGTAGAGTGCCCGCATGCTACGTAATGGGAAATAGTAAGTTAGGGGCTTATCAGTTTTGGCCAGTGAGCAAGTGTCCTATATGCCGCGACCTGTCGATCGTACCAACAAGCCGTGGCAGAGACATGATGCTATCAGAACAGAGTTTTTTAGGAAATTTATTTCCTATTTTAACTAGAAATATTCAAGGCCGACCCTAGCCTTAATATATATACCCATGTAATTAAAATGGGAAAATAGGTAGATTACAAAGAGAGAAACAGTGAGCCTTTTTTTGTGAGAATTTGTAATTGTTCTTCACATAGTGGATTGAGTGAAGGTGCGGTCCGAGAATGTAGGAATCAATTTGATTGTCGAAGCATGTAAAAAACTCTTTGTTGCTTTCCTATTCTTCGTGCTTTTGTGTGTGTGCTTCGTCTTTGTTTGTGTTTATATGCAGATTATATTATTCCATTGCATAGGAGATTGGTTTAATTCCCAACTAAAATGTTCATATTAGTTCCAACTAGCTAGTTACTGTCCTTGGAGCTGTTTTCTAAAATGTATCAACCAGTTTTCATTTTTGTCAAAATCTTATTTACTTATTAGTCTCCTTTCATTTTCTCTCTGCTGATTTTAGAAAATCCTATAAGATAATCTTTTCTTGTCTTATTCTTGAATGTTGCTACGTCAAGTTCTAGAAATTGGCTGAAAAGATAAATGGACGAAACATTTTTGGGTTCAATTCTTTTCCCCTCAACTCTTCAGTTTCTCAGTCTAGCTTTTCATCTTCAATAATGTACATGTTAAAATGCATTTCTGGTCAAGAGCTAAGATGCGATTCCTTCTTTTTGTTTTTTAATTGCTTTAGTATATTATGGATGCAGGATTTTAGGAAAAATCAAGAGCCTATTGTTGATAAGCTCAATGAACCAGTTCTTGATGAAATTACGTCATTGTTAGCAAGGCGATATGAACTAAATTTTACTAGACAGGATATTGCTTCTCTGTGGTTTTTGTGTAAACATATAACTTTTTCCTTGCAAAATTTGATTTTCTAAATCATATCCTCTCTGAGAAGATACGTGCATAAGAGTAGCAGTTGAAAACTATACAAGAGCATCAATTGAAGTATTGAATTGCTGATGCCTCACATCAGCAAAATCAATTGAAGAACAGAGTTGATGTTAAGCAAAAGCAAGTTGATTCAGTTAACTCAACTTGCAACCAGAATCCTACAAACTCTCTCCAGCAGATGCAAGTTGGATCAGGTGCTTCAACTTGCAGTAGTAGACTAACAACATCAGAAAGGATTGATCAGATCACAACCACTTCTTATACCATTGCTGACAAACCAAAGAAGCTGGAATTGATCTCAAACCATCATGACTTCAATCATGAACGTAGGCATGTGCCGAAGAGATCAAATGTCAGTACATGGGGTTAGGTGATAGCCATGTAATTTCAGTATGCTTGTAATAGATTGTAACTACAAGATTGAGTGTTATGCAAGCTAGTGTAATTAGCAATTCTTGGCTGATTAGTGCTGTGATTATTCTTGTATATATAGTGAGTTGACTTGTCATATTGTATTGTTAAAAAGTGATTGAATAAAATTTACAGACTTCTTCACCTCTCCATTAATGAAGATCAAGTTCTTGTTTCTCACTTTCTCTTGGACACTCATCAAACACCTAGTGTATTCTATCAAACACTTAGCTAATATTGTATTTTCACTTGGTATTAGAGCCTCTTGACTCACGTCAATGGCTTCTTTTTCTTCAAACGCATCTCTGGAAATTCAAAATCAATCTTCAGCTGACTCGCCAAACATGGACTTCTAAACTCTTGCCAAAACCTTGCACTTCAACTTACCTATAACGCTTGATGAAGAAAATTACATATACTAGAAGACTCGGATCTTACCAGCCATAAATGCACTTAATTTAGAGGAATATATTGACAGCTCAAAAAGTCCACTAAGCTAGTTCATCAATGTTCAAGTCAACAATGAAAATGGAGGGACAAGGATAGAGTAGAAGCCAAACAAAGAGTACTACAAATGGAATAAATCTGACCAGACTCTTATATTTTGACTTATCTCAACTTTGAATGAAAAGGTTATAGATCAAGTTACTAAATGTAGATCTGCACTTAAAGCTTGGACTAAGCTCCAGAATCTCTACTCATAGAAGTCCATGGCCAAGATTCTTCAGCTGAGACAGCAACTTCAAACAATCAAGAAAGGTCCACGCTCAATTAATGATTTCATTTTACAAATTAAGAATGTTGGTAATGCACTTTCAGCAGCTGGCGAGGAGGTTTCAGAAAGAGATTTGTTGCTGAGCTTAATAAATGGAGTTGGACATGAATATGATGTTATTGTGGTTCTCGTTTCATCTCAACGAAGCACCATGAGTCTTGAAGATGAACAATTTCTACTGCTCAAGCATGAGCAAAGAATTGAGCAGTTGAACTCAACAATTCAGATTCTGGTTTTATTGTCAACAATTCAATGGTGTATCAGCCAATTTTATTGTTAACAACAATGGAGATAGGAAGGATCAACGTGGAGGATCTGGTTTAACAGAAATGGCTCAAGAGGAAGAGGTAGAGAAGGCAGATCAAGAGGTAGAAGACTATACTGTCAACTTTGTAAAAAGCCTGGACATCATGTCTTTTAATGCTATCATAAGTTTGATCAACATTTTCAAGGCAAAATCACTTTAACTCTACATCCAACTCACCAAAACAAGCATATATGGGACAATCTCAACAGATTGCTGATCAAACAAATATTGCTCCAATGATTTTCCATCAAGACAGTCCACAAATGCATGCAAATGATCACCAAGCTTCAGCCTACATTACAACACCTAATAGTGTGAATGATCCTTCATAGTATGTGGATAGTGGTGCAACAAGCCACATTACATCAGATCTGAATAATCTGTCTATGAAATCTTAATACAAAGGTAAGGAAAAATTAATTGTAGGTAATAGTCAACAACTCACTATTTCTAACATTGGTTACTCTAATGTTGATCCTCATAATACTAGTTGCAGAAGGTTGCACTTGAATCACGTATTACATGTCCCTAAGATTACAAAGAATCTCCTAAGTATTTCTAGGTTGACTAAAGATAATGATGTTACAGCTGAATTTTATGCCAATGGTTGTGTTGTTAAGGATAAGAAAACTTGGGTGATTTTACTCAAAGCCACTGTTAAAGATGGTCTATATCAGCTCAGTCTTGGTGATACTACCTCTGCAATTTGGTCAGGTTTCAAGCAAGCAAGTCCATCTTTCAATCCTTCACACCAAACTCTTGTAGCCAAGATTTATTCTTCTCTTTGGCATGCAAAGCTGGGACATCCAACCCCTTTTGTCCTTATGAAAATTCTGCATCAGTTACATATTCCTTGTAATATAGCTACTTTAGAGTTTGTGATTCATGTAAGCTTGGAAAGATGCATATATTGACATTCTCTATATCTACAATTTCATCAAAAGAACCACTTGAGCTTGTTTATAGTGATATTTGGGGACTAGCTCCTTTTGTTTCAACTCCAGGGTATAGATATTACATAGCTTTTGTTGATGCATTTACAAGGTTTACTTGGTTGTTTCCTTTGAAACTAAAATCTGAAGCACTTAATGTGTTTATTGATTTCCAAAAAATTATGGAACTATAACTTGGGAAAAGAATAAATGCCTCCAAACTAATATGGGAGGAGAGTACCTACCTTTTGTATCATATCAACAAGGTGTTAAGGTCAGGTTTTCTTGTGCTTATAATCATGCTCAAAAGGGTGTGGTAGAAAGAAAGCATAAGCATTTAGTTAAGACAAGTTTGACCCTATTAGCTCATGCAAGAATGCCTTTCAAGTTTTGGTTTGAAGCATTCTCAACAGCATGCCGTCTAGTGAATAATCTGACCATACCTTTCTTGCAATTTCAGAGTTCTTTTGAAATGCTGCACAACAAGACTCCAAATTACAACTTTCTTCATACCTTTAGCTGCTCATGCTTCCCTTATCTTCGTGATTACTCCAAGAACAAGCCGAATTTTCACACTACCAAGTGTGTGTTTGTAGGGTACAGTATAATGCATAAAGGGTATTGTTGCTTGCACCCATCAGGAAAGGTTTTTGTTACAAGGCATGTAGAGTTTAATGACATAGAGTTTCTATATACTCAGCTCTTTCCTTCCACCTACAATACTACTGACTCTTCTCAGTCACCAGTTTCTTTCTATACTATTATTGATCTTATTTCACAATCACAAGACTCATCAGCAACTCCTATTGAGTTTCATGCACCTCCAGTTGCAACTCCAATCTAGGATTTCCAACAGCATTCCAGAATTGAGTCTGGCTCACATTCAGGCTCAACCAACTCTCTAATTTTATCAACTTCAGCTGCAGCTTCAAATCATATAGTTCAATCATATCATCCAAAGGTTTACACATTTACTTGGACTCTTCCTTCTGTTTTCTAGCAGAAACTGAACCATACACTGTCAATGAAGCTTTATCTAGTCCAGCTTGGTTGCAAGCAATGCAAGATGAATATTCAGCTTTATTAAGAAATAAAACCTGGTCTTTGGTTCCGTTCATTAGTGACAATGAACGTTATAGGTTATAAACGGGTTTTTAGAACCAAATACAATCTAAATAGCACCATCCTCAAGCATAAAGTTAGGTTAGTGGTAAAAGGCTTCCACCAAAGACTTGGACTTGATTTTGGAGAGACTTTTAGCCTTGTGATGAAGGCTTCTACCGCTAGAGTTATGTTTACTATTGTTGTGTTGAAAGCTTGGGATATCAAACTAGTTGATATCAATAATGCTTTTTTAAATGGGAATCTTAGTGAGGTAGTCTACATGAAGCAACCCAAAGGCTTTGAGAGTCCAACTAAGCCTACTTTTGTATGCAAACTAAACAAAACTCTCTATTGGCTCAAACAAGCACCAAGGTCGTGGTTTCACAAATTGAGAGCTAATTTTGTCTCTTGGAATTTTGTCAATCCCACTTCGGACATTTCTCTCATTATTAATCATCAAGGGTCAAACATTATGTTCCTCTTGGTCTATGTAGATGATATACTAATCACAGGGAATGATCCTATCGAAATTCAACATCTAATCAGCCAACTGCACTCTACATTGGCTTTGAAAAATTTGGGTTATGTAAGCTACTTACTAGACTTTGAAGCTCACAGAAATGCTTTTGGTTTATTCCTCACACATTCCAAATACATTGGTGATTTTCTCAAGAAAACCAACATAGTAGATTGCAAGGCTTGTGACACTCTTAATAGTGCAGGAACCAAGCTTACATTGGCTGCAGGTGAAGCTTTTCCAAATCCTACAATGCATAAAAGTGTCATTGGAGCTCTCCAATACCTTTCTCACACCCGAACTGACATATCTTTTATAGTCAACAAGTTAAGCCAAAGTTTTGTTGCTCCTTCTCAAGTACATTGGCTTGCTTGCAAGAGGGTGTTAATGTATCTCAAAGACTCGATCACTAAAGGTTTATGGTTCAAACGGTCTTACACTTGAAGCCTTCACTGATGCAGATTGGGCAAGCTACCCTGATCGAAATTGCTTGTTTCTTAGTGGCAATCTCATCTGATGGAACTCCAAAAAGTAGCCTGTTGTTGCTAGGTCCAACACCGAGGTTGAATACAGGTCAATGTCTCACATTAGTGCTGATATTTTATGGATGAAGTCCTTTCTTGCTGAGCTTTGTATGCCTCTTCATGGACTATCTATTGTGTTGTGTGACAATATGGGAGCAAATGCACTTGCACAGAATTTGGTTTACCATTCAAGAACCAAACATGTGAGATAAATGTGCATTTCATAAGAGAGAAGGTTGCTTCAAAGGAGATGGAACCTAGGTATGTGCCTACTGCACATTAAGTGGCTAACATTCTAACAAAAGGTCTTACTACGAGTCAGTTTCAATATCTGTTGGCAAACTAGACTTGGTTGATTCATCACAGGTTAGTTTGAGGGGGAATGAGAAGATATGTGCACAAAAGCAACAACAGGTGTAATTAGCAGGCATGTGCTGAGGAGATCAAATGTCTGTACATAGGGTTAGGTGACAGTCATGTAATTTTAGTATGCTTGTAACAGATTGTAACAAAATCTGTTACAAAATTGAGTGCTGTTTAAGCTAGTGTAATTAGCAATTCTTGGTTGTTAGTGTTGTGATTATTCTTGTATATATAGTGAGTTGACTTGTCACATTGTATTATTAAAAAGTGATTGAATAAAATTTACAGAATTCTTCAACTCTCCATTAATGGAGATCAAGTTCTTGTTCCTCACTTTCTCTTTGACACTCATCAGACACTTAGCTAATCTTGTATTTTCACCATCAGTCCAAAATTAATATGAAATCAAAATTTACTTATGTTTCAATGTCCTAATTGCGTTTAATTTGACAGGAAGCATCCTTACTGAATATAACTGATCAATATTGTGGTCTTTTCAGCCCTCCTGAGGTATAGAGATATGATACCTCTATATGATATGCTATCGTTGTATTTTTTATTTTATTCTTGTTTTGCTACAGGTTTGTGAATGTGAATGGTAGAAATTATAATGCTCATTTAGGTTAGTTATGAAGTTAAGAATACAGCATACAGCAGGGAACACATTTTGCAAGTACTGGACTAGGAGCAAACATTGTTACTTGAGTCTTGTTGCTTAAAGTAAGATATTTTGATTTGTTGAATGTAAACTTTAATTGAATTCTCATCATGTTATATCGTGTGTGATACTCGTCAAAAAGTTTATTAAATTAGTTTATTTGGTGGTACAGTATACAATGATTAAAATATAAAAATATGTATTCCATTTAAAAAGGACACTAGAATTTCTTGATTTTCTCGTGAGCTTTTATCCAGAGTTTTGATTACTATTTAGTATACACAACCCGTCATATAGTCTATATGTGAAAGAGAACATCATGACCTCATATATCGTGTCATTGATTTAAAAATCAAGGCTTGCTTGTAATTGTTTACATACAACCCCTCCTATCATCTTGAGGCCTTTAATAGTTTCTTAAACAGATGACAGCAGTTGAAAATATAATAGTTCTGAGAAATAAAAAATATGAGTTATATAGAGAAGCTCTTTATGTGAAAGGAGAACATCGTGACTACAATCACGTATGGCAAGGACATGGACATCAACCTGGTAAACAATCTATTGCAGGAAATATGATACAAACAATAGAACTGTGAATAAGCTAACATAAGCATGGATCTTCAAAGCTTTTCAACAAGCAACACCATTGCAGGCAAATGCTACAAATAACCATATAACACCTAATTTTGTAACTTTTGTTTTCGTGTAGCACTATAATCCAAGTAGTAATTTCAAAATTTAGACAACTTTAATAGGAAAAAGAATGGCATCTACTTTGTCCATAAAACAAATCTAAACTTATATATGCACATACCAGGCAAAAACAAATGCAATTTACAGAGGCCATCATCGAATGCAAAAACTGAAATTGTACATAAATCTTTGCAAAACAACCACATAAATTGTTAGTCATACATGTGTAATAAACCATAAAAAAATTTGATGTCTAAAAGATAGGTCACAGCACTATTCACAAAAAAAAAGAGTAATTTTACTTTTAGAAGTCTAATTTTAGAAATCAAACTTCTTTATTGAAATATCCAATCTGATTTGTCCAATCGTCCAATTTTTGTATCACTACAATAACTATCTTGTGCACTCAAGTTTCTTTAACAACCGATTTGTGTGGAAATTCTTGACACTTAAAAACCAATGTTGACAGTTAAAGCTACTTTGTTGAAATTTAACACTATATATATCTTCTCTTAAAAACCAAAATCCCACAGGAGTGACAGATACAGGACTCTCTTGGTTAGTTTTCTCTACAAAGTCCCCTCACATCAGCTTGAAATGGACATCCAGATAGAAGCTGCAAGGCTGTTGGTGATTGTAATTCCTAATCAAGTTAGTTTGTTTAACGACTATTTTTTATTATCAAATATGAAACTAATTAATTGTATCTTTCATTGACAAAAGACCTTGTTGTCTTGGTTGAATTTTCAATAATACAGGGCTGCCTTGAAGACTCCGTAATAAAACTGTGTCGTTTTAACAAATAATATCTTTTACTGTGCTAGTCAAACCGCACTAACTCTCTTTCTCTGTAACATCCCTAATTTCGAATAATTAATTTTGAGTATATGAATATAATATTTATGCTTTGAGGGGTGTAAAACGTAATTAAATGTATATATATTTTATTAGTTTCCAGATGGAACGGTCCAGAAATGATGCATGATGAGAAGGGTGAAAATCGGGCAGTGAGTACCACGACCACTCACCGCGACCAGAGATCGCAATGAGTCGCTCGCAGTGAAAATGGTGATTTTTGGCAGTGAGCACCGCCACCAGTCATCCGCGACCAGGGATCGCGCTGACTAGCTCACGGTGAAAAATGTGAATGTTAGGCAGTGAGCAACGAGACCACCAGTGCGACCAGGTTACCGCGATGGTTGCTCGCGATGAAAGCGGTGGAACTTCTCCAGTGAGTACCGCGACCAGGTGGCGCGACCACAGGTCGCGATAACGGTCGCGATGACCGAATTTATATAATAAAATAAGTTGGTGGAGAAAGCTTCTCGAGGAAGCCAAGCAGAAAAGAAGAAGAAGAAAAACGGTAGAGGAAGAAAAGAAAGAAAAGAGAGAGAGAAGAAGAAGAAAGAGAAGAGGAAGAAGAGAAGAAGAAGAAGAGAAGAGAAAGAAGAAGAAAAAGGAAAGGAAGAAAAGAGAAAGAGAAAAAGTGAAAGAGAAAGGAAAAAAGGGAAAACCAGAAGGAAAAAGGTGTAGAAACGGTATCCAGGTTGGTGTACACTTGTTTTTGAAGTTTTTATGTGTTTTGATTTGCATTTGAGCTTTTGGATAATTTAGTACAGATATGTTTGTAATGTTTTTCTATTGAATAATTTCGATTTACTCGTATCTATCGTATTTCGATTGTTGAATATGTTAGGAATAAATTGTTTCAGAATTTTGAATAAACAAATTACTGAATTTCCATAAAAATTATGTATATATATATATTTTTCCTAATATCGATTGAATTTTTCTAATAATTGAGTTTGAATTCGATTTGTGAATCGTTATGTGAAAATATTGTATTGAAACGGCCCTAGGATACTTGGACATAGAAATGGATATAGGAGGTTGGTATACCAACTGGGTTCATTTAGCAGTACTGCACCAATATTGATATTGATATTGATGAGATATTATGTACCTTCCTATGGATTCGTCCAGGGGTAGGGAGACACGTACCTCCTCACGACTTCGTCCTGGGATAGGGAGACACGTATCTTCCTAAGGATTCGTCCTGGAATAGGGAGCTATGTACCTCTCTAGGTTCCGAGCACTCGGTCCTAGAGTAGGGAGATACGTACTACCCTTAGGATTCGTCCTAGGGTGAGAGTTATGTTCGACAGACAGCCACTGAGGTCGAACGACCCATATTTCAGTCCTGGTTTATGTTGAGTATACCAAAGGGCCAGAATTAATATTGCTTTGAAAAGAAATGATTATAAAAGAATTTATGATTCGGTTTTGTATGGATTATTAATTGTATTGAGTTATTTCTATTAAATTGATTTCATCAATTATATTTCTGTAAATGTTTGAATCATAACATGTTTATATACGATCATATTGTGATATTTTTATTATGAAATGTTATTTATGATTTTGATAATTGAGTTTAGTGTACACCCACTAAGCTATATGTTTAGCGCGTCGATTTTTTTTTTTATCACGCGTAGATAACAGGGATACCCAGGAAGGACAAGACTGAAGAGGAGTTAGCTGCAGATAGAGGAGCAGAGTCATATTTCTGGGGTAGACATATATGTTGTTATCTATTATGATTAGATGCGCATGCATATACAGAGATTTGTAATTATGTTATACATGTATGTTCTGTAAATAATTGATTTATGTTTTCTGTTTTTCATTTTCAAAGATTTGTACATATTGAATTATTAACTGTTTTTATTTGAATATGTTTGAAAGTCGCACTAAACGAGTTTCTGGAGATTTGAAGTGTTGTTGTGATGTTGTTTGAGTTTTATTTGAAACAGGTTTTGGGAAATCAGAAAAATAGAGGGAACTCTGCCGAAATTTTTGAAATATGATTTTCATGGGCTCACTAGAAAAACATTTTTAAATTACAAATTTATATGATTTTATATGGTTTTCAGTTTATAAACAGAATTAAGTAAAGTTTTGAAAACCCGGTAATGCTCCCTGGGTCGATCCAGACGGGTCGGGTCAGGGGATGTTACATTCTCTCTTAATTCGTATTTTGTCTCTCTCTCTCTCTCTTCAGATAACACTAACACGTTTCTCTCTCTATTGATTTTCAGATCTCAGATGGAGCTCTCTAGAACAATCTCTCAAATGGAAGAAGAAGCTACGCAGATGAGAAAAGAAAACTGAATAGAGGAAAGATGCAAGAAGAAATAAAAAGCAAGAAGATGCAGAGAGAACATTTTCTCTGTAAGCAAACAGGTTAGAGAAACTCTTCTCTCTTCCTGATTTTATTTTCTTTTCTTAATTAATTACAAAAGTCTAAGCTTTACATATATATATATATATATATATGCAAGAGATCTAAGCTCCAACAGATTTACAAAAGAGGCGGGAAAAGTTGTTAAGCCCTAACAACGTTTCCCACTAGATCTAACAGATTTGTAACTGATTCATAACTGCCTAACCATGATCATCAAGATTACTGTGATGTTGATCATGATGATTAATCTGTTCTTTCTTCTTGCTAGGTTTGTCAGCACCTGTATGCTTAGAGGGACTAGCTGTAGACAAACACCCACTAGCTGTTTGTTAAATTGTTTGAGTTGATCTGTCACCAACTGTTTTATGTTTTGCTTCATTGAGACCAACACTTCAACTAGGCTTGGTCATAGTAGCTATATCACTAACATCCCCTCTCAAAGTTATGGGAGAAGCAACGACCATGAGTTTGCTCTTCAAATACTGAAACCTAGGGGTAGATAGGGCTTTGGTGAATATATCAGCCACTTGATCCAAGGAGGGAACATGATTAATTTGAACCTCACGTTGAGAGACCTTGTCACGCACAAAATAGAGGTCATGCTTAACGTGCTTAGTACGCGCATGTAAAATAGAATTCCTGGACATAGCTATAGTAGATAGATTGTCACACCACACAGTAGGCACCACAAGCTGAGGAACTCGTAGCTCATAGAGAAGAGACTTTAACCAGCTAAGTTCAGCAACAACAGAGGCTAGACTGTGATACTCAGCCTCAGTAGAAGAGCAAGAGATGGTGTGCTGCTTTTTGGCACTCCAAGTGATGAGGTTAGAACCAAAAAACATACAGAACCCACTAGTTGACTTTCTGTCATCAGGGTTAGATGCCCAATCAGCATTAGAGAAAACCACCAAGTTAAGAGAGGCTGAGGAGGACCTTGAAAACTGTAACCCAGTAGTAGAGGTGCCTTGAAGATAACGCAGAATTCGCTTGACAGCACGCCAGTGTTCGTCCAAGGGATTCTACATAAACTGGCTGACCCTATTCACTGAATAGGCTATGTCAGGTCTGGTGATGGTGGCATACTGTAGTGCCCCAACAACAGATCTGTACTTAGTAGGATTAGCAAGAGGGGAGCCATGATAGGTAGAAAGAGAGTGTCATGCAAAAGTCACCATAGGAAAAGGAAAGGGTTTAGCAGTGAGCATCCCAGTCCTTTGTAGAAGATATTGAATATACTTGTGTTGAGAGAGATGTAAACCCGTAGCAGTAGGTAACACTTCAACACCTAAGAAATAATGCAAAGAACTCAAATCTTTGAGAGCAAAAGCTTGATTAAGCTGCTGGACAAGACTGTTAATAGCAGTAGAACAGCTGCCAGTCACAATAATATCATCAATATAGATTAGGATGTAAGTACAATGAGTAGGAGTGAATCTGCAAAAGAGAGAATTATCAACCTTAGAACAGTGAAAATCAAAGCTGAGTAAGGCATGTTTCAGCTTATCAAACCATGCCCTAGGGGGCTGCTTTAGACCATAGAGAGCCTTGTGTAACTTACACACCAAGGAAGGATTAGAATCCACAAAACCGGGAGGTTGTTCCATGGACATATCCTCATCCACTACACCATTTAGAAATGCATTGTTAACATCGAGTTGTTTTAAAGGCCACCCTCGAGCCAAAACAATAGTCAAGACAACCCTAATAGTAGTAGGTTTGACTACGGGGCTAAAAGTCTCATGAAAGTCAAAACCAGCCACTTGATGAAAACCCTTAGCAACAAGCTGAGCTTTGTACTTTAATATGGAGCCATCCGAATTCCTTTTAATGCGAAACACTCACTTGCATCCTATTATCTTTTTGCCATGAGGAGGAGACACAAGGGACCATGTGTGATTACGTTGAAGAGCCTGGTACTCCTCAGCCATAGCTGCAGCCCACTTAGGATCCTTGAGAGCCTGAGAGGTAGTAGTAGGTTCAAAAGAGGAACCCTCTACCAGGAGAATCTTAGGCTTAAAAATCCCTAATTTAGAACGAATGACCATAGGATGAGAATTGAGAGAACCCATAGCTACAGGAGGGGAAATAGGCACAGCAGTAGAGGCTGTAGGTATAGCAGTAGCGGTAGGTGCTAGAGAACCATCAATAGATGCTGAGGGCACATGAGTAGATGCATTAGAAAAGGCAAAATCTGCAGAAAATGAATTCTATACTGGAGCAGGAGAGTAATGATGCTCAACTGCTGTAGAATCAAAACCAGGATTAGGAGAAGACTTAACCCCGTTTCCACTAAGTGTCTATGCTTCCTTTCCACAAGCCCATTTTGTTAATGAACATAAGGGCAGCTAGTTCTCAATGTAATCCCACAAGTAGTCAAGTAATTTTTCAACACAAGAAATTATTTTCCACAGTCAGTTTACAAGGTTTTTATTTTGTGAGAAAAGAATAATTCTACTTGGGTTTTGAAATTTATGAACACTTGATAAACCTCACTCCTAGCTTTTAGGAAAAACACCCAAGTATACCTAGTGAAAATATCTAGAAAGCTCATATAGTATTTAAACCTTTTTGATGATAACATAGGGGCTGGTCCCTAAACATCAGCTACAACAAGTTCTAGAGGCTGATGATAAACAGTTTAAGAAGACTAAAATGGCTGTTTATGAGACTTACTCAATTGACAAGCATTGCACAATAAAGTAGGAAAACTAGAACAAGAAATGTGGCATTTATTTAGTATCCGTTTAACAACTTGTGAGGTGGGATGTCCCAACCTCATATGCCAAATCTGTAGAGGCAGTACATGAGAATTAGAAGCAACAACAGTAGGTTCATTAAGAGCAGAATTATAACATTTCTTGACAGTACTAAGACTTGAAGGAGATGGATTTTGGGAATGAAAGACAATAGGCAAGTCAAAAGCACAAAGACCATGCCTAAGAACCCCTTGAAGAAGAACCATCTTTCGTAGTTCGATCTTTCACAAGACAAATATTGGGGTGAAATTCAACAAAAATATTGTTTTCTCTCACAAATTTAGAGACACTAAGTAGGTTCTTTGTGATTTGTGGAATGTGGAGAATATTTCTTAGTTGAAAAACATGACTATTTTTAACAAATGAATTGTGTCCAATATAAGAGATGGGAAGTCCCTTACCATTTCCCATGAAAATCTTGTCAGAACCTTGATAAGGCATACTGTTCTGCAGATTATTATTGTCTGGAGTACAATGATTTGTTGTACCACTGTCTGGATACCAGGCTGGGTCAACAACACTGTTTGGTGATGATGTCATAGCTGCCATTTGTGCAGTCATGGCATTCAATTGACCTTGAGTCACCTGAGAATTTTCTGCACCATTAGAACTATTAAACTGAGGTGTGAAGGACTGATCATACCTATAGTAGCAGCGAAATGCCCCATGACTAGAACGGTGGCAAATTTGACATGGAGGTCTGTTATTAGAGCCAAAATTTTTGCCTCTTCCTCTGCCCTTTCGACCTCCACTGCTATTATGATTAGGTGCCTGGTTAGGTGGTCTGCTGCCACTGTTATAGGTCTGTCCATTACCTTGTGGATTTCCTTTGTTAAACACACCTTGATTACCTCCATTACCCTTTTTGTTTGCTACTGTATTAACTGTCAGATTTTCACTAGCTAAATCTTGTTCAAGTCTAGCTTTATGAGTCAATAGAAGTGAAGAAATATCTGAGAGAGTATAGTTGCGTTGCACCGAGGTAATAGGAATGATAAAACTATGGTAATCTGACCCTAGGCGTCCAAGGATTTGCATCAATTTATCATCATTAGTTAAGGGATGACCAGCAAAGGCAATAGCATCCATAATACTCTTCTTTTTCTTCAAGTATTTTGTCATTGACAGTCCAGCTTTCTTCAAGGTTTGTAGTTGCAGTTTCAACTGAATAATATTGGCTTTGGATTGTAATGAGAACAACTGCTCAATAGACTTCCAGGCCTCACAAGTAGTGTGACAGCCAACAAACTCAGGAAGAAGCTCTTGTGTGATTGAGGACAGCATCCACACTAGCAGGATCTGATCTTATTGCTCCCAATCCAAGAATTCTTCATTTACAGATCCATCAATATTAAACTTGTCTGGAGGTTGTACTGCTAGATCAATAAAAGAGGAAAGTCTATTTCCTTTGATAGCAGCAAGTACCTGTTGCCTCCACAACAAGAAATTGCTATTATCCAACTTCACTGTTAGAACAAGTTCCATTAAAATCACAGACTTGGAGCTTTTGCTCATGGTAAGCTGTGAAGTCACCTGATTCCTGTGATCCATGATAGAAGCAGTGGCTTCTTCGTGCTCTTATACCATAATAAAACTGTGTCATTTTAACAAATAATATCTTTTACTGTGCTAGTCAAATCGCACTAACTCTCTTTCTCTCTTAATTCGAATTTTGTCTCTCTCTCTCTCTCTTCAGATAACACTAATACGTTTCTCTCTCTGTTTATTTTCATATCTCAGATGGAGCTCTCCAGAACAATCTCTCAAATGGAAGAAAAAGCTACGCAGATGAGAGAAGAAAACTGAACAGAGGAAAGATGCAAGAAGAAACAGAAAGCAAGAAAATTCAAAGAGAACATTTTCTCTGTAAGCAAACAGGTTAGAGAAAATCTTCTATCTTCCTGATCTTATTTTCTTTTCTTAATTAATTACAAAAGTCCGAGCTTTACATATATATATGCAAGAGATCTAAGCTCCAACAGATTTACAAAAGAGGCGGGAAAAGTTGTTAAGCCCTAACAACTTTTCCCACCAGATCTAACAGATTTGAAACTGATTCATAACTGTCTAACCATGATCATCAAGATTACTGTAATGTTGATCATGATGATTAATCTATTCTTTCTTCTTGCTGGGTTTGTCAGCACCTGTATGCTTAGAAGGACTAGCTGTAGACAAACACCCACCAGCTGTTTGATAAATTGTTTGAGTTGATCTGTCACCACCTATTTTATGTTTTGCTTCATTGAGACCATCACTTGAACTAGGCTTGGTCACAGTAGCTATATCACTAACACTCCGGCATAAGTCATCTAAACAGAAGGTGAGAGATCGCTTAGTATTTAATTTGTGGAAATTCTAGCAACACATGAACATTATTGTGGACAATCAAGATAAGCACCAAAGAATTTTTGGAGATTCTAGCAAGAGATGAACAGTTTTGTTGACTATCAAGAGATCCTGCAGGACACTCTTGGCTAGTTTCCTCTATGAAGTCACCTCACACCCGCTTGAAATGGGCATCCAGATTCCAAACACAGTTCCTGCTTTTGTCTAATCCAGGCCTTTAAACGTGTCCTGTTTCATTAATTGCGCTGCCATTCTTCTTTGCTACTTTATTAGCTTGTTGCTAATTTACAACTTCTCTACTCTACACCATCCATTGCCATAATCCATTCAAACAAGACGGTGTTGGGAAAAATCGTTAATGCAGAAGTGTTGTCTAATACTTACCACAAGAACAAATGATATCTATAAGAAAAAGAGATGAAGGAAACATGAATCCAATCACACAGCACAAAATTTATGTGAAAACCCAAAACAGGAAAAAAAAAATCATGGTCGTAAGACGACAAAAGAAAAATATCACTATGTAGAAAATTATTACAATTACACACTTAATATTCTTTCCCTAATCCTAAACCTCAATTACAACCAATGCGTAAGCTTACAACTCTCTTCTCTCTAAGTGTTTATCAAGTTGTTCCTCCAATGTATACAACCAAAGAATAACCCTCCTATTTATAGACTTAGTATTCTTAATCACAAAATAATCATAAACCCACCAGGAATAGAAGAACCCAAAACAAGACACTTCCTAAACTAACCAGATCGCAGAAACCTACCAGAAATTAAAAATCTCAAAACAACGCCATCTCTAACACGAAAACCAAGTCAAGGTGTCAACCACGTGCTTTCACGCATCCCGAGGAACACCTCCAAGGGCCCGTACATTTCCAATGCGTGAATCACACGCGCCTGCAGGACTGTGAGTTCTAACGGCGTATGCGTGAGCATCTGGCCTCCTTTTCCGACGTCATTTTTATCGTTATCTTCGTCTTCTTCTCCTCCTTCCCCCAATTTTTGAATTACTTCAATTGAATACTGTTTTCTATACTTTCCCATCAGTTGATCACATGTTGCGCATTTCAAGAATACGATCCAAAAGCCAACGGACTGACCGTCTTGTATTACTTGCCATTAAGTCTCACCTTCATCATCTATTAGGAGCCATAAGCTCATGGAACAACTGCAGTACCCTTATGCCTCTGGACTGGTGTTTCATGTGCTTGTCGGCACCAAAGGGTCACGGTATTGGATCTAAGAAACCAAAGTATAGGAGGTAACTTGTCAGCTTTTATAGGGAACATTAGTTTTCTTAGGTCGTTCCACCTTGGAGACAACAACTTCTATGGTTGTATTCCCAATGAAGTTAGTCTCCTTTTCATGCTAGAAATTTTAATACTGGTCAATAATTCTTATTTAGGTGTCCCATTGCTTAAACCTCATCAAGTTCCATGCCTACAGAAACAACCTCATGGAGAAATTCAAGAAGAGATTTGGTTAAAGCTTGAGAGATTGCACCCTAGGGAGAATCATCTAACTGGACAACTCCCATCTTCCATTGGTAATCTTTCATCTTTGCTCCTACTTGATGTAGGTTTGAATAGCTTGTCTAGGACTTCCTTATTCCTTTGGTCGACTAAGGAGATTATTTTATCTTCTCTTGGGTGGAAATAACTTTTCTGTTATGGTTCCTCCCCCAATTTTTAGCATCTCTTCCCTTACTGATCTTCTCAGTCTTGCACTTAATAGATTCTATGAAAGTATACCACGCAATATACTGTTATGATCTTCCAAAATAAGCTGAAAGTGTTTTCCATCTTTGGTAACAATTTCATTGGTCCTCTTCCATATTCATTGTCCAATACATCAAATCTTGAAGCCATTGATATTTCTAGAAATGTTTTGAGTGGGAAAGTATCAAATGATTTTACTCATCTTAAGAATTTATCATTTCTAATTTTGTTTGAAAATAATTTAGGAAGTGGGACAACCAATGATCGTCATTAATTTTTTTAACCTCCCTGATAAATTGCAGTAAATTGAAACAGCTTTCTTTATTACAAAATCAATTTGGAGGTACTTTGCCAAAGTTTATCGAAAACTTGTCAAGTACAATGACTAGATTAGGCGTAGGTGGTAATCATATGGCTCCATACCTCATGAGATATGAAATCTAGTCAATCTTGATTTCATTGGTATGCAGGAAAACCAATTAAGTGGCACTATTTCTCATGACATTGGTAAGCTTAAAAAATTACAATTACTGTACTTATATAAAAATAGTTTACAAGGGACCATTCCAGCCTAACATTATTAAAAAAATTATCGTTAGCCGCAAATAATTTCAAAGGCAGCAAACCATCCATACTTGGAAATTGTCAGAATTTGATGGCGTTGTCTCTCTTCAAAGATAAGCTCACCGATATTTTGCCTCAACAAATTCTTGGCATAACATCCTTATCACTTGACTTAAATGTGTCTATTAACCTTCTCAGTAGTCCTTTTTCTTCACAATTGGGTTGTAACGCTCCTAATTTTTATTAAATACGATTAGTTTTCTTTAATTATTATTGAGCATGGAAAAGGGAAGTAAGTGATGCATATAGTATATTGAAGAAGAATAAAGTTTAGAAAATATTTATTAGATTGTGAAATTTATTTTAATGTGAAGTTTTAAGGAAATTATATTTTCTTGAGAAGTATTTTTTATAAAAGAATTAATTTTGGAAATGAATAGGAGGATTTGATTGGTAGGAATATATATTTGAGAGACAAAATAATATCAAATTGGTGATCCATGTCACTAGAAATTGGCCAATGAAAACAAGACGTATTAAAAGTTAGATTGATAACATGAATTAATTGATTTGAACTTATGTGTAATTTCATTTAAATTAAGAAAGTGCTAGATGAATTTTTTAGCCAATCAAAATGCTTCTAAGTGGATTAAAGGTAGTATTGCAATTAAGGAATTTTTGAAGGACCAAATAAGCAATTAAACATTGAAGTTTGACTATATAAATGACACTTAGAAAAAAAATCCTGCACTTTTCTTCTTCCTCCAGCCGTGTACTTCATCTTCACTTCTCCTCCATTTTTTCTTCAATTTTCTTATCACAAATTGCTTCAATCATCTCTTCTCTTGCTATAAGTGTTCCATGGTTCATTTGGAGTGATAACCCTCTTGATTCTAGCAAAAATTTCAAGAAGAAAGTGAAGGAAAAAAAGGTGTGTGAGCTGTCAAGAATTTCTAGTGAGTAGGAAATTAAATTTTAAGTGTTGGAATTTCATTTTAGACATATTAAAACTAGTGATCATGCATTAGAATTGTTTAATTTGATTTCTTTTGATAAATTTCTCATTTTTGGAGAGCAAGGAGAAACCCTAACCAAGGAGGGGCAAGGAAAAGGGAAAGAAAAGCAGTAAGAGTGCCATTGGAGCCTTGGAAAGGTGGAATCAAGCACTAATAAAGTTGGTGTACACTTAGATTGAAATTCTCTTTTTACTAGTATGGTATTCCTAAATAAAAATGTCATGAATTCCATGTTTTTTTGAAAATTATATGTGAATAATGTTTGTGAATTGTTTGGATGTGTTAAATGATAAAAATTGGTTGATTTTGCAAAGTTTATGGCTGCCCTTATTTGGTCATGTGTGTAAACTTGGGTATTTTTATTCAATTTAAGTTATCTTATAAGTTAATTGATAGTACGCTTAATAAATTATAAAGCAAATTGATGATTTTAAACAAATGTCAAGAGTTGAACTTGGTTGGCCGAATATGTGTGTGTGAAATGAGGTGGTTTTGAAATTTTACTTTGCACTACGAATTGATAAATGTTTTCCGTGACATTTGAATTTGATTAAACGTGAAAAAGGGAAATGAAAGCATAGTCGAGTATGAATTTTGTGAAAGTTTGTTTACTAATGTAATTGTAAGAATATATATATATATATATATATATATATATATATATTATATTGAAAATTGGAATGGCCCTAGTAAACCTAGACATTGGTAGGTGGGGATTGGAAATTGGCATGCCAATAGGGTAATTTAGCAGTACTGCGCTGATATGTTCACAGGTTGCTTTTAATTACTGGGCTTTTAAAGGCGCCGAGCGTCTGGCCCCAGAATTGATGTGTATACTTTGAAACGATATTGTCCGGCAGGTAGGCACCGAGTGTCCAATGCCGGGACAACCCGTTTTCCAGTCCATGGTATTGTGTCAAAGTTTACTAAAGGCGCTGAAAAAAAAAACGTTTAGGGACATTTAAGTTTTTGTATGTGTAAAATGGGTTATGAAAGAAAATATGTATATATATATATATATATATATATATATATATACATGATTAAATATAGGAAATAAATAATTTTGTGTAAAGTTATATGAAAAAGGGTTTGGAAAATATATAGTTTATGTTGAATGCTTATTTGTTTAAAATCGAATTGTTTGTTGAATTTTCTAGTTTAAAAATGTGGTTTTATGATATTTGAAATCAAAATTATGAATTTCAAATTGTGTACACCCACTACACAAATATGCTTAGCGCGTTGGATTTACCGCGCGCAGGTAGTAGATCAAGTGTTGTAGGGAAAGACTGAAGGAAAGTTATATCTGCAAAAAGATCCAAAAAGTCACATCCTTTCCTACCACTTTGGGTAGATATTTTATCTTTGAATATCATGTATGTATATATATTAAATATTTATGAACATGGAACCATGTATTTATAATAAAAATGTCCAATTTTTGTTAAGCCGATTTGTATAAATTATGATAATATTTTGTATTATATATTAGTTTGGTAGACAAAATGTTGCTTATGTTTTTATGTTGGTATTGAATGTAATTGGAATGATTTTCTTTTACTAATGGTTGGATTATTATAACAACATGAATGATGGGTGGATTTTGAGACGGGCGGGATGTCCGAATGGTAGTTGAGAAATGAATTTGCTTTTAGAAGAGCTTTTCTTGTCTTATACAAGTTTTTGATATTTTTGGTATTTCCAAAACACTGGCGGAACTCTACCGAAATGTTCTTTAAAAAAAAATTTTAGATATAATATTATTCCCGAGCTTATTAATAAGGAAGTAGGTGACATCCTCTAACTTGATTTTACCTTATAATGGAAGTCGGGTTAGGGGTGTTACATGGGTAACTTGAAGACTCTCCTTTCCTCGATATTTCTGATTTTCTGGTGAGATTCCTAATACCCTTGGTAGTTTTACAAGCTTAGAAATGCTTTACATGAATGAAATTCTTTCAGTGGAATCATTCCTCCCTCCCTGAGTTCTTTGAGAAGCATTCAACAGTTAGATCTCTGTCCCAACAAATTATATGGTCAAATTCCAGAATATCTTTAGCCTTTATCATTTTTGAAAAACTTAAATCTGTCTTACAATCACTGTGAAGGAGAAATACCAACAAAAGCTATTTTTAGTAATAAAACAGGAATCTCACTTGCAGGGAGCAAGAGGCTTTGTGGAGGTTTAGTTGAATATAATGCACTTGCCATCATGCCCCTCCAAGAGATTAAAGAAATCAGAAATCCCTCTTCTTAGAGTAGTTATTCTTTGTGAGCATCTCATATTTGATCTTATCATCTTTATTCTTCATCATTATTTTTACTCGGAAAAAGGAGGTCTGCACAAAACACTTCAAATATGTTGCATATGGAAGAACTATTTTCCATGGTTTCTTATATGGAGTTGAGTAAGGCAAATAATAACTTTTCATCATCGAATATGATTGGACAAAAAAGCTATGGTTTGGTCAAAAAGGGTATTCAAGGAGTTTTATATCTGAATGCGAAACACCGAGAAATATTCAACATCGGAATCTAATCAAAATCGTAACTCTCTGCTTAAGAATCAATCCTAAAGGTTAAAGCTGTTAGAAGACATGTTTAGGACTGCTGATGTGGAGTCATACTTAGTTGAATGTTTCAAACTATTCCTGATTTGTTGGTATTTGTTATTTTTTTGTTATTCATGTTGTAATCATAGTGTAATCTTAGGACCATGATTCTAGTGGGTTATTATTAAGCTTTAAATTGTAGTGTTTCTGATGAAGAAAAATAACAGAGTTCCCTTTGCATAAAACATACGTTGCTCTCGTTTTCATTTGCTTTTACTAGAGCAATATCTGTTTTCTTTTCTTATACAAATAATAACATCTGGTATCAGAGCTCTCTTCCTAAGGGATATGTGTTTGAATTTGACAAGACATGGAAGCCGAAGCCAGTTTCTCCAAATTTGCTCCGACGACGGAGTTCGACGGAAACAACTACCAGTTTTGGGCAGTACGTATTAAGACATACTTGGAAGCTTTGGATCTTTGGGAAGTAGTGGAAGAAGACTATGAAATTCTTGGACTTCCAAACAATCCCACTATAGCACAGATAAAAGCGCATAAAGAAAAGAAGACAAAGAAATCAAAGGAAAAGGCCTGCTTGTTTGCTGCAGTCTCATCCACCATCTTCACTCGCATCATGTCGTTGAAGTCAGCGAGATATGGGATTATCTCAAGAACGAATATAAAGGAGATGAAAGAATTAAAGGTATGCAAGTGCTGAACTTGATCAGGGAATTTGAACTTCAAAGAACGAAGGATTCCGAGACGATCAAAGATTACTCCGACAGGCTTCTTAGTGTTACAAACAAAGTGAGGCTTCTTGGATCTGAATTTACTGACTCAAGAATTGTAGAAACAATTCTTGTTACAGTACCTGAAAAATATGAAGCAACCATCACTACCTTGGAGAATACCAAGGATTTGTCAAAAATTTTCTTGGCGGAATTGCTTAACTCATTGCAAGCACAAAAACAAAGAAGACTGATAAGGCAGGATACAACAACCGAAGGAGCTTTAGCAGGCAAGCATCAAAACGTGGCCAAAACAAAAAGAAGAATAAGGACTTTGAAGGAAATGGGGCAAGTACAACATCTGCCAATGTAAAAGTAAATAATGAAAATCCGAAGAAATCCTATATATCCACCTTGCCCACAATGTAGAAAGAAGGGCCATCCTCCATTTAGATGCTGGACAAGACCTGATGCTAAGTGCGCTAAATGTAATCAGATGGGGCATGAAGCTGTTATCTGTAAAAACAGAAAGCAACAACAAGATGAAGAGACAAAGACTGCTGATCAAGAGGAGGAATATCATCTGTTCGTCGCTACATGTTTCTCTGGCATTGAATCAAGTGAGAGTTGGCTTATTGACAGTGGTTGTACTAACCACATGACATATAACTAGGATCTATTCAGGGAACTAAGCAACGCAAACTCATCAAAGGTTCGAGTTGGAAATGTCAAGTACATAGCTGTGAAAGGAAAAGGAACAGTTGCAATCTCAACCTATTCAAGTACAAAGTTCATTTCTGATGTGTTATATGTCCATGAAATTGATCAAAACCTGTTAAGTGTTGGACAGCTAATTGAAAAGGGTAATAAAGTTGTGTTCGAAGACAAAAGTTGCTTGATTAAAGATGCAGATGGCAAAGATATTTTCAAAGTAAAAATGAAAGGGAAAAACTTTGCTCTAAATCTATTAGAGGAGGAGCAAACTGCTTTCCAAATCAAAGAAAATATCACTGACTTATGGCACAAGAGACTTGGGTACTATCATCATCAGGGGCTGCTATAGATTAAATCCAAGAAGATGGCAAGTGATCTTCCAGAACTTGATGATTATATTCCAAACTGCAAAGCATGTCAGTTTGGAAAGCAAAGTAGGAGACCATTTCCCAAGGCAACATGGAGAGCAACAAAGAAGCTGCAATTAATTCATACTGATATTGCAGGCCTACAAAGAACACCTTCTCTGAATGGTAGTCTTTATTATGTTGTATTCATTGATGATTTCACCCGTATGTGTTGGATTTTCTTTTTAAAGCACAAGTTAGAGGTCGCTCAAGTCTTCTGGAACTTTAAAGTCAGAGTTGAAAACAAGAGTGGCAGTAGAATTCAGACTCTTAGATCAGACAATGGCAAAGAGTACATAATAGGTTTAGAATAATTGTGTAAAATAATGCCTTAGCTTTTCATTGATAAGTAAGGGTATTTATACATTGTACATCAGGGTTTTCCATGAATGAAAATTGATACAGCTAATAATATATACTTCTAAATATACACGGCAACAGCTGTAATTTAAACTAAATATCATCTTGTGAATCTCTACCTTTAATATGCCCCCGCAAGATAGAGTTTCCGATGAGGATGCCTATCTTGGACCGATAATCCTGAAAGTGCTTGCGGGAGAGGGCTTTGGTGAGGGAATCAGCTAGCTGGTCCTTCGTATCGACGTGTGCGACACACAATTGATGGCGTGCCACTTGATCTAAAACAAAGAAAAAATAGATAGCAACATGTTTCATGTGGCTATAAAAGATGGGATTTGTGCAAACATATGTGGCACCTACATTATCGCAGTAGATGACAGGAATGACAGGCACCTGTATCCCAAGTTCTTGGATAAGGTGGCCGATCCAATTGAGCTCCGCAGCTGCTGAGGCTATGGCACGATATTTGGGTTCAGTGGATGAGCGAGCAACTGTATGCTACTTTTTGGAGCTCCAACTGATGGGTGTGGAGCCTAGGAACACAAGGTATGCCGTAGTGGAACACTGATCATCAGGATCACCCGCCCAGTCAGCATCAGCAAAGGCATGAAGGCAAAGTGGGGAGCTGCGAGAAATGAGCAGTCTGTGGTCAATAGAGCCCTTGAGATACCTAAGCACACGCTTGACGGCATTCCAATGGTTTGTGGTTGACCGATGCATAAACTGAGAAAGCTTGTTTACTGTAAAGGAGACATCTGGACGAGTCAGGGAAAGGTATTGCAGGGAACCAAGCACTTGCCTGTATTGAGTGGGATCTATTGGCGCACTGCCATCAATTAATTTTAAGGACTTAGTGAGTGAGAGAGGTGTTGAAACCGGCTTTGCTTCAGACATATTAGTCTTGACTAGGAGATCTCAAATGTATTGCTGTTAAGAGAGATATAACCCATGTGGAGAATGGTGAGCTTCAACACCAAAGAAGAAGGAGAGTAGTCCAAGGTCTTTCAGGGAGAACCAATGAGCCAGAGTAATGATAAAATCATGGACCTGGGAGTCAAAAGAGCCAGTGACAATAATGTCGTCAACATAGACGAGGAGATACAATATGTAACCAGGGCGGTGGTGAATGAAGAGAGAAGCATCACTTATGAAGTTAGTGAACCTGGCAGCCAGTAAAAAAGTATGAAGTTTTGTGTACCATGCGCGCGGAGCCTGACGGAGACCATAGATCGCCTTCCATAGTTTGCACACATATTGCGGTTTGTTGGAGTGAGTGAAATCGGGTGGCTACATCATATATACATCGTTAGAAAATGATCCCTGTAAAAAAGCATTGTTGACATCTAGTTGGCGTAAAAGCCAACCGTTAGTGATAGTAATCGTTAGAATAAGGTGAACCGTGACAGGTTTCACTACAGGGCTAAATGTTTCATTAAAATCGACATCGGAGCGCTAATGAAAGTCTTTCGCCACAAGCTGGGCTTTGTACCGAGCCACCGTACCATCAGGGTGGCATTTTATCCGAAAAATCCATTTGCAACCCACCATATTTTGAGATGGATGAGGTGGAACCAAATCCCACGTGGCATTTTTCACAAGAGCATCATATTCCGCACTCATGGCCTGTCGCCATTCCACGTGCTTTCGGGCCTGTGTCAATGATATTGGATCGGTTTGTGGTGGGGTTTGAGCAGTGGTATTGAGATCGAAAATTAGTTTCGGTTTGAAGATGTGACTCTTTGATCTAGTTTGGATCACTCTAGTGGGTGTAGGTGGGGGTTGGTCAAGCAAGGACACGTCCGAATCAGAGGGACTTATAGGAGCTGTGAGTGGAGCCGTGTTTGGTTCATTTGAGCAGGCTATGATGGGCAGGTTATTTAGTAGTGGTATGGGTCGTAAAATCTGATTTGATGGTGTGTGTGTGGGCGGATTGGGTGGTGCCAAATGTGGAGGTGAAGTTTGAGCTGGTGAAGACACGGGTATGTAGATTGCATCATGAGGAGGTGTATCATGCATAGGAAAGGAGTCAATATTAGTGGCTTGTTGGACCACTTGTTCGGACCTGACTTCGAGAGAAATGGACTGAAACCAATGGAGGACGTTAAGGGGAATATAGGATGAGACTCGACTGACATCTTGGGTGAACGGAAATTCCGTTTTGATAAATACCACATAACGAGAGATATATATTCTATTTGTGAGACGATCTAGACACAGGAACGCATTGTGTTTGGTGGAGTAGCCGACAAAGACACATGGTTTTGAGCGGGGTTGAAGTTTGTCAGACATATATGGTCGTAACCAAGGGTAGCAAAGGCAACCGAATACACGGAGTTTTCGGTAATTCGGGTCCTTGTCAAAGAGGAGACGATATGGTGATTGGTTGTTGAGAACTGGTGTGGGCATGCGATTTATCAGGTAAACTGCTATTTGAAAGGCTAGAGACCAGTATTTGATAGGCACAGACGCATGGTGAAGTAGGGCGAAAGCCGTTTCCACCTCATGTCTATGTTTACATTCAGCTGTGCCTACATGCTCAGGTGTGTGAGGTGGAGATTTAAGATGTTAAATTCCCATATTTTTTAGTTCAATGCCAGGAGAATGAGCTTCTCCACTACTATCGGAATACACAGTTTTTATTTTGGAGTTAAAAAAAATTCTCAACTAAGGCTCTAAATCGGTTAAAGACGTGTGGAACATCAGATTTATGTTTGAGTGGATATAGCCAGTGTATTTAGAGAAGTAATCCACAAAGATAACATAATAACGAAAATTGTCAAATGACGAGATATAAGCTGGACCCCAAACATCAGTAAATAAAAGTTCTAATGGTTTATTACTGGTCAAGGTAGATTTTCCAAATGGTAACTTATGACTCTTATTACACTGACAAGCAGAACATGAAGAAAATGGGGACCCGGACTTGGTGACTAGAAGGTTGTGAGACTGGATGAGCTTTTGAAGGACTTGTGCAGATGGATGTCCTAGATGACAGTGCCACTCAGGATAAGAGGCGACAGGATGGATAGACGCGAAATGTAGGTGAGCTCTAGACGCTAGTTGACGCAGTTGATTGGACGTTGGCCAAACATAAAGGTTTCCTTTATTCTGGCCGCGGACCAAGGATGCCCCCATAGTCAGATCCTTCATAAGAAAATAGTCAGGGAAAAATTCAATTGATGTGTGATTGTGATAACAGAATTGAGATACAGATACTAGGTTATGGGAAATTTTAGGGGAACACAAAACATGTTTCAGGCGAAAGGATTGATCAAAATTATGCAATAATGTAGAGCCAGTATGAGTGATAGAGATTATTTTACCGTCTCCAAGCATGATGTTCTCTTGACCACCATATTCTGAATGTAACGGCAGATTCTGAAGATCCAAAGTCATGTGGTGGGAGGCACCCGATTCAAGTATCCAATTGTTGGCGTTGTGGGAGCCAGGTTAATCGGATGTCATGTGGTTGGCTTGAGGCCAAGGTTGAGCTATCGAAGAAGGACGAGAACAGCAAGTGCGGGCTGTGTGCCCAACTTTGTCACATAGTTGACATATAGGACGAGTAGAGGTGTGAGGGAATTGAGTATGCCACTGCTGATTTTGTGGAGCTGAGTTGGATTAATTGTGAGTGCGGTAGGTGCTGTTGTGATTGTGGTTGACACCACGATTATTACTTGAGAAGTGGCCCGAATTGTGATTCTGATTTTGGGAATTATTATAGCCGAATTGTTGATGTTGGCCATTATGAGGTGAGAAATTTCCTTGTTGTCCACGGCCTCATCGATTGAAGGACCGTTGATTAAACTGAGCAGTTTTTGTTGGGCCATTTTTCTTAGATTCATCTCGACGAAGGTAAGCTTCATGATCTAGCAATTTGTCATACAATTCTTCAAAAGTGATTGGGGTATCTCGGGCACGAATGGCTGAAGCAAGAGACATGTAGGCTTAACCTAATCCATTCAATGTGTGTATGACGATTGCACCGTCATCAACTGAATGACCAATCAATTCAAGGTTGTCAACGATGGTCTTGATTCCTTGCATGTAATCCGCTACGGACTTGTCTTCCAGGCTGACGTTTGTTAATGAGTTAAGAAGACCAAGTTTGCAAGTATTGGACCGATTGGCATAAGTGACTTCAAGTTTCGCCCACGCTTGAGCAGAGGTGGTGGATCGAGTGACTATAAATTGAACAGCTCCCATGCATGAGACTTGTACGGCATGAAGGAGGAGTCAGTTTTGACGAAACCAAATCTGATGATCAGGATTAGCTATGACTCGGTCAGGTTCTTGACCATTGGTGTCGCCAGGTGAGACTGAGACAGAGGCAGAGGTTGAGGCTGAGATAGAGGCTGAGGGACACGGTTTGGTACCGTCAAGATATCCCATGAGGTCGTATCCAAATTGCAGGTTTTCGAATTGGGATCTCCACGCTGCATAGTTCCCTCCTTTTGTTAGTTTGATAGGAACTTGAGTGGAATTGATGGCTATGAAGGATGGAGACTGATTGGTGTTATTGTTTGTTGTTCCCGTTAGAGTAACCTGTGGAGCAGAGGAAGAAGAGGAAGAGGCCACGGTTGGGTTAGAATTGGTCATGGTGGTTGACGGCTGTGTGTAGATTTGGAGATAGAAAATTTGGGAGGAGAAAAGAAAAATTTAGGGTTGTAGGATCTCAAGCTATTTCCTAGCTGTGCTCTGATACCATAATAGGTTTAGCATAATTGTGTAAAATAATGCCTTAGCTTTTCATTGATAAGTAAGGGTATTTATACATTGTACAGGGTTTTGCATGAATGAAAATTGATACAGCTAATAATATATACTCCTAAATATACACGGTAACAGCTGTAATTTAAACTAAATATTATCTTGTGAATCTCTACTTTTAATAGTACACCTTCGAAGCATTCAATCGTTTTTGCGAGGAGGCAGGCATCCCACATCAATTAACCACTCGATACACTCCATAACAAAATAGAGTTAGTGAGAGACGAAACAGATTTATATTGGAGATGACACGATGTATGCTACATGAGAAAAACTTGCCAAAGTAATTTTGAGCTGAAGCCGCAAACACTGCTATCTTTTTACAAAACAGGCTTCTCACAAGAGCAGTGAGGGATAAAACACCCTTTGAGGTTTGGTATGGATATAAACCATCTCTGAATTTCCTTAAAGTATTTGGATGTTTGTGTTTCACTCATGTTCCACAGATCAGGAGAGACAAACTAGATAAAAGAGCACTTCCAGGCATCTTTATTGGCTACTGCTTGGTTGCAAAAGCTTATTAAGTTTTCCAGCCACAAACTGAAAAAATTATTATAAGTAGGGATGTGCACTTTATGGAAGATGAAGAATGGAACTGGAATGATACAAAGAAGATGGATTCGACATCAAAAGAGCCAAAACTCAAGTTTCCTATTTTGGATACAGCAGATCAAAGCATTGAAGATTGGGAAAATGAAATGGTGGATGACAGACCTATGATAAGCCTTTTGTGTACCCGCAAGTATACGGGGTCAGCACAAGTAATAAAGTGATGAGTAAATTATCATCTCCACAGGGATATTTAGGCGTTGAGTACTAAAATTAACCAAGCCTATTTCTATTTGGATAATCGAAAGGTTTAAAAGAACGAATTAAAAGATAAAAATACAAAAGACATAAAAATAAGCAAACAACCAATATGAGAAATTAGTTAGGGTATTTGAATTCACCTGATCCATCCAATTGAGTTTCATGAAAGCACATTGTTGTAGTTTAATTATTCATGATGATAACCGTGTTCATCTAAATTATCCAAAATCCCCTCTCGAGGTAAATCGGACCTATTCCACATACACTAATATCCTATCTCTCGATGGTATATCCAAGTGCATGAGAATGCATTAGTCACAATAAACACCCTATGTGATCACACAAGTAAATTAGTATATCTCTATCTAATTCTACTTGTGGTGGACATTACATCGAGCACGTTGTGGGCGTCTCTTCTCGGTACATAACACACAACCAATTTATCATCTAAATGTAGGCCTTCACATTCAAAAGCATTAAGCACAATAATACCACTCAACAACACAATAATCAACCACAATAAAATAAACAATTAATTCATTCAATCATTATAGAATAGGATCCATCAAAATCCCAACTTACAAGTTTAGTTCATAATCATGGTTTACAATAATTAAACTAAATTAAATTAACTAAAACAATTAAAATAAAGTGAGACGGATTAAATGGAAGATAATGCTAGGCGGTCACACGGTTCCAATCACGGATATGGAAAACATATTGAATATTACTAAGCACAATATTTCATGAAATAATATAACAATATATATTCATAATCAATAACTCACAAAATCCGTTTATAGTTCCGAAAATCACCTAACAAGAGTTCTAACAACTCATAATCATTAATGAACAATCAAAGGAAGAATAATGAAATGAAATACAACCCATCGAAGCCCTCAAGAGTCAAAATCCCGCTTTGGTCCGGTTGGAATTTCTTTGCTTTCGATCTTCGTCTTCTTCAATGAACAATCACAAAACTAGAGATGTGTTGGTGTTTTGTGGTGTTGGGTTGTGTTTTGGAGGAGCAAAATGGGTAAAGAATCACCCTTGGAGCAGCTTAGGAGCTGCTAAACCTGCACCTCCATGATCTCACTCCTTATCCTCGCTTTCTTCTTATAGCAGCGCATTAGGGCTACTGATTTTTAGCCACCACGACCAGCGGTCGCGCCGCTTGGTCGCGGTGCCTACTGGTCTGGTTGGAGCTTCTGCACCGCGAGCTGCACTGCGAGCTAGGATGGGTCGCGCTGGTCCTCGCGTTGCTCACTGGTCAACTTGGTTTCTGCACCGCGAGCTGCACACGCGAGCACAGGTCGCGGTATTCCTCTCACTGCTCACTGGCCTGCTGGTTCATCTTCACCACGAGCTGACGGACGTGAGCAACGGTCGCAGTGACCAGGTCATGTTACCTACTGGAGCAATTTCCTTCTTCACGCATGCAGATGCTAGTTTTGGTTTTATTCCATATGCACAGCTTTTGACTTTAATTTCTTCATGCAATAGACAGCAGCTGGATTGCCATGTAATCTTTCTTCTCAAGCATAAATTAATCAGCAGCTCTCTCTCAAGCATGTGGCAGCTGTTGCTTCTGATTTTCTTCTTCACGCGAGCAGCTGCTGGTTCTTGCACGAGAAATGGCAGCTCCAATCAATTGAATTTCTGCATGTGGGCCAAGCGACATGCTAAGGTGGCGATCTCATCTATGCAAGCACATGCAAGCTGCTGAATGTGGTCAGCTATGTATAGTTTGCTGCATGTGCATTTCAAAATTCTTATCTTCTTTTGCACGATGAAAAAGCAATTGCACATGGTTGCAATGCTATTTTATTCTTCAAGTGCAAACCACTTTTGTTTTCTTTCATGCAAACAGCTGGTTCTTTTGTTTTTCTTATTCTCTTTGCCAAACATTGCTTTACTTTTCCATGTGCAGCAACTTTCAATTCAAAAGCTTGGCTTTCATCCAATAAGTCCATGGCTTTTCTACCATTTGATCCTAGCAATGTATTGCAATTTCATATGCTCCCCCAAAGTATCCGAATTGCACGGTTTTGTCTCGAATCTTCGAATATTCGTATTAATTCATGAGGCTCTCCTGAAATCTGCACATTCTCACAAAACACATTATCAGGTTCTTACTCGCTGTTTCAGCACAAAAGAATTGGAAGGTATATCAGTTAGATGTCAAGTCAGCATTTTTGAATAGTTTTCTGCAGGAAGAGATTTATGTAGAGTAACCGAAAGGCTATGTAAAGGAAGGAGAAGAAGACAAGGTCTATCTCCTTAAAAAGGCACTTTACGGTTTGAAGCAAGCTCCAAGAGCTTGGTACAGCAGGATTGATAACACTTACGGAACTTGGGATTTGCTAAAAGCTTATCTGAATCAACATTGTATGTCACGCATAATGGAGCTGACATTTTTATCAGCTCACTATATGTAGATGATCTGCTCGTGACAGGAAACAAAACGAGTATTGTGGAGAAGTTTAAGCAAGAGATGATGGAGGTTTTTGAGATGAAAGATCTTGGTTTGATGACATTCTTTCTTGGAATGGAAATTAAACAGAATGAATATGAAGTCTTTATCTGTCAGAAGAAATATGCCAAGGAGATTCTGAAAAAGTTTAAACTCGAAGAATGCAAAGAAATGAGCACTCTGATGAACTCAAATGAGAAGCTCTGTAAAGAAGATCGAACAGAGAAGATTGATCAAGCATATTTCAGAAGTCTGATTGGTTGCTTGATGTATCTCACAGCAACTCGACCTGACATTTTGAATGCTATAAGCATTTTGTCTCGGTTTATGCACTGTGCAAGTTAATGGTCTCTCAAGGCTGCAAAGAGGGTGCTTAGATATGTGAAAGGCACATGTGATATTGGCATTAAATTTACAAGGAGCAAAGAGTTCAAGCTGGTTGGTTTCTCAAATAGCGATTGGGGAGGTTCCATTGATGATATGAAAAGCACTTCGGGCTACTGTTTCACACTTGGTTTTGGTGTTTTCTCATGGAGCTCAAAAAAAAAAAGAAATTGTTGCTCAGTCCGCTACTGAAGCAGAATTCATTGCTGCAACAGACACTGTTAATCAAGCTTTGTGGCTGAGGAAGATTTTAATTGATCTTAACCTGAAGCAGGAGGAAAATACGAAGATTCTTGTTGACAATCAATCTGCTATTGCAATCTCTCAAAATCCTCTGTTTCACGGGAAAACTAAGCACTTTAATATTAAGTTATTCTTCTTAAGGGAAGTACAAAAAGATGGAGCTATTGTTCATGTCTACTGCAAAACAGAAGATCAGGTTGCAGATGTGTTCACCAAGCCATTGGCGGTTTGCAAGTTCGAATTTCTAAGAACAAAATTTGGTGTTTGCAGCTCCTAAAGCAAGGAGGAGTGTTAGAAGACATGTTTAGGATTGCTGATGTGGAGTCATAAATATTGCTTAGTTGAATGTTTCAAACTGTTCCTGATTTGTTGGTATTTGTTATTTTTTTTGTTATTCATGTTGTGATCATAGCGTAATCTTAGGACCACGATTCTAGTGGGTTATTATTAAACTTTAAATTGCAGTGTTTCTTATGAAGAAAAATAACAGAGTTCCCTTTGCATAAACCATACGTTGCTCTCATTTTCATTTGCTTTTACTAGAGCAATATCTGTTTTCTTTTCTTATTCAAATAACAACAAAAGCTCTGATTTACGAATACATAAAAAATGGAAATTTAGAGGAGTGGCTACACCAGAACAAAGATAACTAGATGCAAGCAATTTAAATATAGCAATTGAGTGGCTTGTTTAGTAGAATATCTTCATCACCATTGTGAACCACCAATGATTCATGGCGACCTAAAGTCGTGCAATGTTCCGCTTGATCATGACATGGTTGCCCGTGTTGGTGATTGTGGGCAATCAAAATTTCTCTCCGATCACCCACTTAATACTACTTCTGAAACTCAATGAAGCTCAATCGTTGTAAGAGGAATCGTTGTCTATGTCGCACCAGATAACTATTTTATTAGTTATGTTTGGATATACCATTGTGTTAAGCGGCCTACGGGTCCCGTGGTTTTTACCTTCATTTTCTGGAGGGTTTTCCACGCTAAAATTGTTGGAGTTATTTTTACTCTATTTGGTTTGGGAAATTATCCTGGGGCTGTAAAATTTATTATTTTACAAACACATTTTTTCCCAACAAAGTGGTATCAGAGCCGGTATCAGATTCTCTAGAAAATTCTTAGTATGCTCTGTGGTTGCAGTATTATCTGATCTTCCACATCAGAAAAGAATTATTCTTGAGTTTACTGATTTTTTTTATTGCTGGAAGTGTGGTGGTGCGGAAAGTGCATGTCTAGGAAAGATTCTGGCTAGGAAAGATTTGGTATTTAAGTGTGTCCGTTGTGACCCACCTCTCTTTCCTGGGAACTTACCTGGTGTACTGTTCACGACCACGTGCACTATTCAAGCATACGAAGTACTATTCACGAAGTACTATTCATCGCTGAAAAATATCAAACTCGGCGAAACTTGTTGACTAACGATCCAAATGGAGGAGAGCACAGGCAACATGATCAAGCTAACTGCATTTAATTATGCAGTATGGAAGCCAAAGATGGAGGATCTTTTATACATTAAAGATCTGTGGAAGCCGATTGTAATGTCGAAGGAGGAAGCAGTGACTACAGCTTCGACGGATGCCAAGACATCCAGCACTTCGACGTCCACATCAGACGTTGAGTGGACTGTGCTAAACCGAAAATGTGCTGCTCAAATCAGACAATGGATCGACAGAAGCATTTTCCAAAACTTTGCTAATGAACACGATGCTTACGTTCTTTGGCAAAAGTTGGAGAAAATGTATGCAAGGACAACCGCACAGAATAAAGCTAATCTGATGCGACGATTAGTCAACTTGAAGTATAAAGATGGAAACAGCGTGTCAGAACACATGAGCGAGTTCCAAGGCATCGTAGATCAACTCAACTCTATGAAAATGACTGTAGATGACGAGTTGCAAGCATTGTTGATGCTGAGTTCTCTACCAAAAAGCTGGGACACTCTGGTTGTGTCAGTTAGTAACTCTGCTCCTGACGGCAAACTTACCATGGATATGGTAAAAGACAGAATGCTCAACGAAGAGTCTCGACGAAAAGACGAAGGGCATACCCCTGAAAATGAAGCACTTGTTACGGAGAAACAAGGCAAGCAAGAATGGAAGGGAAGGAGTAAAAATCCCCATAACCAAAGTCAGCAAAGAGGACGGTCAAAGTCCCGATCAAGGCATGACAAGAAGTGTCACCACTGTGGTAAGCTCGGACATTTCATTCGAGAATGTCGAAAGTTAAAGGCGGAGCGAACCAGAAATCAGGATGCACAAACCCGAACAAATGACACCGCAACAGTCACCGAAGAAGTTGTCGTTGTTCAAGCTGAGGATTATATCAATCTTGCAAGTCAAGATTCTACATGGGTAGTTGACTCAGGTGCATCATACCATGTCACTTCACGACTGGAGTTCTTCTCAACCTACGCTCAAGGTGATTTCGGACGAGTGATGATGGGAAATGATGATGTCTCCAAAATTATCGGCATCGGAAATATCCATTTAGAAACTAACCTTGGATGCAGGCTAGTTTTGAAAGATGTGAGGCATGTTCCTGATATCCGCCTCAATCTGATCTCCACCGGAATACTTGATGACGATGGTTACAGCAATTATTTTGGTGAAGGAAAATGGAAGCTTACCAAAGGCAATTTGGTAATAGCAAAAGGCAAGAAAGATACATCCCTCTACCACACAGAAGCCAAGCTATGTAGAGGAGAAGTAAACACCACCAGGAAAGAAGTTCCCACCGAGCTATGGCATAAGCGGCTCGGCCACATGAGTGAAAAAGGTCTCAGTATTCTTTCCAAGAAGGCGCTCTTGCCAGGAATGAAAGGTACATCATTGCCTACTTGTGTTGATTGTATTATGGGAAAACAACATAGAGTTGCATTTCGTAGTTCCCCACCATCTAGAAAGGCGAATATTCTAGATTTGATACACACAGATGTCTGTTCAATGAGTTGTAAGTCACTAGGAGGTGCTACTTATTTTGTGACTTTCATTGATGACCATTCTAGAAAAGTATGGACTTTTGCTTTGAAAACTAAAGATCAAGTGCAGGAAGTTTTCAAGCACTTTCATGTAAAAGTTGAACGAGAAACTGGCAGACGTTTGAAGTGTGTACGTGCAGACAATGGCGGTGAGTACCGCGGACCATTTGAGGAGTACTGCAGAAGTTTCGGCATCAGGCTGGAAAAATCAGTACCAAAGACACCTCAGCATAACGGTGTTGCAGAGAGGATGAACAGAACCATTTGTGAAAGGGTCAGATGTATGCTCTCAAATGCAAAACTGCCAAACTCTTTTTGGGGGGAGGCAATGAGAACCGCAGTCGACTTAATCAACCTTTCTCCATCAGTTCCCTTGAACTATGACGTACCAGAAAGAGTTTGGACGGGGAAAGACGTTTCTTACAAACACTTGAAAGTATTTGGCTGCAGAGCATTTGTCCACATCCCAAAAGACGAGAGGTCCAAGCTGGATGGAAAAGCAAAACAGTGTATCTTTGTGGGACATGCCCATGAAGAATTCGGCTACAGACTTTGGGATCCTATTAACAAAAGAATCATCAGAAGTAGAGACGTGGTGTTTCTTGAAGATCAGACGATCGAGGATTTCGAGAAACCTGAGAAGCCACAATCAGATGAAATTCCAGTTAATCTGGAACCAGTCTCTCCACCAACAAATTCTGATGAAGGGGGAGCTATACCAGATACTAATGATGCTCATCCACCAGCTCGCAGTCCAGAACCTGAACAAGTTCCTGAACAAGTTCAGCCAGAAGTACAGTTAAGGAGGTCCACTAGAGAGCGACAACCAAGTCGTAAATATTCTCCTAATGAGTATGTGATGCTCACTGACGGGGGAGAACCAGAGAGCTATGATGAAGCTATTACTGACCAGCACAAGACGGAGTGGTTAAAAGCCATGCAGGAAGAAATGAAATCCCTACATGAGAACCACACATTTGACTTGGTGAAATTACCACAGGGAAGGAAAGCTCTCAAGAACAAATGGGTGTACAAAGTCAAAAGTGAAGAAAGCAACTCACTACCACGTTACAAAGCAAGACTGGTTGTGAAAGGATTCGGGCAGAAGAAGGGTGTTGATTTTGAAGAAATATTCTCACCAGTGGTAAAAATGTCTTCAATTCGAGTTGTTCTTGGCTTGGCAGCTAGTCTCAATCTGGAGGTTGAACAACTTGACGTAAAAACCGCATTCTTACATGGTGATCTTGACGAGGAGATCTACATGGAGCAGCCTGAAGGTTTCCAAGTCAAAGGGAAGGAGAAATCAGTATGCAGACTAAAGAAGAGTTTGTACGGTCTGAAACAGGCACCAAGGCAATGGTACAAAAAGTTTGACTCGTTCATGGAGAAAAATGAGTACAACAGAACGACGGCTGATCACTGCGTCTTCATCAAGAAATTCTCTGATGGTGATTTTATCATTCTTTTGCTTTATGTTGATGATATGTTAATTGTTGGCCAAGATATCGGCAAAATTAACAAGTTGAAGAAAGAGTTGAGCAAGTCCTTTGCAATGAAGGATTTAGGACCCGCTAAGCAGATTCTTGGCATGAGGATTACCCGCAACAGACAAAATCGAAGAATCTGGCTATCTCAAGAAAGGTATGTTGAAAAGGTTCTTGAAAGATTCAACATGAGTAAAGCTAAATCTGTTAGTTCTCCACTTGCAAGTCACTTCAAGCTTAATGCAAGTCAGTGTCCTTCTAGCGAGGAAGAGAAATCAGAAATGAGCAAAGTTCCTTATGCATCGGCGGTTGGCAGTCTAATGTACGCTATGGTATGCACCAGACCAGATATTGTTCATGCTGTTGGTGTTGTGAGCCGATTCCTATCTAATCCTGGAAAGGAACATTGGACAGCAGTCAAATGGATACTCAGGTATCTCAGAGGTACTTCCAGTCATTGTTTATGTTTTGGTAATAGTAAACCTGTATTAGAAGGATATACAGATTCAGATATGGCTGGTGACGTGGATACAAGAAAGTCTATATCCGGGTACCTAATAACATTTGCAGGGGGAGCTGTCTCATGGCAATCACGGTTACAAAAATGTATTGCCTTAAGCACCACAGAAGCAGAGTACATTGCAATTACTGAGGGTTGTAAGGAGATGCTGTGGATGGAAAAGTTCCTACAAGAGTTGGATCAGAAACAGGAAAGCTATGTTCTCTATTGCGACAGTCAGAGCGCAATTCACCTCAGTAAGAACCAAACCTTTCACTCAAGGTCCAAGCACATCGACGTAAGGTATCACTGGATTCGTGATGTGTTGGAAAATAAACTGTTACAAGTTGAGAAGGTTCATACCAATGACAACGGCGCAGATATGATGACGAAAAATCTGCCTAGAGAAAAGCTTGCTATATGTAGAGAGATTGCTGGTATGGAGGAACCCTGCTTCACATGAAGTGGAGGGGGAGATTTGTTGGTCCACCTCATGTGGAATAAAGCATGAGATGCTCATCTCATGTGAAATAAAGAGTGAAGCACATGAACTCTAGTTGTAAATGCTTCTTTCATGGTGGATCAACATAATTGTGTTTGATTCTTTCTACAAATCCTCACCTATAAATAGGTGAGCTCTTAGATCAATCAATCAAGCAAAAACACAACAATTGAGAGAGTGTGTGTGTTGAGAGATCCTCAGAGAAAAATAGAGAGAGTTTTCTGAGAGAGAAATTGTGAGCCAATTTGTGAGGTTCTATCCACAAATTGAAGTTACATTGTTATTGTAATTTGTGAGAGATCCACCCAAGGGTGAAGTTTGTAATCCCATTATTATTATAGTGGAGTTGTTAAGCGGCCTACGGGTCCCGTGGTTTTTACCTTCATTTTCTGGAGGGTTTTCCACGCTAAAATTGTTGGAGTTATTTTTACTCTATTTGGTTTGGGAAATTATCCTGGGGCTGTAAAATTTATTATTTTACAAACACATTTTTTCCCAACACATTGAATTCATTTACTACAATTAACATGATGAATCCACACAGGAGTGGAACGTGAAAAGAAAAATTGGGAGGGTGGGGCGGGGTCTAAAATTCTAAATTTATTAATATATATAATTTATTTTTTTATATTTAAATTAAATATATAATTTTTTAAAAGAAAATTATGGGGCCGGGGCCCTGGCCCCCATAGGGGTCCGCCCCTCAATCCACATGCTATTTCAGAGTATGGCATGGGCAATGAAGTGTCCATGCCAGGACATGTATACAACTTTGGAATTCTCTTACTAGAAATATTCATAGGAAAACGTCCTATTGATAGCATGTTGAATGATGGCTAACTCTTCATGAATTTGCAAAGATGGCTTTGCCTGAAAGAGCGATGGATATTGTTGAACTTTCGCAACAACAATGTTGAAAATTTTGAGAAAGGTGCTGGAGAAGGAAGAGTCAGAATGAAGGAGTGCTTGGTTGGTATAGTGAGAATTGGAGTTGTCTTTTCAATGCAATCTCGGCCGACTGATAGAATGGAGATGATAGATGTGGTAAAGTTATGTGATGCTTGAGAGAACTTTCTTGGTAGGAGGATTTGATATTTTTGAGGGAGTGGGTTAATGCTCAATGAACACTGCTGTAAAATGGAATGTGTTCAGCTCTTGACCAAACCATAAAGAGATTTTTTGTCTGTCAATATTCTATAAAATCAGTAATCATTTGTTCATTTCAGCAATTTAAATAGAAGTGATCATTTGTTCCTATTCTTCAAAATTAAAAAAAATCAGATCAGTGTGTAAGTCGATCAAACTTTAGATAGATCAATGAAATTAACCCATGTATAAATCCAAATTAAATGGGAATTGGAATTCATTTCTGGATAGGATCACAAATGAGTTGTTGAGTTAAGAGTTTGATGGTGACTCCATGGCCTCTGTTCGATCGGTACGTAATCGAAAAACAGTTTTTACAGATCATTATAATGTAATTCCAAAATTTGAGTAATATTTTTAGTATAACCATTTATCAATAAAAGTGTAATTGCATTGAGTAAATTAATTAATTACTGACTATTAATGTGAACCTTTCATTACATCTATTCATAATTCAAGTGGATAGTGCACATCTCTCCTACGTCAGTGGTGAGAGTTCAATTTCTACCATATATATTTACTAATATGTGTGAGTAGTTTTATCCCCTTATTATAGGAGTAAATGTCTTTCATTATATGGAGATAGATATTCAAACTGCACGTTTAGTAATTGATCTCGACAAATCCCTATAGTTATAATTGTAACCTCCTTCGAAAAAAAAAAAAAAGTGACCCATTCAAAGTTAATTTCTCGGAGTTCGACTTGAATAAAATATATACTAATCACTGTAAACCAAAACTATACTTTTTCTAGACAATAAAAAAATTAGAAAAAGCAACATTCTCCATTTTTGACATTACTCTTCAAAACTTTATTGTTAGACCCGGTTACTTATATTTATTCCTATACTCTTGAGTTTTCTTTTATGTTTTTAATCAATAATATTATTAATACGAAAAAAGTGGTTGAACACTTCCTTCTTCACTTTTGTAATTGGAGTTCGATTCTCATTTTTACCCATTAAATTGCAAAGTGTGCGGAGACCTTGTCATTTTGAACCGAACTTGTAGTGTCTAATCTCAACCGGTCCCGATAGTCCCTAATTCAATTGGTATCAAATTTTAAAAAAATAATAAAATAAAAATCCTTTCTTGATTCGAATCCTTATTGGAAATAGCATAAAGAAAACCAGAAAATACAAGGAACAGATAGCATCATCTTCACCTAATGTCACTTGCCTTGATAGTTGAAAATCCTCCCAGCCATCAAGGTTCAAATTATTGTGTGTACATGTAAATATATTTCACACCATTGCCTATAAAAACACAATTGTGTGGGTAGACATCTCCCCCGTATTGGGAGTAGACGCCTCCCGCTGTTGGGAGTAGTTGTCCGGGCCGTTGGTCCCGGTAATCCTCTGACCCGTGTCAGATTTAAAAAAAAAAAAAAAAAAAAAGATAGCATCATCATCAATGAGATATGCAACAATACACATGCGACTTATAGAAACTGAGAAATTTATACATAATATATCAATGTGATCTTTATAGATTCGAAACCTTATTTATAAATAATAAAATCCTTTAAAATTGAGAAATTTATAGAAAAATTTTGTCCCATTAATAATAAGGTTATGTAAAGTTAAAAATCCTGATAATCACATGCAAGTTGTTTAATTAATACTTGTATAGGATATTTCATACATGGAATTGGATTGTGGTTATAAATTATAATAATTAATGTTATATAAAAGAATAAATCATTCTTTTTGGGAAGCTTCAAATATGCTATCACAAGTCTCACTAGATGTATAGAAACTCAGCGGACCAAACTACCTACCTCGTATTATTAACATTTGATCTTTAACGTACAACTTTAACTATTTTTTACATGGACAAATTAAAGCCACCGTATCTAGGGTTTAGCTTTTAAGCGGAATCAATTAACTGAAAATTTAACAGTTAATTCTCATACCATTAGCGTTGACCGTTAAAGATAACCGTTGACCGTTTTAAAAGTTTAAAAAGGTCAAAATACCTCTAATTAAAAAATTAAAAAAATATATATGAAATAAAAAAAAGTATAAATTACAGACAATCTACCTGGGATTTGTCTTTTTACATGCGGAATCATCTTATTGCAAAACTAACAGTTAGTTCCCCTATCATTAGTCAATCATAATAAAATGTTAGTCAATATTGGTCAAAGTCAACTATTCTAAGGGTATTTTAATCATTTTAGTTTATTTTGATAATATTTTAAAAAAGAAAAAACTTTAAGATCTTCACTATCCATCTCATTTGAGATGGACGGTAGAGATTTATTTTAAAAAATAAAAAATAAAATACTTAAGCTCTCCACCGTCCATCTCAAATGGACGGTGGAGATTTAAAAAAAAATCTGGCAACCTTCATGGATCAGGGAACCAAGGGAGGCGAAGGGTCTCCCCTGGTGTGACCTAGTGCGCACAATGAAGGGAAGGGGAAGAGCCTCTCATTCGTCGCACCTGGTGCGACGAAAGGGAGGCTCTTCGCCTCCTTAGGTGCGACGACCTTCGTCACATGATGAATGGGAGGCTAGCTTCCCTTTTATGGTCTCTCATGGAAGACCTCCGTAGATCTCTAATGAATTCTTCTTTTTTTTTCATCTTAAGTGTTTTTTTTTAATTTATACTTTATTTTTTATTTTTTATTTTGAATAAATCTCCATCATCCACTTGAATGGTGGAGATATAGATTTATTTTTAGTTTTTTTTTAATTAGGCGTATTTTGATCTTTTTATACTTTTGAAGCAGTCAACAGCCAAGACTAACGGTAAGGGAGTTAACTGTTTATTTTTTAATAAGTTGATTATGCACGTAAAAAACTAAACTATAAGAGGTTGATTATAATTTGTCATTTTTTTACATTACAGACGACATGATGTGTATTAGGCCGGAGAAAGTCCAGGTGGCACAATCACAACTTGCACTGTTGGCAAAAAATATGTGCAGTGCATATATTAATTATATCATAGTCTAATTAATCTGATTTGGCGACACCTCTCCAATCGTTAATTTAATTTTATTTCCACTTTAAATTTATTTTATTTCAAATTTCAAATCATAATAATATTGTTTATCATTCTACTAAACTTTTAAATAACCAATTAAAGAGATATATATATATATATATATATATATATATATATATATATATAGTAATTATTAAAATTCCCCTATAGTTTAGATTATTATCCAAAACCCCCTTCTAATTCTATTTTTGGCCAAAATCCCTCTTCTTCTTTTTTTGAATATAAAAAAACTTCTATTACAGAAGACCAACAAGAAAGCTTGGTTCAGGATTGAACCAATAGAATTCCTCCTTAAAGGAAAAGGCTAGGGAAGCAAGAGAATGTGTCATTCCATTCCTTGAACGAGAAATGACATGATAGTTGGAAACTACTATAGCCCTAAAAAGAGCCTTAATATCATTGACAATAGGATCCATAAAAGAACAAGGGAAAGAACTAAACACCCTAGCCACAACATTAACAGCATCTAACTCAACCCACTCAATAACCAAGTTCAACTCTTTAGCCAACAGCAACCCCTCCCGCAACGCTAGCAACTCACCAAGCTCGATAGAAAAGAACCCCAAAAGAGGCTTAGCTAAAGCTACAACAATCTTGCCCTGGCCATCACGCACCACTGCATCAGAACCCATCACAGAAGAGCCAGACTTCACTACTACATCGGAATTCAACTTCAGGGAGTCTGCTGGAGGAGGAACCCACGAGTCAGAACAGAGCTTCCTGGGAGGCTGGGGAAGGGAGCCAAAGACCTTCTGGGTGCCCTGAAATTCAGCCAGCAAAGAAAGTGACCAATAAACCAAATCAGCATTTAACCTAGGGTTTTTAGAATGAGTGACAGCATTCATTTCAGACCAAACCCTCCATAAAATCCCTCTTATAATATCATTTTTTTTCCTCAATCTCCACCCTAATGTTAACTTACGTTAACTTTGAAATTACTCATTTACCCTTAAGAAAAAAAAAATAGATAAATCTTCACCATTCATAAACGTTGGAGATAAAAAGAAAAAAATATTAAAATAAGTAAAATTTAAAAAATCAGTTTCCCATCATTTTCTCACCACCTAAACCCACCGACCTGATTACTTTCTCAACATCCAAATAGATCCCAACCCATTACTTTCTCACCAGTCACCACTTTTATCATTTTCTCAACAACAAAACATATTAGACATTAAAATCAAAACCCAAACTCAGATCCAAGTCCACAACCACGACCCTCAAATCAAATCCAATCCAATCATCAGTCACCACGCCTAAATCAAAACCATTCACTAAAAACCTAAAACCCCAAAATCAAATCTAGTCACCAGTCACCACCCCAAAAATCCAACTACCACCCTCTAGCCCGACCCTTACCCCCCACCATGTTGTCACCCCTCACCAGCGCCGATCTCCTCCCAATAAAAGAAATCAACGTTCCACACCGGAGCGGAGCCCTGCGTAAAGCCCAACCAAGATTTAAAAAAAAAATATTATTGTAATTAAATCCATTTTAGATTAATTTTATTTAAACAAAAAATAATCAAATACTTAAATATCTAAATTTTAAAATAAAACATGTCAATATATTAATATTTAAACTGAAAATACACTTTATTACTATTTCACTCAATCTGGTTCAATTGCAAAGGCATTTGGTAATATGTTAGGTCCATGTTACTTCCAGTAAGTGATATGTCAAAAAAAAATTATCTTATACAAGAATTGTGAATTTTAATTATATTATAGTTCTTTAAATCAAATCTCATATCTCTTTTGTATTATGCTATTATATATATATATTCATTTTTTTCTTTTTTCGTAAGTTTTTTTGATAAATTTTCTCTTAAGTTTTTTTTACTTAGTATCATATGTCAAATAGTAATTTTAATCAAAAATAAAAATCTACCCTAAAATAAATTTTTGGCTACGTCCCTAGTTTCACATAACCCAAAAAGAGGAGATCGTGACCAATCTCCTCCCAGTCGCTAGCGACATATTGAGAATGGAGGAAATAAAAAGATGAGAGAGAGAGAGAGAGAGAGAGAGAGAGAGAGAGACAGGGAAGAAAGAGAAATGGGAGAAGAGAAGAAGAAAGGAGAGAAAGAGAAATGACAGAGAAAAAGAAGGTTAAGAGAGACATATCAACAGAAGAGGGTGAGTGATGGGGTAAAGAGATGAAGTTTTTTTATTTTTTCAAAATTTGATTTTAAATTATTTTAATATTAAATTTTAGCAAAAATCGTAATGGAATACCCGGAGATTTGACCATATTGCAATTAAATTAAACTTTTACTTAAACTATAACTTAGTACCTTGGATAATTATCAATTTGGTTCCTAACTTATGATAAAATCTATTAAAAATTAAAAATAATTTAATTTTTTTAAAAGTAATATCATTTATTAAAAATAAAATTCAAAATTGAATACTTATAAAACTCATAATTTAGTTAAAAAATTAAAATATTATATATATATATATATCCATGTTTTAGATATGCATTTATTATTATATTATAAAAATAAAAACTACATTATATATAAATTTATTATATACATATATGTTTGTATATATTAAATTACTAAATTTTGAGTTTTATAAGTATTCAATCTTAAATTTCATTTTATTTTTAATTACTTTTAAGATTTTTTTAATTTATATAATATTTTTAATTTTAATATATTTTATCATATTTATTTTATTATTTAATCCTTTTTAAGTGTTTTTTTTTAAATTAATTTTTATATCATGTATCAATTTTTTTATTGAACTATCAAAATAAGTAAAGTTGTTAAAAATTTAAAGGGTAAAAGCAGCATTCTAATTTAATAATTTAATAAAACAAACATACAATGATCAATTTATAATTTATGTCAGGTTTGGCCGTAAAACGTTTGGTCATAGGGGCTAAATTAATGTATTTTAAAAAAGTTAGAGATCATATGAGTTAAAAAAATAAAAACAGATCAAAAAGTGATATCTGAACTATGTTAGGGACCAAATTAATAATTATCCAATGTACTTAGTTGTAGTTTAAGTAAAAGTACAATTTTATTGTAATTTTACCAAATATTAGGGTATTCCTTTATAATTTGTCCTAAATTTTATACTTATTTTAAATCAAATATTTTGTTATATTACTTTTTAATGGGATAAATTCAAATATAACCCTTTAACTATGAGAAAGATTTTTTATAGCCTAATTTCGGTGGTAAATAGTTTTTCGTGAAGGAAATCGTGCTGCTGAGAGGATGGCCAAGCTGGGTCACACAGTTTTTTAATTCTGTTGTTTCCTTTGATGTTCCTCCCCCTGATTTTATCAGCATCCTTTATGAGGATTGCTGCTAATTCCGGTGGTAAATAGTCTTTCTGTGACTCTTGTATGTAAATATTTCAGTGATTGTGTTATATATTATGGTTGAATCATCTTGTTTTTTTAAGTATAGTAAAGTATGTGATTTCTGATCTAATATATTCTCTTCCTATAACATATAAAAATATACCCCAAAAAAATACAACAAACGTGCAGTAAAAATCACTATTCATCACAAATACCACAAACATAGCTTCGTGTGATAGGACAATGATAATTAACAGCCACATGAAATTTCTTATTTCATATTTTTACATTGGAGTGCCCCCTATTTTCATATCACAATATGTAACTTATGGTGATAGAACTTGATAATTTTTACGGACTGATGGTATAACATTAGAGTAGCAATTATAGATCCAAAACTAAATTCACACTATTATTCATATGAATTTTCACGTTCATCAATTAGCTATTAAAATTAACACTACAGCTGCATAGGCAATTGATATATTTCTATACTTATCAATAATCTTCTACTCTTAGTGTATCTAAAATTATTTTTTAATATCTCTCTCTCCTGGCTTCTCTATAGATTTTCTCTCTGAAACTTCTAGAGTGAAGGCCAGTGATAGTAGCTCCCACGCTTATTGCGTGTTGCCCCATCCTTCGTGGATGTTTCTCTCTGGTTTTCTACCCTCTCCTCTTTGATTAGCTTGTCCCTTTCGAAAGGTTTTGTTGATCTTGGATGGAGACTGAAGATATTACCAAGTTCTGTGAACGACTATCGATTACAGAGGATGATGGACCTATTCTGAGAATGGAGATGCCGCAAGAACAGGGGAGGAAGTTGGTGTCTATGAGTCTTTTTGGGAAGCTAATTGCGAATAGGGAGATTAATCGCGAAGCTTTTAGATCCGCGATGCCCAGAATTTGGAGGCCCAAGAAGGAACTGGAAATTGAAGCTTTGGGTATGAACACCTTCGTTTTCAGATTCAAATGCGAATGGGATAAGAAGAGGATATTTGAGGGAGGCCCGTGGTGCTATGATAAACATCTGCTGGTTCTTCGTGAAGCTCAGGGAATTGGTAAGATTTCAGATACAGATTTTAATTATTCACCTATGTGGATTCAATTGCACAATATTCCTTTAGTTTGTATGAGTATGGGGGTAGGGCGTATGTTGGGAGAGAAGGTTGGTACTATTATTGAAGTAGATCCTGGGTCGAGTGGAGATTGTTTAGGAAGGTTTTTGAGGGTGAGAGTCATGATGGATGTTGATAAACCTTTGAAGCGGGTGTTGAGAGTGATGGTGGGTGATCCTGAGGAACTTTGTGTGGTCCTGATTAAGTATGAAAGAATGCCTAATTTCTGTCACTTTTGTGGTAGGATTGGTCATCTTGTGAGGGAATGTCGTTTAAATGTCAATAACACTGTAGAGGATGCTCAATTAAGATTTGGGGTCTGGATAAGGGCTGCTGGTCCCGTTTTTAATAGGCCTAGAGGTGGGCGCCCTTCAAGGTCTGATGTTGATGAACAAGGTCAGGGAAAGAAGCAGGATGTTGCAGGAACGTCAGTGAATTGTGATGAGGGTGTGGATAATGATGCCCAAACTGGTTGTGTTTTTGGTAGGGGTGATGAGGGTAGTGTCGAGAAGAGTAATGCTGTGGATACTTCTATTGTTGCTACTATTTTACCAGTCTCGGAGGTGGTGGTGCAGCAAGAGTATGTTCATACTGTTTCTTCTGCAGGGGGAAATGTGGTCACGTCTGATGCTGGTGATCCTCCCTCTTTTGTTTCAGTTCTGCCTGTAGATGTGAAGTCTAATGTGGTGACTGATGGGGTCTATGTTGGTTCTGACAGTAAAGAGAATGTAGTTAGCAGCTCTGTTGGGTGTGGGAAAGATTCAGTTTATGGGGCATTTTCAACTAGTGGTGCAGATTCAGTTTCATTCTCGTTTGATCCTTCTTTTGTTGAGGAAAGTCAGTTCTGTGAGTTTGCAGCTCTCTCGGCTGTTGGTAATGTAGATTTGGTTCCTGAGGTGGGTGAGGTTTCCAGCCCAAGGGTTAAACGCTGGAAAAGATTTGCTAGAGATAAACTGAAGGGTAGGCGTTTGGAGGAAAGTTTGTCAAATCTGGGTAAGCGTGACCCTGAGGATGTTTTGGATTTGGTTCAGGAATGTAAGCGAGGGAAAAAAGAGATCATTGTTGATCTGTCGGCGATTGCTGGAGTCCAGCACCGCCGACAACAATGAAATGCCTATGTTGGAATGTCCAGGGTTTGGGGAATCCCCGGACATTCAGAGCCCTTAGGGAGTTGGTGGGCAGAGAAAATCCCTCTCTTGTGTTTCTCTCTGAAACACATCTTGATCGTGGTGCTGCTGATAGTATTAGAACTGGTTTGTACTTTGATAACTGTTTTGTTGTGGATAAAATTGGTTCGGGTGGTGGGCTCATACTTTTATGGAAGAATGAGTTAGATGTAGTTATTAAATTCTATTATAAGGGCCATATCGATTCGGTTGTTAATGATTGTGATGGTTTGATGTGGAGGTTTACGGGTTTCTACGGGGAGACAAAACAGGACCTTAGAGCTCTCTCATGGACTCTTTTGCGCAGGTTGAAGGGGCTCCTCTCCTTGCCTTGACTCATAGGCGGTGATTTTAACGAGATTCTGAAGGATGATGAGAAATGTGGCGGTCTTTGTCGTAGTTTCAGTGCGATGGCTGATTTTCGTAGTGCGGTTGATGATTGCGGTCTGATGGATCTTGGTTTTAGAGGCTGCCCTTTTACTTGGTCTAATCGCCAAAATGGGGTGCATTTCATTCAGGAAAGGATTGACAGATTTCTGAGTGATATCCAATGGAGATTCCTTTTTCCTTCGGCTTCGGTTAGACATCTAGAAATATTGGGTTTTGACCATAGTCCTCTCCTCATTAGTGGGATTTGTAAATCCTCGGGTCTTACTAATGATTTGGGGCGCTGGAATTCTCGATTCCATTTTGAAGAAGCTTGGACGAAAGAGGAGAAGTGTGCTACTTTAGTTGAAAGTGCTTGGAAAACAGATTACTGTGTTGATGCTGTTAGGGGTGTAAAAACCAGCTCCTTGGCAGTAGCTAAGTGCTTTAGTACTTGGAATTCTGCAAAAAAAAAAGAAGGAAAGGGCTGCTGAATTTAAAAAATTGAGAGAGGAGCTGCGTTTTTTAGAAGACAGTGGCAATTTAGGGCAGTCAAAAATCAGGGAGGTTGAAGCCAAAATGAATTTATTTCTTGAGAAAAAAGAGATGTTTTGGAGGCAAAGATCAAAGGCTCTATGGCTCAAAGTGGGAGATAGAAATACAAGATTCTTTCATGCAAAAGCTACTGCTAGACGTAAGAAAAACAGAATTAATGGCTTGATTGAAAATTTGGGCGTGTGGCGTGATAGTGTTATGTGGTGCTCTCCGAAAGTGTGTTACTGCAGAAATGAATGATAAATTGGCAGCCAAATTCAGTCCGTCGGAGGTGTTTACAGCCCTCAATCAAATGGTCCCCCTTAAAGCCCCTGGCCCCGATGGTCTTCCAGCCCTCTTTTACCAAAAGTATTGGGGGATTGTGGGTCCTAAGGTCACGCGCGCAGTATTAGCGATTCTTAATGATTGGGCTGCCTTTGGTGAGTTTGGAGATGCGGTTGTGGTGCTTATCCCGAAAGTCAAGACCCCTGTAAGAGCTTGTGATTTCAGGCATATAAGCCTCTGCAACGTGACTTATAAAATTGTGGCTAAGGTGATTGCAAACAGATTAAAAAGAATACTTGATGTCATTATATCTCCGAATCAAAGCGCCTTTGTTCCTGGTAGACTCATATCGGATAATGTAGTTGTTGGTTTTGAATGCCTTCATACTTTGAAGAATAGGAAAAAGGGGAATGTGGGTCAGATTGCTCTGAAACTTGATATGAGCAAAGCTTATGACAGAGTTGAGTGGGCTTTCCTTTGCAGGGTGATGGAATGTTTGGGGTTTGAGCCTCCATGAATTTCCAAGGTTTTGTGTTGTGTCTCCTCAGCTTCGTATAGCTTTCTTATCAATGGGGAAGTTAGAGGTAGAGTTGTTCTTTCACGTGTTCTGAGACAGGGATGCCCCTATCCCCTTACCTGTTCCTGTTATGTGCTGTGGGACTCTCGGCCTTGCTATCTCAAGCTGAAAGTAGTAGGCTTATTCATGGTATTAAGGTTGCAGGGTCGGCTCCTACTATATCCCATTTATTCTTTGCTAATGATAGTTTAATATTTGCTAGAGCAGATCCTATTGAATGCAGGCGCCTCAAAGATATCCTCCAGCTGTATGAAGATGTTTCGGGACAGGCCATCAATTTCTCGAAATCTGCTTTGTCCTTCAGTCCTAACTCTCACGGAGGCATTAGAAATGACATTAAACTCATTTTTCAAATGGATGTGGTGTCGTGTCACGATAAGTACCTTGGCCTTCCCTCCTCGATTGGTAGGAATAAAAGGTAAGTTTTTGGCTCCATCAAAGACTGTGTGTGGCAAAAACTCCAGGGTTGGAAACATAAGCTCCTTTCGGGAGGTGGGAGAGAAATCTTAATTAAAGCTGTAGCCTAGGCAGTACCCACATATAGTATGAGCTGCTTCCGCTTGCCATCTTCTCTTTGCCATGATCTTCATAGACTTTTCTCAGATTTCTAGTGGGGGCAATTAGGTTCCAAGAAGAGTGCTCACTGGTGTGCTTGGTGGAAGATATGTATCCCTAAAGAAAAAGGTGGGATGGGTTTTAAAGATATTGGTGCTTTTAACCAGGCCATGATCGCTAAGCAAGGTTGGAGAATTCTTAATTATCCGTCCTCACTCATGGCTAGGATTCTCAAGTCTAGGTATTTTCCTAACTCTTCATTCTTAGAATGTAAGCTGGGTAATTTGCCATCCTTTATATGGAGGAGTATCCTTTGGGGTAGTGAGGTAATAAAAAGAGGGATTAGGTGGAGGATTGGTGATGGAACAAATGTTTCTGTCTATAATGATCAATGGGTGCCAAGCGAGTCTACCTTTCGAGTTGTTTCTCCCAAAATGCTCCCTGTTGATATGAGAGTGGCTCAACTCATGGTGCAGCCTGGTGTATGGGATGTAAATCTGATAAGAAGCAGTTTTGTACATGATGAAACCGATGCTATTTTGCAGCTCCCTCTCAGCATTAATCCGATGTGTGATTCCATCCTTTGGCACTATGATAAGAGAGGGAATTTTTCTATGAAAAGTGCCTACAAGTTAGCTTTCCAACTGCAATTTGGTGATATCCCCTCTTGCTCCAATGGCCCAAGTTTTGTTTGGAAGTTTATTTGGAACTTGCAAATTCCTGCGAAGATAAAAATATTCTGTTAGCGTGCTTGTAGGGATATTCTTCCTACCAAGGATCTGATTTTTAGAAGAAAAATCTCAGTTTCCCCTTGTTGTGAGCTGTGCGGCCTCATCCCTGAAACAGTGGACCATGCACTGTGGGGCTGCTCAAAAATTCAACCTAGCTGAAGTGGCTACCCTTTTGTTGCTGACTGCTTGAAAATTGTTTGTGCTGATTTTGTTGACAGGTTGGCTTTTGTGTGCTCTGTTGTTGACAAAAAATTGGCTTCCCAATTTATTGTTTCTGCATGGTTTTGCTGGAATAAAAGGAACCAACTGGTTCATGGTTCCAAAGGGCTGGCTGAGGAATGTTTTTGGTTGAAGGCTGGATTTTATTTGAATGAGTTTATGCAGAATGATTTTGTGCAGAATGGAGGAATTTCCTCCAGTCATATTCCTGCCAATATGTGTTGGAAGCCCCCTGATGGTCACTGTTTGAAGCTCAATGTTGATGCTTCTGTCAACAAAGCTGCTGGTAAGATTGGAATTGGAGTTGTGGTGAGAGATTCTGCTGGACAGTTGGTGCTTGCTGCTGGTTTGAGTTGCTCTTTTGTAGTTGATGTTGCTGTAGCAGAGGCAAAGGCCATCCTCTTTGGTGTCCAGCTTGCTATGAGTAGGAAGTTATTCCCTTTGCTTATTGAATCGGATGCACTCAATGTTGTTAATTTGTATAAATCTGGTACTTCTTCTAGGTGTGATTTAGGAAACATCATCCAGGATATTATTGTTGTTTGTAGGAGTGATGGTGTTATTTCTATTGATTATGTTCCTAGAGGTTGCAACTTTGTTGCTCATAGGATCTCTAAGTGGGCTCTTTGTTTCAATAGCTCCACTATTTGGGATGTAGCTTTCCCTCCTTGGCTGAGGAAGCTTGTTGTTTCTGATTTTGTTTCTTCGTTTGCCCCTTGTGGAGCTTGAATATATTTTCTTTTCAAAAAAAAAAATAATAATCTTTTACTCTTTCTACTCCACTCACTGTCCTAATCTTTCTGCCTAAACTAAATTCATCAATTAGCTATAAACATTAACGCTACAACTCTCCATTGATTATATAACGAATCAAATTATTTACTATAATTTATTATACTGTAGTTATTTGATTGTACGTCGAAGGGGCTCCTTTCGTGGTCTTCCATAGAGGTCCTCCGTGAATCTCTAATAGATTCAGTTTTTTTTTTTATTTGTAAATCTTAAATATTTTTTAATTAGTTTTTAATTTATACTTAATTTTAATTTTTTTTTTATTTGGAATAAATCTCCATCATTCAAGTATTGATTTGTTTGTTTATATATTGTTATAAAATTTAGTTAGGGGTATTTTAGTTTTTTTATACTTTTAAAACGATCAACGATTATTTTTAACGGTCAATGTTAATAGCATGGGAGTTAACTGTTAGTTTTTCAATAAGTTAATTCCGTCTGTAAAAAGCTAACTTTCAGATAGGTTGGTTGTAATTTATTTATTTTTATTTTAACAGTTTAATTAGAAATATTTTAATCTTTAAATGCTTTTGACGGTATTATCTTTAAGGGCTAATTACACTCATATCTCTTTCATTTTGTGTTTTTTACACATGTTGACATCTTTTTCTTTTATTGCACTAACCTTTCCTGAAAATCATTGACCAAACCATTGACTAACCAAAAAGTTAACTGTTTGGAAAAAAAAAACATTTTGCCCTTAATAAAAAATATTAAAAAAAACTTAAAACAAAAAAAGAAATTTAAAGGTGGAGATCCCATCTATCCATCTCACGAAATGCCTTCTAATTGAAAAAAAAAAAAGTGTGAAGCTTCAAACTAAAAAAAAAAATTGAAGGGATCTCCACCTTTAAAAAAAACTCAGATTTTTTTTCTCTTCTTCTTCTTTTTCTTCTTTTTTAGATTTTTTTTTCTTTTTCTTTTTTTCGAATATGTTTTCTTCTTCTATTTCTTTTTTTTCGAATTTTTTTTCTTCTTCTTTTTTTTTTTCTAGATTTTTTTTGTTCTTCTTCTTTCTTCTTCTTCTTCTTCTTTTTTCCATATTTTTTTTGTTCTTATTCTTCTTTTCTTTTTCTTTTTTCAGATTTTCTTTTTGTTGTTACTCTTCTTCGTCTTTTCGTAGATTTTTTTTTTGTTGTTCTTTTTCTTCTTTTTTAGATTTTTTTTAAATTGTTTTAATTGATTTAATTAGAAAAAAACAAGTTTGCCCTTATTACAGTACCAAACCGTTAACTTTATGGTTAATCAACGGTTTGGTCAACGATTTTCAAGGGAAGTTTGTGCAATAAAAGGAAAAGGTACCAGCATGTACAAAAAATGCAAAATGGAGAGGATATGAGCGTAATTAGTCATATATTTAATGGTTAACTCTAACGGTAGATGAGTTAATTGTTACAATATGTTCAGGTTATTTTTCTCTTTGCCTGTAGGGATGGCCCCGGTTCCGACTGCCACTGCCAGATGTAGCCGTTGGCCGGACGGCCAACGGCTACATCTTTAAAAATTACATAAAGGCCTCTAAAAAATTACGTTTTGAGTCCCCTAAATTTTAAAAAATATTTTTTTTCTCCCTAACCCAAAAACCTATATAAACCTCTTTCATTTTCAAATCAATTCACACCAATTTCTCTCATTCTCTCAATATTTCTCTAATTCTCTCATTCTCTCAATCTTTCTCTAGTTTTTTCTGGCCAACAGCGCCTAAAAAAAAATCGGAACCGGCGGTTCAAGGAACCGCCTGGTTCCTGGCGGTTCAGGTTTTTTCCCCTTTATTTTTTTTAAAAAATAAAATACAAAATTTTTAAGTTTAAAAATTTGGCGGTTGGCCTAAAAAGGCCAATGGCTAAATGTGGCAGTGGCAGTCAGACTGCCACTGCCAGATCTAGCCGTTGGCCGTCCGGGCAACTGCTACATCTTTAAAAATTACATAAAGGCCCACTGAAAAATTACGTTTTGAGTCCCCTAAATTTTAAAAAATATTTTTGTTCTCCCCAGCCCAAAAAACTATATAAACCCCATTTATCTTCAAATCAATTCACACCAATTTCTCTCATTCTCTCAATATTTTTCTAATTCTCTCATTCTCTCAATCTTTCTCTAGTTTTTCAATACTGCAATTATTTTTATTATTTATTTAAATTGTATACTTTATTTTTATAAATTTATAATGTCATCATCCTCAAGATCGTATTTTTTCGAAAGTCGAAGGTCCGTATTCAGAAGGTCCATTTCCAGAGAGAATGAATTGGTACTGGATTTGAATCTTCAAGAAGTGCAGAGTCGCCCTCACCCTGTCCCAAAATTCAATTTCAACGTTGAAAATTTTGCTCAATACGTACAATAGAGAGAATATGAAGAGGTAATATTTAGTAATGAAACTTCTCCTAATGTTACTCCTCATTATTCTCATCCCCTCGCTCCCTCTCGTCAAATCCCCCTAAGTGAAACCTTACAAATGGCGCCGCCAGATTTGGTAAAGTACAAATCTGAACTTTTTAAAGTTCATATGAAGAGGGTGGAGAAGGAACCGGGGGTAATTATGGTGACTTGCAACTATTGTTCCAAAGAATTTAATTGGAACAAATCCGGAAGGTACGGGACGTACTGGAAGCACATCAACAGCAAACATCCAATCAAAGCTTAGCATGAGCGTAGCCGCGGACAATACCAAATTTCCAGGTACACATATCTTAACCATCCATTATTTAAATATAGTGATGAAATAATAGGAAAAATTAGCAAGCATGGTAGCGACCAAACATCTTCCTTTTAGTTTTGGTGAAAAAATTGGTTTTTTAAAATATTGTCATAAAGCTATAAATTTCGCTGCAAGTAGGATACCTAGGACCATATTGAAACGTACTATGTGTGACATATATATATATATATAAAAAATCATTAGTTAAATATTTTTAAAATTATATGGGTCGTGTGTCTGTTTGTGCCGATATCTGGAGTGATCATTGGCCAAAACATTCATACTTGGGATTCACTTGCCATTACGTTGATCAATCATGGGAGTTACAAAAACAAATTCTTGCATTTAGAGTTTTTGACGACACCCATATTACTGATAATATTTATAAATTAATGAAAATTATTTTTGAAGAATATTGTATTGAAAATAAAATTTTTGCAATTGGTTTTGATAATACTATAAACAATACTGCCGCCATTCCACAATTAATTCGATTGTGTCAACCCTACTTTGACGGCAGATTTTTTCATCAAAAATGTGTTTGCCATATTTTAAATATATGTATACAACATGGTTTGCAAACAGTACAAGAATTTATTGCACCAATTAGTGATGCTCTATATTATATGTAGAAACATTCTAGCACCATGAAACAATGGGCTAGGTATTACAAATCTCACGGGAAACATCTAATTAGGTTTTCCCGTGATGTTCTAACTCATTGGAACTCCACATATAAATTGCTTTGTGAAAGCTATGAATATAGAGAATTATTAGTTAGATTTATGCAACATAATGTTAGTAGCATTAATTTATATGCTCATCATTGGGATGTTTATACAAAAATTTACATGCTTTTAAAATTTTTCATGATGCAACTAACACTTTATCTGGTATATATTATCCAACATCATATTTATTTTTATGTGAAGCCATTAATATTATAGGTGCACTTAATGAATGTGAACAACTACCGGATTTAACTGCATGTGTTAGTGCAATGAGAGAAAAATAGTTAATTTATTATAGGGATATTCCTATGATTTATGCAATTGCATTAATTTTTGACCCTAGGTGTAAATTTGATAGTTTATATGAATATTTTACTCTTTATTATCAATCTCTAGGGCTATCTAACATGGATATTAATGCTTTGTACCATAATGTTAGGGATTTATTTTATTCCATGTATGACGAATACCATTCTGTATATGGTCCATCGCTGAACATTGTTGTTCCGCAACCGGATACAAGCGGAAAGGGTAGTACTAGTAGTCATTCTCATTTTCGCTTTCCCTCCACATTAAGGAAGTTAAGGTCAAGCATGTTGACCAAAAAATCAAGGGCGTAGGGGAGTTCGTCATCTTCATCAAGCTATGTTTCAAAGGTTGATATTTATATAAACACCTCTTTTGAGTTTTTGGACAACGAACACTTTAATATCCTACATTGGTGGAGGGAGCACGAAACTAACTTTCTAGTTTTGGCCCTCATTGCCAAACAAATTTTTGGAACCCCTGTCTCGACCATGGCAGTCGAACATGAATTTAGTACATGTGGCAATGTTCTTGACGAGAAAAGAGCATTGCTCAGTCCTGACTCAATTCAGATCCAGGTCTGTGTTGACGACTAGACCAAGGCCTTATACCGGCAGCAGGAAATGGATTTGGAATCCAACGACAATGAATTCTTCGACACCAACGACGATACAACGGCCACCGAAAGAACAAGCTACGATTGCTCACCTCCGGAACATAACAGGTAAAAGAACTGCGTAGGCAGCTTAATTGAGGTAAAATTAAGTGCAAGCCCTAATTTTTTTTTTTTTTTTAAATATATTTTTTTTAATTTTATAGTTTTATGATATTATTGTAATTTTATTTCAACCGCCAATTCCATAAAACTGGATGAGGAATCGGAACCAGGTTTTTTCTCCAATTTTTAATCGGATCTAGGATCGGGACCCTCACGGTCCCATTTTCGATTGGCCCTAAATTGAAACTGGAACCGACGGTTCAGAAACCTAAATCTGAACCGCCGGTTCCAGGACCGTGGCCATACCTAGCTGGAGGTTGCGGATTTGGTTTTATAGGTTTAAGGGAATTTTGATTTACCATGGGTTGACTATTTGACTTGTGCAGAGACTGTAGTGGGTGGTGAGAAATGGCCATCATGCCCTTGTCTTTTCTCCATTTCAAATTTTGAATCCTCTGGTTTTTTCAGTTGTTACAAAACCCTAATTTTGCTGTCCAGACAATGACAAAGAAAATACTGGGTTAAAATAAAATGACGATGATATCATAAAACTATAAAATTTAAAAAATATTTAAAAAAATAAATAAAAAATTAGGGTTTGCATTTAATTTTACCTCAATTAAACTGCCTACGTATCCTTTAGGAGGAATCAAAGCCCACATAGTTCTTTTACCTATTATGTTCCGGAGGTGATCAATCCTCGCTCGTTCCTTCGGTGGCCGTTGTTTCGTCGTTGGTGTCGAAGAAGTCATTGTCGTTGGATACCAAATCCAATTCCTGCTGCTGATATGAGGCCTTAGTCCAGTCGTTAACACAGACCTGGATATGTATTGAGTCAGGACTTAGCAATGCTCGTCTCTCGTCCAGAACATTGCCATCTGCACTAAATTCCTGTTCGACGACGACGGTTGAGACAGGGGTTTCAAAATTTTTTTTTGGCAATAATGACCAAAATTGGAAAGTTAGTTTCGTGCTCCCTCCACCAATGTAGGACGTTAAAGTCTTGGGTGTCCAAATACTCAAAGGCGGTGTTTATGTAAATATCAACCTCTGAAATATAGGTTGATGAAGACGACGAACTCTCTGGCGTCCTTGCTTTTTTGGTAAACATGCTTACCCCTAACTTCCTTAATGTAGAGGGAAAGAGCAAATGAGAATGACCAATACTATCGCTTCCGTTTGGTTCCGGTTGCGGAACATTAATGTTCAACGAGGGGCCGTATACAGAATGATATTCGTCATACATTGAATAAAATAAATTCCTAACATTATTATATAAACCACTAATATCTATGTTCGCTATCCCTAGAGATGGATAATGAAGTATAAAAAATTCATATAAACTATTTAATTTATTCCCAGGCTCAAAAACTGATGCAACAGTATAAATTGCAGGAATGTCGCTATAGTAGTTTAACCATCTATCTCGCATTGCACAAACACATGGAGTTAATTCCTGTATTTGTGCACATTCATTAAGTGCACCTACAATATTAAGGGTTTCAAATAGAAATAAATATGAAATTAAATAATATATACTGGATAAAGCATGAGTTGAATCATCAAAAACTTTTAAAAGCATGTAAATTTTTGTACAAATATTCCAATGATGTTCATATAAATTAATGTTATTAACATTATGCTGCATAAAGTTAATACTATATTATTAACATACCAATCAAGAAAAAGGAAGACTAGTTCAATGCATTCTCATCTATATATAGACTTGTTTTGCCTTGCAACATTTCTCACCCCACACCAAAGCAACAATATTTTGGAGAATATACATATACAAAATAGCTTAATCACAATGAAAGGTGTTCAATTCGTTGTAGCTTTTGTTTTCTTCGCATTGGCTTCCTCATTTGCCTCTGCCTCTGACCCTAGCCCCCTTCAAGACTTCTGTGTAGCCATTGATGACTACAAGAGTGGTGGTATGCTCTCTTTCTCTCTCCATGTTTATATATCCTCTCTCTCTCTCTCTCTCTCTCTCTATATATATATATATATATATATCATTTTAAATCTTTACATGTCAAAAAGTTATACTTTTAAAGAAAGAGTATCTGACGCTATATATTTTAAGAGTGTATGTAAAGAACTTATTAAGAGAGAACATAATGCACCATTTGTTAAGTTTAAAGCAAAGTTGGTATGTGTACACAGCCAGAAAAGAACTAATAACTTCTGTATGACTAATATTTACTTCTTCCATGCAGTGTTTGTGAATGGAAAGTTCTGCAAGGACCCAAAACTTGCCACACCAAACGACTTTTTCTTTTCAGGGCTCAATGTCCCCAGAAACACATCAAATCCGGTTGGCTCCACTGTGACCCCTGTAAACGTAGCACAAATTGCGGGACTCAACACTCTCGGTGTATCTTTAGTCCGCATTGACTACGCACCATACGGCCAGAACCCGCCCCACACTCACCCTCGAGCCAGTGAGATCCTAGTAGTCCAGGAAGGCACTCTCTATGTTGGTTTTGTGACATCAAACCCTGAAAACAAGCTCTTCACCAAAGTTCTAAACAAGGGAGATGTGTTTGTGTTCCCAGTTGGCCTCATTCACTTCCAGTTCAATATTGGAAAAACCAATGCAGTTGCCTTTGCTGCTCTAAGCAGTCAGAACCCTGGTGTAATTACTATCGCCAACGCTGTTTTCGGATCAGATCCTGCCATTAATCCTGATGTTCTAGCTAGAGCATTCCAGTTGGACCAGAAGGTGGTGGAATCTCTTCAAGCCAAGTTCTGGTGGGACAACAATTAGAAAAATATTTTATAATATGTGAAATGTTCCAGTGAAGTTGTAGCTTGTTAGAATTATAATATTGATTAAATATATTTATGATGTTATAAAGAGGGTTGCTTTGTGTAACCTCAGTCAAAATAATATTTGTCTTTTATGATTTTGGATAATGGTATTTGATTTTTATGGTTAATTTGTTGGCTGATTATATTTTCTGTTCTCTCCCTCTCTAGCTGAGTCCATATATCAATTAAAATTTCAAGATGAGTCAACTCGTTGACCATTTGAAATTTTGATGCCAATCTCATTCAATATCTTTAGATCGGTTGTAAACTTTTAAATTTTCAAATTTGAGCTCTTGCTAAAATATTTAAATTTTGTTGAATATTCTTAAAATTAAACATTGTAAATATATTTATTCAAAGCATCTCTGTCCTTAGCTGAAATTAAAAATATTTAGTGAGTACTAGTTAACTCAGTAAATAAACTATATATATGAACATCGGTGCAAAAGACATCCACCGCGTAATTTTCTTGATAGATGGAACTACCACTCTTACTAATTTAATTTAATGTTATTAATTTACAAGGTAACACATTAGGAAAATTTTATTAATATGATTGGGTATCAAGTATTATATGAGCAGTTCGGATATCTATTTTTATAACCGGAAGTAGATACCTATTAAGGTTAAGTATTATATGAGCAGACCTGATATATAATCTCATAATCAAAAGATACTTTCACAAACACTGGAAATAAATATCCCTACATGTACAAGTACTTAAATCTCTTACCACAAATTTAATATGGAAAGTGCATACGTTGAAGAGCCGGCAAAGATTCCTTCTAAATCCACTATTCTAGATATTGTTGCTCCAGTCAATTGAATAGACCCCTTTATTTTACTTAATATAAACTGAAATGTAAAATTAATAACAGTAAAGTGTATGGCTTATGATTTGAGGAATGGCAGGCTTGTAATTGTAGCAAAAACGTTTCTTACAATCAACTAGCTTCACTTTTATTTATTTGCGAAGAAGCCTGTATAAATAAGTATTTTTCAATAACTTTATTTAAAGATAGACAGAGTGAGTCATTTAAGGGTATTAATAATGGAGGATATATTAGTTTGCCAAATTCAAAAAATGGTTATGCACCGGTAGGCTTAGGAAAAACGTTTCTTCCAAGCAACTAGCTTTTATCAAGTCAATAAAGCTTACATCCTTGCTGTGTTTAAATAACCAAACTATCTTACTCTTTACATTTATTTGTATAATAGAAAGAAAGAGTCATTTATAATTATTTAAGAGTAAATTTAAAATTAATAAACAAATTAATCTTAACACTCAAATAATGGAGGATTTTAGTGGAGTTATGTGCTATAAAGCAGCATTGGATCTATGGTAATCCAAAAATGGTTTTTACAAATTATAATGTAATCCCAAAATTTGAGTAGTATGTTCCATTTATATCAATAAAAGTATAATTGAATTGAGTAAATTAATTAATTATTGCTCTTCATGCATTTAAATGAAAATTTATGAATGTTAATGTGAACCATTCAAACTAAAATTCTCATGGTTTGACTTGAATCCTATAGAATAAAAACATATATTAATCACGGTAAACCAAAAACTATACCAAATACGAAATGTGAGAGAGAAACTATGTTGTCTTATTCATTCAATAATTTGTACAAGTATATATAGGCTAATTATGATAAAGGCAGATTTGGTTCTAGTTGACTAAATCAGAAATGATTTGATTTTTTGTCTACAATATCTTTTCTAGAAATTTTTTGAGAAAAAAAAAAAAGCAACATTCTCCATTTTTGACATTTTCAAAACAAAACCAATTGATAAATGCTGGATTTAAATTTCAAAACAAAACAGATGTAGAGTTAAAAGTCTTCTAAATTCTATAATTAATTACTTCTTATGTTGCAGATGGAGAATAGAGTACAACTTACAAATAATGGAAATCCATGCTCTGTCAAACTTTAGAGTTGGTCTTAGAGTTGGTCTTTTCCTAAAAACTTTAGAAGTTGGGTGCCGTTATTAACATGGTATAAAAGTCTACCTTAATCTATATATTTTGGTTCGAGTTCAAGAATATTAGGTCAAACCAAGTATCTAAATTATTAGGATAGTATGCGTCTACTGGACTTGGTCTGGCATGCATGTGAGATTGCATGTGGGAATTTGAACCCAGATGAAATCAAGTTCTACTATCATGTCCCTTACAATGACAATGTCATTGTAACCAAATGCATGTGGTTTAATTCATACTTGCATAGAATATATATATTACAATAAAGTTATAATATTTCTTCTTAAAAAATTATAATGTAATAAAGAGGCTGCTTTGGGTAACCTCGGTCAAAATAATATTTGTCTTTTATGATTTTTAGGAAAACAAATGACTCCCAAGTGTTGAAGAGCTGGCAAAGGTTCCTTTTATGTTTACTATTCGTTTGTTCTATAATAACCAAACTATCTTCACTTTTATTAAGTATTTTTCAATAAATTTATTTTAAGACATAAAGAGTGAGTCATTTATAGTTATTTAAGGGTATAAAATGAGTTTCTTGACTGTGTCCAGCCGGCCGGCCTCGTAATAAAAACATCCCCATTAATTATTTTTTAGAGTAAATAATAAATAAATTACACCCAACCTACCATAGATTTACACTTTTATACTTTATATCAACTTATTCAAATAAAACTTGACGCACCGTTAGTGTTTAAATAGGATCGTTGAATGTGTCGAAAAGGTAAAAAAACAAAAATACGTTAATAAAAAGAAAAAGGATAAATTACACCAAAACTCTCTAAAATTTGTTATTTTACACGTGGAAACAACATAAAATTAACAAAATACCTTTCAATCAAAAATCCACAGTAACATAATTTAACAAAATCTAAAATTCAAAAGTATGAATTGTAAAAAATAAAAAAATAAAAAATAATAATTGTGGATCTCCACCGTCTCTTTTTGATATGGACAGTGAAGATTCATTTTTAAAAAATTAAAATTAAAAAAAAAAAAATCACAAAATCTTTATAGAGATCCGATTTCCAGGTGAAAGCTCTCCTCCCCCATCGAATATTTCATTGACATGGAGACCGTCTTTTTCTTTATTTAATAAAAATAAAAAATGTGATGGAAGGGCTATAATACCCTTTTAGCCAATAAGTTTTCCAAATTCAAAAAATGGTTATGCAGTTGTGTTAATGGTAGGGCTTGGCAAAAACATTTCTTCCAAGCAACTGGCTTTTTATCAAGTCAATAAAGCTTAAATCCTTTGTGTGTTCCAATAACCAAACTAGTTAGTAGTTATCTCGCAAGTCATGAACAAAAGTATAATTGCATTGAGTCAATTAATTAATTAATTAATTATTGATCATCATGCATTTGAATGAAATTTCTGAATATGAACCATTATTTATCGTGTTCGACTTGAATAATATATAAGAAAAACATATACTAATCACTGTAAACCAAAAGCTATACTTTTTCTAGAAAAAATTAAATTAAAAAAAAAAAAAAAGCAACATTCTCCATTTGTAATTATTTCTTTTAGATGTATGCAAAAGACATCCATAAAACTGCATGCATTATATATACGAATGCGATTTCGAAGAAATGTTTCTTGTTAGATACAAATTTACTTCTTAGTAAAGTGCAATATAAAAAGAGGAAATTACACAGAAACTACATGAAATTTAGGGTGTGACCCAAGGAAACAACTTTTACCATTGGTTGTTGAAGAATGATTCATTTTGGGAAGAATAGAAGACTTGGCTAGTTTAAGACTTGGCAAGTTTTTACATATCTGCTCCAACATGGGAAAAACAAAGACTGCTTCAATGAACCTCATCTATAAATAAGCTTGCTAGCCATGCAAGATTCTCACCCCTCATCAAAGCCTTAACACACTTGGAACAATTTGAGAGTTAAACCCAGCCTAATTAATCACCATGAAAGCTGTTCACTTTCTTGTAGCTTCTGTCTTCTTGGCTTTGGCTTCCTCCTTGGCCTCTGCCTCTGATCCTAGCCCTCTTCAAGATTTCTGTGTAGCCATCAATGACACTAAGAATGCTGGTAAGTATTTTCTTTCTATGTGTATCTTACAAATTTATGCATCACATGTTATATTTTATGGTCATTCCAATGTCTATTTTTTTCTGCGCAGTGTTTGTGAATGGGAAGTTCTGCAAGGACCCAAAGCTTGCCACACCAAATGATTTCTTTTTTTCGGGGCTCAACATTCCCAGAAGCACAGAAAATTTGGTTGGCTCCACCGTAACTCCTGTAAACGTAGCCCAAATTGCAGGACTCAACACTCTCGGTGTATCCTTAGTTCGTATTGACTATGCACCATACGGTCAGAACCCGCCCCACACTCACCCTCGAGCCAGCGAGATCCTAGTAGTCCAGGAAGGCACTCTCTATGTTGGTTTTGTGACATCAAACCCCGAAAACAAACTCTTCACCAAAGTTCTAAACAAGGGAGATGTGTTTGTGTTCCCAGTTGGCCTCATTCACTTCCAGTTCAATATTGGAAAAACCAATGCAGTTGCCTTTGCTGCTCTAAGCAGTCAGAACCCTGGTGTAATTACCATCGCTAACGCAGTTTTCGGATCAGATCCTGCCATTAATCCTGATGTTCTAGCTAGAGCATTCCAGTTGGACCAGAAGGTGGTGAAATCTCTTCAAGCCAAGTTCTGGTGGGACAACAATTAGAAAAATATTTCCTAATATGTGAAATATTGCCAATTGTTATAATTATAATATTGATTAAATTATGATGTAATAAAGAGGGTTGCTTTGTGTAATATCACAATTATCAAATAAATTTCAAGATGAGTCAGCTGGTTGGCCATTTGAAAATTTCGATGCCAACCTCATTCAATATCTTTAGTTCCGTTGTAAACTTCTAAATTTTTGAAATTTCAGATCTTGCTAAAATATTTAAATTTTGTAAATAAACTTCTCTATCCTTAGATGAAAAAAACGTGAGTACTAGTTGACTCAGTAAATAAACTCTATCGATGAATATTGGTGCAAAAGACATCCACCACGTAATTTTCTTGATAGATGAAACTGCCACTCTTATTAATTTAATCTAATTTTATTATTTACAAGATAAAACATTAGGAAATTTAGTTCCACAAACATCGGGTATCAAATATTATATGAGTAGTCCGGATATCTATTTCTATAATCGAAAATAGATACCTGTCAAGATTAAGTATTATATGAGCGGTCCGGATATATAATCTCATAATTGGAGATACTTCCACAAATATCGGGAATAAAGTTTTCTACATATACTGGTAATTGTGTATAGTAGTACTTTAACCTCTTTCCATAAATTTAGTTGAAAAAGTATCTACCACTTGAGTTATAAGTAGATGAGTAACATGATGGGCTATCTTATTACGTACAAAATATCAAAATAATTTAAAAATTTGTCTGACACCTTTTAAGATCTCACAAATTAAATATATAGCTGCTAATTTGAATTAATCAATCTCACCTAGACTGTTGAAGAGCCGGCAAAGGTTCCTTCTATATTCACTATTCTAAATATTGTTGCTCCAGTACTCAATTGAATAGACCCATTTATTTTACTTAACACCCAAATAATGGAGGATATGTTAATGGTGTAAATCAACACAAGGAATTAATTTGAATTAATCAACCTATAGTGACATATTTTAAATGTATCACTGTAGGTATTATTTTGTGATAGATTTAATTATTTGTTATTATGTTTCTGGACCAAAATCTCCCTCCCAAATTGTCTGTTAAAAACTCTAGTTCAATTGAAATTTTTTTCTAATAATTTGTCACAATTGAATAAAACTTAAGTAAGTTGTGACAATTAATAATATTAGTCACAAAATTAATATAAATTAGATGATCAATTTTGTGACAGATTTTGTAATATTATAATTTGACACGAAAAAATAAAAAATAGATAATTTGTGACAATCAATACCATTTTAGTTAGAAAATTAAATCATAAAAAAATACATTTAATTAATTTGAGACCAAAAAAAAAAAACTCCAAAAACAAAATAGAGTCATTTAATATCCAAGAAAATCTTATACAACAACCTCTATTCAAATAAAATACAGACTCATTTCCTCTTTTTTTAACTTACTAGATTTACAAGAGTTAGGATTTGGTTATCATACTTGGGATTAAATTTAATATTGCCAAATTTTTCTTTTTGGTCTCAAACCTACCCGCCAAAGTAATTTTTTATTTCACCACAACTCAGCCACCATGTTTTCTTTATCCTTTACCCGATTATTATTAATTTCAAATAAAAATTTTATCTCAAACTCTGCTTTTATCATATTATTAATTTATCACTTTCCCGAGAAAGTTTAATAAAGTGAAGGAAAGTAAGAAGAAATTAACCAAGCAGTTGCAGAGGAATATATGTATATAAACTTTCTCTATTTTTTTTTTAATTAAGACCTATAATTATTTTTTTTCTCCCATTTTTATATTGTAGTCTGTTGTTGATAGTGTTTGTAATTTGCTATATATAATCCTTATAGTATGATATATGCTAATTGCACACTAACTGTTTGATTAAATGCCTAGGTAGAGTCACCAAATTCACTACACCTTTTTTTGCGATGCAAAAATTTAATGAATCTCCAACCGATTTGAAATCATTTTATGAAATAATAGCTACACCACCCGTCAGCTCTGGACATGTTTGAGCAAATAACAGATGCCTTAAAAGGGAAGCAAATAGTCATGTTTTTGGACTATGATGGCACTTTCTCGCCAATAGTTGATGACCCAGACCAAGCTCTTATGTCCACCAAGTTTAATTGGTTTGGTTTCTTTTGCTTTATATATTACTAATAACTACACAGGGTTTGTACTAATTAACTATTTTTCTTTTTCTTCTCCAAACCCAGATGAGGAAAACAGTCAAGAAGCTCGCCATATGTCACTACAAAAAAAGTGACTTGTAGTGACACATTTTTCAGTAACACATTTTAAATGTATTACAGTAGGTAATATTTTGTGATATTTGTCATTATTTTTTGGACCAAAATCTCCCTCTCAAATTGTCTGTTAAAATGTGGCTCAATTGAGAGTTTTTCTAATAATCTGTCACAATTGAATAAAAATTAAGGAAGTTGTGACAATTAATAAAATTAATTATAAAATTAATTTGTCAAAAAAAAAAATTTATTTTGTGACTCATACAAATATGACAATATTAAAATTAATGTTCCAACCTTTTTTTTATTCTGTCTGCCTTTTATGAATTTATTGTAAAACTAATTAATGGTAACATATTTTACTAATAAGTTACAAGATTCTAAACAAACTAATCATACTACATTACTGCTAAATTAATCAATTGCGGGCCCGATGTGGACAATGCAAACCACACAAAACTGGAAAGCATTAATTTGGGTAATAAATTTATATAGCAAAGAACTATTATTTCTTATTTTAAAAAACCTAGGAATGGGTTTAAAAAAAATTCACCACCTAAACTATTGACACCTAAAGAGACCATTGATGCCGCCATAATTTTGGATGGTTTGGGGTTGGCATTTTTAGGGCACAAAAAACCCGCCAGAATTTGTTTTCCTTATTACCAAAACATTATCACTTTCTTTTCTCCATCTTTTACCCATTCTCTACCAATTTTTCATAAAACAATTTGTCTCAAAACTCTTCTCTTCAAGTTCTCACATTGGACTCTCTTCATTGTTTGGCAAATACAGGAACCACTTTTCTTTTGGATTCCTTCTAGCAAATCAATTCCTCTGCCTTGACCTATAGATTCTGGGTTTTGATCGAAATTTCAATTGGTAAGGTTTTCTTAATTTAATTGAGGTTTTCTTGTGTCTGCATGACTATTGTTTGAATCCCATGGTGGTCTAATTATGTCATAATTCCATTATTTGTGGCTAACAAAAATATTCTTCGAAGATTCAATCTAACGTTTTACATTATACTGGGGAGGAAATAAATTTGTATGTAAATTTTTACTTGTTCTAGTATCTTTACTTAAACAATGTTGGTACTGACTGCTTAATTGCTATAAAAAATAAGGGAATGTGAGTTGCGCTGTCATTAGGGTATGGGGACTGAGTGCTTGGAGTTATTAAAAAATTACTGCTTAATTGCTTAATTGGTTAATTGTATTTACTTCATCAGATTGATTTTACTGAGAAATTACTAGTTTTGTAAAAAAATGGTAATATAACAGAGGATGGGTATGTTTAAAAAAATAAAAATAAAAAATAATACTTTGTGCCTATTGTTACCACGTGGGGAAGTGTTAAAATTTGAGGTGTAAGGATGGGTATGTTTAAAAGAAAAATAAGGATAGGTATGTTTAAAAACAGAGGATTGGCGAACAAGTGTGTTAATATTTGAAGTGTAAATTTATTTATTAATTTTTTTTAATTTTTGGCTTAAGCTGCAGCCAAAGTTTTTTTAAGTTGCTGTTTTTTTGGGTTTCCTATTGTGATCTTGTTTAAGTCTTTATTTCTGGATATGTTGTTTTAGAAGCCTCAAAAATAAAATTACGTGGTAAATAATACTTTGTGCCTTCGACTATTTTCTTCAGGTTAAACATCTTAACAAGAGATTGTATTCTGTTCTTATTTTCAGGTGAGTTTTGAATTTAATAATTGTGTTATTTTTGGTGTTTCATTTTATTTGTCAAAGTTGCTAGACAATATTTTATTTCTTTTTTCTTTGTTGTTAATTTTTTAGTTTTATTTGTCAATAGAATACTCAATTGTAGTGATACATAAACCTTCTTCATTCATTCTTTAGAGTATGATTTGCTATTTATTAGGCAGAAGCTTTTCAGATATTCAACCATATAAATTAGTTAATAAAAGGCAAAAGATAACTCACATTTTCTTTTTTAGTTGGGGTTTCAAATTCGTGTTTTTGAAGCTTCTTAAGTTTGCAATTATTGGAATTAATTAGAATTAATCATTTATAGAAAAAAAAAAAAAAGAGTTGCTTTGTATTAGTAGGCCTATCCCATAAAGCGCTTAAAATGTATGTACAACCATAAATTATATTAAACGAAAAGATATAGCTATAATAATAACAATCATATGATTATGTACGCAGAACTATAAATTCTATTTAAAAATATATAGGCATGGTGAATTATTTTTTTCTTTTTCCTGGTATTGAAGCTTCCTAAGTTGTAATTGTTGGAAACTTTGTAGGATCTACTTTTTACGATTGATTTATATTTATCGTAAGTTATCTATGGATAAGAGATGGATTCATGAGTCAAGAGTTAGTAAAGCTTTTGAAAATGGGGTGACACAATTCTTAGATTTTGGATTTGCTAATACTCAAGTTAACGGAAGAATAAAATGTCCATGCAAGAACTGCAACAATGCATATAGATATGATAGAAATACTATTAGGGAACATATGATTTGTGATGGTTTAGACATGGGTTATCTTAATAACAAGTGGATTTATCATGGTGAACTTTACTCGACACAAGCAACAATGAATAATGAACAATCAGTTCAAGTGGATGATATGCATGGGATGTTGCACAATGCGTTCGGTGTGTTTGATGATGATGTTGCTGAATTTGATGGCAATAACCATGACGGTGGTGAACATGATGGCGGTGATGGTAGTAATGACAATGACCATGATGGTAACAGGGAGACTCCAAATCTTGATGCAAACAAATTTTACAACCTATTAAAAGATGCCGAGTAACAATTATATCCCGGTTGTAAGAAATTCACTAAACTATCTTTTATTGTTCGATTATTTCACATCAAGTGTCTTTATCGATTAAGTGACAAATTAGTTACAGTTTTACTTGAGCTTTTCAAAGAAGCCTTACCTGAAGGTGAAACTTTACCAAAGTCATTCTACCAAACAAAGAAGATTATTACTGATTTGGGACTTGGGTATAACAAAATTAACACATGCCCTAAAGATTGCATGTTGTATTGGAAAGAAAAAGCTCAAGAGACAACATGTACTGTGTGCAGAACTTCTCGATGGAAAGAGATGAAAGATTATGCAAATCAGTCATCTCTCTCGGATCGTAAAATCCCAGCTAAGGTTTTGCGTCACTTTCCACTAATACCAAGACTTCAAAGATATTTCATGTCAACCAAGACTGCTTGTTTTATGCAATGGCATGAGAGAGATCGCATTAAAGATGGTTTATTGAGGCATCCTGGGGATTCTGAAGCCTGGAAAAACTTTGATAATCGTTAACATGATTTTGCTTCAGATCCTCGCAATGTTAGGTTGGGCCTAGCAAGCGATGGTTTTAATCCATTTGGTACAATGAGTATTTCTCATAGTACTTGGCCGGTTGTCTTAATGATATACAACTTGCCACCTTGGATGTGTATGAAGCAACTAAATTTTATTATGTCATTGCTTATTCCTGGGCCTCATGCTCCTGGAAATGATATTGATGTCTACTTACAACCATTAATAGATGAGTTAAAGGAGTTATGGGGCAATGGTTCGATGACATTTGATGCCTCAACAAAACAAAATTTCAATATGCATGCATCATTATTGTGGACTGTTAGTGATTTCCCAGCATATGCCAATTTTTCAGGATGGAGCACTAAAGGTCGTTATGCTTGCCCGTATTGCAATGAGAACACACATCACTATAGATTAAAGCATTGGCGTAAATATTGTTATATGGGACATCATCTCTTCTTAGGTGATGATGCTCCTTCTGGGATTGATATATTTCAAAAAATGGGTTTTGTTAATGTCACATTAGGAAAGGGGTCTTCAAACACTTCCAACACAAAATGAAAGCGAGATGATGTTAACAAAGAATGAGATGCTGTTAACAAAGAAGATGATTGTGGTCGTATTTTGTAGAAAAAGAAAAGTATTTTCTTTGATTTACCGTATTGGAAGCATAATCTCATACGTCATAACTTGGATGTGATGCATATTGAGAAAAATATATGTGATAGTATAGTCGGAACACTGTTAAATATTGAAAGCAAAACAAAAGACAACTTAAAAGCACGCCTTGATATGAAAGATATGGGTATAAGACCAGCCTTGCATCTTACAGTTTTAAGAGGAAAAACATGTTTGCCATCTGCTTGCTATTCAATGACGCGAACTGAGAAACAAAACTTTTGCAAGGTTTTATCTCATGTCAAAGTTCCAGATGGTTATTCGGCAAATATTTCAAGATGTGTGAGCGTTAAACACATTAAAATTTATAGTTTAAAGAGTCATGACTGTCATATATTAATGCAGCAACTTCTTCCATTGGCAATACGACGAGTTTTACCAAAACGAGTGAGCTCTGTGTTAGTTGAATTAAGAAAATTCTTTAGAGAATTGTGTACTAAAGCAGGATCAACGGAAGAATATGCTAAACTTAAAGCACGGATTGCAATAACACTTTGTCGCCTTGAAAGAATTTTTTCGCCATCTTTCTTTGATATTATAGTGCATTTACCAATTCATCTAAATGAGGAGGCAAAGGTTGCCGATCCGGTGCAGTATCGATGGATGTATCCAATTGAAAGGTATGAATTTATGTTACCAACACTTTAACATTTAATATAATATTTTATTTATACAACGAAATAATGAATTTTAACATTCAAACATTTTAACACATATTTTCGTACATTAAATCATATGTACGGAACAAATGTCATCCCGAGGATTCAATAACAGAGGGATATTTGGCTGAAGAGTGCTTAACATTTTGCTCTTAATATTTGTTTAGAATAGAAACAAAATTCAACCGAATCTCAAGGAATGCTGATGACAATGAATCAACTGGCGAGAGATTATCAATATTTACAAGCACAGGTTGTGGAAAAGGAAAAGAGGAAATGCAGCTTTTAGATAATCTAGTGTTGTCTCAGGCGCATAGATACATACTTTTTAATTGTCATGAAGCTGACTATTTTATCAGGTATATCTACTGAATTTATTGTAAGTAATTTGTTATCTATTTAGTTATATTTTCTTTAATAATATTCACACCAATTAACATTTCAGACGACATTTGCGTATTGTTAAAAATAAAAATCGTGGAGCGAGGCCGATGGATATTACTCGCATTCATAATGAAACTTTTTCCAAATGGTTTCAGGTGGAGGTAACAAGAAAATTTTATTGTTATATTATGTTCGAGTTTTAATTTCATATTTATTAACTTATATATATTTTAATCAGATTTTGCAGTTGTACCAACATGGTGATCCTCGTGTTAATGAAGATCTTAAGTGGTTGGCACAAGGACCTAGTAAAATAGCATCAAGATTTAAAAAGTATATCATAAATGGATTTAGGTTTCGAACAAAAGATATTGATATGAGAAGTAAAACCCAAAATAGTGGTGTGGTTGTTACTGCAAAAACTTCAAGTTTTGCAAGTGCTAAGGACAAAAACCCTGTTGTAGGGGATATTTCATACTTTGGACATTTAGTAGATGTTATCGAATTGGATTATTATGGTGGGAGGAAGGTTGCTCTTTTCAATTGTGATTGGATTGATACAAAGACCAACAAAGGAACAAAGAAAGACGAGTTAGGTTTCACACTTGTCAATCCTTCTTGCTTGCTTAAAACTGAAGAACCATTCATACTTGCATCTCAAGCAATCCAAGTGTTCTATGTTGAAGAGCCCATTGAAACAGATTGGCATGCTGTTGTCTTTACAAAGCCGAGAGATTTGTATGACATGGATGAAGTTGCAAATGTCGGATATTTGTATATGGAAAATGAATCTTAGAGCACGCAGAGTTTGCAAGAACTAATGGACAATGTGAATGATGTTAGAGACAATGTGCCTGGGATAACAGTTGACTCATCTTTGAACATTATAGGGGAGGGAGGAGAAAACAGTGATACCGAAGACGAGGATGAGGATGAGGATGAAAACTAAATTTTTATGTTTATGTTTATTTTGCTTATCATATTCTTATTGGATTTATATGTTATGTTCTTATTATTGAGTTTGTTTATATTATAACATCATGACAGCAACAAATGTTAATCTCTTTTGACACTTCTTAGACTTGGTCAAATATAGAGAGAGTTTATTTATGTTATACTTTTTTGATATTATTTTAATTTTGATGTTGAAAAGTACCTTGAGTTTGGATTTGTTTGCGTTGTATTACTTTTTGTAGTTTTGTAATTTTCTATGTTTCCTTCTTTAACTACAATTGGTATGTTTTCTACTTGATAGTTTTAATGTTTGTTTTTTCCAGTTTAATAATTACATTACATTTTCATCCTATAATAAGAAGATTTGCACTTCTGGTCTGTGGTTTATTAATCACATTTAGGACATGATGAGATGACTGATTACTACACTAGGAACTGTTTTTATTTGTTTTAGTTTTTTACATGTATAATTATATGATTTATCCATCTTTTTTTTTAATTGAAATGTTTAACAGGAAATGTTGACAAAGGATATGTTGAAACGTAAAAGGAATCAACAAGATATTCAAGCATTGGGTAGGAGTGATGTTGACAATTTGCGATATAGAAGCAAAATCCAACAAGTTATTGGTTCGAAGGCTATTAGTAGTCCCAAAAATATAACCGATCTGCAACTTTTAAAAAAGGGTGCTACAAATACAATGGGAAATAGGAAGAGCATGCAACAAGTGGCTGAAATGAGAGATTCTAGAAGCATAGATAACAGGAACAATATAGAATTGGGTAACATGAGTTCTACCAACAGTCTTGAAACTCAGAATAACATAGGAAATGTGGTTGAAAACAATTTGAAAGTTACGAGTGATGATTCTGAGACTGAGGCACCTTCTGACCAAGATATTGATGAAATTGAAGATGATGAAGGTCATAAATATCTCAAATACCTTTATCACATTTATTTATCTAATTTTTCTATTGTGTTTTAGTTAACCAAATATTGGTTTTAATTATAGTTTTGATTATAGGTTTCATGCGTAAGAAGACTCGTGGCTAAACTCGTTTGCAATGGTTACATTTGCAAAAAGAGCCGATCCAGGTGGAACTGAATGCGTTTCGCCAACCTATTGGATTACCTGGTAAACATTTAGGACAATACATTGCTTTCATTGTTGGTGATTCATCCGTAGTGCCTCTTAAATTTGAGGATTGGAGATATATGCCGCATGAGATAAAATATCGTATTTATGACGTTATAAAGGTATTACTTTGCATTATTGTATTTTTGGGTTATACATACTTTTTAGTCCATGATTATTATGCATACTTATTTTAGATTACTAGTTATATGTATAATTGATTTATGACTTTATATTTTATTACTTATATATGTTAGGCTAAATTTCATATTGATTGGGGCATTGCTGAAGATTGGATAAATAAAAAGCTATATCACTTATGGCGTCAAAGAAAACATAGATTGAAGAAGGAGTATGAGAAGTCATCAAATGATAACTCAAACAAAGTTAATGAGAAGCTTTCTCAACTCATAAATGAGGTGGGACGGGATCAATGGGATTGGTTGGTCAAGTTTTGAAATTCCGATAAAGGAAAAGTAAGAATTGTATTAAAGTATCAATTATTTTTTTCCTCACCTACTAGAATTTGATTTATGAAAGTAGTAATTTTTAAAAAAATTTAAAACATTACAAGATCGTGCGAAGACCAATAAAAAAAATCATGGCAAACTGAAACTGCACCACACTGGTGGGACAAAGAGTTTTGCTAGATTTCGAGAAGAACTGGTAAATCTTTTTATATACTGTTTTTTGTGTAATTGATATTATAGTTTTATTTATACATATTAATTATTTTTTATAGACAAAACAAGATCCTGAAGGAAAGGAGCCAGACAAGATAATGATGTTTAAGGCCACTTACACTAGAAAAAAAGGACAAGCCTACTGACCCAACAGTTACAAATGCAATGGTAATACTTTCTTCATTATGTTTTCTTTTCTAGAATCTACTTTGATAAGTAGTATATTTTGAAATTGAGATAATTATTTGGGATAATATTGGATGAAGTAGTTTGGGTGGTTGACATGATATAAATTATCGAAGTGTTACTTAATTGTCTATGTAATAACACAATTAAATCTCCACCAAGTGATATTAATATTTTAAGATACGTAAATAACTATATTTTTTCGTTTATAGTATAAAATTATATTGTTCATTAATTGAGTTTATATTTTAGTCTTAATAAATGTGTAATGAATGCACAGTGAACAAGTCTCATAATTACTTGTATTTAATACTTTGTCAAATTTCAAAACTTAATGAATTTTAATCCTTAAAGCTCCCGACATTATTATTAGTGGATATGTGCTAAACAATATGTATATGTAGTTTATTCACTTAATTTTTGTAACTAAAATTTTTTTGTCTAGCTTTTGTTATTTTAGATATATGAATTTAGTATATTTATCTATATTTTTTACAGAATCGAATGGATGAGCTCGTTACAACCCAACCTAATGCATCTACAAATGAAATCTTCAGTCAAGTTATGGGTGAAGTTATTGGTCCGAAGGCTGATGTATCTACTCTAACTTATGGTCTTGGGATTGGTCGATAAAAAAAAAGGTAAAAATTCTTCTCATAATAAGACATTAAAGATGTTGGAGGATGAGAGAATCCAAAGAGAGGCAGCAACCGAAAAGATAAAATATCTTGAGACTTAAATAAATGGGTTAAGATCCAAACTTAAAGAGATGAAGGAATTAAAATCTCAGTTTGACTCATTTTTGGTGATGTTTCAACACCAACTTCCAAATTCATCTGATTCTATGTTCATTAGTGGATTTTATGGTTTTATTTAGCTTAGAAATTTTTTAAAATTTCATCATGTGATTAGATTGATAACTCTGTATCGACTTTCATTATCTTATTTCTTATATTAATTTTGAAATATTAAGTATAATATTTTTTTTTATAGTTTGATCTTAAGTTAAATATAGATATTTTTATATATTTTTTTTATATAGATTTATCAATTTTATCGTATAAATAAATTTTGTTAACAATATAATAGAATTACTGATAAATATAACCATAACTATTATACCGCTATTAAACTAGAGACTAAAAAAGTTTTAAATTTGAAATGTCACTAAGCATGCGTAAAGTGATGCAATTTTAAAATAATCACTGTCACTAAGTTTGCTTATAGTGACACAATTTCATATTGTTAACTGTCACTAGTTTGTGTAGAGTGACCTAAATTAAAGTAATTTATTGTCACTAGATTTGTGAATAATGACACAATTTTAAACAATTAATTGCCACTAAATATACATATAGTGACACTAATTGCATGCTATGAACTGTCACTAAAACTATATACAGTGACACAAATTGCATACGATTAACTGTCACTAAATTTGTATACAGTGACACAATTTTTATACGATTAACTGTCACTAAGTTTGTATATAGTGACACAATTTTCAGATGATTAAGTGTCGCTAAGTTTGTATATAGTGACAAATTTGTCTAATGATTAATAGTCACTATATTTATAAATAGTGACATAATATTTAAATAATAAATCGTCACTAAATATGTATATAGTAACAAATTTATAAATAGCTAACTGTCACTAAATTTATGCATAGTGACAAAAATATTATTCGTCACTCATTAAAGTTCCCTAATAATGTGTCACTAAAAGTCATGGTTTGTGACACATATAAAATTCTGTCACTAACCATAGTGACGAGATGACTTTAACCGTCACTAATACTTTTAGTGACGAGGGCAAATATGATAATTTTATAGTGACACTTTTTATGTCACAATATTGATATTGTGACAAATTTTTCTTTTCTAGTGGCAAATATTTTTTGTCACTATAGGTCACTTTTCTTGTAGTGTGTTTTCCAACTGCCATAGTTTGTGGCAGGTGAAGAGATAAGGTATATTACGTTTTTGAGGTTACGAGTCTCCTCACGTGATTATATTTATATTTTTTATCTGTGTTAAATAAACGTGATTATATTTATATTTGTTATCTTTATTTACTTAGCAGATTCAAATTTGGTCCATTAATGAGTACATGTATACAACTTTGTGAAACTAGCAGAGCTATACTATGCAGGGAGCCATGGCATGGACATTAAAGGACTTGAAACAGGTTCCAATTACAAAAAACTAGTAGAGCTATTCTTCTTATCTCATATAATTTTGGTTTTGTGCCGTTTATTTGTTGTAATACGCATAACTTTGTACTCAATTTTCCATACTGCAGGATGTGGAGGGATTAGTAGAGGAGGTTCAAGGGGCTAGAAGAATTAAACAATTGCATCAACCTCGCATGGATCGTGTGGAGACTAATAAAATAAATTATGGCAAACTGACAGTGCATCACACTGGTGGGACAAAAAGTTTCGCTAGTGACACAAATTGCATATGACTAACTATGACTAAGTTTGTATATAGTGATATAAGTTTTATACGATTAACTGTGACTAAATTTGTATACAGTGACACAATTTCAGATGATTAAATATCGTTAAATTTGTATATAGTGACAAATTATTGTAATGATTAACCGTCATTATATTTGTAGATAGTAATATAATATTTAAACAATAAATCGTCACTAAATATGTGTATAGTGACAAATTTTTAAATAATTAACTGTCACTAAATTTGAGCATAGTGACAAAAAGGTTATTTCGTCACTCATTAAGGTTCCCTAATAATGTGTCACTAAAAGTCATGGTTTGTGACATACAAAAATTATGTCACTAACTATAGTGACGAGATAACTTTAACCGTCACTGACACTTTTTATGTCACAATATTGATATTATGACAAATTTTTCTTTTTTAATGGCAAATATTTTTTGTCACTACAAATCACTTTTCTTGTAGTAGAAAGGCTGGAGAAAATATTCTTCATTAAGAGAAAGAGATTCAGGTACAAGCTATATATAGTAATAGCTTACAAGCCTTAACAAACTAAGAGACAAAAATAACTGCATATATTGAAATGGTTGAATCAGCTGCTGCCATGTATAAGATCATGTGTCAAGTCTGTTACACTCCATGTAGATAATTTATCTTCATATGCAAGTTCCAAGCTGAATTGTATAAAGTTTATGTATACATGAGTGCATACAAGGGCCAGCTTGAACCTGTACACAATGTGAAACAACCTTGCATTCATCAGTTGTTGTTTGTAACTCTTGCTTGCATTCATTAACAGCTGATACTTCAATATCCCCCCTCAAACTTATCTTGGATTTGTCCAAGACAAGTTTGTCACGAAGTCACTGAAAACGATTGTTCTGTAAAGGCTTAGTAAAGATGTCAGCTATCTGATTTTCTGAAGGCACATATCTAACATTAAGCACATTGGCAGCTATCGTATCTCAAATAAAATGTAAGTCTAACTCAATATGTTTTGTTCTTGAGTGGAAGACTAGGTTATGAGCTAAGGAAGCAGCCCTTGTGTTATCACACCAAATGATTGGTGTATCAAACAACTTGATCTTTAGCTTAGAAAATAAAGATTGTAACTAGATTATCTTAGTAGCTGCTGCTGCAAGTGCTCTGTATTTAGCCTCTGTGCTGGATCGAATAAACACTTTTTATTTCCTAGCACTACATGTAATAAGATTGTTGCCCAAGAACACACATACACCAGAGGTAAACTTCCTATCATCCAAATAGCTGTCCCAGTCAGCATTTGTATAACCAGTTAGCTTCAATTGGGAATATGGTGTAAATAGCAGTCCAAAATTGATGGTTCCTTTAACATATCTCAAGATGCGTTAACAAACAAGCCAATGAGCTGTTGTAAGGGCTGCCAAATACTGACTTAACTTGTTGACTGGAAAAGAAATGTCAGGCCTAGAGATTGTAAGATATTATAGCCTACCTATAACACTTTGATACTGTGTAGGATCAGAAAAAATTTCTCCTGAGGTTTGAGTTAACTTGGAACCATAAACCATTGGTGTAGGACATGCTTTGGAGTGAAGTGTTGGGATTGTGAAGCTTGAATCCTAAGTTGATTCAAAGCAGGCCTTAGGAGCAGGCACAGGCAAGCCCAAGTAGAGAGGCCCAAGAAGGGAGCCCAAGCAAGAGGCCTAAGTGAGGCCCAGACAGCAAGCCCAAGAGAGGCCCATATGAGAGGCATAGGAGCAGGCCCAAGCTTGTCCAGGTGAACAGTACTGTACATATGAATAGTACATAGTGAATAGTACCGTATACGTGAATAGTATACGGTGAACAGTATCGAACTGTGGCACCGACAGGTAAACAGTAATGGCGACTTGAACATTGATGTAAGCAGTGACGTCACTGTGAACAGTAAATGACGGTACCTAACTGGTGGACCCCACACGTATACGCGTGAATAGTGCCTGTGAACAGTATCGTATACGTGTGAACAGTGTCATGAATAGTAACCAGACATCTCCTATAAATAGCCCCTCATTTGTGATAATCAATGTAACTCAATCTCCTCCAAGTGAGAGAGTTCAGAGAGCTCCACAAGAGCAGCCCAAGATCCGGGCAAGAGGCCCAGGCGGTCCGGGCAGGAGGCCCAGGCCGATCCGGGCAGGAGGCCCAGGCGATATGGGAAGGAGGCCTAGGCGATCCGGGAAGGAGGCCCAGGCGATCCGGGAAGGAGGCCCAAGCGGATCCGGGCAGGAGGCCCAGGCGGATCCGGGCAGGAGGCCCAAGCTATCCGGGCATGAGGCCCAGGAAATCCATGCATGAGGCCCAGGGGGATCCAGGGAGGAGGCCCAGACGATATCAGGGGGATGACCCCGATTAGGAGCCCAGGTGCGGTTCCGGGAGATCCGGGGCGATGACCCCGATGAGGAGCTCAGGTGTTGTTTCGGGAGATCTGGGGGTGACCCCGATGAGGAGCCCAGGTATGCGGTTCCGTAAGTGGAAACACTGAGAGAGAGCGAGAGTATAAACACACATGAGAGGAAAAACTGTGTGAGAGTTTTTCGTATAAGTGTTGTTGTAATAGCTCTTTCATAGTGGATTGAGTACTGGTGCGCTCCGTGGATGTAGGAATCAGTTGATTGCCAAACCACGTAAAAAATTGCTGTCTCCTTTACTATTCTGCTTGCTTCCATATGTGTGCCCTGTGCAGATTTACGTGCCTGCATACAGTTTGCAACTTCCATTGCGCCGGGAATCGGACCGGATTCCCAACATTAAGCAAGTTAGTTTTTGACAACAGGTCACTTGCATACTTTGCTTGAGATAAATGCAACCCTTTGACAGTTCTGTGAATCTCAAAGCCAAGAGAATCATTCAATACTCCTAAACTCTTCAAAGCAAAAGTAGATTGAAGTTCATTAATCACTTTCTTGATGAGAGAAGAGCTGGAACCCGTAACTAATATGTCAACTACATAGACAAGAACTAGAATAATGTCACTTTGAAGATGAAATATGAAGAGCTGTCAGCCTTCGAATTAACAAATCCCTATTCAAGCAAAGCTGCCTTGAGCTTCTCATACCAAGCCTTTAGAGCTTGCTTCAAACCATAAAGGGATTTTTGAAGTTTGCACACTAAATGAGACTGTTGAGACTGGATAAAACCTTCAGGTTGTGCCATGTATACAGTTTCTTGAGGAACACCATTTAAAAATGCATTATTGATGTCAAATTAATCAATAGACCAATGCATGGAAACTGCCAAGCTTAAAACAACCCTTATAGTTGTTGGCTTCACAACTGGACTTAAGGTTTCAAAGAAATCTAGGCCTGTATTTTGATAAAATAAAAAAAAATAAAAAAAACCTTTAGCCATAAGCCTTGCTTTGTGTCTTTGAATATTCTCATCAGCATTATGTTTCACCCGAAATACCCATTTATTTCCAACAACATCCATATCAACTTGACAAGGCACTAAGATCCATATATGATTATATATGAAAGCTGCATACTCATCCTCCATAGCCTTCTTCCATTGAGGATCGAGTAAGGCAGCCTTGACTGAAGATGGTTCAGAGGATGATAAAGGAACTGAGCTTAAAACAAAGAGTCTAGGCTTGACAATACCAGACTTAAGCCTTGTTTGCATTGGGTGAATAGATGGCATTTACTGGTACTGTTTGGGGAAGAATAATGGAGAATGGTATAGCTATTGGGGAAGATGCTGCTGGTATAATGGAAAAAGCTGCTGACATATATATGGAATTGGATATAGGCAAAGGAGATACAACTGCATGGCAATTGAATGCATGGAAGATGAAGGGGACAGTACAGCTATATGTTTAGTTTTAGTTTGCTAATTTTTGTAAAAACAAGATTCAAGAATCAAAAGAGAAATAGGCAGACTTAGAGAAGAAGCAACATTTAGTTTTAGCATAGAAGGAAACATAGTCATGTAAGGAAAACCATTCTCATTAAATGTAACATGTCTAGACACATACACTCTACACAAGGGGTGCAAGCACATATATCCTTCTGCTTGAGAATAATAACCAATGAATATGCACTTTGAAGAATTAAAAGCAAACTTATGTTGTTTATAGGGCCTAAGAAGAGAAAAGCAAGTACAACTAAACACTTTCAATTTATTATAGTTTGGTTTGTGATGATAAACAAGTTCATAAGGAGACTTGTGTGAAAGCAAAGGAGTGGGGAGTCTATCAAGTGAACTGATGTGGTAAAGGCTTTCCATAAAAAAGATAAAGGAAGTTTAGCTTATGAAAGAAGAGTAAGACCAACTTTTACTATATGTCTATGCTTCCTTTCAGCTAGATTATTTTATTGGTGTGTATGAGTGTTACGCCTTTTTGTACCCGCAAGTATACGGGTTCGGTAAAAGTAATATACTAAGAGTAAAATTATCGTCTCTACAGGGATATTTAGGTACTGAGTACTAAAATTAATCAAGTCTATATCTATTTGAATAAATCAAAAAGATCGTAGAAATAACTAATTAAAACTAAACTAAACAAAATAAAAAGTGAGAGTTAGATCGAAGGGAGAACTAGCTAGCATTTTCGATTTCACTAATTATATCCTAATGAATGGAAATAAAAATGTAATGAAAATGAATTATTACTGGTAGATGATCGTGTTAACTAAATTATTCAAAATTCTCTCTCGAGATAAATCGAACATATCCCACATACACTAATATCATATTTCTCAATGAATATCCAAATGTATGCGAATGCATTTAATAACAAAAACACAAACAGTGATCACACAAAATAAGTTAATATAGCTCTATTTAACTCCAAAATTGTGGTGGACATTTTAATAAACACTTTATGAATGTCACCTCTCGGTTCATAACTGTAACGCCCCTAATTTTTCATAATTATGAAAAGTATTATTATTAATTATTATTAAGCATGCAACAGTCAAGTATGTGATTTATATTGGTGGTAAGTATATATATTCAGTATATGGTTGAAAAATGAATAGTAATTTTAACAGAGTTAAATCCCATTAGAGATATTATTTTCATGGTGCATTTGGATGATAATGGGTCCAATTAAATATTGGTGAAGTCAATTTGATAATTGGATAAGTGTGGAATATTTTTAGAATAATTATTGAGATGGAATATGATTGGTGGGTTAGTTTGATAATTAAAGGATGATTGGTAAGTTACATGTGATTAAGAGTAAATTTGTGCCATTGTAGGATTTTAAGAAGCTCAAAGAAGCAATTTATAATTAAGAAGATATTTATATATAATATGTTAGTGGAGAATTCCATTAACATATTGAAAGATGAAAGTCAAACAAATTTTGCACAACCAAAAACAAACCAGAAGGTTGGCGTGAGAAAGAAAGAAAGAAAAGAAAAAATAGAGAGAGAAAGAGAGAGATTCTAGTGAGAGAAAGAGCTAGAGAAGAAGAAGAAGGAAGGTGAAGTTGGTCAAGAAGAGTTTTGTGTAAAGAATGGCATTTTAGGTTTGGTGATACCGTTTTCGTATTTTTCAGATTTTTCAGAATATTTCGGAATCATTATATTATATTTTTTTTAGTTTATTTGAGCTATATTAATTATGATATATTGTTTGAAATTGATTTTTGGATGTTTTGAATTACGTATATTTGGAATATATTCTAGATTCGTAATATTGTTTACGAAAAATATTCTGAATTGATTTTCGATATGTTTTGATTATAGTAATATTACGGAGAATATTATTAAAAGCGATTTCGTATATATTGTTTTGCGATTTGTTTCGAAAAGTGATTTGGGGCATTTGGATTTACTATGGATTTACGATATATAATTGCATGTGATTTTAAATGTGATTTGAAGCAATTTCTGGATTCATAAATTGCTTCGAAAATAATTTCGAAATTTGCTTGTATATGTATATTGATGCGATTCGAATTCCGGAAATGTTTATACTGATTTGATATGATTTCAGAATTTAAATTGACGATTCTATTCGGAATGAATTATATGATTTTCGAAAAGTGATTTGGCTCTGATATATGTAAACATAGATATGGATATAGGAGATTGACATGTCAATTAGGTTTTCTGAGTAGTACTACGCCGATTCTGATATGTATATGGGATACGCAGCGGGTCCTCCGTTGGTGTCCAATTCTGATATGTATATGGGATACGTAGCGGGTCCTCCGTTGGTATCCAACTCTGTTCTGTATAACCCGTAATCCAGTTCGAAAAATATGTTTAGTATATCAGGAGCCCGAAATGGAATTAGAAATGTGATATGATCTGTATATGATTTGAGATGAGAAATGATTTGATTTGGTATTATTATATTTTCATAAGATATTTATTCTGATTTCCGATGGATTTATTGATATTTGCTTCGATATGATATTTGTTTCAGTTTTCCGATAGATTTGTATATTCGAAATGTTATTTGATTTGAAACATGTTTTATATTGGGAAGTGATTTACAAATATTTGACTTGACTTATTTTTAATGTGAATATAAGCTTTGACTTGTATTTGACTCGAATTGAGCCCCATATTGATTATTTATTTGTAAGTATATTTTTGATGTTTTGATTTAAATGATATTATAGTGTAAGCGTAGAAATAGTTTTATGTACATCCACTAAGCTATATGCTTAGCGTGTTGAGTTTTTCTCACACTTAGGTAACAGAGGTTCCAGAGAAGGCAAAGACAGAGAAAAGTAGAGTCTGCAGGATCCGAGCCAGAGTCACATCGTTCCTATACATTTGGGTAGACATTTTGTGTACAATAGTTATGTTTTAAGTACATGCATCTGCCGGAAATGTTTTGTAAATATTTGTAAGGATTACGTTGGTGTTATGTATTTTCTGTAATACTTATGTTTGTCGGTAAAATGGATTCTGTTACTTTTGAATGGGTATTACTTAAATATTATATTTTGTATAAACGGTATTTGTAAAACAGGTTTTGGTAAATCAGAAAAACAGAGGATACTCTGACCAGATTTTCAGAAAATATTTTTGGACCATTATTTAATGTTTTTTTTTAATTGTAATGACATGATTTTTATACAGTAAAGCAAAGTTAAGTTTTCCGTACAGTGTAGCGCTCCCTGATTCGGTCCGAGCGGATTGGGTCAGGGGGTGTTACAATAACTTACAACAACAAAATTAATTAAATGCAGACCATTACACTTAGAGGCATTAAAAACAAAATACACACTCAACTAAATAATAATCAATAATCAAAACAATTTATAAACTCATTCAAAACTCTATAAATAGATCCATTATCATCCTAGCATACAAAACTAGTGCGTAATCATATAATCTAAATAAAACATAATAATCAACTTTGAAAACATCAAATAAATAAAAAGGAAACAAATATCAAAGGAAAATGAAAACTCTAAACGGAATGACTCTCGCCTGATTCTGTGCGGAGAAATCCACATGACTTCTAGTCTCCTAGCGGCCAAGAATCCTTTCTTCTTCTTCCTCTCCCCATGCTCTCTTTTCTACCTCCAAGTATGGTGGTCTGCTAGTGTTTTTCTTCTATCAAGGCTGTTGCACAGCTGCTGGATGCTTCTGGTCTAGTTGCACTGCTACTGTGGTGTTTTCTGCCTCAGCTTTCTCTTCTTCTTTTGGCCGCAACTCTCTCCTCTCTTCTCTTCTCGAAACTGTTCTGGTTTCTTTGTATTTTTCTTCTTCTTCTTCTTCTTGCAGTAGCTCACAGCCCCAACTCGCCTCTGTCCCAAGCTCTCTATCTCCGTCTAAAAACTCATCCTGTGGCTGCTGCATTTTTCCTTTGCAATGACCAACTAGGGCACTGGTCTTCTGCATGGTCGCGACTTGCACTATCGCGCGCAAGTCGCGACCTTCTTTTTTTCAAAGTTAAACAGTTTTGATTGTAACACCCCCTGACCCGACCCGTCTGGATCGATCCAGGGAGCGCTACCGGGTTTTCAAAACTTTCTCAATTCACTTAATAAATTTTCAAACCATTGTGAACCCATCAAATAAATTTTCAAACCATTGGAAAACCACATAGTTTATAATTTAAAAACATTTTCGAGTGAGCCCTTCAAATCATATCTTCAAAAATTTCGGCAGAGTTTCCTTTATTTTTCGGATTTCTCAAAACCTGTTTTCAACAAAATAAATCCAAGACAATTTAATAATAACACTTCTATATCCACTTTCAAACCAATACGCACTCTGCCGTTTAGTGCGACTTTTCAAACAAAATATAATAATTCATAAATTAAATATTTATAAACCTTTACAAATAAAAATAGAAACCATAATATTATTTACAAAACATATATATACATATCGAATGTATAGACTTCTGTCTATGCATGCTAATCCAAATATAACATACAAAATGTTATAACTACCCAATAACGGTCGAGACTCTGACTTTTTCAATCTGCAGGTACCTCCTCTCTACTCTTGCTGTCCTTCGAGATCCCTGTTACCTACGCGTTATAAAAACAACTAACGCGCTAACCATATAGCTTAGTGGGTGTACACTAAACTCATTTATTAAACTCATAAATAACTTTTCATAATAATCTCATAAATATCTTTTTATAATAAACATATCACAATATACATATTTCAATTCTAATCATTTACAGAAATAAATCGGGTGAAATTGACTCAAGAAACAACTCATTTTAATTTACAATCCATACAAAACCAAACCATAAATAGTTTATAATCATTTTAACTTCAATAATGAGATAACCATATAGAATCGATTTATAAAGTCACTTATAACCATATCACTCAATTCACTTCAATTCTGGCCCTCTAGAATACTCAACATAAACCAGGACTGGAATATGGGTCGTTCGACCACAGTGACTGTCTGTCGAACATAACTCCCACCCTAGGACGAATCCTAAAAGTGATACGTATCTCCCTACCCTAGGACCGAGGGTTCGGACCCTAAAGAGGTACATATCTCCCTATCCCAGGAACGAATCCTTAGGAAGGTACGTGTCTCCCTACCCCAGGACGAATCCGTGAGGAGGTACGTGTCTCCCTACCCCTGGACGAATCCATGAGGAGGTACATAATAAATCATCAATAACAATGTCCATGTCGGTGCAGTACTGCTCACTGAACCCAGCTGGTATACCAACCTCCTATATCCATTTCTATGTCTAAGTATCCTAGGGCCGTTTCGATAAAACATTTTCAAATATTCACTGTAATTTACTAATCAACAGTCAACTCAATAAATAAACAATTCAAACGATATTCTCAAAATATACATATATGATTTTATGAAAAGTAAACAATATTCAGACAATATTCTAACACGAGTAATTTTAATGAAATACGATCGAAATACGAGTAAAATACGCTCAAAAATATAAAATCATTCCAAAGAATGTATTATAAACACATAATAACAAAATTCTTCAAATAAATCGCAGATTCAAACTAAAACTACTTAATACTTTTGTAAAGAATTCGAAAACGGGTGTACACCAACCTGGATACCGTTTCCTTTCAACTATCACGTTTCTAGGTTTTCTTTTTCCTTTCCCTTTCTCTTTCTCTTTCACCTTTTCTTTTCTTTCCTTCTCTCTTTCCTTCCTCTTCTCTTCTTCCTCTTCTTCTTCTTCTTCCTCTTCTTCTTCTTCTTCTTCCTCTTCTCTTCTTCTTCTTCATTTTCTTTTTCTCTATCTCTCTCTCGGTCTCTCTTTTCCCTTTCTGTTTTTCTGTCTGTCTTTTTCAAGTGGCTTCCTCGACAAGCTTATTTTTTTAAAAAAAATTTCGGTCATCACGACCTGTGGTCGCGCCACCAGGTCGCGTTGCTCACTGAAGCAACTTCACCGCCTTCATCGCGATCACACGTCGCGGTATCTTGGTCGCGATGGTGGTCGCCATGCTCACTGCCCGAATTTCATTTTTTTCATCGCGATCAGTTCATCGCGATCTGTGGTCGCGGTGACTAATCGCGGTGCTCACTGCCAAGAATCACCATTTTTCATCGCAAGCAGCTCATCGCGATCTGTGGTCGCGATGAGTGGTCGCGATACTCACTGTCTCAGTTTTTCACTCTTCTCTTCGTACATCGTTTTCGACCGTTCAATTTGGTCCACCTGGAAACCATAAAAATAAACATACATTTAATTACGTTTTGCACCCCTCATATCATAAATTTTTATATCTATATATGCAAAATTAATAATTCGAAATCCGGGATATTACAGCAAAATGCAAAGTTTAACTTAATTTTTTTTTTCTCTTTTCAGCTTCAAAACGATGACGTTTGGAGAGGTCTCATTAAACACACTTTTTAAATTTATGCTTATTCCCCAGAATTCGCAGATGCTTTCACTTAGGCCCTTAATACCAGGTTACTGAAATTACACTTTTGCCCTAAAATTATATAAACTCTTCACTTGGATCCTTACGCCTACACACTAAAGAAAAACATTAAAAATAACCGATAATTACTCGGGAACGGAATAAAAGTAGGTAAAAATAGATAAAGATGGATTTTTATCAAGAAATGAAGGCAATAAATACCCCCAAACCTAACTTTTGCTCGTCCTCAAGCAAAATCGGAACAAAACAAAAATTACAAACAAAAACAAAAAGAAAATTAAAACAAAAAAAAATAAATATAAACAAACAACTAGCCTTAACCACTTTCGTAGGAAACACAATGGCACTTAGTATGTGGCATAAGCCTTTAACCCCCTAGATGTCCCTAGTAGACGAGTTATAGTCTTGTGAGGATTTATCAGTAACGATACTCACAAACGCATCTCTGAACATTAAAGAATAATTAATTTGCCGAATGAAACATAATCCGTTAAGATAAAAATTAGCAAAAACAATAAATAAAATTCGAAAGCATCCACTCTTAGATTTTTGCACCACTTGCCATACACATGCCAACACTCTAAGAATCTTAAAAAGAAAAAAATTGTGTTCAAATAACTGGGATAAAATTCTCCTCGACTCTAAACCTCTCAGAATAATTCTCTAGAAAATTGCTCAGAACCTAAGCAATACACTCATCAAACACATGCAGAAGGATTTTATGCTAAAAAAAATACGAATATACATCGCATATGAAAATTAATTTGAGAAAACGCTACCTTTTAAGCACAAAGATCTCATCGAAGGAATCAAACATTATGAACAAGATATCAACATGATAACCTCTGCATTAAAGCTAGACTCCCTAAAAGATCAGCAGGTCCTAATAAAGGTTGTAACGGGGTTATTGGGTGATGGGTTAAGAAAGAAAAGGAAAAAAGAATGCACAGAGCTTGATCACATTAAGAGATTACTTATCATTATCGGTACATGGATCATTCTCTTTTATTGACATTTCTTATGTCACAATGCTTTGCATGATTCCTTTTGTTTATTCTTTTTTTTTTCTTTTTCAATTTTTTTTCAACAATCACAACAATAGCAACATTTACCTTGGCATATTTCTTGTGAAATTCACCCATATAATTCATTTCTTTTCTTATCATCTTAAAGTGATCCAAGCTAAAAATGTAAGGTTATTTCATATACAGAGCTTGGTTTTGGATTTATGTAGATGATGAAAGAAAAAGCTTTTAAGTGTTTGGCTTCAAAATGGTTATTAAAGCACACACAAGGATAGAATAAATTTTTGAATTTATAGTAGCTTAACATGTATAGCCTATATCACTTCTAAAGGGAAAAACCAACTCAACATAGGGTAAACACATGATATCTTAGATGTTGTTCAAAAATATTCAATGCAAAACCTAAATAAGATCAAACTAATCAATCAAAATTCAAGATAAGTATGTAAAGAGTAGAAACGAAAATACTCTCTAAAATAACAAAGTATAAGCTGAAAAACTCACTGGGTAAGTCTCCAATATTTATCCTAATCGATCGAACATGGCATGTTTTCACAAAAGGATAAACAGAGTGTAACACAATGCGGCGCAAAATATGGTAAAAAAAAAAACTAAATGGTCCCAATCAAATTAAAAATCATTGAAAAAGTTAACAATTATGTTTCAACAGAACGCGCACACATGACAAAAATAAAGGTTAAAAATGTTCAAAGTCTAAACTAGACACACTACACACAGACTAGACGTACGTGGCGTTGTTATACCTAAGTCTTCCAAATGCAAAATGTGCGAAGGAAAGTCTAGGTTTCCAGCCTATATACGCCAACTAAACATAACAAAAACACTACACACTAAACACAATCAAAACAGAAGAAAATTAAATTAAATGAAAGAACCAAAAGCCACCCCCAAACCTAAGATAAACATTGCTTCCAATGTTTTAAAACCTTATGCTCGAGAAAAATGGTGCTAAACACAAAAAAAAAAAAATAAAAACTAAAAACAATCTAACTAAACACGCAAGTAAAAACAAAGTAAAATTAAAAATCAAACAACGACCAAACACTTCAAAATTATTCACATCCAACCAAACTTCCCCCAAACTTCAAAATTTCCAACACAAGGCACAACACTTCAAATAAGCTCATGGGAAAGGGTAAAAAATAAAAATAAACAAAACTTAAAAAGAATTAAAAGAAATGAAAATAATATACAATTTTACTTGGTTGCTCTTACATTCACCCATCTGCCCCATTATTGATATCTCCTCATCAATTTACCGCACCATCCTAACCAAATGACTAGAAGACACGATAACTCTCCCAGCCCTGCATACCTTAAATGGGAAGGTTCCTTCTTGCGGCCCAAGCACGGCAGTTGCTCAAAAGGCGGAGGCAGTTTGGGCTTCCCTTCTCTGATATCTACAAAAACAAATGTACTTTGTGGCTATCTTCTTCCGTAGTGGCACCATGGACAAGACATAGGTCAAGTGGAAAAGTAGAAGCTTCAACTACAAGTGACACGCTCTTGCTCACTTCCATCTCTACTTGATCAATCTCAATCGGATCTAGCTAACCAATTTGGACTGCTGAGCGACTAGATCAACCTTTACATCTATCTTGCAAGTAGTCTCAGTCAAATGCTTCAAAGCATTATCTTGATGCTCCATCTGGGTATCCATCATTGTCATGAATTCGACAAGCATAACTTCCAGAGTTGACTCATTTTCTTTTTGGTTGCTCCATGAAAAGCCAGCATGATTGCTCCACTCTGGATAGTATGCGCTAGGGTAAGGGTTGTTCTGATCATAATCGACATAATCCTCATATTGCATTTGCTCATAACTACTCGCAGCAAATGGATTGCCCACCAGACATTCGGTACTCACATTCGGCCCCCCACATAAGAAATAATCCGAAGGTGCTCCATAGTCATTAGTCGCCACTTTCTCAGTAAACTCGCGTGCCTCATACTAAAAATACATTTCCTGTACAGAAAAAAGAAAAATAGATAATTAATACAAATAAAATATATACAAATCCAAATTAACTATAGACCTAATCAATATTAATATCAACACAACTAAAATATCCCCGACAACAGCGCTAAAAACTTGTTACGTCTTTTTGTACCCACGAGTATACGGTGTCGGCACAAGTAATATACTGAGAGTAAAACTATGGTTTCTATAGGGATATTTCGATATTGAGTACTAAAATTAATCAAGTGTATATCTATTTGAATAAATCAAAAAGATCGTGGAAATAACTAATTAAAACTAAACTAAACAAAATAAAAAGTGAGAGTTGGATCGTAGGGAGAACTAGCTAGGATTTCCAATTTCACTAATTATATCCTAATGAATGGAAATAAGAATGCAATGAAAATGAGTTATTATTGGTTGATGTTCGTGTGAACTAAATTATTCAAAGTCCTCTCTCGAGATAAATCGAACCTATCCTACATATATTAATATCCTATCTCTCTATGGATATCCAAATGTATGTAAATGCAGTTAATAACAAAAACACAAACAATGATCACAAAAAATAAGTTAATATATCTCTATTTAACTCCAAAATTGTGGTGGACATTTTAATGAACACGTTGTGAACGTCACTTCTCGGTTCATAACTCACAATAACAAAATCAACTAAATGCATGCCATTACACTTAGAGGCATTAAAAACAAAATACACACTCAACCAAATAATAATCAATAATCAAAACAATTTATAAACTCATTCAAAACTCTATAAATAGATTCATCATCATCCAAGCATACAAAACTAGTGCTTAATCATATAATCCAAATAAAACATAATAATCAACTTTGAAAACATCAAATAAATAAAAAGGAAACAAAGATTAAAGGAAAACGAAAACTCTAAACGAAATGACTCTCGCCGATTCCGTGCGGAGAAATCCACGTGACTTCTAGTCTCCTACGGCCAAGAATCCTTTCTTCTTCTTCCTCTCCCCATGCTCTCTTTTCTGCCTCCAAGTATGGTGGTCTGCTGGTGTTTTTCTTCTCTCAAGGTTGTTACACAGCTGCTGGATGTTTCTGGTCTGGTCGCACTACTGTTGTGGTGTTTTCTGCCTCAGCTTCCTCTTCTTCTCTTGGCCGCAACTCTCTTCTCTCTTCTCTTCTTGAAAATGCTGCTGGTTTCTTTGTATTTTTCTTCTTCTTCTTCCAGCAGCTCACAGCCCTAGTCGCCTCTATCCCAAGCCCTTTCTCCCTGTCCAAAAACTCCTCTTGTGGCTGCTACATTTTTCCTTTTAAATGACCAGTTAGGCACTGGTCTTTTGCATGGCGTGACTTGCGCTGTCGGCCTTCTTTTTTTTTAAAAGTTAAACGGTGCAAAATGCACCATTTAACTTAATATTTTTTTTCTTTCCAGCTTCAAAACGACGATGTATGGAGAGATCTCGTTAAACGAACTTTCTGAATTTATGCTTATTCCCCAGAATTCACAAATGCTTTCACTTAGACCCTTAATACCAAATTATTGAAATTATACTTTTGCCCTAAAATTTATAAACTCTTCACTTGGATCCTTACACCCGCATACTAAAGAAAAAAATTAAAAATAATCGATAATTATCCGGGAACAGAACAAAAGTAGATAAATATAGGTAAAGATGGAGGCCGATTTTTAATCAAAAAATAGAGCCAACAATGAGGACAATAATATCTAAAGTTAATGCCAAGCTTGTGATAAAGAATGAAGAATTTTAAATTTACCTCCTTGGTCACTTTGCAAATATTTAAGCTTGGTATTAAAGAGTAACTCAACAGATGCTTTGAACAAAAGGAAATCATCCTTCACTTGAGACTTTGTTTTGAGAGGAAAGATCCATGTGAACCTAGTGAAATGATCTATGAAATGGACATAATATCAAAAGCCATGAGATGATAGTATAGGGACTGGACCCCATACATCAGAATGCACAATTTCAAGTGGAGCAAAAGTTTTGGTGGATGAAATTTAAAAAGGTAGTTGATGAGCTTTGCCACATTGGCATGCATTATAGAATTCAAATGTTTTGTTGGTAGGAAAATGATGTTTGAAGACTTCAAAACAGTATGCAAAATTCTGGAATAGGTGTGACCGAGTTTTCTATACCACATCTCAATATCATATTTACAATTCACATTATCAACAGAAGATGAAGCACTATAAGCATGAACATGATTATCAATAACTTGTGCTTTATTGGCAATGTATTTACACAACAAAGGATTGTCACAAGATGTATCAGTTAAAGAATGCTGAGTATTAGCAAGAGGACAAGTCACATTATTAGGCTTAACAAACTTATCACATCAAAGATCAAAAAAACAAACAGTTTTAACAGCAGACTTGGACTTGGAGGCATGAGAATTTTTGGAGTTCAATGACTGAATTGGCAGATCAAGATGGTACAATCCATTTCTTTGAGTTCCTTGAAGAAGTATTCTCTTCGAAGTCTGATCCTTTATCACACAAAAATTAGCATTAAACTCAACAATAGCATTATTGTCTTTGGTTGTGAGATGCTTAGGAGGTTTTTAATGATATTAGGTACATGCAAAATGTTCTTGAGATAAAGAGGCTTAAATGCATGTGTATGAGATGGTATAATTGAACAACCAAAGTGAGAGATTATGAGCAAGTTACCATTACCAACAGCTAACTTCTCATGCCCCTTGTATTCATTTTGCATGGTCAGATTTTGCAAGTTAGCAGTGATATGATTCATGGCACCACTATCAATATACCAAGAATGATCAGCCATGTAGATGGTGAGGCAATAAGAGCTGAGCTAGTGTGTGTGACATTTCCTTGAAAGCCTCCACTATTGCCTTGGAAACCCCCATGATTCTGACCATTGTTGCCTTAAACTTTCCTTGAAAACCATTGGAGTTGCCTCTATTTTGATTTTACTATCCTCCACCTTGACTCACTTGATTAGGTTGATGACCTTGAAAATTCTGATAAAATCTATGAAAGCATATGGCTAACTAATGACCTATTCTGCCATACAACTGACAGAATGTACCTCTACCTCTACCATTACCTCTGCCTCTTCCTCTTCTTCTTCTATTATACTACTGATTACCTCCTCTTGAGTTAACAGACTATGCAAAATTAGCTTAAGCATTAACGAGTGCAAGAGAGGCAGAAGATGTTTGTTGATCTAGTCAAGCTTCATAGCTTATTAATAAAAACTGATCATCTTGAAGAGATATTATACTTTGTAGAGTTGTTATTGAACACAAAATAGCATCATACTCATTTCCTAGGCCTAATAGCACATTCATCAAGATATCTCTATCAGACATAGGCTGTCCAACTGTAGCTAGATTATTAGCTAGATTCCTGATCTTCAAGATTTATTCTGTAATAGTCATAGAGCCTTTCTTTGTTGCTTGGATCTGTCAACGAATCTGCATAATCCTAGCTAGAGAGTGTTGTGAGCACATCTTCTCTATTGTTGTCCATATGTTACACGAAGTGATACACTATATGACTTGACCAACAATGGTTGGACTGAGTGTAGATCTAAGCCAACATACAAGCAATTAATATGTTTTCTTCCATTGAAGAAAATCAGTGTTCACAAATTTGGTTAACTCTCCGGTTTCATCATTTCTGGTTTCTATGAATTTATCTGGACTTCTAAATTCTCCTAGTATGAAATCCTTTAGATCATAGGCTCTAATGGCTGGTAGAACTTGATATTTCTAGAGTACGTAGTTTTCTTAATCTAATTTCAATGGTAGATTGAAGTTGAGATGTGATGGAAATGAAGAAGCCTGTACCTGATTGATAATAGAAGAATCTATTCCATGTAAATCAACACACAAGGAATCAAGGTAAAGAAAGGGTGGAGAAAATATTCTTCATTAAGAGAAAGAGATTCAGGTACAAGCTATATATAGTAATAGCTTACAAGCCTTAACAAACTAAGAGACAAAAATAACTGCCTATATTGAAATGGCTGAATCAGTTGCTGCCATGTGTGAGATGATGTGCAAGTCCGTTACACTCCCAAGTAGATAATTTATCTTCATATTCAAGTTCCAAGCTAAGCTATATAAATTCTATGTATACATGAGTGCATAAAGGCCAGCTTAAACCTGTGCACAATGTGAAACATACTTGCATTCATCAGTTACTGTTTGTAACTCTTGCTTGCATTCATTAGCAGATGATACTTCAATAAGTGGAGTTATCTTATGGGGTTTAGTAGGTGTTTAATTTTGTAATCCAAAAGCATTTTTTATTGCTTTACTTTTAATAAACACCAAATTACACTAACCTACCATAGTTTTGCACTTTTACGTCCGATATCAACTTATTCAAAACCTGACAATAACCATATTGTCTTAGTGGTTGACTGTTAAATAGGATCGTTGAATGTGTCAAAGGGTAAAATGACATAAATGCCCCTAATTAAAAAAGGGTTACTATCATTCATGCCCTATAGTTCAGAGTATTATCTGTTTTCACCCCCTAATTTTATTTTTCTCTTTTTTACCCTCCATGTTAACTTCTATTGACATTTAAGTTAAAAAACTGTTTAACCCTCAATTTTTTTTAAATAATAATTAAATATAAAAAAAATTAATAAAAAGATGGATCCCCCCATCTATCTGATGGACAATGGGGATCAAACCAGAAAATTAAAAAAAAAAAAAAAAGTGACAATCCACAAAATTAAAAAAAAAATGGTGGAGATCCAATCTCAATCTATACATTTTCACAAAAATTTTAATAAAAATCAAAAAACAAAAAAATTGATGGAGATCCAATTTGGATCTCCACAATCCACAAATTTAAATAAAAAAACCAAAAAATAAAAAAAATGGTGGATATCCAGATTGGATCTCCTTCGTCCATCTTTGAGATGGGGCTGCTGCGGACAGAGAGGTTCCAGCCTCCCCATTTTCGCAGCCCCCGCCCCTACCCCACACCTGAAAACCTCCAAAAATGCCTCACCATTTTCATCACCATACCACAAACATGATCAAAGAAAATGAAGAGAAAAAGAAAGAGAGAAAGAGAGGGGGGCGAGAGAGAGAATGAGTTAGGAAGATGAAGATAAAGAAGCGGGTGACAATTGGGTGTGGAAGAAAAGAGAGAGATAACAGAGTGGGGAAGAAAAGAGAGAGAGAGAATGGGTGGTGAGAAAAAATAAGGAGAGAGAAGCATCGGTTATGGAAGAATGAGAGAGAGAGAGAGAGAGAGAAAAAGAAGAAGAAAAAAAAATCTACGAAAGAGGGGGGTAAGAGGTTGGGTGAGAAAGAAAAAATCTTATTTTTGTTATGAGGCGGTGGATTTCCACCCATCAAACTTGTAAACAAAAAGATGTCATCATATAATTTGAGGCAAACATGTCTGCTGACATTTGGCATGGACATGGCAATATTTAATTGGTTCAAGATCTCTCTCTCTCTCTCTCTCTCTCTCTCTCTCTCTCTCTCTCTCTCTCTCTCTCTCTCTCTCTCTCTCTCTATATATATATATATATATATATATATATATATGAGTTTGCCTTGCTTTGTAAATTTTTCTATAGATGATCCAAAATCAATGAGAAATGTTTATTCACCCTTTAAATTAGGGGTGGGCAATATTCGGTTAAGTTCAATTATACCAATAACCTAACCAAACCAAATTTTTGTTCGGTTATTAATTGGGCTAATGAAACCTGGTAGGTTTTATATGAATAACCAAACCTTAAAAATTCAGTTTGGTTATCTCGGTTTAGGACTTGTTGGGCCTAAATTGTGTGTATGGGTTTAAGTAGACCTTTTGGGCCAGAATTTTTTTTTTTTGTATTTTATCCAATTGTTTGTATATTTTTTAAAATATTATGTTCATATACATTAAGTTTGGGCCAATATTAAATTTGGGTCTCTTTTGAGTTATATTATAATTTGATATAATTTGGGTCATAAATGTTTTCTAGAATGAGGGATATGTGGGTGGGGTGGTTGTGCGGTGCTAGGGAAGGAAAAGAAAAGGAACCCTAGGTTTTTTTTTTTAAAATTTTATTTATATAGTTTGATTATTTACGGTTTGACCATTCATAACCTAACCATAACCAATTTTTAATCAGTTATCAAAATGAATAATCAAACATCCACAACCCATGATTCATAACCAAAAATAACCTCCTTTATTCAGTTCGGTTCGGTCGGTTAGAGTCAATTTGGTTAATGTGCCCACCCCTACTTTAATATGCTCTCTTATTTTATTAATTTTTTATTATATAATTATTTATTATTTATAACACGTTATCAGCACGACTAACTTATTATTATGCTCTGTGGTTGCCACACTGTTGGATCTTCCACATCATAAAAATAAGTCTAGTTCTATTTTTATTTATAGTATTGCAACTTGAAGATTGCAAAACTAAAAGAGCCAGAAGCTTTAAATATAAAGAATTTCAATTCAATAGGAATATGAAGTTCTGGATTTAATGAATTTTTTTTTTATTATGCATTAACTGATATGCATTTTTAAGTTAACTATGCCAACCATATTTATTATTTATGCATATTTATATACTATTATGCATATTTACTGTTTATGCATTTTATTAATTGTTATGCATTTTATTTTTAATGCTTTTTTCCTTTGATTAAATTTTCTGTGTATATATATATATATATTAAATTTTATTATCAGACCAAAAGTCTTAATTATATAAATAATTTTCAAACCAGAAGTACTGATTCATTTTTAATTATATACCATTATTTCGAATTTGTTTTTATCAGATCAAAAGTTCTGATTTTATATCTGATTTTCAGACTAAAAGCTCTTATTCACTTTTGATTATATATTCAGACCAGAAGTTTTGATTCACTTTTAATTTTATATATATATATATATATATATATATAATATACTACTATTTTGAATTTTGTTTTATCAGACCAGAAGTTCTAATTTTAATATGTGATTTCAAATATAAAAGCTTAACATGGCAAAACTCAAGGATTTGCAGTTTGATGCACCCACAGTAGACGGAGATAATTATTTGTCCTGGATTATTGATGCCGAGTTAAAATTGAAATTTGAATGCCTTTATAATACAATAGAAGAAGGAAACGAGTCATCTGAGAAAGACAAATCTACCGCTATGGTGATTCGACGCCATCATTTACACCAAGATTTAAAGTCTCAATATCTTACTATTACAAAACCACAAGTTTTGTGGTGTGAGCTAAAAGACCAATATAACCACCAGTCGGTCGTAACCTTTCTGAATGTCAGGTACAAATGGCAATATTTGAGGTTTCAGGATTATAAATTTGTTTCAGAATATAATTCTGCTATATTCCGAATTACTACAAGATTGAAATTATGTGGTGAAGATATATCTGATGAGGACATGCTGGAGAAAATATTTACCACTTTCCATGCCTCAAATATTTTGCTACAACAACAATACCGAGAACGCAGATTTATAAAATATTCACAATTAATTGCGTGTCTCCTTGTTGCACAACAAAAATAATGAACTTCTATTAAATGTTCATGAATCGTGCCCGACCGGTTCTAATGCATTCCCAGAAGTGAATGCTAGCTATATTAGAAATCATCGACGTGGTTATAATAGTAGTTTTAACCATGGTCGTGGAAGTGGTTTTAACCATAATCGCGGTTGTGGTCATAGTCGCGGTCGTGGGTGTGGAAATGAACGTGGTTATTTTGGACGTGGTGGTTATCAATTTTCAGGCTACCAAAACTTTAAAAACACTCCCCAGAAGTGGAATGTTTATGAGGCAAAACAAAATAAAGGTAAGACTACTCAACATGGACCTAATAGAAATGATGGGGTTTGTTTTAGGTGTGGCAATGATGATCAATGGTCACGCACATGTCGAGCACCAAAACACTTAGTTGATCTTTATCAGGCATCATTAAAGGAAGAAGACAAAGGAAAGAAAGTTAAGACAAATCTTATTGATGATTCTGATCATGTTGATATTACCCATTCTGATGTTTCTGATTTCTTTGAAGACCCGAAAGAAAACATTGACCATTTAATTGGTGATGGAAATGTCCATACCAATTAAAAATTGCTTTTATTATCTTTTTTTCTAATCCTGTGACATATATATATATATATATATATTTAACTTTTATAAAAAAAAATATTTTATATGATCATATTTTTAGTTTATTTTTCTTGATTATATTTATATAATATGCATTTTTTTATGCAAGAATATAAATCTAAACAAATGACAGTAAATGAATCGTCTGCTGCATGCCAGAAGCAAGACAGACTATTTATTTCAAAAGATACAGTTTCCTGGAAGAGAAAAGTAAATTATTCGAATTCTAATATAAATAAAGCTCGAGTTACAAATAAATTCATTTCCACTTAATCAACTCCAATAGAGTAAGAAGTCCCTAAAGTGACAAGTCTCTGAAGAGATAAGTCCCTAAAGTAACAATTCCCGAAAAGACAAGTCCCGAAGAGACAAGTTCCTGAAGTGACAAGTCCCTGAAGTGACAAGTCCTTGAAGTGTCACAAATCCCTGAAGTGACAATTTAAAATGCCAAAATCATATAATTTGAGATATCGTAATTTGTATCCGGTAAAGTTACAAAGATCTATGTATGGATTAAAACAATCTGAATGGTTGTAGTATAACTGTCTTAATGAATATCTGATAAAATAGGGATATATTAATAACCCTATATGCTTATATATTTTTATAAAGAAATCAGAATCCGGATTCGCTAGTGTAACAGTATATGTTGATGATATGAATTTAATTAGAACTCTTGAAGAGCTCTTTAAAAAAAACACTATTGAATATTGTCTCAGTTTGGAGTTCGAGCATAGATCTAACGGAATATTTAGTCCTGAAGTACCAAATCTTAATGCGATTGATGTGTTATTATATCTTGTACTTTGTAAAATATGGGGGAGTGTCCAATTAGGAGGAACAAATTATTAAAGAAATCAAAATATGGGTACTGTACTCTTTTTTCCTTTGACCGGATTTTGTCCCACTGGGTTTTATCGGCAAGGTTTTTAATGAGGTAGTTTGAGCACATCAAATTCCATTTATGATCCAGAAAATCATGGTATATATTTTAAGAAAAATCCAAAAGATCATTGTGTATATTTTTACTAAGATTTTTTTCCCATTGGATTTTTCCTAACAAAATTCAAATACAATAAAGTAATGAAAATTCAAGGGGGAGTGTTATGAAGCAGTGGATTTCCATCCTTCAAACTTGTAAACAAAAGGATGTAACCACATACCTTGAGGCAAACATACATGCAGCCATTTGGACATGGTAATATTTAATTGGTTCAAGATCTCTATATATATGAGTTTGCCTTGCTTTGTAAATTTTTCTATAGATGATCCGAAATCAATGAGAAAGATTTCTTCACCCTTTAAATATGCTCTCTTATTTATTAATCTTTTATTATATGATTATATATTATTTATAACAATTTTTTTATTTTAAATGATTTTTATAAATTTAAAATTATTTATTAATTTAATTTTATTGATATTACTATTCTACCCTTAAAAATTTAATGGTCAACTGTAATCTAACGGCAAGGGGCATTTTAGAGATTTTTGGAAACTAGGGGGTAAAATAGAGAAAAATATAATTATATAGTAGAAAATAGAAAATATCCTAAAATATAGGGGCAAAATGATAATTACATTTAAAAAATCAAATTACACCAAAACTTCCTAAGATTTGTCCTTTTACATGCAAAAACAACATGAAATTAATAAAATACTTTTCAATCAAAAACCCAAAATAAAATAATTCAACAATTTTAAAGATTAAAAATGCATTTAAAAAAGTAAAAAAAAAATATGAATCTCCACCATCTATCTCGCTATCTAAGATGGATAGTGATAATCCATTTAAAAAAAATTAAAATTAAAATTGATAAAAAAAAAATGAAATTGGAGACCTCTAAATCTATATGAGATTCCATTTAGAATTCTAGGGGAAGGCTCTTCTCTCACGCTGAAATCTTCACGGATAATGAAGATCTATCTTTTTCTTTATTTAATAAAATATTAAAAATATAGTGAAAGGACAAATATACCCTTTTAGCCATTAAGTTTGTCAAATTCAAATACATTTGTTTAATTCTGTGTTAATGGCAAGCTTAGCAAATACATTTGTTTAATTCTGATGACATTGTTCCTTGGTCCCGGTTCTTTTTGGAAGAGTTTATTACTGCTTCAACTCCTCCTACCAGCGAATTTGCTACTGGGCAACCTCCTAATGTTGTGGCTTGGACCAGATGTCCTGCTGGATTTTATAAAGTCAATACTGATGCTTCAGTTTCGAGTTCTTGGGTGTGATTGGGCTTGGGGTTATTATCAGAGATGCTAAGGGCCGCTCACGGGTACTAAACAGCTGCAATGTTCTGTTCCCATCGAGCTCGCTGAAGCTGCAGCCATCCAATTTGGCCTTTCCTTAGCCTGTGATTCGAGTATTCGGCCTATTTTTGTGGAATCTAATTGCCTCAGTCTTATTACTCTTCTCAATCAGGATATTCATCCTTTGACGAAGGTCCGGGTAGTTATTGATGACATCCGAAATGTTTCAGCAGCTTATCAAGTTCATTCTTTTAATTTTGTGGCCCGCTCTGGTAATCGAGAAGCTCATTATCTTACTAAGTTAGGTTGTTTGTTACCTGACATCTCTATTTGGATGAAGGACTTTCCCTCCTCTTTAGCTAGTGTAATTCTGATCGATTCCAATTTCTATTTCGGTTTAATGAATTCTTTCCCTTTTAAAAAAAAAAAAAAAACTTAGCAAAAACATTCCTTCCAAGCAACTAGCCTTTATCAAGTCAATAAAGCTAAAATTATTTGTGTGTTCAAATAACTAAACTATCTCGCAAGTCATCATTGCCTTATTCAACTCTTTACATTTATTTGTATAATCATACTATTTTCAATGACTTTATTTAACGATAGAAAGAAATAATCATTTAAGGGTAAATTTAAAATTAATAAACAAATTAAATTAACGCCCAAGTAATGGAGGATTTTAGTGGAGTTATGTGGTTAATTTTTAATAATCTGGTAGAGAAACTATAAAGCAAAATTGGATCTATCGGTAATACAAAAAACGTTTTTACAAATTATAATGTAATCCCAAAATTTGGGTAGTATTTTTAGTGTAACCATTTATCAATAAAAGTATAATTGCATTGAGTAAATTAATTAATTATTGCTCTTCATGCATTTGATGAGAACTTCAGAATATTGATGTAAACCATAATTTCTCGTGGTTCGACTTGATTCACTTTAATCATATAAAAGAAAAACATAAAACAAAAAAATAAAAAAAAAGCAACATTCTTCATTTTGGACTTTTTCAAAACATAATCGATCTATAAACGTCAGATTTTAATTTTTAAAGAAATTAAACAAAAGACTATCAGAATCGGATGGAGAGCTAAAGTCTTCTACTTTCTATAATTAATGACTTCTCATCGTGCAGGTAGAGAATGGAGTAGGTGTGATTTGTTACAAAATAATGGAAATCCATTACTCTGTCAAACTTTAGTGTTAGAGAGTTTATAATTAGGTATTTTTCTAAAAATTTAAGTTATTGGGTGCCGTTATTAATATGATATTAGAGTCTACTTTGATCCATTGGTTTTGAGTTCGAGTTTTTTGTATATATCTGTTCAGGGTTCGAGTCCCTTGTATGCATCTGTTAGGCTTAGCCTGGCATGTGAGATTGAATGCCGGGATTTGAATCCAAGACTTCTATAGCTAGGGATGGGCATGAAACCGAACCAAACCACGGAACTGCTGAACCAAACCGAATCGGATGGTTTTGAAACGGTTTATTAGTTTTTATTGGTTCAGTTTGCGGTTTGGAGCCCCAAACCGACGAACCGAATGATATTTTGAAAATTCAAAGATCCCTTCAAAAGCCTTCTAAACTTAGAATGAAAGAGGATTATTTTTCAATAAAGTTAGACCAGTCTATAATTCGGCCAAACTTTAGGATAAGTCCAAATTAAATAGGAATCTGAACTGTGTCTTTGATTAGTGGGGTGTGTATAAGTTAATAGCTTTCTTCCCATTTACCACATACATGCAAGTTTGTAAAACTTTTGTTATTCAAGAAGGGTTAGCTCTAATTTGTTTATCAAGAAAAAGATTATCAGCAAGATCACTAATTTGATTAAACTGCTAATTTGAATTGATCAATCTCACCAACTGTTGAAGAGCGGGCAAAGATTCCTTTTATATCCACTATTCTAGATATTGCTGCTCCAGTCAATTGAATAGATCAGACCACTCCCATCTCCAGAATTTTCTGGTGAAAAAAATATTGAAGATATATGTTTTTAGTTGTTGAAGAATGGTTCACTCTGGGAAGAATATAGTAGTTAATATTTTAATAAATTTTTAAGATGACTTGGCAAGATTTCTGCTCCTACAAGGGAAAAACAAAGACTGGTTCAATGAACCTCATCTATAAATAAGCTTGTTTGCCATGCAAGATTTCTCACTTCTCATCAAAGCAATAACCCACTTGGAACAATTTGAGAGAGATAAACACAGCCGCCTAATTAGTCACCATGAAAACTGTTCACTTTCTTGTAGCTTCTGTCTTCTTGGCTTTTGCTTCCTCCTTGGCCTCTGCCTCTGATCCTAGCCCTCTTCAGGATTTCTGTGTAGCCATCAATGACACCAAGAATGGTGGTAAGTATATTCTTTCTATGTGTAAATCCTACATATTTATGCATCACATGTTACATTTATGGTCATTCCAATGTCTTTTTATTTTTATTTTTCTGTGCAGTGTTTGTTACATTTATGTTACATTTATGTGGGCAGGGAATAATAAAATATTATGTTGACATATTGAATCTTTGTCTCTCTCAAAATTCTCTTTTGGGTCCCAAAATTTAAAGATCTGTTTACTGCATTTTGAAATTCTATTGAGATAATGAAGAAAACATTATGAATTATTAATTAAAATGGTGAAAAGGTGGATGTGCGTTTGAACGAGCCATTACTTTTTTAAAATTAAAATTATTAAATAATTATTCTGTTCTAAATCATCATCATTTACATAAATTTTTGGAATATGCAATTGACACGAATGAAGTTATATTATTTTTAGTTATTAAGCATGGAACAGTTCCAAATTTTTTTGTTAAAATTTGTAATTCTTGACTTCACTATTTAGGATTTGAATAAACCAATATCTAATAAAACATGTAATAATTATTAAAAGTACTTGGTTAATTACTTTCGTCATGAGGAGAATTTAATGTCACAAATTTTTATAGAAGGCCTATCAAGATTCAAAATCATTACTTTCAAATCATTAATAAGAACACTAATTCAATTTAATAATATCCTACTTTCAAATCATCATTACCACATATGATATATATATATATATATATATATATATATATATATATATATATATATATATAAAAATTCTTATAAACTAAAATTTTTTTTTTTTGAATAATTATCAAATTTTTATTGTAGTTTCGTTTATTAGTATCCTTAGATCCTAAGTTTTTATAATGTATCAATTTGGTCATTCTGTTAGTCAATTATTAGTCAAACTTAACGATTTTAAGGGTATTTTTATCTTTAACATATCCCTAATTAAAAATTTAAATGAATCTCCACCGTTCATCAATCTTGACGGATGGTAAAAATTATATTGAAAATTTTTTGAATTTTTTTATAAAAGAAATTGTGAATAGTATTTAAAAAAATATATTTTCAATTTTTTTTTTATGTTCTTAGGGTGGAGATCCAGATTGGATTGGATCTCCATTGTCCATCATTGAATCTCCACTAGGAACACAAAAAAAAAAAAAAAAAGGTCAACGATTTATGGGTTCTTTGTCTTCAACGAACCCAGATCTGGGTTCATTGAAGACGAACCCAGAAACTTCCAACCTATAAATTGTGTTTTTTTTTTTTTGCTTGCTGTTCTTAGTGGACACTAAGATCAATAAGAAAAAGAAAATAAAAAATAAAAAGAAATTGAAATTTTTTTTTTGTTCTTGTCTCGATCTTCAGTGAATTTTTTTTTAATTCTCCATTTACCATTTTTTTTTAAAAAAAAAATTCAATATGATCTCCACAACCATCAATCTTGATAGATGGTAGAGATCCATTTATTTATTTATTAATTTTTTTAATTTAATTATTTAAAAATTAATATAAAATGACTATATTATCCGTTTAATTATTAATAATATTTTTAAAAATCTAAGATTAAAATGGTAATTTTAACTTATTTAAATAGAGAAAATGGTAAAATTATCTTTTTAATATTTTCAAGTAGTTTGACTGTTCAAATATTAGGCAGAATGACCAAATTAATATATTTACGGAAATTTAGGGCTTAAAGATACTAATAAATGAAACTGTGTTAAAAATTTAATAATTTATCAAAAGTTAGAGACAAAATTAATAATTTCCTTTTTTTTTTATAACAATAATAATTTAAAAAATAAGTTATTTCCATCAAAATGATTCATTTCTTAAAGCATTAGTCAAGAATGGTCTAAATTGAGAAATAAAGCGTCCGTTGAAACTTGAAATCACTGACTTTCTGATTCTGATTTTTTTTTTTTTTTCCTCAAGTTATAAAAACAAATAATTACACTTCCAAACAAAGTATTTTTTTTTTAAAAAAAAAAAAAAGGGAAAAATTGGCTTTCTACATTTTATGGTAAAACTAGATACCCTCAACTAGCGTTTACTTCTCCAAAACGAAAACCGATTTCGCTTTCAATTTTTCTAGCACTGTAACTGCTCTGCGTCTTGTCGAACTCTCTCTGCTTCTGTTTCAGAAAAAAAAAAAAAAAAAAAAAACCAGAAACTCGATGATCTCATCTTCCGCAACCCCGCAAAACCCTAACCCTAATTTAGCCACAAATTCATCTGATCTCTCAACAACTCTCTCTTCACTCAAAACCCTCATCTCTCTCTGTCACAAAACCCTTCAAAACCCCCAATATCTCCCTCCAAAACTCCCAAATGACCATTTTGTCCCCTGCCCTTACAACCCCCACCATCTCATGCCCCCCGAGTCCCTCTTCCTCCACACTCTCCGCTGCCCATCTCCTATTTGCATCGACCCTCCTAATTACCAAACTACCCTCCACTCCTCTTATTTGCACCACCAAAAAACCAACTTCACCGTCCGAGATTTCAATGAAGACCTCTGCTTTTCGATAGATGACTACGTTACCATTTCTGGGTCTTCTAGCTTCTTTTATCAGGATTGCCCAGCTGTTGTTTCGTTGTCAGATGTTGATGCTAGTACTACTAAGAAGACTTTTACTTTACCTGGTTTTTTGTCTATTGAATGTGCTAATGTTGTTTGTTGTAATGAGAGAGATGCTAAAAGGAAGCTCGAGGGTTTTGGCAAAGTAGAGTTTAGGATTTTAGGTTCTGATTTGTGGTTTATTAGGAGAGAAATTGAGGGTTGGAATGATTATGAGTATGTAACTATGTATTCTTTCAATGTTGTTTACGCGATTATGGGGTTAGAAACGTTGAAAGAGAGTGATTTGAACAAATGGGTAGTTGTTAATTCACCACGATTTGGTGTTGTGATTGATGTTTATATGAGGGATCATATATTTGTGCTTGTTGCTTTGTGTCTCAAAGCTGTTATAAGGGAAGCTTTGGGGTTTGTTGAGTTTGCGAAGGGGCAAGAAGCGGAGAGGGGTTTAAAGAGTATGAGTTTTAAGTGTCCTTTGTTGACTCAAGCTTTGATGTGGTTAGCTTCACAGCTTTCTGTTTTATATGGGCAAGTGAATGGAAAATTATTTGCTATTAACATTTTTAGGCATTGCATATTAGAAAGTGCGTCAAGGTTGTTATTTTCATTGGAGCAAAATTTGACAGAGTCTTTTGATTTGAAAAGAGATGATCAGAGTTTACATGCTAACCACAATGATACTAGGGATTTCAAAGTTGTAGAGCCATTTGAAAGCAGAGCCGAGCTTAAAGAGGATGAATGCGTGGGTGAAACTGTTCATAGCAAGGTGATTTTTGTGTCCCAAGTTGCAGCAGCAATTGCAGCACTGCATGAGCGATCATGGCTTGGAGAAAAGATTAGGGGATTAAGGGTTTCTCAACCACTAACGAGTTATCACCGGTTTGTTACTGCTATTATTTTCATTTTTGTTGCTCTTGCTCGTTGTTGGCATGTAATGTGTTTCATTTTATTATTTGAAGTATGTGATAACTTGAATAGCTAATTGAATAATTTCTAAAATCTCTAATTTATCATTTATGTCGTTAAGGAAATTTTATCATCCACGGTATTTGCTTCAAGTGTCTCTTACTTTGATGTTCCTACCCAACTGAAATTCATTTTCATGACATCTATGATGTTCTTTATGATGGTATGATCGTTTAACATATGTGCTATTTCAATGCAAGTATCTGATAGAATTTTCCTTTCTGTAGAATGGCTGAGCATGCATATGTGTCAAATAGAGCTGAAGAGGAGAGGAAAAAACGTCCTAACTATAGAGCTATAATTGAGCATGATGGGCTTCCCTGGCAACGATCATCTAACAAGGTATTTAGGTTTCTTATAAATGCAAATTGTTTTGAGAGTATGGTCTGATTCTGAGATGTCACAATCAATGATAGTAGATAGTTAACTTTCACCTTGGCACAAATTCAGGTAATTGAAATTTGGTAGCATCATATGCCATGATACATAAAAATTATTAGTTTTTGTATGACATTTTCGTTGGGTCTACATGTAATTTCTACATCTGTTTGTATATGTTGATTCATATCATTATAGATATACATAAGTGACTTTTATGAACAAAGAAATTATTTTAGACTTGCTGGTAATGACCTGGAGAGTTTATCTGCATTTCACACATGGGTGAAATTAGGCTCTTCAGAAAACATAACAAGAAATCTTTTTTAATAATTAGGAAACAAACAAGACTAAGACAAGAGAGGAACTACTGGCTGAAGAAAGGGATTACAAACGCCGAAGAATGTCGTATCGTGGGAAGAAGGTGAAGAGAACAACTTTACAGGTACGGAGCTGGTTAAGTTGTAAATGTTTTTATATGACTGCATTGTCTACATATTGTCAGACGTACTATCTAATTGATAAAATCCTAGCTGATCAATTGTGTGTGTTCGATGCCAACTGTTTCTTCTCTTCAAATTTGGCCATTTGATATTTGCATGTATGTTGTATTTATAAATAATTTTCAAGTGTGTCCTCAATATTGCCTCTGTGTCATTAATATTGTATTGAAATTGTAATTGATGCTCTTATGATACTTCATTTGCATGCAAACATGTTATGAACTTCTTCATTTACACACAAACATGTGTACGAGCAATCATTGTTATGATTCTTTAATCTTACACACATTTATGAGGACTCATTTTATTGTTATGGAGTTGAGCATGCTTACATTTTGAAGGTAATCGAGATTCCTGCTCTCATTTTATTTTTGATCTAGTTTGCCTTAATTCCCCAAGAGATTCCTTGCTTTGAACAGTTCTTAGTGTTAAAGGGTAATCATATGGATAATAAAACATTTAAATTATGAATTATATTCTTTCAATTGAATAAAATTTACATTGAATAAAATTTACTGCCACATTTTCAAATTTGGATAAATATTTGATAAATCCTTTAAGAGAAGCTAATGAAAGATCTTACCAATTGGACAAGTATCTGTAGGCATAAATATTTATGTTTCTTATGCCTTATTGTTTTCAATTGCAGTTCATTTTTTCGCGCATGGCTTTTCATTTGGGGCTCTTTTGCTGTTGTTCTTCTTCTATTCTATATTTTATTTTTAAAAAGAACCTTAATCCAATATTTTTTTTTAACAGGTTATGAGGGATATAATAGAGGAATACATGGAAGAAATCAAACAAGCTGGAGGAATTGGGTGTTTTGAAAAGGGAGATGAAGAGGGAGGAATGTTATCATCTGATCAATCTGCACATGACCTGGGTGCTGATGATCATAGAAAAAGCGTTAGTGATTCCTTTGAAGCAACAAGAGATGGTTCAAATTATAATAAGAAACAATCTTGGTATGATTATGATTTTAAATCAGTTGAGGATGCTTTGCCTAGAGATCATAAGCAATCAAGACGGGGCCGTCATGGGCACCGTGAACATGTAGAAGATCACAGAAGTAGTATTGATGGAGAAAAGCATGGCAGAGAGTATTATTCCAGCAGCGCAGAAATACGCAGAAGTCATGATCAGTCACATGAGCAGAGCAATCATTGTAGGGAACGAGAAGATGCAGAGTTGACTAGAACCAGGCATAATGAAATCAAAAGGCCATCATCTAGCAGGTCTAACTACCGTGATTATAGATCATCTTACTCTCTGTCAACTTCTCATAAAAGAAACAGACATGATCGCAATTCTGATCCTCATGTACCAAATGCATTTGAGGATAGATATGATCCTTCAGCATCTCATGATTTGTACGGAGATGACATCGTGAATGGAAACAACTATGTCAGACCAGAATAAATCTGTGAATGAACAGCAGCTGTTTTGCAGAAGTGCATTATCCCTTATGATGTGATAAATTTTCTGCAGTTTCACTATGCGAGTAAGTTATATAAGCTGTTATTTTATTTTACATATTGTCTTGTTAAAAGTTAATCGATATGAAGGTTTGATTTTTGACATGATCTATTCCCACAACTTTGCAGTAAGAAGTCATCAGGCTTCAGCACCTTTTTCCTACACCTGTATCCTCCTTTTGTATCCTTAATAGTTAATATCTTATGTTGTTTGTTGCTCAGTTCTTGTTACCTGGTTAATTTCTTTTCTAATTTTTTGGTTTATGCCTCATTTTCCTTGTTAAGCAGTGACATAACACTTCCTGTAAAAGTTAATGATCTTCGTTCTTGATTGTCATGAAGTTCATATTATAATCCTCATAAGAAGTTAAGAGGATTATGAATGACATTTGCATTCCCTGCATTCATGTCATCAGCATCACGTTCCACCACCCACAGCATCACTCAATTTTCTTTTAAGATATGTATGCTTGAATCCTCGTCTTGGAACCTAGACGAAGGCTGAAGTGGATAGAACTTTAGTAATACAATTTTCGTGCACATATACAGGCTTTTAATGGGGCATTAGTTGGAAAATTAAAGAAATAGTATGAATTTTTATTGCATTTTATTTATATAGGTTGTGGATAGAGATCTGAAAATGTTTTAGCAGTGTTGATGAACCCATCAAAGCACATATGAACTTGTTTTTGGTGTCCTACATTTTGGACATTGTGTGAGGTCAAGCATTTTTGGTGACAATGTTTTAGCTTACCTTGTTCTCTAATTTGGTCCAGGGTAGTTGTATAGAAGTTGGATCTGAAAATAAATTGTATCTTGGAATAATGTATTAGGGGAAATGAAAGATAATCAATTTTTTAAAGGGTCTAAAAATCATTTTACCCTACTGGTTTGACATGGATGAATTTTTCTATTGACATGGGGAAATTGTTTAGGAAACTGAAACATTGGTCCAGTTGAGAAGTGACGGTAGATGTGTCTGCACATTGATACTTGGGCACGCGCATATTAAATATTGATAGTCTTTATCTTATTAGTGTTTAAAAGAAACTGATTCGAACAGATTATGATCTTAGATCCTTGATACAACTTTTAAGTTGGCAGACATTTTATGTTGTATTGATATGGTTAATTACACTTTCACTTTATATTTTGATACAAATAGGTCGCATGTTATATAGTGTGCTGGATTGTGGTTGAAATCTATGATTGTCCTGTTTTAACCAATTTTAATCCTATTTTAGCAATTTTTTGTAGTTCGTATGGTAGTTATTTCTGTTATCTATTATTTGGCTGTTAAAATTTGTGGATAAAATAACATACAAATCCTCACTGGAGGATGGCAAGGCAGCATGGTCATTGGATACGAAGGTAAAGTCGTTGGAGATGCTAAGTGCACACAAGCACAAGTGTTTACTGGTTTGCTTTGGGGTGCCTTTCATGCTTGATTATAATTTATAAGCCATTTCTTTCCTTATCTTATTAATCCCACTGATTGCGGCATTTTACACCACCTGTAATTGACAAGCATCTAACCCTTGGAGCATCGTTGATGGTTTGACAATCCCAATTGACTCCCGTGTATGCAAGCCCAAAATCTCAAAATTATTTCCCAGCAAAATTCTTTTTCGTTTTCTCGTCTTTTCCTAGAAGGAAAGTGAAAATACTCTCTCTTACTATAATTGTTTATTGTCCAATTCACATGCATAAATGTGATATTTACTTTTATGCATATTGTTATTTAAGATGCCTCTGTGATTTGAATTTGCTTATAGCTTATGTTGCTGCTTGTAGATTACAATTTCCAAAGCAAAAGATCACGGCTTCTGCAAGAAAAAATAATAAGTTCGGCTTGATTTTTATCAAGGTTGTGTGGATGCTGAGAGTGATGAGATCAAGTTTGATGAGAAAATATGCAGTGCTATTGAAGAAGGGTAGAGAAAGTAGATTAATAGTTGTGCTTTGGTATCATCGGTATTCATAACCATGGTTAGTACGACAAGTATTGCCATGTTTATTTCAATGCATATTAAAAACTTCTAAATATGTAATAATCATCTTCATGAGTATGATCTAAATATGAATGATATATTCGTTGAGATCACACCACACAGTTTCCATTGACAGAGTTGCGGCATTGATTCTATTTGTGTCACTGTGCTATCCATACATTTTTGTCACGGTGCATGACATTCACATCAGTATTTATGATGTTAAAATCAAACTACATTAACATCCTTTGATAACAGGTTTTGTGAAGTTTAATTGTTTCACTAATTTGGTTGCTAATGCTGCAACAAGAAATTTGTACTGTGTTTGGATAGGTAATTGATAGTTTATGATATGATTGTTTTTAAAGGCAACTAGTTATCCTTGTCAATTCTCAATATCTCATAAGGAACAATGACAATTTAGTAATTAAATGTAAAAGTGTTTTAATTTTGAACTGAACTGAACCGAAGAGATTAAAAAGACAATAGAGTAAATAATATCAAAATTCTCTTAGATTTATCTTTTTTATGTAGGAAAATAACTTTATTAAAAAATGAGATTGATTTTGTTTAATAACAATGTTATATGAATATAATTTAACTCGAAGATAATTGCAAAACCAAAAGAAGAAAGGGGGGGCAAGCAGAGACTAGTGAGTAGTCGGAGGCGGCGGTGAATCAGCGACTATGTTGATTAGTGAGAGGCAAGTGATGAGATTTAGGTCTTTGAAAGTGAAAATGAATTATCCGATGGTCTGTATCCTCACTTAGGACGAAAGGTTCCATTGCTTGGTTGCTCAACATCATAAGGAAAATTATGTTTCGATCATGCATTATATCTACTTAAATGATACCACTAAAATAAGTGCTATCACCGAAGGTTAATGATACACTTCGTGGAGGAACTTTGAAGGACAAGATTTTATATGCTAATTAACCCACAATTAATAATAAAAATATTATTATTATTATTATTATCATCATCATTATCATGAAATAATATCTAATAAAACTAAAATGTCTAATCGGATTTGGCAAACATTGAATCTCCAACATGGTATAATTACGAAGAGCTAATTATACCGATTTCCCTTGAAATTTTGCCAACTAAGCGGAGTCAATATTATCGTTTATTGACAATGATCTCGCATGCCGTTAGTTGACTTTAGTTAAACTTAACACACTCAGCGGTATTTTCGTCTTTTTAGACTTTTTAAATTTTATTTTATTAAATACAAATTAAAAAATTAAGAAAAAATCTCATTCCTCCATCTTTAAAATGATGGACGGTTAGAATTTATTTATAATAATTAAAATAATAATAATAATAAAATTAATAAAAAATAAAAAATAATTTTGATTAATAAAAATAAATAAAATTAAAAAAAAATAAAAAAATAAATTTTGGATCTCCACCGTCCATTCAAAGATGGACAATGGAGATCTGAAGTTTAATTTTTTATAATATTTTTTGTTAAAAAAGAAAAAAATATCTACCGTCCATCTCATCTGAGATGGACGGTGGATATCGAACCTTATTTTCTTTTATTTAATAAAAAGAAAATATTATTTTAGGGGTAATTTGGTCTTTTTAACGGTTGAAGGTGATCAACCGTTAAGTCTAACAAAAGTCAACTAGCGGCAAGGAATGTGTTTGTCAATAAACGATAAAATTGACTACGCTTGTAAATGGAAAAATATCAAGGGAGGTCGATGTAATCAATTATTAATAAGGAGAAATTACAGCGAGCCTACCTGAGGTTTGTCATTTTACAAGCGGAAGCAACTTTATGAAAAATTGATAGCGAACCCTCCTGCCGTTACCGTTGACCGTTTTAAAAATTCAAAAATATCAAAATACCCCTAATTAAATAAGGACAAATTACAGCGAACCTACCTGAGGTTTGCCATTTTACAGGCGGAAATAACTTTATGGAAAATTGACAGCGAACCCCTTTGTCATTACCGTTAACCATTTTAAAAGTTCAAAAATATCAAATACCCATAATTAAAAATTTAAAAATTTAAAAAACAAAGTGTAAATTGCACTAAAGTTTCCATTCAAGCCATTTCCTAGGTTGGTCGCTTGTAAAACACCGTAAATATTGTTCGAGAGTGCGACTGACAACTTCTGTCTGTCCGTCTGTCTGTGGGTGGTAACTAGAGCTCATATATAGAGTTGTTCCATGTAATTGAAAAAGGATTTTTCAAAATAAACTAATAAAGACACGATCTCGGTTACTCACAATGGAAGTGGGCATACCATGAAGCCATACAATCTGGTCCATAACATTCATAAAATTCTTTGCAACACTCTGGGCCGTGTACGGGTGTTTGAGGGGTATGAAATGGGCATATTTTGATAGGCGATCGACTACCACCATGATGACTGATTTCCCTTGTGAGGGTGGTAACCCTTCAATGAAGTCCATGAAGATTTCTGTCCATACTTTCTCAAGCACCAGAAAAGGCTGTAGGAGGTCTGCAGGACTAAGACAATCGTACTTGCTGCATTGGCATATATCACAACAACGTATGAACTCCTTGATTGTAGCTCGCATCCCAGACCGTGAGAATCCTGTTTTAACTTGACTTAATGTCTTCTAATAACCGAAGTGGCCACTGTAGTCCTCAAAAATCGCTCGGGGACACGGGGCACTACAACCTGTAAAGATAGAACGCACGTGACCCGCAGGACGTCTGGAACACCGGGGTGGTGCCGGCCAAAGTCACTCCGACGGTCAAGTTAGCGAGTGCTAATAAATGTGTAATGCTCGTAAATGGAGATGAGTGAATGATACTCCCTGTTATCTTGATGATGAAGGTCTCCTTGATCAGAGGAGATGTAAAGTCGAAGGGTGATCGGAGAAGATGAACAATGGCCGGAGGGTGTGATTTTAGTATTGGTAGCTTTGGGATCTCAGTTTCTCAGTCCCCCTACTTTGAAAGATTATCCTTCATTTTATAGGGGAATGATGTTTCTGCCTGTTGAAGGATTTCATCATTACCCCTCCTTGCTGTCATCCACCAATAAAGTATGTGAATGATTCTTTTAATCTGGCCATTACAGAGTGTCATTATGATTTTGTAGGACCACCTTTAAAGTAGATCATGATTTGGTCTCCCACAGAACCAAAAGAGATTCTATGTCATACGACATGTAGGTTTGTTAATTTGGACAATCATGATTGCGTGTCATATGATGTGCTGATTGGATGTCGACATGAGACGAGTATGTCGTGCTACATAGGAGCTCTTCCAAGCGTGGACACTGAGTGATCTCCCTTGATGCTACTTGGGTGTGTGGGGCATTGATCGATCAATATTTGTTACATATTTACGACCCCTAAACCGTATCTTTTAATTGTATTCTTAAGTATTTTTGGTGCTTTTGATGTGTTTTCCTTGAGTTTGCAGGTTTAGGGACCTAAATGATGCTTTTGTATATTTATGGAGAAAAAGTGTAAATTCAGTAACTTTGGGGAAGGGCATCTATGAAAGAAAAGCAAAGTTCCGGGGCGAAACTGTAATTTTGGAAAGTTCCACCAATTTAAGTGAAACGGTGCGTTTTGACATGTATGTATGCTGGGTCTTAAGTGGAACGGCGCCGTTTTGGACCAATGCTTTGGTCCAAAACGACGCCGTTTTGGCCAAAGAAGAAACAAAAAAATAAATTGCCATGCATGCGCGACCAGAACCTGCAGCTCGTTTCCCTCGCACCCTCGCTCGCGATGAAGACGCCCAGGCCACCAGTGAGCAGCGCGAGCCTCACGCGACCAGCCCCAGCTCGCGACCTCCGCCTCGCGATGATGGTGACCAGTCCAGCAGTGAGCATGGCGAGGAAGACCGCGACCACAGCAGCTCGCGATGAAGCTCGCGATGAAGAGGAGAAGATAGCATTTGGCATGGCGAGGGGAAGCGCGACCAAACCTCCTCGCGATGTAGCTCGCGTCCAGCAGCTCCCAGCAGGCCAGTGAAGGCCGCGACCAAGCCATCGCGACCACTGGTCGCGATGGTGGTCGCGGTGAAGAAAAATGGCAGCCCTAACGGGCTGCTATAAAAAGAAAAGGCTGCAGGTGGCAGCAGTGATATCGCCCAGCTGACAGAGGAGAGAAAAGAGGCGAGACTTGGCTGCCTCTAAGGGTGATCCTTCACCCTTGTGCTCCTCCCAAACACAACTCAACATCACACAACACCAACACATCTCTAGTTGCGATTACATCGAAGATTCATCGGAGAGAAGACGAAGAATGAGGGAGGACGAATCTAAGCGGGAAACAAGCGGGTTTCGATTCTCGACTTCATCGAATGGGTTGTATTACTTCCCTTTTCCTATCTTTATGTTTAATCGATTGTATGAGTGATTAGATTTGTTGTTAGGTAGCTTTCGGAACTATGAACGGATTCGGATTTATTGACTATGAATATATTTTGTATATTATTTCATGATATTGTCCTTGAGATTATTTGAACATTATCCTATTGCGTTTGATTTATGGTGTTTTGCGATTGCGAAAGTAGATTGCATGCCCCGTGATGAGAATCGATTTGATATTTACTTTAAGAGATTATATTGATTTTGAGTGTATTATATTATTACTTTTTGTTCGATTATGGTGTTTTGCGATTGCGCAAGTATATTGCATGCCCTGTGATTAGAACCGATTTAATATTTATTGTAATATTATATGAGAAATCATTGAAATTACAGTCGAGCTTAATTGACTCTAAAATCAATACTGGGTTAGTTTCGATAAGAAATTACTTAATTAACCTAGGCATTAGATTAACTATGGTTTTCGATTAATTGCACTCTACGACCAATAGGTGTGGTTGACCGAATTCACACACCATACCATTGCGGGAGCAATACCATGTGGTGTGGCCGTAGTTGAATTATTCTTATCATGATAATAACGTGCTTCATAATAGTCAATATATTTCCTTATTCGGAATTGGAACCGTGAGACTACCTAGCATCATCTTCCATCGTATCCGTCTCGCTTTAATTTATTGCATTAGTAGTTAATTATATTTGAATTAAAAAACCCAAAAACCAACAACTTGATTTATTTTATCGCACTATTATAATCTCTAGTTTATAGAATTAGTTCCACCACTTCCTTGTGGATTCGACTCCGTACTCACGGAAATTTATTACTTCGACACATCCTGCACTTGGGATTTATTCCCACGTGTTTGAGCGTGTCAAGTTTTTGGCGCCGTTGCCGGGGAGGTGTTTCGGTAGCTTATTCTTTAAATTAGAGATTTTTTTTAGGTTTTATTTTCTTTTCTAGGTTTTTATTTATTTTTTTTAGTTATCATTTTATTTCTATTTTCGTGGTTGTATTTTTTTTTAGTTTTTCTTTTGATTTATTTTTATTTGTCAGGTGCTCGAGCCATTAGCCATGCAATCTAGACAGTCGCAGATGTTGGCCGCTAAGACTAGGCAAAACCGCACAGGGCTTGCTTGCTATATATGTGGAGTTGGTGGACACGGTTCTTCTGTGTGTCCATCCAGGGAGACCTTCCCGGAGTATGAGTATGAACAAGCACAGGCGCTTAATTATTATCCTCCGTGGTCAGGGAATGATCCATACTCCAACAGCTATAATCCAGGATGGAGTAATTATCCAGACTCCTCCTGGAGAGATAGTCAGCAGCAGTCATGGCAGTATCAGGAGTGCCAACAACAGAGTTGGTTTGAGCCACTGCATCAGTACCAGTACCAGCCCAATGCACAAAGTTATTTTGATCAACCGGGTGATCAATCATCTCAGCAGGTTCAAATATCAGAAGAGGACATGCTTGACAAACTCATGCAAAAGTTGCAGCAAAACAAGCAGAGAACTAACAGGATAGAGGCACAACTCGGCCAACTGATCGAGGCATTGCAAAATAGAGTGACAGAAGAGTTCCCCAACCAGCTAGAGCAAACAGAGGAGATTACCATTCCTCTGAATGGTATGACAGTTATTGATAGGGTTGAGGATGAACTTTCTGATTCTGTTAATGTTGCTGTAGGTACAGGTACTCAGCAGGTGAGAGTAGCGGTGAAAACAGGTTTGGGGGTTAAAATGGAAATCAAACCTAAAGAGGAGCCCAAACCCGTTTCGACGAAGCCACCTGATAACGGGACTAAATATGGAGATGATAAAGATTGCTTTAAATTGAAAAATCTATTCTCCTTATTATTTCAGGTCCATAGAGAGCATGTACAATCATGCAGGCATGAGCTGATTGCAGGTCATGCAGAAAGCAAAGTCTGGGATGTATTTTGAGAGAGAGCTCGAGTACGACGTCTTGCCTAGACGTTAAATAAAGCACTAGGAGGGAGGTAACCCTTTATTTTCATTTCTCTTTGTTTTCATTGTGTTTTTATCATTTTCATTCAATTTTGCTTTTCCAATTGAAGTGCTATGCCTTGTGTTGAGAAAACGAAGTACGGGGGAGTGAGGTTGGATGAAGTGATAGTTGTGGATATTTAGGATTGTTAGTTGTGGATACTAGGACTGTTGTTCTGTGTTCATGTTTTGTGAGTTTTTGTTGTTTCCTTTGAATCCAGGATTTTAAACATTGAGGACAATGTTTATCTTAGGTTTGGGGGTATTTTCTATTTGTGTCTTTTGTGTGCTGTATTTTCTATTTGTGTCTTTTGTGTGCTGTATTTTCTATTTTTGTCTTTTGTGTGCTTTTGAGTCTTGTTGGTGTATATAGGCTGGAAACCTAGACTTTCCTCATACGCACTGCGTTTGGAAGACTTAGGTATAACAATGCCACGTACACCAATTTTGAGTCTTTTATTGTATTTTTCATGTTTTGTTTTATTTATTTTAGGATAGCATATCATATGCATGCTTTATAGATAATTGAGTAATAATATGTAAATGCTTAGGTCATTTGAGTGTACAAAGTTGTTAACTAGAATAATGTCGGTAGTGTCTTTGCATCTAAACATATAAGTCTGACATCTTTGCATTGTAATATGTGAAAACTTCCAATTAGTAGTCCTGATTAATAGTGGAGACTACCCTTAGTGAGATTTTGAGCTTATTGCATATTCATTCTGAGGGAATTTTTGTTTCTACTCTTAAACACTTTCTTGAGCTTTATTGTCAGTAGATTGATCTCTATAGGTTTGCATTGGATGTTAATGAACTGCATTATAAAAATCTTGTATGTATGTTTTGAATGTTCAGTTTAGTAGATTTTGGAGATATGATCCAGGCATTGTGTGTGAACTCCTAAATAGCTTGATTTCCTGTCCTTAAATTGTGTGCTTCCTATCCCATTCGCGGCCAAACACTCACATATTATCCTTTTATTGTATGAACTACATATCCAAAAATCCTAGCCGAAATTGTAAGACGTTACCTTTGATGCTTGGAAACTAGAGACAATTAAAGAGGGAATGTGTAAGTGTTGAGTGAGAAAAAGGAGTGGAGTAGAAAAGATGAAATGGATGTGGAAATGTGCAGAAAAATAAAATAATAGCCAACAGAAAATAAAAAAAATACATATATGAAAAGAGTTGGCTAAATGAGAAAAGAAGTATGATGCACAAAGTAAAAATTGAAAAAAGGGTTTGAAAAGAGGTTGAAGGTGAAAGGCGAGAAAAAGATTTGGAAGAAAAGTTGAATGAATTTGGTAGTCGTGAGAGAAAATGCACAAATTGAAAATTTTATGAAGTCTCTCAATAGGTTTCCAAGTGAGTTGAACCCGATTTCCATTCTTTTTGAGCCAATCACCCCAAAACCCCATTACAACCTGAAAAAGACCTGTTGATCTCCTTAGGAAACTTAATTGTAATATTTGACATGTATGTATACTGATTTTTCTGTTCTTAGCATTTGATATCTTTCTTGAGGTCCTTTGCTTAATATGTGCGTTCTTTCTAATTATTGATGCATACGACAAACTTTGAAATTCTTTGCTTATAAATTCCAGTCGTATGCAGTTGAAAGTGTGATTGCCTAGGTTCTGAGTGTCATTGAGTGAAAACTGGTGAGACTAGAGTCGAGGCGAATTACATCAGTGGTTTATTGGTATGGAATGATTCACTATTGTAAATGCGTTGCATGTCAGTGTCCTGTATGATATAGGGTGTATTAGACTTATTGACAGCATTTTGGATTTCTGATTTTGTGCCATTCTTATGCATTTGTATTTGTGTATATACTTAATTTGATATTTAGCTTTGTATGTGGTTAGCTTAGGACGTTTGTGGGTATCGTAGCTGGTAAACCCTCACGAGACTATAACTCGTCCACTAGGGTCACCTAGGGGTTTAAAGGCTTGTGGCACATGCTAAGTGCCATCGTTTCATCCTACGAAAATGGATATAGCTTAGTTTGTTTTTGTTTGTTAAGTTTTAGTTTTGTTTTTGTTGTGCTTTTCATTGTGGTGTGTGCCAATTTGCTTGAGGACAAGCAAAAGATAGGTTTGGGGGTATTTGATCGATCAATATTTGTTACATATTTACGACCCCTAAACCGTATCTTTTAATTGTATTCTTAAGTATTTTTGGTGCTTTTGATGTGTTTTCCTTGAGTTTGCAGGTTTAGGGACCTAAATGATGCTTTTGTATATTTATGGAGAAAAAGTGTAAATTCAGTAACTTTGGGGAAGGGCATCTATGAAAGAAAAGCAAAGTTCCGGGGCAAAACTGTAATTTTGGAAAGTTCCACCAATTTAAGTGAAACGGTGCGTTTTGACATGTATGTATGCTGGGTCTTAAGTGGAACGGCGCTGTTTTGGACCAATGCTTTGGTCCAAAACGACGCCGTTTTGGCCAAAGAAGAAACAAAAAAATAAATTGCCATGCATGCGCGACCAGAACCTGCAGCTCGTTTCCCTCGCACCCTCGCTCGCGATGAAGACGCCCAGGCCACCAGTGAGCAGCGCGAGCCTCACGCGACCAGCCCCAGCTCGCGACCTCCGCCTCGCGATGATGGTGACCAGTCCAGCAGTGAGCATGGCGAGGAAGACCGCGACCACAGCAGCTGGCGATGAAGCTCGCGATGAAGAGGAGAAGATAGCAGTTGGCATGGCGAGGGGAAGCGCGACCAAACCTCCTCGCGATGTAGCTCGCGTCCAGCAGCTCCCAGCAGGCCAGTGAAGGCCGCGACCAAGCCATCGCGACCACTGGTCGCGATGGTGGTCGCGGTGAAGAAAAATGGCAGCCCTAACGGGCTGCTATAAAAAGAAAAGGCTGCAGGTGGCAGCAGTGATATCGCCCAGCTGACAGAGGAGAGAAAAGAGGCGAGACTTGGCTGCCTCTAAGGGTGATCCTTCACCCTTGTGCTCCTCCCAAACACAACTCAACATCACACAACACCAACACATCTCTAGTTGCGATTACATCGAAGATTCATCGGAGAGAAGACGAAGAATGAGGGAGGACGAATCTAAGCGGGAAACAAGCGGGTTTCGATTCTCGACTTCATCGAATGGGTTGTATTACTTCCCTTTTCTTATCTTTATGTTTAATCGATTGTATGAGTGATTAGATTTGTTGTTAGGTAGCTTTCGAAACTATGAACGGATTCGGATTTATTGACTATGAATATATTTTGTATATTATTTCATGATATTGTCCTTGAGATTATTTGAACATTATCCTATTGCGTTTGATTTATGGTGTTTTGCGATTGCGAAAGTAGATTGCATGCCCCGTGATGAGAATCGATTTGATATTTACTTTAAGAGATTATATTGATTTTGAGTGTATTATATTATTACTTTGTGTTCGATTATGGTGTTTTGCGATTGCGCAAGTATATTGCATGCCCTGTGATTAGAACCGATTTAATATTTATTGTAATATTATATGAGAAATCATTGAAATTACAATCGAGCTTAATTGACTCTAAAATCAATACTGGGTTAGTTTCGATAAGAAATTACTTAATTAACCTAGGCATTAGATTAACTATGGTTTTCGATTAATTGCACTCTACGACCAATAGGTGTGGTTGACCGAATTCACACACCATACCATTGCGGGAGCAATACCATGTGGTGTGGCCGTAGTTGAATTATTCTTATCATGATAATAACGTGCTTCATAATAGTCAATATATTTCCTTATTCGGAATTGGAACCGTGAGACTACCTAGCATCATCTTCCATCGTATCCGTCTCGCTTTAATTTATTGCATTAGTAGTTAATTATATTTGAATTAAAAAACCCAAAAACCAACAACTTGATTTATTTTATCGCACTATTATAATCTCTAGTTTATAGAATTAGTTCCACCACTTCCTTGTGGATTCGACTCCGTACTCACGGAAATTTATTACTTCGACACATCCTGCACTTGGGATTTATTCCCACGCGTTTGAGCGTGTCAGGCATGGAGTGCATGTCGTACTACATGGATGTCTCATGTCAAGCGCAACTCGTACTACATGATGTCTTATGTCGAACGTATGTCGTACTACATGGATATCTGATCGACCAATATTTGTTACATATTTACGACCCTTAAACCGTATCTTTTAATTGTATTCCCAAGTATTTTTGGTGCTTTTGATGTGTTTTCCTTGAGTTTGCAGGTTTAGGGACCTCAGTGATGCTTTTGAATATTTATGGGGAAAAAGTGTAAATTCAGTAACTTTGGGGAAGGGCATATGTGAAAGAATAGCAAACGGTTGGGGCAAAACTGAAATTATAGGAAGTTCCACCAATTTAAGTGAAACGGTGCGTTTTGACATGTATGGCAGCTGTGTCTTAAGTGGAACGGCGCCGTTTTGGACCAATGCTTTGGTCCAAAACGACGCCGTTTTGGCCAAAGAAGAAACAAAAAAAATATGCAGCCATGCACAGCGCGATCAGTTTCCTCTCGCCTCGCTCGCGATGAAGTCGCCCAGTCCAGACCACCAGTGAGCTGCGCGAGCTCGACCGCGACCAGTCCATCCTCGCGGCGCAGCTCGCGATGCAGAAGAAGAAGAGACCAGTGAGCATGGCGAGGAACAGCTGCTCGCGAGAAGCTCGCGATGGAAAGAAAAAGGCAGCAGTGAAGATGGCGAGCTCGGTCGCGACCTGTCCCTCTCGCGATGCTGCTCGCGCTCCAGCCATTCCCAGCGCCCAGTGAAGGCCGCGACCAAGCCATCGCGACCACTGGTCGCGATGGTGGTCGCGGTGAAGAAAAATGGCAGCCCTAACGGGCTGCTATAAAAAGAAAATTGCAGAAAATAACAGGAGGCAGCAGGTGGCAGCAGTCATCTCGCCTAGGTGCAGCTCTCGGGCAGTGCCTCCAAGGGTGATCTCATCCATTTTACCCATCCAAAACACAACCAAACATCACACAACACCAACACATCTCTAGTTGCGATTACATCGAAGATTCATCGGAGAGAAGACGAAGAATGAGGGAGGAGGAATCTAAGCGGGAAACAAGCGGGTTTCGATTCTCGACTTCATCGAATGGGTTGTATTACTTCCCTTTTCCTATCTTTATGTTTAATCGATTGTATGAGTGATTAGATTTGTTGTTAGGTAGCTTTCGGAACTATGAACGGATTCGGATTTATTGACGATGAATATATTTTGTATATTATTTCATGATATTGTCCTTGAGATTATATGAACATTATCTTATTGCGTTTGATTTATGGTGTTTTGCGATTGCGAACGTAGATTGCATGCCTCGTGATGATAATCGATTTGATATTTACTGTCAGAGATTATATTGATTTTAAGTGTATTATATTATTACTTTGTGTTTGATTTATGGTGTTTTGCGATTGCGAAAGTAGATTGCATGCCCCGTGATGAGAATCGATTTAATATTTATTGTAATATTATATGAGAAATCATTGAGATTGCAATCGAGCTTAATTGACTCTAAAATCAATACTGGGTTAGTTTCGATAAGACATTACTTAATTAACCCAGGCATTAGATTAACTATGGTTTTCGATTAATTGCACTCTACGACTTGACCGAATTCACATACCATACCATTGCGGGAGCAATACCATGTGGTGTGGCCGTAGTTGAATTATTCTTATCATGTTAATAACGTGCTTCATAATAGTCAATATATTTCCTTATTCGGAATTGGAACCGTGAGACTACCTAGCATCATCTTCCATCATATCTGTCTCGCTTTAATTTATTGCATTAGTAGTTAATTATATTTTAATTAAAAACCCAAAAACCAACAACTTGATTTATTTTACCGCACTATTATAATCTTTAATTTATAGAATTAGTTCCACCACTTCCTTGTGGATTCGACTCCGTACTCACGGAAATATTATTACTTCGACGCATCCTGCACTTGGGATATTATTCCCACGCGTTTGAGCGTGTCAATATCTTACATCGAGTGTATGTTGTACTACATGGGCATCTCATGTCGAGCATATGTCGTACTATAAGGATGTCTCATGTCGAGCGCATATCGTACTACATGGACGTCTCATATCGAGCGCATGTCGTACTACATGGATGTCCCATGTCGAGTATATGTCGTACTACATAGATGTCCCACGTCGAATGTATGTCGTACTATATGGATGTCCCATGTCGAGTGTATGTCGTACTACATGGATGTCATTCTTCTTCTGGACTCTGGGCCTGGCCTTTGAGATATACTCTGGGCTCCTTGGCTGGATCCTTGCTTATGTTTTGGGCCTGACATATTTTGGCTACTATACCTTATTGCTACCTGGTTTGTGTGGGGCACCGATTTCATGTCGTACTACATGAAGGTATGTATGTCGTACTACATTGAGGTTTTATACTGAGCATGTGTCGTACTACATAAAGGTCTTATACCGAGCCTGTATGTCGTACTACATGAAGGTCTTATACTGAGCCTGTGTCGTACTACATGAAGGTCTTATACTAAGCATGTGTCGTACTACATGAAGGTCTTACACTGAGCCTGTGTCGTGCTATGTGGATGTCACACATCGAGCGTATGTCGTACTACATGGACGTCTCATGTCGAGCGTATGTCGTACTACATGGATGTCTCATGTCGAGTGTATCTCACTACATGGATGTCTTATGTTGTATGTCGTACTACATGGATGTCTCATGTCGAGTGCATATCGTACTACATAGATGTCATTCTTCTTCTGGACTCTGGGCCTGGTCTCTAAGATATACTTTGGGCTCCTTGGCTGGATCCTTTGCTTATGTTTTGGGCCTGACATATTTTGACTACTACAGCTACCTACGGGTGAAGAGTGATTTTCGAATAAAATCACATGAATTACACTTAAGGTGGGACTCAAGAGGAAACTTCCTTGTTTGAAATAAACTCCATCACGCTTGGCGTATTGTTATAGTTTTTCTGAGGTCGCAGAACTCATCAAGTTCTCGTAATATGGGTCACTGGTTACTTCATGTTGTCGATTGCCCACTAGTTTGCGACCGGTAGAGATACGGCTAAGAACGCCAATTCAGCGTTGCAAGTAGTGGTGGCAAACAAATCAGATTCGAATTATCCAAATTCGAATTTTTCAAAATTTTTGGATTTTCGAATCAGACTGAACTTTATCTGAAAATATTCTGACAAGATTCGTATTGGATTTTTTTAAAAATAGTCCATTCGAACGGATATTACAGATTGGACTCGAATTTATTTTTTGGGATTTCGGATTAAAATATTTTTAAATTTCGGACCGGATTTGGATGTTTTCGAACTGCATTTCAAATTTTTATGGGTACCAAATTTTGGATTTTTTTCCACATCTGACTTCGGATTTTTTTACAGATCGAATTCCGGGTTTCGAACTGGATTCAGATTACCTTAGATTAATATTTAATTACTTTATTCATTTATTTATTTTTTAATTTTCTCCATTAATTTTGAGTAAAACTTATCCACTTGACATAATTAATCAAATAAATAAAAGACTATAGTTAAACATAATTGTTTATTTATTATAAATTTTATAAAATAATAATTAAAAATTGAATTGAAAGTTAATCGTATCACTATAGCTAGAGTAAATCCCAACTAGGTTGGCACCTACCTAACCACCAATCATTTGCATTTCTTACATTCAACCCATAACACTTATCCAAATAATATTGTTTGTCAACACTCATCAATAACTATATGAATATTAGTTCAAATATCAAATGTGGTTGGCACAGTCTCACGAATCCATATTTTTGAACTCTGCCTCTAATAGTGCTTGCCAATCTTATGCTTTTTCCTCTGCAGCCTCCCAATCTCTAATGCACATCACAACTGCCAAACTATTTGCAGCCATTCGGCTTCTTCTGTTGGTCATAGTCCTATCATCTGCACCAAAAGCAGATTCTGATGTAACTGTGGACAATACAAGGGTTAGTAGATCACGTGCCATCATGGAGAGCACATGATAATTACTATAATGTGTTCTCCACCATTGTAAAATATCAGAACTCTTTAATTCTTTTTTATTCATATAATAAATATAATCAGTTTCCACATATTTTGCTAACTCCATGCAATCTATTGTCGATGTTTTACCTACTTTTCTCTTATTTTTATCATTCATTATATTCCAAAAACGCCCCTCCTGGCTATCATCGTCAAAAACATTAGAAGAATTTTATGCCTCACCTTCAATGTTCATATAAAACTTTGTACAACATTCTGAAAACATTTCGTCTAACCAATTTTGAACTTTAAAAATTTCAACTTCAAGATTTGTATTCAAATTTGCATTAATACTATCAATCACATTTTTTACCCCTGTAAGATTATACCGAGGATCAAGAATTGCAGCAACTAAAAAAATCATTGGAATGTTCTTCCACTGTTTTTGAAATTTTGCTTCCATAACATGACATATATTTGTAAAAGAATTATTGTCTCTATACATTTGGAAAACATTCAAAATTGACCATATTCATTTCAAAGTTTCGTTTGAAGTTGGTTTGTAAACAGCAGTACATGTTATAAAGTAGCTTTATAAAAAATTTCTAAAAATGCCATCATCTCAAAAGCTATTTTCCAATCATCATCAATAATCATTTCATTATTTTTATACATATTATAAAATGAGCTAATAACATGTTCATAACCAACACATGATTGTAACATAAGATATGTAGAATTTCAACGAACTTTCATATCACCAACAAATACTTTTGGGACTTTATCATCCTCAATTCTAGATGGACTACATACAATGCATTCAATGGTAGCTCTAATCTTTTCAATTTGTAAAGAAATCAATTTTAAGTCATCTTGTACAATCAAATTTATAATATGACATACACATTTTATATGTAATAAAGATTTACCTCTTGGAGAGGTTAGAGTAGAAGAAAATAATTTACAAGCAGCATTATTCGCAGATGCATTATCAAATGTAATACTTAAAATTTTCTCTTGAATATGCATTTCAGAAAAAAAAAAAAATATATATATATATATATATATATATATATATCATAGATGCAATTAAAAATTATTTTTCCGTTGTGGCAATATTTTAATCAGCGAAAAGCAATAATTATTTTTTACATCATCCAATTTTCATCGATATAATGCGAAGTTACACAAATAACCAGCTTTATTATTAACAATCCGTAAACCAGAAGTAATAGAAACTACTCTTTGAAATTGGCCAAAATTGTGAACTAATTGTAATTGTAACTTTAATAATTTAAGAATATCATATTTGCAAGTATTTCTACTCACAGGATCAAATGAATGATTAACATATCTCCGGATGAGTTTTACGAAATACTCGCATTCGGCGGTTGTAAAAGGTAATTCAGCACATGCAATATATCGAACTAAGCCCTCCCGCATGCGAGGTTGTGAGTACTGAAATGTGATAATTTCACCTTTTTCATTTATTGCCAATTGTGTTTGTTGTAATGGGTTCCCTCATTTTTGCCGCACATTGGTTAACATTTGCTTTGAGATGACCAGTACCTTAAGATGAAAGAGCTTAAAGTTTTTTTTTTACAGTATATACATATAGTTAATAGGGTTGGTTTTCCGTCAACTAAACGTTCTATCTTATCCAAATGTGCCCACCATGTAGACCTTCCTTTTTTCAAAGGACGATCTGTCGAAGAAAATTGTTCACATCGTGCCCAATGTGGCATCAAAGAAGTGGTCGTAGTGCTTGTAGTAGTCAATTGAGACTATGAAAGGGATGGAGAGACGTTGGACACATTTGTAGTATTGCCACCCATTGTATCTGTAACATCTTTAGACATATAATCGCTATCCATAATATTCATATGCATTTCTAACTCATCATCATAATTATTGTAAGTAACAAAATCAAAATGAGCCACTATAAAATTGTTAATATTGAGAGTTGAAGATTACGAAAAAAAAAAAAAAAACTTTCAAGTTTCAACTTGGAGTAGAAAATAAAAATATCAATAAAAATTTAGAAGCCCAATATTAGAGATGAAATGAAAAACTTGAGAGTTGAGAATAGTATAACTGTTTGAGATTGAGAGTGTAACTGTGCGAGGATGATTATAAGAAGTTGGAAGAGTACAAGGAGATAGGAATTGGTCGTGTATTGGTGACTGATGTTTATAAAGAAAAAAATATATTATTATTTAATTTCAAATTTTAACGTTAGAATGATCATATTTATTTATTATTATATTTTAAAAAATTTTAATTTTTCTTCATAATTATATTATCTGATAGACTGATACCACAGCAATGACAGCATGAAGTTTGTAAATTGGTTGCTTCATACAATAATAACGTTTCACTCCTATTGTATAGTCTAAAGCGCTGACCCTGTATTGCCTTACCCTGTAAGCTATATATATCTATATTCTCTTCACTTCACATGCCTTTTGTCTACACTATACAAAAAAAAAAAATTTCAAATAAAAAGTAACATGTTACTGCAAAAACTTCACTTCACTTCATTTCATTTCACTTCACTTCAATTTTAATTTTTTTTTATTCAATTTATATATGTATATATATATATATGATTTTCACTTCAATTTAAATTTTCTTTTATTCAATTTATATATATATATATATATGATTTTGAATTTCAAATTTTTTACGGATTTGGTTTAGGAACGCATTTGGATTCGGACCGGATTACGGATTTGGAATCGAACTGAATTTCATATTAGGATTGTATTCAGATTTGTACAATTTTTAGATTCAGATTTATCCAAATCCGCACAATAATTTTAGATTCCCATATTCAAAAATCGGATTTGGATTTTTTTATTCGATTTTTCGGATCAGATTAGGACTCGCATTTGGATTTGGACCGGATCGGATAATCCGAGTCCGTTTGCCACCACTACTTGCGAAAGAGGGCGTTCGCACCATGATTTTTTTTACCCTTTTTATACTGAATGATATAACCATAGTCAAGAATTTTTGGGAGCCAACGAGTTTGAGTAGCAGTAGTAATGCGTTGCTCTAAATACTTTAATTTTTTTTTATCCATGCGAACAATGAAAGGGCGGCCAAGTAAGTAAGGCCGCCATTTTCGAATTGCTTTCATTATGGCAAGCATCTCTTTTTTGTATGTGGAGAGTGACAAAGATGAAGGTTTAAGAGCCTTACTAAAGAAGGCCATTGGCTATTCCTGTTGGGAAAGAACGGCCCCAATGCCGACTCCACATGCATCACATTCAACTAGAAATGATTCTGAAAATTCGGTAGTCGAAGAACATGGGTTGTGGTTAAGGCTTTTTTAGCTGAGAAAAAGCCTTAGTTGTCGTATGGGACCAAACGAATCCTTCTCTTATCAATAGCTGAGTTAAAGGAGCCGCAATTCCATCGAAACCCTGAATGATAATATCCGGCTAGGCCAAGGAAGCCGCGAACACCTCTGTCTAAGGTTGGAATTGGCCATTCAATGACGGACTGAATCTTTTCTGGGTCGACGGCTACATCCGCCATGGAAATGATATGGCCTAGATAAGTGACCTGCAAAACTCCAAACAACACTAAATTAGTTTAGCAAATACTTGATGGTTAGATAAAATTAGCAGAACAGTTCGAAGATGGCCAAGATGATCCTCTCAGTTCCTAATGTATATTAGAATGTCGTCAAAGAACACGGGTATGAATTTCCGCAGATGTGGCCGTAGTATATCATTCATCAAACTCTAAAAGGTGGAGGAGGCATTGGTCACACTGAATGGCATGACTACAAATTCACAGTGGCCGTCATGTGTGTAGAATGCAGTCTTGGAGATATCAGGTTCTTGAACGAGTATCTGGTGATATCCTGATCTTAAGTCAAGTTGGAGAAATACTTTGCACCATGTAACTCGTCGAGGATTTCTTCGATGACCAGTATCGGGTATTTATATTTGATAGTAATGTTGTTCAAAACCCTGTAATTAATACAATTGCCACCCGCCATCGGCTTTCTTGACCAGTAATACTGGCGAGGAGAAAGGACTACTGTTGGGACGAATGAGCCTAAAATCTAACAATTCTTTCACCATTCTTTCAATTTTAGTTTTCTGATAATATTGATATCGGTATGACTGGACACTGACTGGTACTTGGTTAGGCTGTAGGGGAATGCAATGGTCATGGACTCTTTTGGTGGTAGATCGATAGGCGGAGAAAAAACATATTAAAATTCGGTCTATAATTGGTTGAAGTCGACTGGGTAGGCATTGGTAACGGCCGGTTGGTCACATGGGACAATTCGGAGAAATAGGCCATGCCATCTAAATGGGACAATTCTTTGTCACCTAGAGCAGTTAGAGTTGGTCGCCGCGTGACTTGGAATGTGAAGGCCTTGCCGCTGTGATGAAAAGTCACAGTTAATTTGCTATAGTTCGTTTCAACAAGGTCGAGAGTAGCTAGCCATTGCACGCCAAACACGGCTTAGCACGCAACTACATGCAGGATATAAAAATTATCTTGTACTGGATAATCCTGGATGCGTAAGGCAAGTGTCAAACATATGCCGACACAATCATTTTTTTCTTGGGTTTGCCACCAGGGCGGCTCATAGTATTTTGGGGCCCTGGGCGAAAATAAAAAATTGTGCCCTTCCAGAAGTACTATTCACATTTCTCTTCAAATTCGTTTCAGCTCAAGCCTCCAGTCATCAAGAACTCATCCACACATTCTTTTCAACTCAAAATTATATGCACCTACAAAATGGAAATAACAATAAAATCTAGTCATTTAAACTTTTTTCTACTTACACTTCTAAAAGCAAATTCATCAATTATATCATCATATTGAATATTTTCCAACATATCATTTTCAATGCATATCAATGCTAATCCATTTAGTCTATCTTGAGTCATAGTGGTCCGCAAGTAAGATTTTAACAACTTTAATTTTGAAAAACCTCTTTCAGCAGATGCCACAGTAACAGAGATAGTTAAAAAAATCCTATAAGCAATCATTGCATTAGGAAATATATCCATTGATTTTACAAACTCTAGAATTTGAATGGCAGTCCATAATGTATCTACTTGACATGATTCACTTGGTAGCGTCACTTGCAATAGTTGCAATTCTGAACATAAACAATGTGCATCAATATCACAAACCTCCCCATTTCTCAAAGCAGTTTCAAGATTTACACAACAATTTTTTATTTCATTATCATCCAATGAAACTAACTTCGCTGCATTAAACAAAAAGAAAAAGGTAGATTCAATAAATTGCAATTTTTCAAACCTTATCCTTAATTGAGAAAGAGCAATATCTACTACAACAAAAAAAATAATCAGTTCTAAAAGATTCTGCAGCAGATTGTTGCTCCCTTTTACTATTGAGAATTTCATCAAACTGTTTTTTTCTACAAACTTTTCTCTTCTCACTAAATATAGGCTTAATTCCCTCCTTCAATGCAATTTCTTTCGCTGCAATCATGGCAAAATTGAACCCATTCTCTCTGTACTTTTCAAAAAAAGAAACCAAACCTTCTAGCTGTTTTATAGCAATATCAACATGCATGTCTACATATTGTAATTTTTTACTAACCATATTAATCTTGGACAGAATCTTATGCCAAATAACCAAGCTTAATATAAATTCAGAACTAGAAAGTTCTCTTGATGCTAAACCTTCAGCTTCTCTACTTAATTTAGCATCATCCATACTTTCTACTAATTCTAACAAAGCTTATCTAATTGGAGAAATTTGGGAGAGTATTACTTTGATACTCTCAATATGACTTTCCCAACGTGTGTTTGACAATGGTTTCAAAGTTAAACCATCTATATAATCAAGTAAAACACTCCAGCGCTTTGTTGAATTAGTAAAGACATTATATATGCTTTGACATGCTCCAAAAAAAGATTTGTCTTTACGACAAGAGTTTGTCATATCACAAAGTATTAAATTAAGACAATGAGAACCACATGGCATGTAAAATGATCTAGGATTTATGTCAAGCAATCTTTTTTGTACACCTTGATGTTTCCCTTTCATATTAGATCCATTATCATATCCTTGTCTTCTAACATTATCAATATCAAGACCAAGAGAGTTTATCACATCTAGCAATGTCTTAAAAAGCCCTAACCCAGTTGTATCATCCACATTTAAAAACTCTAGAAAATACTCTTCTATTTTTATTGGATTACTTGAAATTTGTACACACCTTATTATCAAAGTCATTTGCTCATTTCGACTTGCATCAGGAGTACAGCCAAGGATCACTAAAAAGTATTTTGCTTGTTTTATTTTTACAATAATTGTTTTTTTTATTTTTACTGCTACAATTCCTATGAGCTTATTTTGAATAGTATAGCTAAGATAATGATGATGAATTTGCTTATCTCGAATAAGTTGAAAATGTTGTTGCATAATAGGATCAAAAACTGCAATTGTTTCAAGTAAGCCTAAAAAATTACCATTGTAATCATCTCCAGGTTTATCATTTGATCCACGAAATGCCAAATTATGAATAGCAAGACATTTCACAACCGCAATAACTCTAATCATGACTTGCTTCCAATATAATTGATCATTTCTTATTCTTTCTAATTCTATGTTATCAATCTCTTGATTAACTCACTCCAAGCATGCATATTAGTGAGGTGTACAAGGCAGTTTTCATGTTGTATAAGTTTTTCGCTCACATGTTTCCAATCCCTAATTCCTTCCTTAGCTAATTGACTTCGTGAGTGAATTACTTTAAACAACTTACAACAAAAATAAAACACTCTATCTAACTCTTTTGAGTACACTAGCCATTTTCTATCACAAGTTTCCCCATTTCGTAACATTCGAATGTATAAGTCTGAGGAAAAATGTCTATTATGTTTATCCAAAGGATAATTGATAATATGCTCTCTTTTTGGGCCTTTTATTGCAAGTTTATCTCTTATGTTTCCATGAATACTATCCCAAACTCTTGGATAAAAAATATCCAAATCCACTCTTGGTTCTAGGCAAGAGCGGTCGTCATTAGTTTCATTAATTTCATTCTCTACTAATTCTTTTAAATTAGTCTGTTGTTCAGACTCAGTATCTAAATCTTCAACTAAATTTTCTGTGGTTGAAGCATCTAATTTGGAAAAATATTTTTCAAGAGACCTTCTAAGAGATTGAGCAATCTCTTCGTTTTATCTTTTTCAATCTTTTGGCAGATCTAGAAAGTTATTTTTTAGGAACCATTTTGCTAATTATAGACCCACTCAAACAAAGACAAACAAAAATAAAACAACTGGAAACATACAATATTATGGCATTTAATTATAACAATCAAAATTGCTAATTATTTAATAAAGAACAATATAACCTGATAGTCAAGTGGGATGTGAGTCGAATCGCAGCTGCCACACTGTTAAATAAGGAATCATCAAATTTCAGTTACATACAATTGACATTATTTAAATTTATTGCCATAAAAAATCCATCATTTGAAGTTTGAAGACATTTAAAATTTAAATTTTACTCACCAGCAATGTAACACCCCCTGACCCGACCCGTCTGGATCGACTCAGGGAGAGCTACCGGATTTTCAAATACTTTCTTAATTCTATTTATAAACTGAAAACCATATAATTTATAATTTAAAAACCTTTTCGAGTAAGCCCATTAAAATTCAGTTTTAAAAAAGTCGGCAGAGTTTCCTCTATTTTTCTGATTTCCCAAAACCTGTTTTCAAATCAATCTCAAACCAAATATAATCCACAACACTTCAAATATCATTTCATTCAAATGCGCACTTTGCCGTTTAGTGCGACTTTCAAACAGTTTTTTTTTTTAAAAAAAATAAAACAATTCATAATTGCTTATTTACAGTCCTTTGAAATTGAAAACAGAAATCATAAAACAATTAATTACAGCACATAATTACAGAACATACTTATATAACTAAATTTATAAATTCTCTGTATATGCATGCATATCTAACTACATTATACAGGAATATATATTTAACTACCCAAAATGTGGTGACTGTGACTCTGAAGATCTGCCTGCAACTCTCTGTCTTCAATCTTTTGCTTCCTCAGTATCCTTGTTACCTACGCGCGATAAACATCAACGCATTAAGCATATAGCTTAGTGGGTGTACACTAAAATAAATTGCAATATAATATAAAACACTAAATCTTAATTTCAGAACATAAATTCAGAACTTCAGAAAGATATATACATAAAACAACAAATCTTAAATGCAGTATTTCAGAAATATCCATATGAAACAATGAATCAGATTTATCCCTATATAAACAGTCGGTTTCCCATTTCACGAGGAAATGGTATCCGTATCTTTTCACAGTCGGTTTCCCATTTCACAAGGAAATGGTATCCGTGTATAACAGTCGGTTTCCCATTTTACGAGGAAATAGTATCCGTATAATCAATATCAGAGGCATCATAAATCACGGTGCCGTACTGCCATATATTCACCCAATTGACATGTCAATCTCTTATATCCATATATCCCTATACATATATCAGGGCCGTTCAAATATCATAACAAATTAGTTCTTTGGTTTCAGGAATCAACGAATATCAATTTCAATCAAAATCCATAAATGGGAAAACCAAACAATAGTTGTAAACTAGGTTTTGAAAACGTACGCTTTTATTCGAATTTCTATAATAGCAGAATATTACACAAATAGTTCCAACAATATGCAAAAATGAAATACGAGTATATAAACAAATCAATACGAATATATAAAATCCATAACTATATTTCCAGACTTATTAAATCAAAACATTTATCGAAAATAAGTTCAGAAACGTGTGTACACCAACCTGGATACCGGTTTACGACAGTTTTCTTTCTGGATTTTTCTTTTCCCTTTCTCCTTTCTTCCTCTTCTCCCCCTTTTTCCTTTTCTTTTCTTTCTTTTCTTTTCTTCTTCTTCCCTTCTCTTCTTCTTCTTTTCTTCTTCTTCTTCTCTTCTTCCTCTTCTTCTTCTCTTCTTCCTCTTCTTCTTCTTCTTCTTCTTCTTTTCTTTCTTCTTTTCTCACGGTATTCTCTCTCTCTCTCTTTTCTGTCTGTTTCGATGGCTTCTCACAGAAGCTAAATTTTTTTTTTATATCATTTCGGTCATCGCGACCTGTGGTCTCGCCACCTGGTCGCGGTACTTACTGGAAGACTTCCACCGCTTTCATCGCGATCACCCATTGCGGTACCATGGTCGCATTGCTCACTGCCCGAATTTGATATTTGTCACCGCGAGCAGCTCATCGCGATCTGTGGTGGCGGTGACTGGTCGCGGTGCTCACTGTCAGAAAATGCCATTTTTCACCGTGAGCAGCTCATCGCGATCTCTGGTCGCGGTACTCACTGTCACTTTTTCTTCACTTCATGCAATCGTCCTGGACCGCTCCATTTGGAAACCATAAAAAGAAACATACATTTAATTACGTTTTATACCCCTCTAATCATAACTTTTTTATATCCACATTTTCAAAATTAATCATACATTCAATACAAGCAGAATGTTGTATTGAAAAGAAATAACATCAGTATAAAACTTAGAAAATTCAACTGCATAACAAAAGGGGAAAAATCAAACCAAATAAACCTTAAATTGAAAGATGAAAGTAGTGAAATTTGAAACCTGGTAAGAGAAGGATAAAATCGATCGGCAAAGAGTGAGTATCCTGTGTATTTGACAATTGAATATAAGATCAAAAGAAGGATTCGTAAAATTGAAAGAGAGGAGAAAGTAAGGGGCTAAATGGGAGAAGCAAATGAATATAAGATTGAAGAAGAATTCATTACCGTTGAAAGAGAGGAGAGAGTTGAGAGACGCCATGCTCCAACGGTCGGGTCAAGATGGTCGATGGAGGATCCCAAACACACTCATGGCGAATCGATGGCAGATGGTTGTTCGTTCTTCACTTCTTCTGTTCTTCAGATGTTTTACAAAAAAAAAAAAAAAACTATTAATTATTTTGTATAATGGCTGTCGGCTGATAAAGAAGAGAATATAAAAATGGTTTTGTTAAATAGCTAATATAAAAGTAAAAAATGTTTTGGGCCACACCTATGAAGTTAAAAAGCATAGCAATTTTGGGCCTCTATCATTAAAAAACTATTTAGGCCAGTAACAGTAATTATTTAAAACATATATGGTGCCTTCAATGTAAGTTGGGCCCAGGGCGATCGCCCTGTTCGCCCTGGGCCTCCGCCGGCCCTGTTTGCCACCATTACTTGAAATGTGTGATCCTGAACCACAGCAAGTCCGAATTTTTTCACTACTGCTTGGTCAATGAAATTGTGTGTGCTTCCACCATCAATTTAGACAGTGACAACCTTGTTCTGCAACTTACCAAGTACCTTGAGAGATTGAGGATGTTCAGTACCGGCAATTGCGTGAAAATAAATTTTCGGCAGCGACTCGACTGAGGCAATTTCATCACAAGCTTCATCGTTGGTCAGAGAGGTGAGCAGAGGGGGATCCTCAATTATAAAGAGTTGAGGTCGTTGATAGAGGTGGCCGGGAATGAACTTCTTATTGCAGTAATAGCATAACCCCTTATCTCATCGTTCTCGTGCCTTTTGGCTAGAAATACTACAGACATAAGGGCTCCGTGCGACTGACCCTTGTTGTTGAGTAGGTGGGGCGCCGAAGATTCTGATCGGGTTAGTTGAGGCAGTTCAGTTCGTACCTATATTGATGGGGGAATGGTACAGACCACTGCTCTTTTTCTGCAAAAGATTTCATTCTTCCACCAATCGAGACACTCTTATAGCTTCAGACAAGGTTTGTGGCTGTTTAATCTTGATGTCCAGGTGGATTTCGTCTCTGTGACCTATAATAAAACAACCCACTAAGAAATTTTTTGGTAGATTATCAGCTCGATGGGAAAGCTTTTCGAAAACCTCCTGGTATGTTGTGACCTTTGTTGTTTGTTTGAGGCGGGTTAAAGCTTCAGAGGGGTCTTCAAAATCTGTTGGTCCAAATCGTTGCAGCACGGCTTGGGTAAATTCATCCCAAGTCAAGGGACCTTTGAACTTTGTAGACCAACGATGCCACTGTAAGGCAATGCCTTCCAAATGAAAGGAAGCAAGTTGTACTTATTGATCTACTACAATACTTTTGAAATCAAAGTACTGTTTGGCCTTGTAAACCCACCCGGTGGGATCTTCTCCATTAAACTTGGGAAAGGATAGTTTGAGGTGATGGTGACTTCGGTTATTGAAGTCAGGCTGATCTGGACGGTGTGAGGACTCTCCTGGAGCAAAAGGGTTGAGTTCTGTATCGACTTTATGTGGACTCCGTGAAATGATGGTCTGTAGTGCGACGTTCACTTGATCGAAACTCGATTTGTGTCAGGTTAGGATCTCATTAACTTCGTTGCGAAATTCTGCGTTTGACTTCATACCAATTGTTATGTGCAAATTTGGAAGAAAGCAAAGGAAAGAAGAACATAGAGGCACAATAGATTATTTGAGTTGATATTCAATATTTTATTCCTTAGAAACTTTTCCTTTTATAGGACCAACTGGATAACAAAATAACAGCCATAGAACTAAAAAAGGACTATCAGAACTGCTGGGAACTAGCAGTACTTTGTGCACAATCAAAACTACACCAACGGACTAATTTATTAAACTCAATAGCTAATTCACTTAAACTCCAACTGCTGACTTGGTCTTCACCCGATATGTATGCATTGATAAGTGAACACACATCACATTACTCTCAATGATCCAATCATAAACTTGAGGTCGCCACCACCAAGTAGCACGAAAATAATGAGACACCAGAGTTGGGGAATGGTTCCTATTATCATCCCAGCAGACTGACTAGCATTTCCCATTGCCGGAACTGAGAATGATGTGCAATCTTTAAATATCACCTGCTTCTCAATGATCGCATCCTCAACTTCTTTTTTCAATAAATCCAGCCTCCACAACGGTCCCTTTTGATCTGCAATGTCAGGACACACTAGTAGATCTCCACTGATTGGAACGGACAGACATTTATGTAGGCTATTATGAAGCAAGGAAGAAAATATCGGTCTCCAGCTTCGGACTTCTAAATTTATGGATATTTTGGGGATAATATCGAAATCGGTGGATATTCTGTTGAAAATTAAAAAAAATATATGGATATTTGCATGTTAAGTTAGAAATATTTTATAAAATTTTAAGATAATCTTAAACAAATAATTATACATTAAATGAATCATAATTTAACAATAAACTAGCATAATTATGAACTTATTATAAATTATGACATAAATAGAGTCTGTATACAATTTTTTAGATTAAGTATTTTACTTTTACAATATTTTAAACAATAGAAAAAATTTAAATATTTAATAAACAAGATTATCATAAAATAAAATATAGTTCAATCATCTTATCATTAATTACATGTTTGAAATTTAATACCAAAATAAATTTTTTGGTGGTTCACAGACATAATATACCTTTCCATCTTGATTTGAACATTAACTTTTCCAAGAAAATGTGCTTGCATAATTTTTAAGATAGTTATTAATACATTATAAAATTAATTATTGAGATCCTGTCCACCCATCACACATTATGGTGCAACCATATATCTCTCATTTTGTTTTGAAACTGTCAACATACTCTTTCATTTGTTTATACTCAATGCTCAAATATTTATGCCTAATTTCATATTCTGTTAGTGGTTGAACTCCAACACCTATATTCACAAAAATGTTAAAATTAATTATGAGATAAAAAATAAAAAAAATTCAAAATAATACATGCTTCTTAAGCACTAAAAATCATGTTTTTAAAATGATGAGAGTCGGCTTTATGTGGAGGCACATTGTCACAAATAAAAAACTTCGGTACTAGCCTCCCTATTTTCTCCCTAAGGCTACCCCCTGAACAAATCTTTAATATTTTTTTTCTTTGCCACTGATAATTTGTACAATAAATGTGCAAATGGAGGCTTAGAATATGGTTCTCGCACACTTTGAGTGCGACGAACTTGTTGTGGTGGTTCGCTACTACCTCCAGCTCCTGAACTCTGTCCTCTATTTGACTTCCCTCCATAGATTCTTGTTTCTTATTCTATTTGTCATTCAGATGCTTTGGATGCTTCTATTGTAATATTGTAGTCATATCACTCATAAGGATGCAAACCTTCAACTTTAAAATAATGATACATAGCATATTCATCTTCTGTATCGAGCAAGTTTCCCCTTAATTCTTGTTGAATATCTTCAATCACCCTTGCAGTTTTTATTTTCAATGTTTCTTTATTATTTTGCCATTCATATATTTATTTTTTCAAACCTAGCGGCACACTTGAGCATACTTTTACGTTTTTGTACACCTCGATACCAGTTAAATGATATTTAAACCTGGTTAGTCCTCCACTTTGCATTATATGCCCACAAAAGATGCATATAGTACCATTTTTGTTATCCAGTATTTGTTTACGATACTCTCATACTGAATCACTTTTAGTACCAGACATTTTGTATAATATAATTTCCCGTCAAAATAAAATTTAATTTTGTATCAATTAATTTATGAAAATGAAAATTCAAATGAGCTTTAGAAACAATGCCACACAACATCTACAATTTTCATACAATTATAATATCATTATTTTTAAAATAGATTATCAAAGTGAGCATTTACATAACTAATTGTTTGATGAAGATATGGAGAGAAAATAATTTTAATTATAAATTTGTAATATGTAGTATTTGATGAAAACTGAAAAGAGAGAACTGGTGAGAAAGAAGCGTGAAGTTGAATTAATAGAGCAAATGAAAACGTAGAGTGAAAGATGCATGCATTCATTATTTGCATAAATAATTGATAGAGTAACAAATAATAGGTAACATTATTATTTAAATTCTCTACTAAAATCCAAAAGAATAAAGGGTGAATTGCAATGGAGTACCTTGATGTTTGGTCATATTGCAATGAAATCGTGAGTTTAGCCTTAATTACACATTAATACCCTACCGTTAGTTGACTCAGTCAAAAGCAACTGTTATCCAAAAACTTTACCTTGAAATGATAAAAATACCCCTAGTGAAAAAATAAAAGAATAATACAAATTATTAAAATTAAGAAAAATTAAAAAAATAATTTAGATGGATCTGTCCATTTAAAAAAAATTTAATTTTTTTAATTTTAATAATTAATATTATTTTTTATTTTTTAACCAGAAGTATTTTTATCATTTTAGATAAAAAAAGGGTCAAACTATTACTTTTGACTAAGTCAACTAATAGTAGGGTACTAATATATAATTAAGGTTAAACTCACGATTTTATTATAATATAGTCAAACGTTAGGGTACTCTATTGCAATTCGTCCAAAAATAAAATAAGAAACATCATCATATAGATTCTCTGGGAAATGACTAAAATTCAAATACCTTTTGAATTTTTTTATATTGTTTTCATCAAAAAAAATAATAAAGAATCTTATAATTGCTTGAGATTCTTTTATAAATAAGTAAAAATAAATAAATCATTGCATATATTGCCGTGCATATTTTTGTTGTTATTTGAGATATGTATCACATATGTACCCATTTATTGTTTGACTCTTTCTCCAATTTTACTATTAACTATTATTTAATTATTTTTGGAAAAAAAAATAATTTTCAATTTATATTATTTTAACAATAATTTAAGTGTTTAAGATTAAAAAAATATATTTTAATAGTTTACAAAATATCTATAAATGTTTAAGGAAATATCACAAAATTTCGGAAATATCGAGATATTTCGGGAATATCGAAAAATTTTAAAGATATTTCGAACATGTTCGGATATTCTCCATAATATTAAATATTTATTTATTTCGATATCAGTCCCTTCAAAATACGAAAATATCGATGGATATTTCGGTATATCTTTGATATTTAGTTCCTTGTTTCGAAGTAATCTGCCATCCTTGATACTTTATAACCGCATCTTCTCATAAGAGAAAGTACAATAGAAAGAATCACCTGTATATGCCACTTTTGATATTATAGTGATATAAGGATTATACTCGCCCCTAAAAACAAATGTCTTCCAGGTTTCATAACCAGGCTGCCATGCTTTGATTTCAAGTTTTTTTCTTTTTTGTAATTCTCAAAGCAATAACCATACATTCTGGAGAAGTGGGACTCATCGAAAACAAAGCTTTTTCGTAAATCTGCTCCAATTTAGGCAATTCTACAAATTCATTAGTGAAAGGACTATAAAAGAAAAGTTGTTATACGGAAATTCAGTTTCGAGTTGCCGCACTGCAAGTGATATATATGTGTGTGTGTGTGCGCGCGCGCGCTAAAGTCAACGGTCTGTAGATGTTGGGATCTACAATCAAAATCGATGGTAAGAACAACAACCTACAAGATCAAAAGAGAAAGGTCGAGCACTTAAGACATCAGGGTAAAACCAGCCAAATAGACTCTGACGCTCAAGTCAGCAAGAGGGCTCGAATAAATGATAATAAAAGTGTAGGTCAAACTTGTGTATTGCAATTGTCAAGCGTAAAGACATATGCTGAATGTCGAGCGTAGGTGGTATTAGAGTCTCTTGTAGAAGTCGATCGTAGTCAAGGTAATAGTCTTAGGCTTTGGCGTCGACTGGATCGAGTGGAGGCTGTACAGTTCTTGTTCAAAGTGATGTCGAGTGGGGTGCTCTCAATGATTGCTTCGTAAAGTCGCGTGACTCTTGCCTCTGAGGCAAGGATTTATATTTATAGTCAGGGGCTCAGAGCCCATTGGAATCGGCTGAGAAAATCGTGTCCTGAGATCTCAGATATCTCTAAAATTTTAAGGATAGGATAGGTCTACATAGACATTATCCAGACTTGGTCTCCTTTAACTTGGTCTATATCAACTTGGACTGGCCTGTTGGTGAGTTGTTCATTTCAAATCTACTTAATCGTGTTAAAAGCAAAAATCAAACATAGCCTATTAAATTAACGAGTTACCAATTACGACCCCATTAATTTGTTAATTCATAATTTTGTCAATTTACCTTGCTAAATAAAATAATCAACTATAAATTAATCTTCATCCAAAATAAATTTAAAATAAAGTAAATTTAAAATAAAGTCACTTAAAAGTTAACACAAGTTTCGCAAATAAAATCTCCTACATAAAAAATAATCATGTCAAATGAGTTAATGTGTTAGAGTAGCTCAAACCCGGATACAACCCATTTATTTAATGAGTTTAAGTTTAAGGTGTTGACTTAATAATGACTTAAACCTAATAAAGCCCAACCCTAACCTGCTAATTTCATGTTATGTTTGTATTGTATCACTCCAAATGTAAGCATATTATTTATATATTTTGTCATAAACACTTCATATTTAATATCTTACCTTTTTTGTCAAATATATATATATATATAAAACTTATTTAATAGGGCAAATTACAATAGAATATACTGATATTTGTTCAAATAACAACTGGATCGTACTTTTGACAAAATGTTAAATTAATACCCTTGAACAAATAGTTGGCTATTATAGTTAACGGTTGATTGATCAAATTTTATGAAATGTCAAAATTAACCCTAAACTACCTAGTTTATTAATTATTTTATGATAATTTTATTATTTAAATAAATGTTTAAAAAAATCATTATTGGAGGAGATTTATCTCCTCTAATAGAGATCAGTCTAATCTCCTTTAATGGAGATCAGTGGGATCTTCAAGAGGATCAGTTTGATCTCCGTGGAGGATATTATTTTATATCCTCCAATAGAGATTAGACTGATCTTATTGTATATCACATGCTTACCAGGTCGAATTCATAGATTCATTATCATTAATCCTTATGAATGAAAGAAATTCATGCCTCTAAACTAAATAATTAAGTAAAAGATCTAACCTTATTTTTCAAAAAATATCAGCTTGAGAACACACAAATTGAAGCAAACCGAGACGATGGGTGGAGTTTTACATGTCGGCAAAGATGGGAGTGTTCGACGCATGTACAGTGGTCGCAATTGTGATTCCATTTATTTGTTCAATGATGACGTTGAATCTATTTCTTCATATTTGCGAAAAAGTATGGTTATGTTTTTAAGTAAAACGAGAGGGTATACTTGTCCCAAATTATTATTTTGGTAGAAAATGCAAAAGTTAGTGTGGATAGTGTAGTGTTATAATTTTGAATTATTTTTGTATTTTTGTTAAATTTCATATTAAAACTCTAATTCTAAAATTCAGTCTCCAAGTTCTTTAAGAAGTGAGATCAAGAGTTTATACAATGTAATATCGTCAATTAATCCAAGTTTAATAGTGTACATCTCCTTTCCACGCAGGGGATTTAAATCCTACAAAACGTGCTTATCAATATGTCAGAATAGATATATCTCAATTATGAGAGTAAATATTTAGTCTCTAAATCTCGTCGGTGTAGATTTCAAACAAAATAATAATAATAATAATAATAAGGGATACTATCATTTCTCTATGAAGTTTAGGATATTCTTTGTTTTCTAACTATTAGTTTCACTTTTTTCCATTTTTCCCATTAATTTATGATTTACCCAAAATTTTCTCTCCTATTAAGTTTTTGTTTGATTTTTAAATTTAACCATTAGATGTTGAAGGGTAATAAAGTAATTGCAACATAATAAATATGTAAAATATTTTAAATTAAATAAAAATTCATTTCAAATAAAAAATAATATTAAAAAATAAAAATCATTCTCTTCTCTCCTCTATCTCCTTTTCTTTTTCTCTTTTTCTTTTCTCTCTCCCCTCATCTTCTTCTTCTTCTTCTCTCGCATCTTTTCTCTCTCTCTCTCTCTCTCTCTTCTCCTCGCATCTCTGTTTCTCTTTATTATTATTATTATTTATGGTATGATGTGGGGGGTGCGAAAATGAGAAGGCTATTTTTGCACTCCCTCTCATGAAGGTGGAGATCCATCTCTGGATCTTCATAGAGTGGTGGAGATTAAACTCCACATATATTTTTTTATTTCGTTTGTTCAAAATTTTTTAAAAATTTTTATTGGAGATTTAGTAAAGACCAATCTCCACCGTCCATCTTTTAAAGATAGGCGGTTTGATCTCCACTAGATCTAGAATTATTTTTATTAAAAAAATATATTTTTAGTTTTATTAAATTTTTATTATGTGTTTTTAATTATTTTTAATACTTTTTTATTAAATTTATTAACTCCATATTTTTATTAAATCATTTTTATTAAATAAATTGAGGGTAAAGTAGTATTTTTATTAAAATACTAACAATTCTTAATATAAGGGGTAAAAGATAGAAAATAAAATTAGAAAGTGAAAATAGAGAATACCCCAAATTACATGAAAGATAATGATAATATTCCTAATAATAATAATAGGGTAAATTATAGTGGAATGCCCTGACGTTTGGTTATATTGCAATAAAATCGTAATTTTTCTTAAACTACATTCAAGTACCTCTAATAATATCAATGTAATCCCTATTGTATTTAAAAATATTATTTTTTTTAATTTTTTTTACTTTTTTTAACTACATAGTCCCTATATTTTCTAAAATATATCAATTTAGTAACTATGACCAAAATTTTGACGGTCAAACCTGATATAAAGTATAAATTAACCATCTTACCCTTTTTTATTAAATTATTAAATTAAAATGACGCTTTTATCTTTTAATTTTTTAACAGCTTTATATATTTGAATAGTACAACAAGAAATTGATATATGTTATAAAAATTTACTTTTAAAAAAAAGACTTAAAAATGATTAAATAATAAAATATATTAAAAATAAAAAAATTAAATATGAAAATATTATAAAAATTTAAACAATTTTAAAAGTAATATCATTTATTAAAAATAAAATAAAATTCAAGATTGAATACTTATAAAACTCAAAATTTAGTAATTTAATAATGTATATATATACTATATAATATACTCTAAAATATGTATATATATATATATATATAATATTTTAAAATTTTAATTTTCTGAACTAAATTTTGAGTTTTATAAATATTCAATCTTTGAATTTTATTTTTATTTTAATAAATGATATTATTTTTAAATTATTTAAATTATTTTTAATAATGAATTTATAATATTTAATTTTTATTTAATCATTTTTCAGTGTATTTTTTTTAAATTTTAGTTTTTATAACACGTATTAATATTTTATTAGCTATTCAAATAGGTAAAATTGTTAAAAAATGGTAAAATAGTAAATTTATACTTTATATCAGGTTTGACCGTCAAAATTTTGGTTATAAAGACTAAATTTATATATTTTGAAAATGGTAGATGTGAGTTAAAAAAGTAAAAATAGATCAAAACGTGATATTTTTAAATATATTAGGGACTAAATTAATAATTATCTGAGGTACTTAGTTATAGTTTTTAAAAAAATGCAATTTTATTGTAACATGACCAAAACATTCTATTGCAATTTGTCCATAATAATAAAACAAACAAAAAAAGGGCTAATTGTAATAAAATACCCTGACGTTTAGCTATATTGCAATGAAATCGTGAGTTTAGCCTTAATTGTATGTTAGTACCCTTGACTAACTGGTTGACTATTAGAGTTGACGGTCAACCAAATTTTGGTCTTTTTCACCTTAATTTATTTAAAAAAAATTATAAATTATAAAAAATATTAAATAAATCTCCACTGTCCATCGGCGATGGAGCAACTGCTCCATTAACGGGAGCAGATCTGCTCCCGTTGATGGAGCAGATATGGTTTCTGCAAAATTTTTTTTTTTTTTTTTTTTTGTTCTTGGAGTTCTTGAACACTAAAATTTTTTTTAATATAAAATATTTTTTTTAACCTTTTTTAATTATATGATTTTTATTATTATTATTATTATTAAAATGTATCTCCACCGTCCATCAAGATTGAAGGATGGTGGAGATCCATTTTTTAAAATTTTAATTTTTTAATTTTTTTTAATTTTTATTTAATTTATTTTTTTTTATCTAGGGGCAATTATGTCATTTTATATAGAAATCAAAGTCAAACCGTTATATTTGACTGGTCTACTGACGGTAGGATACTAACATGCAATTAAGGCTAAACTCACGATTTTATTACAATATAATACTATTTTATTACAATTAACCAAAAAAAAAAAAAAAAAAAAAGTAAGAGATTGACTTGCATGGCAATAAATGACTAGTTAGTAAGACAATACGGAATCGACTGCAAAGGACAAAAATATACCCAGCATTTTAGCCAATCACATTACACAGTGACCAAAACCAGATACCTCTAGCAGTGATGCTATCAGTCCTCAGGGAATACCCCTCCCTCTCAAATGACCGGTAATCTGCAAAGAGCCAAAAACGTCTTCATTATAGTGGACACATATAAATAACAAGTGTCGCCATTTTCTTTTCTTCTCCTTTAAAGATTTTTTAAAAAAATAAAAAAAGAGAAAGAGTCCCAAGTAAAAGAAGAAGAAAAATCAAAGCAAGAAACTGCAAATTCTGCAATCTTTCATGTTTCACATCACTCACAACAACCTTTTGTTTCTCATTTAATTCTCGTAAACCCACCTGGGATTTCTCTTCCTTCTTCCTTCCAAGACTAGTTCTTCCATGGCGGAACGGGTTGTTGAAGGAATTGATCAATGTATTAAGAAGGCGTCGGAGTTGAAGAAAGAATTGCAGAGATTGATGAACTCAATCATTGATGGGGATGACTATGCCATTCACGATACTAATGAGGCCATTGGAGTCTTGTCTTCTCTGATAAAGTTGAAGGCCAGGAAATATATCGGAGTTCAAGGTGGGGAAGTTCCTCTGGAGTTCAAGTGTCCTCTTTCAGGAGAGATTATGAGCGACCCTGTTGTCTTGGCTTCTGGACAGGTTAGTTTTCTTCGATTTTCCTTTCTTCAAGTTCAATTCTGTTCTTTTCTGTTATTTGTTTGAGAATGTATGCAATAATTTCTGTGTTTTTTTTTCTTTTGGTTTTGTTGGTATAGTGAGGATATCATGTCTGTTCTTGGTCTTCTAATTTGGTATTGAATTTGGTGCTTGTGAAGTTTTTTTCTGATTTTCTTGTTTGTTATCTTTTTAGGGGTTTGGTATTGAAGCATTTTTTTGATTGAAGCATTGAGGTTGTGTGATCTTTGGAGAGTTGTTTGGTGGGTTTGATTTTATTTCATTTGGTTTGATGTTTAGTTGAAATTTTGTTGTGAAATCATGATCCATTTTATGTGTTGTTTCTGGAAAAGTGTAGCAAAGATGCATTAAAATCGAATGATGGATTTCTGTTCGATTGGACTTGAAAGATGGAACCTTTTTACTTGGTTATGAATGATTTACTTGGATTTCTGGTTCTAAGTTATGGAAATTTATCCCATTCTTGTGGTACCTTAAATGAATTTGTTACTAGCAAAACAGAAATGGCTCTGTGATCTTGATGTTAATATTCTCTGCTGTCTCTTTGAGATTCTAGTGAATTCACAGAATTACTCATTTTAGTTTGCTTAGTTTAATCTATGTTGAATTTGCAGACTTATGATCGCCCTTACATCCAGAAATGGTTAAACGAAGGCAACCGAACATGCCCCCAAACCCAACAAAGCCTTACCCACACTGTCCTCATTCCTAATATTTTGGTGCGAGAAATAATATCAGAATGGTGCGAGGAACATTGTGTCAAGGTGCCCCAGCGCATTCAGGAGGTTGACGAGCTTGTGACTGAACTTGACAGAAACAACTTAGATTCACTGCTTGAGAAGATGTCCTCCTCCCTTTCTGAGCAGAAAGCAGCAGTGAAAGAGCTTCGGATGCTAACAAAGAGAATGCATTCATTCCGGGCCGATATTGGCAAGTCCGATGCTATTCCCATCTTGCTAAATTTACTCGGATCAGATGTTGCTAACACCGATACTTGTCTCCAAGAGGATTTGATTACAACTCTGCTAAATCTCTCAATTCATGATGATAATAAGAGAATAATTGCCGAAAACCCATTGGCCATCCCTCTACTTATTGAAAACTTAAAAGCCGGAAGCATTGAAACAAGAAGAAACGCTGCTGCTGCACTATTTACATTATCAGCCATAGACTCTTACAAGCTTCTCATTGGAAAATCCGGCGCTTTCAAACCTTTAATTGATCTCTTAGAGGAAGGGAATTCATTAGCCATGAGGGATGCTGCTCAAGCAATATTCCTTTTATGTATTGCCTATGAGAATAAAGGGATTGCTGTGAGGGAAGGTGCAGTCAGGGTGATCTTAAGAAAGATCTCAGATGATATTCTTGTTGAAGAGTTATTGACTATTCTTGCCTTGCTTTCTTCTCAAGAAAAGGCTGTTGAGGAAATGGGGAAGCTAGGTGCTGTTTCTAGTTTGCTTGGTATCATAAGGAAGAGCAATTGTCTACGCATCAAGGAAAAATGTGTTGCTATATTGCATGATATTTGCTCCAAGGATCCAACTAAATTGGATGACATCAGGTTAGATGAAACAAAAAATAATACGCTTGGTAATATGCTTATAGAGGACGAGACGCCAAGGAGCAAGAGAAAGGCTAGTAGCATCCTTAAACGTGCAGCAGCTTCTTCGAGTTCACAGTCACAGCGTTCAGCTTCATGGAATCAACCTTAAATCTGAAAACAATTCTGAGCAATCATCGTAGATATATACTTTTCCTTTCTCCGCAACTGTACAGACTAACTTGTGCTCATTTACCTGTAAAAAGTTCACATAGTTTTTACAGATTCCCTATACTCAAATGTCACAAGAAGTTTTGATCCATGTCAGGCATATACATGAGCAAAAGAATACTTGGATGTTTAACTCTCTATTAATCATAAATGATTACTTCAACATTAGTGGTAAGTTTTGCTTTATTTCCTCTTTTCTTTTAGTTGACATGTCTAGTTTATTATATCAGCTTGGTAGAGCCTATATTTAGAGCCCACATTGGATGTTTAAATATTGCAATTATGGGGTTTATTAGACATTGTGGTTGTATCCATCTAAGAGGAGAAAAGGGCTTGTGACTTGTAAGTGATTAAGAGTTGGTGGGTAGGTTGATGAATGAAATTGTAGGGTCTCAAATTTTGTTGCTGTCACCACCAACCAACCTTTTGGAGTGTCGGCACCATATCACTATATAATACCCAAAATTTTAGCAACTTGATTTTTTATATTTGGTCCCCATCTTTTGGTTAATTATCAATTTTTTAAAACAATTTCATTTATTGGTATCCCTTGACCTAACTTTTTAAAAATATATTATTTTGGACCGTCACGGTGGAAATTCAATCTGAATCTCGACTAAGAACAAAAATAAATTAATTAATTAAAGAACCCAGATCTGGTTCTTCGTCGGGTTCTTCAATTTGGGTTCTTCGCCAAATAAACCATTTGGGTTTTTCATTGAATTTTTTTTTTGTTATTTTTTTTTTATGTTGGTGGGATCCAGATTTGATCTCCACTAATGACAGTTTCAATTCTTTTTTTTTTCTTTTTCTTGTTCTTGGTGCATTTACACTTATTTTTTTAAAAAAATTTCAATATAATCTTCACTGTCCATTAAAATTGGAGATCCATTTAAAAAATTTTAAAGTTTATTTTTTAAATATTAATATGAAATGACTATATTGTCCTTTTAAATATTAATAATCTTTTTAAAAATTTGAGCGTAAAATTATAATTTTAACTCAATTAAATAGAGTTAAGGTTAAATTAGTCTTTTTATTAATTCTGTAAGGTTTGATCGTTAGAAAATTAGCCAAAAGAACTAAAATGATATATTTTTAAAAGTTAGGGTCAAGCATACTAATAAATAAAATTATTTTAAAATATTAATAATTTTTTAAATATTAAGAATTAAATTAATAATTATCCTTTTATTAATGGGTGTGATGCCGACAAAAACGGCCTGTTCAATAGAGTTAGAGTTAGAGTTAAAAGGGAATATTATTAAGCAGAGCTGTTGATGTTGAAAGCCAGTATGAACATAATGCGCTGACTATTTTTTATTTTCATCACCTCCTCTCTGTATTTCAATATTACTCTACTGGTTTACTATTTAGATAAATAAATACAAAACTATAGTAGTTATCAAGTGCAGACGACACTGATTTGCGGATTTTGTCTTCCAATGAAACTGGATTAGCTAGATCAAAAATCTTTGACGCGACGGTTGTGATACTCCATTTTCATAATCCAATTCTTGAGGATGGTTGGATTCAAAACGAATGGTGTTGAATTGTATAAAAAAAAAAAAAAAAAAAAAAGGTCAAACTCTTCTCACTAGAAGACATTATATTTCAAGTAAATAATAGGTAGATCTCCTTAGCTTCATCAACAAGTGAAATTAATTTTTTAGTTTATTAATAAAAATCTTTATTATCGTTAGTTAAACTTCACCCAATTTAATAGGTTGATCATATTTAAATGTTAAAAGGATCAAAATATCCTTAAATAATATATAAAATTACTAATATTTATTAAATAAAAAAAACTATAAAAAATAGTTAAAAGATGAGATGGACAATAGAGATTTTAATTTTTTTTTAATTTTTTTATTTAATGAATATTAGTAATTGTATATTATTTAAGAGCCTTTTGATCTTTTTAACGGTCAAATATGGTTAAATGTTAAATTGGATTGAGTTTGACTAACGGCTGGGAAGGTTTTTGCCAATAAATCTAAAAATTAATTATGCTTATAGATAAGTAAACCTTAAGGGGTATATATATTATTTGCTCTTATATTTTTCTGTCATTATAAGTAATTAGGAACAACTTTTTCAGCATATGATTGTCCTTCACCGGATTACTGGCGGGATTTTTGGGGGAGGAATCTTATTTGTTTTGTGAATTAGAACAGGTCAAGTAGATGAAAAATGGTGTCAATTTGAGGTTGAAATGGATATGTTTTGGCGTTTGAAGAGAATGTCCAATCAACATTTCTGTGTTTGAGTGGTCCTTTAAATACGTAAGCAACTGATACTTTCACACAATACCCGTGACATATACATGTGTTCCAAGAAAATATACATGGAGAAATTGCACAAACACTTCTGAAATTTTACGAAATTACACAGATAAATATATTTGGCTATATCAACATAAAACGCTCCTGACTTTTAAAATTTACTAAACAAACACCTCATATCGTTAGATTTAAACTGTTAGTGTCTAATGGAAAGGTCTAAAATACTTTTATTTTTATTTTTAAGAATAAAAAAATTAATTTTTTAATTATATAATTAAATAATATATTAAATCAATAAAAAATAATTAAAAAAAAAGTAAAGGACCAGATGGCAAATATAGTCCTTTACATAAAGATAGAGCTTTGGCTGCATCTCAAATGGAGCACACCTACTCCATGATGGAGCAAATTTGTTGCATCTCCCCCTTTGTTTTCCTGGTTTGTGATGTAATGGTTGATGGATATTGTTGAGTTTTGTGGATTGATGAAGATGGTTAAATGAATCGATATTTGAATAATTTTTTTTTTTTGGATTGATGAAGATGATTTGGTTTTATAGATTAATGAAGAAGGTTGGGTTTTGTGGATTGATGAATATAGTTAGATGATGTTTTGATGATTTAGAAATGGTGATATTTAATGATTTGAAGATGGAAAATGTTTAATTAAAAGTATTGAATTTAGATATGACGAGGAGAGTTGATTAAGGAAGATGAAGAATTTTTTTTTAATTGATTTAATATATTATTTAATTATTTAATATATTATTTAATTATTTAATATATTAAGAATGAATTTTTTAATTTTTAGACCTTTCACAGCTTTAATTATTAACTGTTAGATATTTCCGTGTAATAAATTTTAAAAGTCAGGAAGATTTTTTCTCAAAAAAAAAAAAGTCAGGAAGATTTTATATTCGTATAGTCATATTTTGTTTATTCATATAATTTTATGAAATGTTAGGAGTATTTATATAATTTTCCCCATATATAAATTGTTTGAACCTTTATTCTTTGCTTTTCTTGATAACCGAGCGAAAAGTTCAAGATAATTGAATGAATATGCTTTTCACGTGCATGCTAATGCTGTACAAGTATTCAATTAAGAGATGTCAAATGTGTTGGCGGCAATGAGTCATTTTCAATTAATAGTCAAACTGTTAGGTCAGGAAACTGGACTAGTTTAGTCAGGCCGGTCCTGGGGTAGTCAGGTGAAACCACAGTCTAGAGTTTCAAAATTTTATATTCTTTGTATATTAAAAAATTTCTAATAAAAATATTAGAATAATCACACCGTCCAATGTGGTTAGATATTAAAAACGCCCATTCAGTCTGATAATAATTCAGGTTCGAGTCATTACCACCGTAAGTGATATATTAAAAAATATATATATATATATATAATCAAATTCAAAAAGGTTTACATATAGATTCAAATATCCAATTCACTCGGGACCAGTCCCCACAATATCCATTTGCGGATTATGTGAAACCCAACCCACTTGTATGGTCGGTTTCACCATAACCCATAAAACGTGGGTTGTAATTTTTTTTTTTTATATTTTAAATTGTTTTAAATCTAAAAATATAATACATTATAAAACTTAATTAAAAATATTAATAATTTTGTTTTTAAAATGATTATAAATATTTTAATTTTTAAAATTGTTTTTTAATAATTTTGTTTTCTTAAAAATAACTTTTGATATTTTTAGTTAATTCAAAAATTAATTTAATTCAATTTTATTAAATTTATTTTTAATTTAATCTAATTATACAACAAATGCGTGACAGTATTATATCTGTAGTGGTCAAAAATAACATTAAGCTCAAACCTCAGGTCCAATGCATGTGAGGTCCAATAATATAAAGACGACGATGAAAAGGTCAAAGACCACCAGTTAATTACAAAAAAAAAAAAAAAAAATACACATAAAAAGCCCACAATTGATAGACACAAGTTACAAGCCCAAAGCCCAATTTCTTATCAAAACCCTGTGTAAAACACTAAAGCTCGGCTGAGGTCTCCATGACCCAAACCTAAGTAGCGCCCACCAAAGCCCAACAGACCATCAGGCTTTCGAAATTCAAATTGAGTCAAAATGGCCAGTATGACGTCCCAGGAAGCTCGTCGAAAAAGGGGGAAACACGATCCTCCTCCTAACGGCTGCATCCAAACCCTATAAAAGACCAGACCTCATTCTTAGTAAGGGTTCACGCATTTCAGACTCTCCAAAGAACTTTCATGCCATTTTCTACACTTTTAGACTTTGATATCATTTTACTATTCACGATCTACATTTATTAGTGCAATCCGGCTAGTTCCAACCACCATTCATACTCCGACCAACGTCGATCATCTCTCATTCACGATCCTGATCACCATCCCTGGAAATTATCTTTTTAATTTGTTTTACCACTTTCATAGTACTTTATACCCAATATACTGACTTGATTGTTGGAGTGTACTTGGCTGGCACCATCCCGATGTCCCAAGTGATTTACCAATCATCGTTGCTCTATTTTACAGGTTGTAGTACCCGTATCTCCATCCTACGCAAATTACGATATATAATATCCTATCAAATATAATATAATCCAATATGACTCATCCAATTCAATTTAAAATTTTTTTGGTTTATTTGAAAAATATTGAGATTAAATTTATTTAACAACATATTTTTTAATACAACTATATAAATTATATCCAGTCCAATCTATGGTGCGCCCGAATAAGGGATTGTATAGTATTTAATCAAATCAAATTAAATCCAATTCAATCCAATCTAGTATACCAAACATACCCTAAATACCTAAATACCCAACTAACTTAACTAAATGTTGATGCAAGAAAATGGTTTTCCCTTAGCACTCGTGATTTACTAATGCTAATAGATTTAGTTACAAATGATGGTTCTACAAAGATACACTTGTAATAAATATTCTTAACGTGCGAGGGCCTTAAACCAACTGATGGAAATTACATAAAGATATTTCCATTTGGTGACAGTAGGTATGCTGTGGCATAAGGCCCCTTCGAATCGAATGGCGAAAATCTTCTGTGGATGTGACTGAGAGATTTCCTCGCTAATGACATCCGCCCCTACGTGTTCTGACCTTAACGGACCTGTTGATCCCCTTTGCTGCAAGAAAATAGAGAAAACAGAGGTCAGGGGTCACCGGTGTTCCACCGATGAAAACTCTCCTACGCCCAAGTCAAACGGGGTTTTCAGGTAGAAAATGAGGCACATAGAGGTAGTACTGATATGAGGAATAGTCGTAGAATGCATGCACGCTAGTATTTTTAAAAGAACACCACTTGAGTTTTCTCCTGCATACTAGGAGCTTTCTAGACTCAAGAATTTTTTTTTTTTTTAGTTGCTATAATGAGGTTTATATAGGCGTTTGGATTTCCTCCTTCTCTCTTTTCCTTGCAGGTTGCCTGTTGGGAGATGTCAAAATCTTATCTTCATCTTGACAGGTAGCGCATTCTCCTTTGGTGGCTGGAGATTTCATCTGACATTCCTCCCCAAGGGTTGCCCCTGATTCGATCCATACAAACAGGTCTGTGGAACCCAGAGCCCAAGATGTAGAGTCATTTTCCATGCAGCCTTATGGTCTATGATGTATGTTAACTGTCTATTCAACTTTTCTAGTCCAAAAGGGCTGTGTCAAGTCTGTTCTGACCTTGGCCCAGTCTGTTCTGACATTGGTCAGGTTGTGTAGCACCCCCCGACCCAACCCGGCCGGACCGACCCGGGGAGCGCTACCCGGTCTTTCAAAACTTTTCAAAATCAGTTTTATACGTTTCAAAAATCATACATTTTAAAATCATTGTGAGCCCAAAACAAATAATTAACCTTTTTACGAAAATCCGGCAGAGTACCGTTTGTTTTTCGGACTTTCCAAAACCTATTTTTGCACAAATCAATTCAAATTCACATTTTCACAAACACTTCAATATCAATCAAACAATTGCGCACTCTGCCGTTTAGTGCGACTTATCAATCACAATTTATAAAATAAAACAGTTCAAACTTATATATAAGTATACAGACATTCAGAAATCATAAAGTAATTAATTAAAAACATATTACAAAACATATTTACAATTCCCCTGTATATGCATGCTTGCAGAATATATATACATAACAAAAATATAGCTACCCAACTGTACAATCCTGTGACTCGGTCTGCAATTCTTCCAGTTCTTCAGTCTTTAGCTTCGTCCGGATTCCTGGTACCTACGCGTTAGAAACAAACTAACGCGCTAAGCATAAAGCTTAGTGGGTGTACTAAAAACTCAATTAAATAAACTACAATATAATTAGTCTTTAAAGAGAAATAAACCACAAGATAAACATTTTCATCACTAATCGATTTCAAAACAATTGAATTTCAAAATTAAATCATTAAACAATTTTAATTTCTCGAAGTTCAATAATGAAATCAACATAAGAATTCGATCAATAAAATCATTCGATTCACTTTCAATTCTATCAATTTTGGCCCACTAGAATACTAAACATATACGGACTGGAATATGGGTCAAGCTCCCAACCCCCAGAACGAATTCTGAGGAGGTACGTGTCTCCCAACTCTAGGACCGTGGGTACGGAACCTAGAGAGGTACATAACTCCCTATCCCAGGAACGAATCCTTGGGAAGGTACATTAACTCCCAACCCCCAGGACGAATCCTGAGGAGGTACGTATCTCCCAGCCTCTGGACGAATCCAAGAGGAGGTACATCAATATCATCAATATCAATCAATCAATATCGGCGCAGTACTGCTCAATAAAACCCAGCTGGTATACCAACCTCCTATATCCATTTCTATGTCTACGTATCCTAGGGTCGTTGCGATAAACCAAATTCACAATCAATTTCGCAATAATTACTCAATAATCGATAATCATTCAATAGTCATATAAATCACATAATAAACTTCAAGAAATATGAACAATAGTCACATACAAGTCTAAATCAACTGTTTAAAACGAAATCGGAAATATTCGAAACACAAACTAAAATCTTTCCATAATCAACCATAAGTATATCAATCATCAATTTTTACACATCGAAAATCGAAATCGAAAACATTTAACAAAATCAAAATCGAAAACAATTAACGAAATCGAAATCGGAAACAATTAACGAAATCGAAATCTAAACGAAAACGAGAAACGTAACGAAAATAAAAACGTAAACGATAACGAAATGTTTTTCGTAACGATTTCGAAAAACAACGTACACCTACCTCGGTACCGTCTTTTCGTTCGAGAATCGCGGTTCGACGATTTTGTTTTCCTTTCCTTTCCTTTCTCTTCTCTTTCTTTCTTCTTCTTCTTCTTCTTTCTTTTTCTCGCTCTTTTCTCTCTCTCTCTCTGTTCTGTGATGATTTCTGGCTTCCTCGAGAAGCCACTTCTTTTTTTATATTTTTTTCGCTACCGCGACCGCCGTCGCGACCTGTGGTTGCGGCACCAGGTCGCGATGCTCACTGGAATGCGTGCACCGCCTTCCTCGCGAGCGCGCCTTGGTCGCGCGAGTGGTCGCGCTGCTCTCTGCCCGTTTTTGACACTTTCATCGCGAGCAGTCCATCGCGACCTGTGGTCGCGGTGGCTGGTCGCGATGCTCACTGCCAGGTTTTGCCATTTTCATCGCGAGCAAGCCATCGCGACCTGTGGTCCCGGTGACTGGTCGCGGTACTCACTGCCAGATTTTACGTTTTTCACCGCGAGCGCGCCATCGCGACCTGTGGTCGCGGTGACCAGGTCGCGATGCTCTCTGGTTCAGTTTTCCAATTTTCAATTTTTCATTTTTCACTATTCAATCCGGTCCGCTGGACATCATAAAATAAACATACATTTAATTACGTTTACACCCTCTCAAATAGTAAAATTTTATTTTCACATATTTCACATATATCAAAAATTCTTTACCCGAAATCCGGGATGTTACAGGTTGTGTCAAGTCTCCATCATGTCTGACTACATCAGCTGCCTTTAGCTCTGTGCAGTCATGGGTTACGGCTCATGTCTGAGTGTCCTCCAAGTCTTCTTTTCCTTCACCCTAGGGGATATTTCAACAATTCCGGGGTTGGTTCGTCGCCCCAAGTTGGTCTTGACACTAAGTGAGCGAGGGGGTCCCCTTAGGCACGGGGGACCTCGAAAGGTTCATGCGATCCTCCCTTGGTCTGGTTCCCTTCGAATCCCCTTTGGTGACAGGTCCGTTAGTTCGTTCGTGGTTTATTACTGTTGGCTTTGTTTAAGAATAAATATTTCATATTATTTTAGGATTACCATTTTACCCCCAAACAGTAGCCCCTTGACTTCTTGCACGAAGGGTATGCGAGTCAAAACCATGCAACTTGTAATCCCTTTTTACCAGATGCTCTTTTCAAATTTGAAAAACCTCTACCTTGGTAACTAGCATCTCGTTTCTTTTTACCTCGGGATTTATTTAGGGGTCTTTGCCATTTGATTGCACCAAGGTCATGAACCCAGCCCCCAAGCTTGAAAGGTAAATGGACCTTGGGTCCACTTGAGCTCGTTTTGCCTCAGGATTTACTTCGTGACTTTTACTCTTTGTTTCCACAAAGGTTATAAACTCAGCTCCAAAACTTTGAAAATAAATGGACTTTGGGCCTTCCCGGGTTTAATTTTACCGCGGAGTTTTGCTTAGACACTTTTGCCTTTGTTCGCACCAAGGCCATGAACCTGGCTCCAAAGCTCGCAGGTTGATGGGCGTTGGGCCTTCCTGAGTTTATTTTTACCGCAGGGGATTGCTTAGGGACCTTTGCCCTTTTATTGCTCCAAGGCCATGAACCCGGTTCCAAAGCTAGCAGGTTGATGAACGTTGGGCCTTCTTGGGTTTATTTTTACCACAAGGGATTGCTTAGGGACTTTTACCCTATGATTACGCCAAGACCATAAACCCGGCTCCAAAGCTCGCAGATTGATGAACATTGGGCCTTTCTAAGTTTATTTTTACAGTAAGGGATTGCTTAGGGACTTTTTCCCTATGATTGCGCCAAGGCCATGAACCGGTTCCAAAGCTCGCAGGTTGATGGACATTGGGCCTTCCTGGGCTTATTTTTACCGCAGGGGGTTGCTTATGGACTTTTGCCTTTAATTGCGCCAAGGCCATGAACTCGGCTCCAAAGCTCGCAAGTTGATGAATGTTAGGCCTTCCTGGGTTTATTTTTACAACAGGGGATTGCTTAGGGACTTTTGCCCTATGATTGCACTAAGGCCATGAACCTAACTTCAAAGCTCGCAGGTTGATGGACATTGGGCCTTCCTGGGTTTATTTTTACCGTAGGGGGTTGCTTATGAACTTTTTCCCTTTGATTACGCCAAGGCCATGAACCCGGCTCCAAAGCTCACAGGTTGATGGACGTTGGGCCTTCTTGGGTTTATTTTTACCGCAGAATTTTACTTAGGGACTTTTGCCCTTGTTCGCACCAAGGCCATGAACCCTGCTCCAAAGCTCGCAGGTTGATGGACGTTGAGCCTTCCTATGTTTATTTTTACCGCAGGGGATTGCTTAGGGACTTTTGTCCTATGATTGCGCTAAGGCCATGAACCCAGCTCCAAAGCTCGCAGGTTGATGGACGTTGGGCCTTCCTGGGTTTATTTTTACCGCAGGGGGTTGCTTAAGGACTTTTGCCATTTGATTGTATCAAGGTCATAAATCCAGCTCCAAAGCTTTGAAGGTAAATGGACCTCGGACCTTCTTTAGTCTTGAAACAAAAGATAGAAACAAAACTAAAAAGGCATGAGAAAACTTCTGGGGGAAAACATTCATACAGAGGTTGCATCATTGAGAGATTTTGCTGGCCTAAAAAGGCATGAGAAAACTTGCTAAGAAATGATGGATGTGCTTCGTTTCACTTCATGGAATTCAAATAATTGGCGTGCGCCTTTGGACCCTTAATTAATCTATGATCAGAAGGAATATCTTCGCAGTGGGTTCTCACTTTATGCGAAGGTGTTAGAGAACCTTTAGAAAAGCTTCTCCGTCGGCGGAGCCCCTGGTTTATCTTTCCCACCTTTGGTTAATTCTTGGGGGTCTATGGTGATCATCTGGGCGCAATCTTTCAAAGAGGCTGCACAACATCGCCTCGCTGCATGTTGGTCTCCTTTGATGATCCCAATTCTTCCATCTACAAGGAACTTCATTGCTAGGTGGTACATGGATACCACAACCTTGGTATTAAATAGAAAAGGTCTTCCGAGGATCATGTTGTAAGCCTCTGGATGGTCTACAACAATGAGATCCACCATCGTAGTTGTTTGACTTGGTTCCTCCCCAACAGTGATTGGTAGGGCGATCATTCCCAAGGGGATGATAATGTTACCGGCAAAGCCATACAATAAAGTTTGCAACAGTTAGAGCCTTATTAAAGTTAAGTCGAGTCGGTCTAAGGCATCTTTGTAGAAAATATCCACAGAGCTTCCCATGTCTATTAAGATCCTCGCCATGTTTTTGCCGGCCACCTTCAAAATCACCACCATGGGATCATCGTGGGGGTAATGCACTCCTCTGCTATCATCATTAGTAAATGAGATCATGGGTGAGTGCGGCTCCTCCGGTCCTTGAACTTGGTTGTAACATCCCTAATTTCGAATAGATATGAAAAGTGTAGCTTAATTAATATTGAGTATGTGAATGTGATAATTATAATTTGAGGGGTGGAAAATGTAACTAAATGTATGTATATTTTTAGGTTTTCAAATGGACCAATTGGAACGGTCCAAAACAGTGCACGAAGAAAAGGGTTAAAAATTGGACAGAGAACATCGAGACCATCCTCGCGACCAGCGATCGCGATAGCTGCTCGCGATGAAAGTGGCCAAATTGGACCAGTGAGCATCGCGACCAGAATCGTGTCCAGTGTTCGCGATGAAAGTGGCAAAATCGGACCAGTGAGCATCGTGACCACCGCTCGCGATACGCGGTCGCGATGACTCAAAAATTATAAAAAAAAATAGCACCGAACAATTGGGAAGCGGTGGAGCTTCATAAACAGAAATTAAAAGTAAGCAAAGCTCACAAACAGAACAGACCAGGAAAGTGAGAGCTCGAAAAAGAGAGAAAAGAATAGAGAGAAAGAAGAGAGAGAAAGGAAAGAAGAAGAGAAAGAAGAAGAAAAAGAAGAAGGAAAGAGGAGGAGGAGAAGAAAAAGAGTAGGAGGAAGTGTTCAGGTTTGGTGTACACTCGTTTTCGAATTTTTCATTTTCCAGAAAATTTTGAATTGATTGAATTTGATTTATTTTGAGTTATTTGGATTATATTGATTATAGTTTATAGTTTGAAATTAATTATGGAATGATTTGAATCGCGAATTCTCGAAATATAGATTATATCTAAAATTTTGATTATAAATAATATTATGAATTGATTTTAATACGTTTTGATTATAATATTGTTATGGAAATATATAGTTGAAGGTGATTTTAACTATATAATATTTGTGAAATGTATCGGAAAATGATTTTGGGGCATTTTGATTCGACATGGAATTATGAAATATGTTTGAATATAGTTTTGGATTGATTTGATGTGATTATTGATTTGGAAATATATTCGTATATTTCCGTTATATAATATTTGATGAAATTTGAATTTAAAAAATATAGATATATCGATATGAATCGAAATTGACTAATTGAAAGTTGAATTCGATGATTCTGAAAGAAATGAAATATGTTGACATTGAATTTGAGAAAATGTCTTACGAAATGGCTCTGATGTGTATAAACATAGATATGGATATAGGAGGTTGACATGTCAATTGGGTTTCTATTTGAACAGTATTGTGCCGATTGATTCTGTTTATGCCACCCTTTGGATATACAGGCCTCATGTGCCGGTCCTAGGGTTCTGAATTCTGTTATGGGACATTTACTGCTGGTGATTCCGTTGGTGTTCCATTTTGATCTGATGTTCGGCGGGTCGCCCATTTACTTCCGATGCCGAACAACCCGTAATCCAGTCCGATAACTTATGTTTTGTATGTCAGGAGTCCAGTATGAAAACTGATTTTTTATATGAAAGCATTTGAGAAAGTTATGAAGATTTTGTCTATTGATTGATTTTGAATACTGTATTTGTTAAGTATAGGATTTGATTTGACATGAGCCTCATATATGATTTATATATGTTATTGATATTTTTCATAAATAGATAACATTATTTGATATTGTATATTTGGATATACAATTTTGTGTATACCCACTAAGTAATATGCTTAGCGTGTTGTGTTTTCTCACACATAGGTAACAGAGGTTCCAAGGGAGACAAAGACAAAGAAGAGTAGAGACTGCAGAAAGAGAGTTCGGAGTCACATCGTTCCTACATATATTTTGGTAGTCCTTTTATAATAAGTATATATGTTTTGATACAGCATGCATATACAATAAATGTTTGTATATATTTGAGGAGCTTCCGCTATGTAAATATTTTATTATATGTTTATGTTATTTGACTATTTATAAATTATTATGATAAAGTGATATTAGGTAAGTCGTACTACATTTGGAAATGTGCGCAAAAGTGATTTCAGATTTAGAAGTTGATTTTTATGAATGTTAATTGTAAACATGTTTTGGAAAGTCAGAAAAATAGAGGAAACATTGACACGATTTTTGGAAATTTACTTAGACCACTTTCAAATGTTTTTAATATATTTTTCAATTATGGTTATATAAAACTAAAAGTTAGATTTTAGTATATAGTAACGCTCCCTGATTCGGTCCGAGTGGATTGGGTCAGGGGGTGTTACATTGTTAATTATGCAAAGTACCACGGGGGGTCCCTGGGCAAGGTATCTCCCTAGCATACTGTGTAACACCCCCCGACCCGACCCGGCCGGACCGACCCGGGGAGCGCTACTCGGACTTTCAAAACTTTCTAAATTCATTTTCATAAACTGAAAACCATATAAATTATAGTTTCAAAAATCTTTTTCAAGTGAGCCCAACACTTAAACTTTTTACAAAAATTCGGCAGAGTACCGTTTGTTTTTCGGATTTTCCAAAACCTGTTATTACACAATTCAATTCAAACACAATTCTCAATTTCAACACTTCTATGATATTTTCAAACAGTTGCGCACTCTGCCGTTTAGTGCGACTTACCATCACAATTTATAAAGTAAAAACAAATCAGACTTTAATATTTACAAACATTTTAATAATAAAGGACAGGAATCATAAATAATTAATTACAGAACATATTTACAGACTCACTGTATATGCATGCTTACAAAATACATATATAAACATAACAATAGAACTACCCAACTATAGTAATCCTGTGACTCGGTCTGCAATTCTTCCAGTTCTTCAGTCTTTAACTTCGTCCGGATCCCTGGTACCTACGCGTTAGAAACAAAACTAACGCGCTAAGCATAAAGCTTAGTGGGTGTACTATAAACTCAAATATGAAAATCAATGATAACTTGTAATGAGAAACAAATCACAATATATATATATATATATATATATTTTCAATTCGAATCAGTTACAAAATCAATTTAACTTCCAAATCAAACCATTAACAGTCTTAATCATTTTCATTTCAACAATAAGATCAATGTATTATATCAGTCGATAAAGCTATTCAATTCATTTCTCAATTCACTTCAAATTTGGCCCGCTAGAATACTAAACATAATAGGACTGGAATATGGGTCAAACTCCCACCGAGGACGAATCCTACGAGTGGTACGTGTCTCCCAACTCTAGGACCGTGGGTACGGAACCTAGAGAGGTACATAACTCCCTATCCCAGGAACGAATCCTTGGGAAGATACATGGCTCCCAACCCCCAGGACGAATCCTGAGGAGGTACGTATCTCCCAGCCTCTGGACGAATCCAAGAGGAGGTACATAATAATCATCAGTATCAATCAGTAGCGGCGCAGTACTGCTCAGTAAAACCCAGCTGGTATACCAACCTCCTATATCCATTTCTATGTCTACGTATTCTAGGGTCGTTTCCGATAAACTAAATTCACAATCAGTTGCAAATCAATATATACTCAATAAATTTGAAATTTTACACAATATTCTTCGAGAAAATGAACAATAGGCATATAAAAGTCTGAATCACTATTGAAACAAAATCGGAATATTCGAACCACAAACAAATGCGATCTAGTATAAAATCTTTCCATAATCAACCATAAGTATATCAATCATCAATTTTTACACATCGAAAATCAAAATCGAAAACTTTTAACGAAATCGAAAACGAAACGAAAACGAGAAACGAAAACGAAAACGTAAACGATAACGAATTACTTTTCGTAAAGATTCCGAAAACAAAAGTACACCAATCTGGAATCCTTTTTCGGTTCGAGAAATCGCGGTTCTACACTTTCTTTTTCCTTCCCTTTCCTTTTTCTCTTCACTTTTCCTTTCCACTTTCTTTTTTTTTTTCTTTTTTTCCTTTCTTTCTTCTTTCTTTCTCTTTCTTCTTCTTCTTCTTCTTCTTCTTCTTTTCTTTTCTCGGTCGCTGTCTCTCTCTGTCTCTCACTCTTGCTGTTTTTGTTTTTCTCGCTTCTGCGAAAAGCTTCTTCTTTTTTTTATATTTTTTTCGCTACCGCCACCAGGTCGCGGTGCTCACTGGACCATTCGCACCGCCTTCATCGCGAGCGCGCCTTGGTCGCGCTGGAGCTCGCGTTACTCACTGCCCGAATTCGACGTTTTCATCGCGAGCAGTTCATCGCGACCTGTGGTCGCGGTGACTGGTCGCGATGCTCACTGCCAGAAATCGCGTTTTTCACCGCGAGCGAGCCATCGCGACCTGTGGTCGCGGTGACCAGGTCGCGATGCTCTCTGGTTCAGTTTTCAATTTTTCATACATCAATTTTCAACCATTCAATCTGGTCCGCTGGAAATCATAAAAATAAACATATATTTAATTACATTTACACCCCCTCTAATAACAAAATTTATTTTCACATATATAACATTCATTACCCGAAATCCGGGATGTTACATACTGCTTCCTTGCGCGGTTTGAATCTCCTGCCCTAGCGGATCCTTCACTTATAGTGTGGATCGTTTAGCTATCTTCAACCTTCTCCTTGTCTCTGTTGTTTGTTGGAAGAGGATTCTCTATCTCACTTCGTTTAGCTTGGATGTTACCTCAAACCTTATGAAGGAATTTTTTCAAAAGTCCGTGACTGATGAGATCTTCGATTTGAATCCTTAGACTGAAGCATTTTGACGTGTAATGGCCATAATCTTCATGGACGTCACAATATCGGTATGCCTTCTTTCTTCCAGGTTGGTCCCTCATGGGACTAGGCTTCTTGAGGAGCCCCTTTGATTTTATGGCTAGGTAGATCTGTCCTCTTGTGGTGTTGAGTGAGGTATATTCCCTTTGCTGGATGGGATCTCTAGAGTTCAACCTTAGTGGAGGGAGTGACAACACTTGATGCGGTCCCCTTTGGTCTCGCCTTATCGCATCCTTCGTTGATGATATTTGCCATTGGGGTGGACCTCCGGTTCTGCGATTGGAAGCCTTGTGGGGCCACGTCACTGCTTGTTTTTATCCCCTTCGCCCTTAGTCTTTCCTTCGGGGCACCTCTGCCATCTCCTGTTGTTTCTTGATGTAATACTTCTCGTCGATCTGGACTTACTTCAGAGCCCGGCTGTATACTTCTTTATAGTTAGCAGGGTTGTTTTCTTCAAAGGAACTTCAAAGCCTCCCTACTCGTAAATTTCTCCAAAAGTTAACTAGGGTATCCCGCGCTCCAAAGACTTCCATTTGCATGAATTTACCGTCATACCTGCTTATAAAGTCTTTGAGGGATTCGTTCTCATGTTGCTTCACATACTGTAATGTGGAGAGGTCCTTCGATGGTGACTTTGCACCTTAGAATTGGGTGATAAACTCCTTGGCGAAGTCAGATAATGGGTTGATGCTCCCCGGAGGCAGACACTTAAACCAATCTCAAGCGGGATCCTCTAGGGTGATGAGGAATATTCTGCACATAGCGTCGTCCGCCACACCTTGGATGAACATTTATTTTCGGAAGTTCTCTACATGAGCCACTGAATCTGACTGGCCTTGTAACGGTCTAGCTGCGGCATTTTAAACTTTCTAGGGAGTTGTGTTACTCTGATCCTCTTCCCCAGGGGTTGGTCAAACACACCGATGAGGTTTGGTTCGTTTATCTGGGTACTGGCCCTTTGGAATTTGACCATCTGGTTCCTAATTTTCTGTAGCTCTCACTCGACTGTTCCTACCGAAGGTGGTTCGGGAAACCGAACTCCTTCGTTCTGAGGTTCAGCCCCTGGTAGCGGAAGGGCTAATTTCTTGGTTGCTCCGTCATTGGCTGATTTCCCGCGTTGCTAGATCCACTCGCTTCCACAGATGTGGCCTGTTGGTCAACGCGGGGGTGGTCAGGGTTGTTTGCTTCTGTCACCTGTGCAGGGCCTGTCTGGTTCTCGCCGTTCTTTGTCCCCAGCAGGCCCTGGGTCAGAGGTGTTAGCTCACCTTCAGCGAGTTGTCTCTGGAAACGAACATGGGGCGGTAAGGTTGGTTCTTCCCTTTCATTTGCTTTTGGTTGGTTTGGGACCGTAGGTGGTTAAGCTGGTTCTTCTACCGCAGGCTGGCTTTGGAGTCGAACCTAGGGTGGCAGGGTCGGCTCTCCATGGTTTGCAGGTGCCTTTCCTCGCTTGCGGGCCTGTACCCGGTGGGTTTATGAACATTGTTGGACAGCCAAAGCTTCATGGACAGCATTCATCATGCGTCCTACCTCATTTCTCAGATGTTGCTGTCCTTGGATCATCACCTGCATGTCTCGCTCGAGGTTTGTCACCCTGGCATCTTCGGGGGTAGGGTCCTCGTTGTTGGGTCCCTTTGCAGCCCTTGCGCTGGCCCTTGTCACTCTCACCAGCTCCCTAAGTGTTGGCTCTTCCGCTGAGCCCCTTGCATCTACGACTTCCAAATATAAATCACATAAGATGGTCATTTCCTGCAAAAAAGATATATATAAAACAAAGAAAATAGGGGTGAAATGTTTTCAGCCCTTAGGTGGAGGATGACTTTTTGTACTGATCCTCACAGACGGCGCCAACTGTTGATGCAAGAAAATGGTTTTCCCCTAGCACTCGTGATTTACTAATGCTAATAGATTTAGTTACAAATGATGGTTCTACAAAGATACATTTGTAATAAATATTCTTAAGGTGCGAGGGCCTTAAACCAACTGATGGAAATTACATAAAGATATTTCCATTTGATGACAGTGGGTATGTTGTGGCATAAGGCCCCATCGGATCGAATGGCGAAGGTCTTCTGTGGATGTTATTGAGAGATTTCCTCGCTAATGACGTTCGCCCCTACGTATTCTGACCTTAGCGGACCTGTTGATCCCCTTTACTGCAAGAAAATAGAGAAAACAGAGGTCAAGGGTCACTGGTATTCTACCGGTGAAAACCCTCCGACGCCCAAGTCAAAGGGGGTTTCCAGGTAGAAAATGAGGCACATAGAGGTAGTACTGATATAAGGAATAGTCGTAGAATGCATGCACGCTAGTATTTTTAGAAGAATACCACTTCGGTTTTCTTCTGCATACTAGGGGCTTTCTAGACTCAAGAAATTATTTTTTTCTAAGTTGCTATAGTGATGGGCGTTTGGATTTCCTCCTTCTCTCTTTTCCTTGCAAGTTGCTTGTTAGGAGATGTCAAAATCTTATCTTCATCTTGACACATGGCGCATTCTCCTTTGGTGGCTGGAGATTTCGTCTGACATTCCTCCTCAAGGGTTGCCCCTGATTCGATCCGTACAAACAGCTTTGTGGAACCCAGAGCCCAAGACGCAGAGTCATTTTCCATACATGCTTATGGTCTATGATGTATATTAGCTGTCTGTTCAGCTTTTCTAGTCCAAAAGGGCTATGTTAAGTATGTTCTGACATTGGTTAGGCTGTGTCAAGTTACCATCATGTCTGAGTGCATCAGCTGCCTTTAGCTCTGTGCAGTCATGGGTTACAACTCATATCTGGGTGTCCTCCAAGTCTTCTTTTCCTTCACCCCAGGGGATATTTCAACAATTCCGGGGCTGGTTCGTCGCCCCAAGTTGGTCTTGACACCAGGTGAGCGAGGGGGTCCCCTAAGGCACGGGGGACCTCGAAAGGTCCATACGATCCTCCCTTGGTATGGTTCCCTTCGGATCCCCTTTAATGACGGGTCTGTTAGTTCGTTCGTGGTTTATTACTGTTGGCTTTGTTTAAGAATAAATATTTCACATTATTTTAAGATTACCATTTTATGCCCAAACACTAAATAATATAAAAAGAAAAAAAATCGTAACCACATATGTCAAAACCCCTAGGCCCAACCTTTTGCTACTGCAGTTTTTATTGGGTGTACAAGAAACTTTGAGAAAAAATCAAGAGACATAGAAAATCTCTAAATGAACCAATTTTTTTCGTGATCAATTTTAATCAATTAACATCTTAAGTTGATAAAGAGTAAAAAAAGTATGATTGTCTTCTCTTAATTATATATCTTTTTTTTCTTTCGATTTAAATAACAGTAAAAAATAATACATTTATAACAAAAAGAAGCAAATTCCTAATTACCGAATTCTCTTTATTTCTCATCTTTAAAAAAAATATGGTATTTGTTGCAAGTTATTTTAAAAATATAGAATTTTTAATTTTTAAAACTTTTTTTATAAGCTTTTGCTTCAAATGAGATATGGTTGGCAATTATAAGTACTTATTTGTCGCGTTTACATACAATTGAAATTTATTAAAACCCCAAAAAAATAAATTAAAATCCTTAATATTAAACCTTCATATATTTCGTATTCACTTCTAGTAAAGTAGTTAGTGCACCTCCCTACCACCTCAGTGGTGAGGGGTTTAATTCCCACTATATGCATGTGTAGATAGTTTTCTCCCCTTATTATGGGAGTAGTATTCTCCTGCTATGGGAGTAGATATCCGGACCGCACATTTAGTAGTTAATCTCGACAAGTCTCAGCAGTTATTGATATTAATATTGTAATTGTAACTCCTTAAAAAAAAAAAAAAAAAAAAAAAAAACCTTCTTATATTTGAGCTACAACCAAACTTCTCTGGTTCTTTTCTAACATGACGATGAAGACGGCTTGTGAGGTTTTTGTGGCCGCTTCAGAGTGGGAATCTCAATCGCCGTACCTGGACCCAAGCAAGGCGGCGGCGTCGGTTGTGGCTGCATAGGAGCAAGGGGTAGCATTCTCCATCTCTGTCGAAAGCCCACGCTTATTGCGAGTTGTCTCAGGGTACCTTCTCGCTACTGTTTATTTCCTCGCCCTTTGTTGCTTGAATTTCTAATTTATCTCTCTTTCATTAATTTTAGATATTGTTACTACCTTGTTCATGTAATCTTCATACATTTATTTTATTTGCAGTGATGTTGGAGTGGTTGAGGAATTCATTCAGGCCAGGATAAGTAAATTTTATTTAATTTTGAATCATTGTCATAGATTAATCAAATGTATAAATATTTTAAGAACCGAAAATATTAGTGGGTTTGATCAACTTGGTCCAGGGAAGATGTTCAAGAATTTAATCTTTCTTTGAATAATCATCTCTCAGGTGCAAGAACCCAAATTTTTACACTTACATATATAAATCCAATTCTATCTAATGTGGAAATACGGGATCTCACAATTGATAATTATTGTTTGTTTCTTTGAAATTGAGATACTCATATTACATGACATGATATAAATTAAATTATTGACATGTTTTTCCCTGTATACAAACAGAATTTTGAAGTCATCTGATGTTTATTTGGTCTGAATTGGTTGCTGGCAGAGAAAGCAAGCATGAAGGAAATGAACAGAAGTCAAGTATGCACAAAATAATTTTGAATAAAAATACTTTTTATGAAGGGTTTTACATGAAATTACAAATGAAAAATTTTCATTGGGCTCCGATGACCTCTCATATAACTATAGGGGTGAGCGGGATTGAATTGAACTACTTTTATGAAATAGTATAGAATTAGATTGGATTTGATTGGATTGGACTAATTAGTACTATAATATGTTTGGTGTAGTATAGATATAATTAAAAATAGCACCATCCCTTATTTGGTGTAGAATGGAATTGGATAAAATTAAATTTTTAATTATATTAATTTTATATAAAATAAAATTATTTCAAATATTATATAATTAAATTAAAATAATTTAATTATTTTTATATTAAAATATTATTTTTAAAATATTTAATAATATATATTTAATATTTAAAAAAATATATTTTTTATTAATATAGTCGGATTGACCTACAAATAATATTATCTTTTATTTAATGTAGTATGAAATTAAAAAAAAATAGTAAAAATTAAATTATTTAAATTAAATACAATTTTTTTAATAATAACTTAAAAGAAAAAAAAAAAAAAAAGTCCAAGCTTTAAGCTTAGGATTGGAGACTGGACAAATTGTCCCGCCGACAATTTCATGCAACTGCCGATAGCACGACTGTCAATTTCATGCAACTGGAATAGGACTGAAGGGCTAGGAGTATTAAACAAGGTGTCTTAATTGACAGTGGTGCTACCGGCACCCCACCATTGGCCTAAAACTACCCCATTTCTCAAGAGCCACCATAACAAGTAGAGAAATTAAATAATCTCCAAATCGCAGTTAGATCTCCACTATGAACATCGGATACTCCAGTGGGTGGAGTGGTTAATTTACCTACTTGGGTGAGTAGGTATGGATCACGGAATGTTTTGAAGATTTAGAAAGCAAGATTTAATTCTTCTAATCATCGCCCTATTCTGCAAGATGACAAATGTTTTAAATGGAGAGTGTTCAATCCGTGACTTTAATATAACAAAAGAAAAATCCTGAGACCCATTAGTTTATATTTATATAGTGTAGTGTACATCAAATCACCACATATTAATTCAAAGTGGGCACCAGTCTCCTGATGACAACAATACACTTTCTACATCCTATGAGAGTGGAATTTGTATTATATGTATTACTTATACAAATGACAAAACGAAAAACGATAAAAATATATGTAAATATAATATATTTTTGGTAATTAATATCTATTATCGTTCTCAAATCTTGCTCATCATTAACTTGTTTTCAGCTACTTAACTTATATCACACAATTTCGAGGATTGATACTTGAAGAGAGCACCAGAGTAGTGCTACATTTTTCCCATTTAACTTTAGCTTCTCAAAATCCAGCTTCATGAGGCACATGAAGGTACCAGGCATGAAAAGAATCCTGGCATTTTCTTCTGCATCGAAAAATAAACAAACAATTTCATAAGATATTTATTCTCCCAAAAATATCAAAAAGCAATATTAAAATAATAAATATTTATTTATTTGATTAATTTATGGTAGTTGTATAAAGTTTTAATTTAAAAAATATAAATAAATTTACTATTGCTTACCTAACAAGCAATTATGATTGACTTTTGTAGCATTATTGGACTTGTTTTTCAAAACTGATGTATACTTTCCTCGCAATATTGACTTGTTTTCAGATCATAACCCACTAGGGGACCCAATATTTCCAGTCTTCAACAACGTTTTTCAATCTTTTAGACTCAAAAGAAAAAACCTCCAAAACCTTTATTTCTTTTCTCTTTTCAATGATCCAAACGTAATAATGTGGAATTATATCCTATGTTTCCGTATATCACGTAACATAATTTGAATAAAAATTATAAGATTTTGTTCAGAAATTGAATAGACTCGATATGTGGAAAGTCAAAAAAACGTATATAATTATTTATGTTTTAAAAAATAAAATTAAAATTAAAAATACGATATAAAAGAGAGAGAGAGAGAGAAACGGACCCGCTTGGAAGAGTGGAGGAGCTCAGGAGGGATTTTGTAGAGATCTTCGTCGACGGCTTTAGGGGGTCTGACAGGTGCCCGGCGACGAGTGGTGGGTGGTGGGGGAACGATGTCGTTTCTGTGCAGCTTGTGTTTATTATTATGAAAATGAGACAAAGGCACATGGACATGCTGGTGCTGTGGCTTCCCTGGCGGTTCGGTCACGTCAAAAACCTTGCCTTGCTTTTTCTGCTCCTTAACATGCGAGCCTCCTCGCTTTTCAATTGTCACTCTTGTCTGCAATCAACACGTTACACATTTTTTTCACTTCTAATTACATCAATCTAATATCACTACAAATCTTAAAATCACAATTTTTTTTTTTTGTTCTTTTTCTCCCTTCTGTGCTTCATTTTACCATGTAACTCTGTACAGAAACTAGTTTTTTCACTAATGAAAAACATACCTTTCGAGGAGGAGCAACATTGTTGATGTTACGAGAAGGTTTTTTGAGATCAACAGCATATAAATCAGCAGAACCGCCCTGGATGCAGTAGGGATCAGAATCTCCAGAAGAAGAACTATATCTAATCAATCCAGCTTGTCTTGCACACTCAAAATACTGAGTGATTGGCATCTCATTTGAATAGTCCCAGTCTCCGAATGCAGGTATTTGTCCACTCCTTTTACAGTAATCCTATAAAAAATTAAAAATAAAAAAATAAAAACCCCACAACAAAATAAAAAACAAAACAACACTAACAAGATCATTTACAGACACGAGAGAAATGACAAAAATTATACAACTTACATAATCCATTGTGGCTGTGGGTTCTTCAATTCAAAAGAGGCCAAGAAAAGAGGGAGAGAGAACAAAAAGTGCTTTTGGTGTTTTGGAAAAACAAACTGAGTTGTTGTGTTTTAAAAGGGAAAAAAGAGGAAGCAAAAAGGTGTAAAAAGAAATAGAGAGAATTGCATATGGGGATTACCAAGAGAAAAAAAAAAACAATAAGAAGAGGGATATAATTTGAAGCTCAGAATTGAGAGAGAAAGAGAGAGAGAGAGAGAGAGAGAGAGAGAATCTAGCAAGAAAGATACTGGAGCTCAGTTCCTTTAATGGAAAACAGTAACTAGTACAGGTACTGGTTTAAAAAACCGAAAAGTAAAAAAGAAGAGAGATGAAAATTGAGAAAGGGCCAAAGGGGAGAGAGAGAGAGACAGAGACAGAGACAGAGAGGTGTGTAATTGTGTTTTGTCAACTTTTTCAGATTATATAATATAATAATAATAATAACAAAATGGTACTGCTACGATTTTCAACCCAAAATTCTAGTTTAACGGAGCTCCTTTTTGCTGGATTCACGCGGCTGAGAATAGAAAAATGGGGGACCTGCAAGTCCAGGTTTTGGACACATATAGATTTGTGACTTTTTAACTGTTACAAAAAGTAGTTTTAGTTGTGAGAAAAGCCAGCCATGAGCCGTGACTAATAATAAACTGGAAAGAAAATAAATGAAAAAGAAAGGCATTATTTTTTAGGTTATCATGAAAAATGAAAACCTTATCAGTAATGGCTAATGCTTCTACAGTGAAAAGCAAAAAGGAAAGTGCTTTTTTTGGAAGTACTGTCAGTGGCTCCAGTTTTCATTAAAAACCCCATTAGGATTTGCAATTTTTTTTTTTTTTTATAATAATTGACAGATTCCTAAATATGAAATCATTAAATGTATTTATTAATTAAGATGGAATACTTTTACATCTAAAAGTGTTTTATAATTAATTTATTACCCATTACGTTTAAACATTTTACCACCTAGGCCTAGGTTTTTTAAATTGTCACATGATATATTTTAATATATAAAATTATTTAAATTTTAATGTTGAATGTAAAATGAGATGTAATGTCAACCATTACCCTTTTAAAATAATAAACAAACACTTTACTACAAATTTCAAAACCCAGGAAACGATTTTAGAACCAAAAAAAAAAAAAAAAGAGAGTAGAGGCATAAGATTTTCCAAATCCATTGAAGAATGGGAAAACCAAGAACAAAAGCAGAGACTCTTTTTTCTATCTCCCTCTCTGGTTCTAGTTTAGCTTTGCCTAACCTAAACCTAACCTCGTGGAGTGATTTATGGTGCCAAACTTTGACTTGAAAATTTTGTAGAAGATATTCGTCAACTCTTGGGGTCTGTGCAGTATGACCAAATCCCACCTGCCACGTGTACCAACAATGCTGTCTCTAGCAGTCTAGCTTCACTTGGGTCCAGTTTTTCAACCTACGAGTTTGCAAAGTCAAAAACTAGCGTGTAGAAGAAGATGCCAATCCAGAGCTCACCGGTGTGGCTGGCTGGTCATCTTCTTCTGTTTTTTTTTATTCCGATGGCAGGCAATTTTGATAGCAATTCTTTGTTCACGTGATCAGAAGAAGAGGCTTGATTTGGACCACCGCCACTAACTTGGAAAATTGTTCAACTTCTGTGTTTTTTTAATTATAGACTTTGAATTAATTATAAGCAACATTCATTCTTTGATTTATTATGAATTTAAATATAAATAACAAAATAAAAAAAAAATTAGATGGAGATTGGACCTCATGGCATTTTTTGTTCAATCCGTAACGTGGGTATTTAAATTATTATTTTATCTACTTCTTATTATACATGAGATAATCAAATGTAACATGTTGTAATGTTCACCTTGATGTAATTGCTATCAAATATTTTCTATCTCAGTGGTTGGAGGAGTCTCCACCGTCCATCAAGATTGATGGGCGGTAGAGATCCATTTAAAAAAATATTTTAAATATTAATATGAACCATATTATATTTTTAATTATTAATAATCTTTTTAAAAATTTAAGGTTAAAATTGTAATTTTGACTAATTTAAATAGAGTCAAGGGTAAATCATTCTTTTTACCAATTCTGTGAGGTTTGACCGTTAAAAAATTAGTTAAATGGACCATAATAATATATTTTTAAAAAGTTAGGATCCAAGAATATCAATAAACAAAACTGCGTTAAAAAAATAATTATTCTATAAAAGTTAGAGCCTAAATTAATAATTGCCTAAAATAAAAATATGCACTCCTTACTAAATTACATTACGTAGACTATTAAATTTGAATCAAAACAAAAGTTAATAAATTGATTCATCCTATATATATATTGACTCATTTTGTTTCCATAAGGTCATCTTCAATCACACTCTAATTATCCAATTTGAAGATCAAAACCTTTCCAATTACACTTTAAATTGTTATTCCTAAAAAATATCAAATGGAGATTGGCAAATGGATCTCTCAATTTGAAGATCTACTATTCCAATCTCCATTACTTTTTTAACATTATATATTCCACTATTACCCTTCCATCCATTTCTTAAACAAATTTTATTATTAACTATATTTTAATTATTTTTAAAATTATCATTTATCACAACTATTTATTAATCAATAACCTAATAATTATTTTATTTAAAATTAAATTATTTGAAAGCTTCAATAAATATATATATATATATAATTATTATTTAATATAATAATTAACTGAAAATAATTTAGTAAAATAAAAATAATTACATTAATATCTATAAATAAAAATATTAGAACTAAAATAAAAAAATAAGTACATAAAAATTAAATTAAAACCAATTATTAAAATTAGGTAAATGAAAGATTTAATTATTAAAAAATTAAAATTAAAATTGTTACATGTAAAATAGTTAGTTATAAATATATTACGAGAGTAAATTATTAAAAAAGTTAGAAAAAATATAATTTATAAAATAAAAAAATAATAATATATTATTATTTAGATATTGTAAAATGGAGTATGGTTGGAGTTGTAAATTTAGGGAAATGGAATATTCTTGAAATATTTTATTTTGGTTCTCTATTTTAATAAAAAAAAAATATATAGTACGATTGGAGATGACCAAAGCGAGATTTTTTTATTATATAAATATAATTTTGAAAAATCATTTAGGCAGGCCTGTAAATATTTTCTAGCTACCCCACTAATTGGAATCATGAACTCCTTCTAATTCTCAAATTTGTAGTAATAAGAGATCTATGTGCCTTGACATGAAATTATGATTTTTATAGTAATAAAAGATCGATGTATCGTATTAAATTGTCCAAATTTATACCAAAATAATATGATATACTAATTGTAATTAATATATCACTAACCACATTATTTTATAATTTAAATACTATTACTAATTTAAATATTATATTATTTAAGTAAAAAATTTTAGACAATCTGGTATTACAAAATTTTTTAGACAATTTGGTATTACTTTAAAAAAAAAAAAGAATATTTGGTATAACATCAATAATTATAATTGGGGTAGTACCATTTTAAAAATAATAATAACCTAATAATAATAATATTATATTAATTATTTTTCTTGGCATAGGACTTCTTTAGCGAGTGGTAGCATTACTCTTTTTAATTATCATGAACCCAGGTCCAACATCAAAACAGATCAGCCACAAAATGTGAAGAACCATCCCATACGGCCAGCCCAATAAATAAGAAACAAACAATTAAATGTTGAGGTTCTCTACGATGAGAGGACTTACTATGGGTAGTTTTCTATAGCTTTTAACTTTCCCAATAAATTATGGTTTAAAAGTTATTTAGTAAATCTCATAGAAATGACTTATTGAAGAATCTAGTTAAAAGGTACAACTAAAAGTTAAAGCCGATTCAACCTAACTTCAGCTTCTAACTTAAGCGGGAAACTGGTCATAATTTTTAATGAATTTTTTTCACATTAAATTATCTCTTATCTTATATTAAAGTTACAAAAAAAAAAAATCAAACCTTAAATATTAAAATTAGAAAATAATAATTAATAATTAATTAAAAAATAATATTAATTATTTATCTTAAATATTTTTAGACAAAAAATAATAATAAATAATTAAACCATACCAATTTTTTTATCTTCAATATTTTAAAAATAATAATTGAAAATCTCACTAGTATTTTTTTAGTTATCTAAAAATTAGTTCATTTTGGTCATTTTATTTTTTCATAGTAGTTCACTTATATAGTTTACCAAATACTTAGGAGTTGTCTCCCTAAACTACAACTGTAGTTGCTTTTAGAAAAGTTATAGTCACAGCTGTTTTTTTTTAAAAAAAAAAAAAAAAAACTAAAGCTCTACCAAACTAGTTCCATATCATTTGTATACTTAAGGGATATCCTGCATTTTGGGTATTAGATAAAAACCAACTTGTAGTTTTATTTATGATCAAAATATCTCATATAGTTTTATTTTATAACCAATTTTTCTCTTACCATTAATTTTAATTCCCAAAAGACCCTTGACTTTAATTTTTATGTTACAAATTTTAGGATGCTAAGAGTATATATATAAATGCCTACAAATATTAAATTAAAAAATTAAATTTATAACATCAATATAAAATATTAAAAAAATTTAAAAATAAAAATAAAAGATGAATCTCCACCGTCCATCTATGGTCTATCTTCATAGATAGATAGTGGAAATCATAAATAAATAAAAAATTAAAAAGGTGGATCTCCACTGTCTATCTCATAGTTGGACGGTGAAGATTATAACATAGAATTTTTTTTAAAAAATTTAATTTAATTTTGTTTGTTATGATCTCCACTGTCTATCTCTGAGATGGACGGTGGATATTCATTTTTTTTTTAATTTTATATTTTTTAGTTTTTAATTTTTTTTAATTGTTTTATGTTTAGGCAATGTTTTAAATAATGTTTTTCCTTTTTTTATCTACAACGTCTATGTGGACGGTGGAGACCACCAATTTTTTTTTATTTCTTAAAGGATAATATGTATTTTTACTTATAAAGTTAACAGATTACTATTTTTTTTACAGGGTAAATAAGTAATTTTACTTATAAAATTGACAGAAATTAACGGTAGATGAGATATTAGTTATAAAATAAAATTATATGGGGTATTGTGCCATAAATGAAACTATGAGATGATTTTTATCTAATACCCTAAATACAGGAGAATTTTGATAATATCATTTTTTTTTAATTTCTTAAAGGGTAAATAAGTAATTTTACTTATAAATTTAACATAAATTAACGGTACGGGGAGATTGGATATAAAATGAAATTATATGGGGCATTTTGACTATAAATAAAATTACGGTGATTACTCTAACTATAGAGGAATTTTGATAATATCCCTATATTTAATAAAATTCTACAAGTATGCATATCGGCCAATTATGATAATAGTTTTTAATTTAAATTAATTTATAACTGCATATTTAAGATTTTATTGAAGAGACATGTGCCTGAGTGATTGTTTTATTTTATTTTATATAAAAGCTGAATAATATAGAATTTTACTAAAAACTAAGTGGAGAATGAAAGTTGAAATTTGAATAACAAGTTTATTTTTTAATTAAATTGTAATGGAATACACTGTCGTTTGATCATATTACAATAAAATCGCACTTTTCCTTAAATTACAACCAAGAATCTCGGATAATTATCAATTTGGTCCCTAATGTATTTAAAAATATTACTTTTTGATCTATTTTTACTTTTTAAACTCACATGGTCCAAACCTTTTCCAAAATATATCAATTTAGTCCCTATAATCAAAATTTTGAGTTTCAAATCTGACAATAAGTATAAATTAACCATCTTACCCTTTCTATTAAATTAACAAGACGATTTTACCCTCTAACTTTTTACATTTTAACTATTTTACCTATTTGTATAGTTCAATAAAAAATAATATATGTTATAAAAACTCAAACTATTTTTTAAAACACATTTTAAAATAATTAAATAAAAAATAAATATTATAAATTAAAAATAATTATAAAAATTTAAAAATAATGTCATTTATTAAAAACAAAAATAAAATTTAAAATTGAATACTTATAACACTCAAAATTTAGTTAAAAAAAATTAAATATCAAAATATTATACGTACATATTTTAGAGTAACATTATTTAGTTTATATACATTATATATATTATAAAAATATAATATAATAATAAAATTACAATATATATATACACCTTTATTATTATTATATTATAAAAATAAAAATATAATAACAAAATTGCAATATATTGACACGCTCAAACGCGTGGGAATAAATCCCAAGTGTAGGATGTGTCGAAGTAATAATATTTCCGTGAGTACGGAGTCGAATTCACAAGGAAGTGGTTACGTGTACGGTACTGTTCACGTATACGGTACTATTCACAAGTCGCGCCCAAATCTTCAATTTAATACACAAAGGCTTCCTCGGTCACCTAATAGCTGCACATACTCACAAAATACACCAAATATACCAAAAATACTCAAAAATACAATCAAAAGAAACGATTCAAGAGTCGTAAATATATAACAATAAATGACCGATCATATATATAAATTTATTATATATATTTATTAAATTACTAAATTTTAAGTTTTATATGTTTCAATCTTGAATTTATTAATGATATTACTTTTAATATTTTTCTAAATTTTCTAATATTTTTATTTTTATTTTTTAATAATTTTATCATATTTATTTTATTATTTAATCCTTTTTAAGTATTTTTTTAAAAAAATTAAATTTTTATAACATATATCAATTTCTTATTGGACTATTCAAATAAATAAAGTTATTCAAAAATTAAAGGGTAATAACGTCATTCTAATTTAATAATTTAATAAAAAAAAGGGTAAGATGGTTAATTTATACTTTATATCAGGTTTGAGCGTTAAACGTTTGGTCATAGGGACTAAACTGATATATTTTGAAAAAGGTAGGGACCATGTCAGTTAAAAAAGTAAAAATAGATTAAAAAGATGATATTTTTAAATATATTGGGGACGCAAATAATAATTATCCGAGGTACTTGGTTGTAGTTTAAGAAAAAGTGTGATTTCATTGTAATATAACCAAATATCAGGGTATTCCATTGCAATTTGTTCTTATTTTTTTTCTTACCTATGAATATAATGTCAACTTTTTTTTTTTTTTAATATAAAAATATCTTAAAATAAATTAATTTAACATTTATATCCTTATTATTATTAGTTGTTATGTATTATTATTTGGGCGAATTGCACTAAGACATCCTAAATTTATCCATAATTACATGCATAATTTCAGTTTACTGTTTGTAGACCACGAAAATGGTAGGACGAGGATCGGGGCACTACAACCTGTAAAACAAGAGTCGACTGGTCGATCGGAGCACTTGGACACCGAAGCGGTGTCGGCAAAGTACACTACGACAATCAAGTTATTCTGGTAGACAAGAAAAAGGGAATAATAGAGAGCAAATAGTAAAATATACTTCCTGGGTATGTCTCGCCGACGGTAGAGGGTACAAGACGGAAGTGATCGGAATCACTTGTGAATAGTATTGGTTAGTCGCCGAAATTTGCTTAGGGACAGTGGTTCTCAGAGATCGTGTTGCCGGAGCGGCGTAAAACGATTTTGAGCTCTGAGTGTTTGAGCGTGATTGAGAGCTAAGAATTTTCTGAACCCTCACTTTGAGTGAAGGTTGGTATATATAAGGGGTGATCCACCAGTTGGTAGGTGGATCATTATCCTTGATTTCATGGCGTGGATCAAGGAGGATATGATTGCCTCCTTGACCGGGTCTATCTCATAAAGGATGTGAAGGTTTGACTTGGTCACGACCAAGGGATGGTCTACGGTGTAGTGTGAAGGTGGTCGAATGACAAAGGTATTTCGATGGCTGGGTCGAGATTCAAGGTAAGTCATGCTGAGACTAAGGTACTTGGTCGAGCGACATGGTCAAGCAATATATGTGGTCGAGCTACTGTGTCGAACATCAGCTTTAGGATTAAACAACACCTTTGGTATTAGGTAAGGCAGGTCGAACGACCATGTCCTTGGTCGAACAACGCTTGACCCTTGATAGTTAGGTCAAGTTCCAGGGTGAGTTATGTTGAGATTAAGGCCCTTGGTCGAACGACATAGTCGAGCCATGTCGTGGTCAAACTATTGTCAAGGTGTTAATCCTGAGTTTGGATAATATGACCGATCTGTGGCTCAATGGTCGAACGACATGGTCAAACCATGTTACCACGGTCAAGTGACGCCGTCATTGAGATGTATCTTATTGAGCTTTAGATCTGGCCTGTTTGTATGAGGGTTGGGCCCATGTGCGTTATGGTCGAGTGATATGGTCAAGCCATGACACTTTAGTCGAGTGATATGGTTGAGCCATGATCCTTTGGTTGAGCGACATGGTCAAGTTGTGATCCTTTGGTCGAGTGACATGGTCGAGCCATGGCACTTTGGTAGAGTGATGGTCGAGCCATGACCCTTTAGCCGAGTGACATGGTCGAGTGATGGTAGAGCCATGACCCTTTGGCCGAGTGACATGGTCGAGCCATGACCTTATGGTCGAGTGACATGGTCAAGCCATGACACTTTGGTCGAGTGACGGTCGAGCCATGACCCTTTGGTCCAGTGACATGGTCGAGGCATGACCTTATGGTCGAGTGACATAGTCAAGCTATGAAACTTTGGTTGAGTGACAGTCGAGCCATGACCCTTTGGTCGAGTGACATGATCGACTCATGACACTTTAGCCAAGTGATGGTCGAGCTATGACCCTTTGGTCGAGTAATATGGTCGAGCCATGACACTTTAGTCGAGTGACATGGTTGAGCCATAATTCTTTGGTCGAGTGATGGTCGAGCCATGACCTTTTAATCGAGTGACATGGTTGAGCTATGACCTTATGGTTGAGTGACATGGTCAAGCTATGACACTTTGGTCGAGTGACGGTCGAGCCATGACCCTTTGGTCGAGTGACATGGTCGAGCCATGACCTTATGGTGGAGTGATATGGTCGAGCCATGACACTTTGGTCGAGTGATGGTCGAGCCATGACACTTTGGTCGAGTGATGGTCGAGCCATGACCCTTTGGTCGAGTGACATGGTTGAGCCATGACCTTATGGTCAAGCCATGACTCGTGGATCAACCGTCAAGGATGAGGTATGACACTTGGGTCGACCATTGAGGTTACTTGTCAACTTATAGACCTTTCTTTTGGTATTGTATATGGGCCGTAGTATGATGCTTTGGGCCTTTTATTTAATAGATCCATTATTGGGCTTAAATAAATGTTTAGCCATAGAGATGGGTGATCTATTTGTTTTGGGCTTTGGCATCTTGGGCCTGACCAAATTTGGTCACTATACTGTTTATTACACTTAAGTATCATACAATTAGTTGACTTAGTTAAAACTAACAGTCGATTAAAATTTTTATATAAGATGACATAACTACCCCTTTTAAAAAATATAAAAAATAACATTAAAAAAATAATAATAACTAAAAAAATAATAATAATTAAAAAAATAAAAATCACAACCAACCCACAATATCTCCACCATCACCATCACCATCACAATCATCATCTTTCTTATTCCACCCACTATCTTTTTCATTCTATTCATTCAATATCTCTCTATTTAAAACCATCAACAAAAAAAAATTTCATGTTCATCACCATCGTCCATCCATCTTCCGCAGTCAATCCATCAACCATCCACCTAAAAATTAAAAAAACCAGATCACAGCAAATTACAAAAAAAAAAGGAGGATTTTCATTTTGGTCCCTAATTTTTAGGGAATTATCAATTTTTTAAACCAGTTATGGTTAATGGTATCTTTGGACCCTAATTTTAGGAAATTTATCAATTTGATCCCTCTAACTAAATTTCTATTAGTCAAACTTAATAGAATTGGTAAAAAGATTGTTTTGCCATTGACACTATTTAAATAAGTAAAAATTACAATTTTAACCTCAAATTTTAAAAAAGAATATTAATAATTAGAAGGGTAGTATGGTCATTTTGAATTAAGTTTTAATTAAAAATTTTAAAATATTTTTAAATGCCTTTAAAAAAATATTTTTAAATGAATTTCCACCGTTTATCAAATTTGATGGACGGTGAAGATTATATGGAAATGTTTTTTTAAAAAATAAAAATTGTAAAATTAAAAGTTTTTCAATTTTTTTTACTATTAAAAAAAATTGATGTTCTTGGTGGAGATCCAGATTGGATCTCCACAAAGAACAAGCCAAAAAAAAAAATTGATATTGAACTGGGTTCAAAAGCGAACCCAGAAACTGGGTTCAAAGAAGAACCCAGATCCCAGAAACTGTGTTTGCCGAAGACAAACCCAGAACCCTGGGTTTGAAGACGAACCTAGAAGGGTTCGTTCGTCTTCAAACCCTTTTGGGTTTATCTTCGAACCCAGTTCAATTTTTTTTTTTTGGTTTGTTCTTTTGGATCTCCACCGTCTATCAACAATGATGGACGGTGGAGAACATCAATTTTTTAAAATAGTAAAAAAAAATTTTTAATTGAAAAAATTTTAATTTTTTTTAAAAAAAATTTCATATAATCTCTACCGTCCATTTGATGGAGATTTTCATTTAATATTTTTTTTAAGGTTTTTTAATTTAATTAATTTTTTAATTAGGGATATGTTGAAAGACAAAAATACCTCTAGTACAGTTAAGTTTGACTAACGATTGATTAACAGAAGGACCAAATTGATATGTTCCAGAAAGTTAGGGTTCAATGATACCAATAAACGAAACTGATTTAAAAAAGTGATAATTTCCCAAAAGTTAAGGACCAAAATGAAAATCCCCCAAAAAAAAATTCAGGATAGGAGCAGATCTGCTCTATCTACAGATGAAGTTCCAATTGTAATGGAACTGGTTCTCAGTAAATTTTTTTTTTCATCCTTTTTAAAATTGTTTTTAGGTTTTTTAATTTTTTTAAAATTAATTAAAAAATAACGTGGTGTGTCCTAATTGGTTAGGTGGTTTTTTTAAAAAATTTCACATGTAAAACACCAATTTACCCTTGAACTGTTAAGTCTACTGTTACGTTAACAGTGGTCAAGGATACTTAAGTATAATAAACAGTAAACTAATATCATGCGTATAATTATAGATAAATTTAGGGGCAATAATCATTTTGGTCCCTAACTTATCATAAAATATTACATTTTGACCACTGTTTCACTTTTTAGCTCCTATGGTCCCTAACTTTTCAAAAATCCATCAATTTAGTCCTTTTGACCAATTTTTTGAAGGTCAAACATGACAAAATGTGTACATTGACCATTTTACCCTTAGTTTTAATTCATTAAATTGAAAATTCATTTTTTTTCCTTTATTAAAATTAAAAACCTTTTAAAAAAATTATTACACTAAATAAAAAAATTTAATAATTTAAAATAATACGTTAAATTAACATTCAAATATTAAAAATAATATTATATATTAAAATTTAAAAAAAATCGGGAAACCCATAAATCTGGGTTTAATTTATTAAATTGAAAATTTGATTTTTTTTCCTTTATTAAAATTAAAAATCTTTTAAAAAAATTATTACTCTAAATAAAAATTAAAAAAAAAACCATTTGTTTTTTTTGTTAATTTTTTAATTAAATTTTTGTTTAATAAGTTTTTATTAATTTTTTAATATAAATTATTATTTTTATATAAAAAGACTAAAATACCCCTATGACTATTGAATTTGACTAACTGTTGACTAACAGAAGGACTAAATTGATGAATTTTTTAAAAGTTAGGGACAACGGGAGCTAAAAATTAAAACAATAGTTAAAATATAATATTTCGTGATAAGTTAGGGACCTAAATGATGTTTGCCCTAAATTTAGAGTACCTTAATGTAATTCCCCCTTATTATTTTTTGATATGATACAAATAACTACAATAAAATATTTTATCAAATCTTAAACTATTTTTATGTAAATATTAAGAAGATTTTTTATTTTACAATAATATTGATAAGATTTTATTCATGATCAAATATGATAAATAATAATATAAAAATAATTTTTATTTTGTCTTAATTTAAGTTTCAAATCTTCAATAATTGTGTTGATACTTGAAAATGATGATAACAACTCTAAATAATATAAACAATTTTTTTAAAGTTGTTTTATGGTAAGTAATATATTAAAAGAAAAAAAGTTGTATTATGTAAAATTATAATAAATTGAAAATATATTATTTTTGGAAGAATACTTTTTAAAGAAAATATTTTAAATATAATCAAGTATTTTTTTATATTTTGAAGGTGTTTCAACACTTAAAAAAAAAACTTTTCTCCAAATTAATTTTATATCAAACGAAGACTAAGGCGGAGTATACAATGCAACTGAATAATTACGAGTACACAAACAATCAATCAGATGGTGGGCAGCATACAAGCGAAGTTTGATTCACAAATGTGGACCACTTGATGCATGCTGGGGTGGTCCCTGTTTCTTGGTTGCATGCATGATTCCCTTCATTCATGATCAGGACCGCACAATCTAATCCGCCTAAACAATCAACCAAACGGTGGGGGTCTATCATTTAATCAGGACTATCTGATTCAAGAATAGGCTGAGGCTGCTGCTGATGAATTTCAATACACACTGCTTATTTGCTCTTGAGTGCATCTGTTCTGGACCACATTGGCACCGAATTAGATATGCTTTAAACCAAGAAGATGATACTCAACCTACTACCCATATGATCTGTTCAGGTAAAAAGAAGTTCAGACAAATGACGATCCATTTTGAACGTAAGAGCGGCCTGCCTGGATGATTGAAATGCGAGACCTTGAATATTAAACATACACGTGACAGAACTGTATCAAACATTGTACGTTCAAATATCGTAATAAGTTTTATCATGATCAATCAAAATATTCTAATGCAGCAAGAGAAAAGGATGCTCAATTTGCCTTGTCAAAAACATGGAAACAACCTGTACAGTCTCAGAAAGTGGTATGGACCATTGATCACTATAAGGTTTAATGCTCTTGTAATTATTTGTAATAGACTTCTACTGTCATCAGAAAAAAAAAAATAAAATAAAATAAAAAAACAGTTGAATATATACATGACAGAATGGATATATACATAACAACATAGGAGCATAGAATTGAAATGGGAGGGATTGCTTGGAGTGAAGAAGAAGATCAGTTGCTCAAGAAATGCATAGCACAATATGGAGAAGGCAAATGGCATCGCATTCCTCTTCTCTCTGGTATATATTTACACCAAGTCACTAACTAACATTTGATTTTGTTACATTAATTTCATATGATTTGTTTGGGTGAAGATGATTCCAAGTTTTTTTTTTAATTATTTGGTTTGTGGTGCACTTGATCATGAAGGTCTTAATAGATGTCCAAAGAGCTGTAGACTGAGATGGATGAACTATCTTCGTCCAAATATCAGGAGAGGGAGTTTCGCTCAAGATGAAATCGATCTCATTGTCAAGCTTCACCAGCTCCTTGGAAACAGGCAATTTTTTTAATCTCTTTCACTAATTTGAGTCCACAACATGTAAACTAAAACCGACTCACATCATGTGATATGCTTCGAGTAGACAGGGGCACCACCCAAAATTTTATTCTCATACTGATGATTCATGTAACAAAGGCACGCCTATCTGTTCATTATATAACCTGTGTATGTGAAGAAAAGTACTACTGTATTGTGAAATTTTTAACACTATTGTTGGGCTCTTGCTTATCAACTTATTCTTTTGAATCACACGGTAATTTGGACATTTTGTTTCCGTTTTCAGGTGGTCCTTAATTGCTGCTAGATTACCAGGAAGAACAGGCAATGATATAAAGAATTATTGGAATTGCCATTTGAGTAGAAAAATCAATGCTGAAGATCAAAACAAAGAGAAGCTGCAAATCACAACCAAAGTAGAAGTTTTAAGGCCCCAGCCGCGGCATTGTAATGTAGCAACCCCAATGCCAGTACCACCACCACTGCGCCTGGAGGAGGTACCAACGCAACCATCACAAGAAGAAAGCAGCTTATCAACTCCATCAATATTGCAACATCCAGAGTTTGAACAATCTCAGAATGTGGAAAGCAATGAAAAACCAGGCAACATTGAAGATGTCAATTTTGGTGAATTGCTCGTAGATTTTGATTTGGAGCAAGTTATATTGACTGATTATCAGACAAGCAGCAATTGGGAATGGAATGATGATTTGATGATCTTGGACATGGATATTTGGACTCACTCATTTTGATGTACATGTTTTTTCCTTCATGGGTTATGAATAATAAAAGATTTAATTCTCATCAAACTCTCTCCTGTGAGTTTTTTTTATTTAAAAATTAAAATGAGGATTTTTAATGTATGTCCTCATTCATAAGTTAAATATAAAAAAACAAATAATAATAACTCATTATTTTCTATAGTATTATTTGGGCGAGGATTGTGACAGGACTTGGTGAGACAAGCACGGACCGGAACTCAAAACAATCATATGTGAAAGAAAAGTATATAAAAACTTGAGTATGAGTAGACGTGACTCATGATTATTTATTATACGAGTTGAACTCATAATTCTAGATGCAAGTGTAAGAGACAAACCAATAGACCAACCCCCCTTTTGTCACAATTTTAATATCTTAATTAAATAATGATAAAATTAAAAGTGATCTAAAAATTATTGAAAAAATTATTTTTAGTCTCAGATAAAAAAATAATAGTTTTTAGTCATTTTGAAATGGTAAATTATTTTTTTAAATCCTTATATAAATATATAGGTAAAATTTGAGTTGAACCCCACATTTATGTTTTTAGATTTAATTTTTCTCTTTTAATAAATTAGATTTTTCTCCCTCTAAAAAAAAATTAGAATCTGAAAAGTTTTTCCCCCTCGCCACCATTGGCAAACACTCTCCCTCGCGGCTGTTTTCTGTCAACTTTCAAGCTCCCTTGCCGCCGTTCAACCTTGTCTTTGTCGCCTGTGTCGAAACCCTAAGAATCCCAGATGTTATTTCCCCCTCAATTTCCCTCGCCGCCGTTTTCCCTTGCATTCCCTCACCGCCGTTTTCCCTCGCCCTCCCTCCCTTACCGCCGTTGCAAACCACAAATGCATATGAACCATTTGATTTGTGTAACTTGGAAAAGTAGAATTGAGTCAACTATGATTTGTGAAATGGATTGAACTTTGCCTCAGTTTTGAAGAGCTTTACAGGTAGTTTTGCTTTTCTTTTAAGCTCAATTATCAGATTAACTTGACTTTGTGTTTGTTATTCGTAGCTTTCTTTTCAAAGGGCACTATAGCTGTTGTTTCATATTTTGGTTGTATGAATGTTCTTCTAAAGAAATTAACACCGGTTGGTGTGATCATAATGCTTTCATTGTATCATAATATGAAATTTAATCCTATTTTATTGCGGTTTGTCTTGAGTTTTTATTTATTTATTGGATTTTATGATGTGTTTCATTTTCTTTATTGTTTTTGTGCTTTGATTGTGTTAACTAGTAGACACACTCTTGTTTTGAATCTTAGAACTCAGTGCGTTATATGCATTAGGGTAGTCATTATGGTAACATTTCACGGTACTGGGAAAACAAAGCCATGAATCATTTTCAGTTGACGGGTCTTAAGATGGTTGTGTTATTAATTTGATGGTTGGTGTGAAGTATAATTGCTAGTGGAATTCAGTAATTTGTAGGTGGAAATTCAGTAATTCCTTTGATTGTTCTAGCCAAGAAATTCTTAAGCAATTGAGTCAACGAATTTCAGTTTCTTTTAATACAAATGTGTGTACCAGTGTCCGTTTGTATATATTTTTTGATATTTTATTACGACGTTATAGGTCCTTATCCCATATTGTATTGGCAATTATTATTGGGTTTTGTGTAAAATAACATTGCGGAAGAAAATGATTGTTATTTATGACTCCCTCCATAAGCATAAAAATCCAAACTACCGCATTTCACAAGTAGAGCCATTAATAAAATTTTTACAGTCAATGTTGTATTGTGGAGAATTCTTCGATAATGCAGGTATCGCCCCCTGGATGAATAGAATAAAGGTTAATGTACTTCCTCCCGACAAACTGCAATAGCAGCCAGAGGGGTAATAAAGTTTATAGAAAATATTCGTGATTCAATATTTCCTTAATATTTGTATACACTTTGTAACGAATGTATTACTTATTGAAATTACAGAAGCAGCTGTAGAGCTTTCGTCATGAAGTACATGAAAAACATAATGACATATAAAGAACTAAATTGGGATTTAGGTAAAGAAGATGCCAACAAAATTTGAGAGGAGATTGCAATGGAAATTTTTTTCTTATAGTATACCCGTGTACTGATATATATGTTAAAATTTGTTAGTGGCTAGTTATTATGCTATTTTGGTGTTGTCCAAATGTACAAATGAACATTTATACTGTCATATGTTATGCTATTATTCCTGGTGTTATTTACATTTTAATGGATTAATGGAATAATGGTTGTTCTTTTTAATGTATTTGTTATATGCTTATTATCTTGGTTACTTGCTTGTTTTTTAATGTTGTTGGCATGCTTGATGTAAGACACAATAGTTTGACTTACAAATATCAAAATTTTAGTTGGTCAAGCTTTACCAATATGCTGAAAACTAAAAGTAGCGTTTTATGATTTGTAACCATAAATCTAAATCTTACTAATTAAAATTAAAGTAAAAGAAACTCTTGAGTTAAAGCTTCTGTTGATCTCCAACGGCAGCTAGAAAAATTAATAAAGTTTAGCTTTTTTTTTTTTGAAAAGAATAAAGTTTAGTTGATTCTTCATTTAATAACTTGTGGATACTCACTAATATAGCTGATAAGGTTTCTTGTTGTATAAATGTCTTGGGATCAAATATCACTAACACCAAAGCTGGGAGGTTTTGGTTTACATGTTAATATACTGTCTACTTATAGAGTACAATTGCTGGAAGACTTGACAATACCTAATCTCATGTAAATAAGACCTTAAATGCACATGAGAAAGTAAAGTCACACTTCTTGCCACAACCTTCTGTCCATAGTTCCACTATTTTAAAAGGCGAGGGGAACAATTCAATAATGTGTATATCATCGTCGCTCAGAATTTGTAATTTTCTCGGGTGATTACTCTAAGCGATCGTACTGATGCCTATGTCATACCGTGTACTGTCAATGTTAAACTTTTGATATATCAACTCAACCAACCTTGTAAGTTTCAACCCTCTAGAAACCAATACCCCAACTGGTGAGCCACTAACATAATCTAGACCATCTCATTGTCCATTATAGTTGAGTATAAGCCTACAGATATTCATTTCCTGAAATAAAAGACAAATATTTAGAAGATGCAATATTTCACAAAAACATTAATAAAAATTTCACTAACAATGTTTGACTCTAAACATTTTAGTAACAACATTTCACTGAAAATAATTACATCTTAAACATTTCACCAATATACATTTCACTAACTAATATTTCACTAATCTACATTTCACTAACAAATATTTCACTAACCTATATTTCACTAATCTACATTTCACTTATCAACATTTCACTAACTAACGTTTCACTAACTAACTTTTCACTAACATATTCTATAACCATTAAAATTTCATAAAAATAAACCTCAATATCACCCAAATTTTTTCAACCACAAATCAAACACATTATACAAATAAAATAAAAAAATAAAAAAACTTAAAAAATTCATAAAATACATTCTAAATAAAATACAAAAAAATTCCATAAAATTACCTTAAAGTTTTGATTTTATTGATATAATAGAGTTGACAAAGACAAGATAATTAGTGTCTAAAAAATAAAAGAGTGTAACTAAATTTCATGAAAAAAAAAATGACAAGAAAGAGATAATAGAGTGCTACTGCAATAGAAGGAAAAAAAAAATAAGGGTTGATGTCGGCCCAAAAAAACAATTTGTTTTAATTAGGTTAATGTGTAAAATAGGTTTTTTAGTAATTTTTAATGATTTTTTTTATAACTTTTAATTTTTAGGGTCTTTTTTATAATTATGTAATCAGAGGGTAGTTGAGAGGTATTTATATTATTTTTTTACATATTTTTAAAAATAATTTTTAGACTATTTTTAATAATTTTTATAATTTTAAATATCATATAATGTTTTAATTTCCTTTACATATATATATATATATTAACTTGGATTTCACAAATCAACTGTCAACAGGATACTTGTTTGCATAATGATTCATGGCAGCATCTCTTCAACTGAGCAGTGCGCGACACATTGTAATTTTGTTTTTCAAATTTTGTGAACAATTTCATTTAATTCCTTATGTTTATATTTTTAGTTTTTATGACCACTATATTATTATAAATGTATTAATTTAACTCATATGAGCAAAAATTTATTTGTCAAATATAAATAAAATTTAAAATTGACTGTTTTGCCCCAGACTTATAGCGGTTATATCATATATGGACAATGGTGGGACAATATTTACAATGCCAAAATTTGAACCTTGGTGGATTGTGGGAATTTATGAAACTCCAATTATTAAGGTAAGTAGTCTTTGCTAAAATTGAGAATAATTTGAATTGAAAAATTAAAAAAAATGATTAGGAAATTTTATCAACTTTTTTTAAATATTTATTATTTTATATAATTAAAAATATCAAAAATTTTAAAAACAAAAATATGTGGGCCCCCATAAAGGAAGTAAGAAGACGTCGCTTCCTTTAGTGGCTATATTTCATTAATAAAAAAATATTTTTTATATTTAATTAGACTACATGTGAAAAGAAAAGGTATATGTGTCAAAGTATAATTTAATAGTATGTGTTATAAGTAGGAGAACAAATACATCGTTTAACATTAATATTCTATTCCTAGGGGCAAAATAGTCAATTTTAAGTTTCATTTACGTTTGATCATTAAAATTTTGGTCATATAGATAAAATTGATGATTATAATAATTTAGTAATCATAAAAACTAAAAACACGAACTAAAATGAAATTATTTACAAAATTTGAAGAATGAAAATGAAAAAGTTGCCATGTGTCGCTTTAAGAGGAGTGACTGTCTAGCAGCAGTTGCCTAGCATTGCTAAGGGAGTAAATATCAATAATATTCGATAATATTCTTATTGTATCACCAATATTTATCATATTTTGAGAGTGCCAACATATAAAAAAAAAAGGGTGAATTGCATTAAGGTATCATTGACTTTAATCATAATTACGCGCATTATGTCAGTTTTGCATTTATTAAACTCAAGTACTATTGATTACGTTGACCACCGTTGACTTTATGGTGGTCTTAACGTCATCAAGAGTATAAACGTCTTTTGAAGGATTCAAATTTAATTACTTAATTATTTTAATAAAAAAAATAGACGGAGGATACCAAATCTCCCCCATCAATCAAGCATTCTCCACCATCAAAAAATAAAAATAAAAATAAAAAATTTTATTTTCAAATATGTTCCCATTTCGGGTTAATAAATAGATAAATAGATACATTCTATTGCACCGATCGTGGGTGTTTGTAGTGACTGAGGGGGTCGAAGACCAAGAAGTTAGTTATTTATCAGACAAACATTCTTTTTACGGTTAGGTCCAATCCTCTGGTCCTTACAGAAAAGAAAAAGCGAAGCATTTTCACGTTCTTCCTTCCAGGAAGGGAGAATTAAAAAATCCTATTGATTGTACCTTTCTCCATACCTCCGCGAAAAGCGTGAAAAAAAAAAGGCTTGAATAGTACGATCCTCCATCACCTCAGAATGAAATGAAAGGGACAATTTCGTAGTTCTTGATCTGTGCAGATACATTGTTAGGTGCTTCATTTTTTTTCCCATTGAGGCCGAACCTAAACCTGTATTTGAGAGATAGTTGTCCTTACACTGATAAGGGATGTATAGATTATCGAGAAGAGAGGAGCCATGTTGGTCTTCTCGGACCGCCCAGCTCCCACGAATGAATAGAAAGTTGGATGTACATTGGAAAATGAGTTTTGATAGGAAAACAACCCACGTTATCGACAAAATTTTTAGTGCACTGGGTGTACTGCTCACTGGGAATATATATCTAAAATTTTATAAAACTAGGGGGACTCTTTGTGAAATCAATTTTAAATCAGACCCATGAATCACTATGGTGGAAGAGTGTAGGGAGCAATGGGATGCACATGCATCCTCTCCTTACTATTGTGTCATCATGATTGTAAGGTGCATCATCCAAGTCCAAGATTATATATTAACTTCCCTCATTTTCTTTACATTCCCTTCCAACGAAAGGCGTTACAGTCCTTTCAGTTTCCAATCTTTTCAAGCTACTTGTTGTAGACTTAACTTTTCCCAATATAAAGAATCCAAAAAGCCCACTTTGAAACTTCTTCGAGTGGGTATGCAGAATTGAAGTGTACTGTTTCTTGCTGTTTGTTGTGTGTTTAAGGATGGACCACATCTGATTAAGAAGTTGTAAGTCTATGAATTCTTTGCTGAGCACAACATTTTCTTTCTGGTGTGTGCGCTCATTTCTTTTCAATTGTTATTTCTTTATATGGGTCATTGAAGTTTTTTCTAAGAATAAATATGCCTACCTCCTTTAAGGTTGCTCAATTACAGACGAAATTAACTTTTAGGTTTACTGACAAAGACCTTTTCTCCCGTTAATAAACTTTTAGGTTTATTAACAAAGATCTTCCCTCCCATTAGTCAACTTTTGAATTTTTTTTGACAAAAATCTCTCCTGGTCAACTGTTATATTTGACCAAATTTTATTAAGGGTAGAAAAAGTGTTTATCAAAAAACGATAAAGTTGACTATGTTTATTGTAAAATATTTATGACCCACATGTTTATCTTTCTTATATTTATTATTGTTTTAATTAGTTTAATAAAAATATTAAGAGTTAAAAGTACATTAATCAGTTTGAGAAGTAATTTTCTCTGATAAATGCACACATTGATGGAATGTATGAATAATTGATATTATCAGAAAATTGGTCCTCTCTATACCTATATAAGTGCGTAGTCTCCATCATTCAATGTACATTAAAGAAATTAAAAAGGTTTAGAAAGAGAAATACAGTATTCATTATTTAATAATTTACAGCATAATTGGTTTATACGAATTGTCAATGCCTCAAGGTATGTTTTCTCATATATTGATTGAATGTGAAAATCATAAAGTTCTAAGATTATCAGGGATTAATATTTTTGCCTAATTGTTTTTTTGCATAATTTAAAGGATCTTCTTACATGTGTTATCAGAGAAATGATTTAGGAACTCATGATTTTCCATTCAAGATAATTGTTTTTTTTTTTTTGTTATTTATGAACACTAGAATTTAATAGACAAATTTAAATTTATGTTTCCGCTACTTATAATTATAATTATAATCCTACACTTGAATGACTATATAGAGAAATATTGTATCGTATCAAAGATTTAATACAATTAAAATTATGTTTCTTTATTTTCATAAATTTATTTTTAATGTCGACTTTTATTCGTTTGTCAATTGAAATGTACAATTATGTGATAATTGTTTATATATATATATATATATATATATATATATATATATATATATATATATATATATATATGAACGAATTTTCTTATTAACGTATATACATGATTTACGACTGACTCAAGAATGCAAAAATAATGTGAGTCATAGATACTATTTTATTGACATTATGAATTTCTTAATTGATTTAACTGTGATTGTACAAATATTAAATTTGACACAATTTGGAATATGTTATAGATGATTTGTTAGTCATCAATGTGGCCAAATTTTTAAGACTAATAAATTTCAAATTGTAAAAACTATTTTCAATTACCCATGAATTTTGATGCTTATAAATAATATAATAATATTTGACTGATTATTTTATGGGTAAATTGACGTTTGTTATTATAAGATATTTCGGAATCGCCCAAAGGTTGATTAGTTGTTATTATGAATAATGAACATAATGTTGGTAATTAATTTATTCTATTAGTTTTGTTTACATATCCAAAGATAGTAAACACATCTAATTAGTGAATATATGATTACCAAAATTGAATGAAATTTTATTAGCATCATTATGTTTATGTCGTTGTATCACCCAAAGGAGAACATCGATATATATATATATATATATATATATATTGTATACCTTAATCGATTATTTGAATTTGTATTATATGTTTAATTTTACAACTCAAAGCATTAATAAATGAGCATTTTTTTTTATTATTCTTACAATATCTATTCCTGTTTTTCTTCATTCACAAGCTTCGTCCGTTCCAATCTTTAGTGGGCTTAATTTCTCTGATTGGTGCAAACAAGTCCAATTTCACTTAGGTGTTTTGGATCTTAATTTGGCACTTCAAGCTGAGAAACCTACTGCTATTACTGATACTAGTAGTGGTGAAGAAATTTCTTTCCATGATGTTTAGGAAAGATCAAACAGACTAAGCTTAATGTTTATGTGAATGAGTGTAGCAAACAACATTAAGTCTACGCTTCCCAAAACTGAAAGTGCTAAGGAATTCATGAATTTTGTGGACACGCTCAAACGAGTGGGAATAAATCTCAAGTGCAGGATGTGTCGAAGTAATAAATTTCCGTGAGTATGGAGTCGAATCCACAAGGAAGTGGTGGTAATAAATCCTAAAAACTAGAGATATAAACGAAGCCAATAAAAGTAAATCAATTGCTTTGGAATTTTTCTAATAAACTAAATTAATTAACTAAAGTAATAAAGTAAAGCGAGACGAAATATATGGAAGAAACATTAGGCGGTCACACGGTCCCAATCCCGGATAAAAAAATATTGACTATTATGAAGCACGTTAATGACACGACAAGACTTTGTAACTTAGGTCACACCACATTGTATGAGTCACGCTATGACGTGTAAATCCAATTAAACACACTATGGGTCATAGAATGCATTTAATCGAAAACCTTTGTTAATCAAATACATACGTTGATTAAATAATTTCTTATCTAACAACCTATTATTGATTTTTAGAGTCAATTAAGTCCTATTGTAATTTCACGATGTCTCGCACAATCACAATACATATCTAATTAGTTTTTCATCAAGTAATCTCGCAATCTACTTTCGCAATCGCAACATATAAGAATTAAACATCAAAAGATACTATCAAATAGTACTCATAAATATTAAAAATATTGATACCAAATTGGTTTTAATCAAAGAACTTGCAATCACTTTCGCGATCGCATTGAACAAGAATAAATTCACAATAATATAATATAAATGTAATCTCAAAGTCCATGTCATACAATAACATATAAAAAATATTACATAGTCAATTATCTGAATCCGTTCATGGTTCCTACGACCACCCAACAATAAAACTAGCCACTCATGCTATCAAATAAATGAAAAGAAAATAATAGGGATGCGAAACAACCCATTCGGAGATGTTGAGAATCAAACTCCGCCTATTTCCGGTTTAGACTTCTCTTCCATTGATCTTCGTCTTCCTTGATGAACATTCGAAACAATTCATGAAACTAATTTGTGTTGATGATTTGTGATGTTGGTTGGTGTTTTGGAGAGTGAAGAACGGTGAAAATTGGCCCTAGGCCGCAACTAAGAGCTGTTGAAACGAACCCAGCCGAACTCTCTCTCTTGGATCTTCTTCCTCTCCTTTTTTTTTTTCTTTTTTTTTTTTGATTCACAAATGGGAGCTATTTATAGGAGATGTATGGGTACTGTTCATTGTTACTGTTCACGCGTGTATGGTACTGTTCACGTGTGCGGTACTGTTCACAGGCCGTGCTCAAATCTTCAATTTAATCCACAAAAGGCTTCCTCGGTCAGCTCCTGTGCCTCATACCAAGAATACATGTCTCGAATTGCCCGATTTTACCTTGACTCATCGTATATTCGCATTAATTCATGGGGCTCACCTAATAGCTGCACATACTCACAGAATATATCAAATGTACCAAAAATGCTAAAAAATACAATCAAAAGAAACGATCCAAGGGTCGTAAATATATAACAATAAATGATCGATCAGAAGAGCGTTCCCAAACTGCTGATAAATCACTTGCTCGGACATTAATGGGTACCATGCATGAACATGTCATTGAAATGACAAACATTGCAGCAAAACTTAAGTCCTTGGGAATGAATATGGATGAGAACTTCCTCGTACAATTTATTATTAACTCATTATCTTCTGAGTATAATCCATTCCAAATGAACTATAATACCATGAAAGACAAATAGAATGTGAATGAATTTCACTGTATGCTTGTTCAAGAGGAAACGAGGCTTAAGAATCAAGGAACTCATTCCATTCATCTTGTGAATGATCAAGGAGCTAGAAAGAAAACTGGAAGAAAGCATGGTAAAGGCAAGTAAGGATCACTTAAGATGAATGAGTCTTCTGTCCAAGTCCATAAGAAGGAACACAAAAATGACAAGTGTCGTTTCTGTGGGAAACTTGGACACTTTCAGAAAGATTGCCTGAAACATAAGACATGGTTTGAAAAGAAAGTTAAGCCTAATGCTTTCGTATGTTTTGAATCTAATTTAGCTGAATTTCCTTATCATACTTGGTGGATTGATTCTGGTTGTACCACTTATGTTTCAAATACGATGCAAGGATTCCTTACGATCCAAACCATAAATCCAAATGAAAAGTTTATTTTCATGGGGAACCGAGTCAAAGCTCCAATTGAAGCTATTGGAACTTATCGTTTAATTTTAGACACTAGGCATCATTTGGATTTATTTCGAACTCTCTATGTACCTTCTGTTTCTTGCAATTTAGTTTCTTTGTCTAAACTTGATACAATTGGATATTCTTTTAAGTTTGGTAATGGATGTTTTAGTTTATTTAAGCACAATCATTTCATTGGTTTTGGTATTCTTTGTGATGGTTTATACAAAGTGAAACTTGACAATCTTTTTGCTGAGACCCTTTTAACCCTGCATCATAATATTGGTACTAAATGTGGTTTAGTGAACAAACATTCAGCCTACTTTTGGCATCAATGTCTGAGTCACATTTTCAAAGAAAGATTGGAAAGATTGGTAAAGAATGAAATCCTTCCAGACTTAAATTTTACCGATCTTGGTATTTGTGTGGAACCAAACACATAAAGAAAGGAGCCACAAAAAGCACACAACTTCTTGAAATTATACACACCGATATATATGGGCTTTTTGATGTTCCTTCTTTTGGAAGAGAAAAATATTTTATTACCTTTATTGATGACTTTTCACGTTATGGCTATGTCTATTTATTAAATGAAAAATCTCAATCAATAGATGCCTAAAGGTGTTTATTAAGGAGGTTGAAAGACAATTAGACAGAAAAGTGAAAGTTATCAGATCTGATAGAGGTACTGAATACTATTGAAAATATGATGAAACTGGACGATACCCAGGTTCATTTGCTAAATTTCTTAAAAGACATGGCATATGTGCTCAATACACAATGCCAGGTACACCACAATAAAACGGCATAGTAGAAAGGCATAACCGCACTTTATTAGATATGGTTAGGAGTATGCAAGCAATTCATCTTTACCCATATCATTGAGGATGCATGTATTAAAGACCGCCGCATATTTATTAAACAAGATTCCTAGTAAGGCAGTTCCAAATACTCATTTTAAACTGTGGACTGGTAGGAAACCTAGTTTAAGACACCTGCATATTTGGGGTTGCCCGGCGGAAGTAAGAATTTATAATCCACATGAAAAGAAATTGGATTCAAGAACAACCGGTGGTTTCTTTATTGGTTATCCAGAAAAGTCTAAAGGGTAGATTTTATTGTCCTAGCCATACTACAAGAATTGTTGAAACTGAAAATGCTAGGTTCATTGAAAATGGTGAAGTTAGTGGGAGTGAAGAACTACGTGATGTGGTAATTCATGAAGTTAGAGTACAAGTTCGTTTGTCCTTAACTTCTTCTAAAGTCGTTGTTCCTCATATTGTTGAACAATTTAACAACTTGCAAGGACAACAAATAAATGATCAAATACCCCACAATGAAGACATTGTTGATGAACCTACAGTAAATGAACCATAAGAAATAGTATTAAGGAGGTCGCAAAGACAAAGAAAATATGCTATTTCTAATGATTATGTGGTGTATTTACAAGAGTTAGAATTTGACTTAAGAATAGATAAAGATCCAGTTTTGTTTTTACAAGCCATTGAAAATGTTAATTCTGTGAAGTGAAGGGAGTTTTAGAAACGATTTGATTATCATATAACGTGCGGAATTAGATTTTAAAAATTTTATTTTGAAAAATAATTTTTCAACCAGGAACGAGTTCCTGTATATATGCAGGAAAAAGAATTCATGAAACTATATATCTTTTTCTTGATTTTCTTTTTCTGAATCTTCGATCTACCACCAGATCTTCCGAACTATGACCCGCAGTCTGACAACGTGTGTGTGGGCATGTCACTGCAAGAGATGGTGGTCACGTAAAAAATGCGCGGAGAACTTCTTCTCCCTATGGCCGGCCGCACCTGCAGGGAAATGAGTCACAAAAAAAAAACTTTTCTTTTTCTTCTCTCTTTTGTGGTGGCTGAACCCTCTTTTCTTTTTCACTGAATGTGTTGGTAATTTTTCTAGTATCATAACCCTTATATACTAGGTCTTTAGGGTTTTAATTTTGACCAAGTCAAAATAGGATTCCTAATCCGTTTTATTTTAGTCTCCCTAAAGACTTTAATAATTGACTATTAGGACTTTTAAAATAATCTAATTATTTTAATTCCCTTGTCCTAATCATCTTTTAATTACATGACTTTATATTTAATAAATAAAATTAATAATTAATAATTTATATTATTTTATTAATTAAATAATCACATTATTTAATTTATTCTCTTTAAATCGTATTACTTTCGTAACATTATTAATTGGACCATCAAATTAATCTATCGTGATCCTTATTACCAATAACCATAAGGGCCAGCAAGGAGACCTAATGGACCCACAATTTTGAGCTCCAATAATACTTAGTAATATTAATTAAAACTCTTTAATTAATATTTCATGATTATTAACTTCGAAGTTATTCTACTAAAAACCCGAGGCTGCACTCTCAGAACTATAGACGTGTTTATACAATCTGAAGTCTCAGCGTTCATTGATATAACTATTTATATAAAGCGCGATCCTCCACAAGTAGTTCATAACTAGAGCTAGGTCATAAAGTTCGTTATACCCCTCTAGAAATATATTTTCCTTTAAGTACCATTAATTCTCTAATGAACAATTAAATTTTGTCTTTCTCACGGAAGCAGGAGAAATCTCATAATTGTTCAAGCCTCGAATTAACTCTTAAGGGAATTACTCATCTACTTTAATCAAGAAGGAGTGGATTTCACTATTGTGTTCAAACATTCCCAGCCACAAGCCAAAATCGCAACCTCAAGATACGGAGGTATTGGTCGAGATTCACATCGACCTCACTGATGGTAAATCAAAGGCCACAATCCAACCTGAAGGAGTCGATAAGACACTCAGGATTAAGATCACCAATAAATAGCCATCGTTTATCGATATATATGAATCTCATCAACTAACGGATCTTGGTGAGAGATTCATATAAATCGTGGCCCAATACTATATGATCTTATCATATAAGGTGCCTCCATTCTCATATCAACTATAAGAGCGGGCTAGGATAAGACAATTGTATTATACAGAATGGACCGCAACAGTAGATCAATTACAAACAAAGTACCCAGTTTTGTTCGCTCGCTACGGACTTTTTAGATTGTATATATCAAAATGAATTCTCTTTGTATATGACCTTCATATACTCATTCTGAGATTACATCTTGCAATCTAGGATATTTTTGCACAAGATGAATGTATTACTGAATATAAAACACTTATAAACTGGAATGATAAACTAAATAATTCTTATTAAGTCTTTAACCGTTTACATTTACAAGTTTTAGGGTATAAACCCCAACATGAAGTGGGTAGATACTATGAAAGATGAGTTAAAATCTATGAAACAAAATGACGTTTTGGACCTTGTTGAATTGCCTGAAGGTTGCAAAAGGGTTGGGTGTAAATGGGTCTTTAAGACCAAATACGACTCTAATGGTAATATCGAACGACATAAGGCTACACTTGTTGCCAAAGGTTTTACTCAGAAAAATGGTATTGATTATAAAGAGACTTTTTCACCAGTCTCTAAGAAAGACTCATTTAGGATTATTCTTTGGTAGCTCATTATGACTTAGAGTTACTTCAAATGGATGTGAAAACCGCCTTTTTGAATGAAAATTTAGAAGAAGAAGTTTATATAGTCCAGCCTAGAGGTTTTTCAATTGATGGAAAAGAACACATGGTATGTAAACTTAATAAATCAATATACGGACTTAAACAAGCTTCTCGACAATGGTATCTTAAGTTCAATGATACCATCATCTCTTTTGGATTTAAGGAAAACGCTATTGATCGGTGTATATATCTGAAAATCAGTGGGAGCACGTTTATATTTATAATGCTGTATATTGATGACATCTTGCTCGCTACTAATAATATTAGTTTATTGCATGGTACTAAGGAATTTCTCTCTAAGAACTTTGAAATGATAGATATGGGAGAGACAGCTTATGTTATTGGAATAAAAATATTCCGAGATAGATCACGAGGATTGTTAGGGTTGTCTCAAAAAGCATATATTAATAAAATTTTAGAGAGATTCATAATGGAAAATTGTTTAGCAAGTGTCGTTCCAATTCAAAAAGGTGATAAATTCAGCCTTATGCAATGCCCAAAGAATGAATTGGAATGGAGAGCAAACAAATGGAAGGGATTCCTTATGCATCAATTGCTGGTAGTTTGATGTATGCTCAAACTTGCACCAGGCCAGACATCAGTTTTGCTGTTGGAATGCTGGGAAGGTATCAAAGTAATCCAGGATTGGATCATTGGAAAGCTGCAAAGAAAATATTAAGATACTTGCAAGGAACAAAAGATTACATGCTTACTTATAGGAGATCTAATCATCTTGATGTAACTGGATATTCAGATTTTGCTGGATGGGTTGATACTAGAAAATCTACATTTGGCTACTTGTTCCTTTTAGTTGAATGAGCAATATCATGGAAAAGTGCGAAGTAGGCCATTATTGATGCATCCACTATGGAGGTTGAATTTGTGGCATGCTTTGAAGCCACAGTTCAAGGAAAATGGTTGCGGAATTTTATTTCAGGACTTGGAATCATCGACAGTATTGCCAAGCCGCTGAAAATTTATTGTGATAATTCTACAGCAGTCTTCTTCTCTAAAAACGACAAGTACTCAAAGGGTGCTAAACATATGGAATTGAAATACTTTGCCGTTAAAGAAGAAGTTCAGAAACAAAGAGTGTCAGTTGAACATATTAGCACCAATCTTATGATTGTCGATCCATTAACAAAAGGATTTTTCATAAAGACATTTATTGAACATGTTGAAAGAATGGGCGTCATTGGACATCGTTACTGATATTATGACCTTTTATGTTATTTATGTACTTGACACTTTGAGCTCAATTATATTTTGCTTTTTAAGATATATATATATATATATATATATATATATATATATATATTGCAATATGTATATGCATGAATTATATGACAGGATTTGTCTTTAACAAAGACATTATTGTTGGACCAATTATATGATTCTCATTTACGAGTCATATTAAGTAAAAACTAATATCGTAGTACATGAAAGTGACTATATCGAAAAAATGATGTACAACCGCCACGACTCTTATTAGCCTTTTACTTGATTTTGATATATATATATATATATATATGATGTGATCAACGTATTGAAAAGTTTTTGCTTTAACTATGCGCATTATGTTTTATTTATCAAATCACAAGGCAAGATAAAGTCATATGGGCCAAGTGGGAGAATGTATAATATTTATGACCCATATGTTTATCTTTCTTATATTTATTATTGCTTTAATTAGTTTAATAAATATATTAAGAGTTAAAAGTACATTGATCAGTTTGAGAAGTAATTTTCTCTAATAAATGCACATATTGATGGAACGTATGAATAATTGATACTATTAGAAAACTGGTCCTCTCTCTACCTATATAAGTGCGTATTCTCCATCATTCAGCGTACATTAAAGAAACTAAAGATGTTTAGAGAGAGAAACACAGTTTTTTCATTATTTAATAATTTATAGCATAATTGGTTTATACGAATTGTTCATGGCTCAAGGCATGCTTTCTCATTTATTGATTGAATGTGAAAATCATAAAGTTCTAAGATTATCAGGGATTAATATTTTTGCCTAATTGTTTTTTTGCATAATTTAAAGGATCTTCTTACACTTGTTGTTAACAAAACCTTAGGGGAGATTGATGCAATTAGCGTTTTTTCTAATTATGTGAGTTTCTGGGGTGGTTTCTTAGTGTTTGGTTACTAAGAAAAATGAAGAAAGTGATAACATTTGTAACTGTAAACTGTATGATCTTTACTGTATTGTGTTCACCAAGATAACTGACTATAACTATTCCAAGTAAATGTACTGTATTATCTTACTGATTATCAGACGAGCAGCAATTGGAAATGGGATGATGATTTGATGGACATGTTTTTTCGTTCATGGGTTATGAATAATAAAAGAGATATTATTATTTTCTCCCCTGAGGTTTAAAAATACATCGTTTTACTCCCTACTTTTTAAAATATTCACTATTTTTCTCCATGCCTTAAAAATATTTACCATTTTCCACCATACTTTTTAAAATATTAGCCATTTTCTCCCCGCCAATAAAAAAATTATTTTAACCGTTAACTCTTAAGGACAAAATATTAATTAACTATTAATCTAATAAGGATATTATTATTTGACCCCTGAGGTTTGAAACAAATATTATTTTACTCATACTTTTAAAATAATCCTTATTTTCCCTCTACATGCAATTAAAAATAAAATAAAATATATGCTTTAATGTGTGTGCATATAAATATATATATATATATATATATATACATGTACATATACATATACATATATACACACATATATATATATACATATATTTATGTATATATATAGCTATATATATACATATATTTATGTATATATATATATACATAAATATATGTATATATATATATATATGTATGTGTGTGTGCAGGTAAAACTGTAAAAAGTCTACTATAACCTTGATGAAAACTAAAATAACTATCATTCCATTAAAATATTTAAATAATAATAATAAACTATTAAATTTATTAATAAAAAAATTAAAATGCCTCAAATTAAAAAAAATCTGAAAATATAAAAAAATAAATATCTTTATCTTCTTCTTCATCACAATAAAAAAATTAAAAATAAATAAACAATAAAAAAATAATTTCTCTTTGTCTATCATCATCACTATCCATTCCTAACACCAAAATCTAAGCCAATTATCTATCATCATTACTATATATCCTCAATACTAAACCCTAACCCAATTATCATAATTGAAGAAGAGAGAAAAATTGTTTTGTTTATTATATTTTCTTATATTTTTTTAGAGATGGATAATGAGGATGATAATAATATGAAGTATTTTAAATTTTTTATTTTTATTAATAAATTTAATAATTTATTATTATTATTTAAATATATTGAGAATATAATAGTTATTTATAGTTTTTATTAGGGTATATATTTTGAAGCATATATTTTAATTTTTTTAAATGTAAGGGGAAAATAAGAAATATTTTAAAAGTAGAGGTAAAATTATATATATATTTTCAAACCTTAGGGTGTAAATAATAATATCTCTTATCAGATTAAAGTTAATTACCATTTTTTTCCTTGAGAGTTAACGATTAAATTAGTTTTTTTAATAGTAGGAGGGAAAATGGTGAATATTTTAAAAAGTAGGATGAAAATGGTAAATATTTTTAAGGTAAGAGGAAAAATGGTAAATATTTTAAAACCTTGGAGGGAAAATAATAATAATATCCCATAATAAAATAGTTAATTATCATCAATGTCTCCTTTGCGATTGTTTTTTTAATTTAAAATGAGGGTTTTTAATGTATGTCCCCATTCATAAGTTAAATATAGATAAAAAAAAAATTCATTATTTTTTTTGATATTATTTGGGTTAGGGTGTGAGGGACCTTATGAGACAAGTATAGACTGCAACTCAAACACTTATTACGGATGTAAAAGGAAAATATATAACCACTTGAATTATGAATGAACGTAACTCATGATTATTTTAAAAAATAATAAGTATACAATTTTTAATATCTTAAATAAATATTATATAATGTTTTGATTGCCTTTATATGTGTATATATGTTAACTTGAATTTGCACATCCACCTATAAGTGGTCAGTGTACCTCCCTTTCACTTTAGTGGTGAAGGTACAAATTCCACCATATACATTTGCCGGTATATGTAGGTAGTTTTTTCTCCTTATTATTGGAGGACTGTGTTAATAACAGTCGCTTGTTTACAACCAGCTATATGTTTTTGTTAATTTTTTTAAACCATTTTAATTTCAAAGTTTACATTAATTACAATTTTACCAATTTTTAAATTAAAAACAAATTCAGAAATTTTCCTTTATTTACATTATTTCCATTATCTTTCCAATTTAAATACTTTTCATTCTAAACTCTTTTTCTCTCTCTGTTTTTTTTAGTTAGAGTTTTTTTTTTTGGAATTAAATATTAAATTAATCAATTTATAAAAAAAATTTTACGTCAACATATTAAATTAATTATATTAAACATAAGCTTATGTTTAATTTGTTCATCTCATCTTTTACCAAAATATGAGATACAATAATCAGTTCGCTGGAGTTATCTAACGATAATTAATCAGTTGTATCTTGGGAAATATGTGTACCCACGATATGGGATGAATATGTTTTAAGGATACTGTGTGAAACACGGGTCTAGACTTTAAATTTAAATATTGCTGTTATAATAATTATTTATATTTATATTCAATTATTATTAATTTTTCTTAGCATCTGATTGTTATTATATTTGATTATTATACTGATAACAATATTAAAACATAATTTAATTTGTTTTTTTCATTACTAGCTTTTAAAATTATAAGAATTAAGTAAGAGTGAAAAGAAGTTTATTTTCATAAAAAATGAGATGAACAAATTAATCATAAGCTTATGTAAATAAAGGAATCACACCCACTCATAATAAAGTGATTACTACACCTCATTCTTATCTCAGTAGTGAAGGGTTCAATTCGCATCATACACATACCACTTCAGTGAAGTTAATCACACCCAAAGCATCCTATTCCACTAATCGATACCTTTGAAAAAAAAAAAAATTAACCAATAAAAGAGTTAAAGAGATATTAATATTCCCTGCTTTTCTTTCTCTGTTTCGTTTCCCTTCCATCGCAAGTTTATCTCATTTCAATTTCCAAACTTTAAAGTCTTGCTTTTGTTGACTTCACTTTTCCCATGACAAAGAATCTCAAAAGCCAACTTCAAGTGTGAGATAATTGACGTTTGATATTTCCTTCCATTTCCTGGTGTGTAAGTGTGGTGATCATCAGATAGTCACAAAAGCCTTTCAAGTCTTTGGTGAGCAAAACCTTTTTGTTTGTTTCTTTTTTTTTTTTGGTATGTACACTGATCTGTTGTTATTTTATTTTCAAAATGTTTGTGGCTCACTGAAAGTAGAATGAATTTGATGTGTCATTTTTTGAATTGCTTGTTGTTCTTTAGCTTTCTTATATTATTTTGATGTGTCATTTGTTTAAAAGTGTTTCAAATTTAATGGAAGAAGATATGAATCTTAATTAAGTACTTGTATGTATACAAGTGTGTGTCATGTATGTTAATATAGTATTTGTGAGGTTTCTGTCAAGAAGAATTGTTGTTTCTTCATCAGAAGAAAAGAGATTTCATTTTACAAATTCCACTAAAATTGATTTGTTTCTAATAACAGGCTTCTATTTGCACAAAGTTGGTTATCATAGTAATGGCTTACATTCCACCACACAAGCGACATTCAAAGGATTCAGAGAGGCCATCTCCAATACCAGAACTCCTTGTTCCAAAGTTTACAAGAAAATCCACATCCAAGCATAATACAGACAAGAGAGGGAATATTGTATATGCAGAAAATGCCATATTTAGATGGTTCATTGTTGGTTTGGATGCTGATAACAACCTTCCTTCTTCTGTCCAACTTGAGCCAATTTCAGTGGAAGCCTTTGAGCAGAGAATGGGAGAGAAGCCCCTAGTTTTACTGAACAGTCAACCAGCTAAAGGTTACTACATATATATATATATATATTTTACATTTATTCTTGGATTGTGGTTTAGTCTTAAACTTCTTAGTATTGACACTATTTTGTGTGTAGAAAATGATGAAGAGGGAGAAACTATGTTGACTACACCATGGGAATCTGTGGCAGTTAATGTATGGCAAGATCTGTTATCTTCTTTTGAGATTGTGAGGAACAAGATGGAATCTAAAGAGTTAGATGAAGGAAAACCAGCATTGGTGGCTAGATTTGGCAAGATTCTCTTCCATGGGTATGAGCTTTTCCGGTAACTGTAGTTCCGTGTGGGGTACATCCCCGAACTTATAAACTAAGTTTAACATGTTTTTTTAAAACCAAACAAGGGTAAAAAAAAATTGAAACAAATAATGTTCTATTGTGCATTAGCTTCTGTCAGATGCATGTCTGGTCATTGTCATATTCTTTCCTTTTGTTGAATGTAAAATCCCACCAATCTCACAAACTCCTTTGCTAGTTTGCCTTGCTTGTTCCTTTTTCTCCTGGCATTTATGTGATGCTACACCCGAATAGTTCTTCCCCACTCATGTAATATATTTCATTTACGAAATAGAAACCTTCCATTAGCGAATCGATCTCTTACCATGTAATAGAGTAGAAATTTTATTAAAAGATATTCCTTGGCATTTATGTAATGCCATACCGGATTAGTTCTTCATTGATAACAAACGTAAACGAAGCAAATTTTTTCATTAGCTTACCAATCTCCTACCAGGTAATAATATGTACCAAAATTGTTTTCTCTTCCTAGCAAATCTTTGAAACTCATATATATATATAATATTAGTTTTTGTAATGTAAATCTAAAATGTTGTACTTCAATTTGGTTGTGCAGCAATTATAATCCTGGTCTTTTGGTTGTGCAGCAATTATAATCCTGGTCTTCTTTATATAGGAGTGCTTCTGTGAGTACAGAAAGTGTCAGAAAAGATGAGGTTGCTGAAACCACTTTGAGACGGATGATGAGAAGCTTTTACACAAATACTTCTTCTTCATACATGGAAAACATTATAAGTGGTGTTGGTCCAAAGATTGGAGTTGATCTTGAAGCGGAGAAGGATATCTACCATATCAAGGTATTTCTATCTGCATTTTGTGACTATTTTTTTCTTGCACTTGTGATTTAGTGAGCTGTTGATTTCTCTACTCTTTTTCTTGTGTAGTTGTCTGACAGCACTCAACCAAAATCAGCTATTTTATGCAAATGTCGTGTAACAGAAGATAGAAAACTTGAGCTATATAAGGCAAGTTTCCTGCTACTTATAAATAATTTGAAATGTGTTGAAAATACGTCTAATCTTAAAATGTCATTAATTTAACCTATCCTAATAAATACATGATTCCAAGGAACAATACCTTTGAAACAACGTTTAATGGTACTTGCAAACAGTAAGACTACTACTAGTTAGTTTAACCTATTGATGATGGATTTAGATGAAATATGTGCAATTATGGTGATGAAGAAAGATAATTTGGAGAAAAGCAAAGATTACAATATCACACTTGATGAGGCGAATAATGGTACACAAACACAATGTCAATCATCTCTATCACTTCCTGATTATGTACTAATAGTAACAACTAGAAAATATTTAGTACCTCAAGGAAGGCAAACATTTTTCTTCTAGGTCGAATTAAACTCAGTTCGTCAGATGGTCATCGACATATCATGCATTGATAAGAATCTTGATCTGAGGCTGGCACTATACACCAAGAGGATCATAACTGCTCCAACTGTAAGTTAATTAAAAAAAAATGTTACTTTCTTCTTGTTTATTTTTTTTTATTTTATGTTGGTCAATCTGACCAGAACATGTTCTACTCCAGACTATGATAAAAGTAACATCATATTACTTGCACCTTAAATTTTGTTTACCATATCTACAGGATGATGAAATGAAAAGTATTAGAAATATTGTTGCTTCTGCCATTTTAGATCCGGAGGTGAAGGGTGGGTTGAGATGGCCCTTGGGGAAGTCATGCTCTGGGGATCGGTATGCTGTTATTGGAATTTGGCACACTATAGCAAAAAAGTATAAAAGCCCTTCCTTGAGTCTTAAGGCAAGACATGTAGATCGATTTGATTTCAAGGTCGCAATTGGTGAAGCTACAATTGAGGTTGCCCTGAAGTTTAGAAGATTGGTTTCTGATTTACAGGTATATGCCGTTTGTTCTTTTCACCTAGCTGCTTCTTTTGGGTATAAAAAATTTAATGGAAGAGTTACCAGACCTGCCTATTGCTTGTCTGCTGTGATTTATACAAAGTGAGCTAATGTACAAATGCTTGTGATGTATTTTAGTTGTATTCTGTACTCTCTCCATTTTATAAAAGTGAGGAGATATAACATGTGCTGATAAATTTTTCTTTCAAATTTCAGGAAGAGAAGGTCGAAAAGGATTCGATGTTTGACATGTTTAAAGACAACCTAAGGATGATATGGGACCATTTCTTGTGATGTGAGCAATATTTTGAATGAACAATGGATTTGCAAGCACTCTGCTACTCCCTTCTTGTGATCTTTGTTGTCATTGATATGCTCTCTCTGGATTTGCTAATTTCCCCTCGATATATTTTTTTTGTTCATTTTCTTCTCTTTGCATCATTGATACTTGGATATGGAAACATGACTGCAAAATTTGTTAACTAAATGATAAATTATAGCGAACCTACTTGAGTTTTGCTATTTGACAATAAAAAATAATTTTATGGAAAATTGGCAGTGCACTCCCGCTGCCGTTATTATTGACCGTTAAAGATAACCGTTGACCATTTTAAAAGTTTAAAAAGACCAACATACCCCTAATTAAAAAAATGACATATTACAGTGAACCTAACTGAGGTTTTCCATTTTACAGTTGAATATAACTTTATAAAAAATTGACAGTAAAACCTCATGTCGTTAGCGTTGATCGTTTTAAAAGTTCAAAAATACCAAAATACCCATAATAAAAAAATTAAAAATAAAAAAGAGAGTGAATTGTACTAAAAAGTTTCTCTTAATTTTTTAAAAAAAAATTAAAAACAATAAATTTTTTTTAATGGATGTTCATGATGGACGATAGAGATTATATTAATAAAATAAATTTTTTAAAGAATAGTAATTATAAAAATAAAAAATAAATTTTAGCTTGATGGAGATAGAGTTCCAATCTCCAGATTTGATCTCGACCGTCCATCAGAATTGATGGACAGTGGAGATTCAATCTGGAAATTGAATCTCCATCAAGATAAAAAAAAAAAAAATTGAATTACTCAATAGATCCAATCTCCAAAGATGGAGATTTTACTTTTTCAATTTTTTTTTGTTCTTGATGGATATCCAGATTCCAGATTGGATCTCTACTGTCCATCAATCCTGATGGACAGTCGAGATCCAATCTGAAAATTTGATCTCCATTTCCATCCAACCAAAATTTATTTTTTAATTTTTATAATTGTTATTTTTTTAAAAAAATTATTTTTTAATATGATCTTTATCGTCAATCAAGATTGATGAACAGTGGAGATTCAATAAATTTTTTTTATTGTTTCTAATTTTTAAAAGGACAATTATCAATTTGGTCCCTAACTTTTGAGGAATCATTAATATTTTAACGCAGTTTAGTTTATTAGTACCTTGAGCCCCCAGTTTTCATAAATGTATCAATTTGGTCCCTTTGACCAATTTTTAAACAGTCAAACTAATTGAAAATATTAAAAAGACAGTTTTGTCCTTAACTCTATTTAAATGAGTTAAAATTATAATTTTACCAATAATTTTTAAAAAATATTATTAATAATTAGAAAGGTAATATGGTCATTTATATTAATTTTTTAAAAAATAAAATTTTAAAAATTTTAAAAAAATTTTAAATTTTTTTTCATAACATCTCATTAAATTATATTTTTAAATTTTTTTAAAATTTGAAAATTATATTTTAAATGGGTGATCCATTTAATTTTTTTTAAAATTAATATAAAATGATCATATTACCCTTCTAATTATTAAAAATATTTTAAAAAATTTGAGGGTAAAATAGTAATTTTAACTCATTTAAATAAAATCAAGGGTAAAACTGTCTTTTTAATATTTTCAGTTAGTTTGATTATTAAAAAATTGGTTAGAAGGACCAAATTGATATATTTACGAAAACTAAGGGCCCAAGAGTACCAATAAACAACACTTAATTAAAAATTAGGGACCAAATTGATAATTGCCCTTTTTAAAAAAGTTAAAAGAAACTCAGGTTACCTTAGTGCAATTTATCCTTTGTTTTTTAATTTTTTTAAATTAGGGGTATTTTGGTTTTTTTAAACTTTTAAAATAGTCAACGGTTATATTTAATCGTCAACGGTAATTTAGGGGGGTTCGCTCTCAGTTTTTTATAAAGTTATTTTCTGGCTGTAAAATGGCAAACTTCAGGTAGGTTCGCTGTAATTTATCCTTTTTAATTAGGGTATTTTGGTCTTTTTGAACTTTTAAAACGATCACGATTATCTTTAACGGTCAACAGTAACGGTAGGGAGATTCTTTGTCAATTTTTTATAAAGTTATCTCCGATTGTAAAATGATAAATTTCAGGTAGGTTCACTATTATTTGTACAAGAGTAAATAATGTCTACCTTCCATGAGATTTGCTCAATTATAGACGGAGCCTAACTTTTGAGATTATTGACAAAAATCTCCTATCTTTTGGGTTTGCTCAATTATAGGAAGAGTCAACTTTTAGCCAACTCTTCAGTTTTTTATCAAAAACCTCATCTGATCAACTGTTACAATTGACTAAATTTTATTAAGGACAAAAAATGTATTTTTCAATAAATTATAAAGTTGACTTCGCTTGTAGTTGAGAAAACATCAGAGGAGTTCCATACAATTAACTCTTTTTACAATTTTTAAATTAGAAGCATGGATCACTATGGTGAGAGAATGTTGGGTGGAATGGGATGCACATGCATCCTTTTCTTACTATTGTGTCATCATGATTGCGGGGTGCATCCAAGATTATATATTAACTTCCCTCCTTTTTCTTTACCTTCCCTTCCGTTGCAAGGCGTTGCGGTCCCTTCTGTTTCCAATCTTTTCAAACTACTTCTTGTTGACTTCACTTTCCCCAATATAAAGAATCCAAAAAGCCCACTTCGAAACTTCTTCAAGAGGGTTTGCATAATTGAAGTGTACCGTTTTTGGCTGTTTGTTGTGTGTGTATTTAAGGGTGGAGCTCAGCTACAGCTGATCAAGAAGTTGTAAGCCTTTGAATTCTTTGCTGAGCAGAACATTTCTTTCTGGTATGTGTTCTCATTTCTTTTCAATTGTTATTTCTTTATGTGGGTCATTGAAGTTTTTTCTAATTGTGTGATTTTCTGGGGTGGTTTCATAGTGTTTGGTTACTGAGAAAACTGTAGAAAGTGAAAACATTTGTAACTAAAGTGTATAATCTTTACTTCTGTGTTCAGTAAGATAACTGACTTTAACTGTTCCAAGTAATTGTACCGTATTATCGTTTTGGATCAAAAAAATTAAGAGAGATGATATGAGAAAATTTTAATTCTATAATCATTTTGTTGTTAATTTTTATATTTAACAATTGAATTTGCAAGTGAAATTTAAATATATGTAAGAGAATCATTTGTTGTAGGATATTAGTTTTTATCTTTATTTTTATAGTACTTGATATTGGAGAATGCATTTGTTAGTAAATGAAGCTAGTCACTGGTTCGATCATGGTTTATTCACGGTTAGTGGGAAATGAATGTAGAATTCTTTTCTTTTTTTCAGTCTCTGTATTTGTTAAAATCTATGTTTTAGTTAATAGTGTCTTAGTAAGTTGAATTTGTAAGGTGCTGATTGTTAATGGTTGCTTCAAAGGTTGAAAAGATTTTGTTGAATTTATTGGAAGGAGTCTAGGAATCTTAGGTAAATGAATGTATAGTGTGTCTAGTGTGTGTGAGTGTCAAGTTTGATGCCGAAAAGAATTGGTGTTTGTTTATCTAAAGAAACTGATTTCATTCTACAAATTCCACTAAAATTTGATTGTTTTTATTAGGTTTTAAGTGTACGTAGTTGCTATTACCGTCATGGCTTACATTCCACCACACAAGCGACACTCAAAGGATTCAGAGAGGCCCTCTCCAACTCCAGAACTGCTTGTTCCTCAATCCAAGAGGAACTTTAATCTGAGATCATCCCAACACAATTTAGTCAGGAGTGGAAAGATTGTATATGCAGATCAAGCCATATCTAGATGGTGCGCTGTTGGTTTGGATGATTGTAACCAGTTTCCTTGTTCTGTCCATCTCGAACCAGTTTCGGTGGAACTTGTTGGGCGGAGAACAGGGGAAAAGCCCCTAGTTATGGTGAATAGTAATCCAGCCAAAGGTTAGGGTCTGAACATTTTAGTATTACATCAATATGTTCTATTTTTGTGCTTAAATTTTAGTCTGTTGTTTGAGTTTGTGTAATTCTTTGTTGGTTGTTAGAGAACGAAGAGGTGAGAAATAATATCTCGATAAGCCCATGGGAATATGTAGCAGAAAATGTATGGCCAGATTTACTGTCTTCCTATGAGATATTGAGGAGCAAGATGGAGTGTGAAAACTTGGAGGAATTAAAGCCAACATTGGTTGCTAGATTTGGCAAAATTCTCTTCAGTGGGTATGCTATTTTTTCCGTGTGTTAATTAGTTATTATTTCATTTAACTAATTGTTGTGAACATTACATCAGACACATCCTTGTTACCTAGAGTGTAAATTAAATCTATGAGTTTTTTTTTCTTTTAAAATGTAAATCTCTGACTCATAACACTGTAAGTTGTAACTTTGTCTTGAAAATTGAAGAAGAAAAACTAAAAAAATTAACTTCTTATACATCTTTCTGGTTATATTAGTAACCTTATATGGCTTTTAACTCGAATCAAATTCTAATCAGATTATTTATGGTTTACTGAGTCACGCATTCCCTTGATTTGCCTTTCCATTGTAAACCTTGCTGTAGTCACAACAAAATAATTGAAATATTGCGAGGATTTTATTTATTCATAACAAATATGTACTGCCATGCCTGCGTATTTCTTGACCATTCACATAATATATTTCATTGAGGAAATAAAAAGTCCCATTGACTCCTCCATTTCTTACATCACTATAATGATATTGTGTGTATAAATATATATTTGTTCTTCCGCACATGAACATCTTCTACACATTATTTATTTTATGTGAAGCAGCATTCACAATATTATTTTTCTTAATGCAGGAGCCCTTCATGTGGCTTAGAAAGTGTTGTTAAAGATCAGGTTGCTGAAACCACTTTGAGACAATTGAGGAAATCATTTTACACAAATATTCCTTCTTCATACATGGAAAACATTGTAAGTGGAGTTGTGCCAAAGATCGGATTTGATCTTATAGATGAGAAAGAAGTATTCCATGTGAAGGTACTTCTTTTGCTAAACTCTGCTTTCTACGATCAAGTTTCGACTAGCTGTTGGCTTCTTAACTATATATATATTTTTTGTCTAGATGTCTGACAGCAGCAGACCAGACTCAACTATTTCATGCAAATGCGGTGTGAAAGAAGATAAAACGCTTGAGCTCTATAAGGCAAGTTTCCCACAACTTACAAAATGATTTGTGTATACAATTCTTAATATCTGGCATGTATATTGCCAATACTTACCATGTCAATAGCATAACAAACACGGCAGTGCATTTCAATTTGGATCATGTAGAACAACCCTTTGATTTTATACTCCCTTTCACCATTTCCTTTTTGTTGTATATAGAAGCGCAATCCAAATTTTAAATCCTTTTCTTGTAGGTCGAACTAAACCAAGTTCGTCAGATGGTCGTAGATGTATCATGTGTTCATAAGAATCTTGACCTGAGGCTAATGCTATGCACCAAAAGGATCTTAACTGCTCTGACTGTAAGTTAATCTGCAACAATGCTCATTAAGATGCTGTAGTATTAGTATCATTTGTTGCTTTTTTATTCTTTTCTTTCTTTGTTTAGTTTTCTTTAATTAAATAAATCAGCAGTCATTTGATTTTGATGGAAATTTTCTCCAGAGATCATGGAAGTTAACAGATTGATTAAAACTGAAAACTAAATCAGCAGAATCAATAAGGACGTTGCTTTCTTTTTCCCATCAATCTCTTGAGAGTGAATTAATTTATATTGCATATTCTAAAAAACTAGTTTAATGGGTAAGCCAAATACAACAGCTATTTAACATGTATTTACCACACCTTATTGTTCAAGGATTCTATGGTGAAACTAATTGTGTGCACTTTTCCAGGATGATGAAATGCATAGTATTAAAAATCTGATTAACTCAGCAGTTTTAGACCCGGAGGTGAAGGGCGGGTTGAGATGGCCCCTGGGGAAGTCCCACTCTGGGGATGGATACAGTGTTGTTGGGGTTTGGCACACAACGGCAAGAGAGTATAAAAGCCCATCACTGAGGCTTAAAGTAAGACATGCTGATCGATTTGATTTCAAGACTGCAACTGGGGAAGCTACAATTGAGGTTGTTCTGAAGTTGAAAAGAATCATTTCTGATTTACAGGTAGATGCTGTTTGACCTTTTCACTTAGTCTTTTATGTTCGTATATGAGTTAACAACTCTGGAAGTTGTTTTTGATTTAGAGGTAAAATTTCATCTACTATTTTCACTGTTTTTAATATGGCTAATTTTTTAATCATAATCACACTAGTTTGCCTTTGTGATGATCTGATTTCAATATTGAAAGACCTTATACCCAGTTATGTACCTTGGGATAAATTGATTGCGAGATTGAGCATTCAACTAATAACTTATAGTTGCTATTAGGGCGTAGTTACTAATCAGAACGAAAATCAAAGGGAATAGGAAAGGAAAGTTAATTCCCCAGGTGGGAGGGGCGAATTAATTTCCCTTTCATGTAGGAACTTAATCCTTCATTTGTGTGTGGGGTCCACGTATATTGATTCCTAACCATTATTAGTAAACAGTGTAATTCCAAATGAGGAATTAAGTTCCCTTTCTCTCATTAGGATTTTGGATTAGTAAATACATCTTTATGGGAAAAAATAGTGAGTTCTATCTTCTGCTTTCTGTACATGAACTTCGGTTCCAATATCACCATTGTAATCAAAAGAGTGGTTAGACCTGCTTCCTGCTTCTTGATGTAATTAGTGCATTAATAGAGTCAATAGCTCATTTATCTCTAAATACTAAATAGTCTATATATGATCATAAAGCTTCATTTAACTGAAGTTGTGAGTTTAGTTTATAAATATCTCATATAATTATTATACAGTGATATCTATTGTTTGTTGCAAAAATCGTACAAAGCAAGCAAATGTATATGTTTAACTTGCTTCTTCTCTCAGTTGAGCGTTTTTCATTGTATAAGACATTCAACTTGCGCTTATAAATTATCTATCAATTTCAGGAAATGAAGGTTGAAACGGATTCGATCTTGGAGGTGTTCAAGGACAACTTAAAGTTGATATGGGACCATTTCTTGTGCTCAGATCCATTTTTGGCATGAAAAGCTGGATTTGCAACGTTTCTATTACTCTTCCTTGTGTGTGTATGACTGTATGTGTGTTATTGTGAGAATAGTGGTTATGGAATGAGAGATCATAATGTTCCAAACGTTGAAATATTTGCAAGTAAATAACATAGATTTTGATGGTTTTTATTTTTATTTGCCCATATTATTATTATTATTATTATTATTTGCCTTTTATTCTTGAATTTGCATGTTGAAATTTGGGTTGCTCTATTTGACTTTCTCTCAGATGTCTCTCTAAGCATTTTTACTAGAAAAGTGCAAATATAAAAGAAAAAAGAAAAACATAATTGCATTAAGCAACTACGGTAGAACTAGAACGGTTAACATCAGCATGGGTGCTCACAAGAAGCCACCCAGGAAACTCCTCCACCCAAACAAAAGACAGCCTAAGGCTTAGAGCCTTTTTGGCAATAGAATGAGCAACTTCATTACAAACTCTAGGAACAAAAAAAATGACAACATCATGTCCATCAGCCAAACAAGCAAGAATGTCCTAAATCCTCTGGATAGCATCTCACCTCTACACAATTGAACCACGGACATAGAATCAGATGCAATATACAGAGGGAACAAATTTCTCTCCACAACCAACAACACACCTTCAAGCACAGCTCTAGCTTCTGCAGCTGCCACTGACACCAAACCTCTGTAAACCTTAGCCTTAGCCACTACAGGCTATGGTTGGTCCCAATTCGGTTTGAACCTAACCGACGGTTCAGAATCGGAACCGGCTTCGTCGGTTCCAGAACCAGAGGGAACCAGAACGGGAGGAACCGCCGGTTTAGGTTTAGGTTCCGGTTCCTTTTTTTTTTTTTTTTAAAAATAATTTAAAATAACCGTTGGCCAACGGGCTGGCTGCAAAATTGCAGTCAGCACCCCCACTCTTCCCAAAATTTTCCAAAATCCCTCTCCACTAAAATCTATATAAACCCTCCTTACTCACCTCATTTTTTCACACAATTCTCACTTCTCTCTTATTCTTACTCTCTCAAATTCTCAATTCTTTCAATTCTATCATAATTCTCAATTCTCTTCATTTTCTTTCAATTATTAATTTTAATTTTATATTTATTATTTTAAAATTTTAAATTTTCAATGGCAAGTTCAGATCCTTCCAGAAAATCAGTCTCCTCTAGAGGTAAGGCTTCTATGAATGTTGAAGAAATAGTAGAGCCGCGTGATGCTTTATGTAATGAGTCAAATTATCACGACTTTCTGCAGCATGAAGCATTTGCAGAAGAAATATTCGGTAATGAATTTTAAACTTTTGATCCTCCTCTAAATATTTTTGAACCCATTTTCACTCCTCAAGGCCCTCATACCCAATCTCACCATGAAACTAGCCAATCCCAAAATATGCCCAATTTTTGTTATAATGATTTACAGAAGTATAAATCTGAACTATTTAAAGTTCATATGAAGAAGCTGTAAAATTGGTTGTAAGATGCAACTACTGTTCCAAAGAGTTAAGTGGAATAAATCTGGAGGATATGACTTATACTGGAAATACATCAACAACAGTCATCCAGTTGAAACATCTCAAGCACGTGGACAACAATAAATTGACAGGTACACATCTCCTAACCACCTATTATTTAAATATAATGATGCATGTAATAAAAAGAATTAGCTAAGATGGTAGCTATAGAATATTTACCTTTTAGTTTTGGTGAAAAAGTAGGTTTTTTTAAATCATTGTCATAATACCTTAAATCCCAATGCATGTAGAGTACCTAAAAATACTATTGAACGTACAATGTGTGAAATTTATAAAAAAGAAAAGAAAATGGCATTAGTTAAATATTTTAAAAATTATATAGGTCGTGTTTCTATTTGTACTGATATTTGGAGTGATCATTGGCAAAAACATGTATATTTAGGTGTCACCTGTCATTATATTGATGATGTATGGGTGATGTAAAAAATAATTCTTGCATTTAGAGTTTTGATGATTCTCATATTGCTATTAATATATATAAAATGATTAAAATTATTTTTGAAGAATATTCGATTGAAAATAAAATTTTTGTAATTGGTTTTGATAATGCTACAAACAATATTGCTGCTATTCCACAATTATATATGATTTATGTAACCCTTATTTTGGTGGTAGATATTTTCATTAAAGATGTATTTGTCATGTTTTAAATTTGTATGTACAAACTGGTTTACAAATACTTCAACAATATATTAAATCAATTAGAGATGCTCTCTATTATTTATGGAAACATCCTAGTATCATGAAACAACGGGCTAGATTTTGCAAATGTCATGCAAAACATCCAATTATATTTTCCCGTGATGTTCCAACTCGTTGGAACTCCGTGTATAAATTGTTTTGTGAAAGTTATGAATATAGAGATTTATTAGTTCGTTTTATGCAATACAATTGCAGTAATATTAATTTGTATAGTCAGCATTGTGATGTTTATACACATATTTGTGAATTATTAAAAGTTTTTAGTAATGCTACTAATAATTTATCTGGTATTTATTATCCTATTATGCATTTTTTTTTTATAGAAACCCTTAATATTATTGGTGCACTTTCTGAGTGTGCACTTGATGAATTATTAGTGATTGTGTTCGAGTTATGAAATTAAAATGGTTATATTTTTATAGGGATATTCTTATTATTTATGTAATTGCTTTATGTTTTGAACTTAGATGTAAATGAGATAATTTATTTGAATATTACACTGTTTATTATTTATGTAATTGCTTTTTGTTTTGATCTTAGATGTAAATGAGATAATTTATTTGAATATTACACTGTTTATTATTAATGTTTAGAGATAAATGATGTTGAAATTGCTAATATATTTAACAATGATAGGAGTTTTTTTTATCAATTGTATGATAAATACCTTGCTATATACGGTCCATCATTCTCAATTTAAAGTCCCCTCCACATTAAAGAAGTTAGAGTCCAGTCTGTTATCAAAACAAATAAAGAAAATGTGTATTGTGTCTTCATCAACCTCTACTTCAGAGGTTGATGTTTACTTAAATACTGCATTCGAGTTTGTGAACGATGACTTCAACATTCAACATTAGTGAAGGGATCACGAGAAACTTTTTTCAATTTTGGCTATCATAGCCAAACAAATTCTTGGAACCCCTGTCTCGATCGTGGTAGTGGAACAAGAATTTAGCGCTAGCAGAAACGTTCTCGATGAGAGACGATCATTGTTGAGTCCAGACTCAATTCAGGTCCAGATATGTGTTTACGACTAGACTAAGGCGCAATTGAGGCAATAAGAAATGGACCAACTGTAACACCTCCTGACCCGACCCGGCTGGATCGACCCAGGGAGCGCTACCGGGTTTTCAAAAACTTTCTAAATTCACTTTATATATATTACAAACCATTGAAAATCGTATCAATTACTAATTTAAAATATGTTTCTAGTGAGCCCATCAAATCATTATTTTTAAATAAATTTCGGCAGAGTGTTCTCCATTTTTTGGATTTCTCAAAAAAACCTGGTTTCAATAAAACAAATATAAAACCATATACTTTCAACACTTCTATATCCATATTTTCAAATCACTGCGCACTCTACCGATTAGAGCGACTTCCAATCATTTTCAAACAAGACATATATAATTAGTATGTAAAAACATTTGCAAAGAATATAAATCATAAAACACATATTACAAAACATATAAATACATGTCAAATTACAGATTTCTGTATGTGCATGCCTCATTCAATATAATATACAAATAATATTCACTTGTAACTACTCAAAAGAAACTGTGACTCAGGACCTTCAATCTGCTGTTACTTCTTTATCCTTTGCTTCTCCCTGTGTCTCTGATAACTGCGCGTGATAAAATCAACGCGCTAAGCAATAATGCCTAGTGGGTGTACACTTAACTCAAGTATCAAAATCAAATATCATTTCATAATAAAAACATTTCAATTTTCATCATTGCATAATATTCCAATACGATCATATAAAAACATTTTAATCTTTAACTTTCTTACTGAAATAAGTCATATATAAACAGTTTTACAAAAAACATCTAAATTCAATCAATAAAGCGTACAATATTCAGTTTTCAATTCTTTTCTAAGCATTTTATTTATATAAACATCTTATTCACTTTCGTTCTCTATTTTGAACATACACTCATCATATATTTCTATATCTGTACATCAGTGTGACGTTCAACTCCGGGATTCGCCTAAACTGGACCAAGCCAGGTTTGCCCCGCGAGATGTAACTGTCAGAGATGTCAGTACAATATCCATCTCCGGGATTCGCCTAAACTGGATTATACCAGGTTTGCCCCGCGAGATATAACAGTCAGGGATACAGTGCACTAGCTGTCTCCGGGATTCGCCTAAACTGGACTCAGCCAGGTTTGCCCCGCGAGATGCAGCAATCATCACTATCAGTACAATGGCTATCTCCGAGATTCGCCTAAACTGGACCTTACCAGGTTTGCCCCGCGAGATGCAGCAATCATCACTATCAGTACAATGGCTATCTCCGAGATTCGCCTAAACTAGACCTTACCAGGTTTGCCCCGCAAGATGCAATAGTCATAGATACAGTGAAATGGCTATCTCCGGGATTCGCCTAAACTGGACTTGCCAGGTTTGCCCCGCGAGATGCAACAGTCATCAATATCATCAGTGCAATATTTATCTCCGGGATTCGCCTAAACTGGATTATACCAGGTTTGCCCCACGAGATATAACAGTCATCCATTCGTTATATTCTTTTTCCAATTAAGCCACAGTTTCACAACTCAAAGTAAAATCCAAGAATCAACATTTTCAAACAATATTGGAAATACATAATCCACACATTTCATAACATGTCATATCAAAACTGTCCGTTTCTTTCAAAATCAACAATTATATTCTCAAACAATTTAGTTTTAAAATAATCGTTGTAAATCAAACATCGATGTAATCAGAATATTCAGAATATTCAAATCAAAAATACATGTAAACAAATATTCATCAAAATATTCAAATAAACTTAGATTCAAATCAAAAACACAAAAGGGTTTTCGAAAAGAAGTGTACACCAACCTGGATTTCGTTTTTCGTACAGTTTTTCTTCTGGATTTTCTTTTTCCTTTCTCTTTCCCTTTTTCCTTTTTTTTTTCCTTTTCTTTCTTCTTCTTCCTTTTCTCTTCTTCTTCTTCCTTTTCTCTTCTTCTTCTCTTCTTCTTCTTCTTCTTCCTTTTTCTTTCTTTCTTTCTCTCTTTTCTTCTCATTCTTCTTCTTCTTCTTCTTCTTCTTTTCTCGGTCTCTCTCCTTCTCTCTCTGTTTTCTGCCCCTCTCTCTTTTTTGGAAAATTCTTCGACAACTCATTTTTTTTATAAAATGTCGGTCGTCGCGACTGTCGTAGCGACCTGTGGTCGCGGTACTCACTGGACCAACTTCACCGCCTTCATCGCGATCACTCATCGCGGTACCCTGGTCGCACTAATGGTCGCGATGCTCACTGCCAAGATTTTTACTTTTTCATCGCGAGCCAGTCATCGCGATCTGTGGTCGCGGTGACTGGTCGCGATGCTCACTGCCAAGAATCACCATTCTTCATCGCGAGCAGCTCATCGCGATCTGTGGTCGCGATGGCCAGGTCGCGATGCTCACTGTCTCAGTTTTTCACTCTCTCTTCGTGCATCGTTTTCGACTGTTCAATTTGGTCCACCTGAAAACCATAAAATAAACATACTTTTAATTATATTTATACCCCTCAACTCTCAAATATTTTTATCCACATAGTCAAACTTAAGTACTCGAAATTCGGGATGTTACAATTCTTCCCCTCTTAAGAAATTTCGTCCTCGAAATTTACCGTATTCAAACAACTGTAGAGATTACTGCTTTAGAATCTCTTTATTTTCCTATGTAACTTATCTCACATTGTCAAAATTTACTGTATCTGTATTCCTGAACTCATTTTCTTTTCATTTTAGTCTTTCCTTTATGATCTTCACCTTTTCTTCAATCTACCTATGCATCATACTACCTCGTCGTTATTCAGCTCTAATCGATACTGGAATGACATTTGGTATCACATCAATCACAATTTCCATTTCTCTCTCTGATAGTACTTCAGAGAGTTCTTTCGGAAACACGTCCAGAAAATCACATACAGTGGGTATATGCTGCAATTAGAATCAATTCGCCGTCAATCAATCACAGGTGCCAGATATGTTTCACAACCTTTCACTTCTCATTATTATTATTACCATCAACCCATTAACAATTCATATTCCTACATCTTACTTAGCAAATCGTTATATAGATATATTTATATACTCTCTTTACACTCATATTGTAATCGAAAACATGACTAACTACTATTTCATATTCAGTTGGTTCAACTTTAAAAGATAAATAGGACATATATATTAAGACCGATATGTCTCATTACAATAACATTAATCTCAACAATAAACATCATACAAGTTATCGCGTCAGGTATTTTATTTTAATTTTATGATATTATTGTAATTTTATTAAATTTTACCATAGCTTTGGGTTATCCACTTTTAATTAATTTTCAATTAATTTTTTAAAATGTTAAAAAAAAGGAATTGGAACCAAAACAGGCGTCGGCGGCGGAACTAGACCGGCCTTGAACCGTTGGTTCCCAAATCGGAACCGATAACCACCGGTTTCTGTTCCAGAACCGTCGCCATGTCTACTACATGCAAATTCAAATCATTTCTGATAACTGAACCCACACCAAAGCAATCCAAAAGGCTAACAACAGCTGTATCTATATTAAGTTTAAAGGAATTTGCAAGAGGTTTCAACCAACACACAAAGAAAGAGCGAGAAGAAAAAACTCCAAAAACTTCATCTTAACTGCAACAGGACCTACAACAAAAGAAATACCTAAAGCTGCACTAGGGAAAGCACCAAAAATTGAACCTGAACTAATGCCAGAACCTGCTCTAGAAAAACTCCTGGAGTTGCACCAGAAAAAGAACCAGAACCTGCAACTGAACTAGCAGTAGAAGTTGCAACTGAACTAGCACCAGAACCTACACCAGAAAATGAACTTGGAACTGCATCAGAACAAGAAACAGAAGATGCATCTGGACTTGCTTCAGAAACCACACCAAAAGAAAAATCTGGAACTGCACTAGAAACCACACCATAAGATGCATCTGAACCTGCACCAAAAAATGAACCTGGCACTGCACCAGAACAAGAAACAGAAGATGCATCTAGACTTGCTCCAGAAACCACACCAGAAGAAAAATTTGGAATTGCACCAGAAGAAAACCCAGACACTACATTTGGAAATGCACTAGAGTCTGCATAGAAGAAAAAACTAGAGCTGCACTAGAACAAGAGGCAGAACCTGCACTAAAAGTGGCTGAAACTAAACCACAAAAAGTTCCAGGTGTGCAAGAACCATACTAGAAACAGCAGAGGGACCTGCAACAAAACCTGCACCAGGGTCAAAAACCTTAACCTGCTGGAACTCCACTAAAAATGCACCAGCTTTCTTCCAAAAACACTCCACCTAGACCTATTCCCCACCGTGAATAAAACGATTTCTTAAATTCCAAAGAAACCAGGTAGCTATAATAAACTGGGCTACACAATCCTTTCCTCCCACTTCATTCAGCCAAATGATCTTATCTAAAAACTGCCCACCCCTCAACTTACTCAAAGCTAAGAACATTGGATAGCCATTCCATAGATCTTTCACAGCCTTACAACCTCGCAAGGCATGATCAACTGTTTTAACCTCCTTCTCACACTGCAGGCATAAATTAGAAACCAAAATTTTCCTTTTTCTCAACCTCTCCCTAGTGGGAAGGATATTCATTCTAATCTTCCGGCAGAAAAAACTTGATTTTACTTGGTAATGGCAAACTCCACATTCTTTTCCACTAAAGGTTGGGACCAGAAGAAGATGAGCCCTTCGAATCCACCATATCTGCCAAAGCCAACTTGTAGGCACTCTTTACAGAAAAAAAATCTCATATTTCTCATAATGCCACATAATTGAATCAGGTCCTAAGGTTAGACTCAGAGGGATACTCAAAATCAGCTCTGCCTCATTTGGGTAAAAAATAAGACCTAACTATCTTCTCATTCCAAAACCCATCCCTCAAAATAAGGCCAGCAACACTAACCCCCTCCGGCAGCCACCTCGGAGAACTTTGAAAGTAGTAGGCCTCGGAATATGTTGATCCTTATATATCAAAATATTCGAACCATCTCCAACCCTCCACCTAACACCTTTCTACAACACATTCCTACCCTAAAAATACTCCTCAAAACAAAAGTAGGACGTTACCAAGTTAAGCATTAAAGAACGAGATTGATGAAAAATGCCTAGCTTTCAACACCCGAGCTGCAAGAGAATTGGGGGCAGTCAACACTCTCTATCCCTATTTAGCTAGCATTGCACGGTTAAAAGCTTTAACATCCCTAAAACCTAATCCACATCTCTTCTTAGGGTTACACAAATGCCACCACCCCAACCAATGCATCTTGCACTTACCCTCCTTCATCCCTCCACCAAAAATCAGCCACCATTCTTTGTAAATCTTTCATTAAAATCGGAAGACGAAAGCAACTCATTGCTAAGTGTAGTAGCCAAAATATGTCTGGTCCAAGGTATGGTCCAAAGACAAAGCCCATAGCCCAAAGTGGGACTACACTCATGAAGTACGATGACGTATCAGCTCGAAGACCAAGTCACACGACATGAAACGCTCGTGTAGTACGACGACGTATTAGTTCGAAGACCTTGTCGCACGACATGAAGCGCTCGAGTAGTACGACGACGTATCAGTTCGAAGACCAAGTCGCACAACATGGAGCGATCATGTAGTAACGACGACGTATCAGTTCGAAGACCAAGTCGCACGACATGGAGCGATCGTGTAGTAACGACGACGTATCAGTTCGAAGACCTTGTCGCACGACATGTACCCTTATGTAGTGCGACCGTGCTACATCACCCAATCATGGTCCAGATTGACAAGAAACCTACATGTCGTATGACATAGCATCTCCGTCGCTCCGAGGGAGACCAGATTGTGATCTACTTTGAAACGGGTCCTACAAAGTCATAATGACACTTGATGGCAGCTCGATCAAAAGAAGCACCCAGATGCTTTCTTGGTGGAAGACAGAGAAGAGAGAATGATGAGATCCCTCAAAAGGAAGAAGCATCAGTCTCCTATAAAGAGAAAGATAATCCCTCATAAGAGAGGACGGCCGAAAAACTGAGATCGAGAGATTACTAAGAAAAAGCCACACCCTACGGCCATTGTTGAACTTCTCCGATCACCCTCCGACCTTACACCCCCTCTGATCAGAAAAACCCCAACTGTGAAGATAGCAGGAAGTATTCCTTACTCATCTCCATTTACAAACATTACACTTTTACTAGCACTCGCTAACTTGACCGTCGGAGTGACTTTGGCCGGCACCACCCCGGTGTCCCAGACGTCCTGCGAGTCACGTGCGTTCTGTCTTTGCAGGTTGTAGTGCCTCGTCAAAAGGTGCGACCCCTGTCAGCGCTTCGCCCACGTTTCACATCAACACCCGGAAAGACTCCACCCCATCTCAGCACCATGGCCCTTCATGAAGTGGGGCATGGACATAGTAGGGAAATTGCCCGTCGCTACCGGAGGAAAAGTCTACATGCTAGCCGTAACCGACTACTTCACAAAGTGGGTCGAAGCCGAATCATATGTAAGAATCAAAGACGCCGAGGTAAAAAGCTTCATTTGGAAGAATGTCATATGCCGCTACGGAGTTCCAAAGGAAATAGTCACCGACAATGGCTCACAATTCATTTCATACGATTTCCAAGACTTTTGCGACAAGTGGAGCATCAAACTAAGCTATTCAAGCCCAAGATACCCTCAAGCTAACGGACAAGCAGAATCCACTAACAAGACAATCATGTCCACCCTCAAGAAGCGACTCGACCAATGCAAAGGGAAGTGGGCCGACGAGTTACCAGGTGTGCTATGGTCTTACCGTACGACGGTCAGGACGTCAACAGGCGAAACACCATTCTCTCTATCTTACGGCTCAGAGGCCGTTATAGCAACAGAGGCTGACTACCCTTCTTATAGGATACGACATGCAACAGGGGAAGCAAACGACAGAGAATTGCTGAGTGAACTCGACACAATCGACGAGCGCCGCGACAAGGCTGCAATCAGGTTGGCCGTATACCAACAACGAGTCGCCCGCCATTATAACAGAAACGTTCGTCTCAAGTCATTCCGTATTAGAGATTGGGTTCTTCGCCGCGTCTTCCAAAACACAAAGGAAAAGGGAGCAGGCAAATTCGGTCCTACGTGGGAAGGACCATATCAAATCACCAATATATTTGGACATGGAGCCTATAAACTACGATGTACAGATGGCATGGAGATCGGCAACAGCTGGAACGCATGCCATCTAAAACCATATCAGTTTTAAATATTATATCTTGATTTGCCACATGGAACTCTCTTCCCCATCGGAGGGCTGTTGATAAACCCAACGTCCGACGTTAACCTTTTTATGCAAGTCAGCATTGCAAAGACTATCTTAAACTACATCAAAGTTATAGCGTGCAACTAAGCAGTTACACACTCCAACTGGGGCAATTCAATACCATAAAAAACAAAGTCTACGACAAGAAACGACCACGACCCGCACTCAAGGTCATGGACCGCGACTTGCATTCACGGTCTTCATTTCCAAACGGTCACATGACCCGCATTCAAGGTCATGGACCGCGACCTGCATTCACAGTCTCCATCTCCAAACGGTCACATGACCCGCATTCAAGGTCATGGACCGCGACCTGTATTCACGGTCTCCATCTCCAAACGGTCACATGACCCGCATTCAAGGTCATGGACCGCGACCTGCATTCACGGTCTCCATCTCCAAACGGTCACATGACCAGCATTCAAGGTCATGGACCGCGACCTGCATTCACGGTCTCCATCTCCAAACGGTCACATGACCCGCACTCAAGGTCATGGACCGCGACCTATATTCGCGTTCTCCATCTCCAGACGGTCACATGACCCGCATTCAAGGTCATGGACCGCGACCCGCATTCAAGGTCTCCATTTAAGGTCATAAAACATGACCCGCATACTCTCAAGAAGGTCACCATTTCCCATGGCCGTACAACCAACACTCAAGGTCGCAAACGCAAAGTATAGTGACACCGCCATCGTACAATTCTAAGTACAATTCCAAAACACTAAGACCAAATTCCAAAATTAAAATATATATTAAAGAAATCGTTTAAAACAAAAATTAAAAGTTTATCATAAAAAACAAAAGTTACAACCCCTTATGGGGCAAAACCATCAGGCTCCCCAGCAGGCTGAGCAGCCAAAGCCACGACTGATTAGCCTTTTGGAGGAGGAAGGGCAGCTGTGTCTCCCACTTCTTTCGCGTCAGCTTCATCATCAGAACGCGTCAGCTCCTCGTGATCGGCGATCCAGTTGTCGACCTTCCACTCCGTCGCACGACCGTCCCGATACTCCCTCATCAGGTCTGCACGGGTCTTGATAACAGCATTAAGAACATTATCCTCCACCTTGTCGTACAAAGCGTCGTAGTCAGCTTCCTTGGCCTTCAGCTTGGCTTGTAGTGAGTCGATAGTCGACTTTAGTTTGTTCAGCTCAAGTGTGGCCTCAACTGCACGACCCGACGCCTCAAGAGCTGTCTTTTTTGCCTCCAAGTTTGAAGCTTTCAAGTTATCATTCTCCTGCTTCAAACTTTGGTTGCTCGACTTCAGCTCTCTTACCTTCTTGAGGGCAGAGCCAAGTTCTTCTTTCAAGTGCACGTGCGACTGGAGAGCCTACAAAAAATAAATGAAACAAGTTAAGACAAATTCTAAAAAAATATATACAAAAATACAAAAAGCACCAGTCGTACGACCATACCTGAAAGAGGTGGCCTAGGCCCCAGTCGGCAGCTTGAGAAAGACCCATCTCCCTGAGGCGACTCTTATCCTCAGGTAGCAGCAGCCGCTCGACCTGTAAAAGGATCGACCCAACATCAGAATACGCAGAGGCATCCTGCGAGAAGAACAGGTCGACCGACGCGTCGACAGCCGATGTCGAATCCTCCCTCCTCCTTTTCTTCCCAGCTGAAGAAACATCTTGGGAGGCCTTGGCTCGACTAGATGGAGCAGGTGGAGGAGTGGAGGCCGCTTGGTCGCTCGACTCAGCCTTTTTCTTCCCCTTCCTCTTCTCCCTCAGCCTCCTCATGGCATCATCAGCAGCAGGAGCGGCGATCTCTCCAGCCATGATGTCAACTGTAAATCGTCGCTCGACGTATGAGATGGGAGTCAGAAATCGTGTGCCGTACAGTCGTTCGACACAATGCCTGACTCTGAAAAACTCCACTAAATTTTTGAAGGCGGGGTAGGGGGTACCTAGCTCGTTTATCACGCTAAACTTCCAGAGGTGACTCGGCCGCAGGTTTTCCTCCGCCAAAATACTCCTCCAACTCCTCTCCTTGACGTCGTACGACAACACCTTCTCTGTACGCGTCACGCACGTCAACCCAACAACAGCTTGATGCGCTCCTGTGTTCACTACAAAACAAATAAAAAGTGTTAGTGAAGACAATAATAAAAAACAGTCGTACGACTCGACTAAATTAAAGACCCACCAGCCTTGGACCAAGTCGCACGAACGACGGTATCCCCGAGAGGCCAATCGACAAGCAGGCCCCTCGCAAAGAAGTACCTGTCCTTCCACAACCTGTCATTTGTTGTTAACTCCGTGATCAGGTGTGTTCTGTTGGGACGGAGGTTTAAGTTGTATCGCCCCTTTTTTGTGTCGTGCTCCCGCACGATGTACGAATAGAACAAATCGGGTAGCTCGAAGACTATCCCTTCCCTCGTACACAACAGGTCCAGCGCCAGCAGGATCCTCCAGCTGTTGGGCATCAGCTGCCCTGGGGCAAGCTCGAAGTGATCGAGCACTTTCCTTAGCAGTCCGACTATGGGCAACCTGAATCCTACCCGCTGGAACGGGAACTCGTACAAATAGGTCCATCCTGGGATGTCCCAATCTGGTCTCTCCTCCTTATGTGGCGCCCTCAGTGCGACTCCATCAGGAATGCCATAGCTGAATCGGAGGCGCGTGACGTCGTCCTCAGTCAGCACGCTAGCCGGGTTATTCAATAGCAACCCTAGCGGCCTACTAGGTCCCATTGGACACGGGCCAGCTGCGTCGCCCGGCTGCTCGACTAATGGCACTCCCATAGCCACGTCGTCCGTCACACGCGATGTACCCGCAAGAGAAACGGTCACGGTGTCGTACGACAAGGAAGCTATAGTTACTTCAGCACTCGCTGCCTCTGACTCTCCCCATGAGTCGTACGACAGATCTATTGGATCGTCGTATCCACGCCCAGAGGTACTGGGAGGACTCTCATCTCCTCGACTCGACATCAGACCTACAAGTCGAACGACAGTAGCCAATTGTTAGTATTTATAACCTAGATCAAAGACTTGGCACGACCTAATATCAGCTCCCAAGACTGTTAATAAGGTCGTGCGACCTATACGTCTTGGCTACTGTCGTGCGACCTAGACTCTACAAACAGTTTGTGCATAAACCTAAGTCTAAATTTTCGATCTACAAAACTTTTAAAAAAAAAAATTTTAAAAGTTTTTTCTAGAACTATTCGAAGAACACAAAGGAACCCAGAAACAGAAATGCAAAAATGAGAAAACAAAATAGTGAAGGAACCAGGAAAACTTACCAAAAGAGCAAAACGACCTCTTTCTCGCCGGAATAAACACGGAGATGGCAAAAGTGAGCAGCAAGGATGCCGGAATGACACGGAAATGGCAAAAAGCGGCGACTGGTTTTTTTAGAGAGAAAACGAGAAAGAGAGAGAGAGCAAAAAATTGAAAATGAAGAGAAAGGGAAAGGGCGGCAACTAAAAAGAAACACATGCTGACGTGTCAGCTTCTCATTGGACATGTACTCCCATAACCTATCATTTGCCATGCATGCGCACTGCCCATAAAAATCGCATTTATTTCGACACAGATATCGAGGAGTCGATTGGAAACCAACCACTCTTTCCCTAAGTAACATTGTCGTACGACAATGACAGAACTTACGCGTTGTCATCTACTCACCAACACTGATACACTCTCTCAGAAGGACAGAGTCGTGCGACAATGTCGGCCCAACCTTGAAGTTTACACATACATATCCATGTCTACATGTCGTACGACGCAAACCCCTTGGCTTTTTAGATCCAATGCGTTTGGGGGCAAACTGTAGTAGCCAAAATATGTCTGGCCCAAGGTATGGTCCAAAGACAAAGCCCATAGCCCAAAGTGGGACTACACTCATGAAGTACGATGACGTATCAGCTCGAAGACCAAGTCACACGACATGAAACGCTCGTGTAGTACGACGACGTATCAGTTCGAAGACCTTGTCGCACGACATGAAGCGCTCGAGTAGTACGACGACGTATCAGTTCGAAGACCAAGTCGCACGACATAGAGCGATCATGTAGTAACGACGACGTATCAGTTCGAAGACCAAGTCGCACGACATGGAGTGATCGTGTAGTAACGACGACGTATCAGTTCGAAGACCTTGTCGCACGGCATGTACCCTTATGTAGTGCGACCATGCTACATCACCCAATCATGGTCCAGATTGACAAGAAACCTACATGTCGTATGACATAGCATCTCCGTCGCTCCGAGGGAGACCAGATTGTGATCTACTTTGAAACGGGTCCTACAAAGTCATAATGACACTTGATGGCAGCCCGATCAAAAGAAGCACCCAGATGCTTTCTTGGTGGAAGACAGAGAAGAGAGAATGATGAGATCCCTCAAAAGGAAGAAGCATCAGTCTCCTATAAAGAGAAAGATAATCCCTCATAAGAGGGGACGGCCGAAAAACTGAGATCGAGAGATTACTAAGAAAAAGCCACACCCTACGGCCATTGTTGAACTTCTCCGATCACCCTCCGACCTTACACCCCCTCTGATCAGAAAAACCCCAACTGTGAAGATAGCAGGAAGTATTCCTTACTCATCTCCATTTACAAACATTACACTTTTACTAGCACTCGCTAACTTGACCGTCGGAGTGACTTTGGCCGGCACCACCCCGGTGTCCCAGACGTCCTGCGGGTCACGTGCGTTCTGTCTTTGCAGGTTGAAGTGCCCCGTGTCCCCGAGCGATTTTTGAGGACTACACTAAGTAAGGACTGCCCGCACCATAGCTTTAAGTAAAACTTCACGGTCTCCTACCGAAAAGTTTTTGTTCTTCCATCCTTGTAATTTGTACCACACTCTCTCCTTAATAATCTTAAACACATTCCTCCTGCGTATACTAATCGAAGAGGGTAACCCTAGGTATTTGTCACGACAAGACACCTCTCCAATATTAAATAAACTGCCAATTTCAAGCCTAAGTGATGGAGGAGTATTAGAGCTAAAACTAAGAGCTGATTTATCATAATTGACAGCTTGGCCTGAAGCTTTTTCATAGCAGTCCAGAATCTGCTTAAGATGCCTACAATCCAACCCATTTGCTTTGACAAACACCAAGCTATCATCTATGAAGAGAAGATAAGAAACTTGAGAGGCACTTCTTATAACCCGCATCCCATGAAGAGAGCCCTCAAATTCGACCTTCATCATCAACGAAGAAAGACCTTCTATACATAATAAAAAAAGGTAAGGGGACAGCGGACAACCTTGCCTCAAACCCCTCGACGATTTAACCAGCCCTCGTGGAGACTCATTTATGAGAAACGAATAGGAGGCCGATGTGACACATCTCAAAATCTTGTTAACCCACACTACTTCAAAACCCAATTTCAGCATCATCCCTCGAAGGAAAGACCACATCACCTTATCATATGCTTTTCGCATATCTAGCTTTAAAGCAACCAACTCCACCCTCTCCGACTCTTCCCTCTAAGAGAGTGAATGCCTTCGAAACCAACAGTTACATTGTTCGTGATCATCCTGCCCGGTACGAAAGTAATCTAATGTGGAGAAATAACACTGTCAAACACTAACTTCAACCTATTTGCCAAGGATTTAGCCACTAGTTTGTAGACCAATGACACGCTCACAACGTGTGAGATAACATCCCAAGTGCAGAGTGTATCGAAGTAATAAAGTCCCGTAAGAACGAGGTCGAATCCACAAGGAAGAAGTAGGTTAATTAGTACTAGTGTTAAAGTTGTTAACTAAACATGATTGAAATCAAGATTTGTTGGTTTTGAATCACGAAACTTAAAAGGTAACTAAAACAATTATCAAAGTGAACTTAACCAAGGGTGAGAAAACGTTAGGTGGTCAAATGGTCCAATCATAAATCCGAGTATTGCAATTAACTATTTAAGCGCAGTATTTCGAGAAGTGAATTATTCATAACAATGGCACATCAAATTATATTGGTCGTATATTGATGTTGTAATTCTAATTAATTCCAACTATTGGACCTAGAGTGAAATTAATCAGAAACCCATTATCAAGTCTAATTCCTATGTTAATTAAGCATTCTCGTGCCTTAATCAAACTAATCATTATTTCCTAGAATTCAAATAAACACAATTATAACTTAATGATCTCTCAAATAAGCTATAAGTTCCTTATCAATTGTAACTCAACATTCATACAAACACTTTTGTAATGCAAACAATAAAAATTACGAATCAATAGAATCAAATATATAGAAAATACGTTCTTGAAATAAAAATAAAATTGATAGCCAATTACAAACTCTAGAATTTAATCATGGTCCATTGACCTCCTAACTATGGTTTAGTTCAACGTAACAACAATCAAAACACAGAAGAGAGGTAAAGAACAGATAAAATCCATTCTAGAAGCACGAATAGTGAAGAAATCTCACTTTAGTCCAGCTGAAACTCCTCATCCTTCAATACTTCGTCTTCTCCAATACTTCGTCTTCTCCAATGAATTATTGATGAAGATGATGAACCGTGTGTATGTAACTTGTGTCTTTGATCAGAAGAACTCAAGAAACAACGAAGGAAGAGTGTAGTGTATGGTGCGAATCCCTAGCTCTGGACGTGTTTTTCGTCTTAATGGATGAACCTTTTCTTTCCCCTTTCCTTTTCCTTTTATAGTCGCACGAATTAGGGCGTTAGATTTACTGTCGCAACCCCTTATCGCGACCCGAGGTAGCGAGATCTAGGTCGCGGTACTCACTGCCTAAAAGCTGATATTTCCTCGCGATTCTCTTGTCAAGACCCTTGGTCGCGAGACCTGGGTCGCGATACTTACTGGTCGAAAATGATTTCTTCTTCGCGACTCCATACTCATTGGTCGAAACCGAGGTTGTTATGCTCACTAGTCCAGTAACACTCTTTAAAGCTCTAATCTTCCAACTTTGGCAATTCTTTCCAAATAATCAAACATATCCTGCACAAGCTCGAAACACACATTAAACCCACCAAATTTACTTGAAAGCAAGGTCAAAAGACAGGGTAAAAGGAGATAAAAACATAACATATTCGGTCTGATCAACCACGTTACACAAACTTATAGGTATGAACTCATTAATTCTTGCTGGAGTTTTGACCTTAGGAATTAACACCATCGTCGTCTTGCCCAACGAACTAAAATCTGCCTCTTTATTCAGGATTGAAAGTACCACCCTTATCACCCTTGGCCCAACTTTAGGCCAGAACTTATGGAAGAAAATCATTGGCAACCCATCAGAATCAGGGGCTTTGAGGGAATCCATTTGTTTTAAAGCCTTAATAACTTTTGCCTCACTAAAACTCGCTAAAAGTCTCATATTCATACTTGTAGAAACTTTAACGTTTTCACTTGAGAATATCTCCTTAATATTCTCAGGACTAGGGCTACTAGACTTAAACAAATCAGTATAAAAGCCGATTACGATCTGCTTAATATCTTCAATCTTGTCCCTCCACCGGCCATCATTCCCTATCAAACCCATAATTCTATTTCTTATCTTCCTCTGAGCTGCTTTGGAATGGAAGTATGTCGTATTACGATCGCCAGCTTTGAGCCACAAAGCTCTCGATCTCTACCTCTAGTAAAAGTCCATCTGTTCATTAATTTTTATAAATCTTGCATTCAACCTCCCTAATTTTACTAGAGACATCCCGTTTCTGACACCTCCTAAAACACATCCAACTCCTCATTTGAAGTTCTCAACTCTGCCCTAATAGCTAATCTTTTTTGCTTATTCCACTCCCCCAAATTATTAGAAACAACAGCCATACTATTTTGCAACTTAGTTATATGATCCCTACCCAACTGCAAGCTCCAAGTTCAATTGACAATCTTTTTACACTCCATATCATTCGCCCAAGCTTGCTCAAAATGAAACCGAAGCCCTCCACCCCTCAACCCCTTATTCCTATTAGCCTTCTTACATATTCCTTCAATCACCACAACCCTATGATCAAACCTAGAAAAACTACTATGAACAATCACTGCAACTGGAAATAACTGCCTCCAACTAAGATTACAAAAGCACTTGTCTAATCTTTCCCAAATCACATCACCCCTAAATTTTTTATTACACTATGTGAACATACGATCACGAAATCCCATATCAATTAAATTGCAGCAGTCCACAACCTCTCTAAAAGCCTCTATCGCCAACCCACACCTAGCAATCACACCCATTTTCTCCTTTCCTAACAAGATTTTATTGAAATCTGCACCAATAACCCAAGGCAAATTCCCCATCCCTGCCAACCTATGCATCAAGTTCCACGATTGATCACGAATAAACTTTCTTGGCTTACCATAAAAACCTGTCAACCAGCATCTCAAACTCTCAACATCATTAACAACAAAGTCAATATACGACTCTTATTAAACGACCGAATAGACACAGGCAAAGTATTCTATCAAAGCAACAGTAACCCACTACCAGAATCAATGGCAAAACAACAATCAAAACCTAAACTCAAATGGACATTAACAGCTACATTTTAAGACAAAAGAGTTTTAGACAGAAAAATCAACAGTGGGTTTTCCTCACGTACTCGGGTACACAAGGCTAGGAATATCCGCGGGTTCCCCAACCTTCGGACATTCCAGCATAGAATTTTCATATCTGGCAGCGGTGCTGATCCTCAGCCACTGCCGTGTTTTCAGAAATCAACATGTCTCTTTTTGTACTTAACCTCAGCCACCTCCACCTCATTGTCTAAGAACAACCTCTTCCCAGTACATACCTCACTAGCCCCATTAGCTTTGTCTTGGAATCTAACCCTCGCAAGTCTCTTCCATTTTTTCTGTTTCGGACTACAAATTTCACCATCTGCCTTAGTCCCTTTATTCATCTGCGTAGAGGAAAAACTCTCAGATAAAGAAGTAACCTCCCCTCGCCCATCCGCCAAGACAATATAACCCTCTTTCTTTACAATACCATCCTTGCACACTATCCTATTAATAGGAGAATCAATCACAATATTCACATTCTTCAGCAAAACACTTTTATCTTCTACTTCTGAAGGATTTTCATTAGTTACTGAAATATCCACCACAGATACTCCCGAGATAGTTGACATTGTCTCAACATATGTTATTGTCCCCTGATCCTTCCCCCCCTCTGCCTCTACATCTTGCTTTTCGTTCATGTTATCAGTTTCAGCCTTTGCTCTATTGTTCCTAGCATACCTTGGTCGACTAATAGGAGCTCTCAACCACACACCAAATTTCAGCACAGGCCCCTCCACCAAGCCCTTATCATTATCCCTACACTCCTTTAAAAGACGCCTCATCCTTCTACAATAATAGCAGAAGTTTGGAAGGCGTTCATAACACAACAAAATATAACACTCCTCCCTGTTATCCCCAAGCTTAAAACTCAGCCCCCTTTTCAAAGGTTTCATGATATCAATCAAAACTCTAACCCTTAAAAACTTCCCGAGACAATCCCCACTCTCCCCGGCATTAAACTCTTTTACTTGCCCACTCAACCCCCCTAGAAACACACCAATCTCCCTGTTTATACATGAAGAATATAAATCTACACCCAAAAAAGGGCCATTCTAAACTCCACATCAGCCACTCTCCCAATACCCACAGCTTTTTTCAGAACCATGAGGTTCTTGTCGAAAGACCATAGCCCCCTTCCAAAATCAGTTTCTTGTTCCAAAGGCATCCAAAATGAAAAACGAAAGAGTTAACCCTAATTGATTCAATGCAAACCTCATTTTTGGTACGCCAAATAGAAGCTATTGTGTTCTTGAAAGCCTATCGATTAACCTCTCTGTTAGAGATAATCTTCCCCACTAAGCTCAACGAAAGCCTCTTCAGACCTTCTACCCTCTTCCTTCCTCCACTTTAGCAACTGGTCCATCCTCATCTGACAAAGAAAGTTTAGCACATCTCTTTGCTATTTCCTTTGGCTCTGTTAGTACAGCACAACCAGTCAGCTGTGGTTTACAGCAAAGGGAATCTGAACAGCAAGAAGAATCTAACAATTCACACAAAGCAGAACCCATTATTAGTAATCATGATCATCACAGTGATGATCATGGTTAGGGTCCAGTCAGCAGAAGTTGTTAGATTAGTTAGTCTAGGCGGGAGAAAGTTTGTTAGGGTTGTTATTTTCTAACAAACTTTCCAGCTCATTATTTTGTCTAGATCATGTATATAAATAGAACAGCTTTGTAATCTAATTCATTCAAGCAATGAAAAATCAAAATACACTCACTGAACGAAAATAGAAACACAGAGAAATTATTTTACAAATGTTTGTTTGTTTACTTGGAAAATAATTTCTTACCATGGTTGTATCTTGCTTTCTTCGTGCTACTTCTCACTGAGCACATATCCTCTCTGTAGATCTGTGTTCTGGTCTTGAAGAAGAAGATCTTGTATGATCTGTACTCCTAGCCTCTGATCTGCGTGAAGAAGACCTGGAGAGCTGGTGACCTAGGTCTGGCCGAGAGAGAGAGCTTACCTGCAAAATGAGAAAGTCAATGAGTGAATGTTAGAGATCAGAACAAATATCGCATTTGCTAACTAGGAGAGATAAGGAGTGCGTGTAACCAGAGTTTGTTTATCTCAAACCTCAGTTAGATTTAAAACGGCGTTGTTTTAAATAGGCTCCATCACAAAAAAAATATGAAAACCATGTAAAACCCATAACAAATCGTAGAAACCCACTAACAATCACAACACCCATGCTGAAACCCAACAAACCCACAACAATACATAAGAAACCAACAACAAATCGAAGAAAAGAGAACGAACAATCTGACAAAAAGAAGAAGAAAAAGAACAAAAGAAATGATAACAGCTCGAAAAACACCTAAGAAGTGTGAGTTCTACACGCACATGGCATGAGATCGACTTCTACGCCCTTATTCCTAGAGAGAAAACTCTAGAAAGAATGAGAGAGAAGAATTTAGCTTGACTATGATTAATATAAAATAAAAACAATTTGACATGCTTGATTGGTTTATCAGGCTTATTAGGCTATGACTATGATATACTTGATAAATTAAAAAATTTGGTTGATTCATTTGACTTGTAGTTTTTTTTTTTTTCCTTATAATCAATTATCTATCTATGCACTAATGGTCCTTTGTATTAGTGATGGAACCTCCCACTAAATTTTAACGATGGTATGTGTATATTATTCTACCATTGCGTATAAAAGTACAATTAGTATGATAGACTTTTTCCGTATTAGGAGTAAACGGTTTCTACTATAAAAGTAAATATTTGAATCATACTAATAAAAATTTAATTTCGGTAAATTCCGATAGCCCTAAAAACAGGTGTGATATGTCAAAAAAAATAGAATTGATTTTTAGGATCACTAAATAAAAACCAACTAAACAAGAGGGAACCTGAATCAATGAAAAGAGTAGCAAATTCTAACTCTGTTCTTGTAACCACATTGGGATTCAAAACAATGAAACCAAACCTCATAACGGCGACTTCTTCCTACTCTCTTCCTCCAATTCAATCCATTTCTTGCAAGTATCAAATCCCACTTCTCAGAACCTCAAATTCGCTTAACAGATTCCTCTCTTTCACCAAAAAACAAAACTCTCTTTTGCTCCCAATTCGCTGTTCATCAACCCCCACAAACCCCCACAACTCAAATCAACTATCGAACCCCACCTCTGAGAATTCCGTTCCTGAATTGGATTCCGAGACTAATTTCAATGTAGAGATCGCAACTGCTACTGTTCCCTCGTATCTTCCGCCTCACAAACTCACCTTGAGCGATCAAGCTTTCTTTTTGTTGGCTTTTATTGCTTGCACGGTATTTTGTTTTCCTTTTGTGTGTACTTGGATAATTCATTTTTTGGAAGCTTAACAGCTTTGAATTTGCTTGATGGGTATTCTTTATTTCGTGTGATTTCATAGGGGTCTTATGTGAATTTGAAGTAGATTGTGGTATTGGGTCTGGGTTGTTTGTTTTTATATTATCCTTTATGTAGTTTTGTGTGTGTCCAGGAGAAGATTAAAAGCTTTGAATTATTTGATGAGTATTGTCTGTTTTGTTTAGTTTCTTTGAACATGCTTTTGTGGGTTTCATGGTGATTGAGGTAAGAAGCTTTGAGTTCTTTTTAATCATTTATTCTGTATATTTTCACCCTTGTAGTATTTTTAACTAAACTAAGCTACTATTTGCTTTGGATATTGGTCATGTTAATTGGACGTATGAGATGATATTATTCATTATCGAAAATGGGTGAGTTTTTTTATTGGTTTAATGTAATAAGGTTAGAGGCCGAATCCCTTAGGGGGCAGTTACTTTCTGTGATTTTGTTTGGGTTCTCATGTTGGAAGTAGACTGCAGTGCTGTGCATTAACCATACTTTATGATTATCAATCTCATGTGAATGTTTGGATTCGGGAGTTTATGGAAACAGAGATATTTAGAGTAGTGAAATAGTTAAAAGAATATTAGGGATCATGTTGATGAAAAAATTACGATCAGATTTTGATTTTTGATTTATTTAAAACAAGTTTGACAAACTCTTTAAGTTCTTTCAATATGGGAATGCTGCAGTTAGGCTTGAACTTGTTTGAATTTAAAATTCACTATATTTCTTCACCCTTGTCTTCTATTTATATGTTCATTATGAGGGTGGCAATATAGTTCATCACTCATTAATACAAGTCACTTTGATTGCATGCAGACTTCTGTGGCTTTTACAAGCCTCGTTATTGCAGCCGTCCCAACGCTTTTTGTAAGTTTTCAATGTCATAAACTCACCATTAATATTATACCCTTTCTTGATTTATGCTCTATATCTTCTGTTTTCATGATTTAAATGCAATATAACCTGAAAATGATTGTGATGTGGCTTCAACAATGTTCTGCAATGTCCTATGCTTTTAATTTGCTTCTTTGCCTTTCTTAACTAGATCTTTCTTGAAATCCCAGCAAATATAAGCTTCAATCATTCTTATTTTCAGCTTGACTGAGATTGATTGGTGAAGACAGAGTGCTTTTGCTTAAGTATAAATTTCCTGATTTCTGCTGGTTAATAAAAGATTTGATCATTTTTACTGAAGCCCTATGAGAGTTTCTAATTGCTGCCAAAATAAACTTATCATTTGCTTCCATATATACTGCCAGCATACAACAAAAGAAGCTTGGGATTCTGTGGTACTGTTCATTGCTAACCTGATTAAATGGAGTAGAGTTTCAGGTCCTTGAGGTTTCCTTCCTGCCTGTTTTCTTTTTCTCGCATAATTTCAGACTTCAGACTTTGATACTAATAGAATTCTTTAGTAAACATATTATAGCTTCTATACTTGGTACCCAGTAATAATTGCCCTCATGATGAGACAGAGAATTCTCAAAATATTATTGAACTCTTTGCTGTGTTGATCCCACGGAATCCTGCTGTTTCATCTATGATTCTGTGATGATGGGGGTTCTTGTCTTGCTAGTTACTTTTAATTTTTGGTTCATTTTAATGGATGATTGTGAATTTTTAATCAGTCCCAAATCGTCTGATGCAGTTTAATGATGAGGTGTATATTTTTTGTTAACTGCTGGTCCTATTTGTCTGTTTTATCATCTGTTTTGTAGGCAATGGGCAGAGCAGCAACATCTCTATCAAAGCTAGCTGACACAGCTCGTGAGGAACTTCCCAGTACAATGGCTGCAATTAGACTTTCCGGGATGGAAATCAGTGATCTTACACTCGAATTGAGTGACTTGAGGTGACAACTTAAATCCTCATACTAAAATGAGTTTAGGTATGCATACCTGTGTTATAATGCACGTACTTGTGTCTCAAACAAAAAATACATGGATTCCCCCTGTAAACTCAACAAGAACGCCTTTTGAAGTGGGGACTGCAACATATACATGCGTACATGATGTAATCCGTTACTTCTTTCTTGGCTGTCAAATTTGTTGCATTTATGAACAATCATATTAACTGTTCTGATTCAAACACTAATAACGACTATCGCTTAGCCAAGAGATTGCTGATGGGGTGAACAAGTCAACTCAAGCTGTGCAGGCAGCAGAAGCTGGAATCCGACAGATTGGTACCCGTGCTCGCCAACAAACTATCTGTAAGTTTAACTCTGTTTTCCGTTGGTTTTCCCTCCCACAACAACTAAACATATTGCTGTTTTCCATTCCCTTACCAGGACTGATTTATGTACGCACTGTTTGTATGATTTAGCAATGATTCAAGAGAGGGCAAGCCTGCCTATCATATCTTTGCAACCTGTTGTCGTTGGGGCTGCGAAGAAGACTTCTCATGCAGTTGGCCAAGCCACAAAGAACTTCATGAATATGATCTCCAGAGGGGAGTCCAACTCAGAGAATGAGGATGACTATGGAATTGATAGGGTGGAAATCTGAGAAGTCTTGGGCTTCTCAGTTCCAATTCATCGAATTATTACATAGCCTAAAGAGACTTGAGGCATCAGCAGCCCAAAATGCAGGAAACATTGTAAATGACCATAAATTTGGAATATCCACGAAATTCAATGAATCTTCAATATGAAATGCTGAACATCTTGAAGTACCTCAGGCAAAGTGACGTTTGGGTTTATCAATTTGTTCCAACAAAGAGAAATGTTCATATTTTTTCTGTCAAATACTGTGCGTATATTATTACTCATATATGCAATTTAAAGCTGAAAATCAATATTGTATTTTATAATTTGTTTATCTAATATGAATAACATATTTTCGTGGTCCGGTATGTTTTAATATTAATGTGTATTAAAAACACATCTTGATTATTACACGTGACATAAGTTATAATAAATATGTAAATTATGAAATGGTGTAACTAACGGTATGTTAGTTATAATTACTTTACTATGATCTATAAATATGAATTTGGATAAAAATTTTAAATAATTTAATATTATTTAAAATTATGAGAAGTTGTACCAAGACACTTTTTTTGTCCAAGTCCAAGAACCACACTTTACCAGACTAGAAGACGGTTCTGTCAGAACTACTTTTCAGCCTGTTCAGACCCCTACAGATCCAACCCCTGTAATTTTCCAGTCTATGATGATCACCCCTGTTGCTTTTGAAGATGACATCCCGATCCATTCATTTCACCATGATGGCTCTGTTACTTTCACAGACAAAATTAATGGTTACTTTATCTGGGATGTTGATTCCAATATGTGTGATAAAGATTGTACTTGTCGCAAACACCGAACACTTCCAACTCCTTGTGCTCTACCCAGAAAGCCTCCTAAACCTGGAGATTCTGATTCTCCTTGGATTGGTATTCAAAAGACCCATAAACCACTAGACATATATGTAGAAGCATTAAGAATTCTGAAAGAAGAAGGCCTCCTTCCTGAACATGAACCCATACCAGAACCCTATCAAACACAACAACCAACACTCCTTCCTGAACCTATTCCCTGTCACATGGCTTCCTCTTACAATTATGATGACGACTTTCCACCTTTGGAATGTCTTATAGACAGAGACACCATCATAGCCACTCGTCCTTTTGTTCAACCTTCTGAAGTCCTACCTAATGGACGTCAAAAGCCCTGCTCTCAAGCAGAAGAGGTTCTTAACTGGCAAACCAAAAATGCCAGGTCTCAAAACAAGATGCTAAAGACTCTTGATTCCAAAATTGATAAAGTTTTAGAGCACACTGCTCAGACAGATGACAAACTTGCTGGTCTTAATTCTACTCTTTGCAAGTACTATTTTCAAGACAGAATTGCCCAGATTGATTCTGAGTTGAGATTCTTACTGAAACAACAACGTTTTGATTATGAATTTAATCAAAAGGAGAAAGAGATTCAAAGTTTGAAGATTGAGATGAAAAGAATGCAAAAATATCTTATAAAGAAGAAGAAACCAGTTTCCTCCTCTTTATATGGTTACTGTCTTTTTGACTCTCCACCATCTCCTCTCTCACCCTCAGATCACTCACAAACATTCAAAATGGCGACTATCAAACACAAACACAACAACCAACACTCCTTCATGAACCTATTCCCTGTCACATGGCTTCATCTTACAATTATAATGACGACTTTCCACCTTTGGAATGTCTTATAGACAGAGACACCAACATAGCCACTCGTCCTTTTGTTCAACCTTCTGAAGTCCTCTCTGATGGACATCAAAAGCCCTGCACTCAAGCAGAAGAGGTTCTTAACTGGCAAACCAAAAATGCCAGGTCTCAAAACAAGATGCTAAAGACTCTTGATTCCAAAATTGATAAAGTTTTGGAGCATACTGCTCAGACAGATGACAAACTTGCTGGTCTTGATTCTACTCTTTGCAAGTACTATTTCCAAGACAGAATTGCCCAGATTGATTCTGAGTTGAGATTCTTACTGAAACAACAACGTTTTGATTATGAATTTAATTAAAAGGAGAAAGAGATTCAAAGTTTGAAGATTGAGATGAAAAGAATGCATAAATATCTTATAAAGAAGAAGAAACCAGTTTCCTCATCTTTATATGGTTACTCTATTTTTGACTCTCCACCATCTCCTCTCTCACCCCCAAATCACTCACAAACATTCAAAATGGCCTCTGACACTTTCAAAAAATATCCTCTTCAGGATCCACCTACCCGATCCTCCTCCAAGCACTCTCATGATCCCTCCAAAACAAAAGATAAAGGAAAACTTCCATTTTCCTCTAAACACAATTTTCCCAAGAAATCCTTGTCCATCTCTGAGCCCAAATATCTAGATTTATCTTCATCACCTACCTCTATATCTTCTGACTCAGATGAATCAGAAACTGCTAATGTCAGTCGTCTTCTTATGGCAGACCGACCTTTTGCAGAAAGCTCTCATACCCGTAGTGATGAACCTATTGTGGAAGATGATCCTCCTGATTCTCCTTACTACACTAATTTGAGACCAGAATTTCCACCACAGTCCTCTGACAAAGCTACTAATGGTCCCTGGTTTTCCCTTGAAGGAAAAAACCCTGATGAATGGCGTGCCAAACTTCTTGAATTCGGTGCCTGGATTGACCTCCAAATGACTAAGTCAAACCGCACCCTTGAAGATATTATTCGTGAATTCTCATCCAGATTCACTAGTATGCTTCGGGACTGATTTTGCAAAACAGTGTTGTAATACCCCCTGACCCAAATCCACTCGGACCGAATCAGGGAGCGCTACTTTATACTAAAATCTAACTTTTACTTTATATAAACATAATTTATATTTATATTAAAAACATGTTGAAAGTGGTAGAAATAAATTTACGAAAATCTTGCCAGAGTTTTATCTGTTTTTCTGACTTTCCAAAATCTATTTACAGTTAAAATTCATAAAACTCAACTTCTAAATTCTTAAATCAACTTTGCGCACCCTTCCAAATATAGTGCGACTTACCAACCTATTTATCACAATATAATTTATAAAGATTCAAATATCATAAACATATAATAAAATATTTACATAGCGGAAGCTCCTTAAATATATACAAACAGTTTCTGTATATGCATGCGGTATCAAAATATATAAACTTATTACAAACGAACTACCAAAATATATGCAGGAAAGATGTGATTCCGGACTCTGGTTCTGTAGTCTCTACTCTTCTTTATCTTTATCGTCTTTGGAACCTTTATTACCTGCATGCGAGAAAATTGAACATGCTAAGTATATTACTGAGTGGATGTACACAAAATTGTATATATAAATATACTATATCAAATAATTCAATCTGTTTATTGAAACTATAAATAACAAATATATAAACAATATATGGGGCACATATTAAATCAAATATCCAAAATCAATTAACAGACAAATTTTTCATAATTTCTCAAACGTTTTCATATAACAAATCAGTTTTTAGATTGAGCTCATGACATACAAAACATAAGTTATCGGACTGGATTACGGGTTGTTCGGCATTGAACGCAAACGGGGCCACCCGCCGAACATCATATCAGAATGGAACACCAACGGGATCATCCGCTGTAAATGTCCCATAACAGAATTCAGAACCCTAGGACCGGCACTTTGGGCCTGTACTATCCAAAGGGTGGTATAATCGGCACAGTACTGTTCAGACAGAAACCCAATTGACATGTCAACCTCCTATATCCAATCTATGTTTATACACATCAGATTCAAAATGTTTTCTCAAATCCAATGTCAATAGATTTCATTTTTTTTAGAATCATCAAAATCAACTTTCAACGTATTCAATTTCAATTTATATATATATATATATATATATATATATATATATATATATATATATATTTTCAAAATTCAAATTTCATCAAATATCATATAGCGGAAATATACAAGTATATTTCGAAATCAATAATCACATCAAATCAATCCGAAAATATATTCAAACGTATTTCATAATTTCGTTTCGAATCAAAACACCCCAAAATCATTTTCCGATACATTTCACAATATAATATAATTAAAATCACTTTCAACAATATATTTCCATAACAATACTAACATCAAAACGTATTAAAATCAATTCCAAATAGTATTTATAATCAAAATTTCAGATAGAATCTATATTTCGATAATTCACGATTCAAATCATTTCAGAATCAATTTCAAACTATCAACTGTAAGCAATATAATCCAAATAACTCAAAATAAATCAAATAAAATCAATCTGAAATATTCTGGAAAACGAAAATATTTAAAAACACGTGTACACCGAACCAGAATTATAATCTATAATCTATATAATTCAACTAATTCAAAAACTCTAAAATGCGATAATTTTGAAAATTTCTGGAAAACTGAACACACTAAGCATATTACTTAGTGGATGTACACAAAATTGTGTATATAAATATACTATATCAAATAATTCAATCTGTTTATTGAAACTCTTAATAACAAATATATAAACAATATATGGGGCTCATATCAAATCAAATATCCAAAATCAATTAACAGACAAATTTTTCATAATTTCTCAAACGTTTTCATATAACAAATCAGTTTTCAGATTGTTTTCATGACATACAAAACATAAGTTATCGGACTGGATTACGGGTTGTTCGGCATTGGACGTAAACGGGGCCACCCGCCGAACATCAGATCAGAATGGAATACCAACGGAATCACCAGCTGTAAATGTCCCATGACAAAATTCAGAACCCTAGGACCGGCACTTTGGGTCTGTACTATCCAAAGGGTAGTATAATCGGCACAGTACTGTTCAGACAGAAACCCAATTAACATGTCAACCTCCTATATCCATATCTATGTTTATATACATTAGATTCAAAATGTTTTCTCAAATCCAATGTCAACATATTTCAAAATCAACTTTCAACGTATTCATTTTCAATTCATATATATATATATATATATATATATATATATATATATATTTTCAAAATTCAAATTTCATCAAATATCATATAGCGGAAATATACAAATATATTTCGAAATCAATAATCACATCAAATCAATCCGAAAATATATTCAAACGTATTTCATAATTCCGTTTCGAATCAAAATGCCCCAAAATCATTTTCCGATACATTTCACAATATAATATAATTAAAATCACTTTCAACAATATATTTCCATAACAATACTAACATCAAAACGTATTAAAATCAATTCTAAATAGTATTTATAATCAAAATTTCATATATAATCTATATTTCGATAATTCACGATTCAAATCATTCCAGAATCAATTTCAAACTATCAACTGTAAGCAATATAATCCAAATAACTCAAAATAAATCAAATGAAATCAATCTGAAATATTCTGGAAAACGAAAAAATTCAAAAACACGTATACACCGAACCAGAACTATAATATATAATTCATATAATTCAACTAATTCAAAAACTCTAAAATGTGTCAATTCCGAAAATTTCTGAAAAACTGAAAATTCGAAAAATACGTGTATACCAAACCTGAAGACTTCCTCCTACTCTTTTTCTTCTTCTCTTCCTCTTTTCTTCTTCTTCTTCTTCTTCTTTCCTTTCTCTCTCTTCTTTCTCTCTTCTGTTCTCTCTTCTTTCTCTCTCGTTTTCTCTAGTTTCTGATATGCTTATGTGTGTTTTCTGTATTTTTTTGCTTCAATTTTGTTTATGAAGCCTCACCGCTTCATCACTCGATGCTGTTTTTTTTAAAAAAATTTTAGCCATCGCGATCGCGTACCGTGAGCGGAGGTCACGTTGCTCACTGGTGAAAATTTATCACTTTCACCGCTAGCAGTTACCGCGAGCGCTGGTCATGATCCTGGTCGCGGTGCTCACTGGTCCAATTTCTCCATTTTCACCTCGAGCAGCTACTGTAATCCCTAGTCGCGATGCTGATCGTGATGCTTACTGTCCAAGTTTTCACCATTTTTTTCATGCATTGTTTTCGACCGGTCAAATTGATCCATTAGGAAACCTAAATATACATACATTTAATTACATTTTCCACTCCTTAAATCATAAATATCATATTCACATATTCAAGATTAATTCAATCATACTTTTCATATTTATTCGAAATTAGGGATGTTACAAGTGTCATCACAAGACTAAACAATCTGCCAAGATGATCCAACAGATTCAATCCTTAGAACCTACTCTTGATCCAGATGCAGATGTTGAGTCTTTGTACTCTGAACAATCTAAATTGGATAATGATACTGCCTTTGCTCTCCTATCTCCGAACCAGACTCAGTTTCTTCCCCGTCAGATGATGATGATGATTCTGATTCCTCAGAATCCACTATTTTCCACCTTCACCCAGTCCATACAGATTCAAACATTTTGACCAATCACCACATTCTAAGTCCACATGTTCAAGCCCAACTCTTATTAGACAAATATGATAAGCCCATCAATGTTATCGCCTATATTGATACTGGTGCTTATAAATCCATATTAGACCCAAAAGTCCTTCCCTCTCAGTATTGGACTCCTCATACCCAACATTTCAAAGCAGCCAATGGTGAACTGTTACCACAAAACTTATCACTAAGAAACGTATTGGTGTTAAGTTTTTTCCTGGTTGTGTCATATGGTCTATGTTCATTGGCAGTCCATTACCTGGCAAAAATTTACTTTTGGGATGTGATATATATTGTCTATTTGATAAGCTCAGAATTCTTCCTACTGGAATTCGCTACAAAAGAGATTCAAATCCTTCACCAACGATTTGAAAGTTTTCTCCATCCAAGATGGTCCTTCCTCCTTTGAACCTTACAAAACAGCTCTCCTGTCTCATTGTGCTGACAATCATGCCCTGTTTAAACATCCAAATCCACTTTGGCATAATCCTGATTTCTTTATTAAGCTCCCCTTTAAGCTTAATGAAGATGTTAACCCTACCAAAGCCTCTTATCCTGGCATGTCTCCTTCAGACCTTCAACTGGCTCGTCAAGAATGTGAAGCCCTTTTACAACAAGGCCTTATTGAGCCCACATCCTCTTCTTGGGCTTGCCAAGCTTTTTGTGTTGAAAACGATCTTAAAGGTTTAGAGGAAAAAAGAGACTTGTTATTGATTATAAACCTTTGAACCGGTTTCTCCAAGATGACAAGTTTCCTTTACCAAAAACCTCTATCTTTTTGGTCCATCTAGCCAAGGCCCATTTATTTTCAAAATTTGATCTTAAAGGTGCTTTTTGGCAATTGGGTATTCATCCTCCAGATCGGCCCAAAACAACATTTTGTATTCCTAATGCTCAGTATCAGTGGAAAGTTTTACCCTTTGGGTTAAAAACTGCTCCTTTCCTCTTCCAAAAGGTCATGACTCGCATTTTTCATCATATCCTCCACAGTACCCTCATCTACATTGATGATATCTTGCTGTTCAGTTCTATAGAAGAAGATCATCGATCTCTTCTTTCATAATTCTGTGACATCATCCACCAGTATGGCATAATGCTTTCTGAAAGGAAAAGCTTTATTGCTCAACAGGAAATTGATTTTTTGGGCGTGAACATTTCTCATGGCACATACTCTTCTGGCCCACACATTGCCCATGAATTATTAAAGTTTCCTAACTCCAACCTTTCTCGTGAACAAATCCAGCAATTTCTTGGTACAGTAAATTATATCTGTGATTTTCTCTCACATGTGGCCCAATACACCTCACCTTTATCCAGTCTCCTAAAAAAGACGCCTCCTCCTTGGGGTCCAGTTCACACTGACGCTATCATCCACCTAAAAAAGATAGCTCAACAGCCACCTCCATTACACATTCTATCAGATGGTCTTCGCATCCTCCAAACCGATGCATCTGACTGTCACTGGGGTGCATTGCTCCTTGAAGAAAGAGATAAGAAAAGATTCTACTGTGCCCATGCCAGTGGTTCTTTTAAGTCTCCTCAACAACATTATCATACCATCTACAATGAGATTCTTGCTGTCAAATATGGGATTGAAAAATTTGATTTTTATCTCAGAGGACATGCTTTTAAAGTAGAAATGGACAATTTGTCCTTTCCACGTGTCCTAAAATTTAAGAACAAGGTTCCCCCTGATCCTTTGTTACTAAGACTTAAGTCTTGGTTTGAACGATATGATTTCCATACTTCACATATAAAAGGATCTCAGAATATTATCTCAGACATGCTCTCTCGACCTCAACTTATCCAGCTCCTCTCTAAAACCTTTATCATACCAGTTATCTATAGCCTTTTCCCAACTATGGCTAACCCTTCCTATGATCCTTCCTACATTCTTATCCTCCCAACCAAACAACTGCTCTCTTTTCCACCTGGTCTTACCCAACCATCTGTTCCTTCTTACCAAACTACCTCACACGAACTTAGACAGTTTGCTTCAGACTACCTTTATCATTATCTCCATCTTCTCCATAATGAAGATGACCACCACCATGCGACTAGACATAGCATACCATTTATTACTCCCTTCCACCTTCGTCCTTATCACTTTTCTCAAAACACCCTTTGGTATTTTTGGTGCCTCTCTGTTCTTTACTCACATTCTATTGTTTTCCCTCTCATGCAAACCTCAATACCTCCATGATCCAACCAATGACAACTCCCTCATTTGGACTTTTCTCCAGTGGTTCAATCCTATCTCCTGGTGGCGTAACAAAATTATTTCATTAATGGGCTTTCATAATATTTGGAAAATGGATGATCTTATAAGTAATAAGCTGTCATGTATTTTTATTTTTCACAGGCCATATCTTTCTAATCCTGATACAAAACTATTATGGTCTCTGAATCATGCATACGAATACCAGACGGTTTATGACCTTGACATCCAGTGGCCACAGCTCAAAGTTTCCCTGATTAAATTTCTATATGAGCTTAATCATGTGGATTCTGACTACCCTGATAAAGTTTTCATTCTACCAGCAACTTATTCTCCTCCTGGTTACTCCCAAGACTCCCAAGACCCTATGGAGCTTGACACAGATCCTGAGGCTTTACATTGCTCTCAGCTTTATCCTGATTATGACGCTGGGCCATCCCGGCCCTGATATAAATCTTTTTACGGAGATATTGACTCAAATGATCCAGAATACGACAACAAGAATTTGTCTCATTCTCAGAACTCGATGTGATGCTCCACCAGCTCAGCAGATTCCCTCTTATCCAAAACAGTTTCCTTTTATTATTTGTTTTGTCTTCTTGTACTTTGAAAAGTCACCTGTGACCTTCCCTTTACTTTAGTCTGCTTTAGCATCTTTCTTTTTCAAAGTTGTTTGTCTGTTTGTTATCATGTATTTTATTTTGTTTGATGTAATTATTGAGTTGTAATTATTGTCCTTAGATCCAGAGAGTTTGCTCTGCCTTTATAAGGTTAGACCCTCTCCAGTTTGGGATCACGACCTAGTTTGCATTGTAACCTATTGTGAAATCAATAAACCATGTTTGCTTGAAACTTCTCTCTTCTTTCCTGAAAACTCTAAATCTATTTCATCTTAATATAGAACCCTGCTGAACTATTTTAGTATGCTCTGTGCTTACCTCCGGTGGAGGATCCTGCACATTAGAACGAATACACAGTTTGATCCGATTGCTACGGTCCCTCTCACAGAGTAGTGCAACCCGTTGCTCCACCGTAAGTCCCGTTTTGAGTTAATATAGGGCAATAGGAGTGGATCTCGAATCTGTGTTGACGGCTGGTAATTTTTTTTTTTTTTTTAATGTGCTTAAAATACAGAACCTGGCTTACACTTTTTTGGTTGACCAATCATTCGAATTACAGTGTCTAAATCATTGGTCGAGACCACCTTTATTGTATTTATTATGGGGATTGTACTGTAATTATGTAATTATAGTAATCCATGTGAAATATTTAGTATATTTTCAGATATAATAAAATGTGTGTAATATTTTTTTAAAAAACTTATATTTTCTATTAAAAAAAACATGTAAAATGACTTTCAAGTTATTGTCAGATATTTTCACGTAAATAATTTTATTTAAATATAATTTTCAGGAAAAAACTTCTTAAGAGAGACCACTATATAGTTTTTGTGTATATTTATCTTTTTAAGAAGTATAATAACCCCTGTTGAAGAAAAAATAACAAAAACAATTGAATTTGTATTATATACAGTAAAATCTCGATAAATGAATGTTCGATAAATTAATAATCACACTTAAATAATAAAATCTTTCGGTCTCGACTCGGTCCTGAGTACTAAATTAATAGCCTCACTAAATGTATAAGATAATATATTTCTTTTGAAGTCATTTAGGTCCCATCGAATATATAAATTAATAATTGATTAAATATAAAAAAAAATAACACATAAAAATTCATAATACATATCATTAAATTTTTAACTTAACAACTTCCTTTTTTTTAAAAAAAAAGAAGCTCTTAATAACTTCTATTTTCTCAATTCAAATCTATCTTAAAATATGCATCTAAAGTAATTTATCTTTTCTTTGTACTAAAATCGAACTCAGTCTAATCCTTAATTTTTTACAAATCATATACTATATTTGGTATATATATATATATATATATATTTTTTTTTTTCATTTTGTAGCAAGAAGTTATTTAATGTTACTATTACTTGAAAGACCTCTTTTTAAGAAACATTTGGTAAAATTGTAATCCTGTCATCTGGATCATGATCATCAGTAGGCGTATTTATTACCCTTTGAATAATTTCTTCATCAATAGGCAACTGCATCCCTACATTATTTTCATTAGGATAATTCAAAAGGTGATCAACGTCCATTACATTTCTATAGTGTAGACTAGAAATGGCTTCACGTAATCTATCGATGCCTTCATCTTTACCAACTTGTGATTGAGAAGCCATATCTTCATCTGAACGGATCTTGCAATGTCGAAAATAATTTGCAATGGTTGTTGTTTCCACATCAATGTTTTAAGCCGCATTAATAAATTTCATAGCATTCAATATGTTAATTTTTTCGGGATTTGTTTCTCCTACCTCGTAGCCCTCCAAGATGTTAGAGTAGAAACGTCGATAATAAATTTTTATTGCTCGAATAATCCCAGCATCGCATGGTTAAATCTTTGATGTTATATTAGGAGGCAAGAAAAATAGTCCAATATTTGTCAAACCTTCGATAACTTTTGATGGGCTGGGCAATTGTCCACTATCAGAAGAATCTTTTTACCATTCATTATCTTGTCAAACCAATAAACAAATTCTTGAAAAAATAAATCAGTCATCCATACTCTCTTGTTTGCTCATTAATAACAACTAAGATTGTTCATATTCACATGTTTAAAACATCTAGGATTAGCATACTTACCAATAATCCAAAGAGGTACTTTGTCTAAACCATCACCATTGCAACAAACAACAATAGTAATTCTCTCATTGTCATTCTTATGTCCTTCCAATTGCTTAGTGACAAGCGAATGATATGCTTCCAAACGAAAAAATAACCCGATTTCATCCATATTGTTGATATCCTTCCAATAGAATTGGTCTAGTTTAGCTCGTATTCCAGGTAAAGCAATTTCAATGTTTTCCATGACAACTGAACCACTTTCACTAAAGCGCTGATAAGACTTAATTCCAGTCTTGCCTTGAAGCGGTCTAACCAACCATTTGAGAAGTTTACCATTCATTATCTTGTCAAACCAATAAACAAATTCTTGAAAAAATAAATCAGTCATCCATACTCTCTTGTTTGCTCATTAATAACAACTAAGATTGTTCATATTCACATGTTTAAAACATCTAGGATTAGCATACTTACCAATAATCCAAAGAGGTACTTTGTCTAAACCATCACCATTGCAACAAACAACAATAGTAATTCTCTCATTGTCATTCTTATGTCCTTCCAATTGCTTAGTGACAAGCGAATGATATGCTTCCAAACGAAAAAATAACCCGATTTCATCCATATTGTTGATATCCTTCCAATAGAATTGGTCTAGTTTAGCTCGTATTCCAGGTAAAGCAATTTCAATGTTTTCCATGACAACTGAACCACTTTCACTAAAGCGCTGATAAGACTTAATTCCAGTCTTGCCTTGAAGCGGTCTAGCCAACCATTTGAGAAGTTCAATTCTAGATTAGTTTCACCAGACATTTTCTGCAAAAACTCTTTTGCTTTGGTCTGGATCATTTCTCCAGTCATATTCACTTTCTCATAATATTGGAGAAACCACTCATACAAGATTTTTTCTAACTTAGGATATTTTGCTGATTTGTGCCTCTTGACATTGCTATTTTTCATCTTATTTGACAAATATTCTGCTGACCTTTTGAGAGTGTTTGATATTGTTGATTGGCTGATGGAGAGATGAAAATTTTATTGAACCCATTGTCGCAAATCTTTTTGACTAGAAGAAGGAGGATCATTTTTATACTCACACAAGTCTCTCCTCATCTCATCGATCAATGTAGATTTTTTTGACTTATTTCAAATGAGACGCCATGGAAGAACAAGATATGAAAATTGTAATGATTTAGAATAGAAGAATAAAACTTATAACTATTTATAGAGATTATGTTTTATGTACATTAAATATCTTAAAACACTTTATTTTCTAAGTTATTAAATTTTAAAGTCACATTTATTGTACTGTACATATGTTCTTATTAAATTTTATGCATACACTTGTTAATTTTTATGCACGTATGTTTAATTTTGGTATTGTATGTATGTTAGCATGTACTAATTAATTTTTATGTATCTACTTTTATGAATGTACATTAATTTTTTAACATTGTATACATGTACTTATTAATATGTATGTATATACATATATAAGTATTTATTAACTTCTATGTATATATGTATCTTGGTAAAAAATATGTATACTACATGTACAAGTAAAAACATAAAACTTTAAAAAAAGTAGTAAAAATATAAAACTTTTTTTAAATTAATAAATATTTATTTATTGATTAAAAAAAAATCCCTCCAAAATAATAATTTTTTTTTATCCCAACAATATTATTTTATAGAAATTTTAGCTTATTGTAAGAAAACTTGATTAACTACAGAAGCCACAGTGCTCCCGTCAACGAATCTTTTGCAAACCACATCTAGTTAGTGAGAAAATCTATTATCTCTCGCACGGAATATGTGATATGTGGTTGAGATATGTGCATTTTCTTGGGACACATGTGATACTCAATGTGTCTCTCTATATCATATCATATTATATATTATAAAAATAATTTCTTCTCATTAGGAGCTGTCAAGCGTCCCACCATTTTTTTTTTTCTGAAACTGGAAACCTTCATTCCAAAAGAAAATAAGCTACAATTAAACCTCCTGCTACATCAGCAAAAACAAAACTCTTCATATAGGGAGAAAAATCTTCAATCCATATAGACTCAGACCGAAACGAAAAAGCCAAGTTGGCAAAAGTATGAGCAACCATATTGGTACTCCTATGACTGTAAAAAAATCCCACAAACACAAGGAGAATCTAACAACTTAATAACATAAGAAATAAAAGGATAAACAGTGGTTTCTCTCTTGTGTACTTAGAGTCTAATGCGCTCTCCGTGTTAATTTAGTTATCTCTAATGTTCCTCCTTGTTCTAGTGTCCCACCATTTAATAAGCTATTAAATTCAATAATTATTATTGTTAGGTTTATTTATTTAGTTGGCTTGATTCCATAAACATAACGTTATTTAATTGTAATTTTTAAATAGCTTAGTTTATACATTAATATTTATGACTCTAAAATCTTCAGAGATTATTAGGACTATTAGGACTATCACACACGCACAATATAGTCATGTATTAATATTTGAATGAGTGCATGTTATTTTTTTCATGTCTTAAAAGTACGTTTCTTTTTAATAAGCTAAGATGAACCTATCATCAAAGAGAGGAGCACAATCATCCGATCAAGAGCTCATTTTGTCTATCTTTTTTCACAGTTCTCGATTGAAAGTTAGGCAGAGAAACATGTCTGTAGCAATATCATTGTAGTAGGGCTCGTTGTATAGCCGGACCCAATAACGTTGGTGCAGTCAAATGAGGCAAGTGTCCCTCAGTCCTCAAAATCTCGAAGGTGGTTTGCCCACCTAAATGTCGCCATAAATATCCAGCCGCTGATATTGGCACCGACGGATCTCTGGCGGTCTGAACTATGTGACATGGTACTCTTACATGACCCAGGAGACCCCGTAAATCAGTGTTCACGAAGGTTCTTAGAGCGTATGATGCTATATCCGGTCTTGTGTTGAGCAGTGTCCGGCTATATTCTTGTATAGCCTCCGGTAGATCTGCTCCTACTGCTACTGGTGCTGAGGAGTCCGCCCAAGCCGCATAATCCGCCTCCATTGCGGCAAATATCTTCCCAACTTGAGCTTCCTCAGCTCCCCCGTTATATTCAACATCATTCACTAATCTGAACAAAAATCCAGATGATATGAGACTGACATATTGATATATTCTTCCCATTCAAATTAACTAGATCGTGGGCTTTGAGTCATATTTCCCTTATTCAAAAACTCAAAATTGTAAATTGTAATAATTATAAAGAAAAATTAAACAAGGTTCATCTATCAATAAAATTTAGATGATCAATAACCTTGGGGAAGCACCGACAAGAATGAGCTTGGAGAAGAGCTCAGGGCGGCGGATGGCGGCTAAAATTCCGGTCATGGCAGAAGCGGAGTGACCGACAAAGGTGCAGCGGTGGACGCCGAGCGCTGTGAGAATGTCTATCATGTCATCGACGTAGCCATCGATAGTGGCATACTTATTAAAGTTAAACAACTCCGGTTTAACGCTGCCGGAACATGCAAGATCATAAAGAATGAGGCGATACGTACCATTATTGAAATATGGAAGGATTCGTTGCCATATGGACTGGTCTGTGCCCAAGCCGTGGCCAAACATGACGGAGTTCTCTCCGGAACCGATTACTTGGACATTTAAAGCTTCTACAATTTTGTTACTCATCATCTTGAGTTTTTGGACATGGGAACTAATTGCAAATGTTGTTTTGGATCGGATGTGAGGTAGGCGCTCTATATAAGGGCTACATGCATGATTTACAAGAGTCATATATACACAAGGTCTCTTGCCTTGGTGATTGGAGGCCTCAAACTCCTCCAAGCCACCAAGGTTCAATACTTTATATAGTCATGTAAATATATAATCCTATTATTTTCCATAAAAACGCAATTGTGTGGGTAAACCTCTCCCCCATGTTGGGAGTAGACCTCTCCCGTTGTTAGGAGTAGTTATCTGGACTGTTGGTCCCAGTAGTTCTCGTCTTCTGTTATTGGGAGTAGTTGTTTGGGCCGTCCTCTGACTCGGGAGGTGTCAGATTTTATATATATATAAAGCTAACACCGAACGGGTCAGAGGTCTATCAAAACCTGCTGAGATTAATCACTGTACGTGAAGCACAAATATATATTCTTATAACCGAGAAAAACATTCTCTTCACAGACTGATAAATATACGTGGAGAGACTTGAACTCCCCCTATAATATAAATTAGAGAAGTACACATCACTTGACCTATGAAGAGATACACAAGAATCATGTGTTAGAACGGCACATGAAATATTTGATATTGCAATGGATGACAAGTGAATTGAACTTGTCGTAAGTGTAGAAATTAGAACATTGTTATCAAAAATTTTTAAAAAAAAAATGTTATCAAAAAAAAAAATACATATATATATATATATATATATATAAACATGATCCGTTTGTGGAGATGAGTTATTGCTTTTGAATTGGATTTCTCATTGCAACTGAATGATTGACTGCTGTAAGGCTAGCTTTTTATTTTTTTGCTTTCTGTACTTTGCCATACATATCAATTTACTATAAGTAAAAATTACCATGTTATTTATATAGTAAAATCTAAACCTTTTTTTAGCGCAGTTGCACAACCTAGACAACAAGCCCCGAAAATTGGACAATTAATTATAAAATCTAAATATCTTATTGTTTGAATCTTGTCTAATTAGTATGTAATTGCAAGAGAGAGATTTTTCTATAAGTGCACCCTGCATTAAGCTTTTAAAGGGAGAGCTAAGAGACTACTAAACCACGGTTCATACGTCATAGTAAATGTATCAAAATTGACAAAATGAGGTTGATTCAGTAATATACTCCTTACACTTTTACCATTGAGGTTAGGGGTGGACACATTAACCAGACTAAAAATAATCAAAAAATAAGGTTATTTTCGGTTATGAATCGTGACTCGTGGAGGTTTGGTTAGTCACTTTGATAACCTAATAAAAATTGGTTATTGTTAGGTTATGGATGATAAAACCGTAAATAACCGAACTTATATAAATTTTAAAAATAAAATTAAAAAAATAGGGTTCCAGTTTCCGTTTCCACTTTCACTTTACATTTTTCCCAGAAAACATTTCCCAGCCTCACCAACTACGGTTCCACCTCAGTCCTCACCTTTCAAACATTTCTCAGCAATCGGTTTTTATGTAAAAAAAAATATATATCAAATTATAATATAACTCATAAGAGGTCCAGGTTTGATATTGACTTAAACTTAATGCATATGGACTTAATATTTTAAAAAGTATACAAACAATTGGATAAAATATATAAATAAAAAAAAAGATTTTTGGCCCAAAATGCCTAATTAAGCCCATATGTACAATTTAGGCCCAATAAAGCCCAAACAGAAATAACCGAACTTAATCGAACCGAATTTAACCGACTTTTTAAGGTTTGGTTATTTTAGGTTAGGGCTAATTACAATAAAGTACCCTGATGTTTGACTATATTGTAATAAAATCGTGAGTTTAGCCTTAATTGCATGTTAGTACTCTACCGTCAGTTGACCAGTCAAATATAACGGTTTGACTTTGACTTTTGTGTAAAATAACATAATTGCCCCTAGTTAAAAAAAATAAATTAAATAAAAATTGAAAAAAATTAAAAAATTAAAATTTTTAAAAATGGATCTCCACTGTCTATCAATTTTGATGGACGGTGGAGATACATTTAAAAAAAAAATTTAAAAATCATATAATTAAAAAAAGTTAAAAAACATATTTTATATTAAAATGTTTTTTGGTGTTCTTGCTGGAGATCCAGATTGGATCTCCACCAAGAACTCTAAGAACAAAATAAAATAATTTATTTTTTTTTTTGCAGAAATTAGATCTGCTCCATCAACGGGAGCAGATTTGCTCCCGTTGATGGAGCAGTTGCTCCGTCGCCGATGGAACAGCTTCAACCATCGTCGACGGAGTGCTTTGCTCCATTGCCGCGCTCCGTCGGAGATGGATGGAGCCGCTCTATCGACAACGGAGCAACTACTCCATTAACGGGAGTAGATCTGCTCTCGTTGATGGAGCAGATCTTGCTACAAATTTTTGTTTTTGTCTTTTTTTTTTTTGGGTTGTGTTCTTGGTGTGGAGATCCAATTCTTGGTATGGAGAACCCTAAACCCACACCAAGAACACTAAAAATATAATTTTTTTTTATTTTTTATTTTAATTTTAAGTTTTTTAAATTTTTTTTTGTCAATATAATCTCCACCGTCCATCAAAATTGATGGACGGTGGAGATTTATTTAACATTTTTTATAATTTATAAATTTTTTTTTATTTTTTAAAAATAAATTAAGGTGAAAAAGACCAAAATACCCTTTGACTATTGGTTGACCGTCAACTCTAACGGTCAACCAGTTAGTCAAGGATACTAACATGTAATTAACCAGTTAGTTAAGAGTACTACTATGCAATTAAGGCTAAACTCACGATTTCATTGCAATATAGCCAAACGTCAGGGTACTTTATTGCAATTAGCCCTTTAGGTTATTCATATAAAACCCACTAGGTTTGATTAGGCCAATTAATAACCGAACAAAAATTTGGTTAGGTTAGGCTATAGGTATAACCGAATATAATCAAATAGTGTCCACCCCTAATGGAGGTTGTGGATTCTGAGTCTTGTCTCTTGTCCTGAAACCATAATAAATTGAAGGACAAATTGCAATAGAACACCCTGAAATTTGATCATATTGCAACAAAACCGTAATTTTACTTAAACTACAATTTTATACTTCGAATAATAATCAATTTGGTCCCTAACTTATTTAAAAATATCATTTTTTGATATATTTTTACTTTTTAGCTCACATGGTCCGTAAAGTTTTCAAAATATATCAATTTAGTCCCTCTAAAATTTTGACGGTTAAACTTGACAGAATGTATAAATTGACTATTTTACCCCTTTTTTTATTAAATTATTAAATTAGAATGATGTTTTTACCCTCCAAAATTTTTTACATTTTTCCAACTTTACCTATTTGAATAATCCAATAAGAAATTGATATGTGTTATAAAAATTTAGATATTTTTAAAAATACTTAAAAAATATTAACTAAAAATAAATATGATAAAATTCATTAAAAAGAAAAATAAATATAAAAATAAATAATTTTAAGAGTAATATCATTTATTAAAAATCAAATCAAATTCAAGATTAAATTTTATCATATTTATTTTTTTATTTAATCCTTTTTAAGTGTTTTTAAAAAAAATTAAGTTTTTTAAAAATTTAACACATTAATTTCTTATTGGTGTCCAATAGGTAAAATTATTAACATGTAAAAAATTGGAAAGTAAACATATCATTCTAATTTAATAATTTAATAAAAAAAGAGTAAAATGATCAATTTATACTTTCTGTTGGGTTTGACCGTCAAAATTTTGGTCATAGAGATTAAATTGATATATTTTAAAAACTTTAGGGACATGTGAGCTAAAAAAATAAAAATAGATCAAAATTTAATATTTATAAATAAGTTAGAGACCAAATTGATAATTACTCAGGGTATTAAGTTATAATTTAAGGCGAATTGCTATGAAGTGTCATGGCTTTTGGCCATATTATAATGAAATCGTGAGTTTAGCCTTAATTACACATTAGTACCATTGACTATTGTAGACCGCGAAAAGCGTCGGTGTGATGATCGGGACATTACAACCTGCAAGGTTAGAACACAAGTGACCCGTAGGACGCTTGGGACACCGGGGTGGTGCCGGCCAAGGACATTACGATGGTCAAGTCAGTTAACCGTATCCAAAATAATGGAGGGCGTAGAATAAAAAGGGTAGGGATACTTTCTGAATGTTATGATATAACCGGCGTAGATAGTGTAGAGCAGGTGGTGAACCGTGGTTGAGTTCAGAATGGCGATGGCGGATGATCGGAGTTTGGCCGGAATCGGTCTGAGAATGATTTCTCGAGAATAGCTTGATAGTTAAGAGTCTTTGAATATCTCGTTTTATGCTCAAGTTCGTGTGAACCTTCACTGTGAGTGAAGGTCTCTCCTTTATAGGGACCGATCCACTCGTTGAGGGGGTGGATCATGTTTCTTGGTTCCTCGGCCCAAATCAAGGAGGGTTGATTGCCTTCTTGACTTGGTCCATCAGACTTCAAATTTGAAGTCTGATGGTTTATGTTTCGGGTCGATGGATCGACAAGTTGCTCATGAGTTGGGTTGCCAAGAAGATCGCGAAGCTACGTGTCGATGGGTAGCTTAACGCTTCGATCGACGTGAGGGTAGGTCGATTGACATTAATGTCTCCCTTGGCAGGTTTCAAACCAAGTGATTTGAGAGATTTGCTTGACCATGATCATAGTGTCGTGCGACGAGTAGTTCAAGCTTTCACGGAGTAAAGCTACGAACCAGAGGATGGTTTGACATGAAGATTGTCGAACGATATATGTTGTACGAATGATATGTGAGTGAATGACATTCTTGGGCCTGGGTTGTATGTTGGATCACATGGGGAGCCTTATATAGCTTTGGGCCTCGTCCTTGTTTTGATCAGGCTTTGGGCCTTACTGATTTTGGCCATTACAACTAATTGGTTAACCGTTAAAATTGACGGTAAACCAAAATCAATAATCAAAAGGTAATATGATCATTTTCACCTTAATTTGTTTTAGAGACACGAGCTAAAAAAGTAAAAACAGATCAAAATGTAATATTTATAAATAAGTTAGACACCAAATTGATAACTACTCAAGGTATTAAGTTATAACTTAAGTAAAATATACTTCTATTGTAATATAACTAAATACTAAGATATTTAATTGTAATTTAATAATAAAAAAAAAAGGCATCAAGATTCAAGAAGATGGCAAGTTTTGAAGTTTGGATCTAAAAGCCCAACATTCCTATTTTGTGAAACCTTGTCCTTTGTGGACCCAACTTTTTTTATTGTTTTATTGTCTCATTGGGCTCATCATATTTACAACTTTTTTTATTGATCTTTTTCTTTATTGGGTGTTTGGCATCGATCTCTGTGTATTCGACCTCGTCTAGTTAATGAGAATGCTGTGTAGGAAAGAAGGCAAGAGAAAATGGGAAAGAGAAATTATGAATACACGTATGATTCTCATTTATTGATGAAGTTTTGTCCAATTACAATTAGATATGTAGAGCTCAAAATGCAGAGAGAAATTTTAATGATTTTTCATAAATTTATCAAACTTTAATGAAAACATTTGGTATTGCATCGTTATTCATGTTAGGCTGTGAGTTGTCATAGATGTATCACTTTTGTAGTTACTCTATATTGAAATCATTATATTGCTATGATGTGATTGTATTTTGTCATATTTGATTGCATATTATCATAATTGTATGACACTAACATTTAATATTTTTTTCAAAAATATTATTACTAAAACTAAAAAAGTTTTCAAAAACTTAGATAGACTATGGTAGCTGCTAACTGATATGTCCAATTCAACCTAACAATGGTGGGTCTCAAAGTGAAAAAGAAAATACACTGAAATGGTCGAATCTCTCAATCATCGACTATGGTAAAGCAAAAGCTCTATTTTGTAACCAAAATAGAAATTTGGAATCTTTCCTTTAAATATGTTTCTAAAATTAACCAAAAAGACTTTCCTGAGTGTCAAATTGGTTTCATACCTGAACAGTTGTATTGTCTATTCTGATATGATGAATACTAATAATTAAAATATTTATGTCGATTGGGTGAAAACTGCAGATCTTATAAGTTTTGTGTGTCTCATCAATTTTTATGTGAAGAAATTATATTTTCATTATTCGTTTTCAACATGTACAATATTAATCAGCTTAAGTACAAAGTGTTGTATATTAATATTAATCTCATATGCATCTTAACGATAGTACATAATCTTCTTAACTTAAGTAATAATACAAGTTAAGAAAAAATTAGAGATTATTGCCAAAACTAACGAACTTTTTTTTAAAAAAAAATTAATTTATAATTTTGTATTTGACAAAAACCATAATAATCAACTTTCATTAAAAAAAAATATATTTTAGAAAATAATAAAAGTGTACCAAAATGTCCCTATGGTTATTTTCTCATCTCCTTCCATCTTCTTTCTTTCTTCTTTACTTTCTCTTTCTTCTTTCTCGTGCTTTCTTCTTTCTCTACCATGACGTCACTTTGAACCAAAATCACTACCAAATAGCTCAAAAATTATTAAAGGAGTTGCACAACCTCGGAAAATCTTGTAGATTCAACCGAAAATCTTTCAAAAAACTTTCATTTGGAAGCATAAATCTTGTTAAGCTTACTCTCTATACATTACGATGGGTTTTTTATCCTTTAAAATGTCTTCATATTTAAAGAGTATAGAGATGCAAAGACAAGTTTTTGAATGGTGAATACACTGTTTGATATTCATATCATTTTATATATACAATAAAGTGTTCAGTTGTATATGGAAAGAAATTATACAGACCCTAAAGTTAAGAATAGACATCAATGTACAATTGTACAAGAAAATACAATCACAAATAACTACACAATCAAAGATAATTGCACAATCAATGGTAATTACACAATCACAAGTAATTATAAAGATTAGCTGCAGATTTATGAAATGCTTGGTGAATTAATATTTTTCCTAATATGCCCCCGCAAGATAGTGCTTCTGTCAGAGACACTGATCTTGGACCGAAGTAGAGTCAAACGTGGTCGTGCCAATAGCTTGGTAAGAACATCGGCGAGTTGATTATGAGTGGAGACATGAGAGACCTGAAGAGAACCGATTTCAACTTTATCATGAACAAAATGGTAGTCAAGGGCGATGTGTTTCATTCGTGAGTGGAAGACTAGGTTTGCACAAAGATAGGTGGCACCGATGTTGTCACATAAAAGATGTGGGGCAGTAGAGAGAGTGACACCAAGTTCACTGAGAAGATTAGAAAGCCATGTGAGTTCTGCAGCAGCGGAAGCAACACAGCGGTACTCAGCTTCGGTAGAGGAACGAGCAACATTCCTTTGCTTCTTAGAGCACCATGAGATAGGATTTGGCCCTAAGAAGATCATATAGGCAGAGATGGAGGTAAGATCATCACGGTTACTGGCCCAATCAGCATCCGAATAGGCAAGTAGCTGGAGTGATTGCAAACGGCGAAGAAAAAGACCATATGAGATTGTATGTTTGAGGTATCGCAGTAGTCGTTTAGCTGATATCCAATGAGTTTGTGTGGGATAGTGCATGTATTGGGCTAACTTGTTCATGGTGTAAGCGATGTCGAGTCGAGTAAGAGAGTGGTATTGAAGACCTCTAACAAGACTTCGAAATTGTGTTGCATCAGTGAGAGGAGAGCCATCATTGAGAACCAAATTGGTAGATGAGATGATAGGGGTGGCTGTTTCCTTCATACCTTCTAGCTTGAAATGCTTTAAGAGATCTCGAATATACTTGTGTTGAGAGAAAAAAATCCCTTGAGCTGTTGGAAATACTTCAACACCAAGGAAAAAATTGAGATGGCCAAGGTCCTTGATGGAGAAGCGATGAGCAAGAGCATTAATGGTTTGGCGAATGAATGGAGCATAATTACCTGTAAGTAGCAAATCATCTACATAAACAAGAAAATAAACCGTAAGAGAGTTGTTAGTATAAACAAAAAGTGAAGCATCAGACTTGGAGTTGATGAACCTAAGTGAGAGGATAAAAGTCTTTAATTCATGGAACCAAGCACGTGGAGCCTGTTTTAATCCGTAGAGGGACTTGTGCAAGCGACACACATGATTGGGTTTAGAATCATCGACAAAACCGAGGAGTTGGGACATGTAGACCTCCTCATGAAGATGACCATGCAAAAATGCATTATTCACATCTAATTGGTGAATAACCCATCCATGAGAAACATCCAAAGAGAGCACTAGTCGAATAGTTATGGGTTTTATAATGGGACTAAAAGTTACTTGAAAATCCACTCCAGGACATTGATGAAAACCTTTGGCAACAAGTAGTGCCTTGTAGCGAGAGATGCTACCATCGAGATTCCGTTTGACCCGAAAAACCCATTTACAGCTAATAATATTTTGATTTGAAACACGGGGAACCAATTCCCAAGTTCTGTTCTTGATGAGAGCATTAAGCTCTTTGCACATGGCACCTCTCCACTTTGGTTGTTTGAGTGCTTGAGAGACAGATATGGGCTCAAGTGTTTGAGGTATGAGATGTTTGGTGGCAGGATAGGAAAATTTTGTAAGTGCCTTGAAAATATTGTTTTTCTGTTTTTTAGAACGGGCGATCATAGTATGGGTATTTATAGGGTTAGAAACATCATACCTAGAGGACTTCTCGTGTAAAGAGGAGGTTGAGTAATTGTCCACAAATGGAGAAGCACTGTTGGGATCCATATTTAAAGGAAGTGAGCTTGCTTCTGTTGAAGAAGTGTTATGAGTGAGCGACGACGATATAGCTGAAATTGTTTCATTTGATTGTGCGGGAGTAGATTGGAATCACTTAAGTAGATGAGTCATTTAAGTGAGGTGGTGGACTATTAGGACGTGAGGAAGGGGGTTGATTTAAGAGAGAAAAATTTGGTTGAGATTTAGTACTTGAAAAAGTAGAATTTAATGAAGGCATGGAAACGTGGTTCTAAGTTATACTTTGTGTAGGGATGAAGCTAGGGATAACATAGACACCCAAAAATTCGTAGTTTAGAATAATTGAGTTTGGTTTGGAACAAGCACTCAAAGGGAGATTTAGTCTTAAGAATAGGTGTAGGAAGCTTATTTATGAGATAAATCGTTGCTTTGAATGCAAAAGACCAAAGAGACAAAGGGAGAGATGCACGATGGAGGAGTGTGAGACCAGTTTCGACGATATGTCGATGACATCGTTCAGCGGAAGAATTGTGTTGTGGAGTGTATGATGGTGAAACTAAGTGTTGAATCCTATTATTTTCAAACATTGTTTTTAAACCTTGGTATTCGTTGCCAGCATCGGAATAAATGGTACAAATTGATGTTTTAAAAAACTTTTTGACGATTGAGTTAAATTTTGGAAATAAAAAGAAGACATCTGATTTATGGGGCTAAAGGGAACAGCCATGAATATTTTGTGAAGTAGTCGACAGAAATAACATAGTAAGAGAAACCATCCACTGAACGAATAGGGAATGGACCCCAAACATCAGTATAAAGCAAGTCAAGAGGACCACTAATCTTCAAAGTTAAGATACCAAAAGGTAAGCGATGACTCTTATTACATTGATAGGAATCACAAAATGAAAAATTAGAAGGACTCGACTGAATAGGTAAATTAAATTGAGAGACAACTTGATTAAGAATTTTTGATGATGGATGACCAAGATGATCGTGAAGTTTTAATGCCAACACAAGCTTGCTTTCAGGTTGACATGGGTTTCATCATGCTTGTCCATTCGTACACATTATTCTTGCTCCGTCCTTGCGCGAGAGGTGCCCCCGTAGTTAGATACTTCACACAAAAATGAGAGAGAAAAAATTTAATTGAGGTATTATTTACTTACAAAACTGTGAAACAAAAATTAAGTTTTGATGCATGGATGGAACACATAAAACATTAGAGAGAGATAAATAATTAGAAGAAGTGGAGAGAGTTAAAGAACCAGTGTGGGTAATATTGAGATCTGTGCCATCCCCAATAATAATATCATCTAGGCCTTCATAAGGTTAGCGAAGAGAAAGGTTGTTCAAATCGACTGTCACATGGTGCGAAGTTCCAGAGTCAAGCAACCAATTTGCGGAGGAACTATTTCCACCTGTAGTGGCAAGATTAGCAGTGGGTTGTTGTTGAAACATCCGCTTGGCAGTATAACAAAAACGAGCAACATGTCCATTTTTGTCACAAAATTGGCAAATGGCATTTGCATATGGATTATTTTTGCCAAAATTGTTTCCACCAGATGGACTATATTGATTGCTTTCTTGTCTTCCTCCTTGACTATTGTGACGTTGATTTGGATTGTTACAGTTATATTGATTTTATTTCTTTTGAAACTGATTTCCACTTTTGGTTGAAAGTACCTTGAAGCATTTACAGTAAGCGAGATACTAGTTCGACCTTTTTCTTACTTCAAGTAAGACTCACACTCAATGAGTTTATCATAGAGTTCATCAAAATTTATTACGGTGTCCCGAGTTCTCACAACAACGGAAAGTTCCTTAAACTCAGAGCGGAGTCCGTTGAGAGTATGCAGAACTAGATTTTTGTTAGGGACAGGCTCACCAATCATCTCCAATTGATCAACAAGACTTTGTACAGTAGCAAGATAGTCAGCCATCGGTTGTGTGCATCGGTTGACGGAGATGAGTTGTTTTGTCAACCCCATAGAGCGTGATGATGAAGAGTTGGCATAGTATTTGTAAGACGATTCCACGCTTCAGCTGAAGTTTTTAAAGTGGTGACTTGTGGTATGATGCAATCAGAAAGAGAGCCAATAATGTCGAGTGACAACAGCTTGTCCTGTCTTTGCCAAAGGACAAAGTCTGGGTTAGGTGATTATTTTCCTACGATGCTGATGGTTTCTGGTGGACATGGCTTCGTTTCGTCGATGAAGCCAAGGAGATCATAGCTATAAAGTAAGGCGTCGAATTGAGCCTTCCATAAAGGATAGTTCTTAGGTGTCAACTTGACTGGAAGTTATGCAGCAACATTGATGATAATAAGATTGTTATTGTGTTTTAGAGATGATATTACACCAGTGGAGGGTTGATTTGCAAGAGAGGTGGATGAGCTTTCACTGGCCATTGGTGAAAAATGAGAAAGAAGAAGAAAAAAAAAAAAAATCCAAGGAACGGTAAAGCTGGTTAGAGCCAAATTAGCTCTGATACCATAAAGAGTATAGAGATGCAAAGACAAGTTTTTGAATGGCGAATGCACTGTTTGATATTCATTTCATTTTATATATACAATAAAGTGTCCAGTTGTACATGGAAATAAATAATACAACCCTAAAGTTAAGGATAGACGTGAATGTACAATTGTACAAGGAAATATAATCACAAATAATTACACAATCAAAGATAATTGCACAATCACAAGTAATTATAGAGATTAGCTGTAGATTTATGAAATGCTTGGTGAATTAATATCTTTCCTAATAATATTCTTAGGAATAATAGTTTGCATGATTTTGTGGTTAGTGATCGGTTCATATTTGTTATTCTTTTCGACCCATTTTACTGTGTCTTTCTTGCTTATTTTCGAGTGAATTTGGCGGTTTTGATGTGTTTGTTGAGTTTGCGCAGGTTTTAGGTGTTTATCATTGAGTTATGCGAAGAATGGAAGTTTCGGGCCAAAATCGTGTATTTCTGGGCCAGGGAGCATCGCTACCTTAGTCTTGCTACCAACGGTCGCCATAGAAGGTCGCAGGGAAATATGAGAGACTTTGGCAGTGAGCATGGCGACCAGCCATTGACACGTCCAGAAAATGGATTTCTACTCCCAAGTGCAGGAGTGTCGAAGTAATAAATTAACCCGGTGAGACCGGGGTCGATCCACGAGGAAGAAGATTCAGATCCTGCAAAAACCAACAAAAATCTACAAGGAAAATATAACAGGAAAGAAAATATTATGAAATGAAGGTAGGTATAATGGTGAAACAAATTAAATTAAAACATGCTAAGGTTAGAGGTTCCACTCTTGGTATATGGTTTAAGTTATATTTAACTCATTTTTATCACTCAATTGGAATCCACACATAAAGGAGGTTCCAATCGGAAGTTAGACCATTTAAGTTCTTTACACATCTATCAAGTTATATTTCTTTTCTTTTAGTTATATTACAATGGGTACTCTACACTCCTTATGTTAAATGGGTTCAAGTACTTATTGTGCCAATCAACTACCATAAATCAAGATTCCTTTGCCAGATGCAGGTATAACCATGCGGTTCTAGACGGATTCAAGTATTTATGGTGTTGTTTGTCTACAATGAATCAAGAATCCTTGGTCAGAGGTGCAGGTATAACCATGCGGTTCTAGACGGATTCAAGTATTCATTGTGCCAAGAATTGTCTACAATAAGTCAAAATCCCCACTTCACATAAGAGTAAGAGATGAAAATTCAATTAAATAAGAAAAGTAATATAAAACATGTAGATAAATTTACACAAATGAATATAAACTTTAAGACCATGTTAAGAGTTAAATAAATCTTTATTCAAATACCAAGAGCTTCACCCTTCACCTTAGCAAAAAGAGAATTTAGCTACTCATGATAGAAGAAAGAAAACAAGTAAAAGAAATAAAATGAGCAAGAAAGAAATTAGATTATCACAAAAGTTCAACAATACAACAATGTAAGGTGAACTTGGCAAGGAACCCAAGCTGCCTTCAAGCTTATACAAGGCCTCTATTTATAGACACAATGAGAGGCAAACAAGTCAAAAATGGTAGGAATAAATTAATGCAAGTTGATTGAATTTGGTAAGGTAAAGTTGTCAACTTTGTTGTTTTCCACACATGCATCGACTTGTCCACCGAATTAGGCACCGTTCCTTTGACAATTTGATCTCGTGATAAACATCAAAGTTGTAGATAATTCTCTTATCTTTCTAGAATGATAAGACTCATAATATTTGGAATTTTCTGGAGAGAGTTCTGGCCCAAATAGTGAAAACTGCCCAATTGACGCGGCCATGCAAACCAGCCCAAGATAATCCAATATTTGTCTTCAAAGGAGTCCAAATCTGATAAGAGTTTACAAACCAAACTTATAGGGCTATGAGTTATCTTTCCAACACTATCAAGAAGGTAGTGAATGGATATTTGAGTGCAAAGTTATGCCCATTACACTGAACCTGCATCAAAATAGAAAGTTTAACAATTAAGTGTAGTTATAAATTTAAAAAAAATCGAGATGAAATGATGACACTTATTATTTATTATCTTTTTTTTTTTTGAGCATAAAAATAAATAATCATAAAAGTTATCACAAATATTATCAACTATCCCTCCCCCCAACCAAATAAAGACATTGTCCTCAATGTCTAAGGATAAAGAGAGAGTGTAGAAGAAATTACCTGAACCAAAGATTAATGAAAAGAAAAACCCGCAACATACTAGAACAAGGTAAAAAGAACATATTTATTGAAAACAAAAATGGGAAAGAAAGAAAGGAAAAACAAAATACATAGGTCAAACCAATTTACGCTTTTTGCTACCCTCAGCAACTGACCAATCTAACTTAGATGTGGCAATGTCATATTCGGGAACAAAAGCTTCTAATTGTTCAATCAATTGATGAACATTAGAAGCAGTGACAATGATACGTCGAGCTAGAGGTGAGATAATTGGTTTTCCACAGCATGATCTAGGAAAGACAATAGACCATCATAAAAACCACAAATATTCAACAAGCCTATTGGTTTTTGATGGATTTTGAGTTGGGCCCATGAGGTGACTTCAAAGAGTTCCTCTAAGGTTCCAAATCCCCCTGGTAAGGCTATGAATGCATCAGCATGACTAAACATTTCAGCCTTACGTTCATGCATGTCTGAAACAATCTGCACTTCCCCAATTGTATTTCCTGTAACACCCCCCAAACTCAAAGCTTTTGGGATGACACCCAAAACTTGACTGCCACCATCATAAGCAGCTTTTGAGACACGACCCATCAACCCAAGGTTACCTCCGCCATAAGCTAAATGAATATTTTTCTCTGCTAATACCCTACCAAGCTGGTCAGCAGCTTCCTCAAATTCTCTATTCTTACCAGAACTAGACCCACAAAAGACACAAATATTAGTAAAGCGGCGTGAGATGGTGTTTGCCATTGTTATGCACGCTTTTTTTTTTTTTTTTTGTGAAAATTTGTAAGGTTGTGAGAACTGGAGAAGATAGAGAAGTGTCATTTATAGAGCTCAAAAAGAAGATGAAATCATGGAAGCTATATGACTAGGTCTGCATTGGCAGATGGGTGTCAGTCTAGAGTATAAAATGTCAAAAAGAGTGGCTGACCTGTATCTGTACAAGTAGTTGTGATTGTGGCTCACATCTTCCTCTGGTTTTACGTCCAGAAACGGCTTGAACGCCCTCTATGGGTCGAGGATAGGCTTCCCATCCAATTTTCTTATAAATTGGCAAACAGGGTCTTTTAAAGTCAGATTCCCAAGACTGTATCGCTCCTGTTCTCTTTGAAATTGGTTCCATAAAGCGAGAATTGCAATATGCACATATCCACTAGGATGCGTCTCAAGAGTCAACAAAATATTGTCTAATGACTCCTTACTCAGGCCATCCTTAATGAATTGTATTTTATCTTCTCGATTTACAGACACCATTCCAAGAGAACGACAGCGTGTGTTACAAGTTGTGCGAGCACACTTATAACATACACCCAATTTCTTTACTCTTCTTTTCTTTGCATAACTGCTTTTAGCCAGACCAGGCATGTAAGTAAGAAATGAATCAGAGAACTCACCTGCCAATCTTACTTTGGCTTCAATCAGCCAACGTACCTCAACAGGGATGCCCTTGCACATTAGCATTCTTAATCTTTCAGACCGTGCTTTGTAAATTTTCATCAATGCTTTTTGAGGAAGTAAGGGAAAACGATTTTTCAATTTCTCGAGAATTTCTTCCATTTTTGTGAAAAAGAAAAGGGAGAGAAAAGAGAATGTACAAAGTAAGAATTTTTTTTTTTTTTATCAGCTATTATGGGAGACTGAAAACACCGACTTGAAAAGTCACGGAGTACCGTTATCCGCTATTTAACCGGGAAAATAGAAGAAGGAAAAAGAAAAACAAAAATACAAAATTAGCCTGCAATCACAAAAAAAAAAATTAAAGTTAGAGAGAAATATGCAAACCCAATTCAAATCATATCAATGGTTTTCATAACATGGGTTTGAAAGAGGAAGAGTCCCTTCTTCGAAAACTTGATTTTCTAGAAATAGTTTAAGTCTTTGACCGTTCACTTTAAACACGTTACCATTCCTAGGGTTTTCAATGTCAACGGCCCCATAAGGATATACATGTTTCACAACAAATGGACCGCTCCACCTATATCTCAATTTTCCAGGGAATATGTGAAGTCGAGAATTATAAAGTAAGACTTTTTGCCCAACATCAAATGTTTTTCTTAAAATTAATTTGTCATGAAAGGTTTTGGTTCTATCTTTATAAATTCTCGAATTCTCATATGCATCATTTCTTAATTCCTCAAGTTCATTCAGTTGTAGCTTACGTAATTTGCAAACATCATCAATGTTTGAATTAAAAGTTTTGATAGCCCAGTAAGCTTTATGCTCCAGTTCCACAGGCAAGTGACAAGGTTTCCCATAAACTAACCGATAGGGTGACATACCCAAAGATGTTTTGAAAGTAGTACGGTAAGCCCAAAGTGCATCGTTTAGTCTAAGTGACCAATCTTTGCGATTTGGATTAACCGTTTTTTCTAAAATTTGTTTTATTTCTCGATTGGCTAATTCAACTTGTCCACTTGTCTGAGGGTGATAAGGGGTAGCAACTTTATGTGTAATCCCATATTTCTTCATTAGAGACTCAAAGACTTTGTTGTAAAAATGTGTTCCCCCATCACTTATAATGACTCGAGGAATTCCAAAACGACTCAAAATATTTTCTTTCAAAAATCTGACAACTGTTTTGTGGTCATTATTTCGACATGGAATTGCCTCGATCCATTTGGAGACATAGTCAACTGCGACTAAAATGTAAACAAAACCGAATGATGATGAAAATGGGCCCATGAAATCTATCCCCCAACAATCAAATATTTCAATGACAAGTATAGGGTTTAGAGGCATCATGTGCCGTTTAGAAATGGCCCCCAGTTTTTGACAATTTTCACAAGTTTTGCAGAATGTGTAGGTGTCTTTGAATAGAGTTGGCCAATAAAATCCACATTGTAAGATTTTTGCAGCAGTTTTCCTTGACGAAAAATGACCCCCACATGCTTCTGTATGACAAAATTTAATGACACTACTTACCTCATTGTCGGGTATGCATCTACGAAAAATTTGATCAGGGAAATACTTGAACAGGTATGGGTCATTCCAATAAAAATTTCTAACCTCTGTCAGAAACTTTTTCTTATCTTGTGCTGTCCATTGAGATGGCATCTCTCCTGTTACAAGAAAATTGACAATGTTAGCATACCATGGCATTTTACTAATAGAAAACAAAAACTCATCTGGAAAAGAGTCATTGATAGGTGTTATGTCCAAGGATGAGTTTGTTGTAAGTCTTGACAAATGATCTGCAATAACATTTTCAGCTCCTTTTTTATCTTTGATTGTGATGTTGAATTCTTGGAGCAACAAAATCCACCGTATCAATCTAGGCTTTGCATCCTGTTTAGACATTAAGTACCTCACAGCAGCATGATCAGTGAAAACAATAGTTGAAGAGCCAATTAAATAAGATCGGAATTTGTCTAATGCAAATATTACAGCAAGTAGTTCTTTTTCTGTAGTGGTATAATTCATTTGTGCACTATTCAAAGTTCTACTTGCGTAATAAATGACATAAGGCTTACCTTCCTTCCTTTGCCCTAGCACGGCACCGACAGAAAAATCGATAGCATCACACATCAACTCAAAAGGCAGAGACCAATCAGGGGATTGCATGATAGGAGCAGTTGTCAAAAGGCTAATCAACTTATCAAAAGATTTTTGACAATCTTTAGTCCATGCAAATGGTGCATCGTTTATTAGGAGATTACAAAGAGGTCTAGATATTGCACTAAAGTCTTTAATGAATCTTCTATAAAATCCTGCATGGCCTAGGAAAGATCGAACATCCCTAACCGTTTTTGGTGGAGGCAAATGGGAAATTAATTCAACTTTTGCTTTGTCAACTTCAATTCCCTTAGAAGAAACCACATGTCCTAGGACAATTCCAGAGGTGACCATGTAATGACATTTTTCCCAATTTAACACCAAACCTTTTTCTTCACATCTTTTTAACACATTTTCTAAATTTTCAAGGCAATTATCAAATGAATTTCCAAACACTGTTAGATCATCCATAAAGACTTCTAAAAAATGTTCAACCATGTCACTAAAAATGCTCAACATACATCTTTGAAATGTTGCAGGAGCATTACAAAGGCCAAAAGGCATCCTTCTAAATGCAAAGGTGCCAAAGGGACATGTGAATGTTGTCTTTTCTTGGTCCTCTAGTGCTATGGGGATTTGATAATAACCTGAGTAACCATCAAGAAAATAGTAGTAGGGATGTCCTGCCACTCTTTCTAGAATTTGGTCAAGAAATGGTAAGGGAAAATGGTCTTTTCTAGCGGCAGCATTTAATTTTCTATAGTCAATACACATTCGCCAACTAGATGAGACTCGTGTTGGTATTAACTCTCCTTTTTCATTTTTTACCACTGTGACTCCAGATTTCTTAGGGACTACTTGTGTTGGACTTACCCACTTACTATCAGAAATAGGGTAGATAATTCCTACATCAAGTAACTTGAGAACTTCACCTCGTACTACCTCTTTCATGTGTGGATTTAATCTTCTTTGGGGCTGTTGACATGTTCTAGCATTATCTTCTAGATGTATTCTATGTGTACATATCAAAGGATTAATGCCTTTTATGTCTTTTAAAGTCCAACCAATTGCATTTTTATGCCTTTTAAGTACCTCTATCAATTTACCTTCCTGTTCGTTGGTAAGAGTTGAAGAAATTACCACCGGGTAAGTTTGTTCTTCACCAAGGAATGCATATTTCAGTCCTTCAGGTAATGACTTCAATTCTAGTTTGGGTACTTCTTCTTGTTTACTTTCATTGACAGGTCCCAATTCTTCAAATTTCGGCTTCCAACCTTTGTTCTCCATCACCTGGGTACAATCAAGCAACGAACATATATTAGAAACAGTAGGATCTAGTTGCATGCTTGACTCAAATGAATTAACTAAACAAGTTTCCAAAGGATCAGAAAAACTCCCTGCTTGAAGATGATCTTCAACAATAGCTTCAATCATGTTTGCTTCTTCATTTTCATCACCTTCATCTTGTGGTTGTTTGCACATGTTGAAAACATTAAGCTCTAGTGACATATTTCCAAATGTCATCTTCATTACGCCATTCCTGCAATTAATCAAAGTATTAGAAGTTGCTAAAAATGGGCGGCCTAAAATAACAGGAATTGGTTTACACCCATTAGCAACAGGTTGTGTATCCAAGACAATAAAATCCACAGGATATATGAATTTATCGACTTGTACTAACACATCTTCCACTATCCCTCTTGGCACTTTAATTGATCTATCAGCAAGTAAAAGAGTTATGGAAGTTGGTTTTAACTCACCTAGATCAAGTTCTTGATAAACTGAATATGGAAGTAAATTAACACTAGCACCAAGATCAAGTAAAGCCTGTTCAATTTTATGCTCTCCAATAATGCATGAAATTGTAGGACAACCAGGGTCCTTATATTTCATAGGATTATTGTTTTGAAGAATGGAACTTACTTGTTCTGTTAAAAAGGCTCTCTTTTTCACATTCAGTTTTCTTTTCACAGTGCACAAGTCTTTCAAAAATTTTGCATAAGAAGGAACCTGTTTAATAGCATCTAACAAAGGAATATTGACCTTCACTTGTTTGAAAATTTCATAAATTTCAGGATTGTGGTTCAATTTCCTTGGATTGTTCAATGCTTGAGGAAATGGGGCTACAGGTGGGAGTTTGGTCTTTTCTTGGCTAGGTACAGGCTTATCAACCCCTTCCTTACTCTTGGAGATAGACTTATCATCTTTCTCACAAGGATCAAGAATAGGTTTTTCGACAACCTTACCACTGCGAAGAGTTATGACTGATTTAGCTTGGTCCATGTGTTGACTTCCTGAACTACCCTCCTCCAGGTTGTATTGACCCTTAGGATTGGGTTGAGGTTGAGAAGGAAATTTTCCTTTTTCATAGATGGTGAGTGTTGATGCAATCTTAGCAAGAGTGTCTTTTAAATCGGACAAGGTTTGTGAAGTTTGATTGTTAATGGTCTCTTGCTTTTCAATGAATGAATGCAATGTTTCCTCAAGATTTTTCCTAAATTGTGGGACATAGGGTGCATAACCTTGAGTACCTTGAAAGTTTTGGTGACCTTGAGGAGGTGGTGGTTGTGAAGATTGTGCATGATTATCATTCCTCCAACTGAAGTTTGGGTGATTTCTCCAACCTGGATTGTAGGTATGTGAGTATGGGTTAGGATTTGGCCTTTTGAAAGTGTTTAGGACATTGGCTTGTTCATGGAGACATTCTTTGAATGCAGGCAGAGTTGGGCACTCCTTAGTTGAATGGTCATTGGTATCACATATGTGACACACAATTTCTTGAGCGGATTTTAGGTGACCGCTCTTTTTCAATTCTAAGGCCTCGACCTTTCTAGCTAGAGATGCAAATTTGGCTTGAATGTCATGTTCTTCCCTAAGGTTATAAATACGTCCACTAGATGTAGAGGCTTGAGCTTTGCTCGGTGCCTCTTGGGTACCTGCAGTGTCCCAATTTTGAGCATTCTCTGCTAATAGGTCTAGGTAGTCTAGTGCCTCTTCAGGGTCTTTATCTCCAAACTCTCCATTACACATCATTTCGACCATTTGTCTACCTTGGGGTGTTAAACCCTCGTAAAAGTGTGTGACTAGTCTCCATGTTTCAAAGCCGTGGTGAGGACAAGAATTAAGCAATTCTTTGTACCTCTCCCAAGATTGGTAAAGGGTCTCTCCTGGTTTCTGGCTGAAAGTGCTGATTTGTCTTTTGAAGGAATTTGTTCTATGATGAGGAAAGAACTTTTTCAAGAACTGTTCCTGCATTTCATCCCAATTACGAATAGATCTAGACCTAAGATTTTGCAGCCATGTTTTAGCTTTATCTTTCAAAGAGAAAGGGAAAAGCTTTAGTCGGATGGTGTTCATGCTACAATTTGTGTCATTTTAAGTGTTGCACACTTCCTCAAACTCTCTCAAATGCAGGTATGGGTTTTCGGCATCTAAGCCATGAAATTTGGGTAAAAGTTGAATAGTACCCGGCTTAAAGTTGAAATAAGATGCATCTGGAGGAAAAACTAGACATGATGGAGCACTAGTTCTTGTGGGGTTCATGTAGTCTCTAAGTGTTCTAGGTTGTGCATGATCATTGTGTTGGGAACGATTGTCCCCAAGATCAGTAACTCTTTCAACTTCGTTTTCTGCCATATTTTCAAATGAAGATGGGGAACCCCTAACAAATCTACCAGTCGGTGTACGTGACCAAGCTCTCATGCAAGTCTTAGATGCAACAGAATAAAAGAAAACAAAAAAACCAAAAATAAAATTATTTACAAGGAAAAGAAAATGAAAAAGATGAAAAGAATTTTGATGGTTTTGGACACAAAATGATACTTCCCCGGCAACGGCGCCAAAAACTGACACGTCCAGAAAATGGATTTCTACTCCCAAGTGCAGAAGTGTCGAAGTAATAAATTAACCCGGTGAGACCGGGGTCGATCCACGAGGAAGAAGATTCAGATCCTGCAAAAACCAACAAAAATCTACAAGGAAAATATAATAGGAAAGAAAATATTATGAAATGAAGGTAGGTATAATGGTGAAACAAATTAAATTAAAACATGCTAAGGTTAGAGGTTCCACTCTTGGTATATGGTTTAAGTTATATTTAACTCATTTTTATCACTCAATTGGAATCCACACATAAAGGAGGTTCCAATCGGAAGTTAGACCATTTAAGTTCTTTACACATCTATCAAGTTATATTTCTTTTCTTTTAGTTATATTACAATGGGTACTCTACACTCCTTATGTTAAATGGGTTCAAGTACTTATTGTGCCAATCAACTACCATAAATCAAGATTCCTTTGCCAGATGCAGGTATAACCATGCGGTTCTAGACGGATTCAAGTATTTATGGTGTTGTTTGTCTACAATGAATCAAGAATCCTTGGTCAGAGGTGCAGGTATAACCATGCGGTTCTAGACGGATTCAAGTATTCATTGTGCCAAGAATTGTCTACAATAAGTCAAAATCCCCACTTCACATAAGAGTAAGAGATGAAAATTCAATTAAATAAGAAAAGTAATATAAAACATGTAGATAAATTTACACAAATGAATATAAACTTTAAGACCATGTTAAGAGTTAAATAAATCTTTATTCACATACCAAGAGCTTCACCCTTCACCTTAGCAAAAAGAGAATTTAGCTACTCATGATAGAAGAAAGAAAACAAGTAAAAGAAATAAAATGAGCAAGAGAGAAATTAGATTATCACAAAAGTTCAACAATACAACAATGTAAGGTGAACTTGGCAAGGAACCCAAGCTGCCTTCAAGCTTATACAAGGCCTCTATTTATAGACACAATGAGAGGCAAACAAGTCAAAAATGGTAGGAATAAATTAATGCAAGTTGATTGAATTTGGTAAGGTAAAGTTGTCAACTTTGTTGTTTTCCACACATGCATCGACTTGTCCACCGAATTAGGCACCGTTCCTTTGACAATTTGATCTCGTGATAAACATCAAAGTTGTAGATAATTCTCTTATCTTTCTAGAATGATAAGACTCATAATATTTGGAATTTTCTGGAGAGAGGTCTGGCCCAAATAGTGAAAACTGCCCAATTGACGCGGCCATGCAAACCAGCCCAAGATAATCCAATATTTGTCTTCAAAGGAGTCCAAATCTGATAAGAGTTTACAAACCAAACTTATAGGGCTATGAGTTATCTTTCCAACACTATCAAGAAGGTAGTGAATGGATATTTGAGTGCAAAGTTATGCCCATTACACTGAACCTGCATCAAAATAGAAAGTTTAACAATTAAGTGTAGTTATAAATAAGTTAGGTAATTTGATGACACTAATAGTATAAAATAATGGTTTTAACCTTTATTATTATACAAATTTAAGTGTTCATCAGCCATCGCTAGCACTGGTCGTGCTACAATCATCGCGCTGAAAGAAGAGAAATTGGGCAATGAGGATGGCGAGCAACCATCGCGACCGTTAGTCGTGGTGCACTAGTCGCGACGATGAGAAGGCAAGTATTCTAGGGAGCATGGCGACCAAGCCATCGCGACCCCTAGTCGGGATGCTTGGTCGCGACGATGCGACGACCTGACTTAATTCAGCAACTATAAATAGGAAAATTTCTGAAGTTTGAAGGTTCGTTCCAGCAGCATATAAATCACTTCCAAGGGTTCCAAAGCTCCGTTTTCATCCATTCTCACTTGTTTTTTTTGGTGTTTTCAAGTACGGAAGCAAGTTCCACACATCGTTAGTCAGCAAATTCATCGGTAATTCATCGGAAGAGTTGAAGTTCCGTAGAAGATGAGTTTTGGCCCGACCAAAGCCGGAGTTTTTCTTGTTCAGACTTCATAATGGGTTTTATCAATCTTTTATCTCTTCTTGTTGTTTTATTGATTAGCATGTTGAACTAATTCTATAGTTAGGAGGTCAATGGATCAGGATTGAGATTTAATGGTGTAATTGACTACATATTCTTTTTCATATATTTCAAGATTGTTGTTAGACAATTTGATTCTATTAATTGATAATTCTTATTGTTTGCATTACGAAAGTATTTGCATGAATTTTGAATTATTATTAATAAGGAAATTATAATCTTTATGAGAAATCAATAGGTTGTAGTTGAGTTTAGTAAAAGTCTAGCAATAAAATATAGGTTGATTAAGGCATGAAAGTGCTTAATTGACCAAAAAATTATTACCACATTGGGTGTTTGATTGTTTCACTCTAGGACTAATAGGTGAAGTTAATTGAATTCAAATCATCAATGCATGAACTATAATTTGATGAGCCAATGTTAGGAAATAGTTCCATCTTGAATATATCATGCTTCGAATAGTTGATTACATTACCGAGTCTCATGATTGGTACCATTTGACCACCTAACGTCTTCTTACCCTTGGATACATTTTTCAGCTGATCATAGTTTTAATCAAGTTTATTTTTCTTTTTACAAAGATCATTCACCAATTCATTGATTTTAAATTTATGCTTTTATTTTACATCCTTAGTTTAGTAGTAGTTATCACCATTTCCTTGTGGATTCGACCCTGTACTCACTGGAATATATTACTTCGACACATCCTGCACTTAGGATTTATCCCACGCATTGTGAGCATGTCAGTTAGGAGCATCAATTTTACAATTTTTCAAAAGTTAGGTTATGATGCCATATAATATCATGTTTATTGTGTATCGGTTAAAGGTAATAGTCCTAGTTTGAAGTGGACTCCACCTCCTGGTGGCAATTTGAAATTAAACACAAATGTAGCGGTTCATAAGGACTTTGAGTTCATCAGTGTTAAAGTTGTTATTCGTAATAACAGTGGTTTGATGGTGGCAGTTTTATCTAAATCTGTCATGGGGCTATTCTTTGCAGAGGTGGAGGAGTACATTGCTTTGAGGGAAGATTTAATGTTGGCAAAGCATCTGCAGGTTCCTTTTCAATGGGTGGAAGTTGGAGCATCCAATGTTATTTCTAGGATTTATGCTAAGGACTCTTCCTTAGATGTTGTTGGGTGCATCATTGATGATATTAAGTCCTTATGTGCAGAAGTTAGGGTTGTTAAGTGTCATGCTATTCCTAGGGATAGAAATATTGTGCCTCATACCTTAGCTGCTAGAGCAGTCTCCTCTTATGAGGATGATCTATGGCTTGATGCAAGGCCTTTCTGTGTTTCTTCTCTTTCTTAAAAGAAGTTTTAAGATTTTTTTAAAAAAAATCATTAACTGAAATTTGTTTTCCCCATGATGTTTAAAAAGAGTAGAATCTATCTATAATTTTTTATAAATTTGAGTTAAAAATTAGAGCAAATAATACTCAAATCCCCTAAGCCCTTAGGTTTATGGTCCGTTTGGAAGAGCTTCTTTGAGTATAGCTTTTAGAGTATATCTTTTAGAAGTAGAGCTTTTACAAGTAGAGTTTTTAAGGAAAAATTGTTGGTCGTTTGGTTGTTAATTAAAAAAGCTCTTTTAAACTGTAGATTGTTTGGTTGTATTAATTTTAAAAGCTCTATTAAATTATATAATTACCAAAAAGGACATATAAAAGAATTTTAAACATAACAAAAAAAATATAAGAAAATATCTTTTATTATAATTAAAAAAAATAATTATAAAATATTATAAAAAAGTATGAAGATACAACTTTCTAAACGAAACAAATAAAATAACAATAACAAATTATGCTGAATAATAAATTGGAACTTCTACAATTGATATTATTTTCATGAAAATTACAAAAAAAAAAAAAAGAAACCTCAATGCATAGTAAAAAAACTCACAACAGAATATACAAATATATACACACATATACAAATATATACACAATAAAAAAACACATGATAATATACAAATATGCACACATATCGATATACATATATATATATATATATATATATATATGCATTGAGAGAAATGAAATTATGTTTTACATCTTAAAAAACAAAGTTATTAGAATTTTTAATTTAAAACTAAGTTATTGGGGTTTTTAATTTAAATGAGTATTGTGAAATTATAAAATATATTTGAGTTATATGAGACATTTTAATATCTTGAAAAAAAAGCTCAAAAAGCTCTACTTGGAAAAGCTTAAAATTTGAGCTTCTCCGAGTAGACGTAAAACAGCTTATTTAATCGTCCAAAAGATCTACTAGGGTGGCAACCAAATTACACAAAAAAAAAAAAATTTAATTAAATAAAAGTAAAACATAAAAAAAAATAGTTGAGATGGACAGTGGAGATCTTAACTATTTTTTCTTTTTCCTTTTATTTAATAAATTTTAATAATTTTATATATTATTTTGGGGGTATTTTAGTCTTTTTCACACTTAGTCCCGGTCAACTGTTAAATTGGATAAAATATGGATAACAGCAGGAGAGATCTTTGCTAATAAATTCAAATATTATTTCCAATTGTAAAAGAGAAAACCTCAAAAGTTTTAATTACTTTTTGAGAAAACATTTTTAGTATTTTTACAATCCATAATATACTCTTTAATTAAGAGTATCTTTTCATAAATAGCTAACAAAAATTATAAATTATTAAATTATTAATTTTAAAATTTTAAAATTTTTTATCTAAATAAAATACCCTTAATAAATTTTTAATTTTTTTGTAAAATAAAGTATAACAAATGGTTGTTATACTCCATTAATATGGAGGTATGAGTGGACATCTTGTGATTATATAGTTGGCTATGGTTTCGGAATCGTCGGTTTTGATTCTGGAACCGTAACAGTGGGGTACAGATTCTTGGTTCGGAATTGGCATGGACCGCCAGTTCCAGTTCCGGATCCGATTTTCGGAACAGACGGTTCTACTTTGGTTTCAGTTTCGGTTCTGGAACTAGTTCCAAATTTTTTTAATTTTTTTCTTTTAAAAAAATTGGAACTAGAACCGAACCGGAACCGACGGAACCATCGATTCCGGCTCTTGAACTAACGGTTTTGATTCCTAAAATTGAATAATTGGAACTGAGATTGTTGATTCCAGTTTCGATCCCCGATTCCGAACCAACACCGGACTGAAATGGCCGGCTCCAGTCCGAAACCGTTCGGTTCAGTTCAGAACCAAACCGATACCATCCTTATATGAATACCTCAAACAATGGAGGTCTGCTTACAGACCTCCAACAAAACAATGGAGGTATGGAGATCACAAACCTCGAATTTTAGTTTTATTTTTAAAAAAAAAAATTAAATAATTTAAAGCAAAATGACATGGGGGCATTTTAGTCATTTGATGAATAAAGTTGACAATAATAATAAAAAAAATTTGGAGTTCGACAAAAGTAAAGAAAAAAAAAATGGTGCTTTGTTGCTATTTCCTCTTAAGAAAGAAACTGTATATTCAGTGTTTCTTAAAACACATTTTAAATGTTTTTGTTAGTATTCAGGATAAATTATAATAAAATATTATAACATTTAGTAGATAATATTAGTTTTACTAAAATAATATAAAATTATTATTAATCGTGTTGACCACTATTAAATTAACAGGTAAAAATAATTTTTAGTATGTAGAAAAAAAAATAAATGAAGCACATCCACTTATAGTAAAATGGTTAGTGCAAATTCCTCCCACCTCAGTGGTGAAGGGTTCGATTCCCATCATACACATTTATCAGCATATGTGGGTAATTTTCTCTCTTTATTGTGGGAGTAGATGTCTCCCGTTACCGAAATAGATTTTCGGACTGCGCATTTAGTGATTAATCTCGGCAGGTCCCAGCAGTTATTAATATTGTAATTGTACCCCTTTAAAAAAAATAAATAAATGAATAAAAAAATTATAGTACTCAAATCAAAATATGACACATCACTCATATAAATTATCATATGTGAAAAACAAAAGAAGAAAAAAAGAGAGGAGAGATGGCTCCGTACCCCTTTAAAAAAATAAAAAATAAATAAAAAAATAAAAAAATTATAGTACTCAAATCAAAATATGACACATCACTCATAAATTATCATATGTGAAAAACAAAAGAAGAAAAAAAAAAGAGGAGAGATGGCTCCGTCCCAAAATGAAGGTTGTCTAACAATTCTCCTTCAAAATGATTGAATCAAATCTCTTCCATTTTTGGAAAAGATATGTATTTTGTTTTAAAAAATTAATTTAAAAAATTAATAAAATAATTAAATTAGGAATAATAAAGATATGTATTCGGTTCCACGCCGGTTTCGGTTTCGGTTTTGGTTTCGGAACCGGTTTCAAATTTTTTTCATTTTTTTTATGTGGTCCAACACACATATTTTTTTTAAATTTTTTTATGTGGCACTATATATTTTTCAATTTTTTTTTAAAAAAAATTGGAGCTAGAACCGAGACCGTTGATCCTGGTTTCGGTCTCCGGTTCTGAATCGAAATAGGACCGGGATGGCCGGTTCCGGTTCGGTTTGGAACCGAACCGGTACCATCCTTATGTGAATACCTTGCTCATAGACCTCCAATTTTAGTTTTATTTTTTTTAAAAAAATATTAAATAATTTAAAACAAAATGACAAGGGGGCATTTTAGTCATTTGATGAATAAAGTTGACAATAATAATAAAAAAATTTGGAGTTGGACAAAAGTAAAAAAAAAAAAAAAAATTGGCTCTTTGTAGCTATTTCCTCTTAAGAAAGAAAATGTATATTCAATGTTTCTTAAAACACATTTTAAATACTTTTGTTAATATTCAGAATAAATTATAATAAAATATTATAACATTTAGTATAAAAACACAAATAATATTAGTTTTACTAAAATAATATAAAACTATTATTGACCGTGTTCACCGTTATTAAATTAACAGGTGAAAATAATCTTTAGTATATAGAAAATAAATAAATGAATAAAAACAATTATAGTATTCAATCAAAATACGAAACATCACTCAAATAAATTATGATATGTGAATAACAAAAGAAGAAAAAAAGAGATGAGAGATGGCTCTGTCCCAAAATGATTGAACCAAATCTCTTCCATTTTTGGAAGAGATTTGTATTTTGTTTTCAAAAATTAATTTAAATAATTAAGTTAGGAATAATAAAGACATTTCACAATTATCTTTAATGAAATCAACTAATTTTTGTATCATTACATAGGATTTGTTGTTACTATTAGATGTGTAGACAATTTTATCAGAAGAAAAAAAAAATGAACACCAATAAAATGTCAAAAATAAAAATAAAAATAAAAAATTGGGATAATCATTTTTGACCCTAGATTTTAATATATTCTCCATTTTTCACTCTCTTATTTTTTTTCTCTTTTTTACACCCTACTGTTTGTTGAAATAGCTATAATACCCTTCCGTTAGGTCAACGTTTGATTTAAATGATGGATCGTCAGTTTGTTAAGGATTAGTTTGTAGTTGAGGCTTTTTGAAATCGGAGCCAAAAACACTCAATTGACCTTATTTTGCACTTGCTTATGATGTTATACATCCATTATACATGTTATAACTGCAATAATTTGAAAAAAAAAAATTCTGATATTATGATATATTCGGGTTAGCGCTTCTGATGATGTATATCCATATTTGGAAAATGTTATTTATTATTATTTTTTTTTTTGTGTTTTGATTGCCTTCATAGTTAATGCAAATTTTAATGGTTCTAATGGCTGTTAATCCTCAATTTGCTTTTGTCCCTGCTGGTGAAAGTGAGAGTAGAGAATTTCATGTATTTTATATTTTGCATCATCTGTATTTTGCAACATGATGAACATATGACATTTTCCACAATTAATATGTGATAGAAAATTTCAACATGGTTATACAGTTGATTAGTGATTGCGAATATGGAACGAATTGTTAATATCTTTTTTCTTTACCTTTATAAATATATGACATCTTTGTCATGATTTTCATTTCCAGTTGTCTGCTTAAAGAACTAATCAATGTGCAAGGCTTTTACTCTCTGTCTTGTTTGCTTGCCTATTTTTTTTATTTATTCTAGTTCTCCTTTTGTTGTTACTGATGTCAATGATGAGGTGGATATAAATTTTGTGGTGTTCTTAATTTAATACCATAATTTAATAATTAATTAAGTCGTTATGAGATCCATTAAATATATGGAAGAAGGATGTAATTGATTGCCTATGTAACCTTTGCTTCTTCTCCTAAGATAAAATGTACAACATTACAAGATAATGTTATTGACTGGTTTTGCAACAATAAGGTGACTTATACATTATGCAAGGTCGGGCAATCATTCATGCTGTCTTCTGTGCATTTTACTAGGATCACTGGAATTGTATGTGTTGGGTTCCATTTTGTCTTGGATAGTCAACGTTTGTGAATCACTTCTGCATGATGATTGGTCTTTGGGTGTTAATATTGAAGCAATTGACTGAGGATTTAGTAGATAGTTTAGTAGCATAATATAGTGGATTAGTGCATACAATAGCAGAATCCAGTTTCAACAGATGTATATATTATACTGTTATATATTCTCCATATAAATATGATGCTTCTTAGAGCACTTTTATGAAGCTAAATGGTTTCGTTGTTTTCAGGTGTATCACACTTAAATTTAAATTTTCACATTGTAAAAATAAGAAGAAAAAAATATTCATTGATGCTACTGTTAGTAGGATTAATTTTTTAAAAAAAAGAATTCAAGTCTTTTTTTTTAATAATAAGTTTATCTTATTTGATAGCATTAAAATTTGTGTAAAAAATCTCTTAAAAAAAAAAAATTACATAAAAGACATTTTTACCTTTAAATCAGTTAGTCAATAGTTAGTCCATCTGTTAGTCAATGGATTTCAAGGGATGTTTGTGTAATTATGGTAAAGGTTACCGCTGTGTGTAATATTATCTAAACTTGTGGGAGTTTATGCAATTTTTACTATAATAATAAAATTAAAAAGTTGGACGGTGGAGATCATAATAAAATAAAAAAAAAATTTATAAAAATTTTGGAGATTTCATCTCCTGATATTTGATTTGATTTTTTATTATATATTTTTTCCTTTTTTTGATTTTCATTGTTATATGGACGGTGGAGATCATAACAAAGAAAAAATAAAAATAAAAAAAACTATAAAAATTGTGGAGATTTCATCTTTTTTCCTTTTTTTTTTATCTCCATTGTTATGTGGATGGTGGAATCCATCTCACTTTTTTTTTCTTAAAGGGTAAATGAGTAATATTACTTATGTTGATGGTGAAAAATGGATCATGTAGTCAACAAGGGTCAACTATGCCACGTAAGTTTATTTCGTGGTTCGTTGAGCCTGATAAGACAAAACTTGCTACTGAAATCCTACGAGAAGGTTCTCAAATACTGTTTACGAAGATCCTATCTGTCATAATAAAAAAACATCGGTGAGGGTTGCCGGACTTTAGCCGGCAATTAATCTTCGACAATCAAGTTAGTTTCGTAGATTGAAAAGAGAGAAGTAAATGCTCTAATCGTTTTTAGTTTAGGTTGATGAGAGTGTTCAATAGCATACCTTAGTCCTTCTTCAATGCTCCTATTTATACTTCCACATATATTCTCCTTGCTTCCATCCACGTTGGGAAGGTTCAGACTGTTAGCAGGCGGGGACAAAAAGGTATTACCGTAAACGTAACTTCTGCCTTCTTAGGAAGCCTGTATGTAGGTAAGACAAAATAGTGTAGTTGAACGGTAACCTGCAGCATTGGGACATTTAATTTTTCTAACTTTTGTGATGGCAAGGTTCTGATTTTGACTGGGTTTATCATAAAAGTCAAGCTGCCGTTTTGTAGTATCAGGTTCTCTTCTGACACAGTCAATCTGTCCATGCCTGATGCTTTGCGCAACATCTATTAATGTGTTCTGAGAATGCTCTGGCATCTAAGAAGTTCTTGCCGTAACAGGGGACCTTCTCGGCTACACATATTCGGACGTTGCTGGTTCCAAGAACTCAACAATTCGCCGCGTATTGATTGTATGACATCGTTTGATCATCAGCAATGATATGGCAGTTGTGCGCACAATCTACCCACACCAACTTATAAACTTAACAGAAATTAACAGTAGGGGAGTTTGGCGATAAAATCAAATTATGGGTGGTAGTTTGACCATAAATGAAACTAGGATGTGCGTTTTATCTAATACCCTAAACTACAAGGAATTATGATTATTACCCATATTTTCATAGTAAAAAAAAAAAAAAAAAAATTGCACCCACAAATTATTTTACGTGTGGTTTTAGTAAATTAACCTATATAATTCCCTCTCATCTCTATACCTAAAAACACCAAGCCACACAAATTAATAAGACATTCTTGAATATCATCTTCCAAAATGGGTAGTTTCTGTAACATCCCTAATTTCGAATACATATGAAAAGTACGATTAAATTCATTTTGAATATGTGAATATGATTTTTATGATTTGAGGGGTGGAAATTGTAATTAAATGTATGTATATTTTTAGGTTTCATAGTAGACCAATTTGAACGGTCGAAAATAATGCACGAAGAAAAGGGTGAAAATCTGGACAGTAGGCATCGCGACCAGGGATCGCGATGAGCAGCTCGCGATGAAAAGGATGATTTGGGGCAGTGAGCATCGCGACCAGTCATTGCGACTACAGATCGCGATGATCAGCTCGTGATGAAAGTGGCACATTTCGACCAGTGAGCATCGCGACCGAAGCGACGCGACCACCGCTCGCGATACCGGTCGCGATGGCTCAAAAATTTTAAAAAAAATATAGCACCGCATGATGAAGCGGTGAAGCTTCATAAATCACAATTGAAGCAAAATAACACAGAAACATAAACATCACAGAATAGAACGAGCGAGAGAGAAGAGAGAAGAGGAGAGAGAAAGAAGAAAAAGAAGAAGAAGAAGAAGAAGGAGAAAAGAAGAAGAAGAAGAAGAAAAGAGAAAGAGAAGAAGGAAAGGAGAAGGAGGAAGCTTTCAGGTTTGGTGTACACGAATTTTTTCGAATTTTCAGTTTTCCAGAAATTTTCGGAATTGTCAAATTTTAGAGTTTCTGAGTTATTTGAATTATATGGATTATAGATTATAGTTTAGATTTGATATATACGTGTTTTGGAATTTTTCCAGTTTCCAGAATATTTCAGATTGATTGAAATTGATTAAATTTGCGTTATTTGAATTATATTGATTATCGAATATAGTTCAGGTTCGATATATACGAGTTTTCGAATTTTTCCAGTTTTCCAGAAATGTTCGAAATTATCGAAGTTTATAGTTTTTGAATTATTTGAATTCTATTGAGTAGAATGGATAGTTTGAAACTGATTTTGGAAAGATTTGAATACGATTTGGTTCTAATAGTGTTATGGAAATATATTGTTAAAGAAATATATTGTTGAAAGTGACTTCATTATATTATATTGTGAAATGTATCGGAAAATGATTTTGGGGCAATTTGATTCGAAACGGAATTATGAAATATGTTTGAGTATATTTTGGATTGATTTAATATGATTATTGATTTATAAATATATTTGTATATTTCCGTTATATTATATTTGATGAAATTTGAATTTGCAAAAATATAAATATATTGATATGTATTGAAATTGAATTCGATTATTCGGAAAGAAATAAAATAGGTTGACATTGAATTGGAGAAAATATTTTGGCTATGATGTGTATGAACATAGATATGGATATAGGAGGTTGACATGTCAATTGGGTTTCTGTCTGAACAGTACTGTGCCGATTATACCACCCTTTGGATAGTACAGGCCCCAAGTGCCGGTCCTAGGGTTCTGAAATTTGTCATGGGACATTTACAGCGGGTGATTTCGTTGGTGTTCCATTATGATCTGATGTTCGGTGAATGGCCCCGTTTGCGTCCAATACCGAACAACCCGTAATCCAGTCCGATAACTTAAGTTTTGTATGTCAGGAGCCCAATTTGAAAATTGATTTGTCATATGGAAACGTTTGAGAAATTATGAAAAATTTGTCTATTGATTGATTTTGGATATGTGATTTGATATGAGCCCCATATATATTGTTTATATCTTTGTTATTTATAGTTTTAATTGATATAAAATATTTGTATCTACGATTTTGTGTACATCCACTAAGCAATATGCTTAGCGTGTTGAGTTTTCTCGCACGCAGGTAACAAAGGTTCCAAAGGCAAAAAAGATAAAGAAGAGTAGAGGTTGCAGAACCAGAGTCAGGATCACATCTTTCCTGTATATATTTTGGTAGTTTGTTTGTATTAAGTTAATATATTTTGATACCGTATGCATATACAGAAACTGTTTGTAAATATTTAACGAGCTTCCGCTATGTAAATATTTTATGATATGTTTATATTATGTGAATCTTTATAAATTATATTGTGATAAATTGGTTGGTAAGTCGCACTATATTTGGAAGGGTGTGGAAAAATTGATTTGAGAATTTGGAAGTTGATTTTATGAATTTGAACTGTAAACAGGTTTTGGAAAGTCAGAAAAACAGAGGAAACTCTGGCAAGATTTTTGAAAATTCTTTGGACTATTTTCAAAGGTTTTTAATATAATGTTTATCTACAGTAAAAGTTAACTTTTAGTATATAGTAGCGCTCCCTGATTCAGTCCGAGCGGATTTGGGTCAGGAGGTGTTACAGTTTCTCTCCCCCAAATGTTTTGAATAAATACAGGATTTAGATCGTCTCGCATGCTAATTGTTGTAGTCACCTCAACTACTTGAACATACTACAATTACCAGCAGCGAGCCTGACATGAGTCACATGACCAGTTATCTAATTAAAAACACAAATTGATTGCTCTACTTTTCTAATTTAGTTATTATTGTCATTATTTTCACAGTAAAAAAAAGGTTGCAACGACAAAGTTGATTGCTCTACTTTTTTTAGTAAACCTATATAATACCCTCTCATCTCTATACCTGAAAACACCAAGCCACACAAATTATTAAGACATTCTTGATCTTGAATATCATTTTCCAGAATGAGTAGTTTTTCCCCCAAAAGTTTTGATCCCTTGGTTCCAGAGAGTTTCAGTGAGGAATCGAAAGTTGTGGTTGATTTCATAGCTGAGTACTACAGAAACATTGAGAAATACCCAGTTCAAAGCAGGGTGGAGCGTGGTTATTTATCAGAAAAGTTGCCTGACACTGCCCCGTATGGCCCGGAGTCCCTGGAAGATATCCTAAAAGATGTTTCTGATAGTATTTTACCAGGATTGACTCACTGGCAAAGCCCCAATTTCTTTGGTTATTTTCAGGCAAATGCCAGCACTGCTGGCTTTCTCGGTGAGATGCTTTGCTCAGGCCTCAATGTTGTAGGCTTCAATTGGATTTCATCTCCAGCAGCAACTGAGCTTGAATCCATTGTTATGGATTGGATGGCCAAAATGCTTAAGCTTCCGTCTTCTTTTCTCTTCTCTGGAACTGGAGGTGGGGTCTTGCATGGAAGCACTTGTGAGGCTGTTGTCTACACTATGGCTGCTGCAAGAGACAAAGCATTGGAGAAACTTGATGGAAATGAGAACATAACTAAGTTGGTGGTTTACGCCTCCGATCAAACTCATTTCACATTCCAAAAAGCTGCCAAATTGATTGGTATTACCAAATCAAATTTTCGAGCCATAACTACATCATTTTCAACTAAGTTTGCACTGTCACCAGAAAATGTACGAGCAGCCATCGAAGAAGACATCAAAGCTGGGCTGGTTCCACTGTATTTATGTGGTACTATTGGGACAACATCCTCTAGAGCCGTTGATCCTATCAAGGAATTGGAAAAAATTTCCAGGGAATACAAAATATGGTTCCATATCGACGCGGCATATGCAGGAAGTGCTTGTATTTGCCCTGAGTTCAGGCCTTACTTGGATGGTGTTGAACTTGCTGATTCAATCAGCATGAACCCACATAAGTGGTTCCTTACCAACATGGATTGCTGTTGCTTGTGGCTCAAACAACCTAAATTTCTAGTCGATTCACTCTCCACTAACTCAGAATATCTGAGAAACAGTGCCACTGAATCAAACTCTGTGATAGACTACAAGGACTGGCAAATTGTATTGAGCAGACGATTCAGATTCAGAGCTTTAAAGCTTTGGATCGTGATGCGCAAACACGGGTCAGCTAACCTCATGTACCACATACGGAGCGATGTGGCCACGGTTGCTAGAGACCACAGGTTTGAGATAATGGTGCCTACAAACTTTGCACTGGTTTCTTTTAGGCTTAAACCGGAGCTCGAGTCAATCAGCTCAGAACTCAACCGAAAGCTTATGGATGCTGTCAATTCAAGTGGCCACACTTTCATGACTCATGGGGTGGTGGGAGGTGTGTTTTACATACGCGCCGCCTTCGAAACAATAATGACTAAAGAGCGTCATGTGGATGATTTGTGGAAGCTTCTTCAAGAGAAGGCTCAAATTCTGTTATTACACTACCTTAATTAATTTATATTTGTTGTTGGGATAATTCAATGTGACATATGCTTACGATTATGCAAAGGGATGATTTGTGATGAAGATTGTAATGGGATTAAGGGTCAATTTAGTATTGCTGTAACTTTTAAAATAATTATTGTTACAAAAAATAATATTCAGTTGTCAAGATAATCAGATAAATATTTGGTTAATAGCATTTTAAAATTCTTGTGACACTCAAAAGTATTGTATATTTGTTTGATAATTTTATTTCAGAAATATTTTATAACGGTATATAATGACTACAATAAATATAATATATAATATTATCCTTCTCATGTAGGTCACCATCCCTTCTGGTTTGAGGAGTTGACCTCTTGTATGTTGTAAATTTTTTAATTTTTTTAATTATTATTTTATTTAAAAATATATTTAATTTTTGAGAAGAAGTGTATTTAAGTTTTGATTTATTATGAGAATAAATTGTCTACAAGTTAAATTAACAAGGGTAGTATAGATAATTTAAAATTATATTATGAATTATTTAATAATCACTTTTTAAAAGTAACCCCCTACCAGTTTTTCAAAATCTACTGTAGAGAAACTAAAATTATTTAATAATCAGTTTTGAGTCTCAATGTCAAGATTTTTTTTTTTTTTAAAAGCTAAAATTTATTGTCCAAAATCAATTCCAAATTGGCCCTAGCTGATAGTGAAAAGAATGAATCATAAGGGTGAGTATATATAAATGCACCTATTATTTGTTTATACACATTGCTAGGTTTGTAAAGCTCGAATCGAGCTAGTTTCGCATCAGGGGCAAGGGCACACACGAGTTATGTGATGCTACCAATGGTGACACCACAGGCCGTGCGCCAGATCTAGAGATGTGCTCGACTTAAGGGATGCTACCAATGGTCGCACACCAGATCCAGAGATGTGCGCGTGTTAGGGGATGCTAACCAAGTTGGACCTTTATCTTCATTGCCTCGTCCCAAACCACAAAAGCACCCTAAAGTATCGCTGGTGAATCCCACCCTCCACCGATTCATATTGACTTGCAGCTGGAACCTCTTCGAATTTAAGACCAGTCAGCACACAAAACTCAACCCTAGAAAATCTTACGCTGTAGTTTCTTAACCAGAAATGCATCTCATCGTTTGGTCCATCGTGCCATATCTCTCTAAAAAAGAGCTCATGGACAAGGACACCAGAAAACATCATCTCTCAATGCACCATCATAAAGTGACCGAAACATGACTCCATAAACCTCTGCTCCCTACCATCGTCGATTGTTGATAAAGTTATATCTATTATCTCCAACGTTTCGATGTGACTGTGCTGAGTTATCCTACTGTCGAACCACTTCGCCTCCGGGGTTTTCAACCTCCTGCTATAATTCACCATCTGCAACGTTATAAAATAGAAACGTTATCCTTAAATTCTTCACTAAGACATATCTAATTAGATCAAGATTAAGGGTCCATATCCATTTGCCATGATCTGAATAGATCACGGTTGGCCGTGATCTAAATAGATCAAGGCCAAGTGATCAATTCATTACCAAACAACAGTCACGTTTAAATTGCATCCAAAACAAAACAACAACAAACAATCATCCCATTTCAAAAACAACAACAAACAACAAATAATCCAAGTTCGTAACTTAATCACCCATACCAACTCAATTTCAAAACAACAAATAACTTGACTCTAAAATCCACACATTTTAACATTTATCATTCGGCCCCAAAACCACCGAAAATGAAATGAACAAACAACAAACCTTGAATTCCATCGAACCTACCTTCTCGTCGTCGGTCGAACCCACCCATAGCCAAAACGACTCACATGACTGGACGTCCTTACACCGCCTTAAGCCGCTATCGCCCTCCTCGCGTGTCGTTGCCAATTCGTGGTCACCGGTGCGATTTGACCTCCTCACGTCGCCTTAAGTCGCCTTCACCGTCACAATCATCACCCTCTTCACCGCGTCTTGTTGGTCACCAATTTGTGTACTAAAAATCGGATTCTTCGGCCGCCTCGACGTTAGGCGGTGGCCGGCTGTGCCGAACAAGGCGAAATCGACTTGTTAGGGGGCCGGTAGCACAGATGAATCTCGGCGGCCACTTAGGCTGCCAATGTGGTCTCGGCGGCCACATAGCACCCAGGCCACGCCCGCCCAAGCGGTGCCTTCTGTCTCCGCGGCCGCCCGCTGCGGAGAGTTTAAATTTTTATTTTTTTAATTACACACGTTTTGGGTGTGTTTTAAAACAAGCCCAAAACGGCACCGTTTTGGGCTTGTAAAAAAAAAATAAAACTTTAAGTTGGCAGTGGGCAGGCGTGCGCAGCAGAACAAAATATAAGCATATATTTTTTTTCTCTCCTCTTTAGAAAACCAACCCAAAAACCGAAACCCTAGCTCTAAGTGATCTTCTTCTTCTTCTCCATTTCAACCTGAAAGTTTAAGTGCAACAGTCTAATATGAACCTAGAGGGGGGGGGGGGGGTGAATAGGTTCTTACCCAATTTTTTGATTACCAACAATTTAATTAGACCAATTCAACAATTATAAACACATAACAAATGCGGAAGAGATAAACTAAATTAACACAAAAATTTTAGCGTGGAAAACCCCTTCCAACAAGAGATCAAAAATCACGGGACCACTCTTGGCCACTTAATGGACAATCCACTAGTGATAAATGCAGTACACCCTCAAGTTGAAATTACAAGAACTCACTCCTCTTGGACTGTCCCGCTCTAGTCTATTCGCAGGCCTTTTCCCTAATGATCTCTCAAGATCCACTAGATGACTAAACGTATATCCTCAAGCTATCCTAGAATTCACACTCCTATTGGTGTGAGCCTACACCTATTGTCTTGCAAGAGCCAACTAGTGAAATTCCACACAAATGCAACTTTTGCACAAGAAGCAAACCTTGAGCTTGTTCACAAGACTTCACCAAAGTCACACAAGCTCCTCCAACAACACAAAGGATTATGGTCTAAGTGTTCAATGATGCATGAACATATAATTAGGATGCATGACCAATACAATCTATGATGCTAAGTGAACTAGCGCACACAATCTACTTAAATAACACTTAGCTTAAACACATTTCAAGACCTAACAAATTTTGCAACAAATTCAACACTTTCAAGTCATCAAACAAACATATTTAATGCATGAACTCTACAAGGCAGCCAACATGTTTATATGAATGTGATTCTAGCAACAAGCAAATTATTATAATAACAACTAAAACTCTTGATCCAACCTAGATTAGTACCAATCCACTAAACACATGTGAGATAGATGTTTAATTCATTCAAGCAAGACAAATGCACTCTAAATCACAACATCAAGTTATCTAGGTACTAATTTAACTTCCTAAATGCCTTATCATGCATTAAAAGCAAAATCCACAAGCTTTCATTCAATTAATATCTATAAAACTCCTTTAACTCTCATTCAAGAACAAAAAGAGATTTAAATGAAATGAATCATAAAACAACTTGAACAAACAAGAAACAAACTTACAACAAGTCTCTAATTTGATTCCATGGACATACAAGAGAGATTGGGTGAGTTTTGAGAGATTGGAGTTGAGAGAGCATGAAGAGAGGGAGCTGCTAAGGTTCTACTTTCTTGTTTTTTTCTGAAAAAAACGAAGTGGCCTTTATATAGGAAGAGCCACGGGTCGGGTTACCACACAAAACGGGTCGGGTGCAGTTTTTTATACTGACCTATGTCCGGGTTCAAGCTAATATCTAGAGAAACACCACCCAGAAAGATCTGAAAAAATAATGGAAGAAAGTCGACACGTATATGAATAACTTTTATGAAGAACACCAGTTAAAATTTGGACAGGAAAGGGGACATATTGGACTACATACATGACACACAAAAACTATCTCCCCTATTTTTCCAGCACTGACCTATTTCTGGTTTTTAGCTATTATCTAGAGAAGCGCCACCCAGAAAATTCTACAAAAATTACGGAAGAAAGTAGACACATATATAAACAACATTTATGAAGAAGTCCATTTAAAATTCGGACAGGAATGGTGACATATTGGACCACATATATGACACACAAAAACTGTCTCCCCTGTTTTTCTAACACTGACCTATGTTCGGTTACTATCTAATAGGTAGCAAAGTGCCGCCCAGAAAATTCTGAAAACATTAGTAAGTACACATATAGGCCAACAACTTTCATGAAGAACACACTTTGTAATTCGGACAAGAAGGTGGCGATATGGGATCATCTATAGGATGCATCTGCATAACATAATATATGAATGCAAGACAATAAACTATGCACCGTATACCATGTCAATAATGAATGAGATGCCTAGAAACATAATGACTGATATGTTGTGAGTGTGTGAGATCCTAAAAACCTTTGTGAGATTGAGAGCAACTTACCAAATGAATTGATGATCTTGATGCCTTCAATGAAAGCTCCCAAACACAATTACAACCAAAGAGTGTTTTGTACGGAATTAGCCAACCTAGAAAATACTCGATCTAACACAACCCTTTATCATCATCATCATCTTCTATAAGTGTATGATACTTCTCTATTTTAGTATCTTTAAGCTTTTTAGTTGTAATAAATATGATTTTATATATGCAATCCAAGTATTTGATTAAATGCCTAGATGAATATTTTTTGTAAAATTGTGAATATTTTTAGTTTAATCTTTAATTCTTCATTGTTGATTACCATAATATTAATGTTATATTGAACAATTTGAACTTGAAATAATAATTTAAAAATTAAATTATGATAAAGATTTTAGTATTTTAGTATTTTGAATTTGTAATTAACATTTATGTAGGAAATAGCCAAATAGGAAAGTATGAAGTTTATGGAATTTAATAATTTGTAGATGATTAGATATTTAGATTGTATCATTGTAGTTGCATAGTTGTAATGTTGTATTATTTTATTATGTCTTTATGATTAAATAAATCATAAATGTTTGTTAACGTTTCTAAGTTATATTTCTAATGGCGTCCTCGGCTGCTCAGTGGACCAAACGGTCCAATCCTCAGCCGAGTGCTTAAAAGGAAGTCAAATGATGTTGGATGGGAGTTTGGGGTGTTAGTTAATGTGAAGAATTTGGACAAGGTTAAATGTATCCTCTGTAGAAAAGTGATGTCCAAAGGAGCTTATAGAATGAAAAAGCACGTAGGCCAAATATCAGGAAATGTTGCAGCTTGTCCAAAAGCAACACCGGAAGCGCAAGTTAAGTATAGAAATGCCATTATGGAGGCTAAAAGTAAGAAGAAAGGTAAGAGGAAGGAAGAGTTGTTAATGAGATCACAAGTAAATGTGGTTGATACAACAACCGAGGAAGAAGATGCGATGGTGGCAGAATTACGGGTGAGAAGAGAGCCCCGTTCTCTTGGCTCCATGGATCGATTTGTATCGGAAATCAATCCTAATTCTTCATTAAGTGGTGGAACTAAGAGACAAGAAAACATCTGCGAAGCACTTTTTAATGAAATGACTCATAAAGTGCACCTGTATGTAGTTACATGGGTGTACGAAGCAGGGGTTCCTTTCAATGCAATTGACAATGACAGTGTCAAGCAAGTAGTGGAGGCGGTTGGTCAATTTGGCCCGGGATACAAACCGCCAAGTCAATACCAATTGAGGGAACCATTGTTGAGGGAGGAGGTTCAGAGAACAAAAGATGTACTCAAGAAGTAAGAAGCAGAGTGGGCTTTGAATGGGTGCTCCATTATAACGGACGATTGGTCCTATAGAAAAAAGAGGAGCATAATGAACTTGTGTGTGAATTGCAAAATATGAACCACTTTCCTTTCCTCTAAAGAGTATTCAAACGAGGCACACACGGGGGAGCACATTTTTCAGTATGTGGATGGATGCATTGAACAAGTTGGACCAAAGAATATCATTCAAGTGGTCACGGATAATGCCACCAACAACATGACAGCAGAAAAATTGCTCAAGGTAAAGAGACCCCATATATTTTGGACCTTATGTGCAACTCACAACATCAATCTCATGCTTGAAAGCATTGGTAAGATCCAGAAGTATAAAAAAACCATTGACCAAGCCAAGACTTTTACCGTCTTCATCTATGCACACCACAAGACCTTATCCTTAATGAGGTCTTTTACAAAAAAAAAAGACATAGTGAGGCCGGGAATCACTAGATTTGCCTCTTCATTTCTTACATTGCAAAGTCTAATGGAGAAGAAAGTTCAATTAAGGTCAGTGTTTTCTAGTCAACTCTTGGAGCAAAGCAAATGGTCTACCTCTACTATGGGGAAAACGGCATTCACTACTGTTATAAGTATGGGCTTTTGGAATGGTGTGACCACTTGCTTGAAGGTATTTGCACCTTTGGTGAAGGTGCTTAGATTTGTTGATAGGGATAGAAAGCCGGCTATGGGTTTGTCTATGGAGAGTTGCTGCAAGCAAAAGAAGAAATCAAAGTGGCACTGCACAATATTGAAAGGAGCTATCGACTGATCTTGGACATTATTGATTCAAGAATTAAAGGTCGGCTTGATAGTTCATTGCACTTGGCGGCCTATTTCTTCAACCCCTATTACTACTTCAAAAATAAAACAATTCAATATGACGATGATGTGAATAATGCAATATTTGATTGTGTGGAGGCGTTTTGTGATGACAATTTTGAGTTGCAAAATCATATTGTCAATGTTGAAACTGTAAAGTATAGGGAGAGGGAAGGATCTTTTCAGAAAATATTTGCAGAAAAAGGATGTGAAAGAAATAATGACAGTTATAATCCAGGTACTATTTTAAACTTATAAACTTATAAACTTATAGTTCTTTACTTTATTTTTTTTTATTATGTCCTATATGTTTAAAACTTGAAAGTTGAAATATCTATCTTCATGATTGTAGCTTCATGGTGGGTGTGAACGAATAGCGATAAGAATCCTATCATTAATCACGAGTTCCTCCGGATGTGAATGAAATTGGAGCACTTTTGAAGGGGGGAGCGTACTAGCTTACTATAAAATTTATAAAGTAAGTAAGTAACTAATTAACCTGACAGGCCCCTAACCTACTATCTCCTATTAGGTAGCCTGCCGGCACTCCACGGGATCTTCTCAGTTGAAGCTTGCCTCGCTGAAAGGCTTCCGTGAAGTTAAGCCGTTTCTTAACTTGGAAATCTGAGTAGGAAATTTTATTTTTAAAAATTTTTTTTGCTGAGTCTGCTCTGTTTTTTGTAAAATTACCAAATTTGGGAGACCTGCATAAAAACTTGAACACTTCTATAAAATTCCAAATCTCAACTATTGTGGACCTTCGGTCCATCTCATCAAATCACATCTCAAACAGTTTAAATATTAAAATAAACAGTTATCAACTCTTTCAATAAAATACTCATTTACTTAAAACCAAATCAAAATACAAACTTAACAACTAAAACATTATATATGTTTAGAAAACAGTCACAACATCCTCTGACTGGTCCCGCTGGTCTTCCGAGTCCCTGCGATGCCTGCACTAGTACTTGGGAGGTTGATTTAAAACACAAAGAAAAACTAGGGTGAGCTAAAGGAGCTCAGTGAGTGTTATAATTGCTGAATAAATTTTAATCCTTTTCTATTAACCTCCTTGACATCTGAAAAAATATAAATCTGTTTCTAATAAACTAATTTCAAAAGATAACTACAATCTATTTTCTGAACGTAACATACTGGAATTCAAAATAATAATTCTTTTACTAATATCTGAAAAACTGCACTAAACGATTTACTTAATAATAAAAATCTTTCTGTTTCCTTGAAAATTGAACTGAAATATATTTCATGAAAACAATACTGAAATTTCTTTTATAAAAGCTATTCTGAAATGTATATTAAAATATTTCTCACAAAACTATACTGAAATTTACTTTCTAAAAATATTATTAAAATCTATTTTCTGGAAACTGTTCTGAAATCTATACAGAAAATTATTCTAAAATTTAATTTATGAAAACTGGAAAGCTAAGGATATATATACATATACTTTCACTTTATTAAAGACTGAAAAACTGAGACTATATCTTTTCTGAAAACTGATAAGCTGAAATAATGTGCTTTTCTGAAAACTGAAAAGCTAAAAGAATATACTTTACTGAAAATGTTTTTCTGATAAAACTTCTCTGATTGAACTTTTCTAATAATATAGTTTTCTGATAATACTCTTTTGATAAAATACTTTTCTGAAAACTTATTCTGTTTCCTGAAAACAATGTACTAAAATCAATAATAATCTGTTTTCTGAATACTGTACTGAAATCTGTTTTTCTGAAAATTTAGCCAAGCATAATGTACAAAAGCTCTTTAATAAATACTAAAACATAAACAAGGTATATATTAAATTATTTTTGTAAATTTAATATTCTGTACTGAAAATCTGTAAAACATTTCTGGCTTAGCTTCTGTATCTGAAAACCCCCAATGGACCCCTAAGCAGACTCATAGGTCGACTAACTGGCGTCGTACCATATGAGTGGGTCACAGGACGATTAACTGGCGCCGTCCACTGTGACATCTGAAATAAAAGTCACGAGGCGACTAACTGACGTCGCTCAATGTGACATTTGATATAAGACATCTCACTATCTATGTGGCGGAATTCTGTGTCGCCTACATTGTAACACCCCCTGACCCAACCCACCTGGATCGATCCAAGGAGCGCTACCCGGTTTTCAAACTTTTCTAAACGTTGTTTATAAATTGAAATCTTTGTAAACCAATTCACTTATATTTTAAAATCCTTTATAGTGAGCCCCATCAAAATTGTTTGAAAATTTTTCATAGAGTTTCCTCTGTTTTTCTGACTTTCCAAAATCCTGTTTTCGACAAAAACTTAAACAATATAATATCATATTCAACACTTCAAAATTTATTTATCCACCATTCGCGCACTCTTCCATATATTGCGACTTTCTCAAACATTTTTAATAAAACAATACATCATTTATAATTACAAATCTTTGAAAAACATAAATTATGAAACAAATATTACAAAACTTATATGTATAACAACTTTACAAATTTCTGTATATGCATGCTTAACTGAATAATATACAACCAAAGTCTAAATATAACTACCCAAAAGTATTGTGACTCTGAATCTCTGTCTGCAGCTACCTCCTCTTTAGTCTTTTTCTTCGCTGGTATTTCTATTACCTATGCGTGATAAAATCAACGCGCTAAGCAATAATGCTTAGTGGGTGTACACTAAAATAATTTCAATGTAATATAAATTCATAGAATTAAAATATCAGAAATACTTAATATCGTACGGAATTAAATAAAACATAATCTGACAATTATGGAATTAAACTGAGATTATAATAATTAAAACAGTTTCAAAAGTTTCTAGAATGAAATTCAATAAAAGTTCATTGCATTCATTTCCTAGTTTTCAGTAACTCTGTTTCTCAGTTCTTAACTGGGCCTCTGATACACATAACAGAGTTTCACAGGATTGGATTACGGGTTTATACAGTCGGGTTTCCCATCTAAAAATGAAATGGTATCCCTATATTCACAGTCGGTTTCCCATTTCAAAATGAAATGGTATCCGTATAGTCACAGTCGGTTTCCCATTTCAAAATGAAATGGTATCCGTATAGTCACAGTCGGTTTTCCATCTCAAAATGAAATGGTATCCGTACATCATCATAATTATCAGGTATCTCGTTGCAGTACTGCTAAGTGCACCCAATTGACATGTCAACCTCCTATATCCATATTTTCCAATACATATATCAGGACCATTATTCCGGTATTACTTTTCATATCATATCAGTTCATTTATTTCGAGAATCAATAATTATAAACTCAATCAAAATCAATAAATATAATACCAGATAATATTCGTAAAACAATATTCGTAAATCAGGTTTGAAAACATACAATACTATAGAAATTTAACAATACTAAAGTATTCCGTAATTAATTCAAACAATATCTGAAAATAAAATACGATTATATGAGATTCGTAAATATGTTTCTAAACTCTTTGAGTTAAAACACATAACTAAAATCGTAACGGTTTTAGAAATAAGTGTACACCAACCTGAATACCTTTTTTCCGACAGTTCCTGTTCTAAATTTCCTTTTTTTCTCTTCCTTTTTTCCTTTCTCTTTCTTCCTTCTCCTTTCCTTCTCCTTTTTTTTCTTCCTTTCTTCTTCTTCTTCTTCTTCTTCTTCTTCTTCTTCTTCTTCTTCTCTTCTTCTTCTTCTCTTCTTCCTCTTCTTTTCTTCTTTCTTTCTCTCTTTTCTTCTTTCTTTCTCTCTCTTTTTCTTTTTCTCTCTTTCTTTCTCCTAGTCTCTATCTTTTCTCTTGCTTTTTCGTGAAGCTTCCCACCGCCATCTTATTGTTTATATAAACTTTTGGTCATCGCGACCGCGTCTCACGACTTGTGGTCGCGGTGCTCACTAGAGTGTTTTTACCGCCTTCATCGCGATCAACCATCGCAGTGTCTGGTCGCGATGCTCACTGCCCAAAATCATCATTTTCACCGCGAGCTGCACACCGCGATCGCTGGTCGCGGTCGCTGGTCGCGATACTCACTGCTAGCTTTTCCTTTTCCTGTCATGCATTATTTTTGGACCGCTCCACCTGGTCCACTTGTTTACCTAAAAATTAATTCAAATAAACACATTACATCATTTTCACATAATTAACAACAATTATGGGTATTTTTCGTAATTACTGAAAATTATGGATGTTACAATTCTTCCCCTCTAAAGAAATTTCGTCCTCGAAATTTTACCTTAATCGAATAGTTGTGGATATTGTTGCTTCATTGTTTCTTCGCTTTCCTAGGTAGCATCTTCTACATTATGATTCCTCCAGAGGACTTTCACCAGTGGAACTCTTTTATTTCGTAATTCTTTAATCTCCCTATCAAGAATTTTCACTAGTTCCTATTCGTAGGTCAAGTCTGGTTGTATTTCAATACTTTCAGCCTGGACTCTGTGTGAAGGATCAGATCTGTATCTCCTCAGCATCGATACATGAAATGCATTATGAATCTTCTCTAATTCAGGAGGTAAAGTGATCGGTCATTTATTTTCATATATTTACGACCCTTAAACCGTATCTTTTAATTGTATTCTTGAGTACTTTTGGTGCTTTTCACGTGTTTTCCTTGAGTGTGCAGGTTTAGGGACCTAAATGATGATTTTGTATATTTTTGGGGAAAATGTGTAATTTCAGTACATTGTGGAAGGGCATCTATGAACGAATAGCAAAGTTCTGGGGCAAAAATGTAATTTTAGAAAGTTAACCCTAGCAATTAATGAAACGGTGTGTTTTGTCACCTAAGGTTTTGGTTTTAAGTTGAACGACGCCGTTTTGGACCAAAGCTTTGATCCAAAACGACGTCGTTTTGGCCAAAGAAATAAAACAAAAAAATAAAACCAGCGCCATGCACAGCTCCTTCGCGCGACCACCCTTTCCTCGCATCCAGCAGCTCGCGTTGAAGACGACCCAGCCCAGACAGTGAGCACGGCGAGCTCGACCGCGACCAGCCTCTCCTCGCGGCGCATCTCGCGGTGCAGAAGAAGAGTCGTCCAGTGAGCTGCGCGATGACTGAGCGCGACCTGTGCTCGCGTGGGAAGCGCGCGGTGCAGAAAGAAGATGGCAGCAGCGAGCGTGGCGAGGAGGCAGCGCGACCAGTCCTTCCTCGGGTGCTGCTCGCGTCCCAACTCTTCTAGCAGACCAGTGAAGGCCGCGACCAAGCCACCGCGACCACACGTCGCGGTGGTGGTCGCGGTGAAGAAAAAAACGCGACCTAAGTTCGCACTATAAGAAGAAAAGTTGCATAAACTTGCAGGAGAGGGAGAGCTCGTGGCAGACAGGTCCAAGCAGCTCCCAAGCTGCTCCAAGGGTGATTCTCATCCTCCTTGCTCGTCCCAAACACATCCCAAGCATCACAAATCATCACAACATCTCTAAATCGCAAGTGTTCATCGAAGAAGACGAAGATCGAAAGCGGAGAAGTTCAAGCCGGACCAAAGCGGAACTTCGAGTCTTGAGAGCTTCAATGGGTTGTATTTCATCTCATTTATCTTCCTTGATTGTTCATTTATGATTATGAGTTGTTAGAACTATTGTTAGGTGATTTTCGGAACCGTAAACGGATTTGTATTATATTGTTTATGAATATATTTTCCATTTCCGTGATTGGAACCGTGTGACCACCTCGCATTATCCTCCATTGAATCCGTCTCGTTTTATTTTAATTGTTTTAGTTAATTTAATTTAGTTTAATTAATTGAAAACCATGATTATGAGCTAAACTTGTGAGTTAGGGTTTTGATGGATCTTATTCTATGATGATTGAATGAATTGATAGTTTAATTTGTTGCGGTTGATTATTGTGTTGTTGAGTGGTTTTATTGTACTTAATGCTTTGAATGTGAAGGCCTACATTTAGATGATAAATTGGTGGTGTGTTATGTACCGAGAGGAGACGCCCACCACGTGCTCGATATAATGTCCACCACAAGTAGAATTGGATAGAGATATACTAATTTGCTTGTGTGATCACATAGGGTGTTTATTGTAACTAATGCATTTCCATACACTTGGATATACCATCGAGAGATAGGATATTAGTGTGTGCGGAATAGGTCCGATTTACCTCGAGAGGGGACTTTGGATAAATTAGATAAACACGGTCATCTTCATGCATAATTAAACCTCAACAATGTGCTCTCATGAAATTCAATAGGATGGAATAGGTGAATTCAAATACCCTAACTAATCTCTCATATTGGTTGCTTGCTTATTTTCATGTCTTTATATTTTTATCCTTTAATATCTTTCGATTATCCAAATAGAAATAGGCTTGGTTAATTTTAGTACTCAACGCCTAAATATCCCTGTGGAGACGATAATTTAGTCATTATTTTATTACTTGTGCCGACCCCGTATACTTGCAGGTACAAAAAGTCGTATCAAGTTTTTGGCGCCGTTGCCGGGGATATTTTTAGTTGTGTTGATATTAATACCGATTAAGTCTATAGCTAATTTGGATTTGTATATATTTTATTTTTATTCTTATTAATTTTGATTTTTTTTTTGTTTTCTATGGAGGACATGTATTCTTGGTATGAGGCACCTGAGCTTACCGAGGAAGTGGCGGCTAGAGACTACGAAGCACCTTTGGGTTGTTTCTTATGTGGGGGGGCCGCATGTGAGTACTGATTGTCAGGTGGGCAATCCGTTTGCTGAGAGCCATTCTGAGCAAATGCAGTACGAGGGCTATGTACATTATCAACAGAACAACCCCTACCCGAGTTCCTACAATCCTGGGTGGAGCAATCATGCTAGCTATTCATGGAGCAACCAACAAGAAAATGGGTCAAGACTGGAAGACATGCTTGTCGATTACGTGACAAAGATGGAAATCCAGGAACAGCAGGAAAAAGATGCAGCTTTGGAAGACATGATTATTAAATTCATGATAAAGCTGGATGAAAGAATGGATTCCCAAGATGAGGCCCTGAAGAAGCTGGAAGCTAAACTTGATCAAGTTGCTCAACATACTCAAGCAGCTACCCAACGCTTGGAGATTCAAATCAGCAAATTAGCTACAGATATCCAATGGCAAGAGCACGAACCATATCCTATGGTGCAATGCAATGAAACGGCCGTGGAAATCGAAGAGCAAATTGAGCATCAGATTTGGGTTGATCAAGTAGAGACGGAAGGGAGTAAGAACTTGTTTTATGGAGATGAGGCATCTACCCTTCCAGAGCCACTTGAGTTATGTCTAGTCCATAGCGCCACTGCGAAAGAAGAAAGCCACCAAGATACATACGTTTCTGTAGACCTAGGAGAAGGGAAGCCCAAACCGCTTCCGCCTTTTGAGCAGAACCCGCACTTGGGCCGTAGAAAGATACCTTCGCATTCAAGGTATGCAGTGCTGGGAGAGTCATCGGCTCTTCCAGTCATTTGGTTAGGATGGTGCGGTAAGCTGATGAGGAAATACCAATTATGGGGCAGGTGGGCGAAAGCTCAAGCGATGAGGTAAAAGCTTGCACATATTTTCTTTTCTTTTATTTTTATTTTTATTTTTACTTTTATTTTTATTTTTTTTAGTTTAAATTTTCTTATGCTTCGTAACTCTCTCCCATGAACCTTTTGTAGTGTTGTGCCTTGAGTTGAAAATTTTGAAGTTCGGGGGAAGTTTGGTTGGATGTACATATTTTTGAAGTGTGTGATTTCTTTGATTTTGTTTTTGTTTGTTTTTGTGTGTCTATTTAGATTTGTTAGTTGTGGATATATAGGGTTGTTAGTTGTGGATATTAGGACTGTTGGTCTGTGTTCGTTTGTTTTGTGCGTTTTCGTTTTTGTGTCTTATTTATTTTTGTTTTTAGTTTTTATTTCTAGTTTTTAGTTTTTATTTCTTTGTAAGCCCCTTTTCTTCGTACGTAAGGTGTAAAACATTGAGGACAATGTTTATTTTAAGTTTGGGGGTATTGTTTGGTACTTGTGTGTTTGTGCGTCTGATTGGTGTATATAGGCTGGAAACCTAGACTTTCCTCATACGCAATGCGTTTGGAAGACTTAGGTATAACAATGCCACGTACACCAGTTTTCGAGTCTTTTATTGTATTTTCGTGTTTTGTTGTGTTTGTATTAGGATAGCGAAACCATATACATGCTTTACAGATAATTGAGTAATAATATATAAATACTTAGGTCATTTGAGCGTACAAAGTTGTTATTTGGAATAATGCCGGTAGTGTCTTTGCATCTAAACATATAGGTCTGACGTCTTTGCATTGTAATATGTGACAACTTTCAATTAATAGCTCTGATTAATAGTGGCGACTACCCTTAGTGAGATTTTGAGATTATTGCGTTTTTATTCTGAGGGAATTCTTGTTTCTACTCTTATACACTTTCTTGAGCTTTATTGTCATTAGATTGATCTCTATAGGTTTGCATTGGATGTTAATGAACTGCATTATGAAAATCTTGTATATATGTTTCGAATGTTCGATTGAGTAGATTTTGGAGATATGATCCAGGCATCGTGTGTGAATTCCTAAATAGCTTGATTTCCTATCCGTAATTGTGTGCTCCCTATCCCATTCGCGGCCAAACACTATCATATTAGCCTTTTTATTGTATGACCTACATATCCAAAAATCCTAGCCGAAATTGTAAGACGTTACCTTTGACGCTTGGAAACTAGAGACAATTAAAAGAAAAATGTGTACGTGTTGAGTGAGAAAGAGGAGTGGAGTTAAAAATATGAAAAGGATGTGGAAATGTGTAGAAAAAGAGAATAGCCAATAAACAAAAATATATATATATAAAAAGAGTTGGCTAAAATGAGAAAAAAGGAGTGAAATGTACAAAGTAAAAATTGAAAAAGGGTTGAAAAAGAGGTTGAAGGAGAAAGGTGTTAAAGAGGAAGGGAAGAAAAGTTGAGCAAATTTGGTAGTCATGAGAGAAGTTGCACGAATTGAAAATTTTATGAAGTCTCTCAATAGGTTTCCAAGTGAGTTGAGCCCGATTTCCGTTCTTTTTGAGCCAATCTCCCCAAGCCCCATTACAACCATTTAAAGACCTGTTGATCTCCTTAGGAAACTCAATTGTAATATTTGACATGTATATACACGAATTTTTCTGTTCTTAGCATTTGATATCTTTCATGAGATCCTTTGTTAAATTTGTGCGTTCTTTCTAATTATTGATGCATACAACACATTTCGAAATTATTTGCTCATAAATTCTAGTCGTATGCAGTTGAAAGTGTGATTGCCTAGGTTCTGAGTGCTATTGAGTGAAAACTTGTGAGACTAGAGTCGAGGCGAATTATATTAGCGGTTTATTGATATGGAAGGTGTCACGATTATAAATGCATTGTATGTCAGTGTCCAGTATGATATAGGATGTATTAGACTTATTGACAGCATTTTGAATTTATAATTTTGTGCTATTCTTATACCTTTGCATTTGTGTATATACTTATTTTGATGTTGAGCTATGTGTGTGGTTAGCTTAGGATGTTTGTGGGTATCGTAGATGGTAAACCCTCACGAGACTATAACTCGTTCACTAGGGCCACCTAGGGGTTTAAAGGCTTGTGGCACGTGCTAAGTGCCATCGTTGCATCCTACGAAAATGGATATAGCTTAGTTTGTTTTTGTTGTTAGTTTTAGTTAATTTTGTCTTTATTTTTAATCGTGGTGTGTTTCGATTTGCATGAGGACAAGCAAAAGATAAGTTTGGGGGTACTTGATCGGTCATTTATTTTCATATATTTACGACCCTTAAACCGTATCTTTTAATTGTATTCTTGAGTATTTTTGGTGCTTTTCACGTGTTTTCCTTGAGTGTGCAGGTTTAGGGACCTAAATGATGATTTTGTATATTTTTGGGGAAAATGTGTAATTTCAGTACATTATGGAAGGGCATCTATGAACGAATAGCAAAGTTCTGGGGCAAAAATGTAATTTTAGAAAGTTAACCCTAGCAATTAATGAAACGGTGCGTTTTGTCACCTAAGGTTTTGGTTTTAAGTTGAACGACGCCGTTTTGGACCAAAGCTTTGATCCAAAACGACGTCGTTTTGGCCAAAGAAATAAAACAAAAAAATAAAACCAGCGCCATGCACAGCTCCTTCGCGCGACCACCCTTTCCTCGCATCCAGCAGCTCGCGTTGAAGACGACCCAGCCCAGACAGTGAGCACGGCAAGCTCGACCGCGACCAGCCTCTCCTCGCGGCGCATCTCGCGGTGCAGAAGAAGAGTCGTCCAGTAAGCTGCGCGATGACTGAGCGCGACCTGTGCTCGCGTGGGAACCTCGCGGTGCAGAAAGAAGATGGCAGCAGCGAGCGTGGCGAGGAGGCAGCGCGACCAGTCCTTCCTCGGGTGCTGCTCGCGTCCCAGCTCTTCCAGTAGACCAGTGAAGGCCGCGACCAAGCCACCGCGACCACAGGTCGCGGTGGTGGTCGCGGTGAAGAAAAAAACGCGACCTAAGTTCGCACTATAAGAAGAAAAGTTGCATAAACTTGCAGGAGAGGGAGAGCTCGTGGCAGACAGGTCCAAGCAGCTCCCAAGCTGCTCCAAGGGTGATTCTCATCCTCCTTGCTCCTCCCAAACACATCCCAAGCATCACAAATCATCACAACATCTCTAAATCGCAAGTGTTCATCGAAGAAGACGAAGATCGAAAGTGGAGAAGTTCAAGCCGGACCAAAGCGGAACTTCGAGTCTTGAGAGCTTCAATGGGTTGTATTTCATCTCATTTATCTTCCTTGATTGTTCATTTATGATTATGAGTTGTTAGAACTATTGTTAGGTGATTTTCGGAACCGTAAACGGATTTGTATTATATTGTTTATGAATATATTTTCCATTTTCGTGATTGGAACCGTGTGACCACCTCGCATTATCCTCCATTGAATCCGTCTCGTTTTATTTTAATTGTTTTAGTTAATTTAATTTAGTTTAATTAATTGAAAACCATGATTATGAGCTAAACTTGTGAGTTAGGGTTTTGATGGATCTTATTCTATGATGATTGAATGAATTGATAGTTTAATTTGTTGCGGTTGATTATTGTGTTGTTGAGTGGTTTTATTGTACTTAATGCTTTGAATGTGAAGGCCTACATTTAGATGATAAATTGGTGGTGTGTTATGTACCGAGAGGAGACGCCCACCACGTGCTCGATATAATGTCCACCACAAGTAGAATTGGATAGAGATATACTAATTTGCTTGTGTGATCACATAGGGTGTTTATTGTAACTAATGCATTTCCATACACTTGGATATACCATCGAGAGATAGGATATTAGTGTGTGCGGAATAGGTCCGATTTACCTCGAGAGGGGACTTTGGATAAATTAGATAAACACGGTCATCTTCATGCATAATTAAACCTCAACAATGTGCTCTCATGAAATTCAATAAGATGGAATAGGTGAATTCAAATACCCTAACTAATCTCTCATATTGGTTGCTTGCTTATTTTCATGTCTTTATATTTTTATCCTTTAATATCTTTCGATTATCCAAATAGAAATAGGCTTGATTAATTTTAGTACTCAACGCCTAAATATCCCTGTGGAGACGATAATTTACTCATCATTTTATTACTTGTGCCGACCCCGTATACTTGCGGGTACAAAAAGTCGCATCATAAAGCAAGTCTATAGGCTACTGGTCCCACACGTTCAATGATCTCGTATGGCCCAATAAACCTAGGACTTAACTTCCTTTTTTTTGCCAAATCTGAGTACTTTCTTTCATGGAGAAACTTTCAGGAAGACTTTTTATCTGACTTCATATTCTATATCTTTTCTTTTCAGGTCTGCATATGATTTATGTCGGTCAGAGGCAACTTTCAGTCTTTCCTTAATAATCTTCACCTTTTCTTCAGTTTGTCTAATCAAGTCTGGGCCTAGTACCCTGTCTTCACACAACTCTGTCCAGCATACTGGTATCCTGCATTTCTTCCGTACAGTGCTTCATATGGTGCCATAGTTATGCTTGATTGGTAACTGTTATTATATGCAAATTCAATCAATGGGAGGTGATCAACCTAACTCCCTTCGAAATCAATTACACAACTCCGGAGCATATCTTCTATCACCTGAATTACTCTTTCTAATTGTCCATCTGTCTGCAGATGGAAGGCTGTACTGAAACTCAATCGAGTACCCAAAGCTTCTTGAAATTTGTTCTAGAATCTGGATGTAAACTTCGGGTCTCTATATGATATAATGGATGCAGGCACACCATGCAATATGACTATTTCTTTTATATACAATTCTAAGAGTCGATCTAGTGAATAGTCAGTTCTGACAGGTAGGAAATATGCTGACTTCGTCAGTCGATCCACTATCACCCATATTACATCATGTTTACTTCTAGTGAGTGGCAATCCTGTGACAAAGTCCATCGTAATACGATCACATTTCCATTCAGGTATGGATATTGGTTGTAACAATCCTGATAGAACCTGGTGTTCAGCTTTCACCTGTTGGCATGTCATGCATTTATTCACGACCACATCTTTCTTCATCCCAGACCACCAATACTAAGTCTTCAAATCTCTATACATATTTGTGTTACCTGGGTGCATCGAATATGAACTACTGTATGCCTCTGTCAGGATCATCTTTTTCAATTCTTCATCATCTGGAATACATATCCTGTCTCTGAAACACACAATACCTTCATTTCTGACTATAAAATCCAGATGCTTCCCCTCTAGGATCTATCGACATATCATCTGAATCCTATCATCCTGATTCTGTTTTTCTGCTATCTGCTGAATTAAACTTGGTTTGCATCTTAACTTAACTACCAAGGCATTGTCTGGATTCAACTGTAACTGGACATTTATAGCTTTTAAGGCGAATAATGCTTTTCTGCTCAGAGCATCTGCTACCACATTCGCCTTTCCTGGATAGTAATCAATCACACAATCATAGTCTTTAATTAATTCCCTCCATCGCCTCTGTCTCAGATTGAGCTCTCTTTGAGTAGGCAGATATTTTAGACTCTTGTGATATGTGTATATGTAGCATTTCTCACCATACAGATAATGCCTCCATATCTTTAAGGCAAATACAATGGCTGCAAGCTCTAGATCATGTATCAGATAGTTCTGTTCATGAGTTTTCAGTTGTCTAGACGCATATGCAACCACCTTGCCTTCCTACATCAGTACACAACCCAAACAATGGTGTAAGGTATCACTATAGATCATAAAATCTTTACCTGAAACCGGCTGAATCAGGACTGGAGCCTCTACTAACATCGTCTTCAATTTGTCAAAAGCTACCTGGCATTTGTCAGTCCAGTCAAATCTGACATTTTTATGCAGTAGCTTGGTCAACGGACTTGCTATGGATGAGAATCCCTTCACAAACCGTCGATAATAACCTACCAAGCTTAAGAAACCTCTTACTTCTGCAACATTCTAGGGAGGCTTCCATTCCATAATTGCTTCAATCTTTTTGGGATCTGCCTTAATACCCTCTGCTGATACAATATGGCCCAGAAATGCAATCTCAGCCAACGAGAATTCATATTTACTCAGTTTACCATATAATTGCTTCTCCCTCAAAAGCTGTAATACCACTCTGAGGTGCCTGTCATGGTCCTCTGTCATCTGTGAGTATACTAGTATATCATTAATAAATACAACCATAAACTGATCTAGGTATGGTCAGAATATCCGGTTCATTAGATCCATAAAAGTTGCAGGTGCATTTGTCAGCCTAAATGGCATTACTACAAACTCATAGTGTCCATACCTTGTTCTGAATGCTATTTTCGGAATATTAGAATCTTTTATTCTCAACTGATGATGCCCCGATCTGAGATCTATCTTTGCGAAGACACAGGCTCCTCTCAACTGATCAAACAAGTCATTGATTCTAGACAACAGATATTTATTCTTGATAGTAAGTTTATTCAGCTGCCTATAATCGATGCACAATCTTAATGATCCATCTTTCTTTTTCACAAATAACATTGGAGCTCCCCACGGAGATACACTGGGTCTGATGAAGTCTTTATCTAGCAATTCTTGTAACTGTATCTTCAGTTCTTTCAGCTCTGCTGGTGCCATTCTATAAGGAGCTATGGATACTGGTGCAGTACCTGGTATCACATCAATCACAAACTCAACCTCTCTCTGAGGTGGCAAACCAGGAAGCTCCTCTGGAAATACATCTGAGAAATCACACACAGTGGGTATATTCTGAATCTTAGGATTAACCTTTCTGAAATCAACCACTTGTGCCAAATAAGCTTCACAACCCTTTTTGATCAGTTTACAGGCTGTAGTAGCTGAAATGACATTGGAGAGAAAATCCCTTCTTTCACCCACCATCGTGATTTCTATGCCATCGGCTGTTCTAAGTGTTACTCGTTTCAAATTACAGTCAATTACTACCTTATGTCTGGATACCAATTCATGCCTAGAATAACATCAAACTCATGGAATGGTAGCTTTATCAAATCACCTGGAAATTCATACTCCTGAATCCGAATAGGACAATTTCTGTATATGCTGTTCACAACTACACTTTGGCCTATCAGATTGCTAACTAATACTTCATAATCAGTGGGTTCAGTTTTCAAATTTCATTGTTTCAACAATGCATCACATATATAGGAATGAGTAGAACTTGGATCTATCAAAGCAATAGCTGTAGTATCAAAGATAGAAATTTTACCAGCAATCACGTCTGGCGCATCCTTGTCTTCTTGAGCCCTAATACCATAGGCTTGTGCAGGGGTACGAGTATCTGGTCTTGCCACTGATTCTGACATCCCTCTGTGACTACTACCTTCAGTTCCTGCCTGACTGGGCCTCCTACCTCTAGAAGTAGTAGGAGCGGATCTCTCTAGTTGCTGAACAGGAGTAATCTGGTTTTTCGGGCAATCTCTGTAAAAGTGGTCACGAGATCCACACCTGTTGTAGGTTCCTGTAACTCTCCAGCATTCCCCTGGATGTCTCTTTCCACAATGTTCACATAGTACTGGGGCTGGTCCCCTAGCTACATTCCTAGGGGTATTGGCTATTGATGTTGCAGACTAACCCGGCCTAGTTGTGGGTATGGGTCTTTGTGACTGCGTTGGACCACTAGACTGCGGTCCCTTAAATTTCTTACTCTGTGGCTGATATGAACTAGATTGCCCTGGTCCCCTTCTCTGCTGACTTCTGTCTCGACTGGCCTGTTCTTCTTTCTTAATTGTTTCAACATTCAAGGCTGCTGAGACAAGTCTGGTAAAATCTTCAAATTCAAATGCGGCAACCTGTAGGCGGATATAATCATTCAGTCCATCTTCAAATCTCCTATACCTGTCCATCTATGTAGCCACCATATCTCAAGTATATTTACTCAACTTGACAAATTCTCTTTCGTACTCTGTCACTGTCATCTGTCTGTATTTCAGGTTGGTAAATTCTCTCTTCATATTATGTAAGTAAATACGACCAACATATTTTCTTCGAAATTCCCTCTGAAACAACTCCCATGTTCTGTCTTCCGGTCGCACTGACTGTATAACGGAGGTCCACCATTGGTAGGCATCCTCCTGTAATAAGGATACTGCACACTCTAGACTTTCTTCAGGTGTGCAATGCATCTGCTGTAATACTCTTTCTGTCTGTTCAAACCCGTATTCTATGGCAGATACATCCTCATCGTTTTGGCCATAGAAATCTGTCGGTCTGTATTTATACAATCGTTTAATTGCTGACCTTCATGGCGCTGCTCTGGCCACGTTCTGAAAGAATTCAGCCATTTATTGCATAAATACCAGCTGACCCTGAACTTCTGATCCATTCGCTCTTAGACTTACAGATTCTCTAGATGCTCCCCTAGCCACGCTGGCGGGACTTTCAGGTCTATCTCTATTTCCACTTCCTTCCATTTCTTTTTATCCTATAAAATACAGAAGAGAGGTCTGCAGATTAGAGTCATATACTTCTATAGGTGTCTTTATACAATGCATGCATTTGGTCCAGAAACATCTAAACCGCACTCTGATACCACTAAAATATAACACCCCCTAATCCGACCCGCCTGGATCGATCCAAGGAGTGCTACCCGGTTTTCAAACTTTTCTAAACGTTGTTTATAAATTGAAATCTTTGTAAACCAATTCACTTGTATTTTAAAATCCTTTATAGTGAGCCCCATCAAAATTGTTTGAAAATTGTTCATAGAGTTTTCTCTGTTTTTCTGACTTTTCAAAATCCTGTTTTCGACAAAAACTTAAACAATATAATATCATATTCAACACTTCAAAATTTATTTATCCACCATTCGCGCACTCTTCCATATAGTGCAATTTTCCCAAACATTTTCAATAAAACAATACATCATTTATAATTACAAATCTTTGAAAAACATAAATTATGAAACAAATATTTACAAAACTTATATATATGACAACTTTACAAACTTCTGTATATGCATTCTTAACTGAATAATATACAACCAAAGTTTAAATATAACTACCCAAAATTATTGTGACTCTGAATCTCTGTCTGCAGCTACCTCCTCTTTAGTCTTTTTCTCCGCTGGTATCTCTATTATCTACGCGTGATAAAATCAAAGCGCTAATCAATAATGCTTAGTGGGTGTACACTAAAATAATTTCAATGTAATATAAATTCATAGAATTAAAATTTCAGAAATACTTAATATCGTACGGAATTAAATAAAACACAATCTGACAATTATGGAATTAAACTGAAATTATAATAGTTAAAACAGTTTCAAAAGTTTCTAGAATGAAATCTCAATAAAAGTTCATTGCATTCATTTCCTAGTTTTCAGTAACTCTGTTTCTCCTTTCTTAACTGGGCCTCTGATACACATAACAGGGTTTCACAGGACTGAATTACGGGTTTATACAGTCGGGTTTCCCATCTCAAAATGAAATGGTATCCCTAAATTCACAGTCGGTTTCCCATTTCAAAATGAAATGGTATCCGTATAGTCACAGTCGGTTTCCCATCTCAAAATGAAATGGTATTCGTACATCATCATAATTATCAGGTATCTCGTTGCAGTACTGCTAAGTGCACCCAATTGACATGTCAACCTCTTATATCCATATTTCCCTATACATATATTAGGGCCATTATTCAGGTATTACTTTTCATATCATATCAGTTCATTTCTTTCGAGAATCAACAATTATAAGCTCAATCAAAATCAATAAATATAATACCAAACAATATTCATAAATCAGGTTTGAAAACATGCAATACTATAGAAATTTAACAATACTAAAGTATTCCGTAATTAATTCAAACAATATCTGAAAATGAAATACGATTATATGAGATTCGTAAATATGTTGCTAAACTCTTTGAGTTAAAACACATAACTAAAATCATAACGGTTTCAGAAATAAGTGTACACCAACCTGGATACCGTTTTTTCGACAGTTCCTGTTCTAAATTTCCTTTTTCTCTTCCTTTTTCCCTTTCTCTTTCTTCCTCCTCTTTTCCTTCTCCTTTTCCTTCTTCTTTTCTTCTTCTTCCTCTTCTCTTCTTCCTCGTCCTTTCTCTCTCTTCTACTTTCTCTTCTTCTTCTTTCTTTCTCTCTCTTTTTCTTTTTTCTCTCTTTCTTTCTCCCGGTCTCTCTCTTTTCTCTTGCTTCTTCGTGAAGCTTCCCACCGCCATCTTATTTTTTTTATAAAATTTTGGTTATTGCAACCGCGTCTCGCGACCTGTGGTCGCACCACCTGGTCGCGGTGCTCACTGAAGTGTTTTTACCGTCTTCATCGCGATCAACCATCACGGTGTCTGGTCGCTATATTGGTCGCGATGCATATTGCCCAAAATCATCATTTTCACTGCGAGCTGTACACCGCGATCCCTGGTTGCGGTACTTACTGCCAGCTTTTCCTTTTCCTGTCATGCATTATTTCTGCACTGCTCCACCTGGTCCACTTGTTTACCTAAAAATTAATCCAAATAAACATATTACATCATTTTCACATAATTAACAACAATTATGGGTATTTTTCGTAATTACTGAAAATTACGGATGTTACATACATATAGCTAGACAATACCCCAATGTGTAGGCGACTGACGGACTCGACAGATTCAACCCCCCCTGGAGTTAGCGGACTATCCCCCTTTAACTTACCACAAACAAATGGGGTGTACTGACCGGGTCGGTCGAACTGCTGAAAATCTGATAACTGATCCGAAGGGTAATCCATGGGTTTGAAAACGATTTTCTTTATATTGAAAACTAACTTTTAATCAAAATCATAGGATATACATAAAATATATTTCTTTAATTAAATATATATTCTAAATTTCTGAGGTATTTCAATTAAAATATGTTGGAGCATAAATTCTATTTAAACTATGAACCACATATAAGTAAATAAATGTGTATATAAAATCGCAAATAATTAAATTAAACTTGGAAACATACTAAAGTATATTTCAACTAAAAATATGATTTTTCACCAACTTGAATAAGAATATTAACTTGCAAAACTTCAGATAAAACATATTACTAAAATAAAATATACTTTGCTTTAAAATAATTTTACACTCACTGGTTTCTAGTTTTCTCTAGGCTTGGTGCTCTGGTTCCTTCGTCTCATTACATTTCTTACCTTTCCATATAATTCATTACCTCCCATACTATGTAGATTTCTCCATAAAGTAATATACTTCCAAATAAATCAGTAATATAAATACCATCAACTTATTCAAAAACTCAATTAACACATTCTACGCTTTCTTTCTCAATTCCTTCTCATACAACACAACCAATTACATTTAATTTAATATAGACCATGTCAATTTAAATTAAACACATATCAATCATCCAATTCCTCTTCTTGACCGAATTTCAAACATTCAAAATCAACATTATTTCTTGAATTTCTAAGTATCAATTTGCATCGAAATCACGCAACTACAATTTCTAATATCTTAAGTATACACATATTGAAATCTCTACACAATTTCTCATTATAATCTTCATCAATTTAACATAAGTGAATTTCCTTCACTTAACAACATCAAATTCAATTTCATTAAACTTGATTAAACTAATTATAACTTCAATTTCAATTTAAATTCTAAAATTCCCAAAACTAGTGATTCAATTTCATTCCAAGCAATTACTACAACTCTTATCAATCACCAAACACAATATTACAAAAACTTATAATATAAGTTTACTAATTTGAGAACCATTCCTTACTTAATGATTCCAAATTCATACTATCGATTAACTCGAAAACACTCAATTTACTCAAATATTATCTCAATTTAATAATCTAAACTCAAAATCATCAAATCACCAATTCTTTAACTTACTAGTTTTCTAAATTTTCATTTTAATCAATTCAATTCCAACTAATTTCCAATAAAACTCTACAAAAACTCAAATCAAATACTATATCAACAAAACCCATAATTTTCTTTACTTTCCATCAATCCAATTTCACTTTATATTCAACAATCGATTTCAAGAACAACTCAAAACTAAATCAATCTCTAAAATCAATTCAATTTCATCAAATATTAACTACTAATTCTACAATACAAAAGATATCATCAAAATTCAAACCAAATCAATTTCATCAATCACTTACCTAAATCCTCTTCTTCTTCTTCTTCTTGCTGGACCGAGACCTTCTTTCCCTTCTTTCTTTTTTTTTCTTTTCTTCTTCTTCTCCCTCACGGTTTCTGCTTCTTTTTCTTCTTGACTGCACAGTCCGACCACTCCTCTTTTCTTCTCTATTCTTCTTTTTCTTTTCCCTTTCTTCTCTTCTCTTCTCTTTCTCTTGGCCGATTCTGCCCCTGTTTTCTCTGTATCTCACGGCTGGTTCCTTTCTTCCTCCTTCAGTCACAATTCATTTCCTTCTTCTTCCTCTTTTTCTTCTTTCTCTTGGCCGGCCTCCTTCCTTCTCTTCTTCAGCTGCACCTTCTTCTTCTTCTTTTCCTTCCGGCCGAAGCTTCCTTCTCCTTCTCTCTTCTCGAATTTCCTGGGTTCTCTCTCGTCTCTCTCTTCTGCTTTTTTTTCTCGATTCTTCTTCTCTTCTATTCTGTTTTCTTTTCTGATTTCCACCACACACACATACACACACACACATATATATATATATATATATATATATATATATATATATACTTTAATAATTACAACTTGTCCCTTTACATTTTAAAATCATAATGTGACCACAACAAAAAATTTAATCACATGATCTTGGTCAACAATCTTTTGATTTACAATTTAATCCATAACAATCCATTAACTCTTTTCCACAAAAAAAATCCATTTCAATTTACTTTTCCATCAATTAATTAAATTACAATCTTATATCATAAAAATATATTTTAACTTCCAATAAATATTCTTAATACTCCAATTTATGGAAATCTTCACTATGTTCTCCAAAACTTATAATTGGATTTCGTATATACTTTACGAAATCTTACTAATCGTCAAATAGATTCCATTGTAGTACCGTAAAATCAATCCTGAAAAAATATATTACAATACATGTACGTGTACAGTACATAATATCGGGAGGGTGTATCACAAATTAACTATTAACTAACAATTTATTAATTTATTATCATTCTCAATTTCTAATTGTGTAGATACATACATAGAAAATGAATAGTCTAGATGTGAGTCGGTTGAATAATCTAGTCTATGTCCAATTCAATGCCAAGTTAACAAGCAAAAAAGAGTTAAGAAAAAGGATGTGGATGTCATTCTTGCTAAGGATTCCGAAGCCACCAATGCACAAGAATGGATTGTTGAAGGTGGTGGTGGTGGTGATGATGAAGTAGAGCCCGGAACAGGGCTAACTTGGTAAATGGTAGACGAAGTAACCGGTATAGATGACATTCTACAACCTAGGAGGAGTTCAAGGGTGAAAGAGAGAGATCTTCATGAAGATGACTTCGTTTTGGAGGACTGAGGAGGAAGAGGAAAATGATGTAGATGTTGATGTTGAATATGAATCCGATGGAGAGCGTGCAATGGAAGAATATGGAGAAGAGGAGTTTGATCATGATCATGATGTTGTTTAGTTTAGGATTTTGTATTATCATTTCATTATATTTTCATGCTTTCATAATTTCATTAGTTTCATCTTGTTTGGAATGTTTAGAATGATTTATTTGTTTAGAATGACTTAGTTATTACTTATTAGTTTCATATTATTTGGAATGTTTTTGGAATGACTTATTTATTTAGAATGACCTTGTTTCATATTGTTTGGAATATTTGGAATGACATATATTTTTGCTTTAGGTGCATTTATATGTAAATTGTTAAATACAGTTATACAGAAAAAAAATTTCAGGTGGTCAACGGTGAGGTCAACACATTGACCGTTGACTTTTTGAGGATTCGCCTTGGCGGTAGGTACTAGGCCGCCGAATGCCTAGTGCCTAGCGAATTTTAGAACACTGCTTCAGTCTGAACTTGCTTTTTTGATTTCTACTTTCTTGGTTTTTTGCTTTGTTGTGAAATGGTTTTTTGCTTAAAGTTGACCACATTTCATTTGCTTAGTGAAGTCAAAATAAGTCAGATTAAAAGTTCTTTGTCAATGACTTTTCACTTTTTATTTTATTTTGTTTATGTCGTTTGGTTTCAGATGATATTTTAGTCATAATTCTTATTTAGGTGCTATTTTCACCAAATTTAATAACTTTAGACTATTACCATAAAATGAACACTATTTAGTACTATATAAAAAAAAAGAACTTGTGGACACTATTTAGTGTTATTAAAAAAAAAACCCTCCTAAAACATTGACAACGATATTTGTCGACATGTACTCGTAATGCACGGGTTTGAAAATAAAGATTTGTTAACAAGAACAAAGTACATAGAGTTTGATTTTGACGGGCATTTGAAAAATAAAAACATGTACTCATTACTCATTAGATTAAAGACAAAAATTTCATTTTGAGCATACGCACTGACTTATTTGCAAGTAAAAGGGGAAAAAATCTCATGAATTTAACTTAATCTCATATCTTAAAAATAAAATATACGTTTTTAAGATAATAAATGGTACTTTTTTTTTATATCCAAATATTTTTTAATGAAAGCACATCATTTCACTTATATCTCTAGTAATTAGTCTACTGCCTCTTACATAAAGGTTCTGAAAGTTTAAGTGTAACGATCTAATATGAACCTAGAGGGGGGTGAATAGGTTTTTATCCATTTTTTTGATTACCAACAATTTAATTAGACCAATTCAACAATTATAAACACATAACAAATGCGGAAGAGATAAACTAAATTAACACAAGAATTTTAGCGTGGAAAACCCCGTCCAACAAGGGATCAAAAACCACGGGACCATTCTTGGCTACTTAACGTACAATCCATTAGTGATAAATGCAGTACACCCTCAAGTTGAAATTACAAGGACTCACTCCTCTTGGACTATCCCACTCTAGTCTACCCGTAGGCCTTTTCCCTAATGATCTCGCAAGATCCACTAGGTGATTAAACGTATATCCTCAAGCTATCCTAGAATTCACACTCTTATTGGCGTGAACCTACACCTATCGTCTCGCAAAAGCCAACTAGTGAAATTCCACACAAATGCCACTTTTCCACAAAAAGCAAACATTGAGCTCGTTCACAAGACTTCACCAAAGTCACACAAGCTCTTCCAACAATATAAAGGATTATGGTCCAAGTGTTCAATGATGCATGAACATACAATTAGGATGCATGACCAATACAACCTATGATGCTAAGTGAACTAGTGCATACAATCTACTTAAATAACACTTAGCATAAACACATTTCAAGACCTAACAAATTTTGCAACAAATTCAACATTTTCAATTCATGAAACAAATGTATTCAATGCATGAACTCTACAAGGCAGCCAACATGTTTATATGAATGTGATTCTAGTAACAAGTAAATTATTATAACAACAACTAACACTCTTGATCCAACCTAGATTAGTACCAATCCAATAAACACATGTGAGATAGAGGTATAATTCATTCAAGCAAGACAAATGCACTCTAAATCACAACATCAACTTATCTAGGTAATAATTCAACTTCCTAAACCCCTTATTATGCATTAAACACAAAAATCACAAGCTTTCAACATCCAATCAATATCTAACTCTCATTCAAGAACAAAAAAGAGATTTAAATGATATGAAGCATAAGACACATTGAACATACAAGGAAAACACTTACCACAAGTCTCTAATTAGATTCCATGGACATACAAGAGAGATTGAGTGAGTTTTGAGAGATTGGATTTGAGAGAGTATGAAGAGAGGGAACTGCTAGGGTTCTTCTTTCTGTTTTTTTTTTTTTTATGAAAAAGACGAAGTGGCCTTTATATAGGAAGAGTCACAGGTCAGGTTGACACACAAAATGGGTCGGGCGCACATGTTGGGTCGGGTGCAGTTTTCTGCACTGACCTATGTTTGGTTTCAAGCTAATATCTAGAGAAACGCCACTCAGAAAATTCTGAAAAAAATAACTGAAGATAGTAGACACATATATGAACGATGTTCATGAAGAACGCCATTTAAAATTCGGACAGTAGGAGTGCCATATTGGACCACATACATGACACATAAAAACTGTCTCCCCTGTTTTTGCAGCACTGACCTATGTCTGGTGTTTAGCTATTATCTAGAGAAGCACGACCCAGAAACTTCTAAAAACATTAGAGAAGAAATAAGACACATATATGAACAACTTTTATGAAGAATACCATTTACAATTCGGACAAGAAGGGTGAATATTGGACCACATACATGTCATACAAAAACTGTCTTCCCTGTTTTTCCAGCACTGACCTATGTCCAGTTTCTATCTAATATCTAGCGAAGTGTCTCCCAGACAATTCTGAAAATATTATAGTGGTAAGTACACATATAGGTCAACAACTTTCATGAAGAATACGCTTTTCAATTCGAATAGGAAGGTGGAGATATGAGACCATCTATAGGATGCATCTGCAGAACATAACCTATTAATGCAATACAATGAACTATGCACCATAGACCATGTCAATGATGAATGAGATGCCTAGAAACATAATGACTGATATGTTGTGAGTGTGTGAGATCCTAAAAACCTTTGTGAGATTGAGAGCAACTTACCAAATGAATCGATGATCTTGATGCCTTCAACGATAGCTCCCAAACACAATTACAACCAAAGAGTGTTTTGCACGGAATTAGCCAACTTAGAAATACTCGACCTAACAATCTCCCCCTTTAGCTATTCCATGACAAAACCTTAAACCTCACAAATATACAAAATGATATAAAGTTTGAACTCACAAATACAACCTCACAAAATTACAATGAATGATCTTAAAACTAAAAACTTGAAGCTTGAGATCATTTCCGGGCAAGGTTAACCTGAAACAAAAGAAAGCAAACCGGGCAAGGTGAACCTGAAACAAAATAAAGCACACTAACACAAAACAAAAGACATTAGTAGACACCGTGCGGTTCATATAGACGCCCATAGATAAACATAATCATTAACAACAGAAACAAAATGATGAACGATAAACATATGTATGCATTAAAATTTATCCCTCTAAGGCTATTTCCATATGCATATAAAACAAAAAACACAAGCGTCTCCCCCTCAAATTCTCCCCTTGAGTACTACACATCAATACAAACTTCTCCCCCTTTTTGTCACGGGAGAGGCAAAGGAAGAACACAATAGACAAAGATATTGGAAAATAGAAAAATATCGCACAAGAGACAAGAAAATACACGTACCAACTCCCCCTTAATGCCATACAGAAGTAACATGGGAGTCATATCCTTAAGGAACCAGTAATCACAAATATGCACCACAACAAATATCAAGTCCCATCTTAACTTCAAATACACAAACACAATCATCACTTCGTTAACAGATTTACATTTGCCCACAATAAGTGACCAATATACACACAAGCACTTATATATAAATACATATCATCCTGTCTAAAGAAAGTCGTAAAATTTTAAAAATAAGTTTTTGAAGGAAATATTTTGATATCAACTACAAAACAGATTTACATTATCATTCAACACAAGCTCGCCTCTCTCTCCTTTTTTTTTTTTAAGCTTTTCCTTCTTTTTTATTTTTTTATTTCTACTTTAATTTTAATTTCCAAAGGCATTGGCGGCTTTCATTGCACCTAAGGAGGTAGCCTTCTCCTCTAACTTGGAGATAAATATATTGTTTCAAGCACGTTGTAGAGGTAGCTTTCACTCTTCTAGAGGGCATAGCCATTTCCAAGCTTTTGTTTATCAAGCCATTATTAATCCAATTATACATTTCTCAATAAGAAAACTATTTTCAAAAAACATTTGAGAGCAATGAGAAATCTTTTGACATTCTGAAACTGGATGAGCTCAATAAACACACAACATTCACACAATTGCTTATACAAGTCCAAATATGGGCATTTTGTCAATTGCAATAAAGATTTAAAGAGCTAATGTCAGGAATTTAAGATTAGATAAATGATACAGATCATTTTATACAAATATGACACTAGTCCATTCTTAGACATGAACAACATATGTTACAAATAACATGGCACAATCAATAATGGGAGCATACACGAATGGATTTTCTAAGTGATTGAAACCTAGCATGATCCAAAGGTTTGGTAAACAAATCAGCAAGTTGAATTTCTGTGGACACATGCTCTAAGGACACTACTTTGCTTTCGACTAATTCTCTAATGAAATGATGTTGAATGTCAATATGCTTAGTCCTAGAGTGTTGAACAGGATTTTTGGAAATATTTATAGCACTGGTATTGTCACAATAAATTGTCAGAGTACCTTGTTCCAAGCCATAATCCTCCAACATTTGTTTCATCCATAGAAGTTGTGTACAAGCACTACCTGCTACAATGTATTCTGCCTCTACAGTTGACAGGGAGATAGAGTTTTGCTTTTTGCTATACCAGGACACAATATTGTTTCCCATGTAGAAGCATCCTCCAGTTGTGCTTTTTCGATCATCAATGCATCCTACCCAATCTGCGTCACTAAAGCCAACTAGGTTAGGGTTAGTGTCAAAAGAGTACCAAATTCCAAAGTTTGAAGTTTCATTGACATATTGAACTATTCTTTTCACAGCTATGAGATGTGACTTTTTCGAATCTGATTGATACCTGACACACAAACCAACACTCAAAGAAATATCAGGTCTGCTAGCAGTTAAGTACAACAAATTTCCTATCATGCTTCTATACAGACTCTGATCAACACTTTTTCCATTTGAATCTTTACTCAATTTCAATGAAGTGCTCATGGGTGTGTTATAGTGTTTTGCCGATTCTAACCTAAACCTTTTCACTAGGTTTTTAGTATATTTAGCTTGGGAAATGAAAATCGCATCACTCATTTGCTTGATTTGTAAACTTAGGAAATAAGTTAGCTCACCTACCATATTCATCTCAAACTCACGAGTCATCACATTAACAAAGTCACTCACTCGCTTTTCATTAGTAGAACCAAACACAATATCATCAACATAAATTTGAGCTATGAATAACTCACCATTTTCACATTTGATGAACAAGGTTTAATCCATACTACCTCTTATGTATTTATTTTCAAATAAGTAGTGGGTGAGACGTTCATACCATGCTCGCGGAGCTTGTTTCAATCCATAGAGTGCTTTCTTCAATTTGTATAAGTGCTCTGGATGATGTGGATCTACAAATCCTTTTGGTTGCTCAACGTATACTTTTTCTTGAAGAACTCCATTTAGAAATGCACTTTTCACATCCATTTGATGTAGTTTGAACCTGCACACACAAGAAACACACAATAAAAGTCTAATCGATTCCAATCTAGCTACTGGAGCAAACGTTTCATCAAAGTATACTCCTTCAAGTTGTGTCCAGCCTTGAGCAACTAGTCTTGCTTTGTTCCTCACTACATTTCCATTTTCATCCGATTTGTTCTTGAAAATCCACTTTGTACCAATGACATTGGTACTCTTAGGTCTAGGGACGATAAACCACACATCATTTCTTTGGAATTGATTGAGTTCTTCTTGTATGGCACTAATCCAGAACTCATCTTGAAGTGCTTCTTCAACTTTCTTGGGTTAGAATTGAAATGTGTAGCAAACATAGCTAACTTGATTAGCTAGTTGTCTTCTTGTTCGTACTCCTTCACTCACATCTTTTATGATATCATCTTTTTTATGAGATCTCCTAACCCAAGGAGCAGGATCTATTTGATTTGGCATTTCTTCAGTCTCCTCTTCTTTCACATTTGAGTAAAAACATGCACATTCAGAATTCTCAACAACATACTCATCATCAATATTAGACACAATTCCTGCATTATCCACAACCACATTAGATGATTCCATAATTGTATGAGTAGTTGAATTGAATACCCTATATGCTCTACTATTAGAGGAGTATCCTAGAAAAATACCTTCATCACTTTTAGCATCAAACTTACCAAGTTGGTCACGATCATTCAAAATGTAGCACTTACTCCCAAATGTGTGAAAGTAGCTTATATTTGGCTTTTTTCCTTTCCATAACTCATATGGAGTTTGTCTAGTGCCGGGTCTAAAAAAAACACGGTTTGAAATGTAGCATGCAATATTGACAGCTTCAGCCCAAAAATTCTTTGGAAGTTTCTTACTATTGAGCATAACTCTAGCTATCTATTGCAGTACCCTGTTTTTTCTCTCAACAACACCATTTTGTTGAGGAGTTCTAGGAGCAGAAAACTTATGAAAAATACCAAGGTTATCACAAAAATTACCGAAGCTAGCATTTTCAAATTCCTTTCCATAATCACTCCTAATTATTTGGATGTTCTTGATTTTAAGATCTTTTTTATTCTGAAGTTTAATGCAAAGTGATTTAAATTTCTCAAAAGCATCTGACTTTTCTCTAAGAAAATCAATCCAAGTGAATCTAGAAAAGTCATCAACACACACAAAAATATACTGCTTACCTCTAAAGCTTTTGGTTCGCATAGGACCCATGAGATCCATGTGAAGAAGCTCCAAGGGACGTTTGGACATTGTACCTTTATTTTTCTTGTGTATCCCCTTTGTTTGCTTCCCAATTTGACATGGTCCGCATACACCTTCCTGTTTCCTTCCCAGCTCAGGAAGACCTCTCACAGCCTTCACCTTTCCAAGTTTCTTTAGGTCCTTGAAATTCAAGTGACCAAGTCTTTGATGCCAAAGTTCAACCTGTTCATAGTTAGTCAAATTGAATTTAAGAGGTTTAACATCAATACAATAACAATTATCATCAGTTCTATTTCCCTGCAAAATAACATTTCCATTAGAGTCCAAGATTGCTTTAAAAAAATTGACAGCATGTACAGTTTCACACAAGTGTGTAATGCTAATCAAGTTTGCCTGCAATCCATCAACAAGAAGAGCATCATTAAGACTAGGTAAACCAGAAATTTTAATTGACCTTTTACCTATTACCGTCTTCTTAGAACCATTACCAAAAGTGACCGATCCTCTATCCTTCATCACAAGATTTTCAAAATCATTTTTATCTCCAGACATGTGCTTAGAACAACCACTATCAAGGTACCAAGAATTTTCATTAATGGCTTTCAAGGCATAACGAGCATCATAACATATGAAATCATCTTTTCTAACCCATGCATTTCTCATTTTCTTTTTCAAGTTCTTTTCTTGTGGTTTTGAATTAACAACATTGTTAGGCATTTGTTTAGAAAATCTTTCAAAGTGACAATCCCTAGATTCCATTTCATTATGGTACATTTGAATGTAATCAAAATATCTAGGCCTAATATGCCCTTTCCTACCACAAAAATGACGAATAGGAATGAAGTTAGAAAATGTACCTTGATGATTTGGTTGCCATTCATTTCTTTGACGTCGGAATGATGTGGTGTTAGGAACTTTACCTTGTGCTTGTGGTTGTCTAAGAGGTGGCTTCTTGGGGTTGCTTGTTACCCTTGGTTTTTCAAGTGTTTGCTTCAAATTTTCTCCCTTGAAACATGTTGTCTTGCTTGATGAAGGAGTGATTTCTTCACTTGCATAGCCTATGCCTCTCTTGTCTCCATAAGCCTTACCAAGATTAATTACTTGATCAACCTTTATTGCACCCAAAGTCAGCCCCTCGATTGATTTCCTTGCATCCTCCAATTCCTTGAGATATTATTGTTCCCTATGTCTCACAATTTGCAAGGTCTTCTCTTTCTCACTCAGTTCCTTCTTCATTAGAATAATTCTTTGATCATCATCTTCTTTTTCTTTCTTGAGTTTTTGGATGGCTTCTTCAACAATCTGAGCCCTTGATAATCCCTTTTGCTTCTCTTTCTCAAGGTTCTTAAGTTTGACCTTGTAAGAAACATTTCCCTTCTTTATCTTGAGGCTTTCTGCATATAACTCATTAAAAGCTTCCTCAAGGCTTTCTTCATATGATTCCTCTCTCTCACTCATGCAACAAAGGCAGTGAAGTTACTCACTAGCTCCTTTGAACTTGTGGAGCTTGTATCATCTTCTTCATCACTATCACTCCATGACACCTTCATTGCCCTTTCTTATTTTTCTTCAAATTGTTGGCACATTCGGTTGAGATATGCCCATAGCTTCCACATTCATAACATTGGATGCCTCTCTTGATGATCTTTTCTTTTGAGGTGTCAACTTTTTTTGGAAAGCTTTTCTTTGTATCTTTGGTTCTTGTGGAGTTCTCACCCTTCTTTTTGTTTGTCTTGGGGAATTTTTTGAACCTCTTGGCAAACATGGCAATCTCGGCTTCATTGAGATCATTATTATCTTCTGAATTTTCAGCTTCCTTGATTGCTTTGAGGGTTATACTCCTGTGTTTCTTAACTGGTTTCAATCCCATTTCAAAAGTCTTCAAGGAACCAATAAGTTCTTCTACTCTCATAGAATTAACATCCTTGCTTTCTTCAATAGCTGTAACTTTAGCTTGAAATCTTTCGGGCAAGGATCTTAGAATCTTCCTAACAATCTTCGAGCTAGAATAGACTTCTCCCAACATATAACTCTTATTAGTGATGTCTGTGAGCTTGGCTTCAAATTTTGCAAAGGTCTCATTCTCTTCCATTCGAAGACTCTCAAATTGAGATGTTAGCATTTGAAGCTGACCTCTTGATAGTTGTAGTTCCTTCATGTGTGATTTGGAGGATCTTTCATGCTTCCTTGGCACTTTCACATTTTTGAATGTGCCTATATTGACTGTCATCAACGCCACAGAAAATAGCGTTCAACCCTTTTGAATTCCAAGTTGCAAAACTGTAATCTGTAGGTGTCCAAGTTAACTTAGGTTTCAATGTTCTTCTCCCATCTTCACTTGTGGTTGTGGGAGGTGTGTACCCCTCTTCGATGCTTGTCCATACATGTTCATCTACGGACTTCAAGTATGCTCTCATGCGCACTTTCCAAAATGAGTAGTTTGTGTAATTTAAAAGTGGAGGTTTGGTGTGGGATGCACCCTCTCTTACTACGAAGTCCATGTAATCAAGAATAGACAAAGATTGCACACAAATAGCAAATAAATACCCAAAGATCTAGCTATGTATGTCTACCTACTCGCTCTGATACCAATTGAAAGTTTAAGTGCAACGGTTTAATATGAACCTAGAGGGGGGGGGGGGGGGGGTGAATAGGTTCTTACCCAATTTTTTGATTACCAACAATTTAATTGGACCAATTCAACAATTATAAACACATAACAAATGCGGAAGAGATAAACTAAATTAACACAAGAATTTTAGCGTAGAAGAACCCTTCCAACAAGGGATCAAAAACCACGGGACCACTCTTGGCCACTTAACGGATAATCCACTAGTGATAAATGCAGTACACCCTCAAGTTGAAATTACAAGGACTCACTCCTCTTGGACTATTCCACTCTAGTCTACCCTCAGGCCTTTTCCCTAATCATCTCGCAAGATCCACTAGGTGACTAAACGTATATCCTCAAGCTATCCTAGAATTCACACTCCTATTGGCGTGAACCTACACCTATCATCTCGCAAAAACCAACTAGTGAAATTCCACACAAATGCAACTTTTCCACAAAAACCAAACCTTGAGCTCGTTCACAAGACTTCACCAAAGTCACACAAGCTCTTCCAACAATACAAAGGATTATGGTCCAAGTTTTCAATGATGCATGAACATACAATTAGGATGCATGACCAATACAACCTATGATGCTAAGTGAACTAGTGCATACAATCTACTTAAATAAACACTTAGCATAAACATATTTCAAGACCTAACAAATTTTGCAACAAATTCAACATTTTCAATTCATGAAACAAATATATTCAATGCATGAACTCTACAAGGCAGCCAACATGTTTATATGAATGTGATTCTAGTAACAAGTAAATTATTATAACAACAACTAACACTCTTGATCCAACCTAGATTAGTACCAATCCAATAAACACATGTGAGATAGAGGTATAATTCATTCAAGCAAGACAAATGCACTCTAAATCACAACATCAACTTATCTAGGTAATAATTCAACTTCCTAAACCCCTTATTATGCATTAAACACAAAAATCATAAGCTTTCAACATCCAATCAATATCTAACTCTCATTCAAGAACAAAAAAGAGATTTAAATGATATGAAGCATAAGACACATTGAACATACAAGGAAAACACTTATCACAAGTCTCTAATTAGATTCCATGGACATACAAGAGAGATTGAGTTTGAGAGAGTATGAAGAGAGGGAGCTGCTAGGGTTCTTCTTTCTGTTTTTTTTTTTTTTTATGAAAAAGACGAAGTGGCCTTTATATAGGAAGAGTCACAGGTCGGGTTGACACACAAAATGGGTTGGGTGTAGTTTTCTACGCTGACCTATGTTCGGTTTCAAGTTAATATCTAGAGCAACGCCACCCAGAAAATTCTGAACAAATAACTGAAGACAGTAGACATATATATAAACAACGTTGATGAGAATGCCATTTAAAATTCGGACAGCACATACATGACACACAGAAACTGTCTCCCCTATTTTTTCAACACTCACCTATGTCTGGTGTTTAGCTATTATCTAGAGAAGCACCACCCAGAAACTTCTAAAAACATTAGATAAGAAAGAAGACACATATATGAACAACTTTCATGAAGAACACCATTTACAATTCGGACAGGAAGGGTGACATATTGGACCACATACATGTCACACAAAACCTGTCTCCCCTATTTTTCCAGCACTGACCAATGTCCGGTTTCTATCTAATATCTAGTAAAGTGCTACCCAGAAAATTCTACAAAACTTATAGAGGTAAGTACACACATAGGCCAACAACTTTCATGAAGAATACACTTTGCAATTCGGATAGGAAGGTGGAGATATGGGACCATCTATAGGATGCATCTGCAGAACATAACATATGAATGCAATACAATGAACTATGCACAATAGACCATATCAATGATGAATGAGATGCCTAGAAACATAATGACTGATATGTTGTGAGTATGTGAGATCCTAAAAACCTTTGTAAGATTGAGAGCAACTTACCAAATGAATTGATGATCTTGATGCCTTCAACGAAAGCTCCCAAACACAATTACAACCAAAGAGTGTTTTGCACGGAATTAGCCAACCTAGAAAATACTCGACCTAACAAGTTCTAAGTATGCGAATTACTTTTTGAGCCATGTATAAACCCAATATTTTAAATATAAAATTTGAGTCTAAGATAATAAATAAATATAAAATTTGGGTCTAAGATTGAAACGATTTCTTACCAAGTTGAAAGCTGAATTTTATTATAATAAACTACTAATTACAAGCTAATATCAACTAGTTATATATATGTGTAAGAGATGCACGATCATGCCGACTTGGTGAGTAGAATTATGTTACAATGTGTAACAAAACTCTGTTACAAAACTAACAAACTTCCAACTGATGTGTCCCTTATCTGAGATGATCTTCAGGTGAGGTAAAGCTAGAGTGTCGATAAGGTATGTACTGGTGTATGCTTGATCAGCTGGGAAGGAGAGAAATAGGTCCAGGCTTTACTATAAACAGGCACAAACACAACACCTTGATGACAAAGGTGTTTGATATAATTAACAAAATGTATGATGAAATGCCACTTTAATATTTCATCCTGCATGCTTGTCATCAGCTAAAAACTTGCGATGCACGTTTTCATCTTGTACTCTAGCAACCCCTATCAAGCGAGACTGAGGTTCAACCACGGTGAGCTTGGAACAAAGAACAGCAAATCGATATGCAAGCAGAGCTTTGGTAAGGAGATCAGCTGTCTGATCTTCAGATGAGATATAACAAATGTCAACTTATTTGGCAGCCACCTTTTCACGAACAAAGTGGACGTCAATTTCAATGTGCTTTGTATGTGCATGGAACACATATTCTTGGCAAGGGATTGTGCTCCAATGTTATCACACCACATTGTTGGACAACCTGCAATCTGGAAACCAAGCTCATGAAATAAAGATATGAGCCAGATAAGTTCCGTAGTTGCTTGTGAAACTGCCGGATACTCAGCTTTCGTGCTTGAGCAACCAACTACTTGTTGCTTTTTGGAGCTCCATATAAGAAGATTGTTGCTTAAGTACAAACAATAAATAGTTGTATACCGATAATCATCTAGAGAGCTGGCCCAATCAGCATTAACAAAGCACTCCAAAAATAATTTAGAAGTTGGTGTAAACAAGAGGCCATGATAGGCAGAGCCTTTGAGATACCGCAGCACACGTTTGCATGCCTTCCAATGTGATTGTGTAGGAAAGGAAAGGAATTAACTAAGTTTGTTCACAATGAAAGCAATATTAGGTCGGGTAAAGGTAAAATATTGCAGGGCTCCAACAACACTCATATACATGGAAGAATCAGCAAAAAGATCTTCATTAAGTTTAGAAAGCTTGACACTTGAGGCTACTGGAGAATTGCAAGGAGTAGAGTCTAGCATATTTATCTTGGTAAGAATATCAATAATGTATTTGTCTTGTAACAAATGTAAACCATCTTTCGTTCTAACAGCCTCGAATCTTAAGAAGTACAACAGATAACCAAGAGTTTTGAGGGCAAAACAAGTGTTGAGGTCCTTAATCACTTGGAGAACTTGCTGTGAATCACTCCCCGTAATAAGAATATCACCTACATAAACTAGCAACAATCTGAAATGAGTCTTTGCCCTTTTGATGAACAAGGAATGATTAGAGACTGAGCTGTTGTAGTCCTCAAAAATCGTTTGGGGACACGGGGCACTACAACCTGCAAAGATAGAACGCACGTGACCCGCAGGACGTCTGTGACACCGGGGTGGTGTCGGCCAAAGTCACTCCGACGGTCAAGTTAGCAAGTGCTAATAAGTATAAAATGCTCGTAAATGGAGATGGGTAAGTAATACTTCCTATTGTGTCGGCTATTGAGGTCTTCTTTATCAAAGGAGATATAAGATCGGCTAATCGGGGTGTAATCGGAGGGTGATCGGAGTTGATGAACAATGGCTGGAGAGTCTTGTTTGAGTATTGATAGCTTCTGGGATCTAAGTTTTTCCATCCCCCTCTCTTTGGAGAATTATCCTTCATTTATAGGGGGATGATGCTTCTACCCGTTGAGGGATTCCATTATTACCTCTCCTTGCTGTATTCCATCGAGAAAGTTTGTGGATGCTTCTTTTGACCTGGCCATTATAGATTGTAATTATGGTTTTGTTTAGGGTCGCCTTCTAAAGTAAATCATGATTTGGTCTCCTACAAATAGGAGGAAATTGTATGTCGTATGACATGTGGTTGTGACAATCAATCATGACCATATGTCGTGCGACATGCCGACTGGACGTCGATCTGAGATGATTATGTCGTGCGACGTAGTTCTCTAAAGCGTGGATACTGGGTTATTTCCCGTATTGCTACTTGGATGTGCGGGGCATTGACTGTATGTCGTGCTACATGAAGGTTCAGTAGGTGTGTCAATCATGGTTACACATGACTGTTACCGCGTAGTGATCCTTGTTGGCCGTCGTACGACCAGGTCAATGGGCTCACAACTATTCTTTGACTCTGGGCCTGGTCTTGTGAAATAGTTGGGCCTGACATATTTTGGCTACTACAGTTTGCCCCCAAACGCCTTGGGTTTAAGAAGAAAGTCAAGGGGTTTGTATCGCCCTTCGATGTTGTTTCGTCATGTGGAAGGATTCTATATTATATTCGTGCCGTACAACATGTAGGTATAGATTTGTGTAGAGTTTTTGTATGAAAATTACAATCTCTGTGAATTGACTTGGGCGTACGATAACGTCGTGGTCGAGGCGATGAGTGGTTGACCTTCCTAATGGCTCTTTGACAGTTGTGCCAAAGTAATTGTGACTTTATGGGAAACGCGCACGCCTGATTAATGATGATGGTTATAGGGGTGCGTGCTCAATAAGAAGCTGACACGTCAGCGCATGTTTTCCTTTTTATTGCCGCCCTTTCCCTTTCTCTTTCATTTTCAATTTTTTGCTTTCTCTCTCTTTTTTCTTTCTCTCTCAAGAACCAGTCGCCTGTATTTGCTATTTCCGGTGTTGTTGCTTCTCATTTTTGTCCTTTTCGCGTCTATTCTGGCAAAGCAGTGGTCGCTCTAGCATTATTGGTAAGTTTTTCTTATTTTTGCTATTTGATTTTCCTATATTTGTGTCTTTTTTATTTTTCGGTTTTTGGTATGCTTCCTGCTCTTCGAGTTTGAATTTTTAGAAAGATCTGAAAAACGTAGGTTTTGATATAAAAATATGACTTAGGGTTTGATGGTATCTGTTTGTGGTATTGTGTCGCACGACAGTAGTTTAGGGGTATATGGCACACGACATCTCGTAGGTGTATGCTAACATTCATAGAAAGTGAAGTTTAGGGTATGTAGGATACTTAGTTAGATTTGACTACTAACCCTCCCTATCGTCGCTCGACTTGTAGGTGGGATGTCGAGTAGAGGGGACGAGAACACTCCTAGTACGTCGGGCCAAGGAGATGACGATCCTATCTACCTGTCGTCCGACTCGTGGGGCGAGTCGAGGGCCAACAGTGGTGAAGTTACATTGGCATCTTTGTCGTACGACCCCGTGACTATCTCCAGTCATGAGGGTACGTCGCGTGTTGTGGAGGACATACTTGAAGGAATTCCTCTCGTCGAGCTACTAGGGGAGGCAGCTAGTCCTTGTCCCATGGGACCAAGTAGACCGTTAGGTTTACTTTTGGTTAACCCACCTAGCGTGTTGAAGGAAGAAGATCTCATGCGCATAAGGAATAGTTATGGCATACCTGATGGCGTCGTAATGAGGGTGCCTTTCAAGGGGGAGAGACCGGATTGGGATATCCCCGGATGGACCTACTTCTACGAACTCCCATTTCAGCGGGTTGGTTTCAGATTACCGGTAGTCGGACTACCAAGGAAGGTACTGGACCACTTCGAGCTTGCCCCAGGGCAACTCATGCCCAACAGTTGGAGGATCCTGTTGAGGCTAGAATTGTTGTGCGTAAGGAAAGGCATAGTTTTCGAGCTGCCTGACCTATTCTATACGTACTCAATGAGGGAGCACGACATCGAGAAGGGTCGCTACAACTTGAACCTTCGAGCCAACAGAAAGCATCTCATCACGGAGTTGACCACAAACGATAGGTCTGGAACGATAGGTATTTCTTCACGAGGGGTCATCTTATCGAGTGGCCTGTAGAGGATACGGTTGTTTGTATGACCTGGTCTAAGGTTGGTGGGTCATTAATTTTAGCGCGTCGTGTCGTTCGACATTATTCTATTTGTCGTACTGTACTAATTTTTTTTGTTTTGTATTGCAGTAAACATAGGAGCTCTTCAAGCTGTAGTTGGTTTGACGTGTGCGACGCGTACAGCGAAGATCTTGTCGTACGACGTGAAGGAGAGAAGTTGGAAAATGATCTTGGCTGAAGAGAAGCTGAGACCAAGCCATTTGTGGAAGTTTGTAATCAACGAGCCAGGTATACCTTACCAATCTTTCAAAAATTTAGTGGAGTTTGTCAGAGTAAGGCATTGTGTCGAGCGACTGTACGGCACAAGGTTTCTGACACCTATATCCTACGTCGAACGACACTTTGCAGTTGACTTGATGGCTGGAGGTTTTGCTGCTCCTGACGCTGATGAAGCTATGAGGAGACTTAAAGAGAAGAAGAAGGGAAAAAAGAAAGTCAAGTTGAGTAACCCTTTCAAGCTGATGGCGACTCCACCACCACCTCCTCCCCAGCCCAGTAGAGGAAAAGAGTCGCATGACATGGGCTCTGTTGGAAGAAAGCGGAGAAGGGATGATTCGGCCGCAGGCAGTGAGGCACCGGTCAACCTTGTGTTCCCACAAGATGCCTCTGCCTACTCTGACTTTGGGTCTATTATGCCCCTAGTCGAGCGACTGCTGCTCCCTGAAGACGAGAGCAGGTTTAAAGAGATGGGCTTGTCGCAGGGGTTTGATTGGGGCCTTAGCCATTAATTTCAAGTAAGTTGTACGTCTGTAATATTTTAATATTTTAATATTGGGGCCTGAAGACAAGTTTCCTTTCTGTAGGCTCTTCAATTTCAGATATATGCCAAGTAGGAGCTTGTTTCGGCCTTGAGGAAGGCGAGGGAGCTTAAGTCGAGCAACCAAGGCCTCAGGGTTAAAGTGGAGAAATAAAAGGCTTCGAGTGTAAAGGCTAATAGAACTGCTGTGGAGGCTAGTCGTCGTGCGACGGAGGCGACTCTTGAGCTTAAACGATTGAAGTCCGAGGTTGACAAACTTAGACCTTTACAATGGAAGGTCGACCAACTGGGAGCTCAGCTCAAGGTCAAAGAATCAGAGTACGACGCCATGTACGACCGAGTTGAGGATGATGTGCTGAACGCAGTAGTCAAGACGCTGGCTGATCTGATTCGTCAATACAAGGAAGGTCGTGCGGCTGAGTGAAAGGTCGACAAATGGATTGCCGACCACGAGGAGCTGACCCGCCCAGATGACGAGGAGGAGGATGATGAAGGTGAGGCTAAAGAGAAGAGCCATTTCGTCGAGACAAAGGCTAATGAAGAAAGTCGTGTCGAACCGGCCTCTGAGACTGCGACCATTATAGCCTTGCCTGCTCAGTCGAGCGGCGGTCCGTCAGCTGCTGAAGTTGAAGGAGAGCATGAAGATGTTGGCCCATAGGGGTTTGTAAAATTTTTAAATTTTTCCTAAGTGTTTTAAATACTTGGCCCATGTGTGCTTTTGAAACTATAATTTCATTTTTAATTAGAATGGATGAATGATTTAAATAGTGTGTTGTCGTATGTGATACGCCTTTTTGTACCCGCAAGTATACGGGGTCGGCACAAGAAATAAAATGATGAGTAAATTATCGTCTCCACAGGGATATTTAGGCATTGAGTACTAAAATTAACCAAGCCTATTTCTATTTGGATAATCGAAAGATATTAAAGATAAAAATATAAACACATAAAAATAAAGCAAACAACCAATATGAGAGATTAGTTAGGGTATTTGAATTCACCTAATCCATCCAATTGAGTTTCATAAAAGCACATTGTTGTAGTTTAACTATGCATGATGATGACTGTGTTCATCTAAATTATCCAAAGTCCCCTCTCGAGGTGAATCGGACCTATTCCGCATACACTAATATCCTATCTCTCGATGGTATATCCAAGTGCATGGAAATGCATTAGTCACAATAAACACCCTATGTGATCACACAAGTAAATTAGTATATCTCTATCTAATTCTACTTGTGGTGGACATTATATTGAGCACGTGGTGGGCATCTCCTCTCGGTACATAACACACAACCAATTTATCATTTAAATGTAGGCCTTCACATTCAAAGCATTAAGCACAATAAAACCACTCAACAACGCAATAATCAACCGCAATAAATTAAACAATCATTTAATTCAATCATCATATAATAAGATCCATTAAAACCCCAACTTACAAGTTTAGCCTATAATCATGGTTTTCAATAATTAAACTAAAATAAATTAACTAAAACAATTAAAATAAAACGAGACGGATTCAATGGAGGACAATGCGAGGTGGTCACACGGTTTCAATAACGGAAATGGAAAACATATTGATTATTATTAAGCACATAATATCATGAAATAAATCACATAATATATTCATAAACAATAAAATCCAATTCGTTCATAGTTCCGAAAATCACCTAACAATAGTTCTAACAACTCAAAATCATAAATGAACAATCAAAGGAAGATTAATGAGATGAAATACAACCCATCGAAGCTCTTAAGACTCGAAGTCCCGCTTTGGTCTGGCTTGAACTTCTCCGCTTTCGATCTTCGTCTTCTTCGATGAGCACTCACGATCTAGAGTTTGTTATAGTGTTTTTGTGATGATGGGATGTGTTTGAGATGAGCAAGGAGGATGAGAATCACCCTTGGAGCAGTTTGAAGGCTGCTGGAACTGAAGAATACAATTAAAAGATACGGTTTAAGGGTCGTAATTATATGAAAATAAATGACCGATCAAATACCCCCAAACTTATCTTTTGCTTGTCCTCAAGCAAATCGGAACACACCACGAATAAAAGCAAAGACAAAAATAACTAATACTAATCAATCAAAAATGAACTAAGCTATATCCATTTTCGTAGGATGCAACGATGGCACTTAGCACGTGCCACAAGCCTTTAATCCCCTAGGTGGCCCTAGTGGACGAGTTATAGTCTCGTGAGGGTTTACCAGCTACGATACCCACAAACATCCTAAGCTAACCACATTCATAACTAAACATCAAATTAAATATATACACAAATGCAAAAGCATAAGAATAGCACAAAATCATAAATATAAAATGCTGTCAATAAGTCTAATACACCATATATCATACAGGACACTAACATGCAATGCATTTATAATCGTGACACCTTCCATGCTAATACACTACTGATGTAATTCACCTCGACTCTAGTCTCACCAGTTTTCACCCAATAGCACTCAGAACCTAGGCAATCACACTTTCAACTGCATACGACTGGAATTTATGAGCAAATAATTTCAAAATGTGTCGTATGCATCAATAATTAGAAAGAATGCACAGATTTAACAAAGGATCTCATGAAAGATATCAAATGCTAAAAACAGAAAAATTCGTGTATATACATGTCAAATATTACAATTGAGTTTCCTAAGGAGATCAACAGGTCTTTTTCAAGTTGTAATGGGGCTTTGGGGTGATTGGCTAAAAAAGAATGGAAATCGGGTTCAACTCACTTGGAAACCTATTGAGAGACTTCATAAAATTTTCAATTCGTGCAACTTCTCTCACGACTACCAAATTTGCTCAACTTTTCTTCCCTTCCTCTTCTACACCTTTCTCCTTCAACCTCTTTTTCAACCTTTTCTCAATTTTTACTTTGTGCATTTCACTCCTTTTTCTCATTTTAGCCAACTCTCTTTATTTTATTTATTATTTTATTGGATATTCTCTTTTTCTGCACATTACCCATATCCATATCATCTTTTCTACTTCACTCCTTCTTCATCGCTCAACACTTACACATTTTTCTTTTAATTGCCTCTAGTTTCTAAGTGTCAAAGGTAACGTCTTACAATTTCGACTAGGAGTTTTGGACATGTAGGTCATACTATTAAAAGGCTAATATGCGAGTGTTTGGCCGCGAATGGGATAGGGAGCACGCAATTACGGATAGGAAATCAAGCTATTTAGGAATTCACACACAATGCCTTGATCATATCTCCAAAATCTACTCAACTGAACATTCAGCACAAACATACAAGATTCTCATAATGCAGTTCATTAACATCCAATGCAAACCTATAGAGATCAATCTAATGACAATAAAGCTCAAGAAAGTGTTTAAGAGTATAAACAAAAATTCCCTCAGAATAAATACGCAATAATCTCAAAATCTCACTAAGGGTAGTCTCCACTATTAATCAGAGCTATTAATTGAAAGTTGTCACATATTACAATGCAAAGACGTCAGATCTATATGCTTAGATGCAAAAACACTACCGGCATTATTCCAAATAACAACTTTGTACACTCAAATAACCTAAATATTTACATATTATTACTCAATTATATGTAAAGCATGCATATGGTTTGTTATCCTAACACAAACACAACAAACACGAAAATACAATAAAAGACTCGAAAACTGGTGTACGTGGCATTGTTATGCTTAAATCTTCCAAACGTAATGCGTATGAGGAAAGTTTAGGTTTCCAGCCTATATACACCAATTAGACACAAAAACACACAAACACCAAAATACAATACCCCTAAACTTAAGATAAACATTGTCCTCAATGTTTTAACACTTTGCGTACGAGGAAAAGGGGCTTATAAAAAAATAAAAACTAAAAACAATCAAACTAGACACAAAAAACACAAAACGCATAAAACATAAACACAGAACAACAGTCCTAGTATCCACAACTAACAATCCTAAATATCCACAACTAACAAACAAAAACAAAATGAAAGGAATCAAACACTTCAAAAATATGTACATCCAACCAAACTTCCCCCGAACTTCAAAATTTTCAACACAAGGCACAACACTTTAAGAGGTTCATGGGAAAGTTACGAAACACTAAAAAAAATTTAAACTAAAAAAAATCAAAATAAAAGAAAAGAAAATACTCTACAGATTTACCTCATCACTTGAGCTTTCGCCCACCTGCCCCATAATTGGTATCTCCTCATCAGCTTACCGCACCATCCTAAGCAAATGACTGGAAGAGAAGACGACTCTCTCAGCACTGCATACCTAGAATGCGAAGGTATCTCTTTACGGCCCAAGTGCGGTTTCTGCTCAAAAGGCGAAGGCGGTTTGGGCTTCCCTTCTCCGAGGTCTACAGAAACGTATGTATCTTGGTAGCTTTCTTCTTTCGCAGTGGCGCTATGGACTAGATATAACTCAAGTGGTTCTTGAAGGGTAGATGCCTCATCTCCATCAAACAAGTTCTTGCTCTCTTCCATCTCTACTTGATCAACCCAAATCTGATGCTCAATATGCTCTTCGATTTCCACTGCCGTTTCATTGCATTACACCATAGGATATGGTTCGTGCTCTTGCCATTGGATCTCTATAGCTAATTTACTGATTTGAATCTCCAAGCGTTGGGTAGCTGCTTGAGTATGTTGAGCAACTTGATCAAGTTTAGCTTCCAGCTTCTTTAGGGCCTCATCTTGGAAATCCATTCTTTCATCCAACTTTATCATGAATTTAATAATCATGTCTTACAAATCTGCATCTTTTTCTTGCTGCTCCTAGATTTCCATCTTTGTCACGTGATCGGCAAGCATGTCTTCCAGTCTTGACCCATTTTCTTGCTGGTTGCTCCATGAATAGTCAGCATGAGTGCTCCACCCAGGATTGTACGAACTCAGGTAGGGGTTGTTCTGTTGATAATGTACATAGCCCTCGTACTGCATTTGCCTTGAATGGCTCTTAGCAAACGGATTGCCCACCTGACAATCAGTACTCACATGCGGCCCCCCACATAAGAAACAACTCAAAGGTGCTTCATAGTCTCTAGTCACCACTTCCTCGGTAAGCTCAAGCACCTCATACCAAGAATACATTTCTGCACAGAAAAAGAAAAACAAAACTAATAAAAATAAAATATATACAAATCCAAAGTAGCTATAAACCTAATCGGTATTAATATCAACACAACTAAAATATCCCCGGCAACGGCGCCAAAAACTTGATACGCCTTTTTGTACCCGCAAGTATACGGGGTCGGCACAAGTAATAAAATGATGAGTAAATTATCGTCTCCACAGGGATATTTAGGCGTTGAGTACTAAAATTAACCAATCCTATTTCTATTTGGATAATCAAAAGATATTAAAGATAAAAATATAAACACATAAAAATAAAGCAAACAACCAATATGAGAGATTAGTTAGGGTATTTGAATTCACCTAATCCATCCAGTTGAGTTTCATGAAAGCACATTGTTGTAATTTAACAATGCATGATGATGACCATGTTCATCTAAATTATCCAAAGTCCCCTCTTGAGGTAAATCGGACCTATTCCGCATACACTAATATCCTATCTCTCGATGCTATATCCAAGTGCATGGAAATGCATTAGTCACAATAAACACCTTATGTGATCACACAAGCAAATTAGTATATCTCTATCTAATTCTACTTGTAGTGGACATTATATCGAGCACGTGGTGGGCGTCTCCTCTCGGTACATAACACACAACCAATTTATCATTTAAATGTAGGCCTTCACATTCAAAGCATTAAGCACAATAAAACCACTCAACAACGCAATAATCAACCGCAACAAATTAAACAATCATTTCATTCAATCATCATAGAATAAGATCCATTAAAACCCCAACTTACAAGTTTAGCCTATAATCATGGTTTTCAATAATTAAACTAAAATAAATTAACTAAAACAATTAAAATAAAATGAGACGGATTCAATGGAGGATAATGCGAGGTGGTCACACGGTTCCAATCACGAAAATGGAAAACATATTGATTACTATTAAGCACATAATATCATGAAATAAATCACATAATATATTCATAAACAATAAAATCCAATCTGTTCATAGTTCCGAAAATCACCTAACAATAGTTCTAACAACTCAAAATCATAAATGAACAATCAAAGGAAGATTAAAGAGATGAAATACAACCCATCGAAGCTCTCAAGACTCGAAGTCCCGCTTTGGTCCGGCTTGAACTTCTCCGCTTTCGATCTTCATCTTCTTCGATGAGCACTCACGATCTAGAGTTTGTTATGGTGTTTTTGTGATGATGGGATGTGTTTGAGAGGAGCAAAGAGGATGAGAATCACCCTTGGAGTAGCTTGAAGGCTACTGGAACTGACTGCCACGAGCTCTCTCTTCCTCTGCCCAGCTGCTGCACTTTTCTTCTTATAGCAGCATCTTAAGGCTGCGTTTTTCACTCACCGCGACCACCACCACGACCTATGGTCGCGGTGACTTGGTCGCGGCCTTCACTGGACTGCTTGGAGAGGCTGGACCATGAGCTGCACCGTGAGGAGGGATGGCCGGGCTCGAGCTCGCCACGCTCACTGGATTGTATGAGGTTTCTGCACCGCGAGCTCCCCACGCAAGCACAGGTCGCGTTCGGTTCCTCACGCTGCTCACTGGACGTTGTTCTCTTCTTCACCGCGAGCTGGGGCTGGTCACGATCGTGCTCGCCGTGCTCACTGCTGGGTTGGATCATCTTCATCGCAAGCTGGTGGACGCGAGGAAGCTGAGGTCGCGCTGTGCATGGCTGTTGGGTTTTATTTTTTTGTTTTCTTTCTTGACCAAAACGGCGCCGTTCCACTAACTCAAATTCCTTAGGTGGAAAATGCACCGTTTCACTTAAATTGATGGAACTTTCTGAATTTACGATTTTTCCCCAGAACTTTCACGTGCTTTCATCGATGCCCTTCCACAAAGTTACTGAAATTACACTTTTTCCCTAAAATTATATAAAATCATCACTTAGGTCCATAAACCTGCACACTCAAGGAAAACACGTCAAAAGCACCAAAAATACTTAAGAATACAATTAAAAGATACGGTTTAAGGGTCGTAATTATATGAAAATAAATGACCGATCAGTATGATAGAGTAGAGATAACTTATCTTGCATATACAAGTGGATTCATTTAATGTCGCGCGATTTGATGATCTTCTAATTAGTGACCTATGAAATTGAATGTAGGTCGTGGTCCATAACCTTGAGTGCAGGTCGTGCGACCAATATCTGTGTTATATTGACCTTGAGTGTAGGTCGTGATCAATGACCTTGAATGCAGGTCGTGCGACCACTGTCTGTTTCATAATGACCTTGAATGCAGGTCGTGGTCCTTGACCTTGAATGCGGGTAATGCGACCACTATCTGTGTGATATTGACCTTGAGTGCAGGTCCTCGTCCACGACCTTGAATGCAGGTCGTGCGACCACTGTCTGTTTCATAATGACCTTGAATGCAAGTCGTGGTCCTTGACCTTAAATGCGGGTCGTGCAGTCATTGTTGATGGTGATCTTGCTTTTATGATATTGATTTGCCCCAGTTGGAGTGTGGAACTTTAAAGTTGCATGCTTCAACTTCTATTAATTTCGTCGTGTGACGTAAGATCTCGAAAGTAGGTTGTGTGGGATGAATTAGAGAATACTTTTAGTACGGGATTGTCCAGCAATGCTGACCTGTATAAAATAGTTAGGGTTGGCCGTTGGTTTGAAAACCAACGGCCCTCCGATGCCTAAGTGAGTTCCATGTCGTAGGATGATAAAATTGAAAAATATAAAATTCAGACTTTAGAAATGATACTGTTTTAGATGGCATGCGTTCCAACTATTGCCGATCTCCATGCCATCTGTACATCGTAGTTTGTAGGCTCCATGTCCAACTACTTTGGTGATTTGGTATGGCCCTTCCCACGTAGGACAGACTTTACCTGCCCCTTTTTCCTTTGTGTTTTGGAAGACGCGACGAATGACCCATTCTCCAACATTGAACGTTTTGAGACGAATATTCCTGGTATAATGTCGGGCGACTCTTTGTTGATATATTACCAATCTGATTGCGGCCTTGTCGCGACGCTCGTCAATTGTGTCGAGTTCATTTAGTAATTCTTTACTGTTTGTCTCTTCGGTTGCCTATTGTATTCGGTAAGAAGGGTAATCAACCTCAGTTGCTATTACGGCCTTCGAGCCGTAGGTTAGGGAGAATAGTGTTTCCTCGGTTGACGTTCTGACCGTCGTGCGGTAGGACCATAACACGCCTTGCAACTCGTCGGCCTATTTCCCTTTGTATTGGTCGAGTCGCTTCTTGAGGGTGGACATGATCGTTTTATTGGTGAATTCTGCTTGTCCGTTGGCTTGAGGATATCTTGGGCTCGAATAGCTTAGTTTGATATTCCACTTGTCGCAAAAGTCTTGGAAGTCGTAAGATATGAATTGTGAGCTATTATCACTGACTATCTCTTTTGGAACTCCGTAGCGGCATATGACATTTTTCCAAATGACTCGGCTTGGTAGGATCCTAACTATTTTATACAGGTCTTTGATTCTCACATATGACTCGGCTTCGACCCATTTTGTGAAGTAATCTGTCACAGCTAGCATGTAGACCTTACTTCCGGTAGCAACTGGCATTTTTCCTACTATGTCCATTCCCCACTTCATGAAGGGCCATGGTGCTGAGATGGGGTGAAGTTGCTCCAGGTGCTGATGCGAAATGTGGGCGAAGCGCTGACATGGGTCACATTGCTTAACGAGGTCGTGCGACTCAAATCACATTGTGGGCCAGTAGTATCCAGCTGTGATTGCTCTGTTGGCTAGGCTTCTCCCCGCTGAGTGGTTTCCACATTGCCCTTCGTACAAGTCCTTGAGTACCTGCTGAGCTTTGATTGGGTCGACGCATTTGAGGTAGGGCCCGGAATAGGACCGCTTGTAAAGTTAACCTTCTATTATGAAAAATCTGGCAGCCTTTATCTTGATTCTTCGTGCTTCTACCTTGTTAGGCGGGAGGGTGTCATTCATCAGGTAGTCGTAGATCGGGGTGATCCAAGTTGGCTCATCCGGAATTGGTTCGAGTTCGAGCTTTATTGGTTTCCACACAGCTGGCCATTGGGAAAAAACCATGGGGATGGTCCGCTTAACTGTGGTATCTAGTGCGGAACCGAGGTTGGCAAGTGCATCGGCATGTGTGTTTTCTGATCTTGGTATTTGTTCGATGTCGAACGACTCTAACGAGGCTTGTAGTTCTTTCACCAAGGTTAAGTAAGCTGACATTTTCAAGTATCGAGCTTGGTAGGATCCTTGCAGTTGTCTTACAATTAATTGGGAGTTACTATATACCTTTATCCGTTCAACGTGCAAGTCCTTTGCCAAGGTGAGTCCGGCTATGAGGGCCTCATACTCGGCTTCGTTGTTAGTGGTTCTGAATCCGCATCGGATGGATCGCTCAATCACGTGTCCATCGGGTAAGGTAAGTACTATCCCTAGTCCGCTGCCCTTAGCGTTACTTGATCCGTCGACTACCAGAGTCCAATCCTCTTTTGGTGTGTCGCACGATATGATGCAATGCTCTTCTTCCGCTTGTTGTAGAATCCTAGGTGTGAAGTCTACTATGAAGTCTGCCAACACTTGTGATTTGCTCGCCCTGTAAGGTTGGTAGTTGACATCGTACTCGCTTAGCTCTACAGCCCACTTCACTAGTCGGCCGGACAGTTCGGGCTTATGTAGGATGTTCTTCAAGGGAAAGGCAGTGAGTACGCTGATGGTGTGGCATTGGAAGTATGGCCTCAATTTTCGAGCGGCTGTAACTAGTGCAAGGGACAATTTCTTAAATTGAGTGTACCTTGTTTGTGTGTCGAGTAGGGTCTTGCTGATGTAGTATACGGGGAGTTGTTTGCCATCTTCTTCCCTCACTAGTACCGCGCTAATGGCTGTTTCGGACACAGCGAGGTAGAGTAGAAGTGTTTCCCCTTCCTTAGGCTTGGATAGAAGGGGAGGATCTGCTAAGTATCGCTTAATGTTTTGGAATGCATCTTCGCTTGTTTGATTCCAATAAAATGATTTACTCTTCCTTAGAGCGTCAAAGAAAGGCTTGAGTGTTGGCGGTTGAGATGAAACGGTTGAAGGCCGTGAGTCACCTAGTCAGTTTTTGTACGTCTTTGATGCTTTTGGGGAATCTCAAATCCATGATGGATTGGATTTGATCTGGGTTTGCTTCGACGCCCCTCTTGGTTACCAAATAGCCAAGGAACTTTCCTGATGAAACTCCAAAGGAACACTTGGTTGGATTAAGCTTCATCCCATACTTGTCGATGATATCGAATGACTGCTGGAGGTGGTCGAGGTGTTGATCTGCTATTAATGATTTTACCAGTATGTCGTCGATATATACCTTTATGGTCTGTCCGAGCATGCTTGCGAACATCTTGTTGACTAATCTTTAGTAGGTTGCCCCGTCATTTTTTAGGCCAAAGGGCATCACTCTGTAGCAAAAAATGCCGCGCTCCGTGATGAAAGACGTTTTTTCCTAGTCGTCCGGATGCATGAGGATTTGGTTACAGCAGGAGAATGCATCCATGAAACTCAAAAGTTCGTGGCCTACTGTAGCGTCCACCATCATGTCGATATGTGGGAGAGGGAAGGAATCCTTCGGACAAGCCTTGTTGAGGTCTGTAAAGTCAATGCAGACTCACTACTTCCCGCTCTTTTTCTTCACTACTACTACGTTTGCGAGCCAGTCGGGGTAATTCACTTCTCTTACTGAGCCAATGTAGATTAGCTTTTGGATTTCTTCGTTGATAACTTTATTGCGCTCGGGCGCGAACTTCCTTCGCTTTTACTTCATGGGCGGGTAATCTGGGTCAACTTGCAGTCTATGCACTAGGACTTCTGGGTTAATGCTGGTCATGTCAGCGTGCGACCATGCGAAGCTGTCGTGCCATGCCATCAAGAAGCTGACTAACTTTGTTCTAATATTTTGTAGGAGGCGGGATCCGATACTAACTTTGTGGTCTGGGAAGCTCGAATGTATAGACACTTCGTCGAGCTCGTCCATTTATGGTCCGTCTTTATTGGTGATGGTGCTCGCGTTCTGTAATTGCTATAAGACGGACGACTCGATTTTTAGAGTGTTCTGGTAGCAGTCACACGAGGTCTTCTGCTACCCTCGGATCTCGTGAACTTCCCATCTAGTAGGAAAACAGATGACCTGATGATATGCCGAGGGAATCCATGGGCAACCCATGATTATGTTGTAGGACGATGGGCAGTCCAGGATAAGGAAGCGTGTGTTCAAGTTGATACCTTCCGTGTAGACGAGAAGGACGATTTCCTCTATAGTGTTCTTATGTTCTCCACTAAATCCTACTAGGATGGTCGAGCGACGTACGATGTTACACTCGTCAATATGCATTTCTCTTAGCACGCCGAGGAAGAGTATATTTGTTAAGCTTCTATTGTCCACTAGGATCCGCTTGATCAAACAATTAGCTATTGTTAATGAGATGACTAGCACGTCGTGGTGGGGGTTGAGTAGGTCCGTATGCTCATCGCTACTAAAACTGATCAGATAATTGTAAGTCGGCTTGCTGTGAGTGGCGCTTCGATTCTGAGTAAGTGACTCCATTTACCTCGGATCCGCCTTAGATGACGTTGACAGTTCTCTCGTGTTTGGGATGTTCTGGTGGTGGAATTGAAGTAATGTTGCGCGACCTATCCTTATTCAAAAAGGTCTGCTTACCTTTGTCAGTCAGGAATTCTTTAAAGTGGCCCTTCTTGAGTAGTTCTGCCACTTCTAGTCGTAGTGCGACGCAATACTCTGTTCGATGGCCGTGGTCGCCATCAAATTCGCACCACTTGGAGTTGTCTCTCTGATCCGGCGGGCTCATCATCTTGTCTGGCCACCAAACTGATCTACCCATTCCTTTGAGGACAGCGACTACATCTGTTGGTCTGATGTTCAAATTATATTCTGGCATTACGTTCTTTGGCCGGACGAATGGTCTTGGCGGTCCATTCGGGGTATCGTTGGGTATGGCTCGATACGTCTGTCGTTAATTCGTTGTTCGACCCTCCTACTCAACCTGTCTTCCCTACTGTTTGCTCTATTAGGTTTATAGTTCACTTCGTCTTCTTCCCACTTTATCTGTGCCCATACCTTAGCTAGGACGTCTTCCATGGTTTTACAAGGGTACTTGGTGAGCTCTTTATATAGGTCGGAATCATAGAGTAGACCCTTGCGGAAGGCTGATATGGCTGTCGCCTGGTTGCAATGAAGGATGGAAACCTTTTCATTGTTGAAACGGCCTACAAAGTCACGTAGGCGTTCACCCTTCCTTTGGCCGATTGTGTAGAGGTCGTTGAATTGTTTCTCTAACTTCCGGATGCTAGCAAACTGCTCTACGAAGGTATCCATGAGTTGAGCGAAAGAGTTGATGGAAACATTAGGAATGTTGGTGTACCATTGTAGGGCAGGTCCTACGAGGCTCGAGCCGAAACCTTTGCACATGCATGCTTCCCTGAGGTCTCGTGGGATGGCGGCAATAAACATTCGTTGTCGATACTACGCAATGTGGTCATCGGGGTCTGTCATTTCGTTGTACTGCTTCATACCGGGGAAGTTGAACTTTCTTGGCATCTCCACCAATGTTATTGCGGCGACGAAGGGAGAGTCGGCAAAGCTATTGGCTACGCTTTTCTTTATAGGAGCGGGCATTCCCGGAATGCGTTGGATGAGTGCTTCCATCTCTGTGAACCTTCGCGCTAAGTCACGGTTAACCAACGTTGGTTCAATATTTACCAGGTTCGGGTTCGACGGCGCCGAATGCGAATGACCAGATGGCGTTCCTTGTAGCGAGATGGTTGGTTGGGTTGATCCGACGTTTCCATTGGGGGTGGAGATAGGTGGCACCTCTTGTGTAGCTCTTGCCATGTCATTCGATTGATGCCTTCCTGTCCTATTCGACGGGTTGTCCGCCGTATGTCATGTGACAATGTGCGGTCAGTCCGTGGCTCGAATGTTAGGCTCCGAGCCTACGAGGATTGGATCGAGGTCTCTTGCCGTGGTACCTTGTTCATTTGGGCGGACTGGCGCGTAGTAAGTACTGTGAGTGGCTTGATCGAATGGCATGGGCTGGGACGTTGAAGCGTCTCCAAACGATCAGACGACGGTGAGGGAATTAATCCTATTTTGCAACTCTTGGTTCTCTGCCAACACTCGCTGGTTCTCTTATTCGATCGCTTGAAGCCTTCGGGTGTTATCTTGCATCTGGGATATGAGGAGTTGCACCATAACCTCCATGAAAATCGTCGGATGACATGGTCGGATTTGCTGCGTTTTACCTTTGCTCGTTCGGAGATTGTCGTGCCCCACGGTTGGCACCAAATTGTAGTCCTCAAAAATCGCTTGGGGACACGAGGCACTACAACCTGCAAAGATAAAACGCACGTGACTTGCAGGATGTCTGGGACACCAGGGTGGTGCCATCACTCCGACGGTCAAGTTAGCAAGTGCTAATAAGTATAGAATGCTTGTAAATGGAGATGGGTAAGTAATACTTCCTGTTGTGTCAGCTATTGAGGTCTCCTTGATCGAAGGAGATATAAGATCGGCTAATCGGGGTGTAATCGGAGGGTGATCGAAGTTGATGAACAATGGTCGGAGAGTCTTTTTGAGTATTGATAGCTTCTAGGATCTAAATTTTTCCATCCCCCTCTCTTTGGAGAATTATCCTTCATTTATAGGGGGTTGATGCTTCTACCCGTTGAGGGATTCCATTATTACCTCTCCTTGCTGTCTTCCATCAAGGAAGTTTGTGGATGCTTCTTTTGATCTGGCGGTTATAGATTGTAATTATGGTTTTGTTTAGGGTCGCCTTCTAAAGTAAATCATGATTTGGTCTCCTACAAATAGGAGGAAATTGTATGTCATACGACATGTGATTGTGACAATCAATCATGACCATATGTCGTGCAACATACCGACTGGACGTCGACCTGAGATGATTATGTCGTGCGACATAGTTCTCCTAAGCGTGGATACTGGGTTATTTCCCGTGTTGCTACTTGGATGTGTGGGGCATTGACTGTATGTCGTGCTACATGAAGGTTCAGTGGTGTGTCAATCATGGTTACACATGATTGTTACCACGTAGTGATTCTTGTTGGGCCGTCGTATGACCAAGTCAATAGGCTCACGACTATTCTTTGACTCTGGGCCTGGTCTTGTGAAATAGTTGGGCCTGACATATTTTGGCCACTACAGCTATTTGTAACCCCACTGAACTAAGGCCGATTTAAGCTTCTCAAACCAAGCTCTTGGAGCTTGTTTGTGTCTGTAGAGAGACTTTGGAGTCTATTTGCAGGAAACATCAATGCATCCAGGTGGCTGAGACATGTAGACCTCTTCTTGAAAATCACCATTCAAGAAGGTGTTGTTCTCTGAAAAACCTATTTGTTTCCCACAACTTTCATAAATGAATGATCGAGAACCAAACTTTAAGTGTGATTTGCCATTAAGACCTTATATTCGCACTGCATAGCATTAGTCCAATGTGGAGTAGAGAGTGCTTGTTGAACAGCTCTTGGCTCAATATCAACAAAGTCAGATGGAGTCCAAGCCAGTATGATTAGCTTGTCCACCCAGATAAGGATGTCTTCAACGATTCCCCTCGGATATCTTGTAGACCGATCAGCTAACAGTAGGGACATAGAAGTGGGCTTTAAATCATGTAAGCCCAGCTGCATGTAGACCGATTAGGTGGCTCTCTCATTCTTTGTATTCCTCACTGTTATATCAATATTAAAGCTCTATGGATCTTTCAACTTTGGAAGAAGCTTCTTCTACAGGATCGCGCTCACTGTATCTGAAATCATGACCTTCATATTTAGCCCATATTGCCTCTTCTGTATGTTGAGTTCCTTAAAGAACTTGGTGTATGCAGGCATCTTCTAAATCATCTCCAAAAGTGGCAAGTTGACATTGACTCGTGACAGCACATCATAAATTTATGCGAATGCCTTGTCATGCTTTCTCTTTTATAAACCACCCGAAAATGGAACTAGTGGCACATAAGGGTCTGCAGCCTTAAGAATAAGTGGATTCTTTGCAGGTGTGACGACTTCTTGTTCCTTTTTCAATGGAGGATTTGGACCTGTACCTGCATCATGAACAAAATTATTAGAAAGTTCACTCTCAACCCTATTATTAATTTCCTTACCACTCCGTAGGACGGTAATAGCATTCGCTTGTTCTGGTTGACTAGGGAACTTCCTAGGCACTTTATGATGCAAAGCCTCAACTAGTTGGCCAACTTGCACTTTAATTTTTCTTATTGCGACCTCCTGCTGTTGAAATCTCTGCTCAGCTACCTGTTGACTTTGTTGGAATGCCTGCTGGCTCTACTAAAATGCAAGCATGAACTTGTCAAACTTGTCCTCAAGCGATGGCCTCACTTGTCGAGATGGTGGACTAACTTGTTGTTCGAAGGAGTTTTGCGCATTTGTTTGGTATTGATTTTGATGCAGAGGCTCAAATTTGTTATGCTGAGAATTCCCTTAATACTACTCAGGTTGCTGCTGATTATCTCTTCAGGAGAAGTTTGGATAGTTTCTCCATCCTGGATTATAGTTGTTGGAGTAAGGATCGTTCCTCTATTGCTGTGGAAAGGCATTAAGTGCCTCGTTCCTCTATTGCTGTGGAAAGGCATTAAGTGCTCGAACTCTGGAAATGACTCCCTAGATGGACACACAACATGATCATATTCATTTACTCCCCAAATGGAGCAAGCAACCCTGGGTCTCTGCACGCTGCCAAATTCTGTATCTGACGACTCAGCTCAGTTACCTAGTTAACTAGCCATGTACTGGTGTTCACCTTATAGATGCTTGGCTTCTTTCCTCTAACACTTTTCTGCTATAAATTAGCCCCCAGCATCTCAAAGAGCTCGTATGTTTCTTCCATGGTTTTTTCGACCATAACTCCTCCTGCAGCGTTGTCGACCATGGCATGACAATTCAAAGTCAGCCCATCATAAAAGAATTTATTCTGCAGCTCTAATGGGAAACCATGGTGTAGGCACTGAATTAGCAGCAACTTAAATTGATCTCATGCCTTATGGAACGGCTCGCCTTCTCCCTTAGTGAATATGGCTATCCCGCTTCGCAATTCGGTGATCTTCTGGTGGGAATAGAACTTCCCAATGAATTTGTTGTAAACATCCTGCCATGTACGAAGGGACCCTGGTGGAAGAGTCATTAGCCACTGTTGGGATTTATGCCCTAAAGCTTATAATTATAAATGGTTAAAGACTTAATAAGAATTATTTATATTATCATTCAAGTTTATAAATGTTTTATATTCAGTAATACATTCGTATTGTGCAAGAACATTCTGGATTGCAAGATGTAATCTCAGATGAGTATATGATGGTCATATACATAGAGGATTCATTTTGAGACATGCAATTTAAAAAGTCCGTAGAGAGCGAAAAAAGTTGGGTACTTTGTTTGTGATTGATCTACTGTTGCGGTCCATTCTGTAAAGTACGGTGGTCTTATCCTAGACCGCTCATGTGATTGACATGAGAATGGAGGCACCTTATATGATGAGATCATATAGGACTGGGCCACGATTTATATGAATCTCTCACCAAGATCCGTTAGTAGATGAGATTCATATATAATCAATAAACGATGGCTATTTATAGGAGATCTTAATCCTGAGTGTCTTATCGACTCCTTTAGGTTGGATCGTGGCTTTTGATTTACCATGAGTGAGGTTGATGAGAATCTCGACCAATGCCTCCGTATCTTGGAGTTACGGTTTGGCTTGTGGCTGGGAAGGTTTCAACACAATAATGGAATCCACTCCTTTTTTATTGAAGTAGATAAGTAGTTCCCTTAAGGGTTGATTCGGGGCTTGAACGATTATGAGCGCTCTCCTTCTTCTGTGAGGAAGACAGAATTTAATTGTTCATTAGAGAATCAATGGTACTTAAAGGAAAAGATATTTCTAGAGGGGTATAACGGACTTTATGACCCAGCTCTAGTTATGAACTTTATATGGAGGATCACACTATATGCAATTAGCTATATCAGTGGACATTGAGACTTCAGATTGTATAAGCACGTCTACAATTCTGAGAGTGCAGTCTCAGGTTTTTAGTGGAATAACTCCGAGGTTAATAATCGTCAAATATTAATTAAAGAGTTTTAATTAATATTACTAAGTATTATTGGAGCTCAAAACTGTGGGTCCATTAGGTCCCCTTGCTAGCCCTTATGGTTGTTGGTAACGAAGGTCACGGTAGATTAATTGGGTGGTCCAATTAATAGTATTATGAAAGTAATCCGATTTAAATAAAAGAGAATAATTAAATAATGTGATTATTTAATTAATTAAATATTTAATAAAATAATATAAATTAATAATTATGAATTATTAATTCTATTTATTAAATATGAGGTCATGTGATTAAATAATAACTAGGACAAAAGAATTAAAATAATTACATTATTTTAATAGTGCAAAAGGTCACAGGTTCAAGTCTTTAGGAAGACTAAAAATAAATAGGATTTAGAATCCTATTTTGACTTGGTCAAACTAAAACCCTAAAGGACTACTATATAAGTGTTATCTAGTTAGAAAAAAACCTAACCAGAACACACAAGTGAAAAAGAAAGAGAATTCGACCACCAAAGAGAGAAGAAAAGAGAAAAAAAAAGTTTTTTCTGACTCTCCCCTCTTTTGCAGGATTCGGCCGACGTTCTTTTCACGTGACCTTTATCTCGTGCCGTGATGTGCCCACACACACGTTGTTAGACCGCTGATCATAGCTCGGAAGATCTGGTGGTAGATCGAGGAATTAGAAAAAAGAAAATCAAGAAAAAGGTATGTAGTTTCTAGAGTCTTTTTTTGCGTATATACAGGAACTCGTTCCTGATTGAAAAATGTTTTCAATATAAGAAAAAATTTTGAAACCCAATTCCGCATGTTATACGATAATCAAAATCTTTTCTAAAACTCTCTTAAATTAGTATCAGAGCGAGGTTCTAAGTTCATATATATACGCAAAAGAAAAAGAAAAAACTACATCTTTCTTGTTTTTTTTTTTATTTTTCTTATTGATTCTTGATCTATTGATATATTATTGTGTAGGCATAAATTTATAAAATATGATTTGTTTTATTGTTATATGATTTGATTGTATGATTATAAAAGCGTAATTGATCGTTAATTATATGGTGTCATGGGTTTTAGGTTTCTTTTTTCGTTTTTTTTTCTTATTAAAGCCGAATCTCTTATTGGCTATTTCGTACATCTTGTAATTAACTGATGCGAAACCATAGCAAATGGTGTTCGATTAAGGCAATGGAGACTGTATAAAACCGGTGGAAAGAAGAGATCCTGACGAAGACAACCGCGCAAACGGCATCGAAAACTCATCCTGAATGCGCCCTCACCTTCCGCCGCAAGCCGGCTGTGTGGCAGACCAGAAACAGGGCAGTGCACTTGTGCGTAAGGGACTGTCATGGCAGGTTTTGGGGCTGTTCTTGTGGATTTTTTGTGAGCGATTTTGCTGTGTATTTTCTAGAAAAAATTAGTGAATATTAACCCAGAAAAGTGGCAGAAAATCGAAGCGAAAAACCATAGGCGAAACGACCCAGGAACGCGTGCGAAAGAGTGGCTCGTGCGAAGGCCGCGCGCACCTTGCTAGCAGCCGCACTTTCCCACACGTTAGGGTTGTTTAGGATATCGTCTTGACCTAGGGTGCGTGTTAAAGTAACACGTGGACCTCTGGAAAAGATGTTGACTTTTGACACAAATCAAGTTTGACTTGATTAGGAAAATGAAGACAAGAAAAATTCAACTCGAAGAAGAACTCTTGAAGACCAAGGAATGCCTTGGGAATACAATTGTAATTAGAGTTGTTTAAATTAGATAACCCATGTCACTCGGTCAATTACGTATGCTTTATTTATTTTTATGTGATGATTATATGAATGTTAAAGCATTATCATACATATAAATGTCATCTAGATTAAGTGTGCCTACACATGCATAATAATATGTTATGCATAATTGTCATATTATATTGTTTTATTTTAATGTGATTAAAATAGGAAACAATTTCATAAATGACAATTATATAATGGATTTAGTTTTTAGGAGTAAAAACTTGGTAATATTCATTAATTAACTAATCAACAAATTAAAGACTTTAATTAAAAAGATTAGTTAGGTTCTTATCATTAATTAAGATTAATTAGATTAATTAGTTAAGTAAAAAGAACCAAATAATGAGATTAATTTTTAGGAGTAAAAACTTGGTAAATCTCATTAATAACTAATCTATATTAAAGTGTTTAATTAAAGTGATTAGTTAGATTCTTTGTATTAATTAAGATTAATTAGATTAATTACTTGATTAAAAAGAATCGAATAATGAGATTAGTTTTTAAGAGTAAAAACTTGGTAAATCTCATTAATGACTAATCAACCAATTAAAGAGTTTGGTTCTTACATTAATTAAGATTAATAAGATTAATTACTTAATTAGCTTTTAGAAGTAAAAACTTGGTAAGTCTCATTAATAACTAATCTATATATTAAAGTATTTAATTAGATTAGTTAGGTCAATTTAATGTTAGATTTAATGTGATTAAACACCAAAGACATAATTAGACCAAATAATGTGATTTAGTTTTAAATAGTTAAAACTTGGTAATTTCACATTTAATTTCTAGTTTATTTAAATTGTTTATGTAAATTAGAAATTGAAATAATAAATTATATTTTAAGAATTAAAATTGAATAATTTATTATAACTAGTAAACTTAGATTTTATATTAGCCGTAAAATCTAAGTAAAAACTAAAAACATAGAGTTTTAGAAAGTCTTAGTTTAAAGAAAATCCTAAACTACAAATAGTGAGTGGGAGAAGGATATATGATATTATATCCCGCAGTCTTCATTGTTAGTTCAACACCGTGAGACTTGAGTGGCACCTCGTGACGGCTTTGCTTTCGTCCTCCTTATGGAGGGTGTCCACAAGAGTCAATACCAAGGTTGACTTCCTAATAGATAGGTTTTTGGAATGTATTTTTGGACTAACCTAACCTACCTAGGCACTCTCAAATTAAGTTCATGAATTCTAAAACAATGGGTCACACTCATAAAGGACTTAATTAAGTTGTTAATTTATTGTCCTGACTAAATCAAAGCGATGGTTGGATAATATAATAATAAAGAGTTATTCTGGTGTATTATCCGATTGAGATTGTCTCAATCTAACATGCAAGGATTTGACCTAGCCTACCTAGGCACTTACTTGTGGTATGTTAGATTATCGCTGCATAGTAGCTAATTTTAGGGATTTTTTAGTTCATTAAAATATGCTCATGCATCATGTTTAATTTTATGCCGAACTATAGCATTTGATATGAATGATATTAATTTAGATTTATATTTTTAAATATCAGCGTTATCTTCTGCATTATTATTTCCTCGCAAACGAAACATTAACCAGGATAACTTTATTAAGTGGAACCAACACGAATGCAATCATGGTCTGCAAAGATTTTAAATTTGTGCTTACGGAGGAATGTCCTCCAGAGCCTGTAACCAACACATGACGAGTTACCAAAAGTAAGACTAGCGAAGCAAATGTTGCTGAGCCATCCACTTCTGGTTTCAATAAGAGGAAGAGGTCTATTAGTAAAATAAAGGCTAAGACAAAAATAAAGAGCACCACGATTGACTAAGTAAAAAGAAAAATATTTCCATTGTAAAGAGGTGAGTCATTGGAAGAGGAACTGGATATAGTACCTCGAGCAGCTCTCCAATAAAAAGAAAGTGAAAAGTAAATCAGATTTACTTATCATTAAATTTTATTTTGTGGAAGATGATTATTCAGCTTGAATAGTAGATTTAGGGGCCACTAACTAATTTTGTTCTTCTTTACATTGAAATGATTATTGGCAAAAAGTTAGAGGAGAGGTCCTTTACTATGCACTGTTGGAACAGGGGATGTCGTTTCAGTACAAGCAGTGGGAGTAGTTAGACTACAATTTTATAATAATTTTCTTTCGTTGAATAATGTTTATTACATTCCTCAATTTACAAGGAATTTAATTTCTATTTCCAGATTGCTTGAACAATTACATTCTATTTCTTTTAATGATAAATCAGTTATTGTCTTAAGAAATGGTTTGAATATATGTTATGGTATGATAAAAAATAATTTGTATGTTTTAAAGCCGTTAATTCATACAACACTGCTTAATACTGAATTGTTTAAACTTGAAAAACCTAAAACAAAGCGGGGGATTATCATTTTGGTCCCTATGTTTTGGACAATTATCAATTTTTTAAACGAGTTATGGTTAATGGTACACTTGGTCCCTAACTTTTAGAAAATGTATCAATTTGGTCCCTCTGACTGAATTTCGGTCAGTCAACCTTGACAAAATTGGTAAAAAGACAGTTTTGCCCTTAGTACTATTTAAATGAGTTAAATGACAATTTTAACCTCAAAATTTTAAAATGATTATTAATAAATAGAAGGGTAATATGGTCATTTTATTTAAATATTTAAAAATAATATTTAAAATATTTAAAAAAATATTTTTTAAAGGATCTCCACCGTCCATCAATCTTGATAAACGGTAAAGATTATATTAAAACTTTTTAAAAAAATTAAAGTGAATATATATATATATATATATATATTTAAAATTTTATTTTTAAAAAAATAAAAAATGATAATGGTTGAGATCCAGATTGGATCTCCACCCAAAAAAAAAAAAAATGAAGAAACATGGCTGGATCTCCAGTGCGACGAACCCAGAAGGGTTCGTCAACGATCTGGGTTCGCCTTCGAAGGCGAACCCAGATATAGGTACTAAAAAAAAAAAAAAATTGAAGAACCCATTTTCTGGGTTTTTCGAAGAACCCAGCAGAAAATGTTCGATTCGTTCGAACCCAGAAGGGTTCAAAATCGATTCTGGGTTCGTTCGTTGGCAACGAACTGGGTTCCTTGCAGATGCAACGAACCCAGTTTCTGGGTTCTCTGATGATCAACGAACCCAGATCTAGGTTCGTTCTTTGGCAACGAACCCAATTTTTTGGGTTTGTTGAGGTGCAACGAACCCAAATCTCGGTTCATTTCGTTGATCTTCAAACTTTGAATTTCATCTTTTTTTTTCTTTTTTTTTTGTGGTGGTTGGATCTCCACCCTCCATTCATCTGGATAGACGGTGGAGATCCAATTTGGATCTCCACCACTCAGAATTTCAATTTTTTTAAAAATAAAAAATAAAAAAAATTATTTTCACTTTAATTTTTTTTTAATTTTAATATAATCTTCACCGTCCATCAATCTTGATGGACGGTGGAGATTCATTGAAATTTTTTAAAATTTTTAATTTAATTATTTAAAATTTTTAATTCAATTTATTTTAAATTTTTAATTAGGGGTAGATATGTTATTTTACTAAAAAAGTTACTGTTGAGTTATTGATAGGTTTAAAGACGAAAATACCCCTAGAACCGTTAAATTTGACTAACGGTTGACTAACAGAGGGACCAAATTGATACATTTTCTAAAAGTTAGGGACCAAGTGTACCATTAACCATAACTCGTTTAAAAAACTGATAATTATCCAAAATATAGGGACCAAAATGATAATCCCCCAAACAAAGCGACAAAAGATTTCTCCGGCTGATGACACATATCTGTGGCATCTAAAACTTAGACATATAAACCTTGATAGGATAAACAGACTAGTAAAAAATGAATCTTTAAGTCAGTTAGAGATCGGTACCTTACCTGTCTATGAATCTTGTCTGGAGGGTAAGATGACCAAGAAACCTTTTCTAGGAAAAGGGATTAAAGCCACGCAACCACTTGAGCTTATACATTCACACGTTTGCGGGCCTATGAGTGTTAGAGCTAGAGGTAGTTATGAGTATTATGTCACATTTATTGACAACTACTCTAGATACGCGTATGTTTACCTAATGCAACGCAAGTTCGAAACCTTTGAAAAGTTCAAAGAATTCCGAGCTGAAGTTGAAAATCAATTAGGCAAAACAATCAAATCACTACGATCGTATCGTGGGGGTGAGTATCTTGACCAAGAGTTTGAAGACTACATGGTTGAGCATGAGATAGTATTCCAACTTACAGCTCCAGGTACACCACAACAGAATGGTGTTGCGGAGAGGAGAAATAGGACCTTGATGGAAATGGTGAGATCTATGATTAGTTTCTCATCATTACCATATTCCTTTTGGGGATATGCACTACAAACAGCGACTTACATACTGAATGTAGTTCCATCCAAATCTATTCCTAAGACTCCTCTAGAGTTGTGAAATTGTCGTAAAGCTAGTTTACGACATTTTCGCATATGGGGATCTCCAGTACATGTATAGAAGAATAGGAGTGGAAAGCTGGAATCTCGTTCACAAGTATGTTTGTTTGTAGGGTACCCAAAGGAAACACGAGGTGGATTCTTTTATAATCCACAAGAAAACAAAGTGTTTGTATCGACAAATGCAACGTTTCTTGAGGAGGATTATGTGAGTAATCATAAACTTCGTAGTAAGATTGTGTTAAAGGAGCTAGAACCTGGTACGACCAGTGCTCAGTCAATAAGAGTTGTAGACGATGTTATAATTCCACAAACATATGATAGTCAGATAATTCCTAGTCAGGATACACTACCACCGAGGCGTAGTGGAAGGGTTGTTAGACAACCTGATCGCTACTTAGGCATTGGAGAGGTACAGGGTGTTATTTCTAATGATAGTGTAGATGATCCATTGACATTTAGACATTCAATGGAAGATTCTAACAAAGAGGAATGGCTTAAAGCCATGAATCTCGAGATTTAGTCCATGTACTCCAACTCAGTCTCGGAACTTGTAGACTACCTAATAGGATAAAACCTATAGGATGTAAGTGGATCTACAAATGTAAGAGAGGAGTAGACGGGAAGGTAGAGACCTTCAAGGCAAGGCTAGTGGCTAAGGGTTACACCTAGAAGGAAGGTATTAATTATGATGAAACCTTCTCACCAGTTGCTATATTTAAGTCTATTAGGATACTCTTATCCATAGCTGCCTATTTCGATTACGAAATCTGGAAAATGGACGTCAAGACTGCATTCTTGAATGGCAATCTAGACGAGAGCATCTATATGATGCAACCAGAGGGATTCATATTCCAAGATCAAGAGCAAAAGGTTTGCAAACTGCAAAGGTCCATTTATGGACTTAAGCAGGCGTCTAGATCTTGGAACATTAGGTTTGATACTGCAATCAAGATCTATGGTTTTTAGCAGAAATTTGATGAGCCTTGTGTATACAAGCGCATCATTGACAAGAAAGTAGTTTTCCTGGTCCTTTACGTAGATGACATCTTACTCATTGGGAATGACGTAGGAACATTGTCAGAGGTAAAGGGTTGGCTTGCTAACCAATTCCAAATGAAAGATTTGGGGGAGACAAGTTATGTTCTTGGGATCCAATTGATAAGGGATCGTAAGAACAAACTGTTAGCATTGTCTCAAGATACTTGTGCGATTCTCCATGCAGAACTCCAAGAAAGGTAGTTTACCTTCAAGACATGCAGTTCACTTGTCTAAGGAACAATGTCCTAAGACACCTCAAGAAATTGAGGATATGAGACGGAATCCCTATGCGTCTGCAGTAGGCAGTCTTATGTATGCTATGTTATGCACAAGACCCGACATCTGCTTTGCAGTGGGAGTAGCCAGTAGATATCAGTCCAATCCATGATTGTATCATTGGGTTGCTGTTGAGCATATTCTCAAGTATCTTTGGAGAACGAGAAACTATATGCTTGTATATTCCCATCCGAATTTGATTCTATTGGGATATACAGATTCTGACTTTCAGTCATACAAGGATTCAAGGAAATCCACGTCTGGGTCAGTATTCACCTTTGGTGGTGGAGCCATAATTTGGAGGAGTATCAAGCAATCTTGCATTGTTGATTTCACTATAGAAGCCGAATATGTAGCAGCTTGTGAAGCAACTAAGGAGGTTATTTGGCTCCGAAAGTTCTTAAGTGATCTGGAAGTTGTTAATAATAGAGCTGTGGGCAATTCCAAAGAACCAAGAAGCCACAAAAGAGGGAAGCATATAGAGAGGAAATATCATCTCATCAGAGAGATAGTGCAGCGAGGAGACGTGGTCGTGCCGAAGATTGCGTCACAAGATAACCTGGCTGATCCATTTACAAAGACCTTGACGGCTATAGTGTTTGAAGGTCACCTAGAGGGTCTAGGATTACGAGACATGTCCCATCTGCTTTAGTGCAAGTGGGAGATTGTTGGGATTTATGCCCTAAAGCTTGTAATTGTAAATGGTTAAAGACAATAATAAGAATTATTCAGATTATCATTCAAGTTTATAAAAGTTTTATATTCAGTAATACATTCGTATTGTGCAAGAACATCCTAGATTGCAATATGTAATCTCAGAATGAGTATATGATGATCATATACAGAGAGGATTCATTTTGAGACGTTCAATCTAAAGAGTCCGTAGAGAGCGAACAAAGCTGGGTACTTTGTTTGTGATTGATTTATTGCTGCGGTCCATTCTGTAAAGTACAGTGGTCTTATCCTAGACCGCTCATGTAGTTGACATGAGAATGGAGGCACCTTATATGATGAGATCATATAGGACTGGGCTACGATTTATATGAATCTCCCACCAAGATCTGTTAGTAGATGAGATTCATATATAATCGATAAACGATGGCTATTTATAGGTGATCTTAATCCTGAGTGTCTTATCGACTCCTTCAGGTTGGATCGTGGCTTTTGATTTACCATGAGTGAGGTTGATGAGAATCTCGACCAATACCTCCGTATCTTGGAGTTACGGTTTGACTTGTGGCTGGGAAGGTTTGAACACAACAGTAGAATCCACTCCTTCTTGATTGAAGTAGATGAGTAGTTCCCTTAAGGGTTGATTCGGGGCTTAAACGATTATGAGCACTCTCCTTCTTCCGTGAGGAAGATAGGATTTAATTGTTCATTAGAAAATCAATGGTACTTAAAGGAAAAGATATTTCTAGAGGGGTATAACGGACTTTATGACCTAACTCTAGTTTATGAACTATTTGTGGAAGATCACACTATATGCAATTAGCCATATCAATGGACGCTGAGGCTTCAGATTATATAAACACGTCTACAGTTCTGAGAGTGCAGCCTCGGGTTTTTAATGGAATAACTCCGAGATTAATAATAATAAAATATTAATTAAAGAGTTTTAATTAATATTACTAAGTGTTATTGGAGCTCAAAACTGTGGGTCCATTAGGTCCCCTTGCTAGCCCTTATGGTTGATGGTAACGAGGATCACGGTAGATTAATTGGATGGTCCAATTAATAGTGTTACGAAAGTAATGCGATTTAAATAAAAGAGAATAATTAAATAATGTGATTATTTAATTAATTAAATATTTAATAAAATAATAGAAATTAATAATTATGAATTATTAACTATATTTATTAAATATGAGGTCATGTGAGTAAATAATGACTAGGACAAAAGAATTAAAATAATTAGATTATTTTAATAGTCCAAAAGGTGACAGGCTCAAGTCTTTAAGGAGACTAAAAATAAATAGAATTTAGAATCTTATTTTGACTTGGTCAAACTAAAACCCTAAAGGACTACTGGTGTGTGACTTTATGCAACTCGCAAGTGTATGAGATCAACACAAGTAATAAAGAGTGAGTAGAGTGTCGTTCCCACAAGGACAATCAATATCAATTACCAAAATTAACTCAACCTAATTCTATTTGGAATAACAATGTTTTAGAAATTGCAAATTAATTAAAAACAATAAAAAAAAAAACAACGATTCGAATTCAAGGGAATTGAGGCGTTAGGATATCCGATTTCACTTGGTTATTATTATCAAACACTCATGAGTTTCTATCTAAATTTTATTACCGATGGTTGAATGCGTGCTTAAACTAGATTAACCAATAATCTCTCTCGAGTATTACCAAAATTATTCCATCGCATACCAATACCCTATCTCTCGATGACTACTGAGTGCGCGAGAACACATTAAGAATAAATAAACACAAAATAAGCAACACAAATCAATTACTATATCTCTATGTAATTTAGTATGTGATAGACATTAATACGAGCACGTGGTGGGCGTCTCCTCTCGGTTCATAACCCAACTACCTATGATGATTCTAAGTGATGATCAAACACAATAGAAAGCAATTAACACAATAATATCTATTCAACACATCAATAACAAATCTAAATAGAAAAACTCAATTGTATTTAATAATTAATAAACCAAGATCCATCATCAATCCTAACTATGGAAAATTAGTTCATGCTTAAGCAAAAGAATAAAGCAATAATATTCTTAAATCCTAGCATGACTAATTACAACGGAAAAGTAAAGGAGAAGAAATCTTAGAAAATTTTGTTGATTCCCAATCGATTGCCTCCCGAGGTGATGCGAAATTGATGACGAATGCGATGCGGAACGAAGATGTTGCTTCCAAACCCTAGAATTTTCCACCTCCCTTCTAATTGATTGAGTCTCTCTTTATAGCTTTCCTTAATAAAGAATTTGAGAAGGATATAGCTTTCCCTAATGAAGAATTTGATAAGGAAATGATCACATGACTTCATGCCAAAAAGCGCTATCAGCTAGCACCTCTTGGTAGCGCCACATGATGGAGAAGAAAAGCGCTAGCTGAGGTTGCGCCTCTTGGTAGCGCCACCTGATGGAGACGAAAAGCGCTAGCTGAGGTAGCACCTCTTGGTAGCGCCACCTGATGGGCGTATTCTCACCAAAAGGTGCTACCTAAGAGCGCTACCTGAGGTAGCGCCTCATAGACTTGCTCTTCAACTTGATTTTATGGTCTATTGATCCGAAATCATCCAAAACATCATCGATCATCGAATATCACCTGCACACTAAATAAACACATCAAAACGTCCAATTTTCCTTAAGAATCGAGCAAAAATGATAAATAATGGGGTCGCAAAATCATGCAAAATATGACATTATCAATATCCCCAAACCTAGCTTTTGCTCGTCCTCGAGCAAAATCGGAACGAAATAGAAACAAAAATAAAAATAAGCAAATAAAGTAAACTATCTTAATACACTTTCGTAGGTAAACACGATGGCACTTAGCATGTGCCACAAGCCTTTAAACCCCTAGGTATCCCTAGTAGGAGGAGTTGTGTCTCCTGAGGGTTTACAGCTATGACACCCACAAACGTAATCTCTACGCATTGAACTCATTGAAACACTTACTTAAAACATATTATCAAAAACTCATTCATGCATGACATACCAATAATCAATAACTAAAGCTCGGTCTATGGAATTAAACATCAAACAATATCTAACTAACCAATGCTCGAGTTCTTATAATCTCAAAACAAACACATTCGAATGCCATTGATATAATTCGCCTCGACTCTACATCTCGCATGGAATCTCTCATTATAGCTCTTAGAACCTAGGCTTATACACTCATTCAAATATATGCGAATTGGAGTTTATGCACAATAAAAATCAAATTTTTCTTCGCATATGAACATGTAAACAGAAAGACGCTCAGATTATGCAAAAGATCTCATGAACAGATTCAGACACTAAGAACTAAATAAATCACAATGCATACACATACTCTTAAATTGGAATTATCAAAAGATTAGTAGGTCTTGTTCTCGGTTATAATGTGGCCAAGGGTGGAGGTTAAGAAATAGAACGGAAACCGGATTTCAAAAAGAACTTAGGATCACAAACACAGAGATTTATTCGAACTTAGACAAACCTCTACATTTCTTTTCAAGCACATTTTTTTTAATCCAATCATTTCTTCTTCTTCTTCTTCTTGTTTTTTTTTTTTTTTTTTTTACTTCAAGCCATTCAATTTTAACACTTTTTTTTTCTTTTTTTTCTTTTTAATAGAATACGGCTTGAATGGACTTGAACAATTTCGATTTCCTTAATTTCTTTTCTCACCTTCACAACTTTTCTTGAAAATTCTCTTCTCTTTTCTATGATTCATCTCCAAATGATCCCAAGCTTAAAGGTTAAGGCTAAAAGTACAAGGGCTTGGATACATATTTTGTGGGAGATGCAAGAAAATGGTTAATGTGTTTGGCTTCAAAGGGGGTAATGGAGCACACACAAAGGTTGGGAATTATGGCCTTTAACTCGGTTTAAAAACACACATAGCCTACATCACTTCTCAAGCTTCAACCAACTCAAAAGCATAGCACACATGTGAATTTATTTAAAATAGAGTTCATTAGCATCCAAAGTAAAACCTATAGAGATCAATCTATTTTAAAATTATCACGGAGAGTGTATAGGAGTAGAAACAATAAAACCCTTTCAAAATAAAATGATAACAGCTCAAAAAACTCACAAGGGTAGTCTCCACTATTAATCATGGTCACCCAAATATGTTGTTTCTCCATTATAATATCAAAAACATGGCTAATTAAATACCGATCAATATAAAATTCACTAAGACCTTACTTTCATAAAAGATTATTGACACTGCCTGCAGAATGGTCTTACAATCATATGTATAAGCATCATATTTCAACAAATTCAACTAACAGCAAATTCAACTAACAACGCACAAAAGTTTGAATTCCTACCCCCAAACTTAAGTCTAGCATTGTCCTCAATGTTAGTCAATAAAAGAACAAAAAACAAATAATAGGGAATTCGAAACTCAATAAAATACACTGGTGAGAATTTACAACGAACACAACAGACTAATAATGTAACAAAGTTGTCAGAACTAACAATCAAAAGCAAACATACTAAAATTAACAAAAAAAAAAACTTAAAAAAGACTATCAACAATCCTAACAATTCCAAAGTTTAAACAAGCAATCCCAAAAACTAACATTATTAACAAAAAATGAAACAAAAATAAATTTTACCAAGTTGTCTCTTGCTTTCGCCCATCTGCCCCATAATTGATATCTTCTCATCAATCTACCATACCATCCTACTCAAGTGACAGGAAGAGAAGATAACTCTCCTAGCCATGCATACCTTAAATAAGAAGGTAGCATTTTAGGGCCCAAGTGTGGCGGTTGCTCAAAGGGTGGAGGCGATTTGGGCTTTCCTTCTCCAAGCTCTTTAAAATAAAATGTACTCCTATACGAGGGTGGAAGCAAAGAATCTAACCAAAGTGCATCATCTACAACCTTTTGGCTATTATCCTTTTCAATGGCATGGATAAAAAATGAATCAAGTGGCTCTTGAGATATGGCTGCCTTATCTCTATGTGACACGTTTTTGCTCACTTCCATCTTTACTTGATCAATCCCCATCAGATGTTCAACTAGATTTTTGATTTCCAAGGTAATCTCCTTGCATTGCTCCATCGAATATGTCTCTATGTTGTTTTGCAATGCTTCTTGTGCTTCCCCTTGGATCTCTTTTGCTAATTGGCTGATTTGAATCTCCAAGTTTTGGATGGCTACTTGAGATTGTTGTACCGCTTGGCCAAGTTGCTTTAAAGAACTTTCTTGCACATTTATCCGTGAGTCCATCTTTGACATTATTGCATCTTGCTTCGACATGAATGCAAAAATCAAGTCTTCGATAGAGGACTTCTCTTCTTGTTGGTTGCTCCATGAAAAATCAACATGGTTGCTCCACCATAGATTGTATATGCTCGGGTAGGGGTTGTTCTGTTGATAGTTATAATTTTGCACATAATTTATTTGTTCATAACTGCCATCAGCACACGGATTGCCCACCTGACAATCGATGCTCACATGCGGCCCCCCACATAAGAAACAACCAAATGGTGTTCCAACTGAACTTTTAGGTGTTACCCTTTCATATGACCCTTGATAATCATTAGTTGCCACTTTTTCAATAGGATAATACAACTCATACCACGAGTACATAACCTATAAAAAAAATATTAAAAAAATAAAAATAAAAATATAAAATACAAAAAAATACAAAAATACAAAAATAAAAAAAAATTCCAAAGTAGCAAAAGGCTAAATCAGTATTGATATTGACACTCAATTGTCCCCGGCAACGGTGCCAAAAACTTAGTGCGTGATTTTATGCAACTCGCAAATGTACGAGATCAACACAAGTAATAAAGAGTGAGTAGAGTATCGTTCCCACGAGGACAATGACTATCAATTACCAAAATTAACTCAACGTAATTCTATTTGGAATAACAATGTTTTAGAAATTGCAAATTAATTAAAAACAATAAAAAAAAAAACAACGATTCGAATTTAAGGGAATTGAGGCATTAGGATATCCGATTTCACTTGGTTATTATTATCAAACACTCATGAGTTACTATCTAGATTTTATTACCGATGATTGAATGCGTGCTTAAACTAGATTAATCAATAATCTCTCTCAAGTATTACCAAAATTATTCCACCGCACACCAATACCCTATCTCTCGATGACTATTGAGTGCGCAAGAACATATTAAGAATAAATAAACACAAAACAAGCAACACAAACCAATTACTATATCTCTATGTAATTTAGTATGTGATAGACATTAATACGAGCACGTGGTGGGCGTCTCCTCTCGGTTCATAACCCAACCACCTATGATGATTCTAAGTGATGATCAGACACAATAGAAAGCAATTAACACAATAATATCTATTCAACACATCAATAACAAATCTAAATAGAAAAACTCAATTGTATTTAATAATTAATAAACCAATATCCATCATCAATCCTAACTATGGAAAATTAGTTCATGCTTGAGCAAAAGAATAAAGCAATAATATTCTTAAATCCTAGCAGGAATAATTACAACGAAAAAGTAAAGGAGAAGAAATCTTAGAAAACTTCGTTGATTCCCAATCGATTGCCTCCCGAGGTGATGCGAAATTGATGACGAATGCGATGCGGAACGAAGATGTTGCTTCCAAACCCTAGAATTTTCCACCTCCCTTCTAATTGATTGAGTCTCTATTTATAGCTTTCCCTAATGAAGAATTTGAGAAGGATATAGCTTTCCCTAATGAAGAATTTGAGAAGGAAATGATCACATGACTTCGTGCCAAAAAGCGCTAGCTGAGGTAGCGCCTCTTGGTAGCGCCACCTGATGGAGAAGAAAAGCGCTAGCTGAGGTAGCGCCTCTTGCTAGCGCCACCTGATGGGCGTGTTCTCCACCAAAAGGTGATACCTAAGAGCGCTACCTGAGGTAGCGCCTCTTGGTAGCGCCTCCTAGACTTGCTCTTCAACTTGATTTTATGATCTATTGATCCGAAATCATCCAAAACATCATTGATCATCGAATATCACCTGCATACTAAATAAACACATCAAAAAGTCCAATTTTCCTTAAGAATCGAGCAAAAACGATAAATAATGGGGTCGCAAAATCATGCAAAATATGACATTATCAACTACTATATAAGTGTTATATAGTTAGAAAAAAAACCTAACCAGAACACACAAGTGAAAAAAAAAAAAAAAGAATTCGGCCACCAAAGAGAAAAGAAAAGAGAAAAAAAAAAGTTTTTTCTGACTCTCCCCTCTTTTGCAGGATTCGGCCGACGTTCTTTTCACGTGACCTCCATCTCTTGCCGTGACGTGCCCACACACACGTTGTTAGACCGCGAGTCATAGCTCGAAAGATCTGGTGGTAGATCGAGGAATCAGAAAAAAGAAAATTAAGAAAAAGGTATGTAGTTTCTAAAGTCTTTTTCTGCGTATATACAAGAACTTGTTCCTGATTGAAAAAGGTTTTTAATATAAGAAAAATTTTTAAAACTCAATTCCGCATGTTATACGATAATCAAAATCTTTTCTAAAACTCCCTTCAGCCACTACTTGGCCCTGTCCTTTATAGTGTACGAGAAACATCTCATCCTGAGCTGATCTTCAGATAACCTCTGCAATAGGAAAGTCTGAATAGTACCGTAGAATTTGTGCATGAAAGATAGAGGGTCTTCATTTGCAACCCCATGGAACGCAGGCAACATGTTAAAATGTATGTTCTTCAGCTCATACAAGTTATCTAGATAAATGCATGATAGCGAGGTCCCGAGGACCGGGCGTGAGTAATCTCTCATCACACGAGGTACAGGCACTTCGTTCTGATTCTACAACTAATTCCTCTCTGTCTAGTCCATTGTGTCCTCAAACGAATCAACCTTTGAAGTCAATTGTGTTGTCCATGACTCTCCTGATACGGTCAATTCTGTTATTTAACAGCAACACTACTCCTTCCTGGGAGTGACGACCTTGCATACAACTGTGCAGGAGTACCTAGAAAGAAAAAAAACAAAGAAAAATTAAAATGAAAAGACTAAATTAAAATAAAGAAATCTAAAACAAACAAAAAAAAGAAAAAAAAATCTTTAGCATTTAGAACTAGCTACTGAAAACCACTTTCTCGACAACGGCGCCAAAAATTTGACACGCTCACAATGTGTGGAATAAATTCCAAGTGCAGGATTTGTTGAAGTAATAATCTCCAATGAATACGAGGTCGAATCCACATAGAAGTAGTGGTTTACCAATTTTAAAACTAGAGATTATTACTAAGCAAAAATTGAAACAAGGTTATTGATTTCTTAATCGCAAAAGCAAATGTAGAATAAAAACTTATCAAACTAAAAACTAGGCCAAAGGTAAGAAGGCATTAGGTGGTCAAATGGTCCCAATCATGAGCACAGGTATTGCAATTGACTATGTTACGCGCAATATTTCAAAGAAGTTATTAACCCTAATAATAGCACATCAAATTATATTGGTCATGTATTGATGTTATGATTCTAATTCAATTCACCTATTGGTCCTAGAGTGAAAATAATTAGAAACTCATTGGTAAGTTTAATAACTAGGTTAATTTAGCATTCTCTTGCTTGTAGATGCTGAAATCTACTCTTGATGACCTAGCGGTTTGCTGTGATTGATTGAGGGGATGACAATCTGCAAAACAACAAGAAGAGTGTCGTGCTCTTAGAACATTGGGGTGGTACCAGCCAAATAGCCTCCGACACCCAAGTTAGATTGTGAATTTAAAAGGGAAATGACAAGCAAGAAGAAAGATATCAGAATTTGAGTGCATGTCGTGCAGTATGTGATGTATGTCATGCAGTATATGATGTATGTCGTGCAATATATGTCGTTACGTTGAGCAGTATATGACATTACGTCGAGCAGTATATGACGTTATGTTGCGTGATATTGATATCAAAGGAGGCTACGTCGTGCGTAGCTGATCTTAGGATTGCGTAGTGCAATAGGCGATGATTTGAAATGTTGAACGTAGGTAGTACGCTTAGAGGAGACCATGTCATGCGTAGCTGGTCTAAGGATTGAGTCGTGCGATAGGCAATGGTTTGAAATGTCAAGCGTAGGTAGTACGCTTAGAGGAGACTATGTTGTGCGTAGCTGATCTTAAAATTACGTCGTGCGTGAGTCTGATTAATTAGTAGCAGAATGACAGCTTTGATGTAAAAATGCTTGACCCCTGATAATGAAGCCATAGAGCTGTATTTATAGGGGTTGGTGCTATCCGTTGCACCCATGCCATTGAGGATGTTGTGGTCCGAGATTTTAGGGATTCCTATTATCTCGAAGCTTTATTTGACTGGCAAAGTTGATTTAGTGAACTGACTTAATCAAGGTTTGACTGAGTCAGTTGCCTGGTGGCTGTTGGGCCTGGTCATGCACCCGGGCTTGGCATTCAGGCTTTAGGCAATAGTTTTGGGCCCGTTGGCCTGAGTCGAGCGCTGGTTTTGTCGAGCTCTTGGTTTTGTTGAGCGCTGGGTCGTGCGTCTGAGCTGTCAACTGCTGGGTCATAAGTTAACCTTGTAAAGCCTATTATTGGGTCTGTCGAGTGCTGGGTTTGTCGAGCCCTGCACTTGGTTTTTTAGGCTGTTTTAATTGCTTTTGGGTTGTCTTTTAGTTCTAAGCCTTTTGGGCTATTTTTGACCACTACAGTTTGTCCCCTACTCTCTTAGTTTTTTCTAAAACTCAGAGAGCTTGAAACTTACTACATACGGTCGACTTATTTCACTGCCAAAGGGTGTTATAGTCGAACGGGTGATAATTTTCGATCGTGGTTTATGTACTTTATAGGCGGTGATGTAGAGTTTGTTATGTTGATTCAACCTGGTCAAAATAGATGGAGGGGTCAACCCTCACTGTCATATTTCTAGTAATTGCATAGTCAATGATTGGACTATGTCAAATATAGACGTAGAGTCGAGTAGCATAGTGCTATGTCATTCATTAAATGGTCATGTCACTCACGGTTTGACCATGTTGTGTAGACATGTCGCTCGGATGATCGTTTAGACATGTCGTTCAAATGGTCGTGTAGATATGTCATGCGGACGGTCGTGTAAACATCTCGTTGGACAGTCTCGTAGACATATCGCACGGACAGTCGTGTGGACATGTCGCGCAGACATTCGTGTGAACATGTCGTCCGGACAGTCATGTTGACATGTCGCCCGGACAGTTGTGTAGACGGTCGCGTGGACAGTCATATAGACAGTCGTATGGACCCGTCGTGTAGAGGGTCACGTGGATTGTCATGTAGACAGTCGCTTGGCCCGATTGTGTAGACGGTTGTAGGACCCCTCATGTAAACAGTCACGCAAACCCTTCGTGTAGACGGTCGCATGGACAGTCGTGTAGACATGTCACGCAGACAGTCAGGTAAACATGTTGCGCAGACAGTCATGTAGACGGTCGAGAGAACAGAAGTGTAGACGGTCGTGTGGACCCGTCGTGTAGACGATCGCGTGGACCCACCGTGTAGTTTTAATGAAATTTCTTCTTTCTCGTATGTTGTGCACATAATATTTTTTTTATTTTGCTTGCTATAAGTGTCGAACAAAGGATAATGTGAATTGCTTGACCTTTTTATGAGAAATGTAAGTTGAGCACTGAGTGTCGACCATAAGTCATTTATAGCAATTAATTAGACTGAGGGCACGACATATTCGTACGCTAAGCAATTTTAACAATATGATCGATCCCCTAACAAGTTCATGCGATGAGCATCTTTACAGGTGGGGTGAACGACATTAATGAAAATCGAGACTTAACCAATTTGAAAATCGACTTAAGTCATAAGCTAGCTCATGTGTAGAGCGTTGTATTATTGAGTGCACGACATCAATTAATAAAGACTTAACCAATTTGAAAATCAATTAATTCATAAATTTAGCTCATGTGTATAGCTTTGTGTCGCTGAGTGCACGACATCAATTAATGAAGACTTAACCAATTTAAAAATTAATTAAATCATAAACTTGGCTCGTGTATAGAGCGTCGTGTCAGTGAATGCACGACATCAATTAATTAAGACTTAACTAATTTGAAATCGATTAAATCATAAATTTAGCTCGTGTGTAGAGCTTTGTGTCGCTGAGTGCACGACATCAATTAATGAAGACTTAACCAATTTGAAAATTGATTAAATCATAAATTTAGCTCGTGTGTAGAGTTTTATGTCGCTGAGTGCATGACATCAATTAATGAAGACTTAACCAATTTGAAAATTGATTAAATCATAAATTTAGCTCGTGTGTAGAGCTTTGTGTCGCTGAGTGCACGACGTCAATTAATGAAGACTTAACCAATTTGAAAATTGATTAAATCATAAATTTAACTCGTATATAGAGCTTTGTGTCGCTGAGTGCACGACATTAATTAATGACGACTTAACAAATTTGAAAATTGATTAAATCATAAATTTAGCTCGTGTGTAGAGCTTTGTGTCACTGAGTACACAACATCAATTAATGAAGACTTAACCAATTTGAAAATTGATTAAATCATAAATTTAGCTCGTGTGTAGAGCTTTGTGTCGCTGAGTGCACGACATTAATTAATGAAGCCTTAACCAATTGCCTATTGGAAGTTGATTTAGTCAACTGACTTAGTCAAGGTTTGACTGAGTTAGTTGCCTGGTAGCTGTTGGGCCGGGTCATGCGCCCGGGCTTGGCATTCAGGCTTTAGGCAATAATTTTAGGCCTGTTGGGCCTATGTCGAGCGCTAGTTTTGTCAAGCGCTTAGTTTTGTCGACCGCTGGGTCATGCGTTTGAGCTATCGACCGTTGGGTCGTGTGTTAACCCTATAAAGCCTATTGTTGGGCCTATCGAGCGGTGGGTTTGTCGAACCCTGGGCTTGGTTTTTTGGGTTGTCTTTTGATTCTAAGCCTTTTAGGCTATTTTTGACCACTACAATGCCTTAATTAAGCTAATCATTATTCTAGAAATCTAATAAACACAATTATAACCTAATAATTTCTCAAAATAAGTTACAATTTCCTTATTAATGGCAATTCAACATTCATGCATCAAACTTTCATAGTGCAACCAACAAGAATTACACATTAATAGAATAAATTAACTAGAAATAATGTTCTTGAAATATAATAAAAAAAGTATTTGTCAAATACAAACCCTAAAATCTCAATCTTAGTCCATTGACCTCCTAACTAAGAAATTAGCTACACATTGCAACAATCATAACAAAAGAAAAAGAATGATATGAGATACAACTCATTGTTGAAGCACTAAGGGTAGGAAATCTCGCTTTGGTCCAGCTGGAACTTCATCACATTCGATACTTCGTCATCTCTAATGAACAATTGATGACAATAACAGACTAATGATGTGGCTTGTGTATTGGATCCGAAGAACATAAGAGATAGTGTAGGTAGAGTGTTTGAATGAAACTTTGGCCTTAGAATATTGTTTTTCAGCTATTAGGCGAACCCCCAAACTTCTCTTTCTTTTTCTTTTTATAGCCATTTGAATTAGAGCGCCTCGTCGCCGTTGTGACCGTGTGTCATGACCTTGGGTCGCGATGGCTTGGTCGGGGTACTCACTAGCGTATTTTGAAACTTCCTTCGCGATTCCCTTGTCGCGATACTCTCTGCCAAAAGTGGTCTTCTTCGTCACGATGCCTTTGTCGTGACCCTTGGTCACGAAACTGGGTCTTAACATTCTTTGGTCAAAATATGCCTTTATTTGCGACTCCCTGACGCAATTCGCGAAGCTTACTGGTCAAAAATGCCTCTTTTGAACTTCAAACTCCCATTTAACGTTTCTTGCCCATTAATCACCTAAGATCTGCACAAGCTCAACACACCCATAAAACTTACCAAATTCACTTGCAAACAAGATTAAAAGACAAGGCAAAAGGGGTTAAAAATATAACATAAACATTCTGATGAATATCCCAACAAAATATGATAGCTAAGGCAAGTATTACTCGGATGGTGGATGCCTTCACTACGGGGCTGAATGTTTCAACATAGTCGATGCCAGGGGTTTGGTGGAAGCCCTTGGCTACAAGGCGAGCTTTGTATTTATGAAGACTGCCATCTTGATTAAGTTTTCTTCGAAAAACCCATTTGTTTCCCATAACATTTGTAGATGAATGATAGAGAACCAAACTCTAAGTGTGATTTGCCATTAAGGCCTTGTATTCGAGCTGCATAGCATTAGTCTAATGTGGAGTGGAGAGTGCTTGTTGCACAGTTCTTGGTTCACTATCAACAAAGTCAGATGGAGTCCAAGCTGCTGAAAATGTTTTAAGCTTGAAGATGCCATGCTTGGCTCGAGTAGTCATAGGATGAGAGTTTTGAGGCACCAAATTTGAGATAGTAGGGGCAGAACCAATAAGAGGAACAACAAGAGCCTGGGCATTACATTGATGTAACAATTCCTGTGATATAAAAGCAATCATGCTTGTAAAAGCTATGCTAGAAACTGAAGCATCATAAGGAGCAAAAAACAGTCAGCTAGAAGGGAAATCATGCTCATTGAAAATTACATGCCTAGAAATGTACATCCCACCAGGTGGATGAAGACATTTAAATCCCTTGTGAGCCTTGCTATAACCAACAAACACACACTTAGAGGAATGAAATTGAAACTTATGCTTGTTTTATGCCCTTAAAAATGAAAAACAAGCACATCCAAAAACCTTTAGAGCCAAGAGGTCTAGTTTCGTGTGATAAATACAGTCAAAAGGAGACTTGCCTTGAAGAATTGGGGTAGGAAGTCTATTGATTATAGGAACTGCAGTGTCAAAGGCTTCCCATGAGAAAGTAGTGTCAATCCTACTTCTATAATATGACGATGCTTTCTCTTAAGTAAACCATTTTGCTGGTGAGTGTGAGGGCAAGAATGCCTAAACAAGATACCAAACTGCTCAAAAAGAAGTGTCAATGACCTGTACTCACCTCCCCAATCAGTTTGGAGGCATTTGAATTTACTTTCAAATAGTGTTTTTGCAGAGGCTTTAAACACCTTAAAGACATGGAGAACTTCTGATTTTAGTCTTAATGGAAAAATCCATGTGTACCTTGTGAAATAATAAACGAAGTATACATAATATCTATAACCAACAGAAGAAAGAACTGGGGAAGGTCCTCATACATTTGAGAAAATAAGATCCAAAGGACAAGATGCCTTAAAATGTGAATGTGCAAACGGTAATTGTCTCAACTTGCAATACTTGCAGGATTCACAAAAATTAAATGTAATCGATGAGATTTTAACAGTAGGTTGCAACTGGAGAGCAGTTGTGATTACAGAGGGTGCATGATGACCTAGTCTAGCATGCCACAAATCCAAAGTACAATCTTCATTAATGCTAGTCTTATTTTTGTTCACAATAGCAGCACAAGTAGAATTATTAGTACAGGGTACATAAGAAGATGCACTGCAAACAAACACATAGTTTGATGGATGTGCTATATTTGAAGCATTACAAGAATTAAGGGGTATTTGAGAAAGAAAAACAACAGCTCTATCCCGAGCAGTTATGCCAGATTGTAACCTGTAATCATCTTTTATAAAAGCCATTTGATATAGACCATTTTTCAAGGCCCCTCCTAACGACACTCTCTTTGATTTCAGATCCTTTGTCATACAACAATTAGAGTAATCCCAGTTGTGTTCCTAGGCTGGAAATGATACCTGTGATACCATTCAGCGGGTAGTCCCAGTTGGTTTCGATGCTGAATGGGAATACATGTGGTATCAATCGGCAGGTAGTCCCAGTTGTGTTCCGACCCCAATTTGGAAAACACACACACACACACAGATATATATATATATATATATATATATATATATATATATATATAGTTCGACGGGCAGTCCCAGTTGAGTTTCGATGTTGAACGACCCTTAATCCAGTCCAGTGAAATCCTGTTGTGTATATTAGGGGCCATAACAGAAAGAGTATTTATATACGGTGAATATTGAAATGATATGCTGTGTTAAATCCATTGTTTAAATATTTGAACTCTGGAAATTGTTTTATACTTTTACCATTGATGTTTATAAAATTTTAATTTATATATGTGGACACTTGGTTTGAATATAAATTCAATTTTCATGTTTTGGAGATTCCTATGCTAAATAAGTTCTGAATATATATTGGTTTTTTTTTTTTTTTTTGAAAGCTAGTTCATTATATTTGTGAAAATTCAGTTTAGTGTACATCCACTAAGCTATATGCTTAGCGCGTTAATTTACTACGCGTAGGTAAAAAGGATTCCAGAGCAAAGACAGATTGAAGAGGTGATAGTTGCAGAGAAGAATTCAGAGTCACATCACTTTTAGGTAGTTTATTTAACTCTTGTTATGTATTTGGTTATTGATGCATGCATATACAAAAGAATGTAAAAGTTTGTAATAAATAAGCTTTGTAAATATTTATTTCATAGTTTATGTGGTTTAAACGTATGAGATTTTATTATTTTTGAAATATTGTTTACTTATTTGATTTGTTAGAAATGTTTGAAAAGTCGCACCAAAAATTGGTAGTGTGTGCAAACTGATTGAAAGACCTTTGAAGTGTATATTTAAGAAATTGTGATTTTATTAAACAGGTTTTTGGAAAGTCAGAAAAATAGAGGAAACTCTGGTAAAATTTTTATAAAATTCGATTTGACTGTTTTTTAAAATGTAATACATAGTTTCAAAGTTATTATTTTAGCTTAAGTCAGAAAAGTTTTGAAAACAGGTAGCGCTCTTTGATTTGGTCCATGCGGGTCGGGTCAGGGGGTGTTACAAGAATTTAGCTATTACATCATTGTCTTGTGTGAACTTAGAAATACTTACTAAGTTTTTGGTAATCTGTGGAACATGGAGAATATTCTTCAAGTGCAAAGGACAAGTATGAGTATTGACAATAGAATCACCAAGATGTTCGATAATGGGTTGAGAACTATTACCTACAGCTAACTTGCCATTTCCCTTGTATTCTTGTTTGTAGCTGAGATTAGACGTGGCTGAGATTAGACATGTCTGAGGTAATGTGGTTGGTTGCACTATCAAAGTACCAATTGTTATCTGCGACTGGCAAGGCATTCGGTTGATGTCCAGCTTCTGGAGAGGTGTTTTGTTGCTAATGTGGTTGCTAGCCATTAGCTGCTTGTGCTTGATTAATACTCATTCCGGAAAAAGATTGGTCAAAACGTTTATAGCATATGGAAACAATGTGACCTGATTTACCACAAAGTTGACAAAAAATCTTTTGTCTAGAGGGTCCTCTAGCTCTACCTCCTCTCTGATTGCCTTTTCCTCTGTAGAAACGCTGATTGTTTTGTGTTGCAAGATTAGCAACTGCATTTGTTAGATCAAGAGTGGCAGCAGTAGTTACAAGCTCAAGTCTTTGTTCTTGAGCTATAAAAAGATACTGAGCTTCATTAAGGTTAATATAATCCTCTCTTGAGGTAATAAGCATGACAACAGAATCATTGAGGTAATAAGCATGACAACAGAATCATATTCTAATTCTAAACCATTTAATACATTCATGATCATATCTTGATCATTGGTTAGCTGTCCAGCAGCTGTCAAGCAATCTGCTAGGCTTTTCATCTTTAAAACATAATCTCCCATACTCATAGAACCTTTCTTTAAAGTTTGCATTTGAGACCTAATAATGTGAAGAATACTTACCTTGGATTGAGTACAGCCTTTCTATAGTAGACCATACCTCATGTGATGTGACACACTGAGTCACTTCACCAACAACAGATAGGCTAAGAGTTGAAATCATCCTGCAAACTAGCAGCTGGTCATTTTTCTTCCAAGAAAGAAACTCCTCAGATAGACATTGTGATACCTCATTGGTGTCTGTGGAAGCAACATATTTGGCTGGAGCAGGCTTTGATTCAAAGATGTATTCCTCCAAGTTGTAGGCACGAATGGCTGGCAATACTTGAGCTCTCTATAGTGGATAGTTGTTGCGATCAAGTTTGATTGGCAAGTTAAAGTTGAGTTAAGAGTTGAACAGTGAAGAGAAAGTGCTTCCACCTTGACTTTGCTGTGAAGTTGTAGAGGAAGTCGCCATTGTTGCAGATTCAAGGTTTGATAGAACTAAAAAGATTGATTGTAGAAGAAGAAAGATGAAGAAGAAGAATGAGACCAAGTCTGATACCATGAAACGATTTCTCACCAACTTGAAAGTTGAATTTTATTAGAATAAACTACTAATTACAAGCTAAGATCAACCAGCTATATATGTGCAAGAGATGCACGATCATGCCAACTTGGTGAGTAGAATTCTGTTACAATGTGTAACAGAATTCTGTTACAAAACTAACAAACTTCCGGCTGATGTGTCACTAATCTGAGATGATCTTTAGGTGACATAAAGCTAGAATGCTGATGAGGTATGTGGTGATGTATGCTTGATCAACTGGAAGGAGAGAATTAGGTCCCGGCTTCATTGTAAACAAGCACAAACATAACACCTTGATGACAAAAGTGTTTTATATAATTAACAAACTGTTTGATGAAATGCCACTTTAATATTTCATCCAGCATGCTTGTCATCAGCTGAAAACTTGCGATGAACGTTTTCATCTTGTACTCTAACAAAGGTAATAAATATTAGTACCTTTCATTGAACTTATTTTATAAATTAAAATTTCCAAAACCATCTAAGGGATCGTTTGCTAATCAAGAATCATAATATAAAAAATAGAACTTTGTTATAAATTTTTTATTATAGTATTTACTAAAAACAGATAGAAATCAAGTTACGTGGACTTACACATATAAATCAGAAATTAAGTTTCTATCGGGGAGGGAACTTGATTCCCCTTTCACATATAGGAAATTAACTATATATTGAATTGTTATAGTTATATAATTGACTTAATATGAAACTCATACGTATCTATCTCAATTGTGTTCAATTAAATTTATATTAGCCCACTATGATCGTAAATCCTGGCTATGTCCCTAAATTCAGACTCATTAAGTATTAAGTGGAAAAAAACAAACGACCCTAGTGTTTTATCTATGTATAATTTGACTATGAGAAGTTGGTTTGTTAACCACTTACATGAGTGATAAAAATATTCTTTAACTGTGTTCTTAAACTTTCTAACCAAAGTAGCACCAACAGAGAAAAAATACTTATAAAAGTTATTTTTGTTTATAATACCAGTACAAAAACATTTAAAAATTTATAATAATAGATATATACTTAGTAAATTAGATTAATATTTGAAAATATGTATTTAAAATAGAATTTTTAAAAGTATGAATTCATTTTGTTTTTGAAAAACGAAATGCATTAGCAGTTTTTTTAAAAAAGAGAATGCATTATTAAAATTTAGATTAATAAAATAAAAACTGATAAATAGTTTTTTTTTTAAGAATTGGATTTAAAATCCAAAATAAAGTTATAAGACAACTGAAGACTCATCCAGAATTCGTTTCTCCACAATAGGAGGATAATGATCAATCCAAACTTGTTCAACACAAAAAGAAAAAGCTAAACTAGTTAAATCATGTGCAACAAAAGTTGCACTTCTAGGAATGAAATTAACACCAACAAAAGAAGGATTATGCAACAGTTCAAGGATATCTAAAATCAACAAACTTAATTCAGATGCAGGAATCCGAGACGAGGAGATTAAATTGACTACAAAAAGAGCATCAGAATCTAGACCTGCAGGGAGAAGAAGTAATTATTCTGCCAAACGCAAGCCCCGAATCATAGCTAAATCGAGGAGAACATCTAACATTTAAACAGTAGCATCACAAGCCATAACCTCCCCTATAGAATTTATGATGATCACACCCAAACCAACTTTACCAAGCTATTCTCTAATGGCAGCATCTATACTAATTGAAAAAACACCAGAGGGAGGTGGAATCCATCGTAAATTGGAGCCAAGAAGCACATTGGAAACAGGCAGAGAGAGGGGAAGTTCATGGGCTGTGCGAAATTCTACAATGAAATTAGAGGACCAGCGCACAACCTCATCAACATATAAAAGAACAGAAGAGTGCACCCATTTGTTCCTTCTAAACCTTATCCGCCAAAGAAGAACACAAAACAATTCAAATTCTACATAAGTTGGGCAAGAATGTAAAGAAATCATAAAGTCCAAGAAGCTAATATTTGAAGGAAAAGTTCTGCCATCCAACAAACCAAAAGCAGTTTGAATTGAAACCAATTTCTTACAACCCCATAAAGCATGAAATGTAGATTCAGGGACTTTCAAACACAACGGACACAAAACATCCACCAGAACCTAACGAAGATGCAAGTTAAAGCGAGAAGGAATCCAATCACTACAAGCTTTCCATAAAAAAATTCCAATTTTAGAAGGAACATGAGCTTTCCAAAGAAACTGCCACCAATTAGAAATCATACTAGGAACCGAAGTAGAAACAGAATTCAGAGAGGAAAATGCTACATGATACCCATTGCAAAACTGAATAAATCCCATTAGAATCATAATGCCACATCAAAACATCATTATGCTGAGACTTGTTAATAGGAATACTCAGAATTAAATCAACAACCTCTTTAATAGCTGATTAATCAAAGGTTCATTCCAGAAGCCAGAAGATGTTCGCAATTGACTAACCACCATAGAAGAAGTTAAAATCGGAGGACTAACAACCTTAAAGGTTGAAGGCCTAGAAAGCCACTTATCTGTGTAAACTAATACAAAATTACCATCACCAACTTGCCATCGAAATCCCAACTCAATAATATTTCTCCCCCACAGTAGACTCTTCAATAAAAAAAAGAACCAAACTATTTTTTTTGCCTTAAGAAAGTTATAAGTAGGGAAATAACACTATTTTAGAACTCTAGAAGCCAAAGAATTAGGAAAAGAAATAATTCTCCAAGCCTGCTTAACCAGAAGAGCCTGGTTAAAAATATGTAAGTCTCGAAATCCCATACCACCACAATCTTTACTTTTACACAATTTAGACCAAGATCCCCAGTTAATTTTATTAGAATCACCTACACAATCCCACCAAAATCTAGCACTGTACTTATGAATGTCATCAATAATAGATTTTGATAATCGAAACAAACTCATCGAGTAAGTAGGAATAGCTTGAAGCACAGATTTAATAAGAGTTTCCCTACCTCCTGTTGAAAAAAGGCGACTCTGCCAACCTTGTATCTTCTGCCAAATGCGATTTTTAATTTGTTGGAAGATACTACATTTGTCACGAGTTGTGAAGCTTGGTAACCCCAAATATCATTTATGACTAGCCACCATCTGAACACCCAAAATATGAACTAATTCTTCGATAAGTAAATCAGGAACATACTTACTAAAACAAACAGATGATTTTGAAAATTAATTGTTTGACCAGAAGCTTTTGAATAAGAGGGAAGAATTTGTTTAATATTCAAACACTCAACAGTAGTAGCTTTTGTAAAAAAACATGCTATCATTAGCAAAAAACAGATTTGTGATAAGAGGGCCATTCCTACTACAATGAAAGCATGAAAAAACACCTCACACTAGCATCAAAAAATAAGAACAGACAGACCTTCAGCACAAATCAAGAAAAGGTATGGGAACAACGGATCTCCCTGACGTAAACCTCTTAAAGGTTTAACTGAACCAACAACTGAACCATTTAACAAAAAAGAATACGAAACAGAAGAAACATATCTCATGATACAATCAACCCAACTCATACAAAAACCCAAACGAAGCATCATCGCCACTAAAAAAGACCATTCCACACAGTCATATACCTTAGACATATCTAATTTAAGAGCCATATAACCATATTTTTTATTAGATTTCTTTTTCAATGCACGCACACATTCAAACCCCACCAAAGCATTGTCAATAATAACCCTTCCCAAAATAAAAGCACTTTGAGTATCTAAAATTACTAAATTCCAAACCGATCGAAACCTATTAGCCAATGTTTTAGAAATTACATTGTAAAGAACGTTACATAGGCTAATAGGTCTAAAATCAGTAATCTTTTCTACTGATTTAATTTTGGGGATTAAAGTAATCAAAGTGTAATTAATATCTTCTAAACTATCACCCTCGTTCAGACAACACAAACAACAGTAACAGATTCACCGATAAGAGGCCAATGTTTTTGAAAAAATTATGCAAGAAATTCATCCATACCAGGTGCTTTTGTAGGCACCATGTTGAAGACTGCCTCTTTCACATTTGCAGACACAAAAGGCCGATCCAAAAAGACACTTAGAGAAGCAGGCAACGATGGTTGAACAGTAGCTAATACAACATCAATATCAACTCTAGCAGGCTCTGCCAAAGAGAAGATGTTAGAAAAATAATGCGAAATAATCCCAACAAGTTGATTTGGATCACATTGCCAAAACACCATTATCATCCAGGAGACCACCAATTTTGTTTCGAGCTCGTCTACCCGAAGCCACCGAATGAAAGTACTTAGAGTTATTATCACCATTTTTTAACCAAGAAATTCGAGAACGTTGCTTCCAATACGATTCCTCCTAATTAAGTAATGCGTTATGTTGGCTTTCAACTTCACGAATTTGGGCCAAACCACCAGGCTGCACAGTATCAGACAAAACACGAAGAGATTGCTTTTTGAGTTTAATATTTTTCTTCAAAGTGCCTATGTTAGAAGAATTTATTTAAAAGATGGAGCTCCTTAGAACAAAAGGCAAGTTTTGCTGCCATCATGTCAACTAATAATGCTCTAGTATTTTCTCCCTAGCAACGAGTAACATAGTCTTGGTATAAAGGTTGATCATCCCAATAAGCTTCATAAAAGAAACGACGCCAAGTAGGATGATTCACTCGCACACTATGGGACCCCGAGACACCAAATTGTAAAGTGAGAGGGCGATGATCAGACTGCCAAAACTGAAGGTGACAAACAGAAGAAACAGGGAAGAGATCACCCCAATTATTTGCACAAAAGAAACGATCCAACCTCTCTTGGATCATATCATTACTGTGACGCTTGCTACACCAAGTAAAAATAGAGCTAGAATAACCCAAATCCTGAAAACCACAAAAATCAACAGCATCACGAAACTGATTAATCTGATATTGAGGCTTCAGCGAACCACCCATTTCTTCGAATCATCCAGAATATCATTAATATTCGAATCAGCCAAATCTGGATGATCAACAGCCTCTTGGGATGCCGGGACTGGATTGTTGTGAAGCATACTCTAAACTTGTACCTATTGTGGGATCCGAAGACTGGGTTGCAAATTGTGATCCAAGTCAGAATCTTTACCCGAATTCTGATTACCTCTCCTATTTCTGGATAAAATATTCTTCTCAGGACTCGATGCTCTAAGCCATGACCCAAACTTGAAGTCTTGATAAGATACAGACAAATGAAGAGGGAGAGAAGGACATTCACCGAAAGTATGTCTAATCATTCCACAAGAAAAACAGTGAGAAGGCAATCTTTCATATCGCAAAAGTAATATTGTCTCCATACCATAACCAGAAAGATCAATTCGAATACACTGTTTAAGTGGTTTGGAAACATTAATCAAAATACAAACATGCAAGTATTTTCCCAAGCAATCACCAGAATCACCAAGATCAATATCGAGAAATTCACCAATCTATTTTCCTAGAAAAATTCCCACCTTCTTATTCATACATAATAATGGGATATTATGAATCTGAACCCAGAATTCAACCCGATCAAAGTTCATATTATAAATCATTCCTTGTTCATTAGGTTCAGTTAAGACAATTAATGATTTATCAAAACTCTATGGTCCGACTGCTTGAATTCGTCCACGATCCACTTGATTTTGAAAATAGAAAGCAAAAGTATTTTTTGAAGTAACTTCAATTTCAACTGCATGAGTTGCCTTCCATATTTTTGGTATAATCCGATGAAAAGCATCTCTGTTAATCTGTTTATTCATCAAGACCTTACGCACCAAACAAAGATCAACTTTCCTCTGACCAACTTCACGAAGGGCATCATCAAGAATTGTAGAAGGACCATCTGCCTCCGCAATTGATAATTCCTTACATAACTTAGCAATATCTTCCAAATTCATACCGATCAATTCAATAAAAATCCAAAAGAGAAGAACAAAAAAGACAAAGAAGAAGATAGGAACTAACAAGAAGAAAATCACACCAAACAGTGAACCAAAAAGAAAGGGCAAATATTATTTTGGTCCCTAATGTTTTTTAAATTATTACTTTTTAACCGATGTTTCCGTTTTTAGCTCGTATGGTCTCTAACTTTTCACAAATCCATCAATTTAGTCTTTCTGTTATTCAACTATTAGTCAAATTTAACGGTGTTAGGGGTATTTCAGTCTTTACGCATATAAATAGAAATTAAGGTTAAAAAATAAATTAAAAATTTTAAAATAAAAATTAAATTAAAAAAATAGAATAATAATAATTGAAAAAAATAGTTTTTAAAAATAATTAAAAAATACTCTAATAATTACATTAATAATTTATTTTATTTTAAAAAATAATAATTTATAATTTATAAATAATAATGCCCCATTTCTTGACATTTTTTTAAAAAAATTTATTTTTTTTACTTTAATAGTTTATTTTATTTTTAATCTAATATAATTTATTTCATAAATAAAATTTATTTTTTATATTTAAATTTTAATTTGAAGTGTTATTTTGAATTATTGAATTTTCATAAATTAATTATTATTGTATTGATTTTTTTTATTTTTAAAGATTTTTAATTTTAGTGTTAATTTATTAATTTAATTATTTTTAATATTTAAAGACTTTTCTTATACATTGTAATTTTAATTTATTTTTTTTTATACATGTTAGATTCTTATTGGATGTACAAGTTAAAGTTAATTTATTAAATTTTAAAAAATAAAGTATAAAATTATATTTTTAACTTAAACATTTAAAATTAAAGGTAAAATGGTCAATGTACATGTTCTATCATGTTTGATAATAAAAAATTTGATCAAAAATACTAAAATAATGAATTTTCATCAACACAACAAGATAACTATGCCTTCTATTCCTTCTATTGTTTGTTGAAAATGCAAACATCAATAAACACCATAAGGTTAATCTGGTTGGACCGTTAATCAATAAAAAATTTTCAAATATGACAAAACACGAGATGAATAATTAGACAATCTATCATTTTCAAAGCAGATACAATTAATTATTCAAAACCACAGACCGCCGAAACAGATCAAGGAGAGAAAGATACTTTACACAATAACTGATATAATAAGTTAACAGTTAAGTTGTGATGAGTTGTATTGAGGTATGGAGCGACAGCTGTTCTCAAATATTTTTTAAAAATATATATATATAATTTTATTTTAATTCTCATATTTATATTTTTTGTTTTTATAATAACTAAATTATTATAAATACATTAATTTAATCTATATAATAAAAAATTTATCTGTAAAACATAACTAAAATCACAACTAATTATTATCAAAATTTAAAAATTAAAAGTAAAAAAAAAATCTGATTATAATTAAAATTAAAAAATTAAACAAAATAATTAAAAAAATTGAACAAATTACACAAAACATACCTGAAGTTTTTCTTTTCACTTCCATATAAAATTTTATGGTCAATTGACGAAACTTCCTCTTCATTAGTCAATTCCGGTTAGTTTTAACCATTAAAAGAGTATTTTTGTCTTTTCAGTTTATTTTTATTTTTTAAAAACTTTTAAAATAAAATAAAAATAATTTGATAAAAAAGCAGTGTAAACGTAAGTTTCTGCAAACTTTGATTCCGAACGTATTTAACAAATCTAAAGTAGGTTCAGTATTTTTTATTTTTTGTTAAACATTAAAAATAAAGAAAATAAACATGGAGATATGATCTGCAATGATGGAGATCGTCTCCATTTGGAGGCCAGATCTCCATCTTGACGGAGATCAACTCTCCATGCCCTATGAAATTGGTAGAGATCCCATTCCGCTAATTTTTTTGTTTTTAAATTTAATTTTTTTTTTTAAATCTTCATGCTCATGCTCATGCTCATGGAATGTGGGATCTCCATGCTCATGGATGGTGGAGATCCATTTATTTATTTTTTTTATTTTGTTAAAAAAATTATTATTATTGTCTTTTCCCTAGATAAAATCGTAATTATATGTATTTAACATTAATAAGGGATACATTTTGGTCTTTGCATGTAATTTTATAAAGTTAACTGTTAAAACTAATTGGAATTTACCAATAACAGGGGGGTTCGTGTGAATTGACCATAAAGTTGTATATGGAAGTGGAATGACAAACTTTAGGTAGGTTGTGTGTAATTTGTTCTAAAAAATTTTTCAAAATTATTTTCATATTTATTATTTTATAAAGTTAAAAATGCAAAAAAAAATTGAAAAAAAAAACTTAAAAAAAAAATAGGTGGCCTCCATGGAGGAAGCTATATTCGTCTTCCCTTCCTCTGGTTGTAATATTTTTTTAATAAAAAAAATTTATATATATTTTATAATTTTTTATATTATTTAATTATACATATTTAAAAAAAAAGGTCAATTACTATAGATAAACATAGTTAATTATGTATTACAAGTAGGAGGAAAAATTCATATTTTAATATTAATATTTCATTACTGGAGCAAATCAGTTAATTTTAAATTTTATTTACATTTTATATGGACTAAATTAATATATTTATAATAATTTAATGATTATAAAAGATAAAAATATAAATATAAGGACTAGTAAGTACAAAATTTGAAAAAAAGAAAAGTTTGAAAACAGGTGGCGCTCCATGGCAGTCGCCTTAAGCATGCCTCGAGTTGTATTTTATTATATAATACTATAAATTTGTGATCGTCTTGCATAACAATACAAAAAGAATAAATTATATGAGATCTGCAATTGTACAATTAAAAATGACTTTATCATTTTTTTAACAATGACCTCCCTTATTAACTACGGTTGACTTTTAACCATAGCTACTGAATGATAAAACTTCATTTCATACCATATTAAATGTTTTTAAAAAAGAATTGGATTTCCGTTGTCCATCTAAGATGAGATAGACGGTCGAGATCCCATCAAACAATAAATTTTAAAAAATAGAAACAAAAAAAACAAAAGAAACGAAAAGAATGTTTTTGATCTCAACTTTCCATAAACGACGGACATCCATCTAAAAAAAGAATAAAAAATAAAAATATATGAAGGGGTGAAGATTCATATTGATATAGTATGAAATAAGATCAAATCAGTTAAGATTAAATTAAATTTCACATAAAATAAATTTATTTTAAAATAAATTAAAATTATTTTAAATCAAATAAAAGATGAAATAATTTTAAATTAAGTAAAAAATTAAATTATTTAAGTTAAATTTGGTTAAAAATTATTTATGAATAAAATAAAATATTTAAATCATTTTTTCAAAGTAAATAAAACTATTTAAAAATTAATTTTAAAAAAATAAAATCATTTTAAATCAAATAAAAAAATATTTAAATTAAATTTAGCTAAAAAAATTATTATTTGAATAAAATAAAATATTTAAATTATTTTTAAAAATAAATAAAACTATTTAAAATATTAAATAAAATAACACTACTAAGAATATCATAATCTATCATTTTCAAAGCAACCACAATTAATTATTGAAAACAACAAAACCTGCTCAAGAAAAAACGATATTTTAGACAAAAGCTGATATGAGAAATCACATAAAATATGGATGTTATGATTTATGTTACTATCACGCTTTATTTTAATTAAAAAAAAGTATAAAGTTATTTTGAGTTTTAAATTTGAATTAAGTTGATAGATTAAGATGTGATAGTGTCATGTATAAATAATGACTTACTATCAATAAAACGTATGAGTCTATTTTCCATAAGTTATGTGTTAATTTATTCTAATATTTTGGAGGTCCTGATTTCCCTAGAAATAAAACAGATTATGTTTTTGTTATATTATTTGGTATCAGAGCCACTTATGGGGCTCTTCAGCAAGTTTCGTGTCGTGCTACTATCTCGTGTTACCGAGTAATAAAATCATCCAACGTGTAGACTGGATTAAGATGTGATAATATTATGCTCATATATAACATTATCACATCTTAATCTGCCTATATGTTGTATGATTTCATTACTCAAACACGTGAGATGGTAGTGCTGAGACAAGACTTGCTCAAAAGCTTCATAACCGGCTTTGATACCAAATGATACGATCATATTTGATATGATAACAAAAATATAATCTGGTTTACTTTAAGGAAAACCAAGACCACCAAAATGTTAGAATAAACTAACACATAACTTCAGAAAAAAAACTCATATGTTTTATTAATAACAAGACATTATTTATACAAGAATTTTAAGGATAACAAATTAATCTAATAATTCAAATAAGAGGATAGAATAAAAATTCTATCTAATTATATTTTAAATTAAAATTAAAACTAACATTATATTTATTTTTTAAAATTAAAATAAAAGCGTCTTGAGATAATATCAAATTGACAATAAACATAAAAGACCTGGAGTGGCAATAATATCAAATTGGCAATAAACACAGGATTTAGATCGTCTCGCATGCTAATTGTTGTAGTCACCTCAACTACTTGAACATACTACAATTACCAGCAGCGAGCCCGACATGAGTCACATGACCAGTTATCTAATTAAAAACACAAATTGATTACTCTACTTTTCTAATTTAGTTATTATTGTCATTATTTTCACAGTAAAAAAAAGGTTGCAACGACAAAGTTGATTGCTCTACTTTTTTTAGTAAACCTATATAATACCCTCTCATCTCTATACCTGAAAACACCAAGCCACACAAATTATTAAGACATTCTTGATCTTGAATATCATTTTCCAGAATGAGTAGTTTTTCCCCCAAAAGTTTTGATCCCTTGGTTCCAGAGAGTTTCAGTGAGGAATCGAAAGTTGTGGTTGATTTCATAGCTGAGTACTACAGAAACATTGAGAAATACCCAGTTCAAAGCAGGGTGGAGCCTGGTTATTTATCACAAAAGTTGCCTGACACTGCCCCGTATGGCCCGGAGTCCCTGGAAGATATCCTAAAAGATGTTTCTGATAGTATTTTACCAGGATTGACTCACTGGCAAAGCCCCAATTTCTTTGGTTATTTCCAGGCAAATGCCAGCACTGCTGGCTTTCTCGGTGAGATGCTTTGCTCAGGCCTCAATGTTGTAGGCTTCAATTGGATTTCATCTCCAGCAGCAACTGAGCTTGAATCCATTGTTATGGATTGGATGGCCAAAATGCTTAAGCTTCCGTCTTCTTTTCTCTTCTCTGGAACTGGAGGTGGGGTCTTGCATGGAAGCACTTGTGAGGCTGTTGTCTGCACTATGGCTGCTGCAAGAGACAAAGCATTGGAGAAACTTGATGGAAATGAGAACATAACTAAGTTGGTGGTTTACGCCTCGGATCAAACTCATTTCACATTCCAAAAAGCTGCCAAATTGATTGGTATTACCAAATCAAATTTTCGAGCCATAACTACATCATTTTCAACTAAGTTTGCACTGTCACCAGAAAATGTACGAGCAGTCATCGAAGAAGACATCAAAGCTGGGCTGGTTCCACTGTATTTATGTGGTACTGTTGGGACAACATCCTCTGGAGCCGTTGATCCTATCAAGGAATTGGCAAAAATTTCTAGGGAATACAAAATATGGTTCCATATCGACGCGGCATATGCAGGAAGTGCTTGTATTTGCCCTGAGTTCAGGCCTTACTTGGATGGTGTTGAACTTGCGGATTCAATCAGCATGAACCCACATAAGTGGTTCCTTACCAACATGGATTGCTGTTGCTTGTGGCTCAAACATCCTAAATTTCTAGTCGATTCACTCTCCACTAACTCAGAAATCCTGAGAAACAGTGCCTCTGAATCAAACTCTGTGATAGACTACAACGACTGGCAAATCGCGTTGAGCAGACGATTCAGAGCTTTAAAGCTTTGGATCGTGATGCGCAAACACGGGTCGGCTAACCTCATGTACCACATACGAAGCGATGTGGCCATGGCTAAGCGGTTTGAGGCACTGGTTGCTAGAGACCACAGGTTTGAGATAATGGTGCCTACAAACTTTGCACTGGTTTCTTTTAGGCTCAAACCGGAGCTCGAGTCAATCAGTTCAGAACTCAACCGAAAGCTTCTGGATGCTGTCAATTCAAGTGGCCGCGCTTTCATGACTCATGGGGTGGTGGGAGGTGTGTTTTACGTACGTGCCGCCTTCGGAACAACAATGACTAAAGAGCGTCATGTGGATGATTTGTGGAAGCTTCTTAAAGAGAAGGCTCAAATTCTGTTATTACTCTATCTTAATTAATTTATATTTGTTGTTGGGATAATTCAATGTGACACTTACGATTATGTAATGGGATGATTTGTGATGAAGATTGTAATGGGATTAAGGGTCAGTTTGTTATTACTGTAATTTTTAAAATAATTATTGTTACGAAAAATAATTAATATTTAGTTGTTAAGATAATTAAATAAATATTTAGTTAATAACATTTTAAAATTCTTGTGAGACTCAAAATCACTATATATATTTATTTGATAATTTTATTTGTTGGAGTCACCTCAACTACTTGAACATCCTACAATTACCAGCAGCGAGCCTAACATGAGTCACATGACCAGATATCTAATTAAAAACACAAATTGATTGCTATACTTTTCTAAATTAGTTATTATTGTCATTATTTTCATCGATTTGGCTACGAGAGACAAAAAAGTGTCGCTATTATACCGATACTTTTTTGTGCACAGCAACCGGTAGTATTCAGTATTCTTGATTACTGTAAAGTTTTTTAATTTATTTACTAATTTAATAATAAATGGCAAAAATAAAAATATTAAAAAATATAAAAATTATATAAATAAGGAAAATAGCTAATAATACCTAAAATATAATAAATAATGAAATTATTAAAATACAAAAACTTTTAGTAAATAAAAAAAATAAAAATTACAACAAATCTTGTCTATTTAATAAATATAAGTGTAATTTTTTTAAATAGGAATACATTTTTAATATTTTTTACAAACGAATTATTTAATAAGTTCGCGAACACTTTTAAAAATATATCGCGACTTCATTTCAATTTATTCGCACCTCTATATGAGTTTGTGATAATAAATTTCGACACCATTGGAGGAAGTTTGACTTGGCAAGTAACTTGAATGTTGGGAGAAAACGTTAAAGTTCCTCAAGGAACTTTGACGTTGGCGGGGAACGTACTTTGACGTTGGTCGGTGAACTTCAACGTTCCCCGCCAACGTCAAAGTTCCTTCTAGTTGAAGTTAACGTTACCGTTGGAGGAAGTTTGACTTAACAAGGAACTTCGACGTTGGGAGAAAACGTTAAAGTTCCTCAGGGAATTTTGATATTGGTGGGAGAACTTCAACGTTTCCCACCAACGTTAAAGTTCCTTCGGGTTGAAGTTAACGTTACAGTTAGAGGAACTTCGACTTGGCGAGGAACTTGGATGTTGGGAGAAAACGTTAAAGTTCCTCAAGGAACTTTGATGTTGGTGGGGGAACTTTAACGTTCCCCACCAACATCAAAGTTCCTTCGGGTTGAAATTAACGTTACCGTTGGAGGAAGTTTGACTTGACAATGAACTTGGACGTTGGGAGAAAACGTCAAACTTCCTCAAGGAACTTTGAAGTTGGTGGGGGAACTTCAACGTTCCCTACCAATGTCAAAGTTTCTTCGGGTTGAAGTTAATGTTACTGTTGGAGGAAATTTAACTTGGCAAGAAATTTGGATGTTGGGAGAAAACGTTAAAGTTCCTCAAGGAGCTTTGATGTTGGTGGGGGAACTTCAAAATCATACTATGAATTATTCAATAATCACTTTTGAAAAGTAACCCCCTACTTGTTTCTCAAAATTTATAGTAGAGAAACTAAAATTATTTAATAATCAGTTTTGAGTCTTAATGTCAAAAATAATAAAATAAAAAAAAAGTTAAAATTTATTGTCCAAAATCAATTCCAAACTAGCCTAGTTGATAGTGAAAATAATGAATCACAAGGGTGAGTATATATAAATGCACCTATAATTTGTTTATACACAGTGCTGAGTTTGTGAAGCTTGAATCGAGTTAGTTTTGCATCAGGGGCAGAGGCACGCGCGAGTTAGGTGATGCTACCAATGATCGCGCCACAGGTCGCGCACCAGATCTAGAGACACGAGCGACTTGAGGGATGCTACCAATGGCCGCACGCTAGATCCAAAGATGCACGCGAGTTAGGGAATGCTAACCAAGTTGAACCTTTGCCTTCACTGCCTAGACCCAAACCACGGAAGCACCCCAAAGTACCGCTGGTGAATCCCACCCTCATCCGATTCATATTGACTCGTACCCGGGGTCTCTTCGAATTTAAGATCAGTCAACACACAGAACTCAACCCTAGAAAATCTTACACTGTAGTTCCCCAACCAGAAATGCATCTTATCGTTCTGTCCATCATGCCATATCTCTCTCAATTGGAGCTTGTGTACAAGCATACCAAAAAATGTCATGTCTCAATACACCATCATAAAGTGACCGAAACATGAATCCATAAACCTCTTCCTCTGCTCCCCACCATTGTCGATTCTTGATAAAATTGTATCTATTATCTCCAAAGTTTCGATGTGTATGTGTTGAGTTATCCCACCGTCGAACCACTTCGCCTCCTAGGTTTTCAACCTCCTGCTGTAGTTCATCATCTGCAACGTTATAAAATAGAAACGTTAGCCTTAAATTCTTTACTAAGACATATCTAATTAGATCACGACTAACGGTCCATATCCATTTGTCGTGATCTAAATACATCACGGTTGGTCGTGATCTAAATAGATCACAACCAAGTGTTCAATTCATTACCAAATAACAATCAAGTTTAAATCGCATTCAAAGCAAAACAACAAGCAGCAATCATCCCATTTCAAATCAAAACAACAACAAACAACAAATAATTCAAGTTTGCAACTTAATCACCCATACTAACTCAATTTCAAAATAACAATCAACTTGACTCTAAAATTCACACATTTTAACATCAATCATTTGGCCCCGAAACCAACGAAAATGAAATGAACAAACAACAAACCTTGAATGCTGTCGAACCCACCTTCTCATCACCGACCGAACCCACCCATAGTCAAACCGACCCACGTGACTGGACGCCCTCATGCCGCCTCAAGCTGCCGTCGTCGCCCGCCTCACTGCGTGTCGTTGTTGATTTGTGGTCACCAGTGCGATTGGACCTCCTCACATCACCTCAAGCCACCCTCACCATCGCAATCGTCGCCCTCTTAATCGCGTCTCGTTGGTCACCGATTTATGGTCGCCAGATTTCGTTGTTGCTTCAGTTTGAACTTGCTTTTTTGCTTTGGTGTGAAATGGCTTTTTGCTTAAAGCCGGCCACATTTTATTTTATCAGTGAAGTCAAAATAAGTCAGTGAAGTCAAAATAAGTCAGATTAAAAGTTTCTTTGTCAATGACTTTTCACTTTTTATTTTATTTTGTTTATTTCTTTTGGCTTCATAGGGTATTTTAGTCCTAATTCTTATTTATGTGCTATTTTCACCAAAATTTAATAACTTTATACTATTCTCATAGAGTGAACACCATTTAGTGATATAAAAAAAGAACTCATTTTCATAAAATGGACACTATTTAGTGTTATTAAAAAAAAAAACCTCTAATATAAATTGACAACTATATTTGTTAACTTCTCGTAATACGCGGGTTTGTAAATAAAGATTTGTTAACAAAAAACAAAGGAGAAAGAGTTAGATTTTGGTGTAGTTCAGCCCATACCTTTTTTTGGTGTAGCTCCGTATGTGCCATTTGGGAGTCCACTGTATACTGGGACATTTTTAATTTGCAGCACCATATTTCTTGTTTTGATTTGATCTTGTGGGTTTTTGTTAGGGCTAAGAGAGCAGAATTCGAGGAGTTTTACATGATCCTGTGGGGGGTTTGGTCTGAAAGGAATGCTGTCACTCATTCTAATTCCCCTAGGTTTAGTGTTGATTTGGTTTCTTGGTCGCTTTCTTTGCTTCGTGAATTTCAGGGCACCCAGAAGGTTTTTGGCTCTCCCTTCCAGCCTCCCAGGCAGCCTTATTCTGCCTCGTGGTCGCTTCCTCCTACAGGTTCCTTGAAGTTGAATACCGACGCAACAGTGAAGTCTAGTTTTTATGTGATGGGTTTTGGTGCAGTGGTGCGTGATGATCAGAGCAAGGTTGTTGCAGCTTCAGCTAAACCTCTCTTGAGGTTTTTTCTTGCTGAGCTTGGCGAGTTGCTAACGTTGCGAGAGGGGTTGAGCCTGGTTATTGAGTGGGTTGAGTTAGATGCTGTTAATGTTGTGGCTAGGGTGTTTAGCTCTTTTCCTAGTTCTTTTGTGGACCCTATTGTTAATGATGTCAAGGCTCTTTTTCGGGATGTGGTAGTTTCCAACTGTCATATTATTCCTCGTATTATTAATGGAATGACACATTCTCTTGCCTCTCTATCCTTTTCCTCTAAGGAATAATTTTGTTATTTCAATCCTAAACTAAGCTTTTTTGTTGGTCTTCTGTAATAGAAGTTTTGTTGTTAAAAAAAAAAAAGATTAGATTTTGACAGGTATTTGAAAAATAAAAATTATTTACTCAACAAAATCTTCATTTTGAGCATACGTACTGACTTTATTGGCAAGTAAAAGGGTAAAAAATCTCATGAATTTAAGTGAATATAAGTTTCTAAGATAATAAACGTCACTTTTTTTATTTCTAACTTTCTTTAATAAAAGCAAATCATTTCACTTATACCTTAAATGGTTAGTTCACTGCCTCTTATATAAGGGTTCTGAGCATATGAATTACTTTTCAAGCCATGTATAAATCCAATTTTTTAAATATAAAATTTGAGTCTAAGGTAATAAATGAATATAATATTCGAGTCTAAGATAATAAATATTTGTACCTTTCATTGAACTTTTTTTATAAATTAAAATTTCCAATAACATCTAAGGGAGCGTTTACCAGTCACAAATCATAATAAAGAAAATATAATTTTATTATAATTTTTTATTATAGTATTTACTAAAAACAATTAGAAATCAAATTATGTGGACTTATACATATAAATAAGAAATTAAGGGAGGTGTATTCAATATCAACTTTTAATAACTTTTAATAACTTATGTGGATTTTAAAAGTTTAGGTGTATTCAATATGGATTTTTAAAGACTCCATAAAAGTCAATAGATATTCAATATAGATTTTTATATACTTTTTAAAAGTCCACAAAAGTTTTGAGGTATTTAATATGGACTTTTTTAAAGTCCATAAAAGTCATGGGGTATTGAATATAAACTTTTATGAAGTATAAAAAAGTTATGGGGTATTCAAAAAGTTCATAACTTTTATGGACTTATAAAAAATCTAGACTTTTGTAGATTTTTGTTGTAAACTATAAATACTTTAATCTCACAATTTCTCCACCATTCACCCCACAAACTTTTGTAGACTTTCAATTTGAGAAGCAATAACGTACGGGGGGGTGTATTCAATTTTGACTTTTAATGACTTTTACAGACTTTTTTTTAGTGATGATTTTTATAGACCCCCCTTACGGTTCAAGTTCTGAATAAGCAAATCGTTTTTCTTATTTTTATATTATTGTTTTTTTTTTAAATAGTTGTTCTTGATTTGTTGATTTTGATCTTATACCTTTTTCATACTGCTCTTTTCTTTTGTTGATTTTAATTTTTTGATTTTAAATAAAAAATTAACAATGTAGGTAGGACATAAGTTTAAGTTTGGTTATCAACATTTGCACATTGGTTTACATTCCATTTAAATGCATTGAAAACATGTGTAGGAAAAAAGTTTTAATTCGTATCTCCTTCTCCTCCACTATTTTTACCTCAAATATATTTATTATTATCAACTAGTCTAAAAACAAATTAACTTGAGTGATTTGAAAATATAAGGATCAAGAAACAGCCTAAATAGAAAATGACACTCATTCGACCTGACAATGTTTTAATTTCGAATTGTTAGACCACATAGCAATAGTTCTTCTTAAAAGGATCGACTTGGTTGGACTGAACATACAAATTATGTTTTTTTTTTTTTTGTAAAATCCCATTGAAGCTTTTTATTGTAAATTATAGTAAGGAGAGTGCAACAATTGATATAATAAATTTACAACAAATGAGTCAGAAAATAAATATAATTTAGACAATCAATACATCATTGACATGCGTAATCAGAATAATATGAACTTATGCAAACAATTAGTAACAGAAGAAAAACAAAAATAAAAAAGCAAAGAATTTTATGTCCATATGACATCGAAATACATGCTTATTAAAAAAAAAAAAAATCACCATGATAGAACAAAATCAAAAGATCATATCTTATTTTTGCTCAAAATTTAGTGCAATTCCACAAAAATAATAAATACAAAGAGGGATGTATCTCTCATTTCACTTTGTTCTTTCCCTAATTGTTTTCTTTTTATCGAATTCTTTTTCTCGTTGTTTATCATTTGGGTTTGGAGAAATATGGTTCATGAAGCTTGAAATTGTTAGGGTTTTTTAAGTTTTAATTCTAGTTGCGGTATTTGTTTTATTTTAGATTAAAGCTATTATATTAATGAATAATTAAATTATTTAAAAAACTTATTATTTTGGTTGTCAAGTCATCAATGGATATGTATTATTTATCTAAAGAATGTATCATATTTTTTTACATTATGTACTTGATTTTAATACACCATCTAACAAATTTTGATATAATATGCACTTATTTTAAAATGAAAGTCTATAAAAGTCTATAAAAATCATTTATAGAATTTCTTTCAACTCTATCAAAGTCAATAAAAATCTTTTAAAATGAAAGTCCATAAAAGTCTATAAAAGTTTGTTAGAATTCTGTAAACTCTATAAAGGTCAATAAAAGTCGGTAAAGTCTATAAAAATCTATCACTTAAAAAAAGTCTGTAAAAATTATTAAAAGTCAAAATTGAATATACCCCCCTAAGTTTCTAAGGGAGAGGGAACTTGATTCCCCTTTCACACATAGAAAATTAACTATATATTGCATTGTTATAGATATATGATTGACTTAATATGAAACTCGTATGTATCTATCTCAATTTTTTCCAATTAAATTTATTTTAGCCCACCATGATCGTAAATCCTGACTACATCCCTTAATTCAAACTCATTAAGTATTAAATGGAAAAAAATAAATAAACAATCCCTAAATATTTTATCTATTTATAATTGGACCATGAGAAGTTGGTTTGTTAACCACTTACATGAGTGATAAAAATCTTCTTTAACTGTGTTCTTAAACTTTCTAACCAAAGTAGCACCTACAGAGAAAAATACTTATAAAAGATACTTTAATTTGTTTATAATACCAGTATAAAAACATTTAAAAATTTATAATAATAGATTTATACTCTTGTAACATTGTATTTATATTTGTATAAAAATAATAATTTTTATACTTAGTAAATTAGATTAATATTTGAAAGTATGTATTTAAAATAAACTTTTTGAAAGTATGAATTCATTTTGTTTTTGAAAAACGAAATGCATTGGCAGTTTTTTTTTTTTTAAAGAGAATGAATTATTAAAATTTAGATTAATAAAATAAAAATTGATAAATATTGTAAATATAATTAATGAATAGATAATTAAAAAATAAATTAAATTATGTATATCGAAAAAGATTGCTACATGAATGGATCCCGTGGCACCACATAGATAACTTACAGATAAAATGTTATTTGTGGACTCAAATCAATTGATCAACACACCAACATAACTATGCCTTTTATTGGTTGTTGAAAATGCAAACATCAATAAATACCATAACGTGTAAAATTCTGGAAATTAATTAATCTGGTTGGACCATTAAATAAAAACATTTAAAATCTGACCAATCACGAGAAGAATAATTGATTATGTGTCACGTGTCTTTAGATGTGTAAAAACTTTTTAAAAAGAAAGAGAATAGAATATAAAATTCTAACCATTAAATCCACATATCTTCAGATATATAAAAGTTTAGGAAAAGTTTAGGTTAGGAGAGGATCCCAATTATTTCAAAGCAGGCACAATTAATTAATTATTGAAAACCACAAACCAGAGAACCAGCTCAAGGAGACAAGCTACTTTACACAATAACTGATATAATAAATTACATTTAATATGTAATTATTATTTATGAGGTACGTCGCATTGTAATATGTGATGAGTTATATTGAGGCATGTTAGCACTAGTCGCTCATTTATGGAGTCAAATTATTACCAAACCTTTCGAGCTATGACCCGGTCTGACAATGTACGTGTGATCACGTCATAAATGGAGAGATAGAGATAATGGACAAGCGAAGAAAACAACTTCTTTATCTCTTCTAATGGCCGGCCGAACCTATAAGGAAGAAGAAGAAATTAATTATTATTATTTTTTTTTTTGCGTTTGTGTTTGTGTTTGCGACACCCCTCTATTGCTTGCTTAGGGTTTGCTTATTTTCTTTTTATGATAGAATGTGTCTTATATATGAGTCTCTAGGGTTTTGATTTGACTAGGTCAAATAGGATTTTAAATCCTATTTAATTGTGGTTACCACTAAAGTTTGAACTCTTGACCTTTAGGGACTTTAAATAATCTTATTATTTAATCATCTTTTTTATTAGTCAAGGTTCGGACTTTCAACCTCCTATTTAATAATTAAAATAATTAATAATTCTAAATTATTAATATTGATTTAATTACTAAATCATTAATCAAATAATCATATTATTTAATTAATTTTCTTTAATGAAACCGTGTCACTTCTTTTTCGTAACACAATTAATTAAACTATCCAATTAATTTACCGTAAACCTCGTTACCAACAATCATAAGAACTAGCAAGATGATCTAATGGATCTACAGTTTTGAGTTCCAATAATACTTAAAAATATTAATTAAAACTATTTAATTAATATTCCACGATTATTAACCTCAGAGTTACTTCACTAAAAACCTAAGGCTGAACTCTTGAAACTGCATATGTTTTACATAATCTGAAATCTCAGCGTTCATCGATATAGCTATTTACATATAGTGTGACCCTCCACAAGTAGTTCATGATTAAAGCTGAGTCATAAAGCAAAAATATACCCCTCTAATTATATATTTTTCTTTAATCACCGTGGATGTAGGAATCAATTAATTACTAAGCTACTACGTAAAACCTCTTTAGCCACTACTGATTTTTGTGCTTTTTTTTTTTTATGTGCGCTTTGTAACTTTGAATGAGTTTGCATCCAGTGTATATTTCTCCTTTGCAAGGGGTGTGATTTCTCCGACACATTTGTTATATAATACAACTCCTCACCACTTACAATGTCACGTGACTTATAAATCATTGAAAAGATTAGCTATACAAAGAATGTTAAACTGATGAAAGTCCCAAAAAAGTGCTTTGCATCAGCATAAATCACCATTAATGGAGAGAGGTTTTGAGTTGACAGAGAAGCCATTTTCTGATTTTATTTCTATGTAATGTTCATGTACATTCCATACAATATATATAAGCAAAGGTTCCCTAACAGAAACAGTTTACTGATTATTCTAAAAAACTCTCAAACTTCAACAACTCAGTCAACATAATTCTCTAACTAACTTCCTCACAGCTTTTTGCTTAAGCTGATATATAATCAAATATATAGTGATTATGATTAGGGATGACAAAAATCCCCAATCTATCCTGTATCGGCAGGCCTCTGATCCGTTTGGAGCGGATTTGGAGTACTTAAAATGGGGCTTGGGTTGGGATCAGGTTCGGGTCAAATATTTTTGACCCAGTTTGTAACCGTGTCGGGTTTGCGTCAAATCATTATTGCCCCGAACCTTCCCCTTTGGCCCACTATTTACATATTTTTTTAAAAAATATTAAAAAAAAATAGAAAAGAAAAAATAAAACTCTAATATCTTGTCTCTTTGCGTAATTATTTTTATGTAAATTTTACGTGCTAATTAATCAGTTTAGTAACTTAATTTTTTTTTTGCTGCTACAAGTTTGTGTTTAAAACAAACCATGCTTAAGTTGTGAATATCGAAAATGTTGTGACAGTCCCTTGGGTGAGCACGTCTGTAACTTGAAATTCTGTAGGAACATATCTTTGTTCAACAAGACCTAAAGCTACCTTTTCATGGATAAAGTGAGTGTCTATGTCAATGTGTTTTGTCCGAGCATGAAACGCTGGATTTTAAGCAAGAGCATTGGCACTTTTATTGTCACACCAGATGACATTGCGGGAAGGAATATCAATAAACAATTCTTTGAACAAAGACTGTAGCCACAGTACTTCAGTAGTCATTTGAGCCATAGATTTGTACTCTGCTTAAGCTCTTGATCGAGCTACAAAAGTTTGCTTGCTAGAACTCCATAAGATGAGATTACCACTAAGAAAAACACAATTGTGACTCGTGGGTAGTCTGTCATCAACACTGCTAGCTCAGTCTGCATCTGAGTATGCTTCAACTGTTAAAAAGATAGCTGGCTTGAACCATAGACCTTTGTGAATGGTGCCATATAAATATCGAAGAACCCTCTTGCATGCTAGCCAATGTGACTACTTAGGTGACAAAAGGAACTTGACTTAACTTGTTGACAATGTATGGGATGTCTGGCCTTGCGTAGGTGAGACATTGTAAGGTACCTAAGATTACCGTGTTAATTTAATTCATACTAATTGCTTTTTGAAAATCGAAGTTGTCAAAGTCTCAAACTCAGGAATGCCTTTAACTTCCCAATAAAGAATACGAAGGGCTGTACGGGACACCCTCCGAGCATGACCCATCTTTGAGTACAACGAAATTGCTTCAATGGACCACATGTAATAAATAAAATAAATAAGACCTTTCAATAAGAGTTTAAACGAATTTAAGGGGGAAACATTTTTAAACAGTATATGTAGTATGTATTACCTAAAAAGCAGACACAAAGCCATACAAGTTATACTTCTCTGCTGTATGGGTCGGATCATTTTTTGCACGTTCCATAAACTTTTGATCTCTACTTTGAATCTCCTTGAGTATATAAATGAACTCCATGGGAATCGATTGAATTCATCCAAATTATCCACTAACTTTATAGCCTAATATTCAACATTTGTCCTCAAGTCCTTTCCAAGCAACGTCATCTCTAAGATCAGCAACAAAGCTAACTTAATGATATTATCATCATCATTATTTTCTTCCTGAAGTCCATCTTCAAAGAAACCTTACAAAATCAGTCCAGTGACTTTTCTGGCTCCATTAAAATATTTGCGACGAATTCTATCAACCTCATTTGTTTTGGTATTTTTAGTAGAGACGGCCGTATTCCCAAATCGTAGACCACTAACTAAACAAAACTCATTTGCACTAAAACGTATTCTATTTCTGCCAATAACAAACCACATCTCATTTCAGCATCTCGAACATGACACTCTCGTAACAATACTTGATGACAAAATTGAGCAAAGAACACGATTTCATGAACATCTAAAAAATGGCCAAAGCACATGCCTTTAAGTCTCTCTTGCTGTCATTCCGTAACCTTTTTCTTTATCAAAGCAATGCTTTCCCATTTACAGTAAGTGGTCACTTTTGCATGGAAAATTTTTTTTTTCCTCCATTTTCAATGAATCAAATAATTTCTTAGTTCCCATTGATTTTTACCCAAAAATAAAAAAAAGATTTTGAATTCGTCAATAAACCAAAAAATATAATGATTATGAGATACAGATTTATAAAATAATTATGAGATCAAAGAAGCAACATAATATAACGATTTATCACTATATTAACCATAGAAACCCCACCACCACCCATATCTTTGAATTCGAGTCACAAAACTCTTTGTCATTTTTTTCCACACAACATGTCACTGTTTTCTCACATTATTTTTAGGTGGAGTTGCGCCAAGTTGTTCGCCTTTGACATTTTTGCACCCATTGACTGCTGTATATGCACCAAGTTACCAACTCATGCTTCATGTTTTGCTATTGTCGCACTACCACTATGCTCGTCGATTTTAATATTTTGTGTTGCAAATGTTTACTTTTTTTTTTTAACGCTATTGTGAGTGAGATTTTAAACAACAAATACATGTGCTATATTTGAGTTTGACAAATTTAGAAAATTAATTCAGATCAATTCAAGGATCATTTGATTTGTAATTTGTAAAAGATAATATCTTCAATGCCAACGTATAGATAAATGATGATACTAAAAAAATGATTGTGTACTAGTATGTTTTAGACAATGTAGAATTGCAAAAAATAGTTGTTTCGAAATCAAACAAACAAAAATTGTGTACATGAACACTCAAGCTGCTTAGTTATAGGATTGTATTGTTTTTTCATCGGGTCACTGCAACCCGATGATTTACTTTCATCGGGTCAGTGCAACCCGATGATTTACTTTCATCGGGTGACTGCAACCCGATGATTTACAAAATTCAACTAAAGTTCAATCCGATGATACTTCCTCTAAATCAATGATTAATTCAATCAAATCAAGATTCGAAACTTACAAAATTGAAAAATCCACAACATAAGTACTAAACACATTTGTTAATTTCATTATTACATACAAAAAATCTTTGTAAATCCTAAACAGTAAAGTTGTCGCTGTAAATCTTTGTAAAACCTACACTAAAAAATCTTTATAGATCAAAAAATCATTTCAATTGATGGTTGTAAACGAAATGATGGACAAATAGGAGATGACATCTTACATATATGTTATTGCTATGGAGAAGAGAAGAGTCTGCTTCGTGAAGAGTTGCCGCTGTGGAGAAGAGAAGAGTTCGTCTCCTTACACAACGATGAGAGAAGAGTCTGGTACATGAAGAAAAGAAGAGAAGAGAAGAAAAGACAGTTGCCGCTGTGGAGAAGAGAAGACAAAAAAATGTTTCAGACAGTTGCCGTAGCGGAAGAAGAAGAAGAGTAAAAAAGAATTCAGACAGTTGCCGCGTGAAGAAAAAGAAGAGTGAAAAAAAAGAATGTGGGTAGGGTTAAAATGGGAGGGCATTTTTGTCTCAAATAAATGTTTGGATAGTCAATGCAAAAATTAGTGTGGGGTGGGTAGATTTGCAATTTTCATTTATTTTTTAGGCATTTTTACTAAATTCCCTACAATCATTAAGTTTGTGAATAGTGACATAATGTTTAAATAATAAATTGTTACTAATAATATCCATAGTGATAAATTTTCAATCAGTTAACTGTGATTAATTTTATGTACAGTGACAAAAATTTTATTTTGTCACTTATTAAGATCCACTAATAATGTGTCATTAAAAGTCAGGGTTTGTGGTAAATATAAAATAATGTCACTAACCATAGTGACGAGATAACTTTAACCGTCACTAATACTTTTAGTGACATGAGTATAAGTGACACTTTTATAGTGACACATTTTTTGTCATAATATTAATATTGTAATAGATTTTTCTTTTCCAATTATAGATTTTTTTTTGTCTCTATAAGTAGATTTTATTGTAGTGGTTGTTTGATGTCTGTGAAGCCTTCACGCTAAGTCATGAAGACTTATTCTTGAAGGTCTCCATTCAAGAATGCATTTTTACTATCCACTTGCTGAACATTCCAGTTATGAAACACTGCCAAGCTAAGAACGACTCTAATGGTTGATACTTTTACTACTAGACTAAAGGTGTCAAAAAACTTTAGGCCAACAGTTTGATTAATGCTCTTAGTAACAAGTCTTGCTTTGTGCTTGAGAACTAAACCAACCATCAGGCTTAAACTTAGTTCCGAAAACCCATTTGCATCCTATTACATTCATATCAACTGTGTAAAGTACCAATTTGTAATTTTGATTAGATTGTAAAGCTCGAAACTCAGCCTTCATAGCTTCCAGCCATTTGGGATTTGCCATTGCATCTTTGACTGGCTTTGCTTTCTGCCTCAACTAGAAAACTTTTAGGTAAGGTATAAGATGCAATGTATGACTTTGGCTTTAGCACACCACTCATTGATCTTGTAATCATATGATGAACAGAACCAGAAGGCTTGGATGGAACTGGTAAACCTAATTCCTAACCAGGTGCAAGATTATGAGCTGTACCAGTTGAATCATTTTGGTAAGATCTTAGATTAACAACAATAGAACGTACATTGAGACTTCTTTAATGTTGAATATGTGAAGTAGTAGAGTCAGTAGCTAAACTTAGTATAGCTGAAGGATGCTGAGTATTAATAGCATAATGCATCATATCTAACGACGATGATACTGAATTGGATGGTGATTACTGAACATTTTCAAACATAGATGAACCAAATAGCTCATTATAAAGAAAATCTAATCCATTGAAGATTACATGCCTTGAAATATAGAACATACCAGATGTGTGCAAACATTTACATCCTTTATGAAGTAAGCTCCAATGAATATGCATTTAGTTGAATGAAAATCCAATTTATGCTTAATGTAATCTCTCAAATATGGGAAGCAAGCACAACCAAAAGACTTCAAAAACTGATAGTTAGGCTTTCTATGATAAAACTTTTCAAATGTAGACATGAATCTAAGCAGTGGAGTGGGTAGATTATTGATCAAAAATACTGCAGTTGAACAAACCTCAAACCAGTATTTCAAAGGCATACCTCCATGTGCTAGCAAAGTTAAGGCCATTTTAACTATATGCCTATGTTTCCTCTCTAGTGTCCCATTTTATTGATAGGTGTAAGGATAAGAGAACAAATATTGAACACCAAACTCCTACATATATGGAATACAAACTTTGATATTCACCACCCATATCAGTTTGGAACCATTTAATCTTCCTATCAAACTGTAACTCAACAGTTTCTTGAAGTGTATGAACTTTGACAATGCTTCAGACTTGAGATTAAGTGGATACATTATGTAAATCTTGTAAAAGCATCTACAAAAATAATATAATATCTATATCCATCCACTGACACAATGGGTGTAGCACCCCAAATGTCAATGTAAATCATCTCCAAATGAGAGGTTGCTTTAATCTCAGACCTGGTAAAAGGAAGCTTATGCAACATACCAAGTTTACAAGACTCACAAAAATGAGGTACATTTACATTGTAAGGAAAATGCAAGGTCTGTAAAACTTTATGCAATATAAGTGGAGTTGGATGGCCTAATTTTGCATGCCACATAACATAATTATTCTTGGCAGCAACCATAGAACTAAATACATGTTTATCTTCAGCTCTTGAAAGCAAACTGATGCTTTCATTATTACATTTATTAAAATTGGAAACTATAGCAGTATTTATACTATAATGATTCACACTTGTGTACTGGCAAGGCTCCTACATGGAAAAAGAATGCACACTGATCGGTCATTTATTTTCATATATTTACGACCCCTAAACCATATCTTTTAATTGTATTCTTGAGTATTTTTGGTGCTTTTGACGTGTTTTCCTTGAGTGTGCTGGTTTAGGGACCCAAGTGATGATTTTGTATTTTTTGGAAAAAATGTGTAATTTCAGTAACTTTATGGAAGGACATCGATGAAAGCATGTTAAAGTTCTGGGGTAAAACTGTAAATTTAGAAAGTTCCACCAATTTAAGTGAAACGGTGCGTTTTGCACTTAAGGAATCTGAGTTTTAGTGGAACGACGCTGTTTTGGCACTAAAGAGTTGGTCCAAAATGAAGCCGTTTTGGTTAAAGAAGAAAACAAAAAATAAAAACCAGAAACTGTATGCATGGCGACCAGCCCGGCCCCCCCCCCCCCCCCCCCCCCTCTCCTCGCGCCTCTTCTTGCGATGAAGATGTCCAAGCCCAACCAGTGAGCAACGCGAAGAAGACCGCGACATGTGCTCGCATCCTCCAGCTCGCGGCAATGATGAGCCAGCCCAACAGTGTGCAGCGCGAGAAGCAGCGCGACCATAAACGCTCGCGGTCCAGCTCGCGATGGAGAAGAAAGGTGATCAGTAAGAGTGGCGAGCTCGAACGCGGCCATCCCTCCTCGTGGTACAGCATCTCCAAGCAAAGCAGTAAATACCGCGACCAAGCCACCGCGACCACAGGTCGCGGTGGTAGTCGCGGTGAAGGAGAAAACAGCGCCCTATTTGCTGCTATAAGAAGAAAACGACGCAGCAGCTGAAGAAAGAGGGAGAACGGGTGGCAGACCAGTCCCAGCAGCCTTCAAGCTGCTCCAAGGGTGATTTTCCACCCTCCTTGCTCCTCCCAAACACATCCCAACATCACAAATCACCAAGACATCTCTAGATCGTGAGTGCGTATCGAAGAAGACGAAGATCGAAAGCGGAGAAGTTCAAGCCGGACCAAAGCGGGACTTCGAGTCTCGAGAGCTTCGATGGGTTGTATTTCATCTCATTAATATTCCTTTGATTGTTCATTTATGATTATGAGTTGTTAGAACTATTGTTAGGTGTTTTTAGGAACTATGAACGGATTTGGATTTTATTGTTTATGAATATATTATGTGATTTATTTCATGTATTATGTGCTTAATAATAATCAATATGTTTTCCATTTCCGTGATTGGAACCGTGTGATCACCTCGCATTATCCTCCATTGAATCCGTCTCGCTTTATATTAATTGTTTTAGTTAATTTAATTTAGTTTAATTAATTGTAAATGTTGATTATGAGCTAAACTTGTAAGTTGGGGTTTTGATGGATCTTATTCTATGATGATTGAATGAATTGATTGTTTAATTTGTTGCGGTCGATTGTTGTGTTGTTGAGTGCTTTCATTGTGCTTAATGCTTTTGAATGTGAAGGCCTACATTTAGATGATAAATTGGTGGTGTGTTATCTACCGAGAAGAGATGCCCACCACGTGCTCGATATAATGTCCACCACAAGTAGAATTAGATAGAGATATACTAATTTGCTTGTGTGATCATATAGGGTGTTTATTGTTACTAATGCATTTCCATGCACTTGGATATACCATCGAGAGATAGGATATTAGTGTATGTGAAATAGGTCCAATTTAACTCGAGAGGGGACTTTGGATAATTTAGATGAACACGGTCATCATCGTGCATAATTAAACTACAACAATGTGCTTTCATGAAATTCAATTGGATGGATTAGGTGAATTCAAATAGCGTAACTAATCTCTCATATTGGTTGCTTGCTTTATTTTTATGTTTTAATATTTCTATCTTTAATTCGTTCTCTTAAACCTTTCGATTATCCAAATAGAAATAGGCTTGGTTAATTTTAGTACTCAACACCTAAATATCCCTGTAGAGACGATAATTTACTCATCATTTTATTACTTGTGCCGACTCCGTATATTTGCGGGTACAAAAAAGGCGTGTCAAGTTTTTGGCGCCGTTGCCGGAGATATTTTAGTTGTGTTGATATTAATACTGATTAAGTCTATAGCTAATTTGGATTTGTATATATTTTATTTTTATTCTTATTAATTTTGATTTTTTTTGTTTTCTATGGAGGACATGTTGATCGGTCATTTATTTTCATATATTTACGACCCTTAAACCGTAACTTTTAATTGTATTCTTGAGTATTTTTTTATGCTTTGCACGTGTTTTCCTTGAGTGTGCAGGTTTAGGGACCTAAGTTATGATTTTGTATATTTATGGGAAAAAAATGTAAATTCAGTAACTTTGGGGAAGGGTATCGATGAAAGGATGTTAAAGTTCTGGGGCAAAAATGCAATTTTAGAAAGTTCCACAAATATTAAGTGAAACGGTTCGTTTTGCACCAAAGGAATTTGAGTTTAGTGGAACGGCGCCGTTTTGGACCAAAGCATTGGTCCAAAACGACGCCGTTTTGGTTAAGAAAGAAAACAAAAAATGAAAAACCCAGAATCTGTATGCATTCGCGACCAACCCTCTCCTCGCGCCCTCGCTCGCGTTGAAAACGAACCCGTGCCCAACCAGTGAGCTGCGCGAGCTCGATCGTGACCTGTGCTCGCGTCCTCCACCTCGCGGCGATGATGAGCCATCCAGACAGTGAGCAGCGCGAGGACAGCCGCGACCACAGCAGCTCGCGGTGCAGCTCGCGATGGAGAAGAAAAGGTGGCAGTGGGCAAGGAGAGCTCGAGCGCGGTGTGCCCTCCTCGCAGTGTAGCTCGCGTTCCAACCTCTTCAAGCAGGCCAGTGAAGGCCGCGACCAAGCCACCGCGACCATAGGTCGCGGTGGTGGTTGCGGTGAAGAAAAATCGCGACCTAATGGGCTATCTATAAAAAGAAAAGTGCAGCAGCTGGGCAAGGGAGAGAAGCTCGTGGCAGTGCAGTCCAAGCAGCTCCCAAGCTGCTCCAAGGGTGATCTTCACCCTCCTTGCTCCTCCCAAACACATCCCAAGCATCACAAATCATCACAACAATCTCTAGATCGTGAGTGTTCATCGAAGAAGACGAAGATCGAAAGCGAAGAAGTTCAAGCCGGACCAAAGCGGGACTTCGAGTTTTGAGAGCTTTAATGGGTTGTATTTCATCTCATTAATCTTCCTTGATTGTTCATTTATGATTATGAGTTGTTAGAACTATTGTTAGGTGATTTTCGGAACCGTGAACGGATTTGGATTTTATTGTTTATGAATATATTTTATGTGATTTATCTCATGATGTTATGTGCTTAATAATAATCAATATATTTTCCATTTCCGTGATTGGAACCGTGTGACCACCTCGCATTATCCTCCATTGAATCCGTCTCGCTTTATTTTAATTGTTTTAGTTAATTTAATTTAGTTTAATTATTGAAAACCATGATTATGAGCTAAACTAGTAAGTTGGGGTTTTGATGGATCTTATTCTATGATGATTGAATGAATTGATTGTTTAATTTGTTGCGGTTGATTATTGTGTTGTTGAGTGGTTTTATTGTACTTAATGCTTTGAATGTAAAGGCCTACATTTAGATGATAAATTGGTGGTGTGTTATGTACCGAGAGGAGACGCCCACCACGTGCTCAATATAATGTCCACCACAAGTATAATTGGATAGAGATATACTAATTTGCTTGTGTGATCACATAGGGTGTTTATTGTAACTAATGCATTTCCATGCACTTAGATATACCATCGAGAGATATGATATTAGTGTGTGCGGAATAGGTCCGATTTACCTCGAGAGGGGACTTTGGATAATTTAGATGAACACGGTCATCATCATACATAATTAAACCTCAACAATGTGCTCTCATGAAATTCAATCGGATGGAATAGGTGAATTCAAATACCCTAACTAATCTCTCATATTGGTTGTTTGCTTTATTATCACGTCTTTATATTTTTATCCTTTTATATCTTTCGATTATCCAAATAGAAATAGGCTTGGTTAATTTTAGTACTCAACGCCTAAATATCCCTGTGGAGACGATAATTTACTCATCATTTTATTACTTGTGCCGACCCCGTATACTTGCGGTACAAAAAGTCGTGTCAAGTTTTTGGCACCGTTGCCGGGGATATTTTTAGTTGTGTTGATATTAATACCGATTAAGTCTATAGCTAATTTGGATTTGTATATATTTTATTTTTATTCTTTTTAATTTTGTTTTTTTTCTTGTTTTCTATGGAGGACATGTATCCTTGGTATGAGGCGCCGGAGCTTACCGAGGAAGTGGCGACTAGAGACTACGAAGTACCTTTGGGTTGTTTCTTATATGGGGGGCCGCATATGAGTACTGATTGTCAGGTGGGCAATCCGTTTGCTGAGAGTTGTTCTGAGCAAATGCAGTACGAGGGCTATGTACATTATCAACAGAACAACCCCTACCTGAGCTCGTACAATCCTAGGTGGAGAAATCATTCCGAATCTCATTGGAGCAACCAGCAGGAACATCAGGAAATTGATCCAGCATTGGAAGACATGATTTTAAAATTCATGTCTAAGATGGATGAAAGAATGGATTCCCAAGATGAGGCCCTGAGGAAGCTAGAAGCTAAACTTGATCAAGTTGCTCAACATACTCAAGCAGCTACCCAACGCTTGGAGATTCAAATCAACAAATTAGCTACAGATATCCAATGGCAAGAGCACGAACCATATCCTATGGTGCAATGCAATGAAACGGCCATGGAAATCGAAGAGCAAATTGAGCATCAGATTTGGGTTGATCAAGTAGAGATGGAAGGGAGCAAGAGTTTGTTGCCTGAAGATGATACATCTACCCTTCCAGAGCCACTTGAGTTATGTCTAGTCCATAGCACCACTGCGAAATAAGAAAGCCACCAAGATACATACGTTTCTGTAGACCTCGGAGAAGGGAAGCCCAAACCGCCTCCGCCTTTTAAGCAGAACCCGCACTTGGGCCGTAAAGAGATACCTTTGCATTGGAGGTATGCAGTGCTGGGAGAGTCGTCTTCTCTTCCAGTCATTTGGTTAGGATGGTGCAGTAAGCTGATGAGGAGATACCAATCATGGGGCAGGTGTGCGAAAGCTCAAGTGATGAGGTAAATATGTATAGTATTTTCTTTTTATTTTATTTTGAATTTTTTTTAGTTTAATTTTTTTTTTTTTAGTGTTTCGTAATTATTTCCCATGAACCTTTTGAAGTGTTGTGCCTTGTGTTGAAAATTTTGAAGTTCGGGGAAAGTTTGGTTGGATGTACATATTATTATAGTGTTAAAATTCTTTGATTTTGATTTTGTTTGTTTTTGTGTGTCTATTTAGGATTGTTAGTTGTGGATATGTAGGACTGTTAGTTGTGGATATTAGGACTGTTGTTCTGTGTTCATTTGTTTTGTGCGTTTTTGTTTTTGTGTCTAGTTTGATTGTTTTAGTTTTTAATTCTAGTTTTTTTTGTTTTTATTTCTTTATAAACCCCTTTTCTTCGTACGTAAGGTGTAAAACATTGAGGACAATGTTTATTTTAAGTTTGGGGGTATTGTTTGGTATTTGTGTGTTTTTGCGTCTGATTGGCGTATATAGACTAGAAACCTAGACTTTTCTCATACGCACTGCGTTTGGAAGACTTAGGCATAACAACGCCACGTACACAAGTTTTCGAGTCTTTTATTGTATTTTCGTGTTTTGTTGTGTTTGTGTTAGGATAGCGAAACCATATGCATGCTTTACAGATAATTGAGTAATAATATGTAAATACTTAGGTCATTTGAGTGTACAAAGTTGTTATTTGGAATAATACCAGTAGTATCTTTGCATCTAAACACATAGGTCTGACGTCTTTGCATTGTAATATGTGACAACTTTCAATTAATAACTCTGATTAATAATGGAGACTACCCTTAGTGAGATTTTGAGATTATTGCGTATTTATTCTGAGGGAATTCTTTTTTCTACTCTTAAACACTTTCTTGAGCTTTATTGTCATTAGATTGATCTCTATAGGTTTGCATTGGATGTTAATGAACTGCATAATAAGAATCTTGTATGTTTGTGCTGAATGTTCAATTGAGTAGATTTTAAAATTCATGTCTAAGATGGATGAAAGAATGGATTCCCAAGATGAGGCCCTGAAGAAGCTAGAAGCTAAACTTGATCAAGTTGCTCAACATACTCAAGCAGCTACCCAACGCTTGGAGATTCAAATCAGTAAATTAGCTACAGAGATCCAATAGCAAGAGCACAAACCATATCCTATGGTGCAATGCAATGAAACGGCCGTGGAAATCGAAGAGCAAATTGAGCATCAGATTTGGGTTGATCAAGTAGAGACGAAAGAGAGCAAGAACTTGTTTGATGGAGATGAGGCATCTACCCTTTAAGAGCCACTTGAGTTATGTCTAGTTCATAGCGCCACTGCGAAAGAAGAAAGCCATCAAGATACATACGTTTCTGTAGACCTCGGAGAAGGGAAGCCCAAATCGCCTCCGTCCTTTGAGCAGAACCCGCACTTGGGCTGTAAAGAGATACCTTCACATTCGAGGTATGCTTCTCTTCCAGTCATTTGGTTAGGATAGTGAGGTAAGCTGATGAGGAGATATCAATTATGGGGCAGGTGGGCGAAAGTTCAAGTGATGAGGTAAATCTGTATAGTATTTTATTTTATTTTTTTAATTATTTTTTAGTTTAAATTTTTTTTTAGTGTTTCGTAATTATTTCCCATGAATCTTTTGAAGTGTTGTGCCTTGTGTTGAAAATTTTGAAGTTCGAGGGAAGTTTGGTTGGATGTACATATTATTGAAGTGTTTGTTTCCTTTGTTTTTGTTTTTATTTGTATTTGTGTGTTTATTTAGGATTGTTAGTTGTGGATATTTAGGGTTGTTAGTTGTGGATATTAGGACTGTTGTTTTGTGCGTTTTTGTTTTTGTGTCTAGTTTGTTTGTTTTTAGTTTTTAGTTCTTTATAAGCCCCTTTCCCTCGTACGTAAGGTGTTAAAACATTGAGGATAATGTTTATCTTAAGTTTGGTGTTTGTGTATTTTTGCGTCTGATTGGTGTATATAGGCTGGAAACCTAGACTTTTTTCATACGCAATGCGTTTGGAAGACTTAGACATAACAATGCCACGTACATCAGTTTTCGAGTCTTTTATTGTACTGTTCGTGTTTTGTTGTGTTTGTGTTAGGATAGTGAAACCATATGCATGCTTTACAGATAATTGAGTAATAATATTAAATATTTAGGTCTTTTGAGTGTACAAAGTTGTTATTTGGAATAATGCTGGTAGTGTTTTTGCATCTAAACATATAGGTCTGACGTCTTTGCATTGTAATATGTGACAACTTTCAATTAATAGCTCTGATTAATAGTGGAGACTACCCTTAGTGAGATTTTGAGATTGTTGCGTATTTATTCTGAGGGAATTTTTGTTTATACTCTTAAACACTTTCTTGAACTTTATTGTCATTAGATTGATCTCTATAGGTTTGCATTGGATGTTAATGAACTGCATTATGAAAATCTTGTATATATGTTTTGAATGTTCAATTGAGTAGATTTTGGAGATATGATCCAGGCATTGTGTGTGAATTCCTAAATAGCTTGATTTTCTATCCGTAGTTGCGTGCTCCCTATCTCATTCGCGGCCAAACACTCGCATATTAGCCTTTTATTGTATGACCTACATGTCCAAAAATCCTAGCCGAAATTGTAAGACGTTACCGTTGACGCTTGGAAACTAGAGACAATTAAAAGAAAAATGTGTAAGTGTTGAGTGAGAAAGAGGAGTGGAGTTAAAAATATGAAAAGGAGGTGCGAAATGTGCAGAAAAAGAGAATAGCCAACATTATATATATATATATATATATATATATATATATATATAAAGAGTTGGCTAAAATGAGAAAAAGAAGTGAAATACACAAAGTAAAAATTGAGAAAGGGTTGAAAAGAGGTTGAAGGAGAAATGTGAGAAAAAGATTGGGAATACAAGTTGAATGAATTTGGTGGTCGTGAGAGAAAATGCACAGATTGAAAATTTTATGAACTCTCTCAATAGGTTTCCAAGTGAGTTGAGCCCGATTTCCGTCCTTTTTGAGCCAATCAACCAAAGCCACATTACAACCTGAAAAAGACCTGTTGATCTCCTTAGGAAACTTAATTGTAATATTTGACATGTATGTACATTGATTTTTCTGTTCTTAGCATTTGATATCTTTTATGAGATCCTTTGTTAAATTTAAGCGTTCTTTCTAATTATGGATACATACGACACATTTTGAAATTATTTGCTCATAAATTTCAGTCATGTGCAGTTGAAAGTGTGATTGCCTAGGTTTTGAGTGCTATTGAGTGAAAACTGGCGAGACTAGAGTCGAGGCAAATTACATCAGTGGTTTATTAGCATGGAAGGTGTCACGATTATAAATGCATTGTATGTCAGTGTCCCGTATGATATAAGATGTATTAGACTTATTGACCGCATTCTGGATTTCTGATTTTGTGCTATTCTTATGCCTTTGCATTTGTGTATATACTTAATTTGATGTTGAGCTATGTATGTGTTTAGCTTAGGACGTTTGTGGGTATCGTAACTGGGAAACCCTCACGAGACTATAACTAGTCCACTAGGGCCACCTAGGGGTTTAAAGGCTTATGGCACGTGCTAAGTGCCATCGTTGTATCCTACGAAAATAGATATAGCTTAGTTCATTTTTGTTATTTTTGTCTTTACTTTTAGTCGTGGTGTGTTTCGATTTGCTTGAGGACAAGTAAAAGATAAGTTTGGGGGTATTTGATCGGTCATTTATTTTCATATATTTACGACCCTAAACTATATCTTTTAATTGTATTCTTGAGTATTTTTGGTGCTTTTGACGTGTTTTCCTTGAGTGTGCAGGTTTAGGGACCCAAGTGATGATTTTGTATATTTTTGAGAAAAATGTGTAATTTTAGTAACTTTGTGGAAGGGCATCGATGAAAGCATGTTAAAGTTCTGGGGTAAAACTGTAAATTTAGAAAGTTCCACCAATTTAAGTGGAACGGCGCCGTTTTGGCACCAAAGAGTTGGTCCAAAATGATACCGTTTTGGTTAAAGAAGAAAACAAAAAATAAAAACCAGAAGCTGCCTGTATGGCGACCAGCCCGGCGCCCCCCCCCCCCCCCCCCCCCTCCCTCCCCCCCCTCACGCCTCTTCTTACGATGAAGATGTCCCCCCCCCCCCCCCCCCCCCCCCCCTCACGCCTCTTCTTGCGATGAAGATGTCCAAGCCTAACCTGTGAGCAACGCGAGGAAGACCGCAACCTATGCTCGCGTCCTCCAGCTCGCGGCAATGATGAACCAGCCAAGCAGTGTGCAGCCGACCACAGTAGCTCGCGGTCCAGCTCGCGATAGAGAAGAAAGGTGACCAGTGAGCGTGGCGAGCTCGAGCACGGCCATCCCTCCTCGCGGTGCAGCATCTCCAAGCAAATCGGTGAAGACCGTGACCACAGGTCGCGGTGAAGGAGAAAATAGCTCCCTATTTGCTGCTATAAGAAGAAAACGACACAGCAGCTGAAGAAAGAGGGAGAGCTCGTGGCAGACCAGTTCCAGCAGCCTTCAAGATGCTCCAAGGGTGATTTTCCACCCTCCTTGCGTCTCCCAAACACATCCCAACATCACAAATCACCAAGACATCTCTAGATCGTGAGTGCGCATCGAAGAAGACGAAGATCGAAAGCGGAGAAGTTCAAGCCGGACCAAAGCGGGACTTCGAGTCTTGAGAGCTTCAATGGGTTGTATTTCATCTCATTAATCTTCCTTTGATTGTTCATTTATGATTATGAGTTGTTAGAACTATTGTTAGGTGATTTTCGGAACTATGAATGGATTTGGATTTTATTGTTTATGAATATATTATGTGATTTATTTCATGATATTATGTACTTAATAATAATCAATATGTTTTCCATTTCCATGATTGGAACTGTGTGACGACCTCGCATTATCCTCCATTGAATCCGTCTCGCTTTATATTAATTGTTTTAGTTAATTTAATTTAGTTTAATTAATTGTAAATGTTGATTACGAGCTAAACTTGTAAGTTGGGGTTTTGATGGATCTTATTCTATGATGATTGAATGAATTGATTGTTTAATTTGTTGCGGTTGATTATTGTGTTGTTGAGTGGTTTTATTGTGCTTAATGCTTTTGAATGTGAAGGCCTACATTTAGATGATAAATTGGTGGTGTGTTATGTACCGAGAGGAGATGCCCACCACGTGCTCGATATAATATCCACCACAAGTAGAATTAGAAAGAGATATACTAATTTGCTTGTGTGATCACATAGGGTGTTTATTGTTACTAATGCATTTCCATGCACTTGGATATACCATCGAGAGATAAGATATTAGTGTATGTGGAATAGGTCCGATTTACCTCGAGAGGGGACTTTGGATAATTTAGATGAACACGGTCATCATCATGCATAATTAAACTACAACAATGTGTTTTCATGAAATTCAATTGGATGGATTATGTGAATTCAAATGTCCTAACTAATCTCTCATATTGGTTGCTTGCTTTATTTTTATGTTTTTATATTTCTATCTTTAATTCGTTCTCTTAAACCTTTCGATTATCCAAATAGAAATAGACTTGGATAATTTTAGTACTCAACGCCTAAATATCCCCGTGGAGACGATAATTTACTCATCCTTTTATTACCTGTGCCGACCCCGTATACTTGCGGGTACAAAAAAGGCGTGTCACGCACCAGCCAACCTTAACTGATAGAGTCCATTGCTAAGTGTTCCTTGCAAAAAAACTCTCATACTTCTCTATCAGTTGGTGACTGCATTTATTAAGTTTGCTAAGTGTTCCTTGAAAAAGAACTCCCATGTTTATAATACAGCCATTTGCATGGAATTCAATAAAGGAATTGTTATCTTTAGTAAACTTAGAGATGCTAAGAAGATTTTTGGTGATTGAAGGCACATGTAAAATATTATTCAAGCTCAACTGATGATATGGTGAAGTATGTATTTGTATCTTAGTATTACCAACATTGGAAATTAACAAGTGATTTCCAATACCGGCTACTAGCTAGTCATTACCTCTGTATTCAGCCTTAAGAAAGATTGTTGAGATTAACTGTGACATGGGAAGTAGCTCCAATATCCACATACCAAGCTTGATCACTTATTGACTCAGGACTAGCAAAATAAGTTGTGTTATGCTGAGTAATGGTACCAGATTGGCCTACTGTTTGATTAAATATTTGGCCTGCTAAAGGTTGTCCTAGATCATATGCATCTTCTTGATTCTTCTGAGAGGTCAAGGCTGCTTGGTTACCTTGAGGTGGTCTTGAAAATTGTTGATCAAACCTCCTGCAACATTGCAGAGCACCATGGTCTGGTTTAGCACACAGTTGACAATGAATCCTCTAATTTGATTTGCCTAAAAATCCGTCTCCTTTTCTTTTTGATCAATTATTGCTGCTGTAGCTGGTTGAGTAACCTCCTATGTTTGCAGAATTTCTATTGTTGAAATTGGAGTTGTTTGATGCAAAATGAACAAAAGGATTATATGAGTTTAGTTGATTTATACATTGCTCATGCGTGAGAAATAGGAATGGAGCATCCTCCGAAGGCATGGTTTTGTGCTGAGATGATATGAACACTACTACATAGAGGCAGAGGAGCCCCTGGGCTGGGCTGAAGCTTTTTGAATTTTTTTTTTTATTTATTATATTACTTTTAGAAATGTTTTATTAAGACTATATTAGGTCAAATAAGTAAGTCCAGTCTAATGAATTAAAATATTTAATGAGTAGATGTTTTTCTAAACTAGTTCAAGAGCTCAATAAGGCTAAATATAAATAAAACCATTTAAAATAAATAATCTCTTATCTATCAACTCCACTAAATTTTGTCTTTTTCAACATCTAACTTTCCAAAAATAATAAAATTTCTCATTCGTTTTTCTTGCACCAGCCGACAAACACACCAGGCATTAGCTCTTTTATTTATTTATTTATTTTTTATTCTTACTTTTCTAAATTCCAAACCCTAACTTTTACTCATATCATCTCTTGAGACTGTAAATGTTACTTCTTTATCTATTTGAAGCTTCAAAGGTAATTACTTTTAATTTTAATTTTATTTATTTAATTATTTATGTTAATTACTTCAAATGTTACTTCTTTCTCTATTTTTTAAATGTATTGAAAAATCTTATTATGTGGTCCTCTAGTGGTTTACTCCACTATTTAGAAGTTTAACCTTTTTTTCTGTCTTATTGATTAAAATATTAGATGCATTGTAAATTATGATATGTTGAGAATTATACATTTTTAAATTATAGAAGTTGAAATTAAAATAATTAATTTTTCTAAGACTTACACTTATGTCATATATATATATATATATATATATAACCCAATATAATAATAAGTTATATTTTAGTTACATTTTAAACATAAAAATATCATTACATTATATAAAACAAATATATAATGTTATGAAATTTTGTGAACAGATTATTGTGATTTGGTGATTACCCAACTTGTGGTAGTTTTTAGAAGAAAATTGTAAGTTTTTATTTTATATTGAATTTATAAATTGTGAAATGATCAAAAGGTATTTTTATTTTATTTTAATGATATTTAGTTGAAGTTTATTCAATTTAGTGATTTATATGTTTTATTTTTTATTGTCAATTTGTGATATTTTTTATTAGACTTGTATTTAAATTTATATAATAAGATTTGAAACTTATTCTTTCTTTTTAATTTTTTATTTATATAATAGATTAAGACTTTTAAATTGAAAAATAAAATTTAGATTAATTCACCCACTGAAAAGTTCTAGCTATGCCAATGCTACTACATAATCATATTCATGCCCTACACCATTCATCAAGCTCAACAATAGATCTCTTTCACTCACTTCTTGGCAAGAGAAGAGTAGTCAATGGAGGACTTGTGTGATGACATGTTGATGTTGATCTGAGAGGTTGATGAAGAACTGGAACCCGTTGTGATTAGCCATTGATGTTGGTCTATACCTATGATACCATGAAAAGATTAGCTAAGATTAGCTATTATAAAATGTATAAACCTAGAATTCTAAGAACAAAGAAGAAGATGCAAAACAAGTGCTGTATATATAGCTTCAACTCTAATCGAATACTAACAGAAATCTGGGACATAAATAACTACCTTTGCCACATGGCAATCAACCATGTGTTGACTCCTAACTAACTTTGCTGACATGGACTCCAAGCTGCTAGCTAACCTCCCTGACTTCTGGAAGCTTCGAACCTGAGAGGTGAAGGCAAAGGTGTTTGATGATAGCATACAAGTGTTTGTGAAAAGTCTTCACTTGTATGCTTAAGTGCAGCTAAAGATGATGCTGATTCTTCTTTAATAGTCACACTCTTGCATGGAATCAGCATCATGTGTTGCATCATGTGCTGTTGAAATGTCATGCTTAACAACCCCCCTCAAGGGAGACTGTGGAACAGCGAGCTTGACCCGAAGTTTATCAAACTGTAGATGATAAAGGCTTAGTAAGGAGACCAGCAACATGATCTGCAGAGGGGATTTATCTGACTTCAACCTGATGAGAAGCAACCTTCTCCCTAACAAAATGAACATCAATTTCGATGTGTTTCGTTCGCGCGTGGAACACAGGATTTTGAGCAAGCTGATTTGCCCCTTGATTATCACACCAAAGTATAGCACATTTGGAGAGAGGAAACCCAAGCTCACGAAGAAGAGAGCTCAGCCAGACAACTTTAGCTGTGCCATGTGCAAGGGATCGATATTTGGCCTCCGTACTAGACCGAGCAACAACATGTTGCTTCTTGGAACTCCAAGTAACAAGGCTGCCACCAAGAAAGGCACAATAGCCACTTGTACTTCTTCGATCATCAATGGAGCTAGCCCAATCAGCATCCACAAAACATTCAAGAGAAAAATTAGAAGATTTTTGAAAAATAAGACCAAAATTAGAGGTACCTCGAATATACCGGAGCACCCGCTTGCAAGCTTGCCAATGGATGTTCATCGAAGCACTCAAGAATTGACTGAGTTTATTGACGATGTATGCAAGATCAGGCCTAGATAAGGTAAGATATTGTAGAGCACCAATCGTGCTTCAATACAAGGAAGGATCATGAAAGGCATCACCCTCATGTGCAAATAATGTGATACTGACAGCTATAGGTGTCACACGAGGACGAGAATCCAGCATTTTGGTTCTAGTAAGCAAGTCTATTGTATTCTTATGTTGAGACAAATGCAAGCAAGAAGCTGTGCGGAGAACTTCAAAGCCAAGAAAATACTAAATGGAACCAAGACTCTTGAGAGCAAAATGAGTGTGTAAGAGCTTAATGAGCTGAGCAATAGAAGAAGAATCATCACCGGTGACTAGAATGTCATCCACATAAACAAGGATGAAAGTCACAGCCTTAGACGCGCGCTTGATGTACAAGGAATGATCAGAATTTGATGGAGTGAAACCATATTGAACCAAGGCTGATTTGAGCTTGTCAAACCATGCTCGCGGGTCTTGTTTGAGGCCATACAAGGACTTATAGAGACGACACACAGCATCAGGATGAGCAGCCTCAATGAACCCCTCGGGTTGTTGCATATAAACAACCTCCTGCAAATCCTCATTAAGAAAGGCGTTGTTCACGTTCAATTGTTGAATATCCCAGCCCATGTTGACTGCCAAAGCCAAAATCACACGAATGGTAGAAGCCTTTACTACCGGACTGAATGTCTAAAAGAAATTGATTCCAGGAGTCTGATGAAAACCCTTTGCGACTAAGCGAGCCTTGTACTTTTGGAGACTCCCATCTTGATTAAATTTCCTTCGAAATACCCACTTGTTGCCATCAATGTTCATGGAAGGCTCATAAGGCACAAGAGACCAAGTTTTGTTAGAAATCAATGCATCAAACTCAAGTTTCATTGCAGCAAACCAATTAGCATTTGTAATAGCCTCTTTAACATTTTTAGGTTCATCATCAACATTAGAAACAAGAGGCTGTGCAGCACATATTTTTGGCGTAAAAACTCCATATTTTTCTCTTGTTAACATAGGATGGGAATTAACAACAGAAGGGACAAGAAGCTGGACAGGCGGACTAGGCTGCTGTGCAGGAATTAAAGAAACTGATTAAGGAACAGATGGGACAGAACTTGAAGAAATAGGAGTCTGAGTGGATGGAGACTGAAAAATAGGTAAGGAAGCAGCTGAAACATCAGTTGGAAGTACAATAGGATAGTGTTAAAGCTTCTGAAGAAAAGATATAGGAAGACTCACAGGAGAATGGAAGGAAGAGGAAGGACTAACAGTAGCTGAAAAAAGAGTGGAAAAAGGAAATTCGGACTCATTGAAGACAACATGTCGAGTGATATAAACACGACCAGAAGGGTGTAAGCACTTATAGCCTTTGTGAGAAGAACTATAACCAAGAAATAGACATTTAGTAGAATGAAAATCGAATTTATGGTGATTGTAAGGGCGGATGTAAGGGAAGCAAGCTGAGCCAAAAACCTTGAGATTAGTAATATCAGGTTTGGTATTATGAACAAGTTCAAAAGGAGATTTGTAAGACAACAATTTGGTAGGTAGACGATTTATAAGATAAACGGCTGTCTCAAAAGCATCCCACCAAAACAGTAAGGGTAAGGAAGCATGAGCAAGTAGTGTTAAACCAGTTTCAATGATGTGCCTGTACTTTCTTTCCGGCACACCATTCTGCTGGTGAACATGAGGGCATGAGTGTCTAAATTTCACACCACAAGAGGTCAAAAGGGTAAAAAGGGTCGGTATTCACCACCCCAATCTGATTGTAAACATTTGAGCTTGGTATTAAACTGAAGCTCAATAGAAACTTTAAACAATTTGAAGATGTTTAGAGCTTCAGACTTGACTTTCACGGGGAAAATCCAAGTAAAATTGGTATAGGAATCAACAAAATTAATATAATACCTATAGCCATTAGTGGAAGGTAAAGGAGATGGTCCCCAAACATCTGTAAAAACTAATTCAAGAGGATGAGAAGTTTTGGTGACCGAAATAGGAAAGGGTAATTGACTTAGCTTGCCACATTTACATGAGTCACAGAATTTGGGTTGATGAATGCTACTGTTAGAATTTTTGGAAGGTGCAGGAATGAATTTTAAAGCATGTTTCAAGATAAAAAATGAGGGGTATCCCAATCTTGCATGCCATAAATCAGTACAAGCAGAAGAACATTGCACAGCAAATGTAAGTGCAACAACAGAAGTAATGCAATTCTTATTCATATTTACAGTAGCTGATGGAGAATCAAAAGTATCAACATAAGGAGCAGCTACAATAGATGCATTACAAGAGGAAAAACAAGCAGTATTACAAGACTTAGACAGTTTATGAAGCAAGTATGGATCAGCCTTTGTAAGATCCAGCTGATAGAGGCCACTTGTCAAAGTTCCTCGGAGCAAAGTTTTCTTCGATTTCAGATCCTTGATCAAGCAATAATTAGAATAAAATTCAGCAACAATATCATTGTCTCTAGTGAACTTAGAAATGCTTAATAGATTTTTAGTGATAGCTGGAACATGCAATATATCTTTGAGAACAATAGCAGAATTATCTAGAGTTTGTAGTGTTGATGAACCTAAATGTTTAATTGAGAGTTTAGAGCCATTACCAACAGCAATTTTGTCCTTTCCGTGATAATCTTGCTTGCTGGACAGATTAGAGGCATTTGAAGTGACATGATTCGTTGCACCAGAATCAAAGTACCAGCTTGAATCAGCAATCGAATTAGGTGTAGCTACAAATGCAGTGAGCTGCTGCTGCTGATGCTGATTTTGACCACCAGAATTGTTGTTGTTGTTTGCAGGAGAATTTTGCTGTTGGTCGAATCTTTTGTAGCACATGGACACAATATGCCCTGTTTTGCCGCAAAGTTGACACATAATCTTGCCTCTATTATAACCTCTGCCTCGGCCTCCTCTGTTGTTACCATTTCTGCCTGAGTTACCTCCTCTATAAGACCTCTTATCATTTAAAGCATAATGGGCAGCAACATTAGTAATGTCAACATAGGCAGTGGAGTGATATTGTTTAAGCCGCTGCTCTTGAGTCATCAATAGGTATTATGCTTCACTTAAAGAAATAACATCTTGTCTAGAGGTAATATGAACAATAACAGAGTCATATTCTAGACCTAGGCCATTCAACACGCTCATCACAACATCCTGATCTGTTGTTAAATGTCCAGCAGCTGTAAGATTATCAGCTAAAACTTTCATTTTCATTATATAGGCAGTTATACTCATAGATCTTTTGCGAAGAGTCTGCATCTGTGATTTAAGATGCAAGATTCTGGACCTAGATTGTTGAGAGTACATATTCTCAAGTGTGGAACAAACCTCAAAGGCAGTAACACACCTAGTTACTTGGCCAACTACAGATTCACTTAAAGTAGAAATCAGCCAACAAACCAGAAGCTGATCGTTCTTCTTCCAAGCAAGAAACTCATTAGAGACTTGAGATGATACCTGACTTGTCGCGGAAGAAGTTTCCACTCCATACTTCGCAGGTGCAGCTTTTGCTTCAAAAATATACTCTTCCATGTGTTGGTCCACCTCATGTGGAATAAAGCATGAGATGCTTTATTCATGTGAAATAAAGAGTGAAGCACATGAACTCTAGGTGTAAATGCTTCTTTCATGGTGGATCAATATAATTGTGTTTGATTCTTTCTACAAATCCTCACCTATAAATAGGTGAGCTCTTAGATCAATCAATCAAGCAAAAACACAACAATTAAGAGAGTGTGTGTGTTGAGAGATCCTCAGAGAAAAATAGAGAGAGTTTTCTGAGAGAGAAATTGTGAGCCAATTTGTGAGGTTCTATCCACAAATTGAAGTTACATTGTTATTGTAATTTGTGAGAGATCCACCCAAGGGTGAAGTTTGTAATCCCATTATTATTATAGTGGAGTTGTTAAGCGGCCTACGGGTCCCGTGGTTTTTACCTTCATTTTCTGGAGGGTTTTCCACGCTAAAATTGTTGGAGTTATTTTTACTCTATTTGGTTTGGGAAATTATCCTGGGGCCGCAAATCCTCACCTATAAATAGGTGAGCTCTTAGATCAATCAATCAAGCAAAAACACAACAATTAAGAGAGTGTGTGTGTTGAGAGATCCTCAGAGAAAAATAGAGAGAGTTTTCTGAGAGAGAAATTGTGAGCCAATTTGTGAGGTTCTATCCACAAATTGAAGTTACATTGTTATTGTAATTTGTGAGAGATCCACCCAAGGGTGAAGTTTGTAATCCCATTATTATTATAGTGGAGTTGTTAAGCGGCCTACGGGTCCCGTGGTTTTTACCTTCATTTTCTGGAGGGTTTTCCACGCTAAAATTGTTGGAGTTATTTTTACTCTATTTGGTTTGGGAAATTATCCTGGGGCCGTAAAATTTATTATTTTACAAACACATTTTTCCCAACAAAGTGGTATCAGAGCTTGTATCAGATTCTCTAGAAAATTCTTAGTATGCTCTGTGGTTGCAGTATTATCTGATCTTCCACATCAGAAAAGAATTATTCTTGAGTTTACTGATTTTTGTGATTGCTGGAAGTGTGGTGGTGCGGAAAGTGCATGTCTAGGAAAGATTCTGGCTAGGAAAGATTTGGTATTTAAGTGTGTCCGTTGTGACCCACCTCTCTTTCCTGGGAACTTACCTGGTGTACTATTCACGACCACGTGCACTATTCACGCATACGAAGTACTATTCACGAAGTACTATTCATCGCTGAAAAATATCAAACTCGGCGAAACTTGTTGACTAACGATCCAAATGGAGGAGAGCACAGGCAACATGATCAAGTTAACTGCATTTAATTATGCAGTATGGAAGCCAAAGATGGAGGATCTTTTATACATTAAAGATCTGTGGAAGCCGATTGTAATGCCGAAGGAGGAAGCAGTGACTACAGCTTCGACGGATGCCAAGACATCCAGCACTTCGACGTCCACATCAGACGTTGAGTGGACTGTGCTAAACCGAAAATGTGCTGCTCAAATCAGACAATGGATCGACAGAAGCATTTTCCAAAACTTTGCTAATGAACACGATGCTTACGTTCTTTGGCAAAAGTTGGAGAAAATGTATGCAAGGACAACCGCACAGAATAAAGCTAATCTGATGCGACGATTAGTCAACTTGAAGTATAAAGATGGAAACAGCGTGTCAGAACACATGAGCGAGTTCCAAGGCATCGTAGATCAACTCAACTCTATGAAAATGACTGTAGATGACGAGTTGCAAGCATTGTTGATGCTGAGTTCTCTACCAAAAAGCTGGGACACTTTGGTTGTGTCAGTTAGTAACTCTGCTCCTGACGGCAAACTTACCATGGATATGGTAAAAGACAGAATGCTCAACGAAGAGTCTCGACGAAAAGACGAAGGGCATACCCCTGAAAATGAAGCACTTGTTACGGAGAAACAAGGCAAGCAAGAATGGAGGGGAAGGAGTAAAAATCCCCATAACCAAAGTCAGCAAAGAGGACTGTCAAAGTCCCGATCAAGGCATGACAAGAAGTGTCACCATTGTGGTAAGCTCGGACATTTCATTCGAGAATGTCGAAAGTTAAAGGCGGAGCGAACCAGAAATCAGGATGCACAAACCCGAACAAATGACACCGCAACAGTCACCGAAGAAGTTGTCGTTGTTCAAGCTGAGGATTATATCAATCTTGCAAGTCAAGATTCTACATGGGTAGTTGACTCAGGTGCATCATACCATGTCACTTCACGACTGGAGTTCTTCTCAACCTACACTCAAGGTGATTTCGGACGAGTGGGGATGGGAAATGATGATGTCTCCAAAATTATCGGCATCGGAAATATCCATTTAGAAACTAACCTTGGATGCAGGCTAGTTTTGAAAGATGTGAGGCATGTTCCTGATATCCGCCTCAATCTGATCTCCACCGGAATACTTGATGACGATGGTTACAGCAATTATTTTGGTGAAGGAAAATGGAAGCTTACCAAAGGCAATTTGGTAATAGCAAAAGGCAAGAAAGATACATCCCTCTACCACACAGAAGCCAAGCTATGTAGAGGAGAAGTAAACACCACCAGGAAAGAAGTTCCCACCGAGCTATGGCATAAGCGGCTCGGCCACATGAGTGAAAAAGGTCTCAGTATTCTTTCCAAGAAGGCGCTTTTGCCAGGGATGAAAGGTACATCATTGCCTACTTGTGTTGATTGTATTATGGGAAAACAACATAGAGTTGCATTTCGTAGTTCCCCACCATCTAGAAAGGCGAATATTCTAGATTTGATACACACAGATGTCTGTTCAATGAGTTGTAAGTCACTAGGAGGTGCTACTTATTTTGTGACTTTCATTGATGACCATTCTAGAAAAGTATGGACTTTTGCTTTGAAAACTAAAGATCAAGTGCAGGAAGTTTTCAAGCACTTTCATGTAAAAGTTGAACGAGAAACTGGCAGACGTTTGAAGTGTGCACGTGCAGACAATGGCGGTGAGTACCGCGGACCATTCGAGGAGTACTGCAGAAGTTTCGGCATCAGGCTGGAAAAATCAGTACCAAAGACACCTCAACATAATGGTGTTGCAGAGAGAATGAACAGAACCATTTGTGAAAGGGTCAGATGTATGCTCTCAAATGCAAAACTGCCAAACTCTTTTTGGGGGGAGGCAATGAGAACCGCAGTCGACTTAATCAACCTTTCTCCATCAGTTCCGTTGAACTATGACGTACCAGAAAGAGTTTGGACGGGGAAAGACGTTTCTTACAAACACTTGAAAGTATTTGGGTGCAGAGCATTTGTCCACATCCCAAAAGACGAGAGGTCCAAGCTGGATGGAAAAGCAAAACAGTGTATCTTTGTGGGACATGCCCATGAAGAATTCGGCTACAGACTTTGGGATCCTGTTAACAAAAGGATCATCAGAAGTAGAGACGTGGTGTTTCTTGAAGATCAGACGATCGAGGATTTCGAGAAACCCGAGAAGCCACAGTCAGATGAAATTCCAGTTAATCTGGAACCAGTCTCTCCACCAACAAATTCTGATGAAAGGGGAGCAACACCAGATACTGATGATGTTCATCCACCAGCTCGCAGTCCAGAACCAGAACAAGTCCAGCCAGAAGTACAGTTGAGGAGGTCCACTAGAGAGCGACAACCAAGTCGTAGATATTCTCCTAACGAGTATGTGATGCTCACTGACGGGGGAGAACCAGAAAGCTATGATGAAGCTATTACTGACCAGCACAAGACAGAGTGGTTAAAAGCCATGCAGGAAGAAATGAAATCCCTACATGAGAACCACACATTTGACTTGGTGAAATTACCACAGGGAAGGAAAGCTCTCAAGAACAAATGGGTGTACAAAATCAAAAGTGAAGAAGGCAACTCACAACCACGTTACAAAGCAAGACTGGTTGTGAAAGGATTCGGGCAGAAGAAGGGTGTTGATTTTGAAGAAATATTCTCACCAGTGGTAAAAATGTCTTCAATCCGAGTTGTTCTTGGCTTGGCAGCTAGTCTCAATCTGGAGGTTGAACAACTTGACGTAAAAACCGCATTCTTACATGGTGATCTTGACGAGGAGATCTACATGGAGCAGCCTGAAGGTTTCCAAGTAAAAGGGAAGGAGAAATCAGTATGCAGACTAAAGAAGAGTTTGTACGGTCTGAAACAGGCACCAAGGCAATGGTACAAAAAGTTTGACTCGTTCATGGAGAAAAATGAGTACAACAGAACGACGGCTGATCACTGCGTCTTCATCAAGAAATTCTCTGATGGTGATTTTATCATTCTTTTACTTTATGTTGATGATATGTTAATTGTTGGCCAAGATATCGGCAAAATTAACAGGTTGAAGAAAGAGTTGAGCAAGTCCTTTGCAATGAAGGATTTAGGACCCGCTAAGCAGATTCTTGGCATAAGGATTACCCGTAACAGACAAAATCGAAGAATCTGGCTATCTCAAGAACGGTATGTTGAAAAGGTTCTTGAAAGATTTAACATGAGCAAAGCCAAATCTGTTAGTTCTCCACTTGCAAGCCACTTCAAGCTTAATGCAAGTCAGTGTCCTTCTAGCAAGGAAGAGAAATCAGAAATGAGCAAAGTGCCTTATGCATCAGCGGTTGGCAGTCTAATGTACGCTATGGTATGCACTAGACCAGACATTGCTCATGCTGTTGGTGTTGTGAGCCGATTCCTATCTAATCCTGGAAAGGAACATTGGACAGCAGTCAAATGGATACTCAGGTATCTCAGAGGTACTTCCAGTCATTGTTTATGTTTTGGTAATTGTAAACCTGTATTAAAAGGATATACAGATTCAGATATGGCTGGTGACATGGATACGAGAAAGTCTATATCCGGGTACCTAATAACATTTGCAGGGGGAGCTGTCTCATGGCAATCACGGTTACAAAAATGTATTGCCTTAAGCACCACAGAAGCAGAGTACATCGCAATTACTGAGGGTTGTAAGGAGATGCTGTGGATGGAAAAGTTCCTACAAGAGTTGGATCAGAAACAGGAAAGCTATGTTCTCTATTGCGACAGTCAGAGCGCAATTCACCTCAGTAAGAACCAAACCTTTCACTCAAGGTCCAAGCACATCGACGTAAGGTATCACTGGATTCGTGATGTGTTGGAAAATAAACTGTTACAAGTTGAGAAGATTCATACCAATGACAACGGCGCAGATATGATGACGAAAAATCTGCCTAGAGAAAAGCTTGTTATATGTAGAGAGATTGCTGGTATGGAGGAACCCTGCTTCACATGAAGTGGAGGGGGAGATTTGTTGGTCCACCTCATGTGGAATAAAGCATGAGATGCTTTATTCATGTGAAATAAAGAGTGAAGCACATGAACTCTAGGTGTAAATGCTTCTTTCATGGTGGATCAATATAATTGTGTTTGATTCTTTCTACAAATCCTCACCTATAAATAGGTGAGCTCTTAGATCAATCAATCAAGCAAAAACACAACAATTAAGAGAGTGTGTGTGTTGAGAGATCCTCAGAGAAAAATAGAGAGAGTTTTCTGAGAGAGAAATTGTGAGCCAATTTGTGAGGTTCTATCCACAAATTGAAGTTACATTGTTATTGTAATTTGTGAGAGATCCACCCAAGGGTGAAGTTTGTAATCCCATTATTATTATAGTGGAGTTGTTAAGCGGCCTACGGGTCCCGTGGTTTTTACCTTCATTTTCTGGAGGGTTTTCCACGCTAAAATTGTTGGAGTTATTTTTACTCTATTTGGTTTGGGAAATTATCCTGGGGCCGTAAAATTTATTATTTTACAAACACATTTTTCCCAACACCATGTTGTAAGCACGTATAGATGGTAGCACTTGTGCTTTCCAGAATAAGTAGTTTTTGTCATTGAGTTTGATAGGGAGATTGAAGTTTAGCTGAGAGTTGAACGGAGACGAAAAGAACGCTCCATTTCCTTGCTGATTCTGCGGAAATCCAGTATTTCCGAGATTCGGAGTAGGAACCGCCATGACTTTCGTCAAGAAATCTCTGATACCATATAAAATGTATAAACCTATAATTCTAAGAACAGAGAAGAAGATGCAAACTGACTTTTTATTTTATTTTTTTCAGGAAAAAGATCGTTTATATGCATAACAAGTGCTGTATATATAGCTGCAACTCTAATCGAATACTAATAGAAATCTGGGACATAAATAACTACCTTTGCCACATGGCAATCAACCATTTGTTGACTCCTAACTAACTTTGCTGACATGGACTCCAAGCTGCCAGCTAACCTCCCTGACTTCTGGAAGCTTCGAACTTGAGAGGTGAAGGCAAAGGTGTTTGATGATAGCATACAAATGTTTGCGAAAAGTCCTCACTTGTATGCTTAGGTGCCGCTAAAGATGATGCTGATTCTTCTTTAATAGTCACACTCTCTTGCATGGAATCAGCATCATGTGTTGCATCATGTGCTGTTGAAATGTCATGCTTAACAGCTATACAAAGCTGTTATACATATTTTTAAATAAAATAATATGTTAAAAATATTTTTAAAAAAAAAAAAAAAAATAGATGGACCCAGATCTCTTCCACCACATCACAAAAAAAAAAAAAAATTTTAAAAAAATTATGATGGTTTCCAGATCTCCATCGCCACTCTTCGTCTCCCCCGCCGTTGGTTCGTCGCCCCCGCCACTGATCGCTCCAGCAACCAGGGTTCGTGTTTGGTGGAAGAGATTTGGAAACCCAGATCTCTTCCATCTGTTTTTTTAAATTTTTTTTTTAATTTTTTTTAATATATTATTTTATTTAAAAATATGGTTATTTTTTTAAAATTAATTAAAATATGACGTGGCATGTTCTTATTGGTTGGATGATTTTTTAAATTTTTTTTAAAAATGAATTTAAACGTAAAAGACTAATTTGTCCCTAAACCGTTTGTTCAACCGTCACTTTAACAGTGGTCAACTAAAAGTAGGGTATTAGAGTGTAATTATAATAAATATTAGGGTACTTGAGTGTAATTCGCTCAGAAGATAATGAATAGATATAGAATTGTATAATTACCATTTTGTTCATCAATGTTTAGTAAATTACAATTTTAATTAATAACTTTCAAAATATATCTTTTAAGTCTTCATAAATTCTTCAAAAGTTTTTAGAAGATCTCAAATACGCCCTTAATAATAAATTAAAATAAATTTTAAAAAGTTAGATTTTACAGCCTAAGTTTATTATCCCTCGTTAAGCTCAATTGGAAGGAGATCCATGGAGGAGTGATATGCTTTAGTGTAGCGGATATCTTCCATATGATTTGATTTGATGAGGAAATTGTGGAGATCCATCTAATGAGATTAGGTTGGGCACATTCGATCAAATCAATGATGGAGAAATTCTCCACCAGTTTTTTTAAAATTTTTAAATAATTTTTATATAATTTGATTTTTTAAATGATTATGAAGGGTAATAAAAATAAAATAATACATTTAAGGCAGTTTAGTTTGGATAGAATTCAACTAACGATAGCTGTTATTCATTTTAATTTTAACAAAAGGTTCATATATGTACAATTAGGCATGAACTTGGAGTTGTTTGTGCAATTACCCTAAAAGAATAGAAAAATGAATTATTTCAAAAAAGAAAAGAAAATAAAAATGAAACTCCTCAATTTGAATAGATTTTTTGCAATTTCATACGTTGCTCAATAGTAGGTTTTCCCAATTAGTGGCCAGAAATATTCCATACATAGATGTACTTTCAAGTGATTAAAATAAGCTAATTATTCTATTTAATGTTGTTCCTGCCACCACAAAATGGCACAGTAATAAACTTTTGTGAATCCCGAAGTCTCCATAAACGTTGATCAAACATTTTTCTCATTTGATTCAGTAGTTGTCTTCTGATCATCAACAATCACCTTCACGTCCTTGATATCAGCCGGTTGATGATTAGTGTTATCTTTTAGTTGAAGTGAGATCAATGTCACTTCTTTGAATTTCCCTTCTTCATGCTGCTTTGTGTTTGTTTCATCGTCTTTCTTTCTCTTGTATATGAAGTATAAGATCATTTGAGCAATTCCAAACAAAAATCCCAACACATTTGGTGTCTGTCCATCGAAAAACCATCAAAGTGATTAAGCTGATATAATACTATTAGTGTGTCAAACTTTGTATTAGAATATTAATGTCACTTACGGCAATGAAGTAATCCTTGACAAAAAGTCCATAGAAGAACCAAGTCGTGGCGCAGAGAGTGAGGAACAGTGATAGAGAAAATGGCATAAACTCCACGCTTCTAGTCTTAATTACCCGCCTCTGCAACAATCACATTAATTTATAATAACAAGATTCAGCTGGAAACTGAAGAATTAATATAAGAATGAATAGTAATAGCTACATACCACGATGCTCAAGGGAGCAGCGAAGTTGGCAATGTTGTAGGCTACACAGATCCAGCCGACGACAGTTAATTGTTTAGGACCCTTTATTAGACAGTGGACGATGACCATCACCAAGCCGATGGCTCCCACGTTGAGCAACAATATCAACTTAACTGTGAATCTCTGCAAGTGTAGATGTTTGTATCAAAACCCTAATTCAGAACAGGAGTCTAATTAATAAGATATGGGATTCCATATATAATTGAATTCATTTTGAAATCGTATCACATAGTTTCGTATTTATTTTGTATTGTTTGATTGAAATAGATAAATATGCATTTTAAGAGATTAAAAAGATATTTGAAGAGTTTTTTTTTTTTTTTAAGATATATGTACTTACAGATATGTTAATTCATTTTTAAAAACCACTCTTCGATATACAGATTTAATTAAGGGCAAATTGTAATGGAATACCCTGATCATAAAAAAGATAAAATGATCAATTTATACTTTACATTAACTTTGACCGTCAAAATTTTAATCATATGGACAAATTAATATATTTTATAAAAGTTAGGAGCATGTCAATTAAAAAAGTAAAAATAGGTCAAACGGTGATATTTTCAAATAAATTAGGGACCAAATTAATAATTGTGCGAGGTACTAAGTAAAAGTACGGTTTTATTGTAATATAATTAAATAGTAGGGTATTCCATTACAATTTACCCTTTAATTAAATATAAATTGACAGTGAAGGTATAACCTTCTCCTTTGGGGGAGCATATATCAAGTAGAAAATGAGGTAAGCAGCTTCTATAGCACATCCAATGCTGTTGATACTGACAAGGAGAAATGCTGACTTGAGGAATCCATAGTACAAGAACAACATTGAACTCGAAAGTGTAACTATATACGGTATCGATTGATATCCTTCTGATGATTTGTTCTTGTAAATATTATAAAAAGTTGGGCTGAGAGACAGACAGAGAAAACATGATTTCTTCTTGTCAATTGACTTAAACACTGTTAAATCATATAAGTACTCAAGTGCCATAGAAAAGTATTATTTCAATTGAATTTAAAGTTCTTACAGTGGCGCCAAGATCACCATGAATGAGACTATGTTACCTGTGGTTGACAACAAAGAAAACAAAAAAGGATCAATTGATATATTAAAAGTACTAAAAACTAAAACTAAACTGACCAGCTAGCTTGGTGAAGAACTTCTTTGTATTTTAATATCGAACCAGGATTCAAATCAGCTTAAAATTTTTTTCAAAAAGAGTTATATAATATGTATGAGAAAAACATGCCTACGAGACCAAAAATGAAAGCCAGCTGATGAGAACTCAAGAGTAGTTCCATAGCTGCCGGAGAAGACGTAGATGACAATGATGACACCTAATTAGCTTCTTTGGATGAAGCTCTTCGCAGTGTTTATAGCTAACGATGATCTTTCACACTTTGAAGAGGCTGATGAGATATTGGGTGTAACTTCATTTATAGAAGAACAAATCATGCACAAGAGTTAATTAGGTGAGTAATTAGGTCATTGATTCTTTATTTACATAAGCACACAACATGCACACACAAGAGTTAGGTCACTTATTTTCAGAGCTCGTTAATTTGGTTTCTTAATGCTTATTGTAGTATATTTACATGTGATGTGACTCATCCATACGTGGTTTCTAAATTAAGTTTTCTATTAATAAATAAGGGTGTTTTGTTACTTTTATATTAAATAGTTTTCAGAGATATTTTTAATAATTTTAAAGGAGTCTTTTTATGGATTTAAGAAGTTTTTGTAATTTTAGGGTTAGTTTTTTTATAATTCAAGGTATGTTTTTATAATTTTTAATAGAATAAAAAAAAACAGTTTATTTATAGAATAAGAAATGTTGTTTAGTCAAAATAAACTGCACCTATTTAAAGATTCTAAAACAATTAGGCTGGTCTAGGCCTGATGTGCCCAATCCCAAGTAGATGAAACTTTCAAAAAATTAAGCAATTCATTGATCTTTTTTGTGCAGGATTTTGCTTGTGATTAGAGCTAGCTAACCTGGTGGTATTTTATGTTCAAATACATATGAAAATTTGGATATTTTCATCCTTCTGTGATTTTGTCATTTTCAGGAAAGTCTTTTTTTTTTTTTTTCCTGCTGATGGAACAGTTCAGACACAGGATTCTATAATTTTGTGAAAGAAATTTACTTTTTCTACTAAGAGATGTGAGCATAAAATTCTGCTAACCTTGAAGAACCACACATGAATATGTTCTTGTCATAAAATTAGAAAAATAATCTCTGCCCACGATTGATCAGAAAAGGGTTCACTTTTGCTGCAACGTCTACAAGGAAGGCTAAATTAACATGAAAACATGAAAACAAAGAAGGCTAAATTAACACGAAAACATGTATAATTTCAGTACAAAAAGAAAAGCCAAAAGTAGCATTTTACCGTAGAGAATATATGTTGTAATATGTGGCAAAAGGTGTTTCAAATATTGCATTGGTAAAAAGTTTTACCAAGAGTTAATAACTGTTGTAAAAACTATTTTACCGCGAAAGGCTTAAAATCTACAAAAAAAAGAAACTTTAAAATTTGATATTTAACGCAATTTAATATCCACGATAAAATAAATAGTAACAAATACAATTTTTTTCTTTTTTTTTTAGTTAAGTAAATTCCCAACTTCTGTGGATAGCCTTCTGATAAACCGCGAAGATCTCAATGAACTTCTCAGCCGAATCGAAAGTATGTGGACTGAGCATGATGAAGAAGTCAAGCACAGTGTTAGTAGTGGTGTTAGTGCTTTTGCTATTTTTCTGCATGTTAGTTATGAGTCCTAGATGTATGAGTTTTTGTTTTATGCATATTTGTCTAGTGTAGTAGTGGTCGTAAGTTTAGGAGTGGTTGTTAATCTTTATGTGTATTTAAACTTTATTCAATGAAAGAATGGGAATCAAGAAAATTCTTCAAACAATTTGTGGTCTGTTCTCATCCTTAAAGAACCAATTCTTATTTTTTTAAAGCTCTGGTTGGGACCTATTATTGTTATTAGAGCATGGATAAAATGACAACCAACAAAGAATGTATCGAAGCATTGGAAGTTAGACTCGCGAGCATCCAGGACAGAATGCAACGGGTGGAGCAAGGGATGGCCAATAAGCTGCGCCAACTGGAAGAAACCATCTGTTGGGAAAATTAACCTCCCCAAAACCTCCCTAGAAATATACTAAGTATCAGAAATAACAGAGAAATAAAATAGAAAATAATAACAATCACCACAACACAATAATTTACGTGGAAAACTCCAAAACCAGGAGAAAAACCACGGCCCTCAGAAAAAAATTCACTATGCGATAAATTATTACAATCACACAGACTATTCTCTTAAGACTACCACACCAATACACTCACACTCTCTCAAAGCATAAAATAATTCACACCTCTCTACACTCTAAAATAAGAGAAACAAGAAAGGAATTTAATTAGAATTAAATACAATGCTTTAAGTGTATTTAATTGGTGCAATTAGAAACTAAGGACTTGGTTTCCTTATATAGCCTTGAGAAGCCTTAACATTTTGCTATTTTTCCAATGTGGGATTCATATCCCTTTTCTTCTCTTTTGCTTTCTTTATTTTGCCAATTTTCAACAAATCTCCACCTTGGCAAAATACAGGAAACCTCCGCCCTTCCGCTGCAACTTTCATGCAACCATTGTCTATACTGACAATCATAATTCTCAACCCAGAGAACTATCATACTCCACCATAAAAGTATACCACTTAGAATTAATCACCAATTCTAAGATTTCCACCTCGGCACATGTCGAACAAACTTGCTGAAATTATGGTGCAACTCCCATGTTGGCTTTCCCCGGAAGTTCTTCAGCCATCGACATAAGTCTACCACACACCGTGCATCAATGCCGCCAACCAATGCCCGTGTGCAAACTTATAGACCTACTAGTAGTGTCACATCCTTTTTCATAGCACCTAGTGATATGCTATAAGGATGTACATATCCTTCTCAAAGGATAAATTCAGTGTCTTCACAAGACACACTATTAGCTTGATTGTTGGAGCTATCTGCCGAACCTGCTCCACCGTTTTGACAATTTTTCTTAACGTGCCCAGATTGCCCACACGCCCAGCAAAATATTTTCTTTCTAGAGTTATTCTTCTTCCAATTGCTCCCATTGCTAGCTACCAATGCTGTGTCTTCTGATGAAGTATGACCTCCACCCTTCAGCCTTCTCTCCTTAGAAAGGAGTTTACCGGTAACTTCTGTAAAATTCAGAGTCTCCTTCCCATCTACCAAAATAGGTTTCATATGTTCATAGGAAGATGGAAGAGACAATATAAGCCTTAATGCTTTATCTTCGTCTTCAATTTCAACTCCAATAGACTCCAGTTCAGAAACAAGGCCATTGAGAACACTCAGATGATCTGAGATTTTTGCACCTTCCTTCATACGCAGAGTATGAAACTGTTCCTTCAGGTACAACCGATTTAAGATGCCTTTTGCCTGATACAACCCTTCAAGTTTTTCCCAGAGTTCCTTGGCTGAATGTATTCCATGCACATTTGCAAGAACATTCTTGGCCAAACACAGACGAATCACACTTGCAGCTCTCAAATCCATTTCTTTCCAATCTTCATTGCTCATACTAGACTCACCTTTGCTGGAATCACTTAAAACAGAGCCTGATTTCTCCTTCAATACCTTGTGTAACCCAGATTGTATTAACACATCCTTGACTTGCACTTGCCACAAGCCAAAATTAATCTTTCCATCAAATTTCTCTACACCAAACTTCAAGGAGCTTGAAAATTTAGACATTCTAACCGTATACTGAAATAGTGCCCGTAGTCCGTGAACAGTACTCCAGGTAAGTTCCCAGGAAAGAGAGGTGGGTCACAATGGACACACTTAAATACCAAGTCTTTCCTAGCCAGAACCTTCCTTAGACAAGCACTTCCACAATACTACCACACTTAACTCCAGCAACCAAGAACAATTTAGACCAAGAACAATTCTTTTCTGATGTGAAAGTTCAGACAATACTGCAACCACAGAACATACTAAGAATTTTCTAAAACTCTGACACCTTAGCAACCAACCTAGGCTCTGATACCACTTGTTGGAAAAATTAACCTCCCCAAAACCTCCCTAGAAATATACTAAGTATCAGAAATAACAGAGAAATAAAATAGAAAATAATAACAATCACCACAACACAATAATTTACGTGGAAAACTCCAAAATCAGGAGAAAAACCACGGCCCTCAGAAAGAAATTCACTATGTAATAAATTATTACAATCACACAGACTATTCTCTCAAGACTACCACACCAATACACTCACACTCTCTCAAAGCATAAAATAATTAGAATTAAATACAATGCTTTAAGTGTATTTAATTGGTGCAATTAGAAACTAAGGACTTGGTTTCCTTATATAGCCTTGAGAAGCCTTGACATTTTGCTATTTTTCCAATGTGGGATTCATATCCCTTTTCTTCTCTTTTGCTTTCTTTATTTTGCCAATTTTCAACACCATCAATCGCCTCTTCGATGCTTTGCTTTTGAACCGGGAATCTACTAGTAGCCATAACAACGAACGAGATAGCCACTCTCGTACCAACAGAAATGATCACTACGGCAACCGAGCAATGTTCTCTTTGAAAATGGAAAAACTTGAGTTCCCACGATATTCCGACAACGACCCGACTAAGTGGTTTAACCGAGTTGAACAGTTCTTTGAATTTCAGTGTACCACCGAAGTACAGAAAGTACCTCTGGCCTCCTTGCACATCAAAGGGGAAGCCAACCAGTGGTGGCAATGGCTGCGTAGAGCTTACAAGGAGGAATGAATAGTGGTGACATGGGCTATTTTTGAAGAGGAGCTATGGGCTCAATTCGGACCCTCTAATTGTGAAGACTTTGATAAAGCCTTAACAAGAGTTAAACAAATGGGCTCATTGAAAGAATACTAGAAAGAGTTTGAGAAGTTAGGAAATAGGGTACAATGTTGGACGCAAAAAGCGCTAGTGTGGACATTTATGGGCGGACTTAGACCTGACATAGCCGAAGGAATCCGAATGTTTAAATCGACATCGCTCAAATAAGCTTTTAGTCTTCCAAGAATGCGAGACGACCAATTGCTTCGGCAAAGAAAGTTTACACGAACACCACCAACTAACCGTCCTCCTCTAAACCTTCCTTCCACAATGAAACATACAACAGTGCCCATAAAGCGACTAACATGGGAGGAAATGCAAAGGAGAAGAGCTCAAGGCCTCTGTTTTAATTGTGATGACAAATTTTCTGTAGGTTATAATTGTAGGGGTCCCCAACTCTTACTATTAGAGGGGAACATTAATGAAGATTCTGAAGGAGACATTAACAAAGATACAGAGGTCAGTACCGATCTTTCTTTTGATCCAGGAATTTCGTTGCACACTTTAACCGAATGGTCAGATGCTAAGACCATGCGAGCTATGGCCAAAATCGAACGGTACAAAGTGGTGGTGCTCTGTTACGCCTTTTTGTACCCACAAGTATACGGGGTCAGCACAAGTAATACAATGATGAGTAAATTATTGTCTCCACGGAGATATTTAGGCGTTGAATACTAAAGTTAACTAAGCCTACTTCTATTTGGATAATCGAAAGGTTTAAAATAAGAAAACGAAAGATAAAACTAACAAACATAAAACGTAAAATAAACAACCAAATTGAGAGATGAGCTAGGGTACTTGAGTTCACCTAATCCATCTAATTGAGTTTCATGAAAGCATATTGTTGTAGTTTAATTATTCAAGTTGATGACCGTATTTATCTAAATTATCCAAAGTCCCCTCTCGAGGTAAATCGGACCTATTACCACATACACTAATATCTTATCTCTCGATGGTATATTCAAGTGCATGATAATGCATTAATCACAATAAACACCCTATATGATCACACAAGCAAATTAGTATATCTCTATCTAATTTTACTTGTGGTGGACATTACATCGAGCACGTTGTGGCCTGTTATAAAGGAAAGCTGAAAATGAGGCAAAGAGGGGAGGAGAAGAGCACCTTAGAGACAAGAGGGTTTGGATACAATCTTTGAGCCAAAATCTCACCATCAAGCTTGGATTTGGAGAAAGTGGAAGCTAGATGAATTCGCAACAGGAGGAGGACAAGAGTTCATCGCACCTAGAGTTTTTATATGCCTTTCCTTCTTTATTTTCTTGCTTGTAACTCTCTTTATTAATTAGAAAAACGTGTTTGAGTGTAAATCTTTGATTATGACTTAAACTTGTAATTTAGGGTTTTGAAGAATCCTTTTTCTTGATAGTTGAATGGATTGATTGTCTAATTTATTGTGATTGATTATTATTTGTTGAGTGATGTTATGAATCTTAATGCTTCTGAATGTAATGACCTGCATTTAGTTGATTTTATGGTTGTGTGTTATGAACTGAGAGGTGACGCCCACAACGTGCTCGATGTAATATCCACCATAAGTAGAATTAGATAGATATATACTAATTTACTTGTGTGATCATTATATGTGTTTATGATGCTTAATAAATTGTTATACATGCGATAATCATTGAAAGATAGATATTGATGTGTAATAATAACTCCGACATAATTCAAGAGAATATGTTAGTTAAATTAGATAAACACGATCATCAACATTGATAATTAAATTGCAACAATGTGCTCTCATGAAACTCAATTGGATGGATTAGATGAAATCAAATACCCTAACTAATTTCTCATATTGGTTGTTCATTTTATTTTTATGTTTTTATATTTTTATCTTTTATTTGCCTCTTTCAAACCTTCCGATTATCCAAATAGAGGTAGACTTGATTAATTTTAGTATTCAGCACTTAAATATCCCTGTGGAGATGATAATTTACTCATCATTGTATTACTTGTGCCGATCCCGTATACTTGCGAGTACAAAAAGGCGTAACAGGTTTTTAGCGCCGTTTCCGGGGATATTTTAGTTATGTTGATATTAATACCGATTAGGTCTATAGCTAATTTGGATTTGTATATATTTTATTTTTATTCTTATTAATTTGATTTTCTTTTTCTGTATAGGACATGTGTTCTTGGTATGAGGCACACGAGCTTACTGAAGAAGTGGCGACTAGTGACTATGGAGCACTGTCGAAGTGTTACTTTTGTGGGGGGCCATATTGGAGTACCAATTCCACTGGGCAATCCGTTTGATACAGGGAGTTTTGACCAAATACAGAGTGACGAATATATCGACTATGATCAGAATAACCCCTACATGGGCTCATACAATCCAGAGTGGAGCTATCATCCCGAATCTCATTGGAACAACCAACAGGAATATCAAGAAAAAGATGCAGCTTTGGAAGACATGATTATTAAACTCATGATAAAGCTGGATAAAAAGATGGATTCCCAAGATGAGGCCCTGAAGAAGCTTGAAGCTAAACTTGATCAACATACTCAAGCAGCTACCCAAAGCTTAGAGATTCAAATCAACCAATTAGCTACAAAGGTCCAATTAGCTACAAAGGTCCAATGGCTAGAGCACGAGCTACATCCGATGGAGCAATGTAATGAAACAGCCTTGGAAATCGAAAAGCAAGTTGAGCAGCAGATTTGGGTTGATCAAGTAGAGACGGAAGGGAGAAAGAACTTGTTTTATGAAGATGAGGCATTTACCTTTCCAGAGCCACTTGAGTTATGTCTAGTCCACAGTGTCACTGCAGAAGAAGAGAGCCACTAAGAAATATACGTTTCTGTAGATGTCGAAGAAGGGAAGCCCAAACCACCTCCACCTTTTGAGCAGCCACAACACTTGGGTCGTAAAAAGATATCTTCTCATTCGAGGAATGCAGTGCTGGGAGAGTCGTCCTCTCTTCCAGTCATTTGGTTAGGATGGTGTGGTAAGTTGATGAGGGGATACCAATTATGGGGCAGGTGGGCGAAAGCTCAAGCGATCAGGTGACATCTGTATAGTATTTTGTCATTTTTTTATTATTATTTTTTATTTATTTTCTTTATTTATTGGTTTAAATTTTTTAGTTTAGTATTTGGTAACCCTTGTCCATGAGCTTATTTGAAGTGTTGTGCCTTGTGTTGAAAATCTTGAAGTTCGGGGGAAGTTTGGTTGGTGTAAATAATATTGAAGTGCGTGGTTGCATTTGATATTTATGATTGTGTTTGTGTGTCTAGTTAAATTGTTGTTAGTTGTTAGTTTTTTTAGTTTTTCGTTTTTATTGCTTTGTTTAGCCCCTTCTCCTCGTGCGTAAGGTTTTAAAACATTAGGGACAATGTTTATCTTAGGTTTGGGGGTGGTTCTTGGCTATTTATTTTATTTTATTTTTTAAAAAAATTTCTTGTGTTTTGGTTGTGGTTAGTTGACGTATATCAGCTAGAAACCTAGAATTTCCTTCTACGCATTTTGCGTTTGAAAGACTTAGGTATAACAACGCCACGTACGTCTAGTCTGTATTTAGTGTGTCTAGTCTGTGTTTAATGAGTTTAGTGTAGATTCTGAACATTTTTGAACTTTTATTGTTGTCATGTGTACGCTTTCTGTTGCAGCATAATTGTTAGCTTTTTCAATGAGTTTGAATTTGTTTGGGACCACTTAGATTTTTTTTTTGTGCCATGTTTTGCAACGCATTGTGTTGCACTCTGTTTATCTTTTTTGTGAAAACATGCTGTGTTCGATCAACTAGGATAAATAGTAGAGACTTACCCAGTGAGTTTTTAAGCTTATACGTTGTTATTTGAGAGGGTATTTTCGTTTCTGCTCTGTACACACGTATCTACAATTTTGATTAATTAGTTTGATCTCATTTAGGTTTTGCATTGAATATTTTGAACAACATCAAAGATATCATATGTTTATCCTATGTTTTAGTTGGTCCTCCCTGTTAGATGTGATGTAGGTTATGCATGTTGAGCCACTAAAAAGTCAAAAATTCATCATACCCTTGTGTGTGCTCCAATAACCATTTTGAAGTCAAAACACTTAGAAGGTTTTTCTTTCATCACCTACATAAATCCAAAACCAAGCTCTGTGTATGAATTAGCCTTACCTTTTTAGCTTGGATCATTTTAAGATGATAAGAAAAGAAAATAATTGCATGGGTGAATTGTATAAGAAATATGCCAAGGTAAATGTTGCTATTGTTGTGATTGTTGAAAAAAAAAAAAGAATAAATGAAAGGAATCATGAAAAGCAATGTGGCATAAGAATTGAAAAAAAATAAATAAAAGAGAATGATCCATGTATTTAAAAAATGTCATGTAATCTCTTAATTTGATCGAAAGTTTTTGCATTCCTTTTTACCATTTCTTTCTTAACCTATAACCCAATAGCCCCATTACAACCTTTATTAAGACCTACTGATCTTTTGGAGAGTCCAGCTTTAATGTAGAGGTTTTCATGTTGATATCTTGTTCATAATGTTTAATTCCTTCAATGAGATGTATTTGCGACAAAATAGTATTTTTCAAATTGATTTTCACATGCGATGTATATTCGTATTTCTTTAAGCATAAATTCCTTCCGCATGTGTTTGATAAGTGTGTTGTCTAGGTTCTGAGCGATTTTCGAGAAAATTATCATGGGAGGTTTAGAGTCGAGGCGAATTCCATCTTGGTTAGTTGAACACAATTGTTGTCGTTTTAAAATTCTTAGAGTGTTGGCATATGTGTGGCAAGGGGTGCAAAATTCTGAGGGTGGATGCATTCGAATTTTACTTATTGCTTTTGCTAACTTTTATCTTAATGGATTGTGTTTCATTTGGCAAATTAATTGTTCTTCAATGTTTAGAGATGCGTTTGTAGATATCGTTACTGGTAAACCCTCACGAGACTATAACTCGTCCACTAGGGACACCTAGGGGTTTAAAGGCTTGTGGCACAAGCTAAGTGCCATCGTGTTACCTACGAAAGTGGCTTAGACTAGTTATTTGCTTTTATTTGTTGTTTTAGGTTTCGTTTTGTTTTTGTTTGTCTTTTTAGTTTCGTTTCGATTTTGCTCGAGGACGAGTAAAAGATAGGTTTGGGGGTATTTGTTGGCTCCAATTCTAGATCAAAAATAGGCCTTCATTAGGATCATTCTATACCTTCTTTTGTCCCATTCGCGGGTATTTATCGGATATTTTAATGGCTTTCTCTGTTGATTTCAGTCGAAAATGTGAAAGCATCTCGCCAATTGAGCAAAGTCCTTTAGAGCAAAGGCAGAGAGACTCGCGACTTAACTCGCCACTTTCTCGCGAGTTGCGAAGTCACAATGGCAAAATAACCTGTGCAATCCAAAGGCACACGCGACTTGGACTCACGACTTGCTCGCGAGTTGACAAGTCGCGAAGGCAAACAATTCAGCTGAAACCCGAGACTCACGCGACTTAACTCACGACTCGCTCGCGAGTTACCAAGTTGCGAAGGCAAATTTCACACGACTCCAGAGGCAGCGCGACTTAGACTCGTGACTTGGCCAAGTCACGGCCAAGTCTCGAGCGTGACTGGGATGCCCTATTTTGGCCTGTTACAAAAGGAAAGCTGGAGAGAAAATAAAGGAGTTCGGTTAGTGTCCTAAAAATTCGACCAAGAGGAGACAAAGGGAGAGAAGAGGGGAGGAGAAGAGCACCTTAGAGACAAGAGGGTTTGGATACAATCCTTGAGCCAAAATCTCACCATCAAGTTTGGATTTGGAGAAAGTGGAAGCTAGACGAATTCGTAACAGGAGGAGGACGAAAGTTCATCGCACCTAGAGTTTTTCTATCCCTTTCCTTCTTTATTTTCTTGCTTGTAACTCTCTTTATTAATTAGAAAAACATGTTTGAGTGTAAATCTTTGATTATGACTTAAACTTGTAAGTTAGGGTTTTGGTGAATCCGTTTTCTTGATAGTTGAATGGATTGATTGTCTAATTTATTATGATTTATTATTATTTGTTGAGTGATGTTATGAATCTTAATGCTTGTGAATGTAATAGCCTGCATTTAGTTGATTTTATGGTTCTGTGTTATGAACTGAGAGGTGACGCCCACAACGTGCTCGATGTAATATCCACCATAAGTAGAATTAGATAGAGATATACTAATTTACTTGTGTGATCATTATGTGTTTATGATGCTTAATAAATTGTTATACATGCGATAATCCTTAAGAGATAGATATTGATGTGTAATAATAACTCTGACATAATTCAAGAGAATATGTTAGTTAAATTAGATAAACACGATCATTAAATTGCAACAATGTGCTCTCATGAAACTCAATTGGATGGATTAGGTGAAATCAAATACCCTAACTAATTTCTCATATTCGTTGTTCGTTTTATTTTTATGTTTTTATATTTTTATCTTTTATTTGCCTCTTTCAAACCTTTCGATTATCCAAATAGAGGTAAACTTGATTAATTTTAGTATTCAACATTTAATTATCCCTGTGGAGACGATAATTTACTCATCATTGTATTACTTGTGCCGATCCCGTATACTTGCGGGTACAAAAAGGCGTAACACACCCAATTGAAGATGAGTTTGGCATATCATCCGCAAACAAATGGCCAATCTAAAGTTGTCAATCGATGTGTCGAGCAGTATCTTCGATGTTTTGTTCACCAACAGCCACGTAAATGGCATTCTCTTCTTCCCTGGGCAGAGTTCTGGTATAATACGGCTTATCATGCATCAACTGGCATGACACCCTTCCAAGCTTTGTATGGTCGACCTCCACCAATTATTCCTCATTACTAATTGGGCACCTCTCCTGTTAATGAAGTAGACCAAAATTTGGCCACACGTGATGACGTATTGCATCAACTCAAATTTAATTTATATGCGGCTTCTAACCAAATGAAACTGGTAGCCGATTCGATACGGCGCGACGTTGAATTCGATGAAGGTGACCTCATTTTTCTTAAACTTCATCCATATCGCTAGCAAGCAGTTTTCAAACAGGCCTCTCAGAAGTTGGCTAGCAGGTTTTATGGTCCCTTTTTAATTGAGAAACGCATCGACAGGGTAGCATATCAACTCCAACTTCCTGCAGACTCTCACATCCATCCTGTATTTCATGTTTCCTTACTCAAAAAGAAAGTTGGTGATTCTTATGCCACTTGCTCTAACTTACCACCTGTCACTGATGATGGTGCCATTATTATGGAACCCGAAGCAATTTTGGACACTCATTGGATAAAAAAGGGATCTAAATTTTTTGATGAGAGTTTAATAAAATGGAAACGCTTCCCTCTCGAAGATGCCACTTGGGAGAGTACACAAGAGCTACAGGATAAGTTCCCTACATTGAACCTTGAGGACAAGGTTCCAAAAAAAAGGGGAGGGTATTGATAAACCACGAAGATCTCAACAAACTTCTCGGCCAAATCGAAAGTACATGGATTGAGCATGATGAAGAAGTCAAGCACAGTAGTGTTAGTGGTTTTAGTGCTTTTGCTGTTTTTCTGCATGTTATTTATGAGTCCTACATGTATGACTTTCTGTTTTATGTATATTTGTCTAGTCTAGTAGTGGTCGTAAGTTTAGGAGTGGTTGTTAATCTTTATGTATATTTAAACTTTATTCAATGAAAGAATGGGAATCAAGAAAATTCTTCAAACAATTTGTGGCCTAAATAATTTATCTAGGTTCAGTTTAATTCTGCAAAAAAGTTATAAACAACCTATTCACACCCCTTTATATTGTGTCTTGGCATAAACCTTGGAACCTAACAAATCTCAACATAAAATTATCTTCTTGAAAAAGTTTTCAATATCGAAGTGTTTTGATTTACAGCTTATAAATCAGGTGTTTAGGCATACGTTGAAACTATAGTGCACTCTAATCTTGGTTAAAAAGGTTTTATCAAAGAGTATTTTAAATACCTTAAAATATTTAGACAACCTATAAAATCCCCTTTTAGGTTGTGACTTGGAATAAACCCAAAATATACTACATGAAATCATTTCTTGTACTATATGAAATCATTCTCTATATAACAAATGGAGGGAAAAAGTGCAACTTTCTCTCTTTAAATTGCAAAGTGGAAATGAAAAATGTCTAACGAGCAAATAAAGCCTCTTGGATTAGAAACTCGTAGTTGACGCGTCAAACTATCTCTGATGTCTTTTCTATCATCCTTTAGCAATCAATAACAGTTTATCTCTCTTGAATGATATTTTTTCTTTCTAAAATTCGTTTGGTTCTCTCTGTAATAGGTGTGCATTTTAACGGTGAGAGAAGTGGGGGGAAGCCCGTAAATGAGGGTATTTAAGTAATTTCAATTCTCAATTGGTTAAAAATAATCACATTTATGCATGTGGCTAAAAGTAATATTTACTATTTTATAAGGATTGTTTATAAAATTTTCCTAGAACAATTACCGACTATAGAATGGAGCTGTACTTTCCTCCATGGGAATTGAAATCGTTGCCTATCATCAGCAAATGCATTTCCATATCGCTAATTTCTTGTCATTGTAAGTGGTTTAGATTTTGTAAATTCAAGGGCAATTATCAATTTGGTACCTAAATTTTAGAGAATTATCAATTTTTTAAAATAATTTCATTTATTGGTATCCTTGGACCCTAACTTTTTGAAAATATATTATTCTGATTCCTTTGACTAATTTTCTAACAATCAAACCTCAGAGAATTAATAAAAAGACTGATTTGCCCTTGACGCTATTTAAATGAGTCAAAATTATAATTTTAACCTCAAATGTTTTAAAAGATTATTAATAATTAGAAGGGTAATAAAGTCATTTCATATTAATATTTTAAAAATAATATTTAAAATATTTTTTTAATGGATCTCCACCGTCCATCAAGATTGATGGACGGTGAAGATTATATTGGAATTTTTTTAAAAAAATAAAAGTGAAAATCAAATAATTTTTTAAATGTTATTTTGTTGTTCTGAAAAAAAAAAATTGAATATTTTTAAATTTGAAATGTGGGGATCCATTCCACCAAGAACATAAAAAAAAAAAAAAAATTAAACTTTGAAGATCAACGAACCGAGATCTGGGTTTGTTAAGGTTCAACGAACCCAAATCTGGGTTAGTTGAGTTCAACAAACCTAGAAACTAGGTTTGTTGATCTTCAATGAACCCAGCTAGATAAACGAACCCAGATCTGAGTTCTTTGAGGTTCAACGAACCCAAAAACTGGGTTTGTTGATCTTCAACGAACCTAGTTAGATCAACGAACCTAGTTTTATAAGTTCGTTGAAGATCAACAACCATAGAAAATTGGATTCGTTGATCTTCAAGGAACCCAGTTTCTGGGTTCGTTGAGGATCTGGGTTCGTTGAATCTCAACAGAAACTGTGTTCGTTGAATCTCAACAGAAACTGGGTTCGTTAATCTTCAAAGTTTCAACTTTTTTTTTTTTTTTTGGTTCTTGGTCCAAGAACTATTTCAATTTTTTTTCACTAAAAAATAGAAAAATAAAATGTTACAAAAATATTTGTTTCCCTTTTTATTTAAAAAATATTCCAATATAATGTTCATCGTCCATCAATCTTGATGGACGTTGGAGATCCAACTAAATTTTTTTAAAATTTTTAATTTTTTTAATTTAATTTATTTTAAATTTTTATATACAGGCGGAGTTAACTTTTAGGTTTATTGACAAAGATCTCCCCTTCTATTAGTTAACTTTTTGGTTTATTAACAAAGACTTCCCCACCCGTTAATCAACTTTTGGATTTTTTAACAAAGACCTCTCCTGGTCAACTGTTATATTTGACCAAATTTTACTAAAGGATGTGAGGTATTTGTCAATAAACGATAAAGTTAACTCCGCTTGTAGTTGGCAAAACCTCAGGGGAGGTCGATGCAATTATGTCAAGTCAAAAATACCCCTGAAACTATTAAGTTTGACTAATGGTTGACTCACAGAAAGACCAAATTGATACATTTCCAGAAAGTTATGGTTCAAGGATACCAATAAACAAAACTGCTTTAAAAAATTGATAATTTTTCAAAAATTAGGGACTAAATTGATAATTATCCTAAATTAAATCATTTATCTTTTGTTTAGTTAGTAGTCAAGGCAATATTTTATGATTCCATGTAATGGCTGAAACAACATTATTAAACTCTAACATACAGTAAGACCTACCTGTTATAAGTAAGAATATATTTCATATTGTAATAAGTTATAATATTTCTAGATCTCATCTTAAGAAACTTACCTCCACACAGTAATCATTACCTGTATATTGTAAAAATATATACAATATTATATTAAACATTCAAGATAAAATAAAATATTTTTTAAAAGTTCTTTGGGACAATAATTTATTGTTTAGAATTATCTTTAAACTTGCGGGTACGTAATAACTCGTCATCATAGATATCTTCTTGTTGAAGTCAAAATATTTCTAACTCCTCAAGCATTTTTATCTCTTTTATCAATGTCTTTGGATTTGACATCCTTCATTAATTAATTATTAATATAATGTATACTTTACCTCTATACTACTTGCATTAAGGATAATTAAGTCAAAACAATAATTTTATAACTACAAATTTATTAAGTTATAACCTTCTCGTACTAAAATTAGTTTGGTGCCAACATTATGAGTATAGAAAGGTTTTACTGTATCGTGTTAGCATCAAGTTTTTTTTATACTCGATTTTAATGACAATAAATTAATTGATAAAGTTTTAATTTTATATGATTTCAGTATAATATAGTAAAGTTTTAAGCATATTAGACATGTAGCATAAGGCACCTTTAGAGAATTAAAACTTCATACATGAAGATAATAACAAAAAGCTTTTAGACCAAATGATGATTTACTGAAAATTAAAGCAAACAAGACTAGTCAGACTAATTTTCTTAATTTGTAAACTAGTTTATATTTGCTTATTATTCAAAGGGATATTATTATTTTCTCCCATACTTTTGAAAGTAATGTCGTTTTACTCCCCACTTTTAAAATATTAGTCAAAACACACCCCCACCCTTTACAATTATGTTGAAAAAGTAAGGCAATAACATCTATAAGGAGGTATTTTAACGAATACTTTGAAAGTATGGGGTAACATGACATTACTTTCAAAAATAAAAGGAAAAATGATAATATCTCTTATTTAAATGATTTAGCTCAAATGACCTTAAATTGAACATTACAAGCCTTTATTATGTTTTCGTCATAAAACCTTGAAAACCCAATCTGGGATGCATAAAAGACCACTATATAGTTATGGCCCCGGTTCAGTTCGAACCGGGCGGTTCGAACCGAACCGACGGTTTTTAACCGGAACCGATGGTTCCGGTTAAAAACCAGTTCCGGAACCGAAAACCGGAACCGGGACCTAAGGTCCCGATTCTGGTTAGCTTCAAGCAAAGAACAGGAATCGGGACCTAAGGTCCTGGTTGTGGTTAGCTTCAAGTAAAGAACCGGAACCGCCAGATTCCGACGGTTTCGGTTCTTGGGCGGTTTATATATATATATATATATATATATATATATTAATTTTTAAAAATTTAAATTTTAAAAAGTAAAAAAAAAAAAAAATTCAAATGTGACCGAAAAGGCCAACGGCCACATGTCAGGCTATTGCCAGTGGCAGCAACTTAGCACTGCCACCACCAAGGAGCAATTACAATATAACCCCTAAAAAATTATAGATAGACCCCCTAAATTTTAAAAAATATTATTTTTCTCCCCAACCCAAAAAGCTATATAAACCCCATTCCTCTTCAATTCATTCACATCATTTTCTCTCAATCTCATTATCTCATTCTCTCAATTTTTCTCTAATTCTCTCAATCTTGTTCTTGTTTTTCATTACTGCAATTATTTTCGTTATTTATTTAAATTGTATATTTTACCATTATAAATTTATAATGGCATCACACTCAAGACCGTCTACTTCCGGAGGGCGAAGATTCATTTCCAGAAGGTCCGTTTTCGGCAGAGACATTGAGTAGGTACCGGATTTAAATGCTGAAGAAGTGCAGAGTCGCCGTGCCGCTGGCCCAGAATTAAATTTCAACGATGTAAATTTTGCTGAATACCTACAACAGAGAGAATTTGAGGAGGTAATATTTGATAATGATACTCCTCCTAATTTTACTCTTCAGAATTCTCATCCTCATCCCTCTGGGGCTCCTGGTCCTTCTCGTGAAATCCCTCCTCCAAGTGAAACCGTACAAGGTCCACAGCCAAATTTGGCAAAGTAAAAATATGAACTTTTTAAAGTTCATATGAGGAGGGTGGAGAAGAAATCGGGGGAAGTTGTGGTGACTTGCAACTATTGCAACAAATATTTTAAGTGGAATAAATCCGGAGGGTACTAGACGTACTGGAAGCACATCAACACCAAGCACCCAGTCGAAGCTCAGCATGAGCGTAGCCGAGGACAATACCAAATTTCCAGGTACACATCTCCTAACCATAATTAATTTAAATATAGTGATGTAAATAATAGGGAACAATTAGTAAGAATGGTAGCGACCGAACATCTTCCTTTTAGTTTTGGCGAAAAAACTGGTTTTTTAAAATATTGTCATAATGCTTTAAATCCCGCTGCATGTAGAGTATCTAGGACCACATTAAAACTTATAATGTGTGACATTTATAAAAAAGAAAAAAAAAAGCATTAGTTAAATATAGGGTGAATTGCACTCAAGTACCCTGACTTTTATCATAATTGCACGTTTAATGCCAGTTTTGCCATAATTGCACTCTAATACCCTGTAATCCGTTGACCACCGTTAGAGTAACGGTTGACCAAACGGATTCAGGCAAAATGACGAGAATGCCCCTCAAAGGAAAAAAAAAATCAGATGATCTTCGAACCCAGCTGGGTTCGATTGCTGGTAGCTGGGTTCGCGATCTGGGTTCAAGATCGAACCCAGAAGCTGGGTTCGAACGCGAACCCAGAAGCTGGGTTCGAACGCGAACCCAGAAGCTGGGTTCGAACGCGAACCCAGAAATCTGGGTTCGCAATCGAACCCAGAAGTTGGGTTCGCAATCGAACCCAGAAGTTGGGTTCGAACGCGAACCCAGAAATCTGGGTTCGCGATCGAACCCAGAAGCTGGGTTCGATCGCGAACCCAGCAACTGGGTTCGTGGTCGAACCCAGTTTCTGGGTTCAAGCACGAACCCAGTTTCTGGGTTCGTGCTACGAACCCTGGGTTCGTGGTCGAACCCAGATCTGGGTTCGACCACGAACCCAGAAATCTGGGTTTGTGTTCTTCGAGCACGAACCCAGATCTGGGTTCGTGCTCGAAGAACACGAACCCAGATTTCTGGGTTCGTGTTCTTCAAAAAAATTTTCAATTTTTTTTTTTTTGTTGATTTGGTTTTTTAAAAAATATATTTTTAAAATTAGTTAAAATATGACGTGGCATGTTCTTATTGGTTGGATGATTTTTTAAATTTTTTAAAAATAAATTTAAACGTAAAAGACCATTTTGCCCCGGAATCCGTTTGGTCAACCGTTACTCTAACGGTGGTCAACGGATTACAGGGTATTAGAGTGCAATTATGGCAAAACTGGCATTAAACGTGCAATTATGATAAAAGTCAGGGTACTTGAGTGCAATTCACCCTTAAATATTTTCAAAATTATATGGGTCATGTGTCTATTTGTATCGATATCTGGAGCGATCATTGGCAAAAACATTCATACTTAGGACTTACTTGCTATTATGTTGACCAATCATGGGAGATGCAAAAATAAATTCTTGCATTTAGAGTTTTTTACGACACCCATACTGCCGATAATATTTACAAATTAATGAAAATTATTTTTGAAAAATATTGTATTGAAAGTAAAATTTTTGCAATTGGTTTTGATAATGCTGCAAACAATATTGTCGCCGTTCCACAATTAATTCAATTGTGTCAACCCTACTCTGGCAGCAGATTTTTTTCATCAAAGTATGTTTGCCATGTTTTAAATATATGTGTACAACATGGTTTGCAAACACTTTAAGAATAGATTACACCAATTAGGGATGCCCTATACTATTTGTGGAAACATCCTAGCACTATGAAACAATGAGCTAGGTATTGTAAATCTAACGGGAGATATCCAATTAAGTTTTCCCTTGATATTCCAACTCGTTGGAACTCCACATATAAATTGCTTTGTGAAAGCTATGACTATAGAGAATTATTAGTTAGATTTATGCAGCATAATGTTAGTAGCGTTAATTTGTACTAAGATTTGTATACTTTTAAAAGTTTTTCATGATGCAACTAACGCTTTATCCAGTATATATTATCCAACTTCACATTTATTTTTATGTGAAGCCATTAATATTGTAGATGCACTTAATGAATGTGCACAAGTATCGGAACTATTTGCATGTGTTTGTGCAATGAGAGATAGATGGTTAAATTATTATAGGAACATTCCTTTAATTTATACTGTTGCTTCAGTTTTTGACCCTAGGTGTAAATTTGATAGTTTATATGAATATTTAACACTTTATTATCAATCTCTAGGGCTACACAATGTAGATATTAGTGCTTTATATAATAATGTTAGGCAATTATTTTATTCAATGTATGACGAATACCATTCTGTATACGGTCCCTCACTGAACATTAATGTTTAGAAACCGAATGCAAGCGGACGTAGTCATTCTCGTTCTCGCTTGCCCTCATTAAAGAAGTTAGGGTCAAGTGTGTTGTCCAAAAAATCAAGGGCACGGGGGAGTTCTTCATCTTCATCAACCTATGTTTCAGAGGTTGATCTTTACGTAAACACCTTTTTTAAGTTTTTGGACAGCGAAGACTTTAACATCCTACATTGGTAGAGGGAGCAAGAAACTAACTTTCCAATTTTGGCCCTCATTGCCAAGCAAATTTTTGGAACCCTTATCTCGACCGTGGTAGTCGAACAGGAATTTAGTGCAGGTGGCAATGTTCTCGACGAGAGATGGGCATTGCTTAGTCCTGACTCAATACAGATCCAGGTCTGTGTTGACGACTGGACCAAGGCCTCATACCGGCAGCAAGAATTAGATCTCGTGTCCGACGACAATGACTTCTTCGACACCAACGATGATACAACGACTACTGAAGGAACAAGCGACGATTGATCACCTCCGGAACATAACAGGTAAAAGAACTACGTGGGCTTTGATTCCTCCTAGAGGATACGTAGGCAACTTAATTGAGGTAAAATTAAATAAAAGCTCTAATTTCTTATTTATTTATTTAATTTTATAGTTTTATGATATTATCATAATTTTATTTCAATTTTATCGTTATTTTATTGCAATCCAGTACCCACTTTTTAATTTTTTTTTTATATATATATAAGATATATCACATATGTGAGATGATGTAGAAAAGAGATATTTTAAAGAGATGAAGAAGGGTAATTTTGTAAAATATAATTTTTACAAAACTACCTTTCTTTATCTCTTTAAAATAATTCTTATCTACATCATCTTTCATCTCATATATTAAAAAAATTTTAAAAACAAATATCTCTCATATAGACTCATATTTTATCTTAATTTAAATTAAGCGTAACCCATAATTAACTAATTTCTTATTTATTTATTTAAATTTCTTTTTAATTTTATAATTTTATGATATTATTATTATCGTAATAAATTTCTGTTGAAGTTGAACAAATAACCCTTTTATTTATATATTTTAAATTTTTTATTAATTTATTTATAAATTTTAATTTTTTTAATTTTATTTAATTTTTTTTATTTTTCAGATTCCGGACTGGTTTGGAACCGGCGGTTCAACCACCGGTTCCAAAAAATCATGGAGGAACCGGAACCGGGACCGGGATCTCCACGGTCCCGGTTCCGGTTGAGCAAAAAAATGAACTGGAACCGCCGGTTCAAAAACGGAACTGCCGGTTCAAAAATGGAACTGCCGGTTCAGTTCAAATGGCCATGACTACCACTATAAGTCTATAAGTCGCTTCGTACTTTTTTTGAGGAAAAAAAAAAATCCCTTATACGGCTAAAATGCGAACTGTGAATATATCAAGTAAAAAAATGAGGTAAGCAGCTTGAATGCTGTTGATGCTGATGATGAGAAATGCTGACTTGAGGAAACAATAGTACAACATTGAACTGGAAAGTAAAAAATCCCCTATATGGTATCGATTGATATCCTTCTGATGATTTGTTCTTGTAAATCTTATAAAAGTTAAGCTGAAAGACAGACAGAGAAAAGATGATTTCTTCTCGTCAATTGACTTAAACACTGTTAATCCGATAATTACTCAAGTGCCATATAAAAATAATATTTCAATTGAAATTAAAGTTCTTACAGTGACGCCAAGAACACCATGAATGAGACTATGTTACTTGTGGGATGTGGTGGACGACAAAGAAATAATAAAAGGATCAGTAGTTGATACTACTTGATATTATTAAAAGTACTAAAACTAAAACTCCAATTAAACTCAGCTTGGTGATTAACTTCTTTGTATTTTAATATCGAACCCCAATTCAAATCAGCTTAAAAAAATTTGAAAAAGAGTTATACAATATGTATGAGAAAACATGCCTAAGAGACCAAAAATGAAAGCCAGCTGATGAGGACTCAAGAGTAGTTCATTATATATATATAGCTGCTGGAGAAGACGTAGATGGCAATGATAGTGAAAATAGCAAGATTTGCTATGTGTTTGATAAGAATCACAAAGTGTTCGATGAGAGTCTAAGAGAAAAAAGGAACAACTGGTTGTACTCCATTAATGGAGATTTCGATAATGCTCTCTATAATTTTATTGATCAATTTCAATGAATACAATATGACTCACAATACACCTATATATACAAGAATAAACACAGCAACTAACTTCACATAATTGAACCTGCAATTGCTTAACCGTCACTCAAGAACTTGTTACCAGATTTTGTTACAATCTGTTACAGGTTCTTCTAATACAACTTGACTGTCACTTAACTCCCTAAGCCTATATTTGATCTTCTTAGCACCTGTATACGATCATGATTAAAACCATGATTACTTGAGAATGAAACATTCGTTTTTGGTCTGTCAATTGAGCTGTAGGAGGAGGCTGTCAGTTGATCAAGCCTCTTGAAGTTAGTTAGTCTGTAGGTGCAACTTGTGCCACCTGAATCAACTTGCTTCTCAATTGATTTCTGATTGCAAGTTGAACTAGCTGAGTCAACTTGCTTGAGCTCACTTGCACCTCTGCTTTTCGAGTGGACCTTCTGATGTGGGATATGACATTGTAGCTGTAGCTGATTCACTTGATTCTCATTACTTATCTTCTCATTCCCCCTCAAACTAAACCTTGGTGAATCAACCAAGTTAAGTTTCCCACAAAGAAACTGAAAACAAGCAGTAATAAGTCCCTTGGTAAGAATGTCAACAACTTGATGATCAGGGGGCTCATACCTTGGTTCAATTTCTTTGGAAGCAACTTTATCCCTAATGAAATGAATACCTATTTCAATATGTTTGATCCTTGAGTGATAAACTAGATTTTGAGCCAAGGCATTAGATCTCATATTATCACATCAAATGACAGCTGCACCATGAACAGCAAAACCAAGCTCACCAAGAAGTGATTTCAGCTTCTATGCTAGATCGAGCAAGAACTGGCTGCTTCTTGGAGCTCCAAGAGATGAGGTTTCCCCCAAGGAACAAGCAATTACCACTAGTAGAGCGGCGATTATCAATGCAACTGGCCTAATCCGAATCAGTATAAGCCTTAAAAGTGAGAGCTGAACTAGCCTTGAACCAAAGACCTTTGATGATAGACCCTTTGAGATATCCCAACACTCTTTTGCAAGCAAGCCAATGCAACTGTGTAGGAGCAACAAGGAACTGTGATAACTTGTTAACTATGAAGGGGATATCTGGACGTGTATGAGAAAAATATTGGAGTGCACCAATGTCACTTTGATACAAAGTGTTGTCTAAAAAAGGATCACCAGCAACCAAAGACAGCATGGTTCCAGCACTAATAGGAGTATCACAAGGCTTGCAATCAACCATGTTTGTCTTTTGGAGAAGATCATCAATATATTTGGATTGAGTAAGGAACAAACCTGCTGCATTTTGATGTGCTTCAAAGCCTAAAAAGTAGATAACAGATCCAAGATTCTTCAAAGCAAAAGTAGATAACAGATCCAAGATAATAAGCTGCTGAATCTAAATAGGATCATTACTAGTGATTAATACGTCATCCACATATACCAAAATGAACATTATTTTGGACCCTTGCTAGTGAATAAAAAGAGAAACATCTGAGCTTTCATTGACAAATTGCCAAGAGAGGAATGCAGCCTTGACTTTATGAAACCAAGACCGTGATGCTTTTTGAGCCCATAGAGAGCCTTGGTTAATTTGCAGACAAAAGAGGGATGATTAGGACTCTTAAAACCTTCGGGTTGCTTCATGTATACTACTTCATAGAGATCCCCATTCAAGAAAGCGTTGTTGATACCAACTTGCTTAATATCCCAACAATTAAGGACATCAACTGTAAACACAACTCTAATGGTGACAGCCTTCACCACAAGGCTGAAAATCTCTCCAAAATCAAGTCCAGGGGTTTGGTGAAATCCCTTGGCCACCAATCTTACTTTATGTTTAAGAATAGTGCCATTTAGATTATATTTGGTTCTAAAAACCCACTTGGAACTCACAACATTCATGTCATTAGTGTAGGGAACTAATACCCAAGTTTTATTTCTCATTAAGGCTGCATATTCATCTTTCATGGCTTGCAACCAAGCTGGACTAGACAAAACTTCTTTCACAGTACTAGGCTCAGTTTGTGCAAGAAAAACATAAGGCAATGACCAAGTGAAGGTGTAAACCTTTGGTTTGAAGATGTCATTCTTCGATCTTGTGATCATTAGATGAGAAAGAGCTGCAGGAATTAGATCAGCAATTGTATCTGAATGATTTGAAAGATGAGAATGAGATCCTGCAGAAGAATCAGCTGCAGGGAACTGCTGAAGAGAAGGTTGCACCAAGGGCTGATGTATAGCAGCCTCATCAGACATAGGAGCTGCAGGTGCTAAACCATCAAGCCTTAGTTACCTCTCTTCAGCAGTTCCTTTGAGGAGTCCATCCTTAACAGTTCTTTAATAGTTTCTTTCAGAGTCCATCCTTAACAGTTCCTTTGAGGAGAACCTCCTCCGTTTTCTGGTCCTTCACAACATAACCATTAGAGCAAAATTCTGTGATAACATTGTTGTCCCTAGTCAATCTAGAGATGTTTTTCTTTGTAATCTTAGGGACATGTAAAATGTGATTTAAGTGCAGCCTTCTATATTTCATAGCATGAGAAGAAACATTAGAGTAACCAATATTAGAGATATCAAGTTGATGACCATTACCAACAACCAATTTTTCCTTACCCTTATATTTAGATTTCATGGACAAGTTGCTCAAATCCAAAGTAATGTGATCTGTAGCACCACTATCCATATACCATAAACGGTGATTGACACTATTTGGAGTAGCAGCATATGCAGAAGTTTGGTTGTAATTTGCTTGCATTGGAAAGCTGCTTTGAGGACTATCTTGTTGAACCATTATTGGAGAGGAATTTACCTGATTGTAATACTGTTGAGTCTGTCCAATGAAGGCCTGATTGGAGTTGTTGGAGCCTGATTGGAGTTGTTGGATGTAAATTAGGATGATTTGGTCTCTGAAAATGCTAGTCAAATCGATGATAGCATTGAAAGGCATTGTGGCTTGGTTTTGTGAATAACAGACAGTAGAGCTTTCTGCCACCAGATTTGCCTCCCCTGTCTCTTCCTCTTGAACTGTTTCTATTGTAGTTGGAGCCACCACATTGATCTCTCTTCTCAGTGTTGTTATTGCTCACATAGTTGGCTGATGCACCATTGGTTGACACTTGAGAAGTAAAGTTCAAGGATTCAATTATTTGTTCATGCATAAGCAACAAGAATTGAGCATCTTCAAGGCTCATGGTGTTTCTTTAAGAGGAAATAAGTACCATCACAACATCATCCTCATGACCAACACCATGCATTAAGCTTAGTAACAAATCTCTATCTGAAACTTCATCTCCAGCAGTTGAAAGTGCATCATCAATATTTTTTATATTCAAGACAAAATCACTAATAGAATGTGCACCTTTTTTAATTGTTTAGAGTTGTTGTCTTACTTGCAAAATCTTTGCCATTGATTTATGTGAGTAAAGATTCTCGAGCTTGGTCCAAGCCTCAAGTGAAGACTTACATTTGGTGACTTGACCTACAACTTTTTGGCTCAAGGTTGAGATGAGCCAAAATAGAAGAATCTGATCTGATTTCTTCCACTTTTGATATTCTTGGTTTGGTTGTAGCTCAATCCTTGTTTCTCCATTTTCATCACTCACTTGCACATTGATAAATTGACTTAGAGGACGTTTAGAGCTGTCAATATAATCTTCAAGATCAAGTGCATTGATGGTTAGCAAGATTTGAGTTTTACAATAGATCCAATTTTCTTCATCAAGCTTGATTGGCAAGTTGAATTGTAGAGTTTTAGCAAGAGAGGAGAAATTCATATTAAGCGAGCTTGTAACAGATTGATGTTGTGTTTGCAAATGAGCATTTGAAGAAAAAGAAGCCATTGATAACGTGAGTCAACAACTTTGATACCAAGTGAAAAACTACATATTTCTTGTTTATTTTTATTTTTCTTTTTGATTCTTGATCTGTGATATATTATTGTGTAGGTACAAATCTAGAATATATGATTTGTTTTTATTTTTATATAATTTGATTGTATAATTTTAAAAGCGTAATTGGTCGTTAATTATATGGTGAATGGGTTATAGGATGAATTTTTATTTTTTGGCCAATTGTTTATGGCAAATTTTTTTTTTTTGTATATTTTTTTTATTGTTATTCTTGTAATCGATATGCCGTACGAAGAGTCGAAGAAGCGGATGATGCGAAGAAGAAACCAAAAGAAAAAAAAAATGATTGCACAACCCCGAGGGAAGCGGCCGTGCGTCTTCGCATGCTGGCAGCCATGCGCGCTCGAGCGCTGGCGGTCGTATGCTCCCAGCGAGCGCGCGTGCCCGACGGACGCTGCCGCACACCCAGCGCACACGGGCTGCTGTCTCGCTTGCGCTGGGGCTGTTTTTTCGTGTTTTTTTAGGACAATTTGCTGATTTTTCTGGAAAAATATTATCGAATATTTTCTTAAAAAAGTGGAGAAAATTGGAGCGAAAAACCGTCGGCGAACCGACCCAAGAACGCACGTGAAAGCGCTGCTCGCGCAAGGGCCGTGCGCACCTTACGTGCGTGCGGCTACGCTACTGGTAGCCGCACTTTCCCATGTGTTAGGGTTGTTTAGGGTTTCGTCTTGACCTAGGGTGCGTGTTAAGGTAACACATAGACCTCTGGAAAAGATGTTGACTTTTGACAAAAATCAAGTTTGACTTTATTAGGAAAACAACTCGAAGAAGAATTCAACTCGAAGAAGAATTCTTGAAGACCAAGGAATGCCTTGGGAATACAATTGTAATTAGAGTTGTTTTAGTTAGATAACCCATGTCACTCGGTCAATTACGTATACTTTATTTATTTTCATGTGATTATTACATGGATGTTAAAGTATTGTCATACATATGAATGTCATCTAGATTAGGTGTGCCTACACATGCATAATAATATGTCATGCATAATTGTCATATTATATTGTTTTATTTTAATGTGATTAAAATAGAAAACAATTTCATAAATGTCAATTAAATAATGGATTTAATTTTTAGGAGTAAAAACTTGGTAATATCCATTAATTAATTAATCAACAAATTAAAGAGTTTAATTAAAAAGATTAGTTAGGTTCTTATCATTAATTAAGATTAATTGGATTAATTAGTTAATTAAAAAGAACCAAATAATGTGATTAGTTTTTAGGAGTAAAAACTTGGTAAATCTCATTAATAACTAATCTATATTAAAGTGATTAGTTAAATTCTTTGTATTAATGAGATTAATTACTTTATTAAAAAGAATCAAATAATGAGATTAGTTTTTAAGAGTAAAAACTTGGTAAATCTCATTAATGACTAATCAACCAATTAAAGAGTTTAATTAAATTGATTAGGCTGCACTCTCAGAACTGTAGATGTGTTTATACAATTTGAAGTCTTAATGTCCATTGATATAACTAATTGCATATAGTGTGATCCTCCACAAATAGTTCATAACTAGCGCTGGGTTATAAAGTCCGTTATATCCCTCTAGAAATATCTTTTCATTTAAGTACCATTGATTTTCTAATGAACAATTAAATCATGTCTTCCTCACGGAAGAAGGAGAGCGCTCATAATCGTTCAAGCCCCGAATCAACCCTTAAGGGAACTACTCATCTACGTCAATCAAGAAGGAGTGGATTCCACTATTGTATTCAAACCTTCCCAGCCACTAGCCAAACCGCAACTCCAAGATACGGAGGTATTGGTCGAGATTCATATCAACCTCACTCATGATAAATTTTAAAAGTCACGATCCAACCTAAAGGAGTCGATAAGATACTCATGATTAAGATCACCTATAAATAGCCATCATTTATCGATTATATATGAATCTCATCTACTAACGGATTTTGGTGAGAGATTCATATAAATCGTGGCCCAGTCCTATATAATCTCATCATATAAGGTGCCTCCATTCTCATATCAACTACATGAGCGGTCTAGGATAAGACCACCGTACTTTACAGAATGGACCGCAGCAGTAGATCAATCACAAACAAAGTACCCAGCTTTGTTCGCTCTTTACGGACTCTTTAGATTGCACGTCTCAAAATGAATCATCTCTGTATATGACCATCATATACTCATTATGAGATTACATCTTGCAATCTAGGATGTTCTTGCACAATACGAATGTATTACTGAATATAAAATATTTATAAACTCGAATGATAATCGGAATAATTTTTTTTAAGTCTTTAACCATTTACAATTACAAGCTTTAGGGCATAAATCCCAACAAAATTGACTTAGAGGACGTTTAGAGCTATCAATATAATCTTCAAGATCAAGTGCATTGATGGCTGGCAAGATTTGAGTTTTACAATAGATCCAGTTTTCTTCATCAAGCTTGATTGGCAAGTTGAAATGTAGAGTTTTAGCAAGAGAGGAGAAATTCATATTAGGCGAACTTGTAATAGATTGATGCTGTGTTTGCAAAGGAGCATTTGAAGAAGAAGAAGCCATTGATGACGTGAGTCAACAACTTTGATACCAAGTGAAAATAGCAAGATTTGCTTGGTTTTTAATAAGAATCACAAAGTGTTTGATGTCAGTCTAAGAGAAAAGAGGAACAACTGGTTGTACTCCATTAATGGAGATTTCGAGAATGCTCTCTGTAATTTTATTGATCAATTTCAATGAATACAATATGACTCACAATACACCTATATATACAAGAATAAACACAGCAACTAACTTCGCCTAATTGAACCCGCAATTGCTTAACCATCACTCAAGAACTTGTTACCAGATTCTGTTACAATCTGTTGTAAGTTCTTCTAATACAACTTGACTGTCACTTAACTCCCTAAGCTTACATTTGATCTTCTTAGCACCTGCATACAATCATGATTAAAACCATGATTACTTGAGAATGAAACATTCTTCTTTGGTCTGTCAATTGAGCTGTAGGAGGAGGCTGTCAGTTGATCAAGCCTCTTGAAGTTAGTTAGTCTGTTGCTGCAACTTGTGCCACCTGAATCAACTTGCTTGAGCTCACTTGCACCTCTGCTCTTGGAGTGAATCTTCTAATGTGGGACATCACCAATTCTGTTTTCCTGCTTCAGCCCTGTAGGACATTGTAGCTGTAGCTGATTCACTTGATTCTCATTACTTATCTTCTCAATGATGACATCTAATTGGCTTCTTTGGATGAAGCTCGCCGCAGGTTTTATAGCTAATGGTCTTTCACACTTTGAAGAGCATGATGAGTTCTTGGGTTTAGCTTCATTTTATATAAGCACAAATCATGCACAAGAATTAATTAGCTGAGTTAGGTCACTGACTTTTTATTTACGCAAGCATACAATATGTACAAGAGTTACGTCGCTAATTTTCAGATGCTAGCTAGTAAATTTGGTTTCTTAATGCTTATTTATATGTGATCATGTGACTCATCCATGCATGGTTCTAACTAAGGTGCAGGAGTATGATTAATAATTTACCCTTGGAACTGAACCACAATTAGGCCTCAAAATTCAGCCAGAAGGATCTCCTATTCAAAGAATTTTTTTTTCACAAAATTAGGCTGGTCTAGGCCTGATGTGCCCAATCCCAAGAAGATAAAACTTTCAAATTAATTGACAACTCATTGATCTTTTCTATTCATTCAGATGCAGGATTTTGCATGTGGTTAGGGCTAGCTAACATGGTCAAATTGGATATTTTAATTCTTCAGTGATTTGGTCATTTTCAGCAAAGCCTCTGTTTTTAATGCACAATTACATTATGGAACAGTTGAGACACAGGATACCTGTAATTTTGGAGAGAAATTTGAATTTTCTACTGAGAGATATGAACATGAAATTCTGCTAGCCTTGAAGAGCCACACATGAATATGTTCTTGACATAAATTCATACCAAAAATGATATCGAATCAGGTAAGAATTTGATCAACTTGATCATGTAATTCTTAAAAGGCTTACATGTCAAAATACCCCATGAATTAGAGCAAAATTTAAAATTAGATTGGTCTACATTTCTAATTCACATATAGATATTATTATTATTATTATTATTTTTAATAAAGCCCTTGCTTGTTTTGATGAAAGAAAGAGAAAAAGAAGAAATATCGGCTTATTTGGTGCTATTCACCCCTAATTTCACTTATTTTCAAATGCATTTCCATATTGTTAATTTCTTGTCCTGGAAGTAGGCTAGATTTTGTAAATTAAATCATTTATCTTTTGTTTAGGGAGTAATCAAGGCAATATTTTATTGCCAAAAAATTTCATTCATATACATCAATCATATACTTGTGTTTTAATTTTTTAAATCTACTTTTTGAGAGTGAAATTTCTTTATATCTAATCAATTATATATGTATTTTTGTTGGGCCTGAAATACTTGAAGAGATGCTATTGGTCCAATGGTACTATGAGATTGTATGTTTGATTCATGGCTTTCTCCCCAAACTCAAATTGTCATAAATAGGGAAAAAAAAATTAGAAAACATGTATCAAATGTGTGTATCACTTCATAGATTTGTAATATATGCAAAGTGTCGAGGATAACTTAGGGGGTTTGGTGTGAGGCATCATCAAGTTTTAATAGTTTGATGTTAACCTGAAAGTTCAATCAATAATCATAATGGAAAGCTCAAGCATGGAAGAAGCTTGAGGAGTTAACGTAGGTGTAAATTGATGTTAAACCTTTATAAATCTTGTGTTCAGTCTCTCTGTCACTTAAACTCTTCATATTAAGTGATTTACATTTAGAAGAAATTACACTCAATTACCCTGAAGTATGACTTTTTATACAAGAGAATAATTTTATCCAAAATTAACATTGACCTCTCATGTCGTTAGTCAAATTTAGTCAAAGTTAACGTTGAAAGAGTATTTTTATCCGTTCATCCTAATTTTTTAAATATTTTATTAAAATAATACATAAATAAATAAAAACTTGGATATTCATTTCCATCATTCATCGAGGGAGATCCTTGACCCCGATCGATGGACACTAGAGATCCAAATTATGGATGGATCTCCATATCCATTTATTGATTTTCATTGATTGATCAATCAATGGAGGGATCTCTATTGAGCGATCGGAGATCCATATGTGGATGGATCTCCATTGAGCGGTAGATATGTGGATCTCCATCTACATCCACCACTAATGCGATGGAGATAGAGCTCTATTCTTATCAATGAACGTTGGAGATCCAATTTGATAGATAGTTAAATTAGATGTCCAAGTTTTTTTTTTTTTTTAAGAATTTTAATTAAAGTTTCAAAATTTTAGTTTAACGGTATTTTGGTATTATAATTATTATATCAGTGGCATTATTGTCTTTTAGACCGTCAAACTCAATCAACAGTTAACTTTGATAAGTTTTAACTAATGGTAGGGAATGTCAAGTCAGTTTTTGAAAAAGTGGTTTCTGCATGTAAAAAATCAAATCTCAGGGAATTTCGTGTAATTGCTCTTACATTTATGAGTAAATAACGCTTACCTCCCCTGAGGTTTGCTCAATTACAGGCAGAGTCAACGTTTGGATTTATTGATAAAGACTTCCCCTGCCGTTAGTTAACTTTAATCAAACTTAACATGTACAAGAGTATTTCTGTCTTTTCCTACTTTATAAATTTTGTTTTATTAAATAAAAATTAAAAAATTAAGGAAAAATCTCATCACTCCATCTTTAAGATGATGGACAGTTATGATTTATTTAAAAAATGATGGACAGTTAGGATTTATTTAATATATATATATATATATATATATATATATATTTACAAATAATAATAATAAAAATAAAAACATAAAAAATAAATCTTGGTAAATGGAGATCCAATCTGAATGGACCTCTACTAAGAACAAAATAAAAGAAAAAAAAAAATTGAAGAACCCCTAACCTAGAAGGGTTCTTCCTCCCACTCTTTAAAAAAAAAAAAAATTCAGATCTCCACCGTCCATTCAAAGACAGACAATGGAGATCTGAAGATTAATTTTTTTTATAATAATTTTATTTTAAAAAAAAAAAAATTTGCACCGTCCATCTCACCTAGACATGACCATTGGAACCGAACCGGCGGTTCCGGTTCCAAATTTTAATCAACCGAAACCTGGACCGGGGACGTCCCGGTCCCGGTTCCGATTGGAACCGTCCAGTTCGGTTCCTCCCCGATTTTTTTGGAACCGGCGGTTCAACCGCCGGTTCCAAACCGGCCGGAACTGGCCAAAATAAAAAAAATTAAAAAAAAATTAATAAAAAAATTAAATATATAAATAACGATAATAATATATATATAAATAAACTGGGTACTCGATTGTAAACAAATAATGATAAAATTGAAATAAAATTTTGATAATATTATAAAACTATAAAATTAAATAAATAAATAAAAAATTAGGGCTTGCACTTAATTTTACCTCAATTAAGCTGCCTACGTATCTTCTAGGAGGAATCAAAGCCCACGTAGTTTTTTTACCTGTTATGTTTCGGATGTGATCAATCGTCGCTTGTTCCTTCAGTTGCCGTTGTATCGTCGTTGGTGTCGAAGAAGTCATTGTCGTCGGACACCAGATCCAATTCTTGCTGCCGGTATGTGGCCTTGGTCCAGTCGTCAACACAGACCTGGATCTGTATTGAGTCAGGACTGAGCAATGCTCGTCTCTCGTCCAGAACATTGCCACCTGCACTAAATTCCTGTTCGACGGCGACGGTCGAGACAGGGGTTCCAAAAATTTGTTTGGCAATGATGGCCAAAATTGGAAAGTTAGTTGCGTGCTCCCTCCACCACTGTAGGATGTTAAAGTCTGGGGTGTCCAAAAACTCAAAGGAGGTGTTTATGTAAACATCAACCTCTGAAACATAGGTTGATGAAGACGAACTCCCCGACGTCCTTGCTTTTTTGGTAAACACGCTTGCTCCTAACTTCCTTAATGTGGAGGGAAAGCGCGAATGACTAGTACTACCGCTTCCGCTTGGTTCCGATTGTTGAACATTAATGTTCAACGAGGAACCGTAAACAGAACGATATTCATCATACATTGAATAAAATAAATTCCTAACATTATTATATAAACCACTAACATCTATGTCCATTATCCCTAGAGATTGGTAATAAAGTGTAAAAAATTCATATAAACTATTAAATTTATTCCTAGGGTCAAAAACTGATGCAACAGTATAAATTACAGGAATGTCCCTATAATAGTTTATCCATCTTTCTCGCATTGCATAAACACACGGAACTAATTCATTTATTTGTGTACATTCATTAAGTGCACCTACAATATTAAGGGCTTCAAGTAAAAATAAATGTGAAGTTGGATAATATATACCGGATAAAGAATTTGTTGCATCATGAAAAATTTTTAAAAGCATTCAAATTTTTGTACAAACATCCCAATGTTGTTTATATAAATTTATGATATTAACATTATGCTGCATAAATCTAACTAATAATTCTCTATACTCGTAGCTTTCACAAAGCAACTTATATGTGGAGTTCCAACGAGTTAGAACATCACGGGAAAACCTAATTGGATGTTTCCCGTTAGCTTTACAATACCTAGCCCATTGTTTCATAGTACTAGGATGTTTCCACAAATAGTATAGAGCATCCCTAATTGGTGTAATCCACTCATATAGTGTTTGCAAACCATGTTGTACACATATATTTAAAACATGGCAAACACATCTTTGATGAAAAAATCTGCCGCCAAAATAGGGTTGACACAATTGAATTAATTGTGGAACGGCGGCAGTATTATTTGCAGCATTATCAAAACCAATTGCAAAAATTTTACTCTCAATACAATATTCTTCAAAAATAATTTTCATTAATTTATAAATATTATCAGCAGTATGGGTGTCGTCAAAAACTCTAAATGCCAATATTCATTTTTGTAAATCCTATTATTGGTCAACGAAATAGCAAGTGAGTCCTAAGTATGAATGTTTTTGCCAATGATCACTCCAGATATCGGCACAAACAAACACACGACCCGGATAATTTTGAAAATATTTTACTAAAGCTTTTTTTTCTTTTTTATAAATATCACACATAGTACGTTTTAATGTGGTCCTAGGTACTCTACATGCAGCGGGATTTAAAGCATTCTGACAGTATTTTAAAAAACCAGTTTTTTCCCCAAAACTAAAGGGGAGATGTTCGGTCGCTACCATTCTTGCTAATTGGTCCCTATTATTTTGATCAGTATATTTAAATAAAGGATGGTTAGGGGATGTGTACCTTGCAATTTGGTGTTGTCCTCGCTGATGGTGAGTTTCGGCTGGATGTTTGCTGTTGATATGCTTCCAATACGTCCCGTACCCTCCGGATTTGTTATATTTAAAATCTTTGGAACAATAATTGCAAACCACTGTAACTAAACCATCATTCTCCACCATCTTCATATGAACTTTAAAAAGTTCAGATCTGTACTTTGACAAATCTGGCTGCCCCTGCGGCAATTGTATGGTTTCACTTGGGATTGGGAGGGTTGGAGCAGAGGAGGGACCACCACCAGAAAAGGGATGAGAATAATCAGGATTAAAATTAATAGGAGTTTCATTACCAAAAAATATCTTCTCAAATTCTCTTTCTTGCAGGTATTCAGCAAAATTTCGATCGTTGTTGTATTCTGAGAAATGGCGACTTCGCATTTCTTGAACATTTAAATCCGGTACCTGCTCATTTTGCTCAGCGTTTCTGTTGGAAACGGACCTTCAATCTCCGGAAATAGATTTTCGACCTCCGAAAATAGATGGTCTTGATGGTGATGCCATTATAAATTTATAAAATAAAGTGTTTAAACAAATAATGAAAACAATTGAAGTAGTGAAAAATAATAACAAGATTGAGAGAATGAGAGTTTTAGAAAAATATTGAGAGAATTAGAGATGAGAGAAATATTGAGAGAATGAGAGAATTTGTGTGAATGAATTAGAGAATTGATGGGGTTTATATAGTTTTTTGGATTGGGAAAAAATTAATATTTTTAAAACTTTAGGGGTTAAATTGTAATTTTTTTGGAGTTATTTTGATAATTTTCCAAGAATAACGGCTCCCTAACGGTTACATTGCTGCCAAGTGGCAGCTGGCAGCTGCTGCCAGCTGCCAGGTGGCAGCAGATGGTCGTTGGCCACAGTGTGGCCAACGGCCAAAATCTTTAAAAAAAATTTTTTTTAAAAAAAAAAAATTTAAAAACCGAAACTGAACCGGACGGTTCCGTGAACTGCCGGTTCCAAACCGGCGGTTCCGGTTATTGTTTTAGGGAAACCGGAACCGGGACCGACTGTCCCGGTTCCGGATCCCGGTTTCGGAACCGGTTTTGAACCGGTTTTGAACCGGAACCTCAGGTTCCGGTTCAAAACCGCCGGTTCGAATCGAACCGAGGCCATGCTTAATCTCACCTGAGATGGACGGTGCAAATCTAAATTTTATGTTTTATTTAATAAATATTAATAATTTTAAATATTATTTAGGGGTATTTTGGTCTTTTTAATAATTAAAGCTGGTCAACCGTTAAATTTAACAGAATTTGACTAACGCCAGAAGATGTCTTTGTCAATAAACTCAAAAGTTTATTATGCATATAGATTAGTAAATCTTAGGGGATCTGAGTGTTATTTGCTCTTTATAGGGCAAATTGTAATGGATTACCCTGATATTTAGTCATATTACAGTAAAATCGTATTTTTTTTAAACTAAACACATCAAATAATTATCAATTGGTACCTAACGTATTTTGAAATATCATTTTTTTGATATGTTTTTTACTTTTTTAACTCATATGGTCGCTAACATTTCAAAATATATCAATTTAGTCCCTATGATCAAATTTTGACCGTCAAACCTGATATAAAGTATAAATTGATCATTTTATACTATTTATTAAATTATTAAATTAGAATGACGCTTTTACCCTTTAACTTTTTAACAACTTTACCTATTTAAATGGTCTAGTAAGAAATTGATATATGTTATAAAAATTAAATTTTTTTTAAAGACACTTAAAACTGATTAAATAATAAAATAAATATGATAAAATTAATTAAAATTAAAAAATAAATATAAAAATTAAAAAATCTTAAAAGTAATATCATTTATTAAAAATAAAACAAAATTTAAGGTTGAATACTTATAAAACTTAAAATTACACACACACATTTATTGAGGGTAGTTTTTCATACTAAGTGACACGTCACAGCACCCCAAAAAAGAGGTGTTTAAAAGGGAATAAGTCATTGTTTACCTTTTGGCATTGGGAAAGCTCTCGGTGCCACCTTTTGTATATCATTAATGATCCAATCGAGATAGCCCTCAGAGATAATGGTCTGCGAGAAGGGAGATTCTCCGACCACAATAAATGTTCTTGTAGGCATTTATTGCCCGTCAAATCAGCATAAATGGCGCGAGGCATGATCTTGCTCGGAGAAATCTGCACATATTTAATGAACCTAACAACATTAATTATGCACCCAACCCAGGTTGAATCCTGTAATATAGCACATGCCACCAACCAGCTACTTGAACTGTCAAGTCCCTAAATCACGTCTGAGGACATCTGTTGGCTCCATTTCTTAATCAAAAATGGACCTTCACTAGTACCTTTATTCACCTACTTGTGTTCCATTCTCAGGTAATTATCGGTTATTTTTAATGATTTTATCTAGTGTGCAGGTAATAAGGTTTTGTGCGTAATTGAAGAGCTTTGGTGGATTAAATTGAAGATTTGGGAGTACATAGCTGTCATCGTTTGGAGGCTGCCATAAATTCTACAAGATGAATTGGGTTAAGAGCCTCATATTTCTGGAAAGGTCACGATGTCTACTTTCCGAAAAATTTTACAGTTTATGATTCTGAGTTTTCTAGAAGAAGTTATGCTCATTTTCGTAATAGTGCGCAGACTCACGACTTTCATGTCATGAGTTAAGTCATGAGTCATGTTTCGGAGGCTGCCATAAATTCTAGAGGATGAACTAGGTTTCGAGCTTTATATGTATGGAAAGATATATATGTCTACTTTCTAATGCATTTTACGTTCGTGATTTGGAGTTTTCTAAAGGAAGTTATGGTCATTTTCGTAACAGTGCGCAATCCTAAAATTTGGACCAGTGAGTACCGCGACCGTTGGTTGCTATACGCCGATCGCGATGAAACTTCAATTTTTCGGCATTGAACACCGCGACCACAATGTCGCGACTAGTGGTAGCGACCCATGGTCATGCTGGCGACGCGATAAACCTTATTTCCAATGCCTATAAGTAGAAAGAGGGCTCTAAAGAGAGAGAGTTCGGCTAGGGCTCTAAGGAGAGGACCAAAAGGAGACCAGGAGAGAAGAGAAGAGGCAAATAGGGGAGAAGAACATCACCTTGGAAACAAGAGGGTTTGGATTCAATCCTTGAGCCAAAATCTTACCATCAAGCTTGGATTTGGAGAAAGTGGAAGGTAGACAAATTCACAATAAGGAGTTGGACGAAAGTTCATCACACCTAGAGTTTTTCTATCCCTTTCCTTCTTTATTTTTATGCTTGTTACTCTATTTATTAATTGGAAAACATATTTAGTTGTAAATCTTTGATTATGAACTAAATTTTTAAGTTAGGGTTTTGATGGATCCTTTTCTATGAAACTTGAATGAATTGATTGTTTAATTTGTTATGGTTGATAATTGTGTTGTTGAGTGATATTATTGTGCTTAATGCTTTTAAATGTGAAGGCCTACATTTAGATGATAAATTCATTGTGTGTTATGTACCGAGAGGAGATGCCCACAACGTGCTCGATGTAATGTCCACCACAAGTAGAATTAGATAAAGATATACTAATTTGCTTGTGTGATCATATAGGGTGTTTATTGTGACTAATGCATTTTCATGCACTTGGATATACCATCGAGAGATAGGATATTAGTGTATGTGGAATAGGTCCGATTTATCTCGAGAGGGGACTTTGGATAATTTAGATAAACACGATCATCAACATGAATAATTAAACTATAACAATATGCTTTCATGAAATTCAATTGGATGGATTAGGTGAATTCAAATACCCTAGCTCATCTCTCATATTGGTTGTTTGCTTATTTTTATGTCTTTATATTTTTATCTTTTAATTCGTTCTTTTAAACCTTTCTATTATCCAAATAGAAATAGGCTTAGTTATTTTTAGTACTCAACGCCTAAATATCCCTGTGGAGACGATACTTTACTCATCATTGTATTACTTATGCCGACCCCGTATACTTGCAGGTACAAAAAAGTTGTAACAACATCATCACCTAAGACCAAGGGATTGAGCGGACGATGGCTGATTGGTGTCACAGCTGCCCACTCCTTCAAATGGAACAACAAAGGGGCATTGGGCATCTATAAATAGCCCCAAAAAAGGAAGAACGAGGTATGCTAGTACTAATTCTTTGAACCCAAACTCTGTTATTTTGATTATTGATTCTTTATTACACCTAAACTAACTTGATCATCGGAGTTTAATTGCCAGCATAAGTCTGGCACTCATCACCGATCTCTCTTTGTTTTTAGCTATTATTACCAAGCGACCTCAACCTTCGAGTTCTCATTCTCATTGAGAACTCTACAACAAAGATTACCAACCAGAATACTTAACAGTTATAATTGTCGACCACTCAGTTATCCTATGTGGCATAGTTGACTATCGTTGACTCCTCTGACTCTGACCTAATTTTTACAGTCAACAATATACATATATATATTTAATAAATTTATATACATTGTATTTTTATTATTATATTTTTTTATAATATAATAATAATAAATGTGTATATACATATTGTAATTTTATTATTATATTCTATTTTTATAATATATATATATAATATAATGTTGACGTGCGAATTTGGTCAACATGGTAAATTGGTGAATATGTAAGAACTAAGGGATAAAACTCATAAAAAGATTAACATAAGAGATTTTTAGAGTGGTTCGGCTTAAGAGAATGCCTACATCCACTGTTCTTGGTATTCAAGTCGAGCTCGCTAGGTGTATTGCAGAGCTCGCTTATGTATGTGTCTTCTGGAAAAATTAGTAGCCTTTGTAACAGTGATGGTCTGCTCCTTTTATAGTGTGAAGGGGTGGGAGTCATCCTGTTTTATATGGAATCTAATTACATAAATTAATGGCAAAATTCTATCTCTTAATGGGTGTGGTTTAGTTTAAATACAATTGCTAATTGTGAGGAATTTATGACTGATTGGGAGTCTGCTAGTTGACCGGGCGTGATCTCTATATTCTCAGGATTCTTCCTTTAATTGAGGCCCCGAGCTGTGTTGCTTGCAAGCAGTAGGGCCGTTTCATCTGCGAGCAGCTAGTTTTAGCAAGCTGTAGTACTTTGACTTTCTTGTTGTTTGTTCAGAGCTTCTTCCTTTGTGGTATGTTGGGATAGGTCTCATTTTGCTTTGTAGCGATCTTTTGGCTTTTTTCGTACGTTGGGCCTCTTTCAGTGGTTTTGATATTTTTAGCCTGTTTGGGCTTGGTGTAATTTGACATACAACATTAGCCCCCCAGCTTCTAGCTCGATAACTTTGTGGTGGAAGCTTAAAGGTTTTTCTCCCTACGGTTTGCGTTTTCAGTAGGTTGTCGTTAGTTTTCTTTTTTAGGAAAGTCCACGAGTCGTCTATCGAGGTTGCTGGTTCCGAGCTTCAAAGACCGTTACTCTTCTAGGGAGTAGGATGTGTTACGTCAAATGCCACATTTGCACAGCGCATTAAATGTGTGTGTTAAATATGTGACCTTTCGAGTATCCCGCCATATCCCCATGTTGAATATCGGCCGTAGATTGTTCTTTAGTTTATTATTGTTTCAATCTAACGGTTCGGGCTCTTCGTCTGTATATAAGTCTTTTATGTACTTCTTTTTTCATTCTTCGTAAACTTTCTAAAAAAATTTCTCTTCTTCTTTTCTTTGCTAACCATCTCCGTAAGAAAGGTGCGCTTCAACTTCTGTCGTGCGCTTCATCTTCTCTTAGTCCTAATCGCAGGAAAACGTCTTCAAGGTTTTGTGTTCATCTATGTGAGCGATTTTGCCATTTTTCTCGTTTATTGTGCCTGTCATCTCCTACCTTCTCTTATGGTGAGTCTTCTGCTATTACTGTCCTCTTTTTTAATCTTCTGCTTCAACTTGCATGTCTGGGTTTTTTGTGGATACTTGGAAACCGCAGAACTTTTTTTTATTATTATTATATCCCTATTTGGTCAGTCTAGGCAATTGTGACCCTCTGATGCCTCTGGCTCAAGCCTTTAGATTGCAGTAGACACCTAGGTTTCCTTATTTGTTGTCTGATTTTAATCATTTTTCTATTGTAGATGTCCGGCTCGAGTGTTCAGATGTCTCATGGGGATAGAAGGGGGCTTCTGCCTCTGGTCGCCACGAGGTCATACTGCCTCAAAGAGGTGCCCTTGGGGCAATCGTACTCAACCATATCGATAATCTCGACCATCCTAGAGAAGGGAAGGTGGTAAACGGCGTGGAGATACTGGACAGTCTCTATCGAGCTTCTTACAAGGGGTTGAGGCCAAAAGAAGGATGTTTTCGCGTCGTTCCCCTCCAGGACCTATCGAGGGAGTCTGAAAATTATGGCAGATTCCTTTCAATTCCCTAGTGGTCACCAGTTGTTGGTGCCTATTGTGACTGATAACGTTGCTTACCCTTCTCCTGGTTTTGTTGCTATCAGCCATCACCACCTGCTCGTAGGCTTGAGATTCCCCATCATGGGGTTCCTCATCGACGTGCTGAACCTCCTGAAGCTCGCCCCCATGCAGCTTATCCCCAGTTCACGTGGCCAGCTTCTCACCTTCTACCTCTTGTTCAGGAGGAACGGGCTTCCCCCGCCCAGTGACAATGTCATCAAGTATTGTTTCACCCTGAGACAGTGTCCCTTACCAAAGGGCTCGCCTGAAGATGCTTTTCACAATGGGATGCATCATCCGGTGATGCGGGCTAGGGAGTGTAGGGAGCTGCTGCAAGCGAATTCTAACTCAAACACCGGGGAATAGAAAGTGAACTATTTATTTGTTAAGGACCCCGAAATCGAGCTCTTGAAAAATAGAAGCTTAGTACTGAAGCCCGGTGAATTGGTTATGTATCTTGTTTTCTTTGTCTGCGCCACGTGATTATCTTCTCCTTTTTTGTTTGCGGACGGAACGGACTCGAACCCTTTTCCTTTTGACGAAGAGAGAGAGATGTTTGGTGCTCACTGCGTATAAGCAGGTTACTAAGGAGCTCTTGATGAACTTTAAGCCTGCTCCTAATCGTAGGGGAGCGTTACAGTGACTTGCGGAGCAGGGAGCTGAGGCAGCTGGGTCACGTGCATCGAGCGGAGAGGTGGCCTCTGCTGAGCGAGTTCAAGGGATGATCATTGCTCGCCCTCAAAGTCAAATTAAGATGGGCATCGAGCAGCGACGACAACAACAACAGCGCTTGCCACGGGGTCTGGTGGGGAGCCTGAATATAAATAAGTCCCCTTTAACCAAGAGAGAGGCTGTAACTCTTCTTCTTGATGCTCCTAAAAAGACCAGGTTGGGGAGGTCTAACCAGAAGGACCAGCCTCCACTTCCGGGGGGTTCTGCTAACGAGCCTTTACCTCCTCCTACAGCTGTTGGGGGTGCTTGCGAAAAAGGAAAGGGGATTGATTTTGATGCCTTCGGGAACAACTTGTCCAGAGGATGTCTGGCCCTACCACCGTGGTGGGTCTGGCTGCTTTCCCGTCCTCGAGCCTGGGTCTTGGTACGATTGCAAAGGAATATCTCGATCGAGCTCTGATGTTTTACGATGAGTTCCTTACCGGGGGCCTGAGCCAGCCATTGAGGAGGACGAGGGTCCGGACCTTTGCTATATATTAGTTCTTCATGCTCTCCTGGTAAGCTACGTATTTATATATGTATCTTTGCTTATATATATATATATATATATATATATATATATATATATGTTTCATTTCATGTGGCCTATTCACCTTTGTTTCTTCCTTTCCTCAGACCGCCTGTTTGTCATATAAAAACATGCTCGAATCTGAGGATAATGATGACGAAAGAAGGGTTCTTCATGACGAGCTTATGAAGACAGAGCATAGGCTTGCTGTTGTGGAAGGCCGTAAGAAGGAGCCGGCAGCGGAACTCAAGAAATTATGAGCCCGTGAGAAGGCCCTGGAAATAGAGCTGAAAAAATCGGCTGCTGTGTTAAACGAAAAGCAGGCCGAAGCTAAGTAGGCCCACGGTGAAGTGGCTCAAGTCTGGGGATAATTGGAGAATTTTAAAGATGACTTAGCCAAAAGTAATGAGGAGCTCTCCCAGAGGAAGAGGTGTTGGGAGGAAGAGAAGGTGGCCGTGATCGATGAAGCCCAGCGCGATCTTCTTTATAGCATTTGACTTCATCATCCTCACTTACCGTTAGACTTCCTTGGCCCATCTGTTGAGGAGCTGATTATGGGGTTTGAGGAGCTGCGAGTTGCCAGAGCTATCAAAATGCTTGAAGAGAGTCAGGGTGCTCAGGATGGAAGTGATGGTCAAGCTTAAGAGTCTTCCCCCGGTTAGGTCCGATGAACCTCTTCCTTCTCTTCATATATTGCGACCTCCCCACCTTCTTTTTGATGCGGCTATAATGAGGTTGCCACCCTATTGCAACCTCCCTACATTTTTGATGCGGCTATAGTGAGGTTGCCACCCTATTCAGTGCGACGTTCACACATATCAATCTCTCCGCCCTCTATTCCTTCACGTGATTTCCATGTGCTACGGCGAACTCAAACTTGTTCTGAGACAGAAGGCCAACAGTAGGCAAGCCGTTCTCTGTACCGTAAGCGAACTTCTCCTCGCAACTCCTCAAGCACGATAGTGAACTTGAGATATGTAAGCTTCTCTACGCGACTTTTTAAGCACGACAGTGAACTCAAGCAATGTGAGCTACTTTACGCGACTTCTCAAGCACGATAGTGAACTTGAGATATGCGATCCTTTCTACGTGACACCTCAAGCACGACAATGAACTAGAGCTTGTTCTGGAGTAAAAAGTTAATAGTAAATAAGCCTTTCTCCCCATCGTATGCGAGCTTGTTATTATCAAGTTCAGGTAAGTAGGTTTGATGAGATTTGTCAAGCAGTTTTCTCCTGATCCCCTCGCTTTCAGCAGTTCTGTTATCACCACTGGGGATGGAAATAGTGCATTGGTAAAATGCTGCATCTTGAGTTCTAAAAGAAACTTCAGTGATTTGTCAGCAAACGGAGATATCGGCCATTATTGTTTTCTTCAGTTGCTCATGACTTTTTCTGCTTAAGAGAATTCTGTTTGTATTCGAGCTATTCTTTCATAGATCTTTTTGTAATTCTCTAATTTTGATAACTTTTTGTACTTGACTTTATTGTAATCTCAGCTCATTCTACAGTTTTAATAATAAATTCTCTACTTTCGCTAAGTGTCACACTATATTTGCGTTTGCTCTATCTTTACCATCTCTATATAAATGTTTATTCAAAGCTTTTAGTAAAGTAAAACTCAAAACATATGTATGTACGAGGATAGAACCTGATAAGCGACCTTCTTTGGGGGAGTCGCAGCGGGCTTTTTGCTTAGGAAATCCTTCTACTGGGTGTACACAAGCAACCTTAGTCATTTTAAGAACTTACAAGCTTGTCACCTCGTTGATATTTCTTGAACTTTGCCTGGCTTTTTCGGGGGTTGATTTTGCGAGTTAGAGAGGTGAAGATCTTCTCGTATTGGCAAGTCTTGTCAACCCTTAGCGCAGCTCCCAGGAGAGGCCGGCTATTAAGGGTGCTAGCTGTGCTAGTTTGAGGGTCTGTGGTCCCTTGGTGAAATTTTGCTAATTTATACAGCTCCTCGGGGAGGCTGTTTGCCGTAAGTATTGACTTCGCGACCCCTAGGGCTCTTGGGCAGCCCAGGTTGGCGAGTGTCTGTCAATACTTCAGTAGGCATGGAGGGATTCCATCTTGAGTACTTATATTGACCCCGCTAGTTAATTGAGCTCGTCAGCCCATAGGTTGGCAGGTTTTTGTGCCAATCTCTAAAGCTCTAGGTATGTCACCTCAAGCATGTCTATTGACCTTACTTGTTAGGTCGCTCATGGGGACCAGGTTGGCAAGTTTTTCCAATGTGTATGCTCAGTTTTTCGGCGAGCTCGTACGTTTGAAAGTAAGAGACGTTCTCGTTAAGAGCTCATGAGGAGTGCTTCGTGGTTGCCGAGGAGGGAAGTGTTGCTTTTTTTTTTCCGTGCTTCATTTTTGTAACTATCTATTATTCCCCTTAGCCCCCCAAGGTCGAGCGGACAATATCAAGGCAAGAACTTTATGACAGAAAAATTGCATCTTTATTGATTGAGATAAGCATTATATAGGAATTTGCAGCTTTCTCGTTTTGTTATCCCATGGTGTCCGAACCTTGCTAGCATCCGGTGGGGTGATGAGCCCTGTCATTCCCTACGGCTTTTGTCACTGGGTGCAGCCAGCGAGTGCGTTATTATTATTAGAGGGGGATGCCACCAAAGCTTTGGCGTTTGCTGCCTTTTCTCACGTGCCAAACCTGATCGTCTTTTCATAGCACGTTTTGGCCACCTTCTGTTCCTCATACACGTGTCCCACGCCCCTCAGGGTTAGAAATTTTAGGGTTAAGTGTTTTGTAGAGGAAATCAACTCTAGGTCGTTGAGAGCTGGCCTTCCCAGAACGACATTGTAAACCATTGGGCAGTCAATGATGAGGAAATCAGCCATCGTGGTTGCTTGGCGGCCTTGTTCTCCCATGGTGAGAGGTAGGGTGATCAATCCCAGGAGGATGATCGAATCGCCCGTAAAACTGCAAAGTGGTTTATGTGCGCAGATGGCTCTACTTTAACCTCATTGCCTCGAAGGCCGCTTTGTACAGGACGTTTACTGAGCTTCCATTGTCGATCATTATCATGTATATGACCACTCCTCCTATCGTTGCCATGATGATGATTGCATCATTGCGTGGCCAATGCACTCTCCGCATGTCCGCTTCTGTGAAGGTTACCCCTTCAGCCATGGTCCTGCATTGTTTCATGGGCCACTTGTCTACACTCATCATCCTCAGGGTAAGCTAGTTAGCCTCTTTCGTATGTCGTGCCAGCGACCTATTATTTGCCCCTACAAGGTGGGGTCCTCCATGAATGGTGTGAATGGCTCTTACGGTGGGCTCATTCGACATCGGCTCTGGGTAAACGGGCTCGATCATCTGCTGCTGCTATTGTAGAGGTTACGGTTGGTGGGACTACTGTTGGTTCCTGGGACGCACTACGTAGTCTCCTAGGCGACCTTGCCTGATCAACCTCTCTATCACGTCCCTGAGCTCGTAGCACTCAGACGTGTTGTGGCCCGCCTCGTTGTGGTAGTGGAAGAATTTGTTAAGATTGCAGGTCCTCGTTAGTGTCCTTATAGGAGGTGGCCTCCCGAACTCTTCCCTGTTCCTTTCTGCGCTAAAGATCTTGTCTCGGAAGTCGAACAGCTATGCGTAGGTCTGGTAGCAGCCTTCACCTCATTTTGCATCCTTATCGTTCTTGGCTTTCTTTGCTACCTGATTCGTTGAAGCATTGTCCCTGCATGAGTCCCTATTCCAGTTGCGGTTATCTCCTCGCCCGCCCTCCTTCCTCTTGCTCCTGTCCCGCGAGCTCTTGCTCCTATCCTTCTTGAGGTGTTTCTTGGGTTTGAAGGCCTCTTCAATATGGATGTGGGTAGTGGACCACTTGTAAAAATCTCTGAGTGTCTTTACATGTTGTTGTAGATGCTTCGGTAGAGTTCGCCATCTTTTCATAGGCCGACGGTAATTACAGTGAGCACACTGTCGTCCGTAGGGCTCTCCAAATAACTGACTTCCTTCTGGAAGCAGGCTATGTAGTCCTTCAAAGGCTCGTCTGCCTTATGAAAGACTGTCGCCATTTGGGAGGAGGGAACGAGTTGTTTCTTCAACGCCTAGTACTGGTTTAGAAAAAGCTTCTGGCATTGGTTCCCACTGGTTATACTGCCTGTAGGGAGTCCTCTAGGCCATTTTCTCGGGATCTTACATAAAGTGACTGGGAAGCATCGGCATTTGACCCTACTGTTGGTCGTGAGTAGACTCATCTGCATATTATAAGCATCCACGTTGTCGAAAGGGTCGCTGGACGCCTGGTAGATAGGGATGCTGGGCATCTTGAAACGGTCGAGCAGTGGCTCGTTGTCGATCTCCCAGTTGAATGGGCTCCTTTCGACATACCTGTCAGGAGGCTCAACGCCTCCTCGCTGCTGTTCTAATAGGTCCAGTCGTCGCAGCAGAACCTAGTATCCTGGGACTAGAGGGGTTGTTTACCCTGTGTGGTCGGTTGGGTGACCTTTGCACTTGCTCATTGGGCTACCTCCTCCCATTGAGCTGCGGCTCCATGATTCATCCTCTGAGGGCACCAGCGGTTGGTACCGCGTGGTGGGCATTCCTGTTGTCGCTCCTCTCAGGTTGTTGGTCGTGCACTTCTAGGTGCCGTCTGGGTTATTGAGAGGTACTGTACGCAGGGGCGCCTCGTCAATCCCTATTAAGTTCTACGTAACTTTTCCCGTTGGCGTTCATATGGACTACGGGGCCATTGCAGAGAGGCCTTTCTCGTGGCTCATCGCGTCTTGTCCTAGCATACCTGGCCGTGTTGGCAGAGTGAAAAGAGATCCCTCCTCGCTGGGCGTTATCCCGTGGGCGATTTTGCCCGTAAGGCTGAGGAATGGGGTGGTTTGTGTCATCTCTTGCAGGACGTGGATGAAAGGTGCTTTCCACGATCTGCTTGCGAGGAGTGTGGTTTTATAGCAGAAAGTGGTATCCACGACACATCTCTGCCACCATCCTTTCTAGCTCTATCTGCCTCTCCACCATTTTGTTAAGGTCAGGGGGACCGGAAAGGCCGGCACCCAAGGATAGGGTTGATCTGTCGGCAGGCTCGTGGTGGGTCATGGATAGTAGGGTTGATGCAATGGGTGCCGCGTTCGTCGTGACTGGAGCCCTTGGTACCACCGGCGCATTTGGTGCTGCTAGTGCGTTTGATATGATCGGCGGGATCGGAGGTTGATGGGATGCCTCAGAAGGTCCTCTGACGGAGGGTACGTCTCTACTTTGTAGTGTTCTGGTAGGAGTGCCTACCTCTCTTGCCATCGATATGGATATTCTCTTTGCCTGAAATAATAAAGAAAACTAAAAACGGTTGTTTCTTACAGAGAAACGGAGGTTTGAATCCTCAAACGGGGCCCTACTTCTAGCGCCAAACTGTTGGCGTGTGAATTTGGTCAACGTGGTAAATTGGTGAATATGTAAGAACTAAGGGATAAAACTCATAAAAAGATTGACACAAGAGATTTTAAGAGTGGTTCGGCTTTAGAGAATGTAGGGTTCGGCTTAAGAGAATGCATATATCCACTATTCTTGGTATTCAAGTCGAGCTCGTTGGATATATTGCTGAGGTCGCTTTTGTATGTGTCTTCTGAAAAAATTGGTAACCTTTGTAACAGTGATGATCCGCTCCTTTTATAATGTGAAGGGGTGAGGGTCATCCTGCTTTACATGGAATCTGATTATATAAATTAAGGGCGAAATTATATCCCTTAATAGGCGTGGTTTAGTTTAAATACAATTGCTGATTGTGAGGAATTTGTGATTGGTTGGGAGTCTGCTAGTTGACCGAGCGTGATCTCTATATTCTCGGGATTCTTCCTTTAATTGAGGCCCCGGGCTGAGTGACTTGCGAGCTGTAGGGCCGCTTCATCTGCAAGCAGCTAGTTTTGGCAAGGTGCAGTACTTTGACTTTCTTACTGTTTGTTCAGAGCTTTTTCCTTCGTCGTATGTTGGGTTAGGGTCCATTTTACTTTGTAGCGATCTTTTAGCCCTTTTTGTGTGTTGGGCCTCCTTTGGTAGTTTTGGCATTTTGAACCTGTTTGGGCCTGGTGTAATTTGACACACAATATATAATATACTCTAAAACATATATATATATATATATATATATATATATATATAATATTTTAACATTTTAATTTTTTTTAACTAATTTTAAGTTTTATAAGTATTCAATCTTCAATTTTATTATTATTTTTAATAAATGAAGTTATTTTTAAATTTTTTTTAATTATTTTTAATTTTAAATGAATTTTATCATTTTCATTTTTTATTTAATCATTTTTAAGTTTTTTTTAAAATAATTTAAGTTTTTATAACACATAATTTCTTATTGGATTATTTAAATAGGTTAAATTGTTTAAATACAAAAAGTTGAAAGGTAAAATCGTCTTTCTAATTTAGTAATTTAAAAACAAATGGTAAATCAGTTAATTTATACTTTATGTCAAGTTTAACCATCAAGGTTTGTGAAGGTTTGTGAAGTTTGATTGTTAATGGTCTTTTGCTTTTCAATGAATGAGTGCAATCTTTCCTCAAGGTTTTTCCTAAATTGTGGGACATAAGGTGCATAACCTTGAGTGCCCTGAAAGTTTTGGTGACCTTGAGGAGGAGGAGGTGGTGGTTGTGAAGATTGCGCATGATTATCATTCCTCCAACTGAAGTTTGGGTGATTTTTCCAGCCTGGATTGTAGGTTTGTGAGTATGGGTTAGGATTTGGCCTTTTGAAAGTGTTTAGGACATTGGCTTGTTCATGGAGACATTCTTTAAATGCAGGCAGAGTTGGGCACTCCTTAGTTGAATGATCATTGGTATCACATATGTGACACACAATTTCTTAAGCAGATTTTAGGTGACCGCTCTTTTTCAATTCTAAGGCTTCAACCTTTCTAGCTAGAGATGCAAATTTGGCTTGAATGTCATGTTCTTCCCTAAGGTTGTAAATACCTCCACTAGATGTAGAGGCTTGAGCTTTGCTCGGTGCCTCTTGAGTACCTGCAGTGTCCCAATTTTGAGCATTATCTGCTAATAGGTCTAGGTAGTCTAGTGCCTCTTCAGGGTCTTTATCTCCAAACTCTCCATTACACATCATTTCGACCATTTGTCTACCTTGGGATGTTAAACACTCGTAAAAGTGTGTGACTAGTCTCCATGTTTCAAAGCCATGGTGAGGACAAGAATTAAGCAATTCTTTGTACCTCTCCCAACATTGGTAAAGGGTCTCTCCTAGTTTTTGGCTGAAAGTGGTAATTTATTTTTTGAAGGAATTTGTTCTATGATGAGGAAAGAACTTTTTCAAGAACTGTTCCTGCATTTCATCCCAATTGCCAATAGATCTAGACCTAAGATTTTGCAGCCATGTTTTAGCTTTATCTTTCAAAGAAAAAGGGAAAAGCTTTAGTCTGATGGTGTTCATGCTACAATTTGAGTCATTGTAAGTGTTGCACACTTCCTCAAACTCTCTCAAATGCAGGTATGAGTTTTCAGCATCTAATCCATGAAATTTGGGTAAAAGTTGAATAATACCCGGCTTAAAGTTAAAATGAGATGCATCTGGAGGAAAAACTAGACATGATGAAGCACTAGTTCTTGTGGGGTTCATGTAGTCACAATTGAGCAAACCTAAAAAGGGGGAGGTTCTTGCATTAAATTCAAAAGTTGACTTCTCCTATAATTGAGCAAACGTTAAGGGAGATAGGTGTTATTTACTCTTTTATAAATAGCCCTTAAATAAGGTTTTTATTAAATTTAGTCAATCCCAAATATTTGAATTGTCTTTGTCAATTTTTCACATTTTGGACAAAAATAACATGGTTGACACATCGAAGGGCTGTAGCTATACGAAAATTGAAAAAAAAATTATTAAAAGTTTTTTTTTTTAATATAAAAATACTTCTATTACAGAAGACCAACAAGAAAGCTTGGTTTAAGATTGAACCAACAGCAAAAATTATTAGAAGTTAAGGAAGAGAGAAAGCATTATAAAAATTAGATAAGAGAAAAAATAAGAAAGAGAAAGGGAGAAGAAAGATAAATATATCTCCATTGTTGAAGGTCTTCTGTCCATGGTCTTGACACAAACCTCCATTTGAGGAAAAAGAAAATTTACTGGAGATTTAGGCAAAAGACCTCCATTTGAGGAAAAAAAAATAGTATAAATTGCTATTTTTTTTTTAGGAATTTCATTGCGTGTAAAATTAATTTTATTAGTGTGTAAAATTTTTTTTTTTTTTCGAACAGCTGCTAAAATACAATTCTCATTAATATAAAAATATACCTCGGGACGGTAAAAGAATAACAAGCAAACAATCACAACACTAACAAACAAAGAATTCTACAACGAGTCAAACACTTCATATGGTCCATTTAAAACTCTTTCAAACAATTAATTTTAATTTTATATGCTAGTATCTAAAAAAAAAAAAAGAGAGAAAATCTTGGAATGACGGGCTCGTAGAGCTTGAACACCGATTTTGGAGAAGACAAAGGTCACTTTGATTCGTAGATTTTTTTTTTTTAAACATGATTCGTAGATGTTGAAGAGAGAGAAAACTATTAAAAAAGAAAAGAGATAACTATTTTATAAGCGAGAAGAAAAAGAAAAGAGATAAAAGTGTACCAGCTGCAGTCAAAATATGAGAGAGATATTTTTATCTGTTTAATGTAAATATTGATAAAAATATAAAAGTTATTGAAAAGTGATAATTTTATAATGGAACGTTAATTTTAGCCAAAACTTGCAATTTCATCCTTAGTGATTAGGAAACTTTACTTGAAACCTGCTAATTGATCATCCCCCTCTTAGTTTGCCTTCTGGTCCAACAAGGTCCAACACATTCCTTGTCGTATATCACAAATAGGCTTGTCTTGTGAACTTCTCATGGAACATTCTATACCATATATTATTTTATAAATAACATGTTAAAAAAGTTCAAATGAAAATATGATGGAGAATTGGATTTTTTTTTTTTTCCATAATACAAAATGACACGTCCAGAAAATGGATTTCTACTCCCAAATACAGGAGTGTCGAAGTAATAAATTAATCCGGTGAGACCGGGGTCGATCCACGAGGAAGAAGATTTAGATCATGCAAAAACCAACAAAAAATCTACAAGGAAAATATGATAGGAAAGAAAATATTATGTAATGAAAGCATGAATAATGGTGAAACAAATAAAATTAAAATATGCTAAGGTTAGAGGTTCCACTCTTGGTATATGGTTTAAGTTATATTTAACTCCTTTTTATTACTCAATTGGAATCCACACATAAAGGAGGTTCCAATCGGAAGTTAGACTATTTAAGTTCTTTACACATCTATCAAGTTATATTTCTTTTCTTTTAGTTATATTACAATGGATACTCTACACTTCTTATGTTAAATGGGTTCAAGTACTTATTGTGCCAATCAACTACCATAAATCAAGATTCCTTTGCCAGATGCAGGTATAACCATGCGGTTATAGACGGATTCAAGTATTTATGGTGTTGTTTGTCTACAATGAATCAAGAATCCTTGGTCAGAGGTGCAAGTATAACCATGCGGTTCTAGACGGATTCAAATATTCATTGTGCCAAGAATTGTCTACAATAAGTCAAGATCCCTACTTCATATAAGAGTAAGAGATGAAAATTCAATTCAATTCAATAAGAAAAGTAATATAAAGCATGTAGATAAATTTACACAAATGAATATAAACTTTAAGACCATGTTAAGAGTTAAATAAATCTTTATTCACATACCAAGAGCTTCACCCTTTACCTTAGCAAAAAGAGAATTTAGCTACTCATGATAGAAGAAAGAAAATAAGTAGAAGAAATAAAATGAGTAAGAGAGAAATTAGATTATCATAAAAGTTCAACAATACAACAATGCAAGGTGAACTTGGCAAGGAACCCAAGCTGCCCTCAAGCTTTTATAAGGCCTCTATTTATAGAAACATTGAGAGGCAAACAAGTCAAAAACGGTAGGAATAAATTAATGCAAGTTGATTGAATTTGGTAAGGTAAAGTTGTCAACTTTGGTGTCTTCCACACATGCACCGAATTGTCCGCCGAATTAGGCACCATTCCTTTGACAATTTGATCTCGTGATAAACATCAAAGTTGTAGATACTTCTCTTATCTTTCTGGAATGATAAGACTCATAATATTTGAAATTTTTTGGAGACAGTTATGGCCCAAATAGTGAAGACTACCCAATTTACGCGGCCATGCAAACCAGCCCAAGATAATCCAATTTTTGACTTCAAAGGAGTTCAAATCTGACAAGAGTTTACAAACCAAACGTACAGCGCTATGAGTTATCTTTCCAATACTATCAAGAATGTAGTGATTGGATATTTGAGTGCAAAGTTATGCCCATTACACTAAACCTGCATCAAAATAGAAAGTTTAACAATTAAGTGCAGTTATAAACAAGTTAGGTAATTTGATGACATTAATTGTATAAAATAATGGTTTTAACCTTTATTATTATACAAATTTAAGTGTTCATCACAACCCCAACCAGCTTATTGCTAGTCCCTAGCAATTAAAGCGTTATCATTTCATAATGATTTTTCAGATTTATATTTAAGTCTTCATTTACCCATTCTCCGTTTGTTCTATCCAAATAGATGAACTCTCGACAAAAATATTTAATTTGTCTTCTTCATTTTGTGTGCAACATGTACCCTTAGACAAGATATTGACAAACCTTCTTTGTGCTCATTATAAGTTGACATAAGTTCATGGGGCTTCACCGAAAATATCAAAGTTCCATTCTAATGTTTCTTCCAAAATAACTTCCTCAGGCAGAGCAATGTATCTCTCTCTCTCTCTCTCTCTCTCTCTCTCTTTCTCTCTCTCTCGATTTTTTTTTTATTTTAAATAAGATATAGTACATTCATAACCCATGTAGCAAGCTTTAGGCCAATGACTCCTAGATCAGTTGACCTTAGGGCATTAGGTGTTGAGACACCCCTACGGACTTAATTACTCGAGTTGAAATGTAACTAGATTTATATAGTAATAGTGGATAGTGCAATATCTAGTTCCCTTAAGCTTTCTTCTTAACCCATGTAGCGAGCTTTAGGCCAATGGCTCCCAGATCAGTTGACCTTAGGGCATTAGGTGTTGAGACACCCCTATGGACTTAATTACTCAAGTTAAGAAGGATTTGAAACCAAACGTATCCATAATTTATTATTACTTTCTTTTTATTTTATTTTTTTTAGGAGAGGAGAAGAATAGGAGGATTCACTACCTTTGGTTGTTGATTTTGTTAACCCACAAGAATAGATTCTTAATAATCTTCAATTTGCAACCCACGATCAAATGTCAAAGTGTGTGTGTGAGAAGAGTAGTTTATGAACACTTACTTTGGGTATATGAGCATGAAAGTTAATTTATATTTGAGAGTTCATAGATTTGAATAGTCAAACTAAGATGAATAGTGAAGTCTCTTAATAAATTTTAAAAAATTCGAAATGAAATGATAACACCTATTATTTATTATTATTTTTTTCTTTTTTTTTTCTTTTTTGAGCATAAAAATAAATAATCATAAAAGTTATCACAAATATTATCAATTATCCCTCCTCCCAACTAAATAAAGACATTGTCCTCAATGTCTAAGGATAAAGAGAGAGTGTAGAAGAAATTACCTGAACCAAAGATTAATGAAAAGAAAAACCTGCAACATACTAGAACAAGCTAAAAATAACATATTTATTGAAAACAAAAATGGGAAAGAAAGAAAAGAAAAACAAAATACATAGGTCAAGCCAATCTACGCTTTTTGCTACCCTCAGCAACTGACCAATCTAACTTAGATGTGGCTATTTCATAGTCGGGAACAAAAGTTTCTAATTGTTCAATCAATTGATGAACATTAGAAGTAGTGACAATGATACGTCGAGCTAGAGGTGAGATAAATTGGTTTTCCACAGTATGATCTAGGAAAGACAATAGACCATCATAAAAACCACTAATATTCAACAAGCCTATTGGTTTTTGATGGATTTTGAGTTGGGCCCATGAGTTGACTTCAAAGAGTTCTTCTAAGGTTCCAAATCCCCCTGGTAAGGTTATGAATGTATCAGCATGACTAAACATTTCAGCCTTGCGTTCATGCATGTCTGAAACAATCTGCACTTCCCCAATTGTATTTCCTGTAACACCACCCATACTCAAAGCTTTTGGGATGATACCCAAAACTTGACTGCCACCATCATAAGCAGCTTTTGAGACACGACCCATCAACCCAAGGTTACCTCCTCCATAAACTAGATGAATCTTTTTCTCTGCTAATACCTTACCAAGCTGGTCAACAGCTTCCTCAAATTCTTTATTCTTACCAGAACTAGACCCACAAAAGACACAAATATTGGTAAAGCGGCGTGAGATGGTGTTTGCCATTTTTATGCACGTTTTTTTTTTTTTTTTTTTTTTTTTTGTGAAAATTTGTAGGGTTGTGAGAACTGAAGAAGATAGAGAAGTGTCATTTATAGGGCTCATAAAGAAGATGAAATCATGTAAGCTATATGACTAGGTCTGCATTGGCAGATGGGTGTCAGTCTAGAGTATAAAATGTCAAAAAGAGTGGCTGACCTGTATTTGTACAAGTAGTTATGATTGTGGCTCACATCTTCCTCTGGTTTTACGTCCAAAAACGACTTGAACGCTCTCTATGGGTCAAGGATAGGCTTCCCATCCAATTTTCTTATAAATTGGCAAACAGGGTCTTTTAAAGTCAGATTTCCAAGACTGTATCGCTCATGTTCTTTTTGAAACTGGTTCCATAAAGCGAGGATTACAATATACACATATCCACTAGGATGCATCTCAAGAGTCAACAAAATATCGTCTAATGACTCCTTACTCAAGCCATCCTTAATGAATTGTATTTTATCTTCTCGATTTACAGACACCATTCCAAGAGAACAACAGCGTGTGTTACAAGTCGTGCGAGCACACTTATAACATACACCAAATTTCTTTGCTCTTCTTTTTTTTTGCATAACTGCTTTTACTCAGACCAGGCATGTAAGTACCAAATGAATCAGAGAACTCACCTGCTAATCTTACTTTGGCTTCAATCAGCCAACGTACCTTAACAGGGATGCCCTTGCACATTAGCATCCTTAATCTTTCAGACCGTTTTTTGTAAATTTTGATCAAAGCTTTTTGAGGAAGTAAGGGGAAACGATTTTTCAATTTATCGAGAATTTCTTCCATTTTTGTGAAAAAGAAAAGAGAGAGAAAAGAGAATGTACAAAGCAAGATTTTTTTTTTTTTTATCAGCTATTATGGGAGACTGAAAAGACCGACTTGAAAAGTCACGGAGTACCGTTATCCGCCATTTAACCGGGAAAATAGAAGAAGGAAAAAGAAAAAGAAAAATACAAAATTAGCCTGCAATCACAAAAAAAAAATTAGAGTTAGAAAGAAATATGCAAATCCAATTCAAATCATATTAATGGTTTTCATAACATGGGTCTGAAAGAGGAAGAGTTCCTTCTTCGAAAACTTGATTTTCTAGAAATGGTTTAAGTCTTTGACCGTTCACTTTAAACACGTTACCATTCCTAGGGTTTTCAATGTCAATGGCCCCATAAGGATACACATGTTTCACAACAAATGAACCGCTCCACCTAGATCTCAATTTTCCAGGGAATATGTGAAGTCAAGAATTATAAAGTAAAACTTTTTGCCCAACATCAAATGTTTTTCTTAAAATTGATTTGTCATGAAAGGCTTTGGTTCTGTCTTTATAAATTCTCGAATTCTCAGATGCATCATTTCTTAATTCATCAAGTTCATTCAGTTGTAGCTTACATAATTTACAAGCATCATCAATGTTTGAATTAAAAGTTTTCATAGCCCAGTAAGCTTTATGCTCCAGTTCTACAGGCAAGTGACAAGGTTTCCTATAAACTAACCGATAGGGTGACATACCCAAAGATGTTTTGAAAGCAGTATAGTAAGCCCAAAGTGCATCATTTAGTCTAAGTGACCAATCTTTGCGATTTGGATTAACCGTTTTTTCTAAAATTTGTTTTATCTCTCAATTAGCTAGTTCAACTTGTCCACTTGTCTGAGGGTGATAAGGGGTAGCAACTTTATGTGTAATCCCATATTTCTTTATTAAAGACTCAAAGACTTTGTTGCAAAAATGTGTTCCCCCATCACTTATAATGACTCGAGGGATTCCAAAACGACTCAAAATATTTTCTTTTAAAAATCTGACAACTGTTTTGTGGTCATTATTTCGATATGGAATTGCCTCGATCCATTTGGAGACATAGTCTACTGTGACTGAAATGTAAACAAAACCGAATGATGATGGAAATGGGGCCATGAAATCTATCTCCCAACAATCAAATATTTCAATGACAAGTATAGGGTTTAGAGGCATCATGTGCCGTTTAGAAATGGCCCCCAGTTTTTGACAATTTTCACAAGTTTTACAGAATGTGTAGGTGTCTTTGAATAGAGTTGGCCAAAAAAATCCACATTGTAAGATTTTTGCAGCCGTTTTGTAACACCCCCTGACCCGACCCGGCTGGATCGACCCAGGGAGCGCTACTCGAGTTTACAAAACTTTCTAAATTCATTTTATAAACCGAAAATCGTTGTGAGCCCATCGATAGATTTTCAAAACATTAGAAAACCAAATAGTTGATTGTTTTAAAACCATTTTCAAGTGAGCCCATCACAATAAACTTTTTATAAAAATTTCGGCAGAGTTCCGTTTGTTTTTCGGATTTTCGAAAACCTGTTTTTCCACAAAACAATTCAAATACAAATTCAATATCAACACTTCAATATCGTTTTCAAACAATTGCGCACTCTGCCGTTTAGTGCGACTTTCCAATACAGTTTATAAAATAAAACGATTCAGAAGTTAATATTTTACAAACATTCTAATAATAAAAGACAGAAATCATAAAATATTTAATTACAAAACATATTTCGAAACATAGTTACAAATCCTCTGTATATGCATGCTTTTAGAATATATACATATAACAACGATATAGCTACCCAACTGTGATAACTCTGGGCACTTTGTCAGCAAATCTCTCTCTCTCTTTAGTCTTTAGCTTCTTCGGGATCCCTGGTACCTACGCGTTAGAAACAAAACTAACGCGCTAAGCATATTGCTTAATGGGTGTACACTAAACTCAATTATGAAAAACAATCATAAATAACCTTTAACCAGAAATAAATCACAGTATATATATATATATATATATATATATATATATATATGTATTTCAATTCTAATCATTTACAAATCAATTTATTTACAAAATCAAACCATAAAACAGTTTTAATCACTTTAATTTCACCAAATGGATCAACATATAAAATCAGTTAAGACAATCATTCAATTCACTTCTCAATTCACTACAAATCTGGCCCGCTAGAATACTCAACATACTAGGACTGGAATATGGGTCAAACTCCCACCCTAGGACGAATCCTAAGAGTGGTACGTATCTCCCTACTCTAGGACCGTGGGTACAAAACCTAGAGAGGTACATAACTCCCTATCCTAGGAACGAATCCTTAGGAAGGTATGTGGCTCCCAACCCCAGGACGAATCCTGAGGAGGTACGTGTCTCCCTGCCTCTGGACGAATCCATGAGGAGGTACATAATAATCATCAATAGCAATCAATAGTGGCGCAGTACTGCTCAGTAAACCCAGCTGGTATACCAACCTCCTATATCCATTTCTATGTCTAAGTATCCTAGGGCCGTTTCCGAGAAACTAGATTCACAATAGATTTCACAATAGTTACTCAATAAACAATAGTTACTCAAAAAACACACAATTCACACACTACTCTTCAAGAAAAATAATCAATAGTTATACGAAAATCTCAATCAAGTATTTTTAACGAAATCGAAATATTCGAAAACACGATCAAAATGCAATCTATCATAAAATCATTCCAAAATCAACAATAGATATATCATTCATCGATTTTTCATATAAACTAAACAATTTTCATACGAAAATCGAAAACGAGACATTTCAACGAAATCGAAAACGAAAACGAAAACGAAAACGATAACAAAATACTTTTCGTAAAGATTCCGAAAACGAAAGTACACCAACCTGGATACCGTTTCCTTTCGGCAAATCGCGGTTCCACGATTTTCTTTTCTTTTCCCTTTTTACCTTTCTCTTTCACCCACACTTACTTTTCTCTCTTTCCTTCCTCTTCTTCTTCCTCTTCTTCTTCCTTCTCTTTCTTCTTCTTTCTTTCTTCTTCTTCTTCTTCTTTCTCTCCTTTCTCTTTCTTTTCTTTCTTTCTTCTTCTTTCTTTTCTTTTTTTTTTCCTCGGTCTCTCCTCTTTCTTTTGTGCTCTGTGTGTTTTCTGGCTTCTGCGAGAAGCTACTTTTTTTTTTTATATATATTTTTCGGTCGTCGCGACCTGTGGTCGCAGTACTCACTGGAGCGTTTGCACCGCCTTCATCGCGAGCACACCTCGCGGTACCTTGGTCGCGCTGGTGGTCGCGTTGCTCACTGGTGGTCGCGCTGGTGGTACTTTTAATTACATTTACACCCCCTCCAATTACGAAATTTATTTTTACATATATGAAATTAATTATCTGAAATTCGGGATGTTACAATTCTTCCCCTCTTAAGAAATTTCGTCCTCGAAATTTACCTCAATGAAACAGTTGCGGATACTGTTGTCGCATTGTTTCTTCACTCTCCCAGGTAGCCTCTTCTACTTTATGATTCCTCCAGAGGACTTTCACTAGTGGAACTCTTTTATTTCTTAGTTCTTTAATCTCCCGATCAAGAATCTGCACTGGTTCCTCTTCATATGTCAGGTCTGGTCGGATTTCAATACTTTCGGCCTGAACTCTGTGGGAAGGATCAGATCTGTATCTCCTCAGCATAGACACGTGGAACACATTATGAATCTTTTCTAATTCTGGAGGTAAAGCTAATCTGTAGGCTACTGGTCCCACACGTTCAATGATTTCGTATGGCCCAATAAACCTTGGACTCAACTTACCTTTTCTGCCAAATCGAAACACTTTCTTCCACGGAGATACTTTCAGAAAAACTTTCTCACCGACTTCATATTCTATCTCTTTCCTTTTCAAATCTGCATATGATTTCTGTCGGTCAGAAGCAACTTTCAGTCTATCCTTGATAATCTTCACCTTCTCCTCAGTTTGTCGAATCAAGTCTGGGCCTACTAACCTGTCCTCTCCTAACTCTGTCCAGCATACTAGAGTCCTGCATTTCCTTCCATACAGTGCCTCATACGGTGCCATAGTTATGCTCGACTGATAACTGTTGTTGTAGGCGAATTCAATCATTGGAAGATGATCCGCCCAACTCCCTTCAAAGTCAATTACACAACTTCTGAGCATATCTTCAAGCACCTGAATTACCCTTTCTGATTGTCCGTCTGTCTGCGGATGGAAGGCTGTACTGAAACTCAGTCGAGTACCCAAGGCTTCTTGAACCTTCTTCCAGAATCTGGATGTAAACCTCGGATCTCTATCTGAGATGATAGATACAGGCACTCCATGCAATCTGACTATCTCTCTGATGTACAATTCTGCTAATCGATCCAGTGAAAAGTCAGTTCTGACAGGTAGAAAGTGTGCTGACTTCGTCAATCTGTCCACTATAACCCATACTGTATCGTGTTTACTCCGGGTGAGTGGCAATCCAATAACAAAGTCTATAGTGATGCGATCCCATTTCCACTCAGGTATTGCTATTGGCTGTAACAATCCTGATGGAACCTGATGTTCAGCTTTCACCTGCTGACAAGTCATGCATCTATTCACAAATTCTATCACATCTCTCTTCATATCAGACCACCAATACTGCGTTTTCAAGTCTCTGTACATTTTTGTGCTATCTGGGTGCATCGCATACGAACTACTGTGTGCCTCTGTCAGGATCATTTTTCTCAATTCTTCATCTTCTGGAATACAAATCCTGTCTCTCAAACACACAATACCATCAGCTCTGATTGAGAAATCCAGATGTTTCCCTTCTGGGATCTGTTCACATATCATCTGAATTCGAGCATCCTACTTCTATTTCTCTGCAATCTGCTGAATCAAACTGGGTCTGCATATCAATTCAGCTACCAATGCACTATCTGGATTCAGCTGTAATTGCACATTCATAGCTTTCAAAGCAAACAATGCTTTTCTGCTCAGAGCATCTGCAACTACATTCGCCTTTCCTGGATGATAGTTGATTACACAATCATAATCTTTAATCAACTCCATCCACCGTCTCTGTCTCAGATTAAGCTCTCTCTGGGTAGGCAGATATTTCAGACTCTTGTGATCCGTGTATATATAGCACTTCTCACCATATAAGTAATGCCTCCATATTTTCAAAGCGAACACAATGGCTGCAAGTTCCAGATCATGAATCGGATAGTTCAGCTCATGATTTTTCAACTGTCTGGACGCATATGCAACCACCTTGCCTTCCTGTATCAATACACATACCAAACCCTGGTGTGAAGCATCACTATAGATCACAAAGTCTTTACCTGAAACAGGCTGAATCAGGACTGGAGCCTCTACAAGCATTGCCTTCAATCTGTCAAAAGCTGCCTGGCATCTGTCAGTCCACTCAAATCTGACATTCTTATGCAGTAGCTTGGTCAACGGACTTGCTATGGAGGAAAACCCCTTCACAAACCGTCGATAGTAACCTGCCAGGCCTAGAAAACTTCTGACTTCTGTAACATTTCTGGGAGGCTTCCATTCCACTATTGCTTCAATCTTTTTCGGATCTGCCTTAATTCCCTCTGCTGACACAACATGACCCAGAAATGCAATCTCAGGCAACCAAAACTCACACTTGCTCAGTTTGCCATACAGTTGCTTCTCCCTCAGAATCTGCAGTACTACTCTGAGGTGCCTGTCATGGTCCTCTGCCGTTTGTGAGTATACCAGGATATCATCGATAAAGACTACCACAAACTGATCCAAGTATGGTCGGAATACCCGGTTCATCAAGTCCATAAAGGCTGCAGGTGCATTAGTCAGCCCAAATGGTATCACTACAAATTCATAGTGTCCATACCTGGTTCTGAACGCAGTTTTCGGAATATCTGACTCTTTTATTCTCAACTGATGATACCCTGATCTCATATCTATCTTTGAGAAGACACAGGCTCCTCTCAGCAGGTCAAACAAGTCATCGATTCGAGGCAACAGGTACTTATTCTTGACAGTAAGTTTATTTAGCTGCCTGTAATCGATGCACAGTCTCAAGGACCCGTCTTTCTTCTTCACAAACAGGACTAGAGCTCCCCAAGGGGATACACTGGGTCTGATAAAGCCCTTATCCAGCAATTCCTGTAACTGTATCTTCAGTTCTTTCAATTCTGCTGGTGCCATTCTATAGGGAGCTATCGATACTGGAGATGTACCTGGTACCACATCTATCACAAACTCCACTTCTCTCTGAGGTGGCAAACCAGGAAGCTCCTCTGGAAACACATCTGCAAAGTCACACACAGTGGGTATATTCTGGATTTCAGCATTCACTTTTCTATAATCAACCACCTGTGCCAAGTATGCTTCGCACCCCTTTCTGATTAGTTTACAGGCTGCAGTGGCTGAAATGACATTGAAGAGAAAATCTCTCCTTTCTCCCACCATTCTGTAGGCGGATATAATCGTTCAGTCCATCTTCAAACCTCCTACATTTATCCGCCTCTGTTGCCACCATCTCTTTCGTATATTTACTCAACCTGACAAACTCCCTCTCATATTCAGTCACTGTCATCTGCCTTTGCTTCAGGTTGGTAAACTCTCTCTTCAAATTATCCAAATAAATGCGACCAATATATTTTCTCCGGAATTCCTTCTGAAAGAAATCCCACGTTCTATCCTCTGGTCGCACTGTCTGCATAATGGAGGTCCACCACTGGTAGGCATCCTCCTGCAATAAGGATACTGCACACTCCAATCGCTCTTCAGATGTGCAGTGCATCTGCTCCAATATTCTGTTCGTCCTCTCAAACCAGTACTCTGCGGCAGATGCATCCTCATCCTTTCTGCCATGGAAATTAGTGGGTCTGTGTTTAGCCAGTCGCTCTATGGCTGATCTTCGTGGCGCTGCTCTAGCCACGTTCTGAAAGAACTCAGCCATTTGTTGCATAATTGCTGGCTGTACAGGGTCCGCTACTCTTGGACTTACTGATTCTCTAGATGCTCCCCCAGCCACGTTAGCGGGACTCTCAGGTCTATCACCGCTTCCTTCCATTTCTTTTATCCTATATCAGACAGAAAAGAGGTCTGCAGATTAGAGTCACACATTCCTATGGGTAGCTTTCTACAATGCATGCATATACAGATTCTTTTGGTCCAGAAACGCCTAAACCGCGCTCTGATACCACTTAATGTGTAACACCCCCTGACCCGACCTGGCTGGATCGACCCAGGGGGCACTACTAGAGTTTACAAAACTTTCTAAATTCATTTTATAAACCGAAAATCGTTGTGAGCCCATCGATAGATTTTCAAAATATTAGAAAACCAAATAGTTGATTGTTTTAAAACCATTTTCAAGTGAGCCCATCACAATAAACTTTTTATAAAAATTTCGGCAGAGTTCCGTTTGTTTTTCGGATTTTTCAAAACCTGTTTTTCCACAAAACAATTCAAATACAAATTCAATATCAACACTTCAATATCGTTTTCAAACAATTGCGCACTCTGCCGTTTCGTGCGACTTTCCAATACAGTTTATAAAATAAAACGATTCAGAAGTTAATATTTTACAAACATTCTAATAATAAAAGACAGAAATCATAAAATATTTAATTACAAAACATATTTCGAAACATAGTTACAAATCCTCTGTATATACATGCTTTCAGAATATATACATATAACAACGATATAGCTACCCAACTGTGATAACTCTGGGCACTCTGTCAGCAAATCTCTCTCTTTAGTCTTTAGCTTCTTCGGGATCCCTGGTACCTACGCGTTAGATACAAAACTAACGCGCTAAGCATATAGCTTAGTGGGTGTACACTAAACTCAATTATGAAAAACAATCATAAATAACCTTTAACCAGAAATAAATCACAGTATATATATATATATATATATATATATATATATATATGTATGTATTTCAATTCTAATCATTTACAAATCAATTTATTTACAAAATCAAACCATAAAACAGTTTTAATCACTTTAATTTCACCAAATGGATCAACATATAAAATCAGTTAAGACAATCATTCAATTCACTTCTCAATTCACTACAAATCTGGCCCGCTAGAAGAATCAACATACTAGGACTGGAATATGGGTCAAACTCCCACCCTAGGACTAATCCTAAGAGTGGTACGTATCTCCCTACTCTAGGACCGTGGGAACGGAACCTAGAGAGGTACATAACTCCCTGTCCCAGGAACGAATCCTTAGGAAGGTACGTGGCTCCCAACCCCCAGGACGAATCCTGAGGAGGTACGTGTCTCCCTGCCTCTGGACGAATCCATGAGGAGGTACATAATAATCATCAATAGCAATCAATAGCGGCGCAGTACTGCTCAGTAAACCCAGCTGGTATACCAACCTCCTATATCCATTTCTATGTCTAAGTATCCTAGGGCCGTTTCCGAGAAACTAGATTCACAATAGATTTCACAATAGTTACTCAATAAACAATAGTTACTCAAAAAACACACAATTCACACAATACTCTTCAAGAAAAATAATCAATAGTTATACGAAAATCTCAATCAAGTATTTTTAACGAAATCGAAATATTCGAAAACACGATCAAAATGCGATCTATCATAAAATCATTCCAAAATCAATAATAGATATATCAATCATCGATTTTTCATATAAACTAAACAATTTTCATACGAAAATCGAAAACGAGACATTTCAACGAAATCGAAAACGATAACAAAATACTTTTCGTAAAGATTCCGAAAACGAAAGTACACCAACCTGGATACCGTTTTCTTTCGGCAAATCGCGGTTCCACGATTTTCTTTTCTTTTCCCTTTTTACCTTTCTCTTTCACCCACACTTTCTTTTCTCTCTTTCCTTCCTCTTCTTCTTCCTCTTCTTCTTCCTTCTCTTTCTTCTTCTTTCTTTCTTCTTTTTTCTCTCCTTTCTCTTTCTTTTCTTTCTTTCTTCTTCTTTCTTTTCTTTTTTTTGTTTCCTCGGTCTCTCCTCTCTCTTTTCTGCTCTGTGTGTTTTCTGGCTTCTGCGAGAAGCTACTTTTTTTTTATATATATTTTTCGGTCGTCGCGACCTGCGGTCGTGGTACTCACTGGAGCTTTTGCACCTCCTTCATCGCGAGCACACCTCGCGGTACCTTGGTCGCGCTGGTGGTCGCGTTGCTCACTGCCAGAATTTGACATTTTCATCGCGAGCAGTTCATCGCGACCTGTGGTCGCGGTGACTGGTCGCGATGCTCTCTGCTTCAGTTTTCCTTTTTCTAGCTTCAGTTTTACTTTTAATTACATTTACACCCCCTCCAATTACGAAATTTATTTTCACATATATGAAATTAATTATCTGAAATTCGGGATGTTACACGTTTTCCTTGACGAAAAATGACCATCACATGCTTCTCTATGACAAAATTTAATGACACTACTTACCTCAATGTCAGGTATGCATCTATGAAAAATTTGATCAGGGCAATACTTGAACAAGTATGGTTCATTCCAATAAAAATTTCTCACCTATGTCAGAAATTTTTTCTTATCTTGTGTTGTCTATTGAGATGGCATCTCTCCTGTTACAAGAAAATTGACAATGTTAGCATACCATGGCATTTTACTAATAGAAAATAAAAACTCATCTGGAAAAGAGTCATTGATACGTGTTATGTCCAAGGATGAGTTTATTGTGAGTCTTGACAAATTATCTGCAACAACATTTTCGGCTCTTTTTTTAATCTTTGATTATGATGTTGAATTCTTGGAGCAACAAAATCCACCGTATCAATCTAGGCTTGGCATCCTGTTTAGACATTAAGTACCTTACAGCAGCATGATCAGTGAAAACAATAGTTGAAGAGCCAATTAAATAAGATCGGAATTTGTCTAATGCAAATATTACAGCAAGTAGTTCTTTTTCTGTAGTAGTATAATTCATTTGTACACTATTCAAAGTTCTACTTGCGTAATAAATGACATAAGGCTTACCTTCCTTCATTTGCCCTAGTATGGCACCGACAACAAAATCGCTAGCATCACACATCAACTCAAAAGGCAGAGACCAATCAGGGGATTGCATGATAGGGGCAGTTGTCAAAAGGCTAATCAACTTATCAAAAGATTTTTGACAATCTTGAGTCCATCAAAGGGTGCATCTTTTATTAGGATATTACAAAGAGGTCTAGATATTGCACTGAAGTCTTTAATGAATCTCCTATAAAATCCCGCATGGCCTAGGAAAGATCGAACATCTCTAACTGTTTTTGGTGGAGGCAAATGGGCAATTAATTCAACTTTTGCTTTGTCAACTTCAATTCCCTTAAAAGAAACTATATGTCCTAGGACAATTCCAGAGGTGACCATGTAATGACATTTTTCCCAATTTAACACCAAACCTTTTTCTTCACATCTTTTTAAGACATTTTCTAAATTTTCAAGGCAATTATCAAATGAATTTTCAAACACTGTCAGATCATCCATAAAGACCTCTAAAAAATGTTCAACCATGTCACTAAAAATGCTCAACATACATCTTTGAAATGTTACAGGAACATTACAAAGGCCAAAAGGCATCCTTCTAAATGCAAAGGTGCCAAAGGGACATGTGAATGTTGCCTTTTCTTGGTCCTCTAGTGCTATGGGGATTTGATAATAACCTGAGTACCCATCAAGAAAACAGTAGTAGGGATGTCTTGCCACTCTTTCTAGAATTTGGTGAAGAAATGGTAAGGGAAAATGATCTTTTCTAGTGGCAGCATTTAATTTTCTATAGTCAATACACATTCGCCAACTAGATGAGACTCGTGTTGGTATTAACTCTCCTTTTTCATTTTTTACCACTGTGACTCTAGATTTCTTAGGGACTACTTGTGTTGGACTTACCCACTTACTATCAGAAATAGGGTAGATAATTCCTACATCAAGTAACTTAAGAACTTCACCTCTTACTACCTCTTTCATGTGTGGATTTAATCTTCTTTGGGGCTGTTGACATGTTCTAGCATTATCTTCTAGATATATTCTATGTGTATATTAAAGGGTTAATGTCTTTTATGTCTTTTAAAGTCCACCCAATTGCATTTTTATGTCTTTTAAGTACCTCTATCAATTTACCTTCCTGTTCGTTGGTAAGAGTTGAAGAAATTACCACCGAGTAAGTTTGTTCTTCACCAAGGAATGCATATTTCAGTCCTTCAGGTAATGGCTTCAATTCTAGTTTAGGTTCTTCTTCTTGTTTATTTTCATTGACAGGTCCCAACTCTTTAAATTTCGGCTTCCAAACTTTGTTCTCCATCACCTGGATACAATCAAGCAACGAACATATATTAGAAACAGTAGGATCTAGTTGCATGCTTGACTCAAATGAATTAACTAAACAAGTTTCCAGAGGATCAGAAGAACTCCCTGCTTGAAGATGATCTTCAACAATAGCTTCAATCATGTTTGCTTCTTCATTTTCATCACCTTCATCTTGTGGTTGTTTGCACATGTTGAAAACATTAAGCTCTAGTGACATATTTCCAAATGTCATCTTCATTATGCCATTCCTGCTATTAATCAAAGCATTAGAGGTTGCTAAAAATGGGCGGCCTAAAATAACAGAAATTGGTTTACACCCAGTAGCAATAGGTTGTGTATCCAAGACAATAAAATCCACAGGATATATGAATTTATCGACTTGTACTAACACATCTTCCATTATCCCTCTTGGCACTTTAATTGATCTATCAGCAAGTAAAAGAGTTATGGAAATTGGTTTTAACTCACCCAGATCAAGTACTTGATAAACTGAATATGGAAGTAAATTAACACTAGCACCAAGATCAAGTAAAGCCTGTTCAATTTTATGCTCTCCAATAATGCATGAAATTGTAGGACAACCAGGGTCCTTATATTTCATAGAATTATTGTTTTGAAGAATGGAACTTACTTGTTCTGCTAAAAAGGCTCTCTTTTTCACATTCAGTTTTCTTTTTACAGTGCACAAGTCTTTCAAAAATTTTGCATAAGAAGGAACCTGTTTAATAGCATCCAACAAAGGAATATTGACCTTCACTTGTTTGAAAATTTCATAAATTTCTGGATTGTGGTTCAATTTCCTTAGATTGTTCAATGCTTGAGGAAATGGGGCTACAGGTTGGTCTTTTCTTGGCTAGGTACAGGCTTATCAACCCCTTCCTTACTCTTGGAGATAGACTTATCATCTTTCTCACAAGGATCAAGAATAGGTTTTTCGACAACCTTACCATTGTGAAGAGTTATGACTGATTTAACTAGGTCCATGTGTTGACTTCCTGAACTACCCTCTTCCAGGTTGTATTGACCCTTAGGATTTGACTAAGGTTGAGAAGGAAATTTTCCTTTTTCATGGATGGTGAGTGTTGAGGCAATCTTAGCAAGAGTGTCTTTTAAATCAAACAAGTTTTGTGAAGTTTGATTGTTAATGGTCTCTTGCTTTTCAATGAATGAATGCAATGTTTCCTCAAGGTTTTTCCTAAATTGTGGGACATAAGGTGCATAACCTTGAGTGCCCTGAAAGTTTTGGTGACCTTGAGGAGGTGGTGGTTGTGAAGATTGTGCATGATTATCATTCCTCCAATTGAAGTTTGGGTGATTTCTCCAGCCTGGATTGTAGGTCTGTGAGTATGGGTTAGGATTTGGCTTTTGAAAGTGTTTAGGACATTGGCTTGTTCATGGAGACATTCTTTGAATGCAGGCAGAGTTGGGCACTCCTTAGTTGAATGTGTTGGGATTTATACCTTAAAGCTTGTAATTGTAAATGGTTAAAGACAATAATAAGAATTATTCAGATTATCATTCAAGTTCATAAAATATTTTATATTCAGTAATACATTCGTATTGTGCAAGAACATCCTAGATTGCAAAATGTAATTTCATAATGAGTATATGATGGTCATATACATAGAGGATTCATTTTGAGACGTGCAATTTAAAGAGTCCGTAGAGAGCGAACAAAGCTTGGTACTTTGTTTGTGATTGATCTATTGCTGCGGTCTATTCTGTAAAGTACGGTGGTCTTATCCTAGACCGCTCATGTAGTTGACATAAGAATGGAGGTACCTTATATGATGAGATCATATAGGACTGGGCCACGATTTATATAAATCTCTTACCAAGATCCATTAGTAGATGAGATTCATATATAATCGATAAACGATGGCTATTTATAGGTGATCTTAATCCTGAGTGTCTTATCGACTCCTTCAGGTTAGATCGTGGCGTTTGATTTACCACGAGTGAGGTTGATGAGAATCTCGACCAATACCTCCGTATCTTAGAGCTGCGGTTTGGCTTGTGGCTGGGAAGGTTTGAACACAATAGTGGAATCCACTACTTCTTGGTTGAAGTAGATGAGTAGTTCCCTTCAGGGTTGATTCGGGGCTTGAACAATTATGAGCACTCTCCTTCTTCCGTGAGGAAGACAGGATTTAATTGTTCATTAGAGAATCAATGGTACTTAAAGGAAAAGATATTTCTAGAGGGGTATAACGGATTTTATAACCCAGCTCTAGTTATGAACTATTTGTGGAGGATCACACAATATGCAATTAGCTATATCAATGGATACTGAGACTTCAGATTGTATAAACACGTCTACAGTTTTGAGAGTGCAGCCTCGGGTTTTTAGTAGAATAACTCCAAGGTTAATAATCGTGAAATATTAATTAAAGAGTTTAAATTAATATTACTAAGTATTATTGGAGCTCAAAACTGTGGGTCCATTAGGTCCCCTTGCTAGCCCTTATAGTTGTTGGTAACGAGAGTCACGGTAGATTAATTGGATGGTCCAATTAATAGTGTTACAAAAGTAATACGTTTTAAATAAAAGAAAATAATTAATAATGTGATTATTTAATTAATTAAATATTTAATAAAATAATAGAAATTATTAATTATTAATTATTAATTCTATTTATTAAATATGAGGTCATGTGATTAAATAATGACTAGGATAAAAGAATTAAAATAATTAGATTATTTTAATAGTCCAAAAGGTCATAGGTTCAAGTCTTTAAGGAGACTAAAAATAAATAGGATTTAGAATCTTATTTTGACTTGGTCAAACAAAAACCCTAAAGGACTACTATATAAGTGTTATATAGTTAGAAAAGAAAAACTAACCTAGCAAAAAAGTGAAAAAGAAAGAGAGTTCGGCCACCAAAGAGAGAAGAAAAAAAAAAATTTCTGACTCTCCCCTCTTTTGCAGAATTCAGCCGACGTTCTTTTCACGTGACCTCTATCTCTTGCCGTGACGTGCCCACACACACGTTGTCAAACCACAGGTCATAGTTCGGAAGATCTGATGGTAGATCGAAGAATTAGAAAAAGAAAATCAAGAAAAAGGTATGTAGTTTCTAAAATCTTTTTTTGCGTATATACATAAACTCGTTCCTAATTGAAAAAGGTTTTCAATATAAGAAAAAATTTTAAAACCCAGTTCCGCATGTTATACGATAATTAAAATATTTTCTAAAACTTCCTTCAATTAGTATCAGAGCCTTTGATTCTAAGTTCATGTATATATGCAAAAGAAAAAGAAAAAACTACATCTTTCTTGTTTTTTTATTTTTCTTATTGATTCTTAATCTATTGATATATTATTGTATAGGCACAAATCTAGAATGTATGATTTATTTTATTGTTATATAATTTGATTGTATGATTATAAAAGCGTAATTGATCGTTAATTATCTGGTGTCATGGGTTCTAGGTTTATATTTTCGTTTTTTTTGTTAAAGCCGAATCTGTTATTGGCTATTTCGTATATCTTATAATTAACTGATGTGAAACCATAGCAAATGGTGTCCGATTGAGGCGATTCAAAAACCGGTGGAAAGCAGAGATCCGGACGAAGACAACCGAGCAAACCACATCGAACAATTATCCTGGACGCGCCCTCACCTTCCGCCGCACGTCGGCTGTGCGGCAGACCCGAAAGAGGGCAGTGCACTTGTGCGCAAGGGACTGTCATGGCAGGTTTTGGGGCTGTTCTTGTGGATTTTTTACGAGCGATTTTGCTGTGTATTTTCTGGAAAATATTGGTGAATATCAACTAAGAAAAGTGGAAAAAAAATCGGAGCAAAAAATCATGGGCAAAACGAGCCACGAACGCGCGCGAGGGCTGCGCGCACCTTGCGTGAGTGCGGCTACGCTGCTGGCAGCCGCACTTTCACATGCGTTAGGGTTGTTTAGGGTTTCGTCTTGACCTAGGGTGCGTGTTAAGGTAACACGTGAACCTCTGGAAAAGATGTTGAATGTTGACAAAAATCAAGTTTGACTTGATTAGGAAAACGAAGACAAGAAGAATTCAACTCGAAGAAGAACTCTTGAAGACCAAGGAATGCCTTGGGAATACAATTGTAATTAGAGTTGTTTAAGTTAGATAACCCATGTCACTCGGTCAATTACGTATGCTTTATTTATTTTCATGTGATGATTATATGGATGTTAAAGCATTGTCATACATATGAATGTCATCTAGATTAGATGTGCCTACACATGCATAATAATATGTCATGCATAATTGTCATATTATATTGTTTTATTTTAATGTGATTAAAATAGGAAACAATTTCATAAATGACAATTAAATAATGGATTTAGTTTTTAGGAGTAAAAACTTAGTAATATCCATTAATTAACTAATCAACAAATTAAAGAGTTTAATTAAAAAGATTAGTTAGGTTCTTATCATTAATTAAGATTAATTGGATTAATTAGTTAATTAAAAAGAACCAAATAATGAGATTAGTTTTTAGGAGTAAAAACTTGGTAAATCTCATTATTAACTAATCAACAAATTAAAGAGTTTAATTAAAAAGATTAGTTAGGTTCTTATCATTAATTAAGATTAATTAGATTAATTACTTAATTAAAAGGAACCAAATAATGAGATTAGTTTGTAGGAGTAAAAACTTGGTAAATCTCATTAATAACTAATCTATATTAAAGTGTTTAATTAAAGTGATTAGTTAGATTCTTTGTATTAATTAAGATTAATTAGATTAATTACTTGATTAAAAAGAATCATATAATGAGATTAGTTTTTATGAGTAAAAACTTGGTAAATCTCATTAATAACTAATCTATATATTAAAGTGTTTAATTAGATTAGTTAGGTCCATTTAATATTAGATTTAATTTGATTAAACATTAATGACATAATTGGACCAAATAATGTGATTTAGTTTTAATAGTTAAAACTTAATAATTTCACATTTAATTTCTAGTTTATTTAAATAGTTTATGTAAATTAGAAATTGAAATAATAAATTATATTTTAAGAGTTAAAATTGAATAATTCATTATAACTAGTGAACTTAGATTTTATATTAGCCGTAGAATCTAAGTAAAGACTAGAAACATAGAGTTTTAGAAACTCTCAGTTTAAAGAAAATCCTAAATTACAAATAGTGAGTGGGAGAGGGATATATGACATTATATCCTGCAGTCTCCATTGTTAGTTCAACACCGTGAGGCTTGAGTGGCACCTCGTGACGGCTTTGCTTTCGTCCTCCTTACGGAGGGTGTCCACAAGAGTCAATACCAAGGTTAACTTCCTAACGGATAGGTTTTCAGAATGTATTTTGGGACTGACCTAGCCTACCTAGGCACTCTCAAGTTAAGTTCATGAATTCTGAAACGATGGGTCACACTCATAAAGGACTTAATTAAGTTGTTAATTTATTGTCCTGACTAAATCAAAGCCATAGTTGGATAATATAATAATAAAGAGTTATTCTGGTGTATTATTCGATTGAGAATGTCTCGATCTAATATGCAGGGATTTGACCTAGCCTACCTAGGCACTTACTTGTGGGATGTTGGATTATCGTGGCATAGAAACTAATTTTAAGGATTTTTTAGTTCATTAAAATATGCCCATGCATCATGTTTAATTTTATGCCGAACTATAGCATATGATATGAATGTATGAAATAAATGATATTAATTTAGATTTATGTCTTAAATATCAGTGTTTTTCTACATTATTATTTCCTCGCAAACGAAATACTAACCGGGATAACTTTATTAAGTGGAACCAACATAAACACAATCATGGTCTGCAAAGACCTTAAATCTGTGCTTATGGAGGAATGTCCTTCAGAGCCTGTAACCAACGCATGACCAATTACCAAGGGTAAGACTGGTAAAGCAAATATTGCTAAGCCATTTTCTTCTAGTTTTAAGAAGACTAAGAGGTCTACTGGTAAAGTAAAGGCTAAACCCAAAAATAAAGAGCACAACGACTGACTAAGCAATATGAAAAATATTTTCATTGCAAAAAGGTTGGTCATTGGAAGAGGAATTGTCTTCAATACCTCGAAGAGCTCTCCAATAAGAAGAAAGTGAAAAGTAAATCAGATTTACTTATCATTAAATTTTGTTTAGTGGAAGATGATTCTTCACCTTGAATAGTAGATTCAAGGGCCATTAACTAATTTTGTTCTTCTTTACATTTGAATGATTATTGGCAAAAGCTGGAGGAGGAGTCCTTCACTATGCACGTTGGAATAGGGAATGTCGTTTCAGCATGAGCAGTGGGAGTAGTTAGATTACAAATAATTATTCATTTTCTTTTATTGAACAATGTATGTTTCATTCATGGATTTACAAGGAATTTAATTTCTGTATCCAGATTACATGAAAAAATTTCATAAAGTTTTTTAAATGATAAATCAGTTATCATTTTCAGAAATGGAATGAATGATTGTTCTGAATAAATGAAAATGACTTGTATGTTTTAAGACCGTTAATGTATACAACACTGCTTAATACTGAATTGTTTAAAGTTGAAAAACCTTAAACAAAGCGACAAAAGATTTCTCCAGTTAATGACACGTATCTGTGGCATCTAAGACTTTGACATATAAACCTTGATAGGATAAATAGACTAGTAAAAAAAACGGATCTTTAAGTCAGTTAGAGATCGGTTCCTTACCTGTCTGTGAATCTTGTCTGGAGGGTAAGATGACCAAGAGACCTTTTATAAGAAAAGGGATTATAGCCACACAACCACTTGAGCTTATACATTTAGACGTCTACAGACCAATGAATGTTAGAGCTAAAGGTGGTTATGAGTATTATATCACATTTATTGACGACTACTCTAGATACGCGTATGTTTACCTAATGTAATGTAAGTTGGAAACTTTTGAAAGGTTCAAAGAATTCCAAGCTGAAGTTGAAAACCAATTAGGCAAAATAATCAAATCACTCCGATCGGATCGTGAGGGTGAGTATCTCGACCGAGAGTTTGAAGACTACATGGTTGAGCATGGGATAGTATCCCAACTCATAGCTCCATGTGCACCACAGTAGAATGGTGTTGCGGAGAGGAGAAATAAGACCTTAATGGAAATGGTGAGATCTATGATTAGTTTCTCATCATTACCATATTCCTTTTGGGGATATGCACTACAAACAACGACTTACATACTGAATGTAGCTCCATCCAAATCTGTTCCTAAGATTCCCCTAGTATTATGAAATGGTCGTAAAGCTAGTTTACGACATTTTCGCATATGAGGATATCCAGTACATGTACTGAAGAATAGGAGTGGAAAGCTGGAACCTCGTTCACAAGTATGTTTATTTGTAGGGTACCCAAAGGAAACACGAGGTGGATTCTTTTATAATCCACAAGAAAACAAAGTATTTATATCGACAAATGCAACGTTTCTTGAAGAGGATTATATGAGTAATCATAAACCTCGTAGTAAGATTATGTTAAAGGAGCTAGAACCTGGTACGACCAGTGCTCAGTCAACAAGAGTTGTAGACGATGTTATAAATCTACAAACATCTGATAGTCAGCTAATTCCTAGTTAGGATACACTACCACTGAGGCGTAGTTGAAGGTTTGTTCGACAACCTGATCGCTACTTAGGCATTGGAGAGGCACAGGGTGTCGTTTCTAATGATAGTGTAGATGATCCATTGACATTTAGACATGCGAAGATTCTGACAAAGAAGAATGGCTTAAAGCCATGAATTTCGAGATGGAGTCCATGTACTCCAACTCAGTCTGGGAACTTGTAGACTTACCAGATGGGATAAAAAATATAGGATGTAAGTGGATATACAAGCGTAAGAGAGGAGTAGACGGGAAGGTAGAAACCTTCACGGCAAGGCTAGTGGCTAAGGGTTACACCCAGAAGGAAGGCATTGATTATGATGAAACCTTCTCACCAGTAGCTATGTTCAAGTCTATTAGGATACTCTTATCCATAGCTGCCTATTTCGATTATGAAATTTGGCAAATGGACGTCAAGACTGCATTCTTGAATGGCAATCTAGACGAGAGCATCTATATGATGCAACCAGAGGGATTCGTATTCCAAGATTAAGAGCAAAAGGTTTGCGAACTGCAAAGGTCTATTTATGGACTTAAGCAGACGTCTAGATCTTGGAACATTAGGTTTGATACAGCGATCAAGACCTATGGTTTTGAGCAGAACGTTGATGAGCCTTGTGTGTACAAGCGCATCATTGACAAGAAAGTAGTTTTCCTAGTCCTTTACGTAGATGACATCTTACTCATTGGGAATGACATAGGAACATTGTCAGAGGTAAAGGGTTGGCTTGCTAACCAATTCCAAATGAAAGATTTAGGAGAGGCAAGTTATGTTTTTGGGATCCAATTGATAAGGGATCATAAGAATAAACTGTTAGCGTTGTCTCAAGGATCGTATATCGACAAGATACTTGTACGATTCTCCATGCAGAACTCTAAGAAAGATAGTTTACCTTCAAGACATAGAGTTCACTTGTCTAAGGAACAGTGTCCTAAGACACCTAAAGAAATTGAGGATATGAGACAAATTCTCTATGCGTCTGCAGTAGTCAGTCTTATATATGCTATGATATGCACAAGATCCGACATCTGTTTCGCAGTAGGAGTAGCCAGTAGATATCAGTCCAACCCAGGATTGGATAATTGGGTTGCTGTTAAGCATATTCTCAAGTATCTTCGGAGAACGAGAAACTATATGCTTGTATATTCCCATCCGAATTTGATTCCATTGGGATATAGAGATTCTGACTTTTAGTCAGACAAGGATTCAAGGAAATCCACGTCTGGGTCAGTATTCACCCTTGGTGGTAGAGCCATAATTTGGAGGAGTATCAAGCAATCTTGCATTATTGATTCCACCATGAAAGCCGAGTATGTAGCAGCTTGTGAAGCAGCTAAAAAGGCTGTTTGGCTCCGAAAGTTCTTGAGTGATCTGGAAGTTATTCCAGATATGGATAGGCCCATGACACTTTATTATGATAATAGTGGAGCTGTGGCCAATTCCAAAGAACCAAGAAGCCACAAAAGATAGAAGCATATAGAGAGGAAATATCATCTCATCAGAGAGATAGTGCAGCGAGGAGACGTGGTCGTGACGAAGATTGCATCGCAAGATAACCTAGCTGATCCATTTACAAAGACCTTGACGACTAAAGTGTTTGAAGGTCACCTAGAGGGTCTAGGATTACAAGACATGTCCCAATTGCTTTAGTGCAAGTAGGACATTGTTGGGATTTATGCCCTAAAGGTTGTAATTGTAAATGGTTAAAGACAATAATAAGAATTATTCAGATTATCATTCAAGTTCATAAAATGTTTTGTATTCAGTAATACATTCGTATTGTGCAAGAACATCCTAGATTGCAAGATGTAATCTCATAATGAGTATATGATGGTCATATACATAGAGGATTTATTTTGAGACGTGCAATTTAAAGAGTCTGTAGAGAGCGAACAAAGCTGGGTACTTTGTTTATAATTGATCTACTGCTACGGTCCATTCTGTAAAGTACGGTGGTCTTATCCTAGACCGCTCATGTAGTTGACATGAGAATGGAGGAACCTTATATGATGAGATCATATAGGACTGGGCCACGATTTATATGAATCTCTCACCAAGATCCGTTAGTAGATGAGATTCATATATAATCGATAAACGATGGCTTGTTAGGTCGAGTATTTTCTAGGTTGGCTAATTCCGTGCAAAACACTCTTTGGTTGTAATTGTGTTTAGGAGCTTTCGTTGAAGGCATCAAGATCATCGATTCATTTGGTAAGTTGCTCTCAATCTCACAAAGGTTTTTAGGATCTCACACACTCACAACATATCATTCATTATGTTTCTAGGCATCTCATTCATCATTGACATGGTCTATGATGCATAGTTCATTGTATTGCATTCATATGTTATGTTCTGCAGATGCATCCTATAGATGGTCCCATATCTCCACCTTCCTATCCGAATTTCAAAGTATATTCTTCATGAAAGTTGTTGGTCTATGTGTTTACGTACTTCTGTCAGTTTTTCAGAATTTTCTGCGCGGCACGTCGCTAGATATTAGATAGAAACTGGACATAGGTCAGTGCTGGAAAAACAGGGGAGACAGTTTTTGTTTGACATGTATGTGGTCCAATATGTCACCCTTCCTGTCAGAATTGTAAATGGTGTCATTCATGAAAGTTGTTCATATATGTCTCTACCTTTGTCTCTAATTGTTTCAGAATTTTCTGGGTGGCACGTCTCTAGATAATAGCTAAACACCAGACATAGTTCAGTGCTGAAAAAACAGGGGAGACAGTTTTTGTGTGTCATGTATGTGGTCCAATATGGCACCCTTAATGTCCGAATTTTAAATGGTGTTCTTCATGAAAGTTGTTCATATATGTGTCTACTTTCTTCAGTTATTTTTTTCAAAATTTTCTGGGTGGCGTTTCTCTAGATATTAGCTTGAAACCCAACATAGGTCAGTGCAGAAAACTGCACCCGACCCAACATGTGTGTCCGACCCATTTTGTATGGCAACCCGACCCGTGGCTCTTCCTATATAAATGCCACTTCGTCTTTTTCATCAAGAATCCAGAAAGTAGAACCCTAGCAGCTTCCTCTCTTCATTCTCTCTCAAATCCAATCTCTCAAAACTCACCCAATCTCTCTTGTATGTCCATGGAATCAAACTAGAGACTTGTGGTAAGTGATTTTCTTGTATGTTGAAATTGTTTTATGCTTCATATCATTTAAATATCTTTGTTGTTCTTGAATGAGAGTTAGCTATTGATTGGATATTGAAAGTCTATGGTTTTTGTGTTTAATGCATGATAAGGGGTTTAGGAAGTTGAATTAGTACCTAGATAAGTTTATATTGTGATTTAGAGTGCATTTATCTTGCTTGAATGAATTGTACCTCTATCTCACATGTGTTTAGTGGATTGGTACTAATCTAGGTTGGATCAAGAGTGTTAGTTGTTGTTATAATAATTTACTTGTTGCTAGAATCACATTCATATAAATATGTTGGCTGCCTTGTAAAGTTTATGCATTGAATATGTTTGTTTTATGTCTTGAAAGTATTGAATTTGTTGCAAAATTTGTTAAGTGTTGAAATGTGTTTATGCTAAGTGTTATTTAAGTAGATTGTGTGCATTAGTTCACTTAGCATCATAGGTTGTATTGGTCATGCATCCTAATTGTATGTTCATGCATCATTGAACACTTAGACTATAATCCTTTGTGTTATTGGAAGAGCTTGTGTGACTTTGGTGAAGTCTTGTGAACAAGCTCAAGGTTTGCTTCTTGTGCAAAAGTTGTATTTGTGTGGAATTTCACTAGTTGGCTCTTGCGAGACGATAGGTGTAGGCTCACGCCAATAGGAGTGTGAATTCTAGGATAGCTTGAGGATATACGTATAGTCACCTAGTGGATCCTGGGAGATCATTAGGGAAAAGGCCTGCGGGTAGACTAGAGCGGGATAGTCCAAGAGGAGTGAGTCCTTGTAATTTCAACTTGAGGGTGTAATGCATTTATCACTAGGGGATTGTCCGTTAAGTGGCCAAGAGTGGTCCCGTGGTTTTTGATTCCTTGTTGGAAGGGGTTTTCCACGCTAAAATCCTTGTGTTGATTTTGTTTATCTCTTCCGCATTTGTTATGTGTTTATAATTGTTGAATTGATCTAATTAAATTGTTGGTAATCAAAAACTTGGATAAGAACCTATTCACCCCCCTCTAGGTTCATATAGACCGTTGCACTTAAACTTTCAGATGGCTATTTATAGGTGATCTTAATCCTGAGTGTCTTATCGACTCCTTCAGGTTAGATCGTGACTTTTGATTTACCATGAGTGAGGTTAATGAGAATCTCGACCAATACCTCCGTATCTTGGAGCTGCGGTTTGGCTTGTGGCTGGGAAGGTTTGAACACAATAGTGGAATCCACTCCTTCTTGATTGAAGTAGATGAGCAGTTCCCTTAAGGGTTGATTTGGGGCTTGAACGATTATGAGCGCTCTCCTTCTTCCGTGAGGAAGACAGGATTTAATTGTTCATTAGAGAATCAATGGTACTTAAAGGAAAAGATATTTCTAGAGGGGTATAACGGATTTTATGACCCAGCTCTAGTTATAAACTATTTGTGGAGGATCACACTATATGCAATTAGCTATATCAATGGACACTGAGACTTCAGATTGTATAAACACGTCTACAGTTTTGAGAGTGCAGCATTGGGTTTTTAGTGGAATAACTCCAAGGTTAAAAATCGTGAAATATTAATTAAAGAGTTTTAATTAATATTACTAAGTATTATTGGAGCTCAAAACTGTGGGTCTATTAGGTTCCCTTGCTAGCCCTTATGGTTGTTGGTAACGAGGGTCACGGTAGATTAATTGGATAGTCCAATTAATAGTGTTACAAAAGTAATGCGTTTTAAATAAAAAAAGAATAATTAAATAATGTGATTATTTAATTAATTAAATATTTAATAAAATAATAGAAATTATTAATTATTAATTCTATTTATTAAATATGAGGTCATGTGATTAAATAATGACTAGGACAAAAGAATTAAAATAATTAGATTATTTTAATAGTCCAAAAGGTCACAGATTCAATTCTTTAGGGAGACTAAAAATAAATAGGATTTAGAATCCTATTTTGACTTGGTCAAACTAAAACTCTAAAGGACTACTATATAAGTGTTATATAGTTAGAAAAAAAAAAACCTAACCTAGCACACAAGTGAAAAAGAAAGAGAGTTCGGCCACCAAAGAGAGAAAAGAAAAAAAAAAATTTTCTGACTCTCCCCTCTTTTGCAGAATTCGGCCGGCGTTCTTTTCACGTGACCTCCATCTCTTGTCAGACCGTGGGTCATATCTCGGAAGATCTGGTGGTAGATCGAAGAATCAGAAAAAGAAAATCAAGAAAAAGGTATGTAGTTTCTAAAATCTATTTCTGCGTATATATAGGAACTCGTTCCTGATTGAAAAAGGTTTTCAATATAAGAAAAATTTTTGAAACCCAGTTCCGCATGTTATACGATAATCAAAATATTTTCTAAAACTTCCTTCAGAATGATCATTGGTATCACATATGTGACACACAATTTCTTGAGCGGATTTTAGGTGACCGCTCTTTTTCAATTCTAAGGCCTCGACCTTTCTAGCTAGAGATGCAAATTTGGCTTGAATGTCATGTTCTTCCCTAAGGTTATAAATACCTCCACTAGATGTAGAGGCTTGAGCTTTGCTCGGTGTCTCTTGGGTACCTGCAGTGTCCCAATTTTGAGCATTCTCTACTAATAGGTCTAGGTAGTCTAGTGCCTCTTCAGGGTCTTTATCTCCAAACTCTCCATTACACATCATTTCGACAATTTGTCTACCATAGGATGTTAAACCCTCGTAAAAGTGTGTGACTAGTCTCCATGTTTTAAAGCCATGGTGAGGACAAGAATTAAGCAATTCTTTGTACCTCTCCCAACATTGGTAAAGGGTCTCTCCTGGTTTTTGGCTAAAAGTGGTAATTTGTCTTTTGAAGGAATTTGTTCTATGATGAGGAAAGAACTTTTTCAAGAACTATTCTTGCATTTCATCCCAATTACCAATAGATCTAGAACTAAGATTTTGCAGCCATGTTTTAGCTTTATCTTTCAAAGAAAAAGGGAAAAGCTTTAGTCTAATGGTGTTCATGCTACAATTTGAGTCATTGTAAGTGTTGCACACTTCCTCAAACTCTCTCAAATGCAGGTATGGGTTTTCGGCATCTAATCTATGAAATTTGGGTAAAAGTTGAATAATACCCGGCTTAAAGTTAAAATGAGATGCATCTGGAGGAAAAACTAGACATGATGGAGCACTAGCTCTTGTGGGGTTCATGTAGTCTCTAAGTGTTCTAGGTTGTGCATGATCATTGTGTTGGGAACAATTGTCCCCAAGATCAGTGACTCTTTCAACTTCGTTTTCTGCCATATTTTCAAATGAAGATGGGGATCCCCTAACAAGTCTACCAGTCGGTGTACGGGACCAAGCTCTCATGCAAGTCTTCGATGCAACAGAATAAAAGAAAATAAAAACACCAAAAATAAAATAATTTACAAGAAAATATGAAAAGAATTTTGGTGGTTTTGGACACCAAATGATACTTCCCCGGGAACGGCGCCAAAAACTTGACACTTTCAGAAAATGGATTTCTACTCCCAAGTGCAGGAGTGTCGAAGTAATAAATTAACCTGGTGAGACTGGGGTCGATCCACAAGGAAGAAAATTTAGATCCTGCAAAAACCAACAAAAAATCTACAAGGAAAATATGATAGGAAAGAAAATATTATGGAATGAAAGCACGAATAATGGTAAAACAAATAAAATTAAAATATGCTAAGGTTAGAGGTTCCACTCTTGGTATATGGTTTAAGTTATATTTAACTCCTTTTTATTACTCAATTGGAATCCACACACAAAGGAGGTTCCAATCGAAAGTTAGACCATTTAAGTTCTTTACACATCTATCAAGTTATATTTCTTTTCTTTTAGTTATATTACAATGGATACTCTACACTTCTTATGTTAAATGGGTTCAAGTACTTATTGTGCCAATCAACTACCATAAATCAAGATTCCTTTGCCAGATGCAGGTATAACCATGCGGTTCTAGACGAATTCAAGTATTTATGGTGTTGTTTGTCTACAATGAATCAAGAATCCTTCGTCAGAGGTGCAGGTATAACCATGCGGTTCTAGACGGATTCAAGTATTCATTGTGCCAAGAATTGTCTACAATAAGTCAAGATCCCCACTTCACATAAAAGTAAGAGATAAAAATTCAATTCAATTCAATAAGAAAAGTAATATAAAGCATGTAGATAAATTTACACAAATGAATATAAACTTTAAGACCATGTTAAGTATTAAATAAATCTTTATTCACATACCAAGAGCTTCACCCTTCACCTTAGCAAAAAAATAATTTAGCTACTCATGATAGAAAAAAGAAAACAAGTAGAAGAAATAAAATGAGCAAGAGAGAAATTAGATTATCATAAAAGTTCAACAATACAACAATGCAAGGTGAATTTGGTAAGGAACCCAAGCTGCCCTTAAGCTTTTACAAGGCCTCTATTTATAGACACATTGAGAGGCAAACAAGTCAAAAACGGTAGGAATAAATTAATGCAAGTTGATTGAATTTGGTAAGGTAAAGTTGTCAACTTTGGTGTCTTCCACACATGCACCGCATTGTCCACCGAATTAGGCACCGTTCCTTTGCAAAATTTGATCTCGTATAGCATCAAAGTTGTAGATAATTCTCTTATCTTTCTGGAATGATAAGACTCATAATATTTGGAATTTTCTGGAGAAAGTTATGGCCCAAATAGTGTAGACTGCCCAATTTACGCGGCCATGCAAACCAGCCCAAGATAATCCAATTTTTGACTTCAAAGGAGTCCAAATCTGACAAAAGTTTACAAACCAAACTTATAGGGCTATGCGTTATCTTTCCAACACTATCAAGAACGTAGTGATTGGATATTTGAGTACAAAGTTATGCCTATTACACTGAACCTGCATCAAAATAGAAAGTTTAACAATTAAGTGCAGTTATAAACAAGTTAGGTAATTTGATGACACTAATAGTATAAAATAATGGTTTTAACCTTTATTATTATACAAATTTAAGTGTTCATCACAAAATATATAAACTATAATACTACATAGCTACTATCCCAATAATTTCATTCCAATTGATGTAAACTAGTGTTGACATTACCCACATCACTGTTCGTTTTATTTTTTATTTTTGAAATATGATACCTTTGCGGGTCAGATGACTATCAGGACCAACCGATATTAAATCATACAAGTACAGTTCGGACAATTACTCCCATCAACGAGAGACGAGAACTACCGGGACCAACAGCCCGAACAACTACTCCCAACAACGGGAGGGGTCTACTCCCAACACAGGGGAGAGGTCTACCCACACAATTACGTTTTTTATAGGCAATGGTGTTAATATATATTTACATGTCTACACAATGATTTGAACCTTGGTGGCTTAGAGGATTTTGAGACCTCTAACCACCAAGGCAAGGGACCTTGCACGTCACTGTTCATTTTAAATCCGTTGAGATTACAAGTGAAATGATAATGTTAGGTACTGCTAGATCAATTTAGATAGAGAGTCTGTTTGGAAAAATTTATTAATAAGCACTTTTAACTTCTTCAATGAGCTGTGGTCTAAACGCTGTTTAATAAACCTCCTGGAAGCGGGTTATTGGAGAATCAAGCCGAAAGCTACAGCTAAAAATCAAACCTGGTCCAACCCAACTTCAGCTTCTAGCTTAAACGGGAAGCTGATGATAACTTTTAATGAAATTTTGTTTGGAGCAAATTATCCCTCATCTTTTATTAAAATTAAAATTAAACAAAAAAAAACTTAACTGTAAACATTAAAAATTAAAGAACAATAATTAATAATTTATTAAAAATAAGTAATATTTTTTTTATCTTCAATACTTTTGTACCAAAAAATAAAATAAAAAATTAATTAAACCAAACCAATTTTCTTTATCTTTAATATTTGAAGAAAAAAATTAAAAATCTTACTAATATTTATTTTGTTATGTAAAAATTAATTTTTATAATTAATGCTAGAAAATGATTAATAAATTGGATTAAGTCTAATTTTATATTAGAATTAAAGTAAAAACATTTAATTATGTTTAATTTATATAAACAGAATTTCCATTAATAAATTAAATAAATTAATTTTATTATAATATCCATTCGATCATTTTATATTTTTACAGTATTTCTACCATATAGTTTATCAAATACATTAATACAACTTTTTCAACTTACAGCACCTTTAAAAATATATTTTATCAAACACAAGTTTTTTCCTACAGCTACTTAAAAAAAAAAAAAAAAAAAAGGGTAAAACTCGACCAAAATTGCAGAACCAATACTAGATATTAGCATGAAGTATAGTATTATATATATAATTTTTTTTTTTTTTTTTTTGAAGGAGTATTATATATATAATTTATGGTAAAGAGGATTTCATAGGAACATTAAGAAGAGTTAACTTTTGTACAACATATTTTAAGACGAGAAGACAGCTATGGATGACCATGCAAGAAGTTTAATTTCTTCTACATGCCTCCACTTCCACACTCAAACCCACTCAACCTTGCACTATCTGCTAAGTTTCATGATATATATCTAGCTATTCTACATGTTTTTTTATTATTCGATTTGACTACCAATGACAAAACTTATAAGTAAAAGTCGTGTGTTCTTCCAGACCTCAATGATTTCTCTTCTCTTTGGTTGAGGGTTTGATCTTCACTTCACTCGATGCATGGATCGATGCACAATAATCCTAAGGAATATTCACAAAACAAGATTGTGATTTGATTAACTTCCACTCATCAATCAAACAGCACATGCAGTACCATCTTTATTTCTTAACCAAACGCTAGTACAGTACTGCTTGTTTATATATATATATAACATCTATAAACAAGGTGTATAAGTACCTCTCTCATTGTCCAACTCCAAACTCAGTACAAAATCTCATAGTGGAATCACTTCCAAAGACCTGGAGGGGGTTGCTATCGATGAAGACATCAGTTCCCTCTTTGCGTTCTGTATAAAAAGAAAAGCTCAGAACATGTTAATATATATATATATATATATCTCCTGTCCAATTAATAATGGTTAAATTGAATCAAAAGAGTACATATTTATGCAAAAATAATTAATCAGACCATTTCAGCCATTGTGTTTTTCCAAGCCTTCTCTATCTCATCAAAGACAACATCCACTGTCGGGCGGCCTTTGCTTGATTTAGCAACGCAAAGAACAGCAATTTGCAGGATGGATTCAAAGTCCTGCCTGATGATATTTCCACCAAGCCGCAAGTCTTCAAAATCTGTCAATGGGCGTTTTCCCATGCATACATCCTTTGCCTACATACAAAATTGAAATTGATTGCTCTTAAGAGTTTTGTTTTTGAAAACAATAAAAGTTGCTTTCGTTTCACTCTTTTTTTTTTTTTCCTATGAAAATTGCTGGGATTCAAATTATATCCTAATTTCCTAGTATTCACACAGGCAGACATAAAAGTACCTTTCTGGTGAGCTGATCTCTGGCATCAAGATCAAGCTCAATGACCTTTTGTCCTGATAAAAGCTGGAGAGCAACAATACCAAAACTGTAGATGTCACTGGCACAGGTTAGCTTGGCGTTGCTCATGTACTCTGGATCCATATAGCCTATGGTTCCTCTAACATCTGTAAATACTTTGCTCTCCTCCATGCCCAGCATCTTTGCCAACCCGAAATCCGAAAGCTTCGGTTCCAGGTTCTCAGTCAAAAGGATGTTTGTAAGCTATATGAATCATATATGCATCATTATTAGAAGACGGAACAAGAATTGATTTTTCTCGTAATTGCTCATTGTTCAAGTTCTTGGCCACAATAAGCATTGATTCTTATATTATTCTTACCTTGATATCTCTATGAACAATGCAGCCATCTATATAATGGTGGAGATACCTCAATGCAAGCGCACAATCTCTCAGGATTTTGACTCTTCTTTCCCAAGTTAAAACACAGTCTTTTCCTGCAGGAAAAAAGAGACATGAAGTGCACATTACCATACATGCTTTTCAACTTCAAAAGCATTCCAGGACGCTAACGTATCAAAAGCAACACCCAATAGAGAGAGAGAGAGAGAGAGAGAGAGAGAGAGAGAGAGAGAGAGAGAGAGAGAGAGAGAGAGAGAGGAGAGGAAATTTACTTAGGAGATGTTGCGCCAGATTCCCAGCAGAGCAAAATTCATAAACCAGATAATGCTCGCCGCCTTCAATACAGCAACCAAAGAGGCAAACAAGATTGGGATGGCGAACCCTTGAAAGACCTTCAACTTCTCGAGTAAATGAATCGGAAGTATTTCCCTTGTTTATATGCTTGATGGCCACGGCTTGTCCGCTAGGCAAAATGCCTTTGTAAACTTGGCCTGCACTTCCTCTTCCAAGGCTCCTTCTCTCACCAGCATAGTTTATGGCATTCTCAATCTCAGCCTTGGAAAATCTATAGAGACCTGACCATGTATTTGTGATCTCTTTACTAGGCTTCCGATGAGTTTTGCGCCTGTAGCCCTTTTTCTGGCCCTTCCCCACACATTTTAACAGAGTAAGCACCACAATCAGTGTGAGAACTACTATACAAGTTGCAATTATCGCTTTCGCCACAGAATCTGATAAGCTAAATTATTTCTGTGAGTATCAAGAATTGTTAAAAGAGAAAAAAAAAAAAAAGTTTCAATTTAAATACTATTGAAGGCATAAAATGGAAGAATTATTTGCAGAAAGGAGTAGAGAACAGAAGTAGTTCACTTACTTTTGAGTCTGACATAACCAGTATCTGTCAACAGACAATAAAAGAGTATGATCAGGAGCAGAAATTCAAAGAGAAGATAGAAAAAGAAATTCCATTAAATTTCCATCATGACATGCATTCAAAGTTTTCCTGATATAAGTCATAACAAATGATGCTGCACGGAGCTATATATCGGTTTGGGTGAAAATATTGGGATCAAATTTTTGAAAATTTCTATAAAAATATGGTCAATATATATTAAATATTCAGGATATTTGTCACATGGCTCTTAAAATATAGAAAATATCGGAAATATTTTGATCAAAATTTAGATATTTACTTACCAAACTCGTCCAAGAACTGCAAACAGCTAAATAAATCATCAACCGAAGAAGGATTATCCAAATTGGCTGCTACAATGGAAACAACAACAGCCACCCCACAAATGGCTTTCTCATTATTATCACCGCGCACCTTCAAGTCGTCCAACAAATAATCCCTGGCGACCAGCACGGCTTTCGTACAGTTACCACAAGTGTCATCAAAGGAAGAGTTGAAGCGAGAACACTTGCCCAAGGCGTCCTGGAACTCCCTGCTGAGGCGGATGCTGGAGAGGGACAATCTGGAACAGAGGCTGTTGCCATGGAAGAGATTGTCAAGGCCGCAGTAGTGGGCGGATACGGATGGCTGTATGTGGAAAGGGCCGTTGCACTTGTTCCAGAGGTTTTCCGAGACGAAAACGCTGTCGTCTTTTGAGTTACGTGCGTGTAAAGCAAGTGCCTGTGAGAAGAAGGTCAGAGCGTTTCGGCAACAAAGAGTTGAAGAGACGCTTTTCCAGTAGTACAGCTTCTTCCGGTGATAACCGATGCAGTTCCCGGAGGGTTGGTACGGGTTACCATCGAATTTTAACACACATCCTGTATATAATTCATGGACTCTTGTTAGAACAATCTTTTTATGCATCCGATCTTACTAATTAATATGAAAATTATGAAAATATTTAACGACTTCATTTTTATTTTTTTTTTATTTTTTTTTTTACTATATTTGAAAAAATAATACTACTTTCTACGAATAATATGGTAAGCTGATCGATAATAATAATAATTAAAAAAAAAAAAAACCTGGATCATCTGGTGAAGAAGAATCAGAAGATGAAGAATGGAAGAAGAAAGCACAAAAGCAGAAGAAGACAAGAGTGGACAAACAATAATTTGTTCCCATGTTCCCTGTGGTGACCTCGTAAAATTCAGCCCATTTAATTAGAAACAAAATAAAAATAATGATAATAATAAGCAACTATATATATGTTTTTGCAAGTATAAATGAAAATAAATTAAAGCAAGCAACCGCTGAAATTTTTTCTCAGTGAAGAATGGAATGCTGTAATTATAGGCCCATTGTTTTCTAGTAATTATCGATCAAAATTCGGATATTCTTATTTAATATTTTTTTTTTTTTTCCAGCTTTGTTCCTCTCATCATATTTTTTTTTTTTTTAAAGGTCCTCTCATCATATTCTTGAATTTATCGATTAGTAACAAATTATTTTGCACATCCAATTATAATAAAATAGTGAGTGCACCTCCCTCCCACCTCAGTGGTGAGGGTTTAATTTTCACCATACACATTTATCAGTTTGTAGATATCTAGACCAACAGTTTAATGATTAATCTCGGTAGGTCCCGGCAGTTATTAATATTGTAATTGTACCCCTTCAAAAAAAATTATTTCATCTTTTTTAAAATTTAAAAAAAAATCATTTCATCAACTCTTTTTTTTATATCTAAATTTTTTTATTGTTAATAGTTTATTTTCCCTTAAAAAAATGTTATTTATATTGTTAAAAAAACTAAACTTACATCAACCTACGTCACTTCAGACTCTTATATTTCACTAAATTAATTTACAATTTAATAGAATTTAAGCAAATATGAAGTATTATAAATTTAGGTCAGGTTTGGCATATCGTAATTATATTGCATAGTATTGTATTCTACAGTATTGGACAACACTTGATTAAATTTAGTATTAAGGTAGTTTGGCATAGGATGGTAAAAGTTTTAATATTGGCTAATTATAATTTTTATTTAAATTTAATATTTACAAAATATATTTAAGTATTAAATTTGACCCGATCAATAAGTCTCATATTCTTATAAATTACAAGTCTGCTCTAAACACCCAAATAGACCAATAGCCATTATTGCTCGACTTCACCGTGTGTCGTCACCGTTGATGCGCGTCAGCCTTCAACATCGATCTAGTACAGTCTTTGTGACCAACCATTCAGATCCGACCATTCTCATTGCCAATCTATGGTTGGAAAACCGAATCGAATGGAGGAGGCACAACCTCCTCCAGTGATCGCCGACAACATGCTTGACGAAGGATGCCGCCAAAGTCTATAAAGGAGGAGGCTCGCCTCCTCTTTAATGGAGGAGGCATTGTGCCTCCTTTTTATAGGGAGGCCACTTGCCTCTCTTCGTGGAAGAGATCGGTCGGCTCCTTGACGTTGGCCACAGGCATCCTCCTCGAATAAACGCGGCGGCCTCCTTGATAATTTAAAAAAAAAATTATTTTTTTAATTGAATTTTATTTTTGAAATCAAATTTAAAATTTTATTATTTTAAAATTTGGATAAATTTCAATTTAGTCCCTATCGTTTGATGAAATATCATTTTTTACTTATCTTTTCTTTTTTTATTCGCGTGGTCCTTAACATTTCCTTAATAAATTAAATTAATCCTTCTGACCGACTTTTTAACAATCAACCAAAGTATAATTTTTTAAAAAATAGTTTTGTTCTTAAAGAATTCAATTATTATAATTACAATTTACCTTCTAATTAAAATATAATAAAAATTAATAAAATAATATTAAACTAAATTATAAAAAATTAAAAAAACAAAACTTCTTAAAAAAATTCAAATTAAATTATTTTATTAAAAAATTAACATTTAAAAAATAAAGAATAAAAAAAGATTAAAAACTGCTAAAAAATAAAATAAAATAAATATTAATTTTTTAACCTTTTTTTTTTTATTCTTTACTTTTTTTAATATTAATTTTTTTAGTCAAATAATTTAATTTGAATCTTCTTTAAAAGGTTTTATTTTTTTTAAGTTTTTATAATTTAGTTTAATATTATATTATTAAATTTTCTATTTATTTATTTTTATTATATTTTAATTAGAATGTAAAATTATAATTATATTAATTAAATTTTCAAGGGTAAAACTGTCTTTTAAAAAATTTTGTAATGGCTGACCGTTAAAAAGTTGATCAAAATGATCAATTTGATCTATTTAAAAAATATTATAGACCACACGAACTAAAAAATAAATGTAAATAAAAAAATAATGTTTCATCAAAAAATAGAGACTAAATTAAAATTTTTCTTTAAAAATTTTATCATGTTCAATACCGTTGAGAAAACCGTATAACTTAATCCGGTTTTGGCCGTATAAACTTATCTCACTATACAATTTAGTAGAAGTATAAAATATTATCAAACATTGTACAATACTAAAGTAGTATTGTATGGTGTATTTATCTTGTCATGTACGGTGTTCTAATCAAGCACTTATCGTTCAACTCGCACTATACATCTTCCTTGTATTTTATTAAAATCCAAACATCCTAATAAAAAAAGAATATTTATTTAATAGGATTATATAATTAGCATAAAGAACATAGAATTATAAAAGAGTTTTTTAGTGTGGATGTTTGTATTTTATTTCTATACTAATAACAGATCTCAGCCGTTTAATGCAATGTAAAGAGTACATCATTTAACTATGGAGAAAATGAGTTATTTTTTATTTTACAAAATGAGTGACACTAATTAACAAAAAAACTTTTATGGTAAATTTATCTCAAATAATATAACAATTAACTCATATTAGAATATTATTTACCATATTATTTCATAATTTACTATTTACAACTCACCTACTACATTATTTAAAAGGAGATTTCTAAAAAAAAACCCGAAATATTATCTTTTTAAAAAAATAATAATAATCCTCTAATTTTGAATTTAGATTAAATTTCCTCTATAAAGATAATTTTGCTATACAATTAATAAATTTTTTAACTAAATTTTGAAATTATAAAGTGTTTTTGAGTATAGAATAGAGAGTTTTTATCTAAATGATTATTTATTAAAAAATGATCAAACCTTCCTTATTTTAAAATAAGTTTTTAGATAAAAATTTTAAAAGTAAATAATATTATACTTCCCTATAAAGACAAAAGTTAAGTAAAAGGAGTAGCTATTTTATTTTTATTAAAAAAAATGGAGAATGTCGGAATTGTTGAGCATAAATGTCTTATAAAATAAAGGTGGAGAGATTGAAGAATATTGAATATCTTCATCGGTTATAACTCCAATCCATTTTTAATTAATCATAAATTATTAGTCTTCAAACACATCGCCGCATAGTTGTGGCAATTGAAAAATTAATATGTTTCCAAGAAGGAAGCTTCTTTTATATTTCTCATAGAAATTAGTGTTTTTACCTCTCTTTTATTCTTTTCTTTCATTTTCTATTAACATAAAACGACAAACTTCCTTATTTTAATGGGTAAAATAAATATAAAACTAAAATTATACGTATAATTATAATTAAAGTTAGTTACCATAATACGATTCATTCTATATTAATGAAAGTGGTAGTTTCCTTCTTTCTTTTTCTTTTTTTCAACACAGAATTCAATAGAATTAGTAACTAAACCCAACATCAAAAATCAGTGTTGTTATCGAATCTACAATTTCAGCCTTTAAAGTTTCAACTCTACCCTATAGGTCCACAAAGACACAAACATTCTCACTCCTCTTTAGAAAAGGATTACATAGCAGAATGGAGGACCTCCAAAATCAAGTTATCAAACTTTTAGGAACCTATTCAATCCACCTACTAAATCCTCAGAGCTTAAAAAACAAACTTTGCTAAATTTTGAGCTACTTTATTATCAACTCCGGAGGTAAACAAAAACTTCACCACCGGAGAAGAATAGGCAGTAGCCTCTATATCTTGAAAAACCAAAGCCAAATTGATTAAAATTAAATTTAGGGAATTTAGAAGAAATATCCAAATAGCAATTGACAATTATAAATCTATCCACCCTATACTAATTATAAATATCTACCCAAAGTAATATTTAGGACAAAAATACCCCTCATATTTTTCCCAAAACAAAACCCAATAAGTATCTTTAACCCTTAACATTTGAGCTTGAAACATAAAATCTTCAATATAAAACACTCCAAAAGTTGGATCTAACCACATTGCATGCATTTCTACTAATATTTTACTACAAAAATTTTAAAAAGCTTTTCATCTACTCATCTTTAACCACATTGTATGCTTTTAAGCTCCATATTCTTTCCATTCGGAAATTTTAAGCAAATTTTTTGTGTTCACCTTTCATTTCTACCGATAATGGTTTTAATTTGTTAATCTTTCATTTTTCTAGACTTTGCATTTATTTTTTGTTAAGGGATATAAACCGATATTGGTGTTTTTTTATTTCTGTGCTCAATATCGGGTCGATCCTGGCCGATAGTTTTTACATCAGGTTGAGAAGACCCAATGTGTGTTATTGTTAACTCTCTTGTTATTATTCTGTAATATTTCTTTTTAGGGATAATTGCAATGAAGTACCCTGACGTTTGGCTATATTGCAATGAAATCGTGAGTTTAGCCTTAATTGCATGTTAGTACCCTTGACCAAGTTGACCGGTATGTTGACTTTGACTTTTTTGGTAAAAAGACAAAATTGCCCCTGGTTTAAAAAAAATAAATTAAATAAAAATTTTAAAAAATTTTAAAAATTTAAAATTTAAAAAATGGATCTCCACCGTCCATCAATCTTGATGGACGGTGGAGATACATTTAAAATATAAAATAAAAATTTAAAACTAAATAATTAAAAAAAAATTAAAAAAATATTTTATATAAAAAAAAAATTAGTGTTCTTGGTCCATCAACATTGATGGACGGTGGAGATCCAATCTGGATCTCCACCAAGAACATCAAGAACAAAAAAAAAAAAAAAAAAAAATATTGTTCAAACGCGAACCCAGATCTGGGTTCGCGTTCGAACCCAGCAGCTGGGTTCGAAGTCGAACCCAGCTGCTGGGTTCGACTTCGAACCCAGATGTAGCACCCCCCGACCCGATCCGGGCCGGACCGACCCGGGGCGCGCTACTCGGACATTCAAAACTTTTCAAAACTTCAATTTTACATTTCAAAATCATTGTGAGCCCATAAAACAGTTTAGAAATCCTTTTCAAGTGAGCCCATAACAATAAATAAACTTTTTACAAAAATTCGGCAGAGTGCCGTTTGTTTTTCGGACTTTCCAAACCTGGTTTTACACATAACAAGTCTAATACAATTTCCAACAACACTTCTATAAAATTTCAAACAGTTGCGCACTCTGCCGTTTAGTGCGACTTATCAAAATCTTTCATCACAATTTATAAAATAAAACAAATCAGACTTTACTATGTACATTTAAATAAAAAAAACAGAAGTCATAAAATGCTTAATTACAAAACATTTTACAAAACATATTTACAAATTCCCTGTATATGCATGCTTTCAGAATATATATACACATGACAAAAATATAGCTACCCAACTGTACAATCCTGTGACTCGGTCTGCAATTCTTCCAGTTCTTCAGTCTTTACCTTCGTCCGGATTCCTGGTACCTACGCGTTAGACACAAAACTAACGCGCTAAGCATAAAGCTTAGTGGGTGTACTAAAATCTCAATATGGAAACATATATAACTTTTAATAATAAATAAATCACAATATATATATGTCAATTCAAATCATGTTTAAAACAATTAAATCTCAGAATCAAAGTATATAATAATTTCAAGCACTTGAACTTCAGTAATGAGGTCAATATATAATTTTCGATCAATAAAAACATTCAATGCACTTTTCAATTCCAAATCAATTCTGGCCCGCTAGAATACTAAACATATACGGACTGGAATATGGGTCAAGCTCCCAACCCCCAGAACGAATTCTGAGGAGGTACGTGTCTCCCAACTCTAGGACCGTGGGTACGGAACCTAGAGAGGTACATAGCTCCCTATCCCAGGAACGAATCCTTGGGAAGGTACATTAACTCCCAACCCCCGGGACGAATCCCGAGGAGGTACGTATCTCCCAGCCTCTGGACGAATCCAAGAGGAGGTACATCAATATCATCAATATCAATCAATCAATATCGGCGCAGTACTGCTCAATAAAACCCAGCTGGTATACCAACCTCCTATATCCACTTCTATGTCTACGTATCCTAGGGCCGTTTCAATAAACGATTTTCACAATAATCACAATATAGTACAAATCATGAACAATAGTCATGCGAGCAGTATTATTTCACAAATCACAACAGTCGCAATGTTCGAAAACGAAATTGAAATATAATATATCACAAATCAGTCTAAAATCAACATTAATCGTACAAAATATCAAGCATGTAGTATTTACGAAATCGACAAAATCGAAAGAAAATCAAGATGCGATCTAACATAAAAGTATTCCAAAATCGACAATAGATGTAGCAAATACATATATAATGAACACTCTACTTACGGAAAATCGAAAACGAAAACTTTGAACGAAATCGAAAACGAACACGGAAACGAAATCGAAAACGAAAACGAAAACACTAACGAAAGACTTTGCGTAACGATTTCGAAAACAAACGTACACCTACCTCGGTACCGTCTTTTCGTTCGAGAATCGCGGTTCTACGATTTTGTCTTTCCTTTTCCTTTCTCCTACACTTACTTTCTCTCTTTTCTCTTTCTTTCCTCTTCTTCTTCTCCTTCTTCTTCTTCTTCTTCTTCTTCTTCTTCTTCTTCTTCTTTTTCTCGTTCTTCTCTCTCTCTCTCTGTTCTGTGATGATTTCTGGCTTCTTCGAGAAGCCACTTCTTTTTTTTATATTTTTTTCGCTACCGCGACCGCCGTCGCGACCTGTGGTCGCGACACTCACTGGAGTGCGCGCACCGCCTTCGTCGCGAGCGCGCCCTAGTCGCGCGAATGGTCGCGTTGCTCTCTGCCTGTTTTTGACACTTTCATCGCGAGCAGTCCATCGCGACCTGTGGTCGCGGTGACTGGTCGCGGTACTCACTGCCAGATTTTGCGTTTTTCATCGCGAGCGAGCCATCGCGACTTGTGGTCGCGGTGACCAGGTCGCGATGCTCTCTGGTTCAGTTTTCACTTTTTCATTTTTCACTATTCAATCCGGTCCGCTGGAAATCATAAAATAAACATACATTTAATTACATTTACACCCCCTCAAATAGTAAAAATTTATTTTCACATATTTCACATATATCAAAAATTCCTTACCCGAAATCCGGGATGTTACACCAGAGCTGGGTTCGAAGTCGAACCCAGCTCTGGGTTCGAAGTCGAACCCAGCTCTGGGTTCGAAGTCGAACCCAGATTTCTGGGTTCGACTTCGAACCCAGATTTCTGGGTTCGACTTCGAACCCAGCTGCTGGGTTCGAACGCGAACCCAGATCTGGGTTCGCGTTTGAACAATTTTTTTTTTTTTTTTTTTTTTTTTGTTCTTGATGTTTTTGGTGGAGATCCAGATTGGATCTCCACCGTCCATCAATGTTGATGGAGGGTGGAGATCCAATCTGGATCTCCACCAAGAACACTAATTTTTTTTTTATATAAAATATTTTTTTAATTTTTTTTTAATTATTTAGTTTTAAATTTTTATTTTATATTTTAAATGTATCTCCATCCATCAATCCATTTTTAAAATTTTAAATTTTTAAAATTTTTTAAAATTTTTATTTAATTTATTTTTTTTAAACCAGGGGCAATTTTGTCTTTTTACCAAAAAAGTCAAAGTCAACATACCGGTCAACTTGGTCAAGGGTACTAACATGCAATTAAGGCTAAACTCACGATTTCATTGCAATATAGCCAAACGTCAGGGTACTTCATTGCAATTATCCCTTCTTTTTATCAAAGCAATGCTCTCCCATTTGCAATAAGTAGTGACTTTTGCATAGAAAAAATCTTTTTCTTTTATTTTCCGTGAATCAACTGTTGGGGTTTATGCCCAAAAGCTTATAAAATATAAATGTATTTAACCATCAATAAAAGTTAGTTGTTATTCATTTAAATAAAAGTGTACTTATTCAAGTATATACGTTTATATAATGTGCGCGTAACATCCAAGATTGCAAAATATAATCTCAATCTGAGCATATGAAAGTCATATACAAGAGGATTCATTTTGAGACTTCCAATTTAAAGAGTCCATAGAGGGCAAACAAACTGGGTACTTTATTTGTTGTTAATCTACTACTGCGATCCATTCTGTAGTATATGGTGGTCTTATCCTAGACTGCTCATATAGTTGACATGAGAATGGAAGCACCTTATATGATGAGATTATATAGGACTGGACCACGATTTATATGAATCTCTCTCCAAGATCCGTTAATATATAGATGAGATTCATATATATTGACAAATGATGGCTATTTATTGATGATCTTAATTCTGAATGTTTTATCGACTCCTTTAGGTTAGATCATGACTTTTGATTTACCATGAGTGAAGTCGAATTTAGTTTTCTCGATCAATACCTTTGTATTTTGGAGTTACCGTTTAGCTTATGGCTGGGAAGGTTTGAACACAATTTCGGAATCCACTCCTTATTAAACGAAGTAAATGAGTAGTTCCCTTAAAGGTTGATTCAGGGCTTAAACGATTATGAGATCTCTCCTTCTTCTGTGAGGAAGACAAGATTTAATTGTTCATTAGAGAATCAACGGTGCTTAAAGGAAAAGATATAATTAGAGGGGTATAACAGACTTTATGACATAGCTTTAATTATGAAACTACTTATGGAGAATCATACCATATGTAAATAGTTATATCGATGGACACTGAGATTTCAGATTGTATAAAATATCTGCAATTTCGAGAATACAGCCTCGAGTTTTTAGTGGGGTAATTCCAAGGTTAATAATCATTGGATATTAATTAAAAAGTTTTAATTAATATTTCTAAGTATTATTGGAGCTCAAAATTGTAGGTCCATTAGATCCCCTTGCTAGACCTTATGGTTATTGGTAACGAGGTTCACGGTAAATTAATTGAATAGTCCAATTAATTGTGTTACGAAAGGGATATGGTTTAATTAAATAATATAATTATTTAATTAATAATTTAATAATTAAATGAAGATTAATTATTAAATAGGAGGTTGCAGTATCGAACCTTCACAAAATAAAAAGGGAGAATTAAATAATTAGATTATTTAAAAGTCCCTAAATGTCAAGAGTTCAAATTTCTAGAGGTGACCAAATTAAATAGAATTTAAAATTCTATTTGACCTGGTCAAACCTTAACTCTAGAGCGTGATATAAAAGAGTTAATATATCAGTAAAAAAGCAAGAAAGCAAACCCTAGGCAAAAAGAGGGGTTCGACCAACACAAAGAAAAAAAAAAAAAAATTTGTTTTCTTCTTTCTTTCTTACAGATGCGGCCGACAATAGGAGAAGACAAAAATATTGTCTTCTTCGCTCGTTCTTTTTCTCTATCTCTTCATCTGTGACGTGCTCACACGCTCATTGTCAGACTGCGGGTCATAGCTCGGAAGACTTGGTGGTGACTCAAGGAATCAAAGTGTCAAAAAAAGTTTCAAAGGTATTAGATTCTTGTATTCTATTCGCATATATACAACAAACCAGTTTTAAAAAGGGTTTTCAACAAAAAGGAAAAAAGTTTTAAAAACCTAAATACTTGCACTGTTTTTTATCAAGTCATATTTTTTCCCATACATCAACTAATTACTTAGAAGCCATTGATTGTTTAATACTTTCAAATAAATAATTATTTTCATATAATCAATAAACCATAATAAAAGGGTGAATTGCACTAAGCTACCCCGAACTTATTCATAATTACACGTATAATGCTAGTTTACCATTTATTACACTCAAGTACCCTACAGTTAGTTGACTTCGTTAATTTTAACAGTTGACCAAAATTTTTGTATAAAATGACTTAACTACCCTTACTAAAAAATATCAAAAATAATATAAAAAAACACGAATAATTAAAAATAATTATTCAACCACCTCCACCTTCACCACCACATCCACCTTCACCATCACCACCACCTCCACCTTCACCACCACCATTCATTTCACCATATTTAATTCATTCAATCCCAAAAACACAATCAATTCATCAACCATTCACCAAAAAATTAAAACCAGATCACAAAACAAAAAAAAACAGAAGAACAAATTTGGTGGAATCCAATACCACATCCATCGTCACCATAATCTTCTCCATCTTCATCTCCCCCAATCAACCCTTAACCATCCATAGTCCACAAAAAAAAAAAAAAAAACAGAAGAATAAGAAATTAGGTGCTGCCCACTAATCGACCCTTGGTAGTCTCTGCTGCTTCTGGGTCTTCCTTAATCAATCAAACTAAAAGTAATTAAAATCACAGCATATCCACAACCACAAAAAAAAAAAAAAAAAATTCGATGTCGCCCACTGCTGACCCTGGTGGTCTCCGCTGCTTCTGGGTCAGGTCAAGATCCTAAAACGCTGTGAGGAACTTACCCTTACGACGGCGGCAGTGTCGGCAAAACTGATTAAGATGGAGCGCGAGAAGAAGAAAGGCGGTGCCGTCGTCCAGAAGCGCTCCAAACCAGATTCAGATCCGGCTTGCTGATTCGAAGAACCAAGCCCTCAATTTCTACGCTGCTGAGCTTTTATCACCTCGCCGCCTTCGAGCTGGCTTCCTCTTCCTGCCTTCTTTACGAAGGAGGGTATTGGGATTATTTGAACATCGATCTTCTCCATCGTTAAAATGGTTTTAATTTTATTTTCAATTTTATTTTTAATTTTTTAAATTTTAAATTTTTAAAATTAATTTTAAAAATACGTGTTTCTATTGGTTAGGAAATTTTTTAAATTTTTTTAAAATGATTTTTATACGTAAAAGACCGATTTACCCCTAAACTGTTAAGTACATTATTAAGTTAACAGTGGTCAACGTGGACAAGAGTACTCGAGTGTAATAAATGATAAACTAATATTATGCGTGTAATTATGGATAAACTCGGGGTAGTTTAGTGCAATTCACCCATAATAAAAAAACAGAAATGGAAGCAGACAGAAAAAGAAGGAAAAAAAACCTAATACTAGTTTTGTAAAAAAAATATTTCATTAGGTAATCATTGTAGACTGTAGAATGTTATGATGGAGATACGAGCACTACAACCTGCAAAATTAGAATGGAAGTGATCGGTAGGATGCTTGGGACACCGGGGTGATGCCGACCAAATGCACTCCGACGATCAAGTCAGTATAACTAATAGAAATGGTGAAGTGGAAATGAGAAAAGTTTAAGATAAATACGCCATGTGGTAGGTGACTTGACCGTTGATGACCAGAATTGTGAAGGAATGGTGGTCGGAGCTGGCCGGAGTATACAAGAGAGTGTTGATCGTGAATAGTAAAAACTGACTTAGAGTTTAGAGGATAAAAATGGCATAACCGCTTTCTGAACCCAGAGCCTACCTTTTATAAGGTCTGCATTTGCTGGTTTGAGTGGTGGATTGGGATCTCCCTCAATCAGGCCATGTCCTCTGTATTTTTGGAGAGTCAATCCTCATTTGTTGACTAAGTTTATAGTTTCAGCTCTTAGACCTGTTGCTCCATCTTTAGGCTTCGTCTATTTTTTGAGCCTTGGACCTTGGGCCTTTGTATTTATATCAGAAAAAAGACGGTTTATATAAAAGGTTGGGCCTTGAGCCCGTACTTATATAATTGGCTTAGGCTCTATATGTGTTGAGCTTGGCCTTTAGGTCTAGTGCTTATTTTAGCCACTGCAATCACAATCCAATGATTTACTTTCATGTAGTTATTGCAATCCAATAGTTTTTGCATCGGGACATGATAACTCGATGTAATTTATATTCGACCCACATTGTCTCAATGATGGATAACCTAATAAAAGTAGTGATTGTTTATCATCTTCTTCAACAAACATTGGGTTGCAGCAACTCGATAAATAGTATCGGGTCTACATGATACCATGAATCATATACCACAAACATCCATTCAACCATGTGTAAAAGTAAAAAAAAAAATAAAAAATAAAAAATAAAAACCCACAACAAAATAAACTTAATACCTTTTCTAATTTCATTATTATATACAAAAAATCAAACGAACCGATTGAGAACACACAACTGAAAGCAAACCAAAATGATAGGTTCGTTCCTCACTACAAAAAAAGGTCATTACTGATCGGTCATTTATTGTTATATATTTACGACCCTTGGATCGTTTCTTTTGATTGTATTTTTGAGTATTTTTGGTAAACATCCATTCAACCATGTGTAAAAGTAAAAAAAAATAAAAAATAAAAAATAAAAACCCACAACAAAATAAACTTAATACCTTTTCTAATTTCATTATTATATACAAAAAATCAAACGAACCGATTGAGAACACACAACTGAAAGCAAACCAAAATGATAGGTTCGTTCCTCACTACAAAAAAAGGTCATTACTGATCGGTCATTTATTGTTATATATTTACGACCCTTGGATCGTTTCTTTTAATTGTATTTTTGAGTATTTTTGGTACGTTTGATGTATTTTGTGAGTATGTGCAGATATTAGGTGAGCCCCGTGAATTAATGCGAATACACGATGAGTCGAGGCAAAACCGGGCAATTCGGGATATGTATTCTTGGTACGAGGCATAGGAGCTTATCGAGGAAGCTTTGGTGGATTAAATTGAAGATGTACCGTATACGTGAACAGTGTCGTACAAGTGAATAGTATATGGTGAACAGTAATGCCACCTTGAACAGTCAAATACGGGCGCCGCAGTCAACAGTCAATGAACAGTATCGTATACGCGTAAACAGTAACCATGAAAAGTACCTAACATCTCCTATAAATAGCCCCCATTTGTGAATCAAAGGGGATATCAAAAAAAGAGGAGAGGAAGAGAGGATCCAATGGAGAGAGTTCGGCTGGGCACAATTTGGCAGTCCTTGGCTTTGGCCAAGGGTGGTTTTTCACCCATTCCTCCACTCCAAAACACCATCCAACATCACCACAACACATCAACACATCTCTAGTTGCGATTACATCGATTTTTCATTGAGAGAAGACGAGAACGAAGGAGGAGAAATCTAAGCGGGAAACAAGCGGGTTTCAATTCTCGACTTCATCGAATGGGTTGTATTACTTCCCTTTTTCCTATCTTTATGTTTAATTGATTGAATGATTGATTAGATTTGTTGTTAGGTGGTTCCGGAAACTATGAACGGATTCGAAAATTTGACTGTAATATTTTTCATATATTTCAAGATATCTTGTTAGACAATTTAATGCTATTAATTGATAATTCTTATTATTTGCATTGCAAAAGTGTTTGCATGAATTTTGAATTATTATTAATAAGGAAATTATAATCATTATGAGACATCAATTGATTGTAATTGAGTTTAGTAAGAGTTTAGCAATGAATTATAGGTTGATTAAGGCATGAAAGTGCTTAATTGACCAAAGAATTATTACTACATTGGGTGTTTGATCGTTTTACTCTATGACCAATAGGTGAAGTGGATTGAATATAAATCATCAATGCATGAACTATAATTTGATGAGCCAATATTATGAAATAGTTCATCTTGAGTATATTGTGCTTCATAATAGTCAATGTTTTCTTATCCGGAATTGGGATCGTGTGACCACCTAATGTTTCCTCCATATATTTCGTCTCGTTTTATTTTATTGCTTTAGTTAATTAATTTAGTTTATTAGAAAAATTCCAAAGCAATTGATTTACTTTTATTGGCTTAGTTTATATCTCTAGTTTTTAGGATTTAGTACCACCACTTCCTTGTGGATTCGACTCCATACTCACGGAAATTTATTACTTCGACACATTCTACACTTGGGATTTATTCCCACGCGTTTGAGCGTGTCAATTACTGACGGCCAAATACAGTTAGTAGTAAGCAAATACTGTCGGAAAAATCTTTTTACTGTCAGAGGCCGTCTCAAATATGCCTAGCAGAAATACTCATTTTCTGACAAACTATAAGAAATACCGAATTTCTGATGGGACTTGCATTAAAAAAAAAAAAATCGATCGTCAGTAATAATTCTTCAAAATGACGTCTAATTTAAGTTTTGACAATTATGGACGGTCAGTGATACTTTATTTCTAACAGGGATTGCCGTCGCAAAAAATTTAGACGTCCGTTACTAATAATATCTAAAATTGAAGTCAATATTTTTTCGATGGGGGAGGCAGTAAAAAATACCATTATTTGTAATGGTACTTACCCGAAAAAAAAAAAATATCATCAATAATATTAAAGTAGTTCTCAAAATCAATTATATGAGTCATTAGAAATAATATTCTCAAAAGGATCTGTGTGTTTTGATTGGTATGATACTAATAACCATAAATATAAATATTTTTTTCTTACCAAGAATTGCAAAATACTAATAAGATGTTTACACATATATTGCATATCTGACATGAATGCAGATGAAATAAGTTCACAAAAACATAATCATGTTTCATGGTTAATATACATATAAGAGTGCGTAGGAGCACATATACATGAAATAAGTTCACAAAAGCAAAAATCATGTTTTTTGTCTATTTGATGCACAAGTCATGCATGTTTACCAGTTGTCAACATCTTCATTTGACTTCCTCATCTACATGAATTGATTGTTCAACATCTGCATTTGATGAAACATTTACCTGTACAAAAATTTAGAAGAAAAAACAAGTTATCATGTTATTAATCAACATTTTTCCAAACATTACATATATAATACAACAGACTTTGTACACAATCAATTATTTTCTCAAATATTTAAATATAAATAATATTAAATACCCATTTCAATATCATAAACACAATTTACATTATTATAGTAAAATCAAACAATATATTCATGTATGAGATAACATGACAAATACAATTTCACTAGAAAAATTATTCCAACAATAATTTACTATTTACCTAACATGTGTATATCTTAGTGAATAATGATCTCATAGAAGATATTGTAAACTAGAGAAATAACAATTACTTTATTTTACTAGTGCAAACAAAATAATGATGTACAATGTACATGTGAATGAAAATAGCTTGTTATGGAGAAAAAAAAAAGGTCTCAAATGTCACCAAATCTATAAAATTTTTCGATATTTTGGTACCAAACAATAACCAATCGGTAGATAAAACATCAAATTATCCTTACCAAAGTCACATAATAAACATTAAACATGAGGCTAAAATAAATCATAGAGAAATGTATTTAATTGATATATATACACACACACACATACACACACAAAAAATGACTTTTATATTGAATCAAAAAAAAGTCATACCGTAGCAGATGGTCGTTGTGTATCTAAGTTGGATATCATAGAACTTACTAACCCTCGTAGTTCTTGTAACTTTTCAGTCAAACTTTTGATCTTTAACTCTAGTTCTTCTTGTTTGTCAACACGAGCATGCTTACTACTTCCTTCACTGGACGAGCCATAGACATCTTTAACTTTGACCCCTACACCCAAACCAAGAATGTGACCATGCAATAGTTTTCCAAAAGTTTCCCTATATATATATCTCACTCATCTACTTCACAGTCTTCCTTTATAGCATTTGTTTTATTAGCTTGCATTTATTCCTATATTGAAATGATAAATATAATATGTAACCATTTTACAAAACTTAACAGGTTTATATATTTATAAAGTTATACATACATATAGTTGTTTTGCCTTCTCATGTGTCTAAACTCCAATACAATGTTTCCTCACATTAAATTTTTTGAAACACTCAATTGGACTTGGCTCTTTTCCAGTTTTTTCCATCTACAACCAAAAAAAAAAAAAGAGACAAATCTTAATATTGTTCAGATCAACACAAGTCATTAAGTATTATTAACTAAATTAGTTAACTAAATCAAGAAGAGGCAGGGGAAGACGTAATAGAATATTTAATTATATCAAACTTGTATCTACCATTATCTCTTCACTTTTGTATTTTGCCATTGGAATTGAACATTTGGTATGATTTGTTGCTCCATCCATTGATGCATTTGATGTGCATCAACTTGACAACAAATGATAAATTAGAATATTTTTCACAATTTGGATATAAAGTTTGTTTAGATTCTGCAAGCAAATTGTAAAAATTTTATGCATCCGCAATTGAGCACAAACTTCTTCTATCAAGTCATGCATATCATCTAGGTGAATGTAATGGGGATCATTGTCTTCATCCCCATTGGCATCACTATTACCATCATTAACCATATCATTATCCCCATCTTCATCATGACAATACGAAGTAGTATAGTCACGCCTTATTCCCCTATATAGAAGATATTCGTATCTATTATTACAATATGCATTGAATTCTTCTATATCTATTATTACACTTGACAAAGACACAATATTTTCATATCCTCATATTGAATATGACTATAAGCATAATCAAGGAAGCATTCTAAAAATTTTGCTCGAAATGTAACCTTACCAAAACTTGTAAAGATATGGGACTGCTGTAAAATTTGCTATAGAATTAATCAACCTATAAGTTATTTTAAATTAACTAATACTAGTGACCTCCATGAATTGAAAATAATATCTAAAATGTTTATCAAAACACTCAAAAAAATAAGCAATTAAACTGGCATTTTTTTTATCAACAAAACATGGTTCAGAAGAAGTTAGACTGTAGAATAATATTCAAATGTCACAATGAAGGTGTCTTCTCCAAATACTTGATATGATGAAACTTCTATAATAATACAAAATTAAAGCGATAAAACAAATATCAAAGCATGAATCACTTTATCTCGTAAAAGGGATAAGATTCTAATATTACTTTACAACATAGCTATCATGTAGTCGAGTTACACTACATTGATGCCAAAAAGAGTATAAATAGAATATCCCTCAAAATAAATGGAAAACTAATAGTAAACAAAAAAAAGAGAAAAGGGACAAACATGCTTTAACCTGCTGCCTTCACATTAAACTACCAATTAACAACTATACTCATCAAAATGAGAGTTATTCATAACAATCAAATTCATTCGAAGCTATGTAAAAACCAAACCTCTAACTTCAAACTTAGACATCAAAGAAGAAAATCCAAGCCATTTAAAATCCAATAGTCAACAATTATGCATATAACAGCCAAGAATGAACCATGTTAAAAAGCATATAAAGAACAAAAAACAGTTAAGTCATTTTAATTCTTTCTAGACACAATGCTCAACCACAATAATCTTTCACTAATAGAATGAAATCCAACATTTTAAAACCAAACAGGGAACAATGAAACCATAGATTAATGCAACATTTATGGTTTCATTGTTCCATAAATGATGTTTGCAGTTTGCCTTTAATTCTCTACAAACTGAAGTTTTTAATTCTCTACCTTTAAAACCGAAGTTTGCAATTTAACTATTTTCTTTAATTTTGAGTGCAGGAACCAAGTTTTGAAACAAGTTTTTAACATAGTCGAGTCCATTCGAATGTCTTGTTCTTCCCTAGAGTGTCGAAGAAGGGTCGACATCGTTCGATGACTTCAAAATGAACCGGTTGAGTGCTGCGAGTCGACTAGTCAACTTTTGGACATTTTTTATGCTTTTGGGAGACTGTAGGCCCATGACTGACTGGATCTGTTTAGGGTTAGCCTTGAGGCCCCTCTTGGTTACAAGGTAACTTAGGAATTTCCCGAATGAGACTTAGAAAGAACACTTGGTAGGGTTGAGCTTCATGTTCTACTTGTCAAAAGACTATCGTAGATGGTCGAGGTGTTGTTCCGCTATGAGGGATTTTACCAGCATGTTGTCGATGTATACTTCCATAGTTTGTCCAAGCATCTTAGCGAACATTTCGTTGACTAACCTTTGGCATGTCGCCCCTGCATTCTTCAGACCAAATAGCATCACTTTATAGCAAAAGATCTCCCGTTCTGTGACGAATGTTGTCTTCACTTAATCATCCGAAGGCATTAGGATTTGGTTGTATCCTAATAATGTATCCATGAAACTTAGCAAGTTGTGTCCTACTGTGGCATCTACTATCATGTCGATATGTGGTAGAGGGAATAAGTCTTTGGGGCAAGCCTTGTTCAAGTCGTTGAAGTCTATGCAGACCCACCACTTCCCATTCTTCTTCTTCACGACCACGACGTTGGTTAACCAGTCGAGGTAGTTAACTTCTCTCACTGACCCGATGTCGATGAGTTTCTGTATCTCCTCATTGATCACTTTGTAGCGCTGGGCGCGAACTTTCGTCGCTTTTGTTTTACGGGAGGGTAGTCTGAGTCCACTTGTAGTTTATGGACCATCAACTCTGGATTAATACCTGTCATATCTGCGTACGACCATGCAAAGCTGTCATGTCGCTGCGACAGAAACTCAACGAGACTGGCTAGTATTTTGGGAGTGAGTCTCAACCCTATTGACCTTGTGGTCGGATAGTCTAGGTGCAGGGACACTCCATCGAGCTCTTTCATCTCTGATTTGTCTTTGTCAATCGTTGTGGTCGAACCCTGTAGTTGCTATAAGTTGGCTAGCTTACCCTTCAGGCTGTTTTGGTAGCAGTCGCGTGATGTCTTCTACTGCCCCCAGATCTCGCGGACTCCCTACTGAGTTGGACAGCGTATCACTTAGTGATAGATCGGGGGGATTATCCTCATTGCATGGATCCATAGTGGACCTATGATGATGTTGTAGGATAAAAGGATAGTCGAGCACCATGAATTGGGTGTTTAGGTTAACACCCTCTGCATATACAGGTGAAACGATCTCCCCTATAGTGCTCTTATGCTCGACGCTGAAGCGTACCAAGACGGTTGACCGTCGAGTTTATTAGCTTCGTTAACCTGTATCTCTCTCAAAGCTTCAAAGAAAAGTACGTTAGTCGAATTACTGTTATCTACTATTATTCTCTTTATCAAGCAGTTTGCTATTAACAAAGAGATGACTAGGGCGTCATAATGCGAGTTAAGCAGGTCTGTATGTTTGTCGCTATTGAAGCTGTTGGCATGGTCGATTGAAGAATCGGTAGGTTGACGTAGTCAAATCTCCAAGCTACTCGCCTGTCGAGCATGGCACTTGGCTTCGGAGAAGGTGACCTCACTTACTTCGGACCCGTCAGATATCACGTTGACTTTTCTCTCATGTTGAGGAGGTTCTGCTGGTGGTGTCGCTCGACCATCACATTATCTGTCGTCACGTAGAGCCACTGTGTTCCTCCCTTTATCTGTCAGAAACTTTTTAAGGTGCCTCTCTTGAGGAGCTCTGATACTTCTAGTCGAAGGGTAATGAAATCTTTTGTTCTGTGACCATGGTCGCCATGGAACTTGCACCACTTCAAACTATCTCTCTGATCATATGGGTTTTTTATCTTCGCGGGCCATCTTACCAAACCTCTCATTCCCTTAAGGATTGCGATGACTTATTCTGGTTTGAATGTTAGGTTGTATTCTGGAAATCTACTCATGGGTCAGTCCACTGGTCGATATGGTCGATTGCTAGGTCGTCGACTGTCTCTGTTTCTACAGTTTCTGTAATTCGTGGTAGAATAAGGCTCGGGCCTTCATTCACCAGACAGTCGTTCTGATGGTGAAAAATTTCTTCCGATAACGAAAAATGCAGCGGAAGAAAAAAAAGTTTTCAAAAGTTGTTCATATTTCAAAACAAACTTTTGGGACCGAATAATGACAATACATGGATACAGTATACGAAAATTTTACTTGATTGTTTTTTGTTATCTCTTTTGAGTTCGAATCTACCACTAAGCCTTCCGAGTTATGTCCCGCGGTCTGATAACATGTGTATGGATACATCATGGATGCTTTTAGAAACAGTCAAAAATCACATAAACGAAGAACACAACTTCTTAGTGCTCCAACAGGTTCCGTCGGCCACTCAAGAACTCAAGATTGCTTTGTTCGGCTGCCCACTCTCACTTTTTGTGCAGGGTATCAGGTGTTTGATGATTCTGATATAAATCTGTATTTATATCAGGCTCATATGGCTTCAGTTGATTTGATTAAAATAGGATTCAAAATCCTATTTTAATTTAGTCACTACTAGGACTAGAATCATTGACCTCTAGGATAAAATAATTATAATTATTTTTAATCCTTTATATTTGTCATGGTTCGAACCTGTGACCTCCTATTATTAATAATTAAATAATTCATAATTCATAATTATTAATATAATTCAATTATCAATTTATTAATCAAATAATCACATTATTTAATTAATTTCCCTAAATTTATTCGTGTCACTTTCGTAACACAATTAATTAGACTATCCAATCAATTACCGGTGACCCTTGTTAACAATAACCAAGTGTGCTAGTAAGGGGACCTAATAGGCCCACAATTTTGAGCTCCAATAATCCTTAAAAATATTAATTAAACTCTTTAATTAATATTCTATGATTATTAACCTCTACGTTATTTCACTAAAAACCCGAGGCTGCACTCTTGAAACTGTAGATGTATTACACAATTTAAAATCTCAGTGTCCAATTATATAGCTATTACATATGGTATAATCTTCCACGAGTAGTTCATAATTAGAGCTAGGTCATGAAGTCCTTTATACCTTTCTAATTATATCTTTTCCTTTAAGTACCATTAATTCTTTAATGAACAATTATATCTCCTATCTTTCCATTACGGAAGAAGGAGAGCGCTCTTAATTATTCAAGCCCCGAATCAACCCTTAAGGGAACTACTTATCTACTTCTCGCAAGAAGGAGTGGATTCCTCTATTGTGTGTGTTAGGTCGAGTATTTTGTAGGTTGGTTAATTCCGTGCAAAACACTCTTTGGTTGTAATTGTATTTGGGAGCTTTCGTTGAAGGCATCAAGACATCGATTCATTTAATAAGTAGCTCTCAATCTCACAAAGGATTTTAGGATCTCACACACTCACAACATATCAGTCATTATGTTTTTAGGCATCTCGTTCATCATTGACATGGTATATGGTGCATAGTTCATTGTATTGCATTCATATATTATGTTCTGCAGATGCATCCTATAGATGGTCTTATATCTCCAACTTCCTATCCGAATTGCAAAGTGTGTTATTCACGAAAGTTGTTGGCCTATGTGTGTACTTACTTCTATAATTGTTTCAGAATTTTCTAGGCGGCACTTCACTAGATATTAGATAGAAACCGGACATAGGTCAGTGCTGGAAAAATAGGGGAGACAGTTTTTATGTGTCATGTATGTGTTTATAATTGTTGAATTGGTCTAATTAAATTGTTGGTAATCAAAAAATTGGATATGAACCTATTCATCCTCCTCTAGGTTCATATTAGACCGTTGCACTTAAACTTTCAATTAGTATCAGAGTGGGTAGCTAGACATACATAACTAGATCTTTGGGTGTTTATTTGCTTGTTTACTATTTGTGTGCAATCTTTGTCTATTCTTGATTCCATGGACTCCGTAGTAAGAGAGGGTGCATCCCACACCAAACCTCCACTTCTAAATGACACAAACTACATTTTGGAAAGTCCGCATGAGAGCATACTTGAAGTCCATAGATGAACATGTATGGACAAGCATCGAAGAGGGGTACACACCTCCCACAATCACAAGTGAAGATGGGAGAAGCACATTGAAACCCAAGTCAACTTGGACACCTGCAGATTACAGTATGGTAACTTGGAATTCAAAGGGGTTGAACGCTATTTTCTGTGGCGTTAATGACAGTCAATATAGGCACATTCAAAAATGTGAAAGTGCCAAAGAAGCATGGAAGATCCTCCAAATCACACATGAAGGAACTACAACTGTCAAGAGGTCCAAGCTTCAAATGCTAACATTTCAATTTGAGAGTCTTCGAATGGAAGAGAATGAGACCTTTGCAGAATTTGAAGCCAAGCTCACAGACATCACCAACAAGAGTTATATGTTGGGAGAAGTCTATTCTAGCTCGAAGATTGGTAAGAAGATCCTAAGATCCTTACCAGAAAGATTTCAAGCTAAAGTTACAGCTATTGAAGAAAACAAGGATGTTGATTCCATGAGAGTAGAAGAACTTGTTGGTTCATTGAAGACTTTTTGAAATGTGATTGAAACCAGTCAAGAAACACAAGAATATAGCCCTCAAAGCAATCAAGGAAGCTGAAAATTCAGAAGATGATAATTATCTCAATGAAGCCGAGATTGCCATGTTTGCTAAGAGGTTCAAAAAATTCCTCAAGACAAGCAAAAAGAAGGGTAAGAACTCCACAAGAACCAAAGATATAAAGAAACGTTTTCCAAAGAAAGTTGACACCTCAAAAAAAAATCAACAAGAGAGACGTCCAATGTTATGATTGTGGAGGCTATGGGCATATCTCAACCGAATGTGCCAACAATTTAAAGAAAAATAAGAAAGGTAAGGCAATGAAGGTACCATGGAGCGATAGTGATAAAAAAGATGATACAAGCTCCACAAGTTCAGATGAGCTAGTGAGTAACTTCACTGCCTTTGTTGCAAGTCATCATAGCAATGAGGAAAAAGCTAGTGAAGGTGAAATGAGCATGATTGAGAGAGAGGAATCAGATGAAGAAAGCCTTGAGGAAGCTTTTAATGAGTTATATGCAGAAAGTCTCAAGATAAAGAAGGAAAATGTTTCTTACAAGGTCAAACTCAAGAACTTTGAGAAAGAGAAGCAAGAGGCATTATCAAGGGCTCAGATTGTTGAAAAAGCCATCCAAAAACTCAAGAAAGAAAAAGAAGATGATATTCAAAGGGAACAAAAATGTCTCAAGGAATTGAAGGATGCAAGGAAATCAATCGAGGGGCTAACTTTGGGCGCACTAAAGGTTGATCAAGTAATTAATCTTGACAAGGCTTAAAGAGACAAGAGAGGCATAGGCTATGCAATTGAAGAAATCACTCCTTCGTTAAGCAAGACAATATGTTTCAAGGGAGAAAATTTAAAGCAAACACTTGAACAACCAAGGATAACAAGCAACCTCAAGAAGGCACCTCTTAAACAACCACAAGCACAAGGTAAAGTTCCTAACACAACATCATTCCGATGCCAAAGAAATGAATGGCAACCAAATCATCAAGGTACATTTTCTAACTTCATTCCTATTTGTCATTTTTGTGGTAGGAAAAGGTATATTAGACCTAGATGTTTTGATTACATTCAAATGTACCATAATGAAATCGAATCTAGGGATTGTCACTTTGAAAGATTTTCTAAACAAATGCTTAACAATGTTGTTAATTCATAACCACAAGAAAAGAACTTGAAAAGGAAAATGAGAAAAGCATGGGTTAGAAAAGATGATTTCATATGTTATGCTGCTCATTACGCCTTGAAAGCCATTAATGCAAATTCTTGGTACCTTGAGAATGGTTGTTCTAGTCACATGTCCGGAGATAAAAATGTTTTTGAAAATCTCGTGATGAAGGATGGAGGATGGGTCACTTTTGGTAATGGTTCTAAGAAGAAGGTGATAGGTAAAGGGTCAATTAAAATTTCTGGTTTACCTAGTCTTAATGATGCTCTTCTTGTTGATGGATTGCAGGCAAACTTGATTAGCATTACATACTTGTGTGAAAGTGTACATGCTATCAACTTTTTTAAAGATACTTGTGCAATCTTGGACTCTAATGGAAATGTTATTTTACAGGGAAAGAGAACTGATGATAATTGTTATTGTATTGATGTTAAACCTCTTAAATGCAATCTGACTAACCATAAACAAGTTGAACTTTGGCATCAAATACTTGGTCACTTGAATTTCAAGGACCTAAAGAAACTTGGAAAGGTGAAGGCTGTGAGAGGTCTTCCTAAGCTAGGAAAGAAACAGGAAGGTGTATGTGGACCATGTCAAATTGGGAAGCAAACAAAGGGGATACACAAGAAAAATAAAGGTACAATGTCCAAACTTCCTTTGAAGCTTCTTCACATGGATCTCATGGGTCCTATGCAAACCGAAAGCCTTGGAGGTAAGCGGTATATCTTTGTGTGTGTTGATGACTTTTCTAGATTCACTTGGATTGATTTTCTTAGAGAAAAGTCAGATGCTTTTGAGAAATTTAAATCACTTTGCCTTAAACTTCATAATGAAAAAGATCTTAAAATCAAGAACATTCAAAGAATTAAGAGTGATCATGGAAAGGAATTTGAAAATGCTAGCTTCGGTAATTTTTATGATATCCTTGGTATTTTTCATGAGTTTTCTGCTCCTAAAACTCCTTAACAAAATGGTGTTGTTGAGAGAAAAAACATGGTACTGCAAGAGATGGCTAAAGTTATGCTCAATAGAAAGAAACTTTCAAGGAATTTCTAGGATGAAGCTCTCAATACTGCATGCTACATTTCAAACCGTGTTTTCTTGAGACCCGACACTAGACAAACTCCATATGAGTTATGGAAAGGAAAGAAGCCGAATATAAGTTACTTTCACACATTTGGGAGTAAGTGCTACATTTTGAATGATCATAACCAACTTGGTAAGTTTGATGCTAAAAGTGATGAAGGTATTTTTCTAGGATACTGCTCTAACAGTAGAGCATATAGAGTATTCAATTCAACTACTTATACAATTATGGAATCATCTAATGTGGTTATGGATGATACAGGAATTATGTCTAATTTTGATGATAAGTATGTTATTGAGAATTCTGAATCTGCAGGTTTTGACTCAAATGTAAAATAAGAAGAGACTGAAGAAATGCCAAATCAAAAAGATCATGCTCCTTGGGTTAGGAGATCTCATAAAAAGGATGACATCATAGAAGATGTGAGCGAAGGAGTACGAACAAGAAGATAACTAGCTAATCAAGTTAGTTATATTTGCTACACGTCTCAATTTGAACCCAAGAAAGTTGAAAAATCACTTTAAGATGAGTTCTAGATTGATGCCATGCAAGAAGAACTCAATCAATTTCAAAGGAATGATATGTGGTTTCTCGTCCCTAGACCTAAGAGTACCAATATCATTGGTACAAAGTGGATTTTCAAGAACAAATAGGATGAAAATGGAAATGTAGTGAGGAACAAAGCAAGACTAGTTGCTCAAGGCTACATATAACTCGATGGAGTAAACTTTGATGAAAATTTTGCTTCAGTAGCTAGATTGGAATCTATTAGACTTTTATTGTGTGTTTATTGTGTGTACAGGTTCAAACTACATCAAATGAATGTAAATAGTGCATTTCTAAATGGAGTTCTTTAAGAATAAGTATATGTTGAGCAACCAAAGGGAATTGTAGATCCATATCATCCAAAGCACGTATACAAATTGAAGAAAGCACTCTATGGATTGAAACAAGCTCCGCGAGCACGATATGAACGTCTCACCCACTACTTGCTTGAAAACAAATACATAAGAGTGTAGTGTTGATAAAACCTTGTTCATCAAATATGAAAATGGTGAGTTATTCATAGCTCAAATTTATGTTGATGATATTGTGTTTGGTTCCACTAATGAAAAGCGGGTAAGTGACTTTGTTAATGTGATGACTCGTAAGTTTGAGAAGAGCATGGTAGGTGAGCTAACTTATTTCCTAGGTTTAGAAATTAAGCAAATGAGTGATGGGATTTTCATTTCCCAAGCTAAATATGCTAAAAACCTAGTGAAAAGGTTTGGGTTAGAATCGGCAAAACACTATGACACACCCATGAGCACTTCATTGAAATTGAGTAAAGATTCAAATGGGAAAAGTGTTGATCATAGTCTATATAGAAGCATGATAGGAAGTTTGTTGTACTTAAGTGCTAGCAAACCTGATATTTCTTTGAGTGTTAGTTTGTGTGCCAAGTATCAATCAAATCCGAAAGAGTCAAATCTCACAGCTGTGAAAATAATAATTCGATATGTCAATGGAACTTCGAACTTTGGAATTTGGTACTCTTTTGGCACTAACCCTAACCTGGTTGGCTTTAGTGATGCAGATTGGGCAGGATGTAGTGATGATCGAAAAAGCACAATTGGAGGATGCTTTTATCTGGGAAACAATCTTGTGTCCTAATATAGCAAAAAGCAAAACTCTATCTCCTTGTCAACTGCAGAGGCAGAATACATTGCAGCAGGTAGTGGTTGTACACAACTTCTATAGATGAAACAAATGTTGGAGGATTATGGTTTGGAACAAGTTACTCTGACAATTTATTGTGACAATACCAATGCTATAAATATTTCCAAAAATCCTGTTCAACACTCTAGGACTAAACATATTGACATTCGACATCATTTCATTAGAGAATTAGTCGAAAGCAAAGTAGTGTCCTTAGAGAAAGTGTCCACAGAAAATCAACTTGCTAATTTGTTTACCAAACCTTTGGATCATGCTAGGTTTCAATCACTTAGTAAATCCATTGGTGTATGCTCTCTTCATTGGTTGTGCCATGTCATTTGTAACATGTGTTGTTCATGTCTAAGAGTAGACTAGTGTCTTATTTGTGTAAAATAATCTGTATCATTTATCTACTCTTAAATTCCTGACATTAGCCCTTCAGATCTTTGTTGAAATTGACAAATTGCCCATATTTGGACTTGTATAAGCAATTGTGTGAATATTGTGTGTCTATTAAGCTCATCTAGTTTCTGAATGTCAAAAGATTTCTCATTGCTCTTAAATGTTTTTGAAAATAGTTTTCTTGTTGAGAAATGTATAATTGGATTAATAATGGCTTGGTAAACAAAGGCTTGAAAATGGTTATGCCATCTGGAAAAGTGAAGCTACCTCTACAACATGCTTGAAATAATATATTTATCTCCAAGTTAGAGGAGAAGGCTACCTCCTTAGGTGCAATGAAAGCCGCCAATGCCTTTGGAAATTAAAATTAAAGTATAAATAAAAAATAAAAATAAATAAATAAAAAAGAATAAGGAAAAGCTCAAAAAAAAATGGAGAGAGAGAGGAACTTGTGTTGAATAATAATGTAAAGTTGTTTTATAGTTGATATCAAAATATTTCCTTCAAAAGCTTATTTTTGAAATTTTGTGATTTTCTTGAGATAGGATTATATATATTTCTATATATGTGCTAGTGTATATATTGGTCACTTATTATGGGCAAATGTTAATCTGTTAATGAAGTGATGATTGTGTTTGTGTTTTTGAAGTTGAGATGGGACTTGATATTTTTTGTGGTACATATTTATGATTATTGGTTCCTTAAGGATATGACTCCTATGTTACTTGTGTATGGCATTTAGGGGGAGTTGGTACGTGTATTTTCTTGTCTCTTGTGTGATATTTTTCTATTTTCCCATATTTTTATCTATTGTATTCTTCCTTTACCTTTTCCGTGACAAAAAGGGGCAAAAGTTTATATTGATGTATAGTACTCAGGGGGAGAATTTGAGGGGAGACGCTTGTGTTTTTTGTTTTATGTGCATATGGAAATAGCCTTAGGGGGATAAATTTTAATGCATACATGTGTTTATCGTTCATCGTTTTGTGTTTGTTGTTAATGATTATGTTTATTTATGGGCATTTATATGAACCGCACGGTGTTTACTAACGTCTTTTGTTTTGTGTTAGTGTGTTTTCTTGTGTTTCAGGTTCACCTTGCCCAGAAATGATCTCAAGCTTCAAGTTTTTAGTTTTAAGATCATTCATTGTAATTTTATGAGGTTGTATTTGTGAGTTCAAACAAACTTTGTATCATTTTGTATATTTGTGAGGTTTGAGGTTTTGTCACGGAATAGCCAAAGGGGGAGATTGTTAGGTCGAGTATTTTGTAGGTTGGCTAATTCCGTGCAAAACACTCTTTCGTTGTAATTGTGTTTGGGAGCTTTCGTTGAAGGCATCAAGATCATCGATTCATTTGATAAGTTGATCTCAATCTCACAAAGGATTTTAGGATCTCACATACTCACAACATATCAGTCATTATGTTTCTAGGCATCTCATTCATCATTGACATGGTATATGGTGCATAGTTCATCGTATTGCATTCATATATTATATTCTGCAGATGCATCCTATAAATGGTCTCATATCTCCAACTTCCTATCTGAATTGCAAAGTGTGTTATTCACGAAAGTTGTTGGCCTATGTGTGTACTTACTTCTGTAACTTTTTCAAAATTTTCTGGGCGGCACTTCGCTAGATATTAGATAGAAACCCGACATAGGTCAGTGTTGGAAAAACAGGGGAAACAGTTTTTGTGAGTCATGTATGTGTATATAATTGTTAAATTGATCTAATTAAATTGTTGGTAATCAAAAAATTGGATATGAACCTATTCATCCCCCACTAGGTTCATATTAGACCGTTGCACTTAAACTATCAGTGTGTAAACAATCCCAGCCACAAGCTAAATCGTGACTCCAAGATATGGAGTTATTGATCGAAAATGCTACTCTGATCTCACCCATGGTGTGTCAAAAGTCACGTTCCAACCTATAGGAGTCAGTAAGACACTCAGGATTAGGATCACCCATATACAGTCATTATTTGTCGATATATATGAATCTCTTCATTTAACGGATCTTGGCGAGAGATTTATATAAATCGTGGTTTTGTCCTATATGATCTAATCATATAAGGTGTCTTCATTCCTATGTCACCATATGAGTAGTCTAGGATAAGACCACCGTACATTACGGAATGGACCGCAGCTGTAGATTAACCACAAAAAAAGTACCTAGCTTTGTTTGCTCTCTAAAAAATCTTTAGATTGCACTTCTCAAACTGAATCCTTCTGTATATGACACTAATATACTCAGTTTGAGATTACATCCTGCAATCTTGAATGTTTTGTATATATAATATAAATGAAAGATGTAAATAATTGAATATTCATAGAATTAAAAACTACTCCTTTTTTATTCATGTTTATTATAACATTTACATATTACAAACTTTATGGCATAAATTCCAACACGTTTGACTCTACTGTTGGACCTGTTGTCGCTTCTACTCGGCTTGGTAGGCTGGCAGTTCACCTCGTCTTCTTCCCACTTGATCAAGGCACATGCCTTGACTAGGACGTCTTCCATCGTCTTGCATTGATACTTAGTTAGCTCATTGTATAGATCGGAGTCGTGGAACAAGCCCTTCCAGAAGGCTGATATTATTGTTATTAAGTTGCAATGAGGGATGGACACCTTCTCCTTGTTGAAGCGTCCTACGTAGTCTCGTAAATGCTCTCCTCGCCTCTGACTGATACTGTAGATATCGTCTGACTACTTCTCTAACTTCCTACTACTGGCGAATTGCTCTACAAATGTGTGTGTCAATTGAGCGAATGAACTAGTAGAGTTGTTAGGTAGATTGGTATACCACTGGAGTACTGCTCCTACTAGACTCGACCTAAAGCCTTTGCACATGCATGCCTCCCGAGGTCGTGTGGCATAGCTACTGTGAACATCCGCTGGCGGTATTGGGCTATGTAGTTGTCCGGATCTGTCATGTAATCGTAGTGCTTCATGTTGGGGAAGCGGCATCTCTACAAAGCTATCACGTCCACAAATGGCAAGTCGGTGAAACTGTTCGCCGCGTTTTTCTTTGTCGGGGCTGCCATTCCAAGAGTCATTGGATGAAGGCCTCTATCTCAGCGAACCTACGAGCCAAATCAAGGTTAGCAAATATGAGGTTCGAGCTTACCATCTTTGGGTTCGATGGGGTAGACTATAAAGGGGTCGACTGTGTTCCCTGCGGTAGAATGGTCGATCGAACCAAACCGGTGTTGGTCGTGGTAGAGGTCGACACTAGTTGCATCTTTTGAGCAGCTGGTGGTAGACCATTTCCTTGGCTCATCGTTGCTCTAATTTGATAGTTCAACTGTGGTAGTTGAAGGGAGTTTTAGAAAACGTTTGATTATCGTATAACATGTGGAATTAGGTTTCAAAAAAAAAATTTTAATTGAAAAACTATTTTTCAATCAGGAACGAGTGTCTGTATATACACAGAAAAAGATTTCATGAACTACATACTTTTTTCTTGATTTTCTTTTTACTGATTCCTCGATCTACCACCAGATCTTCCGAGTTATAACTCGGGGTCTGACAACGTGTGTGTGGGCATGTCACGGCAAGAGATGGAGGTCACATGAAAAACTAACGGAGAACCCTTTCTCCCTATGGCCGGCCGGACCTGCAAGAAAAGGGAGAGTAAAAAAAACTTTTTTTTTTCTTTCTTCTCTCTTTGGTGGCCGAACCCTCTTATGTTTCTCACTTATGTGTTCGGTCAATTTTTCTTAACTATATAACACTTATGTAGTAGTCTTGTAAGGTTTTAGTTTGACCAAGTCAAAATAGGATTCTAAATCCTATTTATTTTTAGTCTCCCTAAAGACTTGAACTTGTGACCTTTTGGACTATTAAAATAATCTAATTATTTTAATTATTTTGTTCTAGTCATTATTTAATCACATGACCTCATATTTAATAAATATAATTCATAATTCATAATTATTAATTTCTATTATTTTATTAAATATTTAATTAATTAAATAATCACATTATTTAATTATTCTCTTTTATTTAAATCGTATTACTTTCGTAATACTATTAATTAGACTATCCAATTAATCTACTGTAACCCTCGTTATCAACAACCATAAGGGCTAGTAAGGGGACCTAATGGACCCACAGTTTTGAGCTCCAATAATAGCTAGTAATATTAATTAATATTTCACGATTATTAACCTCGGAGTTATTCCACTAAAAACCCGAGGCTGCACTCTCAGAACTGTAAACGTGTAACACCCCCTGACCCTACCCGGCTGGATCGACCCAGGGAGCGCTACTCGGGTTTTCAAAACTTTCTCAATTCAATTTATAATTTCAAACCATTTAAAAATCATATCAATTTGTAATTCAAAAAGACTTTTCTAGTGAGCCCATCGAATCAATTCATTTTATACCTTTCAAATCATTTGAAAACCACATAGTTTATAATTTTAAAACCATTTTCGAGTGAGCCCATCGAAATACACTTTTTACAAAAATTTCGACAGAGTTTCCTTTATTTTTCGGATTTTCCAAAACCTGTTTTTCCACAACTCAAATCAAATACAAATTCAATAACACTTCAAATCTCATTTTCAATCAATTGCGCACTCTGCCGTTTAGTGCGACTTTCAAACACTTTTCAAAATCAAATAGTGCATAATTAATTCATTACAGTCTTTAAGAAATGAAAAACAGAATTCATAAACCAATTTAATTACAAAACAGAATTATACAAAACGTTTACAAATTTCTGTATATACATGCATATCAATCATAATACACATCAACATAAATATCTACCCCAGAAATGTGACTCTACGCCTCTGTCTGCAGGAAACTCCTCTTCAGTCTTTTGCCTCTTCAGTATCCCTGGTACCTACGCGTTAGAAACAAAACTAACGCGCTAAGCATATAGCTTAGTGGGTGTACACTAAACTCAAATATTCAAATCATAAAATCATAACATAACGTCTCATAATATAAATATCTCAATACAAACACAAGAAAAACATTACTAATGAAAATCATATGAAACCATTTACTAAATCAATAATCACGCTCAATTCATCAAATCAATTTCGAAAACACTTATATACATATCACTAATTTCAATTCAATTCTGGCCCTCTAGAATACTCAACATAACTAGGACTGGAATATGGGTCGTTCGACCACAGTGACTGCTGTCAAACATAGCTCCCACCCTAGGACGAATCCTAAGAGTGGTACGTATCTCCCTACTCTAGGACCGAGTGGTCGGAACCTAGAGAGGTACATAACTCCCTATCCCAGGAATGAATCCTTAGGAAGGTACGTGTCTCCCTACCCCAGGACGAATCCGTGAGGAGGTACGTGTCTCCCTGCCCCTGGACGAATCCATGAGGAGGTACATAATAGCCATCAATAGCATATCAATATCGGTGCAGTACTGCTCACTGAACCCAGCTGGTATACCAACCTCCTATATCCATTTCTATGTCTAAGTATCCTAGGGCCGTTTCGATCAAATAGTTTCAAATTTTCACTGTAATTTACAAGTCAACGGATAACTCAATAAATTTACTATTCAAACAAACGTAAGTGTTCATGGAAAATCAACAATATTTAGGCAATAGTCGAAACAAGTATTTTCAGCGGAATCGTAAAAATGCGATCAACAACAAAATCATGTCAATGAAATAATATAAACACATAAAAATTGAAAATCTTCAAATTACTTGCAGATTCAAACTAAAAATACTGAATACTTTTGTAAAGATTTCGAAAACAGTGGTACACCAACCTGAATACCGTTTTTCTTTCGACTATCGCGGTTCTAGGTTTCTTTTCCTTTCCCTTTCTCTTTCTCCTACACTTTTCTTTTCTCTTTCCTTCCTCTTCTCTTCTTCTTCTTCTTCCTCTTCTTTCTCTTCTTTCTTTCTTCTTCTTTCTTTCTTCTTCTTTCTTTCTTTCTCTCGGTCTCTCACTCTCTCTTTTCTCTGTTCTATGTTTTCTGTGGCTTCTGCGAGAAGCCAAATTTTTTTTTTTTATATATTTTTCGGTCGTCGCGACCTGTGGTTACGCCACCAGGTCGCGGTACTCACTGGAGTGTTTCCACCGCCTTCATCGCGAGCACACCTCGCGGTACCATGGTCGCGCTGGTGGTTGCGTTGCTCACTGCCAGAATTTGACATTTTCATCGCGAGTAGTTCATCACGATCTGTGGTCGCGATGCTCACTGCCAAAAATCACATTTTTCACCGCGAGCAGGTCATCGCGATCTGTGGTCGCGGTGACCAGATCGCGATGCTCACTGCCTCGGTTTTCAATTTTTCATACATCATTTCTAGACCGTTCCACCTGGTCCACCTGAAAATCATAAAAATACACATACTTTTAATTACATTTACACCCCCTCCAATCACAAAATTTATATTCACATATATAAAATTAATTATCCGAAATCCGGGATGTTACAAAACGTGTTTATACAATCTAAAGTCTCAGTGTCCATTGATATAGCTAATTACATATAGTGTGATCCTCCACAAATAGTTCATAACTAGAGCTGGGTCATAAAGTCTGTTATACCCCTCTAGAAACATCTTAACTAGAGTTGGGTCATAAAGTCTGTTATACCCCTCTAAAAATATCTTTTCCTTTAAGTACCATTAATTCTCTGATGAACAATTAAATCATGTCTTCCTCACAGAAGAAGGAGAGCGCTTATAGTCGTTCATGCCCCGAATCAACCCTTAAGGGAAATACTCATCTACTTCAATCAAGAAGGAGTGGATTCCACTATTGTGTTCAAACCTTCCCAGCCACAAGCCAAATTGCAACTCCAAGATACGGAGGTATTGGTCGAGATTCACATCAACCTCACTCATGGTAAATCAAAAGCCATGATCCAACCTGAAGGAGTCGATAAGACACTCAGGATTAAGATCACCTATAAATAGCCATCGTTTATCGATTATATATGAATCACATCTACTAACGCATCTTAGTGAGATATTCATATAAATCGTGGTCCAGTCCTATATGATCTCATCATATAAGATGCCTCCATTCTCATGTCAACTATATAAGTGATCTAGGATAAGACCACCGTACTTTACATAATGGACCGCAGCAGTAGATCAATCATAAACAAAGTACCCAGCTTTGTTTGCTCTCTACAGACTCTTTAGTTGCATGTCTCAAAATGAATCCTCTCTGTATATGACCATCATAGACTCATTATAAGATTACATCTTGCAATCTAGGATGTTCTTGCACAATACGAATGTATTACTGAATATAAAACATTTATAAACTTGAATGATAATCTGAATAATTCTTATTAAGTCTTTAATCCTTTACAATTACAAGCTTTAGGGCATAAATCCCAACAGTAGTGCGACTAGGTCGACCGCTCCTCCCATTACTTGTGAGCCTTGCTCTTCACCTATTTGGATTGGATTAAGGTCACTAGTTTTTATACCTTGGTCCTCATGTCGAACAGTCGAGAACGATAAAGTGGGTGCAACTTGGTCGAGTGGAGGTGCACAGGAAGTTGTTAGGTTCCCATACGGTCGAGTGGTCGAGAGGGGCTGAACCTTGCTTTGAAGCTCTTAGTTCTCTGCTCTAACCATTTAGTTCTCCCCTTGAGTGCTTGAAGCCTTTGTGTGTTCTCATTTATCTGGGAGATGAGAAGTTGTAGTTGAGCCTCCATTGCACCATGAGCTGAGTCGTTGGCCATCGTAGTAAGATCGGTAGAACTCTAACTTTGCTCGTTCAACGATTGTCATGTCTCACGGTAGGCACTAAATTATAGACTTTATAAAGTGTAAGATGATAATATGGGCACTACAACCTATAAAACCAAAGAAAGAGCGATCAGTAGGGTGCTTGGGACACCGGGGCGGTGCCTATGAAATACACTCCGATGATCAAGTTAGTGAACCGATTATGGTAATGTAAGAACAATAAATGAATGAATAGGGATACTTCCTGAATATGATGGTTTGACTAATGATGATTGGGATCGTAAGAGCATGGTGATCGGAGTTGGCCGAGAACCGTTGAAGGATGGCAATTGTCAGCTGCGATGGTCATATATTGTTCCAGTCTTAGTAAGTTAAAAATCATGATCCCTTACCCAGAATGAGGGTTGTCCTTTTATAGGGCTTTGTGATCTGCCCGTTGAAGTGAAGGTAACATGCTTCCTCGCTTTTAGGCTAGTTATCTAAGGCCTCCTTTGACGTAGTCCCTTTTTTTATGTCATTTGGACTCTTTGGACTGAGGCTTGCTGGGCCTGGAGATATTTTAAGCCTTTAAACGCATAAAAGACTCTTCTGATGAGTAATTGGACTTTTGATCATATAGCTTTTTGTTGAACTAGGCCTTTACAATTTTTGGGCCTTTGTATTATAGCATAAGAGAAATAGTTTCACATAAAAGGTTGGACCTTGAACCTATTTAATATCTCTTAAACTCACGGACCTTAGGGTGGACACATTAATCAGTTAAAAAATAATTGAAAATAACCGATCGAAAATAATCGAAAAAATGAGATTATTTTAAATTATGAATCGTGACTCGTAAAGGTTAGAGTAGTCACTTTGATAACCGAATAAAAATTGGTTAAGGTTAGGTTATAGGTGGCAAAACTGTAAATAACCGAACTTATATAAACTTAAAAAAAAAAATTAAAAAAAATAGGGTTGCTGGGTCATTTAATACTCTTCAAAATATTGTCGATTTTCTTAGTTGGATTCAATTGGACAAAGTCCACAAATCATCAGCATACATCACAAAGCCCAAATATCTCAAACATCAACAGATATGGCCCATGGCCCATTAAAAGACACTTAAACAGTTAAACGTAATATAAACGTGGAGTAGGGTTAAAATGGGAAAGTGAGCTCATAAAATTTCTAGGGTTTATAATAAGTGTTATAATTTATCAGTACTGTGGAAGAGCTCGTTATCAGTACTGTGGAAGAGAAAACGAAATTTCTGTACTATGGAGAAAACGAAAATTGAACAGAAAGAGAAAACAAAATTTCAAGCGAAGATTGTTTGTTTTCTAATACAATGAGATGACAATAGTTTTTTATGTAAATATATATATATATATATATATATATATATATATTAAATTGTAATATACCTCATAAGAGGCCCAAATTTGATATTGACATAAACTTAATGCATGTGGACATAATATTTTAAAATATACAAATAATTAGATAAAATATAAAAAAAAATTAATTTTTGGCCTAAAAGGCCTAATTAAGCTCATATATACAATTTAGGCCCAATAAAGTTCAAATCGAAATAATCGAACTTAATCGAACCAAATTTAACCGATTTTTTAAGGTTAGGTTATTTTAGGTTATTCATATAAAAACCCACTAGGTTAGATTAGCCCAATTGATAATCGAACAAAAATTAGGTTAAGTTAGGTTATGAGCATAACCAAATATAATCGAATAGCGCTCACCCCTACATGGACCTATAGAATGGGTCATGTGTTTTATACAGGTTAAGCTTGATCTTTAGGTCTGATTTATTTTGGGCACCACAGTTTCAAAATCTAGTTAAAAACACTTTAACGTAACAAAAAAATACACATCCAATTATAGTTTAAATGGTTGATCTCGGTATATTTGAGAATACTATAACTTATCAAATAATCACTTATTTTATAATTTAAAATTTAAAAAGTATTCGATAAAATAATTAAAAATTAATTACTTTTTAAATAATTATATTCTAATTATAACTTAAAAAATAATTACTTTTTAATTTATTTATCAAATATTTTTTGAATCATATATTATAAAATAAATAATTATTTTATAAGTTACATTACTCTCAAACTCATCATAAGACTTAAAAAAATAAAATAAAGCTATTTTGTTTGAAGGGAAAAAAAGTCAAAGCATTAATGGATTTTTGAAATTCAAGCTTTACAAAAACTAGTATAAAACAATTTAAAAAACTATAAAAATAACCACAGCCAAATGGAGTTTAGTGTCAAACTCACTAATTCAGTTTGAATGATCTTGAGATTAAAAATAAATAAATAAAATAAAAGCTATAAAAATAAAAATAAAATAAAATAAATGGACGAGTTGATGAATGAACAATGAGGATACGTAAAAGGGCTAGTTTCCACAAGATTGTCTTATCCGACTTCGCTCGCTGCCAAATCTCAACTTACAACTTGGCGCTTTTTCACTCTCTGCTCTTTCCAAGTTGACATGAAAACCACTCTTTCTTGCCTTGTCCCTCTACCCACTTGTTCTCCTTCACAAGGTCAGCTTCATTTCTCTCTTTCTGTATCTACAGCCTTTTGTTTTCATATTTATAAGTTCAAACTTTTGATGTTCTGTGCATTGCATTTTCAAAACGTTTGTTGCTTGTATTGTAATGTGTATGTAGTTCATCAGCTGTATGTACTTAAGAAACCCCATGTGAAAGAAAACAAGATGTACTACTTACTGGTAAATTTATCATTTCATTTTAGTTTTCTTTCGTTATACTCTTTTTTTTTTTTTCCTGTTTTTGAAAATTGGGTTAGTTAATTTAGATTCATTTTCAATTGATGGCTTATTCGATATAGGAAAACAACTGGTTGGGTTGGGTGCTTATTGAATATTTCCACTTTTGTTTCTTTGCTTTCGTTGCACAACTCAAAAGATGGGTTTTTAAGTACCAAATTGCTGGTGAAATGGATGTGGAATGGTACGTGTAGATGTTTAGAGCATTTTGACATATCAAAATGGCTGGATTTGAAGTTGTTTTGATAACTTCTTGAAAACATTGCTTGTTAACAAAATATTGATTCTTAACTAGATGTCCTGCATATGTTGTAAAATGGAACTTATGGTTTTATATCAAGCTTCTTTATTGATTCTGTATCACTTTTGATATTGATTGCTATATATGCCAAGGCCTAGGTTCAGAATTTGTTCGAACTTTATATGCAGAACCTACAATTTACTAATATTTTAGAGTAATTATGTGTATGTTATGCAACTTCATGGCATTTAACTGCCTTATGGGTCACTATTTTTGAGTTATACGCTCAAGTTGAAAAATATCATACCTTATCTATTTTGTTGACTTAGGATGGTTTATTATATGAAGAAAAGGAATGAAAAAGTAATTGACAAATGCATAAAACCCACTGATGTATTTCAATGGTATTCAGGTTGCATTTAGAGCTCCAGACTCGCGTATTATGGCTGTTGCTGTACGTCCCATTGGTTTGCCCTATAATGAAAGCATCAATGATCCAGGTAGCAGATTGGCAGTTACATTCAATGGAAGGCTTCAAGGGAGGAGACTGGTCTGTTTAGGTGGCATGGTTGTGGTAAAATTTAGGGCCAACAGCAGAAATTCAAGACGCTCCCAGTTAATAAGATCTTTCAGAAATTATTATGAGCTGGACTTAAGATGTTCAAATCTGCTCACAAGCAAAAGGGAAAAAGTTTCATTAATCTCTACTAATACAAGAAAACCTGAGGTAGCTCCTAAAAGTTATCTGCTCCTGATTTGTTGATGAGCAGTTGCTTCATTATTGACATGATTCCTTTTTTCATAATCTTTTCTTATATTTTTGTTGTTTTCTGTGTTGTTTTCCTGTAGGCTAAAGAGGTGTTTGGACTTCTGGTTCAAAGTGTATCACATGTTCTAAAGGAATGGAGCCAGTTACAATTAATGAAAGTAGCTGGTGTACTGGCATGCATGTTTTTGGTTATTCCATCAGCTGGTGCTGTTGATGCTCTCAAAACGTGTACTTGCTTACTGAAGGAGTGTAGGTACTGTGTTTTCTGGATTTGGTTTTAGGTGTTTATAGCCTGATCTTTGATAAATATAAACATAACTGATGGCTGTACTTTACTCCCTGCATAATCAAATGTTTTTCACCCTTCATGTGCAATGAAGTGATAGAGGGAGACAGACATCTAATTATTTGAGTTCAATGACAGATCTATTAGTTTTCTGTTCTACGTTCATAACCACTGGATGTTGTTCCTTCAGCTTTTGCCTCCATTTTTGTTTAGTAATCTTCTTTTTTTTTTAACCAAACACCATTTAACGTAGCATTAACTAACATTCATAGATATCTTATGAAACTTCACTGTAGAATTAATTTTATTACAATTAACTTGATACTGACCTGCTCCAGGTTATATGCATGCCAATGTTGGTTTAACATCTCATTTCTTTATATTGACATCCAACATCCGTAAATAAACATCGCCAAATGTCTGACCCATTAGAAATTTTCTGGTTGTCAGGCTGGAACTTGCCAAGTGCATTGCCAACCCGTCATGTGCTGCCAATGTTACTTGCCTCCAGACCTGCAACAATCGACCCGATGAGACTGAATGCCAGGTTTGTTCTGTAGTTTTCTCAAGACACATTGACTGGAATACCAATTTTTGTTCGTGGGAGGTTAAATTCGGGAATTACAGAATTCTATTTCCTTCTACTTATGCAGATTAAATGTGGGGACCTGTTTGAGAATAGTGTTGTTGACGAATTCAATGAGTGTGCAGTCTCAAGAAAGAAGTGTGTACCTCAAAAATCTGACTTGGGAGAGTTTCCTGTTCCAGATCCTGCTGTCCTTGTTAAAAGCTTTAATATCACAGATTTTGGTGGGAAGTGGTTCATTTCTAGTGGCTTAAATCCAACCTTTGATGCTTTTGACTGCCAATTGCATGAATTCCATACAGAATCCGACAAACTTGTAGGAAATTTATCTTGGAGAATACGAACTCCAGATGGTGGCTTTTTCACTCGATCAGCTGTGCAGAGATTTGTTCAAGATCCAGTTCATCCTGGGATACTCTATAATCGTGGCAATGAGTACCTTCACTATCAAGATGACTGGTAAATAATTTTTTTTCCATTCTAAAGCTCATGCTATTCCTCTGCATCTAAGCATTTATCTAGCAATATCAGAACTGCTGCAGTAACCACTAATAGCTCCAGTTTACTTGCAAATTAGCATTCAAAATGCTCTATATTATATGGTGATATAATCACATTGATTATGTTGTTTTGTGCCAGACAATTACCTCTGATTTATCTACGTCTGATAATTTGACTCTTGGCATGTGGAAACATCAACTGGTTTTATTGCTGTGAATGAGGTTGTCTTGACCTTTCATGTGCACAATTAAGTGCAACAGACACAAAAATGAGCACCTATGTTGTAACTACTGGATAGCTGCTCAAGATGAGTAGAGAAGTCCACATGCATGAAGTCTGATTTATCATCTTTTGTTCAGTGCCCTTAAGTATTTGCACAAAAACAGAAGAGGCTTAAAGTCTTATTGGAGATATAAAGCTAAACGACCAGCAGCCCTTTTATTCTATGCTTATTTTGTATTTAAACTTGCTCACTTGATTACTAATTGTTACATCAAACAATCGTACAAATATTCGGTTTTGATAATTTGTCCGTCTCTTTGTAGTCTGTACCATAAAACATAACAATTTATCCACCTCTGTGCATGACAATTACAGGTATATATTGTCGTCCAAGATAGAGAATAAACCAGATGACTATGTATTTGTGTACTATCGGGGCAGCAATGATGCATGGGATGGATATGGTGGTGCTGTTGTATACACAAGAAGTGCAGTTTTGCCAGAAACAATTGTACCTGAACTTGAAAAAGCAGCCAAAAGTGTAGGACGTGACTTCAACAAGTTCATTAAAACAGATAATACTTGCGGACCTGAGCCTCCACTTGTAGAGAGACTGGAGAAAACAGTGGAGGCAGGTGAGAAGACTATAATAAGGGAGGTCGAAGAGCTTGAAGGTGAGGTAGAGAAGGTAGGTAAAACCGAAATGAGTTTGTTTCAGAGGTTGGCAGAAGGATTGAAAGAGCTTCAACAAGATGAGCAAAATTTCTTAAGAGAATTAGGTAAAGAAGAGATGGATCTTTTAAGCGAGCTAAAAATGGAAGCAAGCGAGGTAGAAAATCTCTTTGGACGAGCACTGCCGATCAGGAAACTAAGATAGAATTCATAGAGTTGAATTTAAAAGCAAAAACACTGTTATATTTATTTACAAATTTTATGGAAATTGTACAGCATTATTGCATTTATATTTTTGAGTTCGAATATGAAATCTGAAAGTTGATTCTTTTTTCCGTGCTACTTTTCCTCTTTGTTTTCAACAGTAAAACCTTTAGTACTTGTCAAAGGACAAAATCTTCTATGTGACTAGCCTATCCTTTTCTTGGGATGTCCATGTCCAAATTTTCGAACTTAATTTCCAATTACTGGAAGCAAAATAAAAGATCAGACAGAAAAAGAATTTAACAGAATTTTGATATTCATTAATATGTAATTTGAATTAGACACTGTATTTGAAAATGCAATGAATAAAAGAATAACAAATAAACCAGTCACAACCTAGTCCCAACACAAGGACCTAGAGGCTTGTGAAACCTGAAAACCCAGAACACACATTTCACCGCAGACTAGAAGGAATAACAGGGCATTAAATCCTCCACAAAGCATTCACAATTCAAGAACTGCTAAAGCTAGTGGCAATTGGGATAACAATCACAAGAATGATCAACAACAGAAGTATCAGGCCAATGCACATCCACTTCCTGCTGCTTCTATGGTAGTCCTTTGCAGTTTTGAGTTCTTTGGTTCCATCCTTGACATAATGTGAAGCATTCATCACATGGTGCTCAATGTCATCCATTTGCTCACCCTGAGCCTCCACCATCACAGCCATGTCCAAGAATATCTGGTGCAGCTCCAACAAACTCTTCTCAATCTCTTTCGCCGTGTCATGCCTGTCCTGAATCTCGACCACTGTCTCCAACACCTTCCCCCTACCATGTTCTTGTATTGCCCTTGTCAAAAACTCCTCACCGCCATTACCATCAGAAATTATTTTCTCTATAACATCCTCATTTGGGTACTCTCCAGTCACAGTAAAGTACCTTCTCCCAACTGTATCTTTATACTCAGTCATCATTTTCTGCCTCAGTCCCTGAAACTCCATCATAAGCTCCTTCAACTTCTTCCGCAAGCCATTAGTGACCGCAATCCTAGTCCTGTAAATTGGAGTTCCTTCTTTGCAGCCAGAGAGCCGCTTATTAGCAGCATTGGCACGGTCCATGTCTTCCAGGTGAGACTTAATAGTTCTGGCCCTTTTGAGCACTGAAACAATGTCTTTGTTGATATCATTGCGCAAAGCTTTAAGAGACTCCTGCCTGTGCAAGGACTTGCTTTGTTCATTAGCTTCCTGGAGTCTGCCCAGGATTTCACGGATTTCTCCCATTTCTTTCTTCACATTCTCAGCTTCTTCAAGGAATAGGTTGAGGTTTTGGTCCATGGTCTTTGCTGAGGAAGTCATTTCCAGATCAGGGTCAGGACCGGCTTCGAGATCTTTCATTGCCTCCTTTTTCAGGTCTACATAGCTGGTGAATGATTTTGTCATTAGATCATTCATCTTTGAAACGTGGAAACTTTCTCAGTTACCTGAAATGAACCAAAAAATAAATCAGCTTTTCTTTATTAAGTTTCTCAGATAAATGAATTAAATTGATGAAATGGGTTGTCAATGTCAGAACCTTGAAAAACTTCCATAGACCTAAATAAATTTACCCTTTGCTGTTTGAATTTGATATCTAGTTCTTACATGAATTTTATTAAATTTCACACAGAAATTTAATTTAACAGGAAGCTAAAACCAGGAAAAGGAACACGTAGATGAAATGGGTATGTTCAGACCAAAAAATCAAGCATTTGTGATCATTCTTCAATTTCACAGAGAAATACAATGTAATTGAACTCAAAAGAGTAACAAAAAAAAAAAATTGATAAAATGGTATGTGTTAACAACTTTGAAGCTTTCTCATAGACATAAAATCGAACTAAAAAGGAACATTTCTTCGATTAATCTATCCAAAAGCTAAAAAAGGAAAAATAATGAAAACATATATAAATAAACAGATGGAATGGATTTTTATTGCATACCTTCTTCAATGAAGTAAAAGAGCAGCTAGATGGAGTAGAGAAAATTTGGCAACAACAACGAAATCTCAGGTGGGTTTTAAAAGGAAATGCAAATCTGAGCTCAAGTTTGATTTTGCTTTGACAATTTGATATGGGTCAAGCTAGAGATGCTTAAAAGGAAGAGAAATCCGAGATGGATCGAGAAAAAGTAGCCGTTAGAGCTAGCTTCCAACGGCTATATTTTTTAGAATGCCCGTTGATGATTTTTTTTTTTCCATTTAATTTTTATTTAAAAACATTTCCGTTGTTTTTTTATACTGCTTTGTTTCATACGTGCTGTTCGTGTTTTTCATTTCTTATTTTTCTTTTTATTTTTTCATGAAGATAAAATTTTGAGATAATTTCATTTACTTCACTTAAAATAGGAGAAAAATTATTTTTGTCTCTAACATTTTTTCAATTATTACTTTTTAATAGATATATTTTTTTAGTTTGAGTGATCCCTAACTATTTAAAAATCCATCGATTAGTGCTTTTGTTAGTCAAATTTAATGGTATTAGGGATATTTCAGTCTTTAGGTATAAAAATAAAAATTAAAGTTAAAAAATAAATTATAAATTAGAAAATAAAAGTTATGTAAAAAATAGAAGAATAATAATTGAAAAAAATAGAAAAAAATAGTTTTTAAAAATAATTAATAATTACTTTAATAATTTATTTTGTTTTTAAAAATAATAATTTTTAATTTTTAATTTTTAAATAATAATGTCTCATTTTTTGATATTTTTAAAAAATATTTTTTATTTTTTATTATAATTTTTAGGACTAATTGCAATAAAGTACCTTGATATTTGATCATATTGCAATAAAATTATGAGTTTAGCTATAATTACACGTTAGTACTCTACAATCAATTGACCTAATCAAACTTAACGGTTTGACTTTGACTTATGGGCGAAATGACAAAATTACCACTAGTTAAAAAATTAAATTAAAGAAAAAATAAAAAAATAAAACTATTTTTTTTTTAAATAGATCTCCACCATCCATCAATGTTGATGGATGGTGGAGAGAACATTTCCAAAAAAAAAAAAAAATTTAAAATCAAACAATTAAAAAAAGTTAAAAAAAATTTATTTTATATTGAATTTTTTTTTTTAGTGTTTTTGGGGTTCTTGGTGGAGATCCAGACTTGGATCTCCACCACTAAGAACTCAACCCAAATAGAAAAAAAAAAAAAAAAATTTCTTTTTGGTTTCTCCCCATAAATTTTTTATTTTTTATTTTAATTTTAATTTTTATTAATTTTTTTATCAATATAATCTCCATCGTCCATCAAGATTGATGGACGGTGGAGATTCATTTAATCTTTTTATAATTTTAAAAAAAAATTATAAAAAAATTAATGTTAAAATGACCAAAATACCCTTTGACTATTGGTTGACCGTTAACTCTAACGGTCAACCAATTGGTCAAGGGTACTAACGTGTAATTATCGCTAAACTCACGATTTCGTCGCAATATAACCAAACGTCAGGGTAGTTCATTGCAATTAGCCCTAATTTTTAATCTATTATAATTTATTTTATGCATAAAATTTATTTTTATATTTTAATATTAATTTAAAGTATTATTTTGAATTATTGAATTTTTATAAATTAGTTATTATTGTACTGATTTTTTTTTATTTTTTTAAAAAAATTTTAATCTTACTATTAATTAATTAATTTAATTATTTTTAATATTTAAGGACTTTTCTTAAAAATTTTGTGTATTTTTTAATTTTAATTTTTTTGTTAACACATGTTATATTGTTATTGAATATACAAGTTAAAGTTAATTTGTTAAATTTTAGAAAATAAAAAGTAAAATCGTATTTTTAACTTACACATTTTAAGTTAAGGGTAACTTTAAAAATTTGGTCAGAAAGACTAAAATGATGGATTTTTGAAAAGTTAGAGACCACGCGAGCCAAAAAAAGAAATATCGGTCAAAAATAATATTTTAATAAAAGATAGGGACCCAAATAAATTTCGCCCCTTAAAATAATGAAAAAATTATCATTTTTTAGTAGTTTATGAAGTTAGTTAAAACTAATATAGTTAATTTTTATTTATTTTTTTAACATATCATTTGCAGCAGTAGTTAGGATTAAGCACTCAACCCGACTCGCTTAGATTGCCTAATCCGATTAACCCGATAAAATTTATATAAAATAAAATAAATGATTTTATATATTACTTTTTATTGTTTTATTATGAACTTTTTTTTTTAAGATCCAAAATGACGAATATATATATATATATAATTTTAATATTTTTGTTTTATACTATAAATATATAATATATAAAATATATATATTTATTGAAAATATACAATTATATTATCTTTTCGTTTTGTACTAATTGCAATTTCATTGGTTATACTTTAAAATATTTTTTCTTGATATATTAATTTAGAATTTGATTAAAAAATTGATATATGAAAGTATAATGATTGTATATAAACTTTAAATATCATGTTAATTGAAATAAATAATAAATTGTCCAATAAGGTATTAATGATCATAATTGTGAACTAGATGAACAACTTAGATGAAGACATCTCAAGATTAATAAATTGTTAATTTTGAGTTTTTCTATTTGTAATTTATACAATTAATATTTAATTAAATATGTATTATATATATATATATATATTAAGGGGGTACAATTTCAACATTAATAACTGTCGGGACCTATTGAAATAGATCACTAAACACGCGGTCTAGATATATACTCTCATAATAGGAGAAAACTACCCATACATACTGGTAAATTTGTATGGTGGGAATTGAACCCTCATCACTGAGGTGGAAGGGGAGTGCATTAACCACTTTATTATAAGTTAATGTGCTTACATATTGTGTGTTGATTTGATGCTTTTAAGAATTTTAAACTATATATAATATGATATTAAGATAAAAAATTATTTTAAAACTGAATTTGTATATAATAAAATTTTGATTTCAAATATTTTAAATAATATATAAAATAAAATTGGTTCTATTGGTTTGAAAGCCCAATAGACTGTAATTTATATTTAATTGGTTTGGGTTGAAAAATTTTCAATCCAATCCGAAAATGTCCACCCATAATGATAGTGATTTAAATCTGAGATATTACTAGATTAAATGAATGTGTTTACCAAAGAGCCATATTAGGCAGGGTTAATATAGTTAAATTATTAAATTAGTTAGACCCAATGTCAAGAGAGATTGATGAAACTTTCCACAAAAAATTGTTCCTTTTTTTAATTGATTTTTCACAAAAGAATTAGAAGAATTAATACTAATTCCTAAAAAAAATTATCTCAAGGATCTCATATTCTCATGTCAATTGATTTGGTTAGCCATTTATGATTGCTACTTCATTTTATGATATTGGGATAGAAGTTTTTTGGGATAAATTTTGAAAGTTTATTAAAGATTTTGAGTTGTATCCAACATGAATAAGATTTTATCAATTATTTTAGGATAAATTACATAAACTTATTCAGTGTTTGATAATAAATAAAAAATTATATTCAATAAATAACCTTAATTATACGAACACTCCCTAATCATTAGTAGTCAACCGTTTATTTAAAGTTGACTTTAATAAGATGAAATTACCAATATGTGATAAAAAAAAAAGGTTTATTATTAAGTATACATTATTAAAAATAGCACATCCTTTTTAGCTCAATTGGCATGTATCTCATTATCGTTAGTGTTGGGTTTTACCATACGTCATTTATCAGCATTAATTATAGAAAGTAGGGTGATTAATCTAAATAAATTCTGATAGATCTTTGATTTGATATTAATTTTTTTAAAAAAAATAATTTTTAAATAATAAAAATTATTTAACTGAATTTTGAAAGTAAAAAAAATTTGAAAAAATCCTACTTGTGGTGGAGTCCACTAGGAGATTTATTTTTTAAAAAAATTGATAGATATATAATTATAAAAAAAAAGTTCATAGAGTTATTTCATAATATTTTACGTAGATTTTTAAGTACTAAACTTTTAAGATCATTTAAGAATTTTTTTTTTTTTTGTTTTACTTGATAGATATATGACAAGTTTAACATTAAACCTTTAGGTCAACCATTAAATCTAGAGGTGATCAACTAAAGTTAGGGATAGTTAAATAATTATAAAAATAGTTTAATATCATACTTTTGTATAAGTTAATATCGTAACTCATAATAATTGATTACTCTTAATAATCAATATATTTTTGTAGGTTTTAAAAATGGATTTTATTGATGAAATGAGTTTTACCTATTGGTAAGCTTTTCACGCTACTAAATTTAATATTTTTATTATTATTATTGTAATAGTTCAAAGAAAAAAATGAGGTGGTGTTCAAATTATGTTTATCTCTTCTAACTCCTGAATTTTTAGGTTTTTTTTTTTTATAAACAAAATAAATTGCTGCTATATTAGATCGGTATGGATTTTTTTCTTTAAGAAAAAAAATATATATAACACCAATTGAGTCAGAGGTCTCTCGAGACCTAACGAGATCAATCGCTACAAGTTCGATCTAGAATGACAATTCTCATTACGGGGGAGGAGTATCCTCACACTTTGCGTTTTAATGGATAAATATAGAACTTAAACTTCCTATCACATAAGTGAAGGGTGAATTGTTCAATCACTTTACTACGAGTGGATATACAAATTTAGTGAATATTAATTACCCTAATAACTTTACTAAATCAGTATAATAGCATATGAGCGTCTAAAAATATGGATCACCAAGTGACAAAAGTTGAAATGTTGTAATAGTAAATTCTTTTTTTTTTTAAAAAAAGGTGAATTTCACTTGTGTCCTCCACCTCCAATCTCATATTTAAAATATATACATCATTAATCATCATTAATCACCATTTAATATAATTTTATAGAAAGGATTATATTTGTGCACCTTTGTATAGAAAAGAAGAATACAGAAGAATTTGTGAAAATAATTTTCAGATTTTTTTATTTGTGTTCAACTTTTATTTTTGATTTAATTCTTAAAACTGAGTTGAATTTGAGAATAGTTTTTTCTAATATTACATATAATGTATTTTCGGAATTTTAAAAAAAAAATACTTAGAACTCAATTCAAGATCGTAAATTTTGTTTTTTTTTTTAAGTTTTCGATTACATAACTAAAGTCCAGTAATTTATTCTAATCAAATCTAAAAGTTGGAGTTAACAAATCATTTTAAATGTCATTTCAAAAACAAAATCATTTTATATGGATAGACAGTTTATCATTATTTTTTATCATCGAATTTATTTTCTTATAACTTTAACATAAAAGTTAGGGTAATTATCAAAACTTATTTAAAAATATTATTTTTTAATTTAATTTTAATTTTTTACTTGTCTAATTTTTAAATTTTTAAATTTTTTAAAAATATATCAATCTATCATAATCCTTCTAATCAAAATTTCAATGGTTAAAGATAGCAGAAACGGTAAAAAGTTTATTTTATTTTTTTATATTCATTTATTAAGTTAAATTGGTACTTTTGTCTTTCAACCTTTTATAATTTAACAATTTTATCAATTTAGTTAGTCCAATAACTTTTTGACATGTATTACTTAAACTTAATTTTTATAAAAATAATGCTTTTAAAAATTAAATAATAAAATAATAATGACAGATACATTAAAAACTTTTAAATATAATTTAAAATAACATAAATATATTACAATTTAAAAAAACCCTAAAAATAATAATGATAAACACATTAAAAACTTTTAACAAAACTAAAAAATGCTTAAAAAAACTAAAAAGAATAATATAAAATGAAAATATAATAAAATTATTTAAAAGAATATATATATATATATATACACACACAAATATATACACATGTAATAAATATAAATACGAATATAAAAATAAAATAAAAAATTCAAAAAAGTAAAAACTAAACTAATAAATCAATAAAAATAAAAAATAAAAAAACTAATTAAATTAAATTGAAAAAAATAAAAACTTAGACACCGATCTCTAGGGAGATTTATGGAGATCGAACGGAGATTGATCCTCGTTTAATCTCTGATGGAGAATGTCGACCTTCGTGGATATTAATTTTCGTTGATCTCTGTGAAGATTAACTTAAATTTTTTATTACGCCACATATCACTATTAGTAGGATAATGAGGGAAAAGATGAAAATAGCCCTCAAACTGTTAAGGTTGGCTTAAAAACTTTTAAACAAGATTGATATGTTTTAAAAAATTTAGCAACAAAATAAGCTGAAAAAATAAAAATAAAAAATAATTTAATTTTTAAATAATTTAGGGACTAAATTGATAATAATCCTACAAAAGTCAAATTTAAAGACAAAATAATTGCAAATGGCGACATCTCGGCTTGGAACATGGATCTTGAAAAAGGTAGAATCGCAATACCCCAAAAATAATAAACAAAGCTTTCCTGAAAGGGTACCACAATTTTTATTTGCAAACTTTGTTCTCTCTTTTTAACAACTTTCGGTTAAAACACATTTAAAAGAAAAGTTTTTTAATATCGTTTATGGATTCCCTTTCAGAAACAAAAATAAAAAAAATCATTTATGGATTAATACCTTTCTCTTAAAAAAAAAACAATATACTTTTTATTAATTATTATAATTTGAAATTTTGGACAGTAAAATATAACTTGAATTTATAGCTTTATGAGAGCGAATAATATTCAGAACCCCTGAGGTTTCCTCTTCTTCAAGTGGAAATAAACTTTGGATTTATTGGTAAAAACTTGCATTGCTGTTAGTCAAATTACATCTAATTCAATAGTTGATCAAGTTTGACAAAAAAAAAAAAAAGAACAAAATGCCCATAAAATAATATATAATACTATTAAAATTTATTAAATAGAAAATAAAAAATAAAATATAGTTAAGATTAACAGTTGAGATCTTAACTATTTTTTTCTTTTTCTTTTTTTTATTTAATAATTTTTAGTAAATTTTCTATATTATTTTGGAAGGCAATTATCAATTTGGTCACTAACTTTTAGAGAATCATTTATTTTTTTAATTCATTTTCGTTTATTGGTATCCTTGAACCCTAACTGTCTGAAAATATATTAATTTGGTCATTGCGTGAGTCAACCGTTAGTTAAACTTAATGGTTTCAGGGGTATTTTTATTTTTACACCTATCAATGAGTCAATAGTAAATTTTTTAGTGAAATGACATATCTACCTCTAGTTAAAAATTTAAAATAAAATAAATTAAAAAATTTTAGTTAGATCTCCACCGTCCATCAATCTTGATGAAGGGTGGAAATTATATTGGAATTTTTTTAAAAAAAAAATTGAAAATCAATTTTGATTTTTGTTCTTGGTAGAGATCTAATCAATTTCAATTTTTGTTTTTTTTGCTGAACAGCAAAAAATAAATTTAAAAAAAATATTTGATTTTTCACTTTTCATTTTTTTTTTAAAAAAATTTAATATAATCTCCACCGTCCATTAATCCATTTAAAAAATATATTTTAAATATTAATATAAAATGATCATATTACCTTCTAATTATTAATAATATTTTTAAAAAATTTGAGGTTAAAATTATAATTTTGACTCATTTAAATAGAGTTAAGGACAAATCAGTCTTTTTGTCAATTCTGTGAGGTTTGACCGTTAGAAAATTAGTCAAAGAGACCATAATGATACATTTCCATAAAGTTAGGGCTCAAGGATACTAATTAATGAAACTACGTTAAAAAATTAATAATTTTTTAAAAGTCAGGGACCAAATTGATAATTGTCCTATTTTATAGGCATTTTGGTTTCTTTTACAGTTAAACCTGATCAACCATTAAATTGAATGAAATTTGACTAACGGCATAGGAGATCTTTACCGATAAATCCAAAGGTAGTTTCCACTTGTAGAAAAATAAATTTCAGGGGGTCTGGGTGTTACTTGTTTTATAATTGTGGATATGAAAGGCACAACACACTGAACCAACCTCATTTTCATCATATATATTTTTTTAATAAAAGAGCTTGACTATATTAAAACCATGTGAGTTAGTTTAACTGGTCAAACCCTAGGTTTGCTTTCTGGAGGCCACTAGTGCAAACCCCCACATGGTCAGGCCACAAGGAATTTTCTTGTGAATCCCCTAGTCTCGGCGTGGATGTTCTGCCTTTGACAGTACCAGAGAGATGGATTAGTCCGAGTGGCGTGAATGAATTAGTCCGAAGTGCGTATAAGCTGGAAAAATGAAAGGGATTTCTTTGTATTTCGTGAGTGGGGAATTCTTTGTATTCTTTGAGCAAATACACACACAAAAAAAGAAAAAAAAACAAAACAAAAGGGGACTTCTTTGCATTCCTTGAGTCAAAACACACAGACAGAAAAAAAAAAAAAAAAAATTAGAAATGTGGATCAGTCCGAGGTGCATATAAGCTGGATTAAAAAATAAAATAAAAAGTATTTACTAGATCATTTTCACCTAATACTTAAAAGTACATTTCACCTAACACTAAAAATACAATAATTAATAGATCATTATTTATAGAGTCAAACTTTTTTTTTATAATTTCTTGATCATAAATTTTCTTTGGAAGGTTTAAAATTATATAGATAACTTTTTTTTTGAGGAAATAAATATAGATAACTTTGACTCAATAATAAAATCTAAACTTAGTATATTCACTTTTATTTAAATAATTATTTATATATTTGTGACGATAATTCAAGTCGCTTGTATAAATAATATAGGAAATACCTTTCTTATTATAGAGGTAGTTATTTGCATTAAGGTCTCGTTTTGTATTTGAACTTATTGGATTGTATTAAACAATCCTATGTTTGTTGTTGTACTTTCATAAATGGTAAGAGAGTAATATTAATTTAAATAACACCAAAACTAATATAAAATATTTAATTAGAATAATTTAAATAAAATAATATTAAAAAAATGTTGTCTTTTTAATTTAATTTATTTTGGTTTGATATGTTAAAACAGTGCGATGCAGTGCGCACACGCCAATCATGCATAGACCATAGGGTATGAGCTGACAAGTATAAGAGCAGTAGCTCTCCGGTAAAGATACTACCCGGTTTTCAGAGTCAGTTTCAAACAAAAACAAAAACAAAAATAAAAATAAAAATTAGATTTATATGAGTTAGTTGCACAAGTTACAAAACAGATGAAAAAAAAATAAAAAAAACAGCACAGCAGTATCCTAACAAGACCGGACCAGTGTACATTCACTGGTTAACTTATCTTCACCCTCCGCAATAGTAGGTGAATCACACCCATATCCATCTTTCTTTCTAATTTTGATTTCCACTTCCTCGTCAAAGTCACCCACACAGCACCCCCAGAAAGAAAAAAAGAAGGAAAACTAAACACACTCAAACTCGCTCTCTCAAATTTCACATATAAAACCCTCCACAGAGCACATACCCTATAAGCTACTGCTGCTTTTGTAATCAAAATGGGTCCGGTAAAGGCTGCTGTGGGTGATTTGGTGTTGACCTTCATGTGGGTTTTTTGCGCGTCAACGTTTGGGATACTGACGGCGGAGATGGCCTCGGTTGTGGGGGTTCAGGGCCAAGTTTGGCCCTCCCTGTTGATAACTACTGTGATTGTTTTCGTTTTCGTTTTCGTTTTCAATTTGATCGCTGATGTTCTTGGTGGGGCCAGTTTTAATCCCACTGGTACTGCCGCGTTTTACGCTGCCGGTCTCGGCGGTGATAGTCTCCTCTCCATGGCTCTCCGGTTTCCTGCTCAGGTTAATCTTTAAATGCTTATGTATTCGGTTTGTTGATTCTTTTGCTTGCTAAGTTTTTTCTTTTTCTCTCTAGTATTTTGTTTTTGTTTCAGGAATTTTGGTAAATAGAATCATGATTGAATTTACTGTTTTAATGTATTCTAATGGTGGTCTCTTCAATGTATAGGTTCTGTTTGTTAAAAGAGAGAAAAAAAAAATACTTAAACTGTCAAGTAAATGTTTGTACAAATGGAGAGAGTTTGAATGACCAATTTGCCAAAACCAAAAAAAAAAAAAAAAGCGATGCTTGAATTATTTAACTAATGTTTAATAGAATTCATAGATTTAGAATGACCCTTTTGCTAAAAGAGATTATAAGTAATGCATAAGCTGTCAAAAAAGAATGTTGAGCATTGATGTACAGTTAAGAATGTTGAGCATTGATGTACAGTTTCTATTTTGACAGGCAGCGGGTGCCGTTGGTGGCGCATTGGCTATCGTGGAGGTGATGCCACCAAAGTACAAGCACATGCTTGGAGGGCCTTCTTTGAAAGTTGATCTGCAAACCGGAGCCATTGCTGAGGGGGTGTTGACTTTCCTGATTAGTTTTGCTGTTCTTGTGATTATTCTAAAGGGTCCTCGTAGCAACATATTGAAGACATGGTTGCTTGCTGTGGCAACTGTTGTGTTGGTTGTTGCTGGTGGTGCCTACACTGGACCTTCCATGAATCCTGCCAATGTGAGTGCCATCTCCTCTCAGTTTTGATGTTTAATGTTCAACTTTGCTTTGGTTTCCAATCTCAATACTTTTAAGTTTTAACCGATACGAATCTTAATAATGTGTGGATCTTATTGCAGTCTATGCACTGCTGTGGTTCTACAATAACATAACTTCCTTTTTCTTTTAATTCCTGTATAGTTTCTCTTATGAACTAAAAGGTATTGTACACAAATATTATTTCCTTGATTTACTACTATTGTCTGACAACTGGAAAATTATATGGCTTTTACTCTATGTGCTTGCCCTTTATAAGTTTACAAATATTTGAGCTCTCCACACTTTATCGTCCCATCTTTTAAATCTTGTTTGTGGCAACTTCTTTCATGACTCTTAATTCTGGATTTTGTAATTATGAACTTTTTTACATTGAATTAAGGCTAAATATTATCTAAAACAAAAATGGTATGTTGGTTTTGTGTCATGTGGGAGACCTAATATCAATTTGTGTGTCGGATTACAGTAAGTAAACTGCTTAGTATTAGATATAATTGGACTACAGATTGTAGCTGTGAACTTGCTATGTTCGGTTGTTGATATTGTTCTTGTCAATCCTGAATCTTATGCTATTTTCTTAAGAATTTTGGGGCATTTCCCTTCCTAACATCATTTTAGGTTGTGCCATTTTCTCCACGGTATTCCTGATTGGATTGTCCTTCCTTTGAGCCCCTAGTGGTAGCAGTTCATACTGCATTCTGCAGAAACCACAATGATTTACTCAGTTTTGCTTTTTGGTGCCTTATGGGAAGGGATAATGGTGTAACTCCATCTTAGTCTTTAGGAGGCCAAGGAGAAGGTTTTTGTGTATTGGAATGGAAGTAATGGTAATTTTGTCGTTATTAGTTTATTTATTAATCAGTTGTCCTTGGTTCACACCTGTATTTATGGAGAAATACCTTAACCCTTCTAGAGACAGAGATACCATCCTTCTGGATTTGTAACTCTAGTGAGGCCAAAGCAATCTTAGTTTGATGGGTTCATTTTCTCACTGTTTTTCTTGGGAGTTTCATGAGTCAAAGTATCTTTGCTTTTTTTTTTTTTCCATTTAAATTTGGGCACCTTTCTATCCTCCCTTTCTATCTCTGTAACCTAAAATTTTATCTCGAATCAATGAAATTCCTGTCAGACTAAAATAGTTGAGATGAATAAGGACTGGGTTGCTGCCACGCTGATTTAGTTCTGACTTCTGATGTTAGATCTGTGAAAGAATTAAAGAAGCAAAGAATATGGAAGGAGAATGTGTCTTGATAGGCAAGATGGCGGTGAAAAACCCATTCCTCCTCGTTTAAATGCAATCTTTCTTTGTGTGTGTCTGTGCACATGCCAGGCGGTGGGTGATTCATATTCATTCTACTTCTTTTATAGCTGAAGATGATAGAAATTAACTCTCTGAAGTTGGTGCACATGCATATTACATGCTCTATATTTATTGGAAGGAAGTGGACTTATTACAAACATATTATTTAATTTCTGACAGTTCTTAGACACTTTGTTACTATGCATCAAGCTAGTTAGGACTCATTTTACCTATATATAGTATGGATCCAAATGTAACCAAGACATATATCCCATTATTGTGGAACTCTAGAGCTTGTAATTCCTAGGCAACACGTAGACTGTTGGGCATTTAATAGGGATTGTATCAAAGCATGTCTTCTGAATTGTACGGGATATCAGTTCCATTTTACGTTGTTAACAGCCATGGCAATGTGTCTATTTGATCACGCAGCGATTATATGCCTCACGTCTTCTTTTTGTTTCAACTTCTTGTGGACCATATAGATCATTAAATTTGGTTCAAATTGCTATGTTTCTTTTACATTTTTTTTCCCTTATTGATTGCATTCTTCTCCCCGTACCAAGATTTCCACCTCCAGTTATACCATAGTTTGTTTCTTATGTGAAAAGTAGATCTCTCTTCAGCTTATTTTTCTAATTTGTATTCACCCCATGTTCCTTCATCATATTGCTATGACAATGTCATGTCTAACTTATAACTCGTCATCCCTGCAGGCCTTTGGCTGGGCATACTTGAACAAATGGCACGATACATGGGAGCAGTTTTACGTGTACTGGATATGTCCATTCATAGGAGCAATATTGGCCGCGTGGGTTTTCCGTGTTGTCTTTCCCCCACCAGCACCTCCAGCAAAGAAACAAAAGAAAAAATAAGATGGCACAACATACTCTGCCTGCTCAGATGTGTTCATTCAGGATTAGATTATAACCCCAATGTTCATGTAATAAGTTACATTTTTTATTATCTCATTTTTAGATATTGCTACTTGACTGGTAATCTGCCATGGGCATTGACTTTATCTTGTCTCTTGCATGATAAAACGACCCATATTTGCCGCCCACTATATATCTCTCAGTATTGTTTTAGCTTTCTGTTTTGTGTTACTGTTTATGTTGGTCTCTGCTTGCTTAAATAGAATGGGACTTCTGGTGTTTTCATGTGAATTGAATGAACTGTGTATTGTGTAGAGGTGTCAATAGCTCCCGCCCGTATACAAGTTATATGGTTGGGTGGATCGGACTTGACTATCGAAATCTGTGAGCCTGAAAGAGTCAGAGGACAAATAAAGGCCTAGCCATGTAATGTGAACGTGGGAGAGGCATGGTGCGTTCATTATGTTATGTCACGTAATATGATTAATCGATTATATTTTAAGTTAATATGATTGCATTATAATTAAGAATAATTTTGATTTTTAAATGAAGCAATAATAAATTTTTTGGTTTGATGTAGATATTTTGTAGTTGAACTCATTGAAGGTAAGTGATTTTGTTGCTTTAAGAAATGATAAAAGTGGTTTACATGACTTACCCTTTGGAAGCCTAACATGCAAAAATCATTTTCCAAACTTTATGTGTTGTAACTGGTGCTGCATACACGCACACTGGTTTTCAATAACAATAATCAATGTTATTATGTTAGTCACATTTCACGTTACTTTTTTTTTTTTTATTAATTAGTGCCCTCAGTATTTTGAAATTCAATTAACCCATTTTTATGATTTTTAAGTTTGAAATTTTCTTTTCAATCCATGACCAGCAATGGATGTGGTCAAAAATAATAATGAAATACAAAATACCCCTAAATAAATAAAAATAAAAAAAAAAAAAAAACCTCAAACCATAAAACAAAGAATTGTATTTTCTTTTTTTCTTCTTCTTTTTGTGTTGGTGACTTGGTGTAGAAGCCGACACTCTTTTCTCTGTAAACTCTCATTCCTTTCTCCTTTCTCTCTTCAACTTTCACGATACCAAAATCATATTTTCACTTACATATCTTCCCAATTATTCAGTAGTGTTGAAAATTAGTGAGGTTACATAGAAGGTTAGTGTTTGTTGAAGTTAATTTTTGGGGAAAATAGAGACAAACTTGAATAATTTTTATAAGGTATATAAATATTGTTATATCTTTGTATTTTATATTTATTTTCATAGTTAATAAATTTATGGGTCTTATTTATGAGCAAGAAATGGTGAAAATAGTGTATAAATTTGTGAAAATTGAAACGATATGATTTTTTTTTTGCGTCTGAACTCGTAATTCATGTTAGATGGTCCAACATGAATTACAAGAATTTTTTTTTTAAAAAAAAAATTCTGAAAATTTGTCAATTGATTTTAGAAAAAATGACTGCAATTAGATTCGTAATTCGCTACAGAGGGCATTGGGTTGGTGAAGATTACATTGATGATGATCCTTTTGTTGAGGTGGTAGAAGACGACTAACATATAATGAGTTAATGGACATCATATATGCGTTAACCGAGATTGAAAAAAATATATATGATATCATCATTAATGATACTATTTAAAATATATTCTATCATTACGAAATTTTATATTCGACAATTGTCTTAATATGAAATATGAAAAAAAATAATAATAATAATTAAAAAACTTTTAAAAAATATATATTCAAAGTTTACAAATATTCTTAAGCTTTTTTTTTTAAAAAAATAAAAATTTAAAGTGTTTCATGTATGCATCCAACATGAAATTGTGTTTGGTGATGCAGCAACAGGAAACACTTACGTTTCATATGGCTGCACGAATATGAAACAATTGTGTTTCATGTTTCTGCACCATGTGTCCAGCAACATGTGTAACATAAAAAACGTGTAACATAAAATGTGAATTGTTTCAGCTTAAAATGTGAAAAAAAAAATTAAAATTGAAAAGAAATAATAAAATAAAATAAAAAATATTTAAAGCTTTACAAATATTCTTAAATATTTTTTTTTAAAAAAAAGAATTAAAGTGTTTCATGCTGGTGCACCATATGTCCAGCAACATGTACAACATAAAAAATGTGTAACATAAAATATAAATTATCTCAACGTGAATTGTGAAAACAAAAAATTTAAAATTTTAAAAAAGTTTTAAAAAAAATTAAATTTTAACAATACGAAACATGTTGACGTTTCATGTTGCTGGGAGCAACATAAAATACCAACATGAAGCAATATGAAACAATGTTTCATGTGGATGTGAGCAACGTGAACAACTTGTGTGTTCCTCTCGGTTCCTCTTTCGCTCACTCTCTTCTCCCTCTTATCTCTTACTTCGTTTCCTCTCTATAACTTTCTCTCACCAGGTTTTTGTCATCATTCCTCTTGCCGCTGGCCTCTCTCTCCCTTTCACCGCCGGACTAGTTGTCGTTCCTCTCCCGCCTCAGTCTCTTCTTTCTCTTTTCTCTTTCTTCGTCTCCTCTCTCTCACTCTCTCACAAGGTTTTTGTTTTTAAAAAATAAAAAATTAAAAAAATTAAAAAAAGTTTTAAAAAAATTAACGAATAAAAAAGTTTTTAATTATTTTCATTTTAGTCTATAATTTTAAATTGACATAGAGATGGAGACGCGATTTGTGGATGCTTTTCAATATCATGTACTCCTAACTATAAGGGTGCGTTTGGTGTACGAGATTGGATTCGATTATTTTTATAGGAATTAGACTGTATTAGATAAGATTGGACTAATTAGTACTGTCATGTGTTTAATACAGTACGGATTGGACTAAAAATAGTATTGTCTCTTGTTTGGTGTAGTATGTGATTAGACAAAAAAAAAACTATTATATTTTATATTTTATACAGTATCAAATTTGTTAGTTTAAAATTAAATTAAATCAATTTTAAAGTAAAATAAAATTACTTTAAACCAATAATAAAAATTAAATTAGTTAAATTAAATTTAGTTAATTTTTTAAAATAAAATATTTATACTATTTTTTAAAAAAATAAGTACAACTATTTATAATTAATTTTTTTAAAAAATAATATTTATATTATTTTTTTTAACTATTACAATTGAGATTTAAGGGAGGTGGAAAGTAGTCGTACTCACAACCTCGAGGTGTAAGTGTGAGGGTAATACTACTAGCCAATCTTATATTGTCACATTTATATTCTTATTAATATTAAAAAAATATATTAGGACAATTTTTGTCTCAAGCTTTGAGGTGGGACAACTCATCAGCACTAAATTTTTAGATAGGGTTGGATTTCTCCAATCTCATCTAAGAGCCAATCATGGGATTGACTGAAAATAGTCTAATCTGAGTCTAATCCCATGGTCCAAATGGGTCCTAATTGTAATAGTTGTTTTTTTGAGCAATTAACTATAATTAATTATTCCCTTAAAAAAAACTATAATTAATTAATTATAATAGTAATTCTTATAATAAAGGAGAAGTCTCTTATAAAATTGATAATATTCAAAATACAACAAAGTATTCCTATTAAATGGAATCAATAGTGTCATATTGTTTCTCCTTATTTAAGATCATTGACCCTAAATCAATTTAAGTATTATTTTAAATTAAATATTTAATAATAATAAAATTAATAAAAAAAATAAATAAATTTTAGTTAATGGAAATTCAATCTCCAGATTGGATGTTCATCAATCTAGGTTCTTCCTTTTTTTTGAACCCATTTTTGGGTTCTTCGAAGAACCCAGTGATGTGTGCACATCCCTGCCTTATGTGCACACACATGCAGTCTATACAATACAATGCACGAGACCAAGTCAAAAGTGTGGTCGTGCAGCATTTAATTTCTCTCCTATTTTAATTCAAGTAGTGCTCCTATTTTAGTTCAAGTAGTTCTCCTATTTTTTAGCATTAGTGAATGATTGGGTAATTAGTTTTCAGTGGCTTATAAATAGCCAAAGATTTTCATGTAATTAATGATGAGAGAAAAGATTAAACCTTCTTCCTAATCAATCTTCTTGTGTCACTCATTCCCTATCCTATTTTCTATATTATCGTAACACCTAGATCTAGGTTTTTCCTCCAATTTTTTTTATTTTTATTTTTAAAAAATTTCAGATCTCTACCGTCCATTTAAAGATGGACGATGGAGATTTGAAGATTAATTTTTTATAATAATTTTATTTTTTTAAAAAAGAAAAAAAATTATTTTTATTTTTTATTTAATAATTTTAATTATTATAGTAGGCGTATTTTGGTCTTTTTAACGGTTAAACCTGATCCACCATTAACTTTAATAGAAGTCAACTAACAGCAGGAAGGTCTTTGTTCATTAATGATAAAGTTGACTTCGCTTATAGTTGGTAAAACCTCAAGAGAGGTGGTGTTATTAACTCTTTATTATGACTAGAGGTAGGTGTGGTTCGGTTATGGGTAAAACCGACAATTAATTGGTTTTAAAAAAGTAAACTAAACCGAGAATCGAGAACAAAGTAAACCGAACCAAATGAAACCGAATTGGTTCGGGTTGGTTCGGTTGGTTTGTGGGCCTATTGGGCCATATAAATTATAATGGGCTTTTAGTTTTTTTACATCAAAATAAGATCAATTTTTCTTGCCCTTGGAGGGACTATCATTTCCGCGCTGCATATTCATCAAGAAGAGATTTTTCTTTCTATCATGCGAACGATTCTTTTCATAGGCCGAAAGCTGTGTCTGGATACCCAGTTTTTTTATTGTCGCTATGAGCAAGGTTGGATCTACCATGCCAGCAACGGTAACCAATCCTTCTGTTGTATCTATGTTAGTAGCAAATACTCCTACATCATAAACTAAACAACCAAATAAATAGACAACAATATATTACAGTTTTATTAGTCAATACCATTGATTTTCTGCAATTCTTCATTCACTTTCTCGGGGCGTATTTGACAACCTTGGAGATTAACTTTGAGGACACAAATCTGCTTAGACAAAAGTCCAAGAGCATATGGATACATCAAACAAATATTATCACATTCACAGATACAAAAGAAAGAAAGAAAGAAAAAAAGATACAGAACATGACAGAGTCAGAGAGATAATAAAATTGCGGTTTATATATATACTCAGTTTTGCGGTTTGGTTTGTCGGTTTGGGGCTCTAAACCGCAAACCAAACCAGTTCGGTTAATTTTTTTCATTGAATTGAACTGACAAAAACTGCTGAATGGTTTAAAACCGATCAGTTCGGTTTGGTTCAACCGTTTCGTAATTTGGTTCGATTTCATGCCCACCCCTAATTATGACATTGCTACAACCCTTCAATTAGAATAAATGCACAGGGGAATGTAGAAGTCTAAATTTAAGGGGAAAAAATATATAAAAGAACTCTTCCATAAGTTGGAGTCTAATTTAAGTTAAAAAAAAAAATAAAAATAAAAAATTTAAATGACCAAACCATATTAGCCGTTTCAATTTTTTTTTATAAAAAAGGGATAACTTTAATTTATTTCATATTTTTTTTATGAAACAACCATTATAAAATTTTCTAAAATATAATTTTACCCTTAAAGAATTCAATTAATAGAATTACAATTTTACCTTCTAATTAAAATATAATAAAAATAATTAAATAAAAAATAATAAATAATATTAAATTAAATTATAAAAATTTAAAAATATAAAAATTAAGTTATTTTTATTAGGAAAAATTAACATTTACAAAATTAAAGAATAAAATTAAAAAAATTAAGAATTAAAAAATTAAAAAATATTTAAATTAAGTTATTATATTAGAAAAATTAACATTTAAAAAAAATTAAAGAATAAAAATTTAATTCTCAATTAGTTTCAAAAAAAATTAATTCTCAATTTATTTTATTTTATTTTATTTTTTAGCAATTTTTAACCTATTTTATTCTTTATTTTTTAAATATTAATTTTTCTAATAACATAATTTAATTTGATTATTTTTTAATAAGTTTTATATATTTATAATTTAATTTAATATTATTTTATTTATTTTTATTATATTTTAATTGAAAGGTCAAATTATAATTCTATTCATTTTTCAAGGGCAAAACTGTCAAATGGTGATGGTTGACCGTCAAATAGTTGATCAAATGATCAATTTTATATATTTATGAAATGTTAGGGAATATCTGAACTAAAAGCAAATATAAGTAAAAAATTAATGTTTTATTAAAAAGTAGGGACTAAATTTAAAGTTTACCAATAAGAAGGAAAAAGAATATTAGCGAATAAAAAACGCGGTTACTGCAAATGGAAGAAGAAAAAACACTGTTTTTAATCTTTACATATCCGTGTGTAACAGTTAACACGAGCACTCTCTCTCTCGGGGTCTCTCCACAAATTCCAATTTATACAGTAATAACGAGCAGCAGCATCAGCAGAACCGGAGTGAAAACTGTCAAAACAGAAACTGAGCCCACCACCATCACCACCACCATCATCAGCAGCAGCAGCATTGTCAGTTGTCGCTTCCACATGATCAACGTCTCTTAATTTCCCCACCCCAAAAACAAACAACAAAAAAAACAACCAATCCCAATTCATCAAATCTGGATCCTTCTCAGGACCCTCCCTCCCAGTCCCTCACCACCTCCGCCGCCGCCACCACCAACGGCCAGATCCGCTACCGATCCCCTTCATCCGCCGAGCTTCTCGAGACCGGCCCCTCCCCCTCCTCCTCCGCCGCCGACTCCGACCAGCTCCTCCCCGACAAGATGATCAAGCGACCCTCCAAGCATGAATCCGTCTCCGATAAGATCCACCGCTTCCGCAGCGTCCTCCTCGTCGTCTCCATTCCCGTCATGCTCATCGTATTCGTCCTCTTCCTCATGCCGGGTCGCTCTTCTTCGGATCCTGTCCTGGGTTACGGCCTCACCAACCGCAAGGTCTCGCCCAATCTGAAGCTGCAAAAGAGTTACGCCGTTATCTTCGATGCCGGAAGTTCGGGGAGTCGGGTACATGTCTACTGCTTTGATCAGAACTTGGATCTTGTTCCGATCGGCAAAGATCTCGAGCTATTCGTCCAGGTCAGTCAATTGCTTTTTCAACATTCAGTATGATCTTGATTTCATGTTTAAGTCTATGATGAATGCAGTTTGTGAAAATGGTAAATCTTAGTTGGTTTTTATTTTCAGCAATGAGCTTGTGTTTGCGTCTGCATTGACTTCAAAATTGCTATTTGTTTACAAAAATAGGGAGATATGATTGAAATTTTGATTTGTTTAGTTCTGATTTTATGTTGGTGGTGGTGGTGGTGGTGTTACAGATTAAACCAGGTTTGAGTGCATATGCAAATGACCCACAGCAAGCAGCAGAGTCTCTAGTTTCTCTTCTCGATAGAGCGCAAGGAGTTGTCCCTCATGATCTACGACCAAAGACACCAGTCAGAGTCGGGGTGAGAAGATTCAAATTTGTTAGGATTTGTTCATGTGGTACTATAGTTGAGAATTATTAATATGGGTTTTACTATCTATGTAGGCAACTGCAGGGTTACGTGCACTGGGACATGATGTATCGGAAAGAATTTTGCAAGAGGTAATTCTTTGCTTCATATCATATTGCTTAGTTGTGGTTCACAACTTTGTTTATTGTTCATTGTTCTTACGGTACTTTAAACTTAAAATTTAAGGTTAGGGATCTCCTGAAATATAAAAGCACCTTCAAGAGTGAGCAAAATGCAGTTACTGTTTTGGATGGTACTCAAGAAGGTTCTTATGAGTGGGTATGTTATCTTTTTTGGCCTGGATAATACAGTTTGTATGTGATATTGAACTTACTTTATTATTGCCAAGTTACTTTTTTCAGATTCAACTGATTTTAGTACTTTTTTTCAATGGAGTTTATGTTGACATAAGTGAAGAACTTGCTGTAACCAATGATTATGAGGGGGCGAGTTTATTCATAAGCATTTTTATTTTATTTCTGTGGTTCAAAAGCTGTTTGATAAACCTTCTGGAAGCAGCTTGTTGGAGAATCTGGCCAAAAACTACAGTTAAAAAGCCAAAACTGGTCCAACCCAACTTCAACTTCTAGATTAAGCGGGAAGTTGGTCATAACTTTTAATGAAAATTTTTATGGATCAAATTATCCTTCATCTTATATTAAAATTATAAAAAATCCTAACCATAAACATTAAAATTGGAAAACAGTAATTAATAATTAATTAAAAAATAATTAATATTTTTTTATCTTCAATATTTTCAGAAAAAAAAAAATAATACTTAATTAAACTAGACCAATTTATTTTTATCTTCAATATTTGAAAAAAAAAAATTAAAAATCTTACTAATATTTATTTTGTTATCTAAAAATTAATTTTTATAATTAATGTTAGAAGATAATTAATAAATTTAATTAATTCTATTTTCATATTAGAATTAAAGTAAAAACATTTAAATATGCTTAATGCATATAAAAAGAATTTCCATTAACAAATTAAATAAATTAATTTTACTATGATGTATATTTTGGTTATTTTATATTGCTATAGCGGTTCAACCATACTTTAATATAGCTTTTTCAACTCACAGTACTTCTAAAAATACAGTTTACCAAATGCTTAACAGCTTTTTCCCAAAGTACAGCTACAACTGCTTTTAAAAAAGCTACAGCTCTAGCAAACTAGCCCCTAGTCTTTGGGATTTACTTATTCTCTTCTTATCCTCTATGAAAAGATCTTTCCAATAACCTTTCTTAGGTGGCATCACATTTTCTTTTGGTGCTTGGTCATTTGAATCTTTTCCTGGACTTTTAGATTTGCTAGATCAAATTACAATTTCGTTTTTCTCTTAGATTATCAAAACAGATTTACAATTTTCTCATAGTTTCTTAAATATCAATTCAAATTACATGGCAAATTCTGAATTGAGACATTCACATCCCTTGTATTATCCTTTTGGAAAGTGGTAAGGAGCGGAGAAGAATTGATCTTCTTAGGGCAGACTAGGAAAGATTTTTATGCATAAATTGTGGTAACCGCCTCTGGCATTAAGACCTTCTTGTGAAATTTTAGGCAAAATTGGATTTTGTCAAAATGCAAGCAGTATTCGCGAATAATTGATCAGATGTGTACAAAAGATCTTTCTTCCAGTTCTTAGAAGTGTTTTATATCCTGCGATCCTTGAAAATTTGGTATAGTTTTGACCCAATTGAATATGAGGAAGCTTTTAGGACCAGTTTATGCTCAGTCTTTGTAGGGCGACTCCCTGAGGTTTTACTTTTTTTCTAAAACAATCCTCTAGTTTCAAATCTAGGTAAAAACCCTGTTATTGTAGACCAAAAACACCTTATATTTTTAAAATTCAGTTAAACAACTCCCTGATTATGCATCAAAAACCCTCTTGTAGGGTGGTCAATTAAATTTGAAACTAAAGGGTTGTTTTGAAAAAAAGATTAAACCTTAGGGGGATTTTTGGGACATCATTGTGTTATATATGATAGTTCTTGGTTCATAAGTAGGATGAAACCGATGATGAACATTAAACATGAACATATACTTTTGGTGCATTTAGTTATTTATTTATTACATTTTATATATTTCTATGATTAATATATAATAAGTAAGATCTGTTTTGTGTTCCTTTGTTTAATGAAAAGTCAGGATCTTAGACGTGGATCTTGTATTGCAGGTAACAATAAACTACCTATTAGGGAATTTGGGGAAGAAATTTTCCAAAACAGTTGGAGTAGTAGATCTTGGAGGTGGATCTGTACAAATGGCATATGCCATCTCAAAAGCGGAAGCTGCTAAGGCTCCAAAGGTACCAGATGGAGAGGATTCATATGTAAAGGAAATGTACTTGATGGGAACAACATATTACCTCTATGTTCACAGGTTTCTTACTTTTGTCTTATATAAATTGATGTCATGATTTTACGAGATCTGTCAGTTAATCACATGAATGAATCATCTATAATAGTGGGATAAATTTCTTCCCAGTTCCCCGTTAGTCTTAAAACATTTTCTTTGCAAAAATACCATGTAGTTTCTTGAAGATTTTCCACAACTCTATGGTTTCGTTAATATAGTTTTTGGATCTTGCATACAGCTACTTGCACTTTGGTTTATTAGCAGCCCGAGCAGAGATGTTGGCAGTTAATGAAGACTCTGACAATCCGTGCATTTTGGCTGGCTATGATGGTATGTTCTATTAACTGGTTTTCGGAAGTCGTGATTATGGATTGACTACTATTTTTCACTGTTCAACTTACAAGCTTTTACCATGTCGGTTGATAAGTAATTTGCTTTCTGAACATAAGTTGGTTCTTAACACACTTGTGGAAGAATCAACAGTGTGAATGTAGATTAAAGTTATTGTGTCCACTGCCAATTAGTTTTAAAACCAAATACAAAGTTTATTGGCTCTGCCTGTCGACAATAAGATGTAGCATTAACTTTTTTTCTTCCTACTAATTTTCAAAGGATCATATAAATATGGAGGAAAGGATTATAAAGCATCAGCTCCTTCATCTGGCTCCAACCTGGATCAATGCGTGAGTGTGGCTCTTAAGGCTCTCAAAGTTAATGATACTTGTAATCACATGCAATGCACATTTGGTGGAGTATGGAATGGTGGAGGAGGTGATGGACAAAAGCATCTATTCGTTGCTTCATTTTTCTTCGACAGGGCTGCAGAGGTATTAGTCTATTGTTTGGTTGCTTGGGATGATTAATTTATATCATAATTTCTTTTTTTCCTTACCATATAGCTGTGCTAACTTAAATATTTACTATAGGCTGGTTTCATCGATCCTAAAAAGCCAGTTGCAAAAGTTCGTCCTGCCGATTTTGAGGCTGCAGCTAAGCGTGCTTGCGAAACTAAAATTGAGGATGCAAAATCAACTTATCCACGTGTCGATGAGAGTAACCTGCCATACATATGCATGGATCTTGTCTACCAGCACACATTGCTTATAGTTGGGTTTGGTAAGTTACATACACTTGCATTGGCTTGGTCCTCTTGTAGATTCATAATCAGCGGTATTCCAGAAGGGCATGTTGGAATTCTGACCTTTTGATTGTTTTCTGGTTGTTCTTCTTTGACAGGTCTGGAGCCCTGGCAAGAGATCACCTTGGTGAAGCAAGTTGAATACCAAAATGCCCTCGTGGAAGCAGCATGGCCACTCGGCAGCGCCATAGAGGCCGTGTCACCGTTAAAGTAACGGATTACAATGTTTGCCTAATTATTCATTGGAGAAAGTTTAAGTGACATGTCATTCTTGGGTGCCGGCAGAGTTGAAGATGAAGTATTCACGGTCTGAGCTCAGTATTAAATTTTTGAATTGGGAATTGGATTTTGGTCTATATCTTGGGAATAATCAAGGGAAAAAAAAAAGAAAAAAGCAGTACCATTTATCTTCATTTGTAATTATGTTACAAAATGTTCTGATTTATAATTCTTGAGAATGTTTTGATTCGATTAGTTCATTTAGTCATTTAAGTCTAAGATCTCTGTTTCTTCTCCTCTTCTTCTTCTTCTTCTCCTCCTGATTATCGGATATGCCTCTTACCAGTAAGATTCCAGTGTTTTAGAAAGTTATTAAATCAACTTGGATATTAATTAATATCAGGCTCTGACATGTGTTTCTCCAAAATTTGATTCTACCATCAGAGATGGAATAATTGTTCAAGATCAGGATAATATTTAAAAAAAATAAATGAAATATTATTGTTTTGCAAAATATTTTTGTTACGAGGAACATACTACTGGGTCAATTAAAAACAACTCTTTCCAGTTCTTTTGTTGTTGTTTGGTTATCACTATTACAAAGGTTGTTCACGTCTACTAAAAAAAAGATTAAATTTTAGATTTTTCCAAGTAGATCATTTTTATCTTTTAAAATATTAAAATGTCTAATATAACATTATTATATTTTGTAAAATTTTACAATATCTTTTTAACTTAAAATCATGTTCTTTTTTGTAATCGTATTATTTCGAAGAGTTTTTTTAATTGATAACCAAACCGCTAACGACTTTTCCTTAAAAGTTCTACTTGTAAAAACTCTACTTCTAAAAGATCTATTTTTAAAAGTTATACTTGGAGAAACTCTTACAAACGGTCCCTTACACCTCGAGGTTGTGAGTTCGAGTTGTATCATTCAAATTCCGAATTAATTGTAATAACTTAATATATATTGGAAAATTTTAAAAATAACCTCAAACAACTATTAAAATTTATTAAACTTTATTTTTAATCACATATTTATAAATAATTATTAGCAAGGAATTTAAAATCGATAGATATACCGAAATATCCACCGACATTTCCATATTTTGGAGGGATCGATATCGAAACGAGCAAATATTCAATCATGTAGAATATTCGGACGTATTCGAAATTGTTATGGGCAATTTCTGTCTAGATAATGCCATGTCATCACGGGGCCAATATACGGTCATTTTGTCACTAGGTGGCCCTTTTTGGCTAAGGGCAACCTCGACGTCGTTTTGCCATTACCGAGAGGATGGTTGGTTAAAGGTATAAGCATCCGAGCGCTTTAATGCTCTCGCAGAGCATTAATTGCCTGTCAGCATAGTGTCAGCGACAAATAGTACTGTCTCGCTCGCATCAAAGGCTACCCATACTTAATGCACCTCACAATATTTATGACGAACCTGACCGAGCTCAGAATCTTGTCATCAAGAGGGTCAGAAGCATTAAATGTTCCAGTTCTGCATGTTACCGTTCAACTACTTATCATGTCCTATCCCTAGACAGGCGCTCCGAGAAGACAATTATTTCATGTTTAAGGTAACATATGGCTGATTAGATTTGCAGACAACCTCAGCATTCCTCAAATAAAAGAAAACAAGAAGAATGTCTAGTTGACGATAAATATGGTCATTGAAGAAGAAGTAAGGTATACTAATTAATATAACTCACCAACCCTAAACTCTCTTAATTAGTTTATTTATTTCTCCATTATAGGAAAAAGTTCGGCACTCCTTATTGATCTTTCATATTTTAAGACATCTATTTGGCGGCTTGCAATCGTTAAGTTCTTATTGCCGCCGAGAACCTTTTCGCAGACCTCAAAGATTGAAATAGAAAGTTATTAGCTCAACTAGCCACAAAATCACCATACATGGTATGGTTGACCATTGTTGACCACATGGTCCATTTTTTACTGTCAACAATTTCGTGTTAGAAGGAGGGCGTGTTCTATTCCTCTGAAGAAACCTTGAAACCATGGATTCGAACGATCCAAACAAAGAACGTAGCTCCCAGCAAGCTACCCTAACAGAGATTCCTTTATCTCCAATTAGGCAAACCTCTATGGGTTTCACTATACCTAATAGCGTGCCAACTGCATTACCGCAGCCTCCTTCAATCACCCCAGTGCCCCACAAACAGAGATGTCGACCCAAGATGTGAACCATGTTGGGTATCATTTCCAAATACTCATGGAAATCATGGGTGGTAGAATCACTCCCCCTATAGGAGGGGAATGTGGGAAAGTGCAGGTCCTAGCAAAAAGGCTCATTCCCACAAGAGATGTGCCAACAAAGGGAAGGAAGCACTGCCGCTCCCAGATCGTTTTTCAAGCGAATCCTTTTCTCAAACTACTGGTAGCTCGCAAAGTAAAAGGAGCCCAACTCGTAACAAACGAAAGCACCGTCAAAGAGGCAACAAAAAGTCTAGCTCTGCAGCAAAACGATGAACAACCAGATAGACGTAACACCAGTACGTAAGTAACAGTAACACTAGCCAAGAACAAATGAGGTCTGAAGAAAGTAAGCAGCTGGATCACAACAAAAGCTTGGTCGATGATAAAGACTTCGTGCATGGAGAAAATTGAAGGTTAAAAGAAGGGCTAGAACAAATCCAGCGCTAGAATCAGCCCACCAACAACAACTTTACATAATGCTCGGGCGCAACGATGAGCAAGTTTATGGACAGAGTAATAATAAATAGATTCTCAAGGAATTTCAAAATGCCAAATGTGAATGAATATAGAGAAGATAGAGATCCCGTCGAGCATATGTCTTGGTTTACCAACTTTATGGGAACCCAAACAAAAGATGATTGCCTGCTTTGCCAAGCCTTCCCTATCACCTTCGGAGATTTGGCGGAAAGTTAGTTTCGACAACTCCCCTCTCGCAGCATCGACAATTTCGATCAATTTAATCGTGCATTTTCTTAGCAGTTTATGGGGAGTGTACAAAGGCAAGTCCTATCAACACTATTCATGGAGGCCTCGGAACGGGTATCAGCAACAAAGAAAGGAAGTTAGAAATCCGAGAAGTATTTGATTGCAGGCGAACCTCGGACGTAAACTTGGTACATGGAAATAACATAAGGCAGAAAGAAGGTTGGGACCCAATATCATTTACGGTAGAAGATAGAATGGGGATCGATGCAAATCCCAACGATGCAATCGTTATGGAACTCCAAATCCCACATAGAAATGTGTGTCGTATAATGACTGACAATGGTAGCTCTGTCGACATCTTACATATTTTGTTATTCAGTTAACTTAGATTTCAACCTAAAGATTTGGAGCCGTTCAACACTCCCCTCCAAGCATTTGAGGTTTCAGAAATAAAATCATGGGGTACTATAATGCTCCCTACAAGGATATGGGTCAAGCCATACAGAAAAACGGTACTGGTGGAGTATCTAGTAGTAGACATACTTAACTGGCCCTACAATGCGCTACTAGGGAGACCTTTTCTCAACAAGATTAGAGCAGTAATGGCCACGTACTGCCTCAAGATAAAATTTTCCATCAAGAACGATGTCAGAGAGATAAGTGATTGCTAAGAAACTGCTTGGCATACCAATTTATCCCCTTTTAAAGACAAGGGGGTTACAAAGATCTGTTAGATTATAGAAAAAAGCCGAAGAAAGAAGAAGAAAGAAAGCTAGAAGTTATAGAAATAAAAAAAGATGGAGGAAGAAAAAAACATAGAAGTTCAGAAAGAATTCCCCTGGATCCTAGGGAACCTACTGCAAGAGAGAAAGATGGAGGACTGGAACCACCAGATGATGTGGTACTCAGAGAAGACTTGTCAGAAAAAACTATGAAGATAGAAGCAAAGTTAAGCACTACAGCCAGGGAAGACTTGATGAAACTGCTCCCAGAATTCAAAGACATATTCGCATGGAGCCATACCGATATGCCAGGCATTAACCCGTCCATCATATCTCACAGCTTGGCAGTGCGCCTAAATGTACAACCAGTAGTCCAAAAAAGAAGACACTTCAACGTCGCGAGAAATTCGGCAATCAAAGAGGAAATTAAGAAACCCCTCGCAGCAGGCTCTATCCGAGAATCGTATTACCCTTCCTGAATAGCCAATGTTGTTCTGGTGAAAAAGAAAAGCGAGAAGTGGAGAATGTGCGTAGATTTCACAGATCTCAACAAAGCTTATCCAAAGGAAGGTTTCCCTCTCTCGAAGATCGACCAATTAGTGGACGCCACAGCCGGTCATGAACTTCTCAGTTTCATGGATGCATACTCCGGATATAATCAAATTGAAATGCATACACCAGATGAAGTAAAGACAGCCTTTACCACCAACTAGGGATTATACTACTACACAGTATGTCTTTTGGTCTAAAGAATGCCGGAGCTACTTGTTAGAGGCTAGTTAACTGGATGTTTTCCAAATAGATAGTGAAGACCATGGAAGTGTACGTCGACCACATACTAACAAAAATCTTGACGGCATAACATCACGCACACAATTTGCGAGAAACTTTCAAAGTGCTGCGACAATACAAGATGAAACTGAATCCTGCGAAATGTGTGTTCGGTGTCGCCTTAGGCAAATTTTTGGGTTTTCTGGTCCATCAAAGAGGAATTAAAGCAAACCCTGAAAAACATAGATGCCTTTATTAAGATGAAACCACCCAAAATGCTCAAAGAATTTTAGCGCCTCATAGTATGTCTCGCAGCACTAAGCAAATTCATAGCAAGATCCACCGCTCGTTCTTTAAGGAAATCAAGAAAGGTAAGGGAGTAGAGTGGGATGAAGAGTGCGACAACGCTTTCCACCAATTAAAGACCTATCTCGGATCAACACCAGTACTTTCGAAACCTCTTGCTAGCGAAACTTTTTACTTGTATCTTTCGACCAGTTCCGTAATTGTCCGCGAAGAAGGAGGAATACAAAATCTCATTTACTAAGTCAACAAAGCCCTGATCGCTGCAGAAACAAGCTACCCAGATGCGGAAAAGGTCGCTTTAGGCTTAATTGTGGCTGTGAGGAAGTTGTGACCACATTTTCAAGCACACAGCGTAGAAGTGCTCACCAACTGCCCCCTGAAATAAATTTTGCAAAACTAGAAGTTTCAGGGAGACTAACCAAATGGGCGATAGAGTTAAGCGAATTCGACATAAGCTTCAAGCCAAGAACCGCAATCAAAGTACAAGCAGTCGCTGATGTCATTGCAGAATTTACGGAACCTGTGGTCGACACAACTGCTCTCACAACTGATGAGCTCGAAGATGAAACGTACCAATGGAAACTTAACATGGATGGATCCTTTAATTCCCACGGTAGCGGGGCAGGCGTAGTACACCAGAACAAGACGAAGTAGAATGCGCATTGAGATTTGATTTCAAGGCTATCAACAATGTGGAAGAATATGAAGCTCTTCTTGTAGGATTCAAGGTAGCCACTGCTCTAGGTGCCGACAAGATCGATATCTTCAGCGACTCGCAGTTAGTGGTTAATCAAATTTGCGGCGAATATCAGGCTAAGGAGGAAGAAATGATAGCTTACCTTGAAAGGATCCACCGAGCATTCAATAGATTCATGAAATTTAGAATCACGCAAATCCCAAGAGTGAAAAATCTGAAAGCCGATGTCTTATCAAAGCTAGCCCCTGCCACCATTGTTATCCTGTCCAAAACTATTTCGGTGGCCCATCTAGCAAAACCAAGCATAAGTACTGAAGAGACCATAGAGGTAGGAGAAGTTAACCTTGCAGAAGTCACATGGATGACACCACTAAGAGCATACCTGGAACAAGGGATCATCTTGGAAGATAAAAATGAATCAAAACAAGTAAGACACCGCTCGACGCTCTATACCATAATCGATGGTGAGATGTATCGCATAAGGTTCTCTAGGACCCTACAAAGGTGTGTGAATCCACAAGAAGCGACGAGAATCTTGAAGGAAATCCACGGAGGTGTATGTTTTTACCATGCATGAAGCAATAGTCTAGCTCACAAAGCACTGCAACAAGGATTTTATTGGCCAGAAAGTTTTAACGAAGCTAAAGGGGTGGCATCTGGCTGCAACAAGTGCCAAAGGATCGCCGATAACATCAAGAAACCACCGTAAAAACTCAGAAGCCTCGCCTCCCCTTGGCCTTTTGCTTAGTGGGGAATTGATCTCATAAGACTCATGCCCGCAGCAGCAAGAAAATCGAAATACACAATTGTGGCTGTCGACTATTTCACCAAATGGGTCGAGGTAGAACCTTTGGTAAGGATCACCGAACAAAACACCACAGGCTTTGTCAAGAAGTCCATTATCTACAGGTTTAGAATCCTCAATACCATCATCTCCAACAACGGGTCCCAGTTTGACAACTTAAATTTTACTGAGTTTTGCCCCAAATGGGAAATCAAAAATTACTATACATCCCCAGCGCCCCTCCTCCAAGAAAAATGGGTAGGTAGAAGTCGTGAACAAAATTATCATACATACTATCAAGGCAAAACTGGATTCCAAGAAGGAAAAGTAGGCTGAAAAGCTCCCAGAAGTCCTATAGCGTATAGGAGCATTACGAGAAATTTCACAAGAAAAACTCCGTTCGCTATGGCCTTTGGGGTAGAGGAGGTTATCCCCATTGAAATGAGAATCTAGTCATCGAGAGTACACCTGTACGATCTAGTAGAAAACAGCTCAGCTTTACAGTCAAACCTTGATGAACTGAAAAGCAGGTGTGATATAGCTCAGATAAGAAACACAATGTACCAATAAAGGGTTGCCAGATACTACAACTCCAAAGTAAGGGAAAATAGATTTCAGCTTAACGACCTAGTATTGAGAAGGGTCTCGCTCAACACCAAAGATAGGTCGGTAGGATCCCTAGTCGACAAGTGGGAAGGGCCATACAAGATTGTCGGCCAAGCGGGATATAGGGTCTACAGGATTGCTCGACCAGAAGGAGGCACTATCGGCCACCCATGGAATGCACAATATCTGAAATGATACTACCCTTAAAAGGGAACCAAGTTGAAAGACGAAATATACAATAATTACCATTGAAGAAATAGAAAGAAGATTTTATCAAAATATTCAACTATTTCTTGGTGGTGAGAACGCCTATCCATTAAAAATCAAGTTCGAGAAAAGTTATTAAACTATCTCTGAAAAACTTGGTGGCGAGAACGCTCATCCATTAAATATTAAGTTCGAGAAAAGTTATTAAATTATCTCTAAAAAATTGGTGGTGAGAATGCCAATCCATTAAAAATCAAGTTCAAAAAAAGTTATTAAACTATCTTTGAAAAACTTGGAGGCAAGAACGTCTATCAATTAAAAGTCAAGTTCGAAAAAAGTTATTAAACTATCTCTGAAAAACTTGTGGCAAGAACGCCTGTCAATTAAAAATAAAGTTCAAGAAAAGTTATTAAATTATCTTTGAAAAACTTGGTTGCAAGAATGCCCATCAATTAAAAGTCAAGTTCGAGAAAAGTTATTAAAACTATCTCTAAAACCTTGATGGCGAGAACACCTTTTACAAAAAAATTGATAACGAGAAGTGGATCACATACAAGTCAATAACTTCAAGAGTGGTTCTCCAATAAAATTCGAATTTCAAGTCATGAAAATACCTATCCGACCAATCTTCACGACTTGAGGGTGAAAGGTGATATGAATTTTTAAAAAGAGCTTAATCACTACATCAGTAATTACAAAGCAATACATTAGTATTCTGTTCAATTATATGGATTTTCAAATGAGCTCAACTTATAATTACAAAACAGTACAATCCAGAATACTGTTAAATTATATGTCAGACTAATAATAGCTTGATAGTTCATGATTAATTTTAAGATAGGCTCAATCGTTACGTCAGTAAACTAAACAATGGCAATAGAATGATAAAATATTCATATTTTATATATCAAAAACAAAAACTGTATATAAATTACAAAGCCTTACATAAGACCTAAGCTAAAGGGTTAAAATATCAAGATTCTGTGAGGGCGCCACCTGGCCAGAGCTCTCGCCGATGTCTTTCCCCTTGGATGGAAGGTCACCCTTCATAAACTTTGAGATAGGAGCTTGATCATCATCTTCCTAATCTTCTGACTCATCGTTTTCACTGAGGATAAGCTATTCCTCACCCTCCGAAAAAAGAGGAGAATAGTCGATGTCAAGATTAGGGTCCTCGTCTATATGACCTCTGAGAAAATGAGACTTAGCCTTATTATTCGCATAAACCTTAGGATCTCCATCCTTAGAAGGAATCTCCATATGCGTGTCCAGGATCGGCTATTTGTTCTTCCGACAATGAGCTCGCCACATTTTTCTAACCTTCTCGAGCTCCTCTTGGGAAATCTTCATGTTGTTGGCAATGGCACGACCCAAATCCTCCAACACCTCTTGACTAACCATGAGTTGAAGAAAGGACAGACACTCATTCATGATATTCCTAAACTCTCAATGCATAAATGCATCCAAAGCATGAGAAGTCTTGTAATGATCCTATAACATCCCTAATTTCGAATAATTAATTTTGAATATGTGGATATAAAATTTATGATTTGAGGGGTGTAAAACGTAATTAAATATAGGTATATTTTTATGGTTTTCAATTGGACCAGATGGAGCGGTCCAGAAATAACGCATGAAGAGAAGGGTGAAAACTGGGCAGTGAGTACCGCGACCACTCACCGCGACCAGAGATCGCAATGAGTCGCTCGCGGTGAAAACTGGTGATTTTTGGCAGTGAGCACCGCGACTAAGGATCGCGCTGACTAGCTCGCAGTGAAAATGTCAAATTCGGGCAGTGAGCATGGCGACCACCAGAGCAACCAGGTACCGCGATGGGTGATCGCGATGAAAGCACTAGAAATCACTCCAGTGAGCAACGCGACCAGGTAGCGCGACTACAGGTCGCGATGACGGTCGCGATGATCGAAAGTTTATAAAAAAAATAAAAGGCGGTGGAAGCAATCGAGAAAAAACAGAAAAGAAAAGAGAGACCGAGGAAAAGAAAGAGAAAGAAAAGAAAGAGAAAGAAAAGAGAGAGAAAGGAAGAGAGAGAGAAGAAGAAGAAGAAGAAGAAGAAGAGAAGAAGAGAAAAGGAAGAAGAAGAAAAGGAAAAGGAAAAGGAAAAGGAAAAGAAAAGGAGAAAGAAAAAGAGAAAAAAAGAGAGAAAAGAAAAAGGGAAAAAGGAACCTAGAAAAACAATAGTCGAGAAGAAAACAGTATCCAGGTTGGTGTACACTTGTTTTCGAAACTTTTGTGGTCTTCTTATATGTTTTTGATTTGAATATAAATTTATTTAAATATTTTGATGGATATATATCTATATAGTTATTGATTGGAATATTCTGATTTAATACGAGTATCGATTTACAATGGTTATGTTAAAAAGGAATTGTTTGAGAATTTATTTTCGATTTTGAAAAATATTATGGAATTTGCGATGTCGAATGATTTCAAATATGTTTATGGATATTGTTTTATGAATATCATTATTATTAAATTGATGAATGTTAGTTGGAATAAAAAAATTGAATAAATGGTATTATGAAACGACCCTAAGATACTTGAACATAGAAATGGATATAGGAGGTTGGTATACCAGTTGGGTTCATTTAGCAGTACTGCATCGTTATTGACATTGATGTGATATTATGTACCTCCCTAAGGATTCGTCCTGGGGTAGGGAGATACGTACCTCTCCAAGGATTTGTCTTGGAGTAGGGAGACACGTACCTTCCTAAGGATTCGTTCCTGGGATAGAGAGATATGTACCTCTCTAGGTTCCGAAAATTCGGTCCTAGGGTAGGGAAATACGTACCACTCTAAGGATTCGTCCTAGGTTGGGAGTTATGTTTGACTGACAGCCACTGAGAGGTCGAACGACCCATATTCCAGTCCTGGATTATGTTGAGTATACCAGAGGGCCAGAATTGAGAATGATTTGAAAAGAAATGATTATAAAAGAATTTATGATTCAGTTTTGTATGGATTATTAATTGAATTTAGTTGTTTCTATTGAATTGATTTTATATGATTTATTTCCGTGTTTGATTTGAATAATAACATGTTTGTATATGATTATATTGTGAGATTTTTATTATGGAAAGTTATTTATGATTTTGATAATTAAGTTTAGTATACACCCACTAAGCTATATGCTTAGCGCGTCGGTTTTTATCGCGCGTAGGTAACAAAGATACCAATGAAGGAAAAGATTGAAGAGGAGTTAGCTGCAGACAGAGAAGCAGAGTCACATTTCTTGGGTAGATATATATATATATATATATATATATATATATATATATATATATATTGTTGTACAATATGTTTAGATTGCATGCATATACAGATATTTGTAATTGTGGTATATATTTATGTTTTGTAAATAATTATTTTATGGTTTCTGTTTCATTTTTAAAGATTTATAAGTATTAAATTGTGAAATGTTTTATTTGAATATGTTTGGAAGTCGCACTAAACGGCAGAGTGCGCAATGATTTGAGAATTTGATATAGAAGTGTTGAAATTATATTGTATTAGAATCGTTTTGTTGAAAACAGGTTTTGGGAAATTAGAAAAACAGAGGAAACTCTGCCGAAATTTTTAAAACTGATTTTCGATGGGCGAAAAATATTTATAAAATATAATTTATATGATTTTCAATGGTTTGCAGATTATAAAAGAATTTAAGGAAAGTTTTGAAAACCCGAGTAGCGCTCCCTGGGTCGATCCAAACGGGTCTGGTCAGGGGGTACATTTTAAGTGGTATTAGAGCGCAGTTTAGGCCTTTCTGGACCAAAAGAGTTATAGTCTGTATATGCATGCATTGAATAAGGATACCTATAGGAATGTGTGACTCTAATTTACAGACTTCTCTTCTGTCTTATATAGGATAAAAGAAATGGAAGGAAGTGGAGATAGACCTGAGAGTCCCGCCAGCGTGGCTGGGGGAGTATATAGGGAATCAGTAAGTTCTAGAGTGGCTGACCCTGTACAGCCAGCATTTATGCAATAAATGGCTGAGTTCTTTCAGAATGTGGTTAGAGTAGCGCCACGAAGATCAGCCATAGAACGACTGGCTAAATACAGACCTACTGATTTTCATGGCAGAAAGGATGAGGATGCGTCTGCAGCAGAATACTGGTTTGAGAGGACAGACATAATCTTGGAGCAGATGCACTATACATCTGAAGAGAGACTGAAGTGTACAGTATCCTTATTGCAGGAGGATGCCTATCAATGGTGGACCTCCATTATACAGTCAGTGCGACCAGAGGACAGAACGTGAGATTTATTTCAGAAGGAGTTTCGAAGGAAGTATGTTGGTCGCATTTATCTGGACAATATGAAGAGGGAATTTACCAACCTGAAGCAGAGGCAAATGACAGTGATAGAATATGAGAGAGAATTTGTCAGGTTGAGTAAATATGCTAGAGATATGGTGGCCACAGAGGAGGATAAATGCAAAAGGTTTGAAGATGGACTGAACGACTATATCCGCCTACAGGTTGTGTAACATCCCTAATTTCTAAATAATTAATTTTGAATATATGAATAGAATGTTGATGATTTGAGGGGTGTTACAGGTTGCTGCCTTTGAGTTTGAAGATTTTACCAGACTGGTCTCTACAGCTCTGAATGTAGAAAGAATTAAGAAAGAAGAGCAGGCCAGAAGAGACAGAGGTCAACAGAGAAGGGGAGCAGGGCCATCAAGCTCATATAAGCCCCAGAGTAAGAAGTTTAAGGGACCGCAGTCTAGTGGTCTAGTGCAGTCATAGAGGCCTATACCCACAGCCAGGCCGGGTCAGTCTGCCACATCGATTGCTAGTACCCATAGGAGTGCAGTTAGGGGACCAGCCCCGGCATTGTATGAGCATTGTGGAAGGAGACATCCTGGGGAGTGCTGGAAGATTACAGGAGCCTGTTTGAGGTGTGGATCCCATGACCATTTTCTGAGGGATTGTCCACAGCTGAGATCTAATCCTGTTCAGCAACCAGGGAGATCTGCCCCTACTACTTCCAGAGGTAAGAGGCCCAGTCAGGCAGTACCTGAAAGTGGTAGTCACAGGGGAGTGTCAGAATCAGTAGCTAGACCTGATAATCAAGCTCCTGCACGAGTCTATGGTGTTAGAGCTCAGGAAGAAAAGGATGCGCCAGATGTTATTGCTGGTATTATTTCTATTTTTGATACTACAGTTATTGCATTGATAGAGCCAAGTTCCACTTATTCGTATATATGTGATGCATTGTTGAAACAAAGAAGTTTGAAAACTGAACCTACTGAATATGATGTGTTAGTCAGTAATCCGATAGGTCAAAGTGTAGTTGTGAATTGAGTGTACCGAAATTGTCCTATTCGAATACAGGAATGTGAATTCCCAGGAGATTTGATGGAGTTTCCATTCCATGAGTTTGATGTGATACTAGGCATGGATTAGTTAACTCGGAACAAAGTAGTGATTGACTGTAAATTGAAACGAGTGACACTCAGAATAGCAGATGGTGCAGAAATCACGATGGTAGGTGAAAGGAGGGATTTTCTCTCCAATGTCATTTCAGGCACTACAACCTGTAAACTGATCAGAAAAGGGTGTGAAGTTTATTTGGCTCAGGTGGTTGATTCCAGAAAGGTTGCTTCTACCATTCAGAATATACCCACTGTGTGTAATTTTGCAGATGTGTTTCCAGAGGAACTTCCTGGTTTGCCACCTCAGAGAGAAGTGGAGTTTGTGATTGATGTGGTACCAGGTACGTCTCCAGTATCAATAGCTCTTTATAGAATGGCACCAACAGAACTAAAAGAATTGAAGATACAATTACAGAAATTGCTGGATAAGGGCTTCATTAGACCCAGTGTATCCCTGTAAGGAGCTCCAGTACTGTTTGTGAAAAAGAAGGATGGGTCATTGAGATTGTGCATCGATTACAGGCAGCTGAATAAACTCACTGTCAAGAATAAATATTCGTTGCCTAGAATTGATGATTTGTTTGATCAGCTGAGAGGAGCATGTGTCTTCTCAAAGATAGATCTTAGATTAGGGTACCAGGTCCCTAATCTAGATAGATCTTAGATTAGAGGAGCATGTGCCACCTCAGAGAGAAGTGGAGTTTGTGATTGATGTGGTACCAGGTACGTCTCCAGTATCAATAGCTCTTTATAGAATGGCACCAGCAGAACTAAAAGAATTGAAGATACAATTACAGGAATTGCTGGATAAGGGCTTCATTAGACCCAGTGTATTCCTGTGGGGAGCTCCAGTACTGTTTATGAAAAAGAAGGATGGGTCATTGAGATTGTGCATCGATTACAGGCAGCTGAATAAACTCACTGTCAAGAATAAATATTCGTTGCCTAGAATTGATGATTTGTTTGATCAGCTGAGAGGAGCATATGTCTTCTCAAAGATAGATCTTAGATTAGGGTATCATCAGTTGAGAATAAAAGATTCTGATATTCCGAAAACTGCATTCAGAACCAAGTATGAACATTTTGAATTTGTAGTAATACCATTTGGGCTGACCAATGCACCTACAGCCTTTATGGACCTGATGAATCGAATTTTCCGACCATACTTGCCTCAGTTTGTGGTGGTATTTATTGATGATATCCTAGTGTATTCACAGACGACAGAGGACCATGACAGGCACCTCAGAGTTGTACTACAGATTCTGAGGGAGAAGCAACTGTATGAAAAATTGAGCAAATGTGAACTCTGGTTGCCTGAAATTGCATTTTTGGGTCATATTGTATCAGCAGAGGGTATTAAGGCAGATCCTAAAAAGATTGAAGCGATTATGGAATACAAGCCTCCCAGAAATGTTACAGAAGTCAGAAGTTTCTTAGGCTTGGCAGGTTATTATCGACGGTTTGTGAAGGGATTTTCATCTATAGCAAGTCCGTTGACCAAGCTATTGCATAAGAATGTCAGATTTGACTGGACTGACAGATGCCAGGCAGCTTTTGACAGATTGAAGGTAATGCTAGTTGAGGCTCCAGTCCTGATTCAGTCTGTTTCAGGTAAAGATTTTGTAATCTATAGTGATGCCTCACACCAGGGTTTAGGTTGTGTATTGATGCAGGAAGGCAAAGTGGTTGCATATGCGTTCAGACAACTGAAAAATCATGAGCAGAACTATCTAATACATGATCTGGAGCTTGCAGCTATCGTATTTGCTTTGAAAATCTGGAGGCATTATTTGTATGGTGAGAAATGTTACATATACACAGAGCACAAGAGTCTGAAATATCTGCCTACCCAGAAGGAGCTTAATCTGAGACAGAGAAGATGGATGGAGTTGATCAAAAACTATGATTGTATGATTGATTACCATCTAGGAAAGGCGAATGTGGTAGTAGATGCTTTGAGCAGAAAAGCATTATTCGCCTTAAAAGTTATGAATGTCCAGTTACAGTTGAATCCAAACAATGCCTTGGTAGTTGAGTTGAGATGCAAACCAAGTTTAATTCAGCAGATAGCAGAAAAACAGAATCAGGATGATAAGATTCAGATGATATGTCGACAGATCCCAAAGGGGAAGCATCCGGATTTTACAGTCAGAAATGATGGTATTGTGTGTTTCAGAGATAGGATATGTATTCCAAATGATGAAGAATTGAAAAAGATGATCCTGACAGAGGCACACAGTAGTTCATATTCGATGTACCCAAATAGTAAAAATTTGTATAGAGATTTGAAAACTCAGTATTGGTGGTTTGGGATGAAGAAAGATGTGGTGGATTTCGTGAATAAATGTATGACATGCCAACAGGTGAAAGCTGAACACCAGGTTCCATCAGGGTTGTTACAGCCAATATCCATACCTGAATGGAAATAGGATAGTATCACGATGGACTTTGTCACAAGATTGCCACTCACTCGAAGTAAACATGATGCAATATGGGTGATAGTGGATCGACTGACGAAGTCAGCACATTTCCTACCTGTCAGAACTGACTATTCACTGGATCGACTCTCAGAATTGTATATAAAAGAAATAGTCAGATTGCATGGAGTGCCTGCATCCATAATATCATATAGAGACCTGAAGTTTACATCCAGATTCTGGAACAAATTTCAAGAAGCTTTGGGTACTCGATTGAGTTTCAGTACAACCTTCCATCAGCAGACAAATGGACAATCAGAAAGAGTAATTCAGGTGCTAGAAGATATGCTCCGGAGTTGTGTAATTGATTTCGAAGGGAGTTGGGTTGATCACCTCCCATTGATTGAATTTTCATATAATAACAGTTACCAATTGAGCATAGCTATGGCACCATATGAAGCACTGTACGGAAGAAAATGCAGGACACCAGTACGCTGGACAGAGTTGTGTGAAGACAGGTTACTAGGCCCAGACTTGATTAGACAAACTGAAGAAAAGGTGAAGATTATTAAGGAAAGACTGAAAGTTGCCTCTGACTGACATAAATCATATGCAGACCTGAAAAGAAAAGATATAGAATATGAAGTCGGTTAAAAAGTCTTCCTGAAAGTATCTCCATGAAAGAAAGTACTCAGATTTGGCAAAAAAGGGAAGTTAAGTCCTAGGTTTATTGGGCCATACGAGATCATTGAACGTGTGGGATCAGTAGCCTACAGACTTGCTTTACCTCCAGAATTAGAAAAGATTCATAATGTTTTCCATGTGTCGATGCTGAGGAGATACAGATCTGATCATTCCCACAGAATTTAGGCCGAAAGTATTGAAATCCGACTAGACACATATGAAGAGTAACCAGTGCAAATTCTACCTGTCAGAACTTACTATTCCTTGGATCGATTGGCAAAATTGTATATAAAGGAAATAGTCAGATTGCATGGAGTGCCTGCATCTATAATATTAGATCGGGACCCGAGGTTTACATATAGATTCTGGAAGAAGTTTCAAGAAGCTTTGGGTACTCGACTGAGTTTCAGTACAGCCTTCCATCCGCAGACAGACGGACAATCAGAAAGAGTAATTCAGGTGCTAGAAGATATGCTCAGGAGTTGTGTAATTGATTTTGAAGGGAGTTGGGCGGATCACCTCCCATTGATTGAATTCGCGTACAACAACAGTTATCAGTCGAGCATAGCTATGGCACCATATGAAGCACTGTATGGAAGGAAATGCAGGACACCAGTATACTGGACAGAATTGGGAGAAGATAGGTTAGTAGGCCCAGATTTAATCAGGCAAACTGAGGAGAAGGTAAAGATCATCAAGGAAAGATTAAAAGTTGCATCTGACCGACAGAAATCATATGCAGATCTAAAAAGAAAAGAAATAGAATATGAAGTCGGTGAAAAAGTGTTCCTAAAAGTATCTCCGTGGAAGAAAGTGCTCAAATTTGGCAGAAAAGGTAAGTTAAGTCCTAGGTTTATTGGGCCATACGAAATCATTGAATGTGTGGGACCAGCAGCCTACAGACTTGCTTTACCTCCAGAATTAGAAAAGATTCATAATGTTTTCCATGTGTCGATGCTGAGGAGATACAGATCTGATCCTTCCCACATAATTCAGGCCGAAAGTATTGAAATCCGACCAGACCTGACATATAAAGATGAACCAGTGCAAATTCTTGATTGGGAGATTAAAGAACTACGAAATAAAAGAGTTCTACTGGTGAAAGTCCTCTGGAGAAATCACAATATAGAAGAGGCTACCTGGGAGAGCGAAGAAATCATGAGACAACAGTATTCACAACTGTTCAACTGAGGTAAATTTTGAGGACGAAATTTCTTAAGAGGGGAAGAATTGTAACATCCCTAATTCCGAATAGTTAATTTTGAATATGTGGATATAAAATTTATGATTTGAGGGGTGTAAAACGTAATTAAATATAGGTATATTTTTATGGTTTTCAGGTGGACCAGATGGAGCGGTGCAGAAATAATGCATGAAGAGAAGGGTGAAAACTGGGTAATGAGTACCGCAACCACTCACCGCGACCAGAGATCGTGATGAGTCACTCGCGGTGAAAAATGGTGATTTTTGGTAGTGAGCACCGCGACCAGTCACCACGACCAGGGATTGCGCTGACTAATTAAGAGGCGGTGGAAGCAATAAAAAAAGAAAAGAAAAGAAAAGAGAGACCGAGGAAAAGAAAGAGAAAGAAAAGAAAAAGAAAGAGAGAGAGAAGAAGAAGAAGAAGAAGAAGAAGAAGAAGAAGAAGAAGAAGAAGAAGAAGAAGAAGAAGAAGAAGAGAAGAGAAGAAGAGAAAAGGAAGAAGAAGAAAAGGAAAAGGAAAAGAAAAGGAGAAAGGAAAAGAGGAGAAAAGAGATAAAAGAAAAAGGGAAAAAGGAACCTAGAAAAGCAATAGTCGAGAAGAAAACGGTATCCAGGTTGGTATACACTCGTTTTTGAAACTTTTATGGTCTTCTTATATGTTTTTTATTTGAATATAAATTTATTTGAATATTTTGATGGATATATATTTATATAGTTATTGATTGGAATATTTTGATTTAATACGAGTATCGATTTACAATGGTTATGTTAAAAATGAATTGTTTGAGAATTTATTTTCGATTTTGAAAAATATTATGGAATTTGTGATGTCGAATGATTTCAAATATGTTTATGGATATTGTTTTGTGAATATCATTATTATTAAATTGATGAATGTTAGTTGGAATAAAAAAATTGAATAAATGGTCTTATGAAACGACCCTAGGATACTTGAACATAGAAATGGATATAGGAGGTTGGTATACCAGCTGGGTTCATTTAGCAGTACTGCACCGTTATTGACATTGATGTGATATTATGTACCTCCCTAAGGATTCGTCCTGGGGTAGGGAGACACGTACCTCTCCAAGGATTCGTCCTGGAGTAGGGATACACGTACCTTCCTAAGGATTCGTTCCTAGGATAGGGAGATATGTACCTCTCTAGGTTCCGAAAATTCGATCATTGGGTAGGGAGATACGTACCAAAACCTGTCGAAAGCTCAACTCCCCAATGTTTTATCGTAATAAAGCAGAAAGGTAGCTCGATCATCCGAGCGAGATGTAACTGCTTGAAGGACACGCTTGATCTCTTCGTATATCAAAACGGGCCCCTCGTTTCATGAGGACACGCTTGATCTCTACTCTTGGTAACACAAGCATAGAAAAATTCTGCTACGCCAAAAAGATCACAAAATACCTGGTTTTACGAAATGAAGGGGAACACAGGCCTCACGGAGGGAATTACCTTTATTAGCAGGAACGTGACGACCCCAGTCCCCTTGCACGAAGAACCAAGCCCTTCCAGAACTTATTAGAAGAGGAAAACCCCTATATGACCCCTTTTTGCTTATCATCCGAGGTGTCCAGCTTATTAAATAACCTCTCATCGTTCTCTCCGATAGAAAGCCACTTACTCGAATGGAAAGATGCAAGGTAGTGCGAACTAGGCTCTTGGGGCAATGATTGCAGCTGATAACAGTGCCAAATCTTGTTTAGCGATGGGTTAGAAAAACCCAGTGAGCGCTATAGAGCGCATAACGCCATCAACGTTTGATAACCAATGGGCACTAACTGTGTCGGCGTCAAGTTAACGTCGCTAAGAAAATGCGCGATGAAGGGATGTAGGGGCAGAGTTACCCCACAGTTCAGCATCAGCCCATAAACGGTGACCATTCCACTTAGAGGATTCCACGAGATCCTCCCATTCGGCAGTATAAGCTTTACTACCTTGGAAAGCTCATAGTAATGCTTGTATTCGAGTAGGCGAGAACCCGATGATCACGTTCAGCTCACAATCCAAAAAGCTAGGGTTTGTTATCGAGAATTGCAGCTGCCGTGGTTTGTGCAAACTAACGTTAAAGGGGTCAGCTGTCTAGTCATCGTAGAGAGAATGACGTTTTCCTATTGCTTCGTTCAGGGGTGAAGTTCTTGCCAGCGAGGAGTTAGAAGAGGAATCGACATCAACGTCTATAACCTACACATGCGAATAGTCAACGCTTAGTGGTATTGGTTGATGAGGATCCCTCCGAGCAGAAAAAGAACTAAACCATCTTTTTCAATTTCATTCATCGTTCTTTTGCCGCGAATCTACGAGGAAAGATCCATTTTAGAAAGAAAGAACAAAGGAAGACGAGAAAACTCACCAAGTTGAAGAAACGAATGCTCGAAGCAAGAAACCACACTGCTAAGCTTTGGAAGTTCACAACCCTAAAAATCTCAAAGTTCATTCTTTTGAAGAGAATGTGTATGGCCATATATGGAAAAAAACCTAGAATCGTTCACTAAGGGTGGATATATATATATATATATATATATATATATATATATATATATATATATATATATAGGCTACACTAAGAAAATCCCAACCGTCGATCACAAGTAAGGTTTCTTTTCTCTGGACTTTTCTCTATTTCTTTTCAATAATTTTTTATTTTTATTTTGTCTTTTTATCTCTTTCCAATTTTTTTGACGGTTATGATTATCGGATATACCTATTACCAATAAGATTCCGGTGTTTTACAAAGTAAATAAATCAACTTGGAGATTAATTATTATCAGGCTTTGACGTGTATTCTCCAAAATTTGATTTTACCATCAGAGGTGGAATAATTGTTTAACATCAGGATAATATTAAAAAAAAAAGGAAATATTATTGTTTTGCAAAACTATTTATGAAATGTTTTTTTTTAAAATGTTTTAAATATATATATATTAGAGACAAGATGGAGTTGACTCAGTAGTATGTTCCTCACACTTAGTGTACGTTTAGAATAGTTTCTCTACAGGGCAAAAGAGCTTTTTTAATTCTGAAAGCTATTTTCATTTTTTTTTTTCGTTTAGTTGTCACTCCAGTAGAGCTTTGAACGATTAAAAATGTTGTTTTTTGTCTGCTCAAAAAAACTCAAATTTTAGATTTTTCCAAGTAGAGTTTTTTACCTTTTAAAATATTAAAATATCTAATACAACCCTATTATATTTTGTAAAATTTTACAATGCCTTTTTAACTTAAAATAATGTTCTTTTTTGTAATTCTATCATTTCGAAGAGTTTTTTTAATTGATAACCAAACCGCCAATGAATTTTCCTTAGAAGTTCTACTTGTAAAAACTCTACTTCTAAAAGATCTATTTTTAAAAGTTATACTTGGAGAAACTCTTACAAACGGTCCCTTACACCTCGAGGTTGTGAGTTCGAGTTGTATCCTTCAAATTCCGAATTAATTGTAATAACTTAATATATATTGGAAAATTTTAAAAATAACCTCAAACAACTATTAAAATTTATTAAACTTTATTTTTAATCACATATTTATAAATAATTATTAGCAAGGAACTTAAAATCGATAGATATACCGAAATATCCACCGACATTTCCATATTTTGGAGGGAGCGATATCGAAACGAGCAAATATTCAATCCTGTAGAATATTCGGACATAGTTGAAATTTTTATGGGCAATTTATATCTAGATAATTTCACGTCATCACGGGGCCAATACACGGTCGTTTTGTCACCAGGTAGCCCTTTTTGGTTAAGGGTAACCTTGACATTGTTTTGCCATCTATCGCGGAAAGGATGGTTGGTTAAAGGTATAAGCGTCTGAGTGCTTTAATGCTTTCGTAGAGCATTAATTGCCTATAATCACAGTGTCAGTGACAAATAATACGGCCCCACTCGGATCAAAGGCTGCCCACACTTAATGCACCTGATAATATTTATAACAAACCTGACCTAGCTCAGAATCTTGTCATTAAAAGGGTCAGAAGCATTAAATGTCCCAATTCTACAGGTTACAGTTTAACCACTCATCTTGTCCCATCACTGGACAGACGCTCCAAGAAGATAGTTATTTCATGTTTAAGGTAACTTCTGGCTGACCAGATTTGTAGACAACCTAAGCATTCCTCAAATAGAAAAGAACAAGATGAATGTCTTGTTGGGGTTTATGCCCTAAAGACTTGTAATTGTAAATGTGAGCAAACATCAATAAAAGGATTTATTATTCATTCAAATAATAGTAGTTTATTTTAGTTCATACGTTTATACATTGTACGCGTAACATCCAAGATTGTAAAATGTTATATCAATCTGAGTATATAAAATTCATATATAAGATGATTCATTTTGAGACTTGCAATCTAAATAGTCCGTAGATAGCAAACAAAACTGGGTAATTAGTTTGTGGTTGATTTACTGCCGCTGTCCATTCTGTAATGTACAGTAGTCTTATCCTAGACCACTCATGTAGTTGGCATGAGAATGAAGACATCTTATATGATGAGATCATATAGGACTAGACCACGATTTATATGAATCTCTTACCAAGATCCGTTTAGTATATGAGATTCATATATATCAACATATGATGGCTATTTATGGGTGATCGTAATCCCGCGTGTCTTATGGACTCCTTCGGGTTAGATCGTGGCTTTTAATTTACCATGAGTGAGATCGAATGTAGTTTTCTCGATCAATACCTTCATATTTTGGAGTTGCAGTTTGGCTTGTGGCTGGAAAGGTTTGAACACAATATCGAAATACACTCCTTCATGACTGAAGTAAATGAATAGTTCCCTTAAAGGTTGACTCAGGGCTTGGACAATTATAAGGCCTCTCCTTCTTCTGTAAGGAAGATAGGATTTAATTGTTCATTATAGAATTAATGGTGCTTAAAGGAAAAGATATAACTAGAGAGGTATAACGGACATTATGACCCAGCTCTAGCTATGAACTATTTGTGGAGGATCACACCTTATGTAATTAGCTATATCGATGGACACTGAGATTTCAGACTGTGTAAAACATCTGTAGTTTCGAGAGTTCAGCTTTGGATTTTTAGTGGAATAACTCCGAGATTAATAATCATGAAATATTAATTAAAGAGTTTTAATTAATATTTCTAAGTATTATTGGAGCTCAAAACTGTAGGTCCATTAGGTCCCCTTGCTAGCCCTTAAGGTTGTTGGTAATGAGTTCACAGTAAATTAGTTGGATAGTCCAATTAATATTGTTACGAAAGTAGCGTGGTTTATTAAAGAGAATTAATTAAATAATATGATTGTTTAATTAATAATTTAATAATAAAATTTTTAATTTAATTATTAAATGGGAGGATACGATTCCCCCCCCCTTCTTCTCTTGCAACGCGCAGCCAACCAAGGAAGAAAGAAGTTGTCTTTCTCTTTTCGCTTATGATCTCTCCCACATCTCTACATCCGTGACGTGCCTACACACGTGTTATCAGACCACAGGTCATAGCTCGGAAGATCTAGCTATAACAAAAGGGATCATGTCATTCAAGAAATAAACAAAAGTAAGTATCTTTTCAAGTAGTATATGTAAAAAATCGATCGTTTTGAAAAAGAGTTTTCAAAAGACAAAAAGGAAATTTTAAAACCTCGCCTAAACCTTCTATGCGCGATTTTCTTTTTCCTACATGTTTAGTTGACTATAAATAGGGTCATTAAAGAAGAAGTAAGGTATGCTAATTTGTTAGGATTATGCTTAATAGCAAGAGTGTAATAGTATTTTTGACAATCAATTTCATATAAATAAAAGTGATTTCTGTTTTAACAAATCTTATAGCAATTATATCAATTGTCAAAAGTAAATAATCATAAGGTTAAAAAACTATGAGAAACAAGAGAATTGTTCTTACATCTGGATATGTATGAGGTAGACACAATTCTTTAGTTAGTCTCGAATAACATTCACAACTTAAGATACAAGGTTAGGCACCTTTATCTTATTAAAGTTGTAGATTCTTGTGTTATCATTTGAGCGGGATCAAATGTAGTATGATGAGTCTAAAATCATCAAAGTGTCTTTGGACAAAAGAATCTAGTGCACTGGGTGCATTGAATAGGATCACTGTAGAAAACTTTATCCCTAACCGTGAGTGGATAAAAGTGTTCTACTGAGACAATCAGAGAGTCTATCTCAATCCTGAGCTAAATGATGGACTTATGGTTACATGCGTTATCATTTGAGCTGTCAATGAGTACGATTATATCACATAGTCTATCCTCGATGGTTTGGTGGTATTCACGTGTATATCGATAGAGGACATCATTTATAGAAATAGACATCGTGATTGCATCTAGCAAATGTCAGTCGAATACCATCATATGGATGTTTTGAGGTATTGGATATTAAATCTTAACGTTGAGTTTTCAATAGTGACTATTGAAACATGGCTTCTAGACAAGTCAAAATATCTAAGTTCGAAAACATGGTCATATGAGTAAATATGGTAACTTGGAGAGCTATAGACGATCTATGAGTTCTTGGCGATTACTAATATTTTTCATGAGGATACACTTTCTCCATTTAGGTTGTCTAGGGTACGAATTAGTACGCTCACTCATTCTATCTTAATTTAAGAGTTCAATTTTAGTTCTTTAGTGGAATGAACTAAAATTAATGGATCGAACCTAAGTGAATCATTTGTTGATTGTAATTAGGTTGTGTCTATTAGAGCTTAAATTTAGATAGCCCGCCAAAATCTTCAATTCATACGAACTTGAATGGATCACTAGTTATATACTACTGAATCATTTATTTGATCCATCTTAAAGAATTGATTTTGGAATTTATTCCAAAAGTTTTGAGAGATGCGTTCTTGTGTTTGATCAAGACACGTGGTAACTCGTCAAAATACCTGGGATAGGCGGCCAAGGGTGTGTGACCCCTTGGGCGGGCTTAAGGGATGTTTTTTAACATCCCGTAAATATATTAAAGAATATAATTAGCACATTTAATATAAATGAATTGCTGAATTATATTTAATATATTTATTAAAGGCATGTTGACTTGTTTCTTTTTGTAAGACTGAGTCTAGTTCATATGTGGATTTTTTGTGGAGGTCCAATGAAATTAATAAAATGGAAAAACAAAGTTTAGCCCATGTGCTTAGGGGTAGGCGGCATTAGCTAATATAATTAGCTAATTACTTTGTTTTATTTTATTATTTAATTAAATGAAAATTAATTAATTATTTAATTAAAAGTCAAAACACTTTTCTACTAGGAATTGGATTTCTAGTTTTATACTATTGATGATAGTATGATAAGTATCAAACACCTTATTTGATAAGGAGATAAATAAAAGGAGTTATTTATCAAATCAAATTAGGAAGGTTTTTGATATTTATCAAAATTATAAAGTTGACTATTAGTCACTTTTAGGAAGTTTTAATAAGCCATTCAAATTGTAATTATCCTTTAATTATAATTGGATATTACTTTTTAGAGTTGTGATTGAGTTGAACTCTAGCTTGATAGGTTTTATGGTGAAAAATAAATCCTCCTACATTAAGGAGAATTCGGCCAACATAAATAGAGGGCTAGGGGAGCTCGGCCAAACCTTAAGGCTTATATGCAAGTTTTGTGAGCTTTTGATAGCCAAGAAAAATCGCCCCCTACTTTAAGCAAAAGTGTGATTCCGCCCGAGAGAAAATGAAAAAGAACAATTGAGTTCAAAGTGTTCTAAGTTTTCTCAGAGGGTTTTTTTAGTGACTAACGAAAAAGAAAAAAATTTTGTTTCTCATTCTCAGGTACGCAATTCAAAGAAAGGGAGTTCACACTCCAAGGTGATCCACATTCTGAAGGATTGAAAAATCTTGCGGTTTATAGTCGACGCAATATTAAAGTTCACGTATTACAAAATGTATGTTACCTTTTAATATATATATATATATATATATATATATATATATAGTTAACTATGGGTTAAGATCTACTCTTTTTGGAAAATTTTAAAAATACAAATGCAAAATTCTTTTTTGCACCTTCCGCTGTGCCGTACTCCTGTTTTTCCTACATAATTAATATAACTCACCAACCTTAAAACTCTCTCAATTAGTTCATTTATTTCTCCTTTATATCTAAATTGGCTTGATCGTCGGAGTTTAATCGCCGACACAAGTCTAGTACTCCTTACCGATCTTTCTATGTTTTTAGATATCTATTTGACAGCTTGCAATCGTTAAGTTCTCAATGCTGCTGAGAACCTTCTCACAAATCTCAATGATCGAAATAGGAAGTTATCAGCTCAATTAACCACCAAATCACCTTACGTGGCATAGTTGATCATTGTTAACAATCTAGTCCATTTTTTACTGTCAAAAGAAATATATATATATATATATATATATATATATATATATATATAAAATATCCCAATATTCACGAAATATCCTGATAATCCCGAAATTTTGTGATTTTACCTTAAAAATTTATGGATATTTTGTAAATTATTAAAATATTTTTTTAATCTTAAACACTTAAATTATTGTTCAAATAAATGAAGATTGAAAATTATTTTAGTAGAGGCATTACCAAATTTATTAAAAATTCCAAGATTATGGTTAATAGTAGAATCATTAAAGTATAAATTGGACCAACAGGCAAAGAGTGAATGTGTAAAACATATCCCGCATATTTCAAACAAACAAACACATGTTCGATAAAAGTTGAAAACAATCTAAAAAATCATAATTAATTTTTTATGTGAAAAATCTTTCTCAATTATTTATTATTTTGATATTTTTTTAATCTGATTTATAAAAAAAAATAGATTGAAATGAATTTTATATATATATATATATATATAAAGTAAAAATAAGAGAAACCATAGCAGCTATAAGCAAAATGTAACAGGGTATATAACTTTTATTACAAAAATCTATGTATTAATAATAAATAATAATATCATTGAAATGATATTCATACTTATAATACCTATTAATTTTTATTGCAGCTGATTGGTAGCTAATGTATGTGCTCCATCATTACGTACAATAGCAGTTCGCATATCATCACAAACATCTTTTGCCTAAAAAAAAAAATTGGTCCACATTTGCTTTAATCCATACAAAATAAAGGAATCGCCTTATCTATTGTAAGGTTGAACAACTTATTTATTTTTATTATAATATGAAGTTGAAACTTAGGGAAGTGATTGTTTAAAAAGATAAAGTAATTGAAACTAATTTCATGTATCTACTTCGAGTAGCTGCTGAAGCATGAGACGCTAATGAGTCCAATTTTTGACTGGGTTAGAACTTTCTACTTGGATGATGAGGATCCACATATTGTTTTTCATACTTAAGATGTGTGAATAAATGTTGAGCAAGTTATTAGAGAAGAAGTTGGTATAGATCGCAGAGTTACAGTTAGTAGCTTTTCGAATGACCAACATACCTTTGATGAAAATAATATAAGAAAATATGATATAATGGGGATGAGGGAGGAAGTTGGGATGTTGGTGCAAGAGTTTGGCATGATGGTACAACAAGTTAGGATGTTGTGCAGGAGGTTGGGATACTAGTGCAAGTAGAGAACAAATACGAAAAGATTTTGATCAAAATCGTAGTGAACGACAAGAATGAATAAGTTAAACTGATGAAGATTTTTTTACTATAATTCTCTCCTCAATGAGTATAGATGCAAAAAATAGTTTTTTGGGTGATCCACAACAAGGGTCAGGTTCCCAAGTATTGTAGTATGGTAGCTATGAAACTTATTGTTGATATAATATATTCGATTATCCTGCGCCACAAATGTCATATGCAATACCTATGCATGCAGATCAGTAATATCCATCAAGTTGGGTAAATCTAAACTATCCAATTTATAAGATTCGTGGGAATAGATCAAGCAACATACATGTGGCATATCAATAACTACCTCTGTAATATACCCTCCTAATAGTGTGTATTGTTCATGTATATGTATTGTAATATATTTTCCCATATTTGTTGTACGGTACACATGTAAATAAATATGCCCTTATTATGAGTAAATTGAATGTTAGATGTATTAACGGTGCTATAATGAAAGGTGTCTAAAGACCCGAAAAAGTTACGAAATGCATCCGGACGGGTATTAAAGTCCCTGAATTGCACTCTCGGAACTTAAACGGCACTTCCGGAGGAAATCCGGACGATTCCGGTAACATCCAGAAATTTTTGGAATCGATCCGAAAACTATTTCGGGAAACCAAAAAAAAATGTTCGTAACGGTTTCAGATGGCCAGTAAGGCTCCGTAAAATGTATATAAAATTCAATTTTAAGTGTCGGAGGTCCTAGGAAGGATTTCGCATAAATTTGGAGTATTAAAGATATTTTTTAAAGTTAAATAATAAATTTTTGTGAAGCTACCGTGGGGTTGCCGGCAGGCCGCCTAGCGTAAGATAGTAGGAAAGGGGCCTGTCAAGTTGGTATTAGAGTAAGGTTTAGAAATTAGGGTTGCCTGTTTTAAATGTGATTTTATGATGTGTTTTTACATTGTTTGTGGTTAAGGCAACCTAGAAAAATTTCAATTGTTTTCCATGCATACGATTTAAGAAATTTTACAAGTGTTACATAATTTTGATTTTTGTTAAATTCACAGCATAATGTTTGGACGAGGTCGTCCCAAGGGAGCCAATCTAAAGGCTTCCGCACATGATGCACTGGGGGCCCGAGAGGTCGAGCACACATCATAGTCCATAGATGCCTCCATGAATCAGCCTTAGGCAGGACCGTTCAGGGCCGCAGAGGGAGTTGGTGGAAATTTTAATGAAGAACAAGTGGCCCAAATAATTATCGCAGCGCTTCGTCAACCGCGGGAAGCCCCAGAAGAGCAAAGATGTACCATTGAGCGTGCTAGTAATCTGGGGGCAAAACCATATGATGGCAGTGGTGATCCTGAGGCTGCTTTATTATGGCTAGATCGCGTCAGTAAGATTTACAGGGTCATGGGATGCACTGACGAGCAGAGGTTGTTGTTTTCCAGCTTTTTGATGGAAGACCGAGTGAAAGATTGGTGGGAGGCCCTGGAGAGGTGACACCTAAGAGGAGTTACTTGGGCCCATTTTCAGCAGGAATTCACTAACAGATTTTTCCCGCGGAGCTATAAAGATGCAAGAGTCAAGGAATTTTTCAGATTGGAGTAGAAATCAATGTCAGTTACCCATTATGAAGAGAAATTCTCTGAATTAGTGCGGTTGGTTTCGTTTATTCAGGAAGACGAGGAGCAGAGATGTAAAAGGTTCATGACAGGATTAAATCCGAGCATTAAAATCCATCTATCACTAGCTCCGTAGACACACTATGGGGAGCTGGTAGAGGCCACCATGAAAGTTGAAAGAAATGCAACTGCCATTACTTAGGGGAGACCATATAACAAACGTAGCGGACCTAGTTCCTCTCAGAGCGGATTCAATCAGACTAGCCGAAAGAAAAGTAAGACAAAATGGACTGGTGGCAAAGGAACATACCGGGGAGCAGCGTTCAGCCAGGGATTAGTTAGGTCTGCTGCAGCACCCGGAGCTTCCAGACCTACATTCCCAAAATGCAGTATATGCAAAAGGAGACATCCAGGGGAGTGACTACAACTTGCTTCCACTCTGGACATGAGGGCCACTTTATAAAGGAGTGTCCACAGTTAGTGACTACAAAGGGGTCAGAGGTTGGCACATGCACTGTAGCACCTACACCTAGCACTGGTGGTCCGAGACAGACTGGTAAAGGATTCCAGACTAGAGGAGCCAGTATAGCTACAGGCAAAGGTGCTGAGGGCAGAGGCACAGGAAGTAGAGGTGGTATCCCCATGGGACAGCCAGGGAGAGGATCCAGTACACAGGCTCAAGTTTTGGCCATTACTCAGCAGGAAGCCGATGCCACACCAAAAGTAGTCACGGGTATGATTTCTAGTTTCTATCATGATGCATACACATTGATAGACCCCAGGGCTATGCATTCATTTGCATCTGTAAATTTTGTTAATAAGCTGAAACTTAAATCCCAACCACTAGACGGCCGTATGATAGTTTTCGTTCCCACGGGAGATTCACTGTTAACTGAAAGGGTAATTAGGGACAGTACAGTAGACTTGGCTCCGGGAAGGCGGGAACTAGGCCAATTTCTATTCCTCCCTACAAGATGGCTTCGGCCGAATTGAAGGAGCTTAAAACACAATTAGAAGAATTGTTAAATAAGGGCTTTATAAGGCCCAATACTTCACCGTAGGAGGCTCCAGTTTTATTCGTTAAGAAGAAGGACGGGAGTTTACGGTTGTATATCGACTACAGGCAGTTAAATCGGATGACAATACGCAATCAATACCCACTTCCACGGATTGATGAGTTATTTGATCAATTACAGGGATCCAGAGTATACTCAAAGAATGATTTAAGATCGGGTTATCATCAACTGAAGGTCCATGAAAAGGATGTTCCTAAGACTGCTTTTAGAACTCGCTACGGGCATTATAAGTTTCTAGTCATGCCATTCAGTTGACCAATGCCCCAGCGGCATTCATGGACTTGATGAACAAGGTCTTCCGACTGTTTTTAGACAAGTTCGTGATCGTATTCATTGATGATATACTGGTGTATTCAGGCAGTCAAGAGGAACATGCAGAGCACCTCTGGACCGTGTTACAGACCCTACGAGAACATTAGTTATACGCTACGTTTAGTAAGTGCCAATTTTGGCTAAACAGAGTGGCGTTCTTGGGTCAAGTCATTTCAGCTAAGGGAATCCGTGTGGATCCTCAGAAAATAGAGGCTATTATGAATTGGCAGTCGCCGACTAATGTAACAGAAGTCAGAAGCTTTCTTGGTTTGGCATGCTACTACAGGAAATTCGTCGAGGGGTTTTCTAGAATAGCAGCCCCATTGACCAAACTGACGAGGAAGGATGAGAAGTTTGAGTGGTCAGATGTTTGTCAACGTAGTTTTGATGAATTGAAGTGAAGGTTGACCTCAGCTCCTGTACTTGCTTTACCATCAAGAAAGGACGGTTTTGTCATATGTAGTGATGCCTCAAGATAGGGTTTGGGTTGTGTTTTGATGCAGAATGATAGAGTTATTGCTTACATTTCTAGGCAGTTGAAGAAATATAAGCATAATTACCTTACCCATGATCTTGAACTCGCAGCAGTAGTATTTGCTCTGAAGATCTGGAGGCATTACTTATATGGTACCTCTTGTCAGATTTTTACAAATCATAAAAGTTTGCAATATATCTTCACTCAGAAGGAGTTGAACTTAAGGCATAAGAGGGCTTTAAAGGATTATGATTGTACAATAGAGTACCACCCAGGGAAGGCCAATGTAGTGGCCGATGCCTTAAGTAGGAGACTCGAAAGTTCACTAGCTTAGCTAAAAACGGTGTATCTTCCACTTTTAGTGGAGATGAGGTCTCTGGGAGTGAAGTTAGGGATGGCAAATACAGAGGCTTTGTTAGCTACCTTCCATATCCGTTCTCTACTAGTGGAGCAGCTCAGGGAAGGACAGAGGCTTTGTTAGCTTACGTCATGCACCCAGGTAGTACAAAAATGTATCACACCCTGAAGGAGCATTACTGGTAGAAAGGGATGAAGAAGGAAATAGTAGGTTTCGTCTCGAGGTGTCTAACCTGTCAACAGGTGAAAGTAAAGCACCAGAAACTAATAGGATTGATGCATCCTCTCTCTATCCCCGTGTGGAAGTAGGAAAAGATTACAATGGACTTTATGACAGGACTCCCATGGACACAGAGAGGACATGATGCCATATGGGTTATTGTAGACAGGTTAACAAAATCTGCTCATTTTCTGCCTATGAGTGATTATCCTCTGAATAAACTGGCCCAGCTCTATGTAGATGAAATTGTCAGACTTCATGGTGTACCTATCTCTATAGTTTCATATCGTGATCCTCGATTCACGTCGAAGTTCTAGTCCAGTTTACAGAATACTTTAGGCATACGTCTAAATTTTAGTACAGCTTTTCACCCTCAGACGGATGGCCAGTCGGAGAGGACTATTCAGACACTCGAAGATATGCTTTGGGCGTGTACTATAGAATTTAGGGGAAGCTGGGATACCCACCTACTATTGATGGAGTTCGCCTATAATAATAGTTACCAGACCAGCATAGGTATGGCCTCATATAAAGCATTATATGGCAGGAAGTGCAGAACTACTAAATACTGGGATGAGGTAGGTGAAAGGAAACTGTTAGATCCTAAATTAGTCCAGATCACTTCAGATAAGATCAAGGTTATCCGAAATAAACTCAAAACAGCGAGAAACAGACAGAAGAGTTATGCGGATAACCGCTATAGAGACCTAAAGTTTGAAATTGGTGATAAGGTATTCCTTAAAATTTCCCTTTGGAAAGGTGTATTGAGATTTGGAAGCGTGGTAAGTTGAGCCCACGCTACATCAGGCCATATGAGATCACGAACAGGGTTGGGCCAGTAGCGTATAAGTTTATGTTACCACCAGAGCTAGCAAAGATTCACAATGTGTTCCACGTTTCCATGCTCCAAAAATATATTCCAGATCCTACTCATGTGCTTAAGGATCAGCCAGTAGAACTAAGGGAAAATCTGACTTATGAGGAGAAACCAGTCCAGATCTTATATCGCAGGGAGCAAGTCCTGCGTAATAAGGTCATTCCCTTAGTTAAAGTCCTGTGGCAGAACCACGACGTGGAAGAAGCTACCTGGGAACCGGAAGATCAGATGCGCCGTTAGTACCCTTATCTTTTTCGTTAGGTAGATTGTATAAATTTTAAGGACGAAATTTTATAAAGGGGAGAGAAATTGTAATATACCATTCCGATATTGTGTACTGTACATGTATATGTATTGTAATATATTTTTTCAGAATTGTTGTACGGTATGTAGGTGAATAAATATGCCATTATTATGAGTTAATTGAATGTTAGATGTATTAACAGTGCTATAATGGAATTTTTCGGATCCATCCGGAGGTTTTCATAAAGGTATCCAAAGACCCGAAAAAGTTACAAAATGCGTCGGACGAGTATTAAAGACCCTGAAATGCACTCCCGAAATCTAAACGGCACTTCCGGAGGAAATCCGGACGATTCCGGTAACATTCAAAAATTTTCAGAATTGATCCGAAACTATTTCTGGAAACCAAAAAAAAATGTTCGGAACGATTTCGGATGGTCAGTAAGGCTCCGTAAAGTGTATACAAAATTCAATTATAAGTGTCGGAGGTCCTAGGAAGGATTTCACATAAATTTGGAGTATTAAGGATATTTTTGGAAGTTAAATAATAAATTTTTGTGACACATGAGATGGTGTAATTTGATTGGTGTTTAAAATGTGGTGGAAAAGAACTTTAGGTGGATTAATGTGAAGTGAACAAGTGGATTAAATCAAGGTGAGTGGATTTTTATGGAGCAATAAAAGTCAAAAGTGAGTGGATTTTTATGGAATTAGTTGAAAGTCAACTAACCATTAGAGTTTAACCAATAAAATCTTATCAGTTTAACCAATGGCTTTCTTATAAATTTTAATATAGTTTAAGGGCAAAAACTTAAAGAAATCAAGGCCTATATAAAGAGCAAAGTCATAAAAAATTTCAAAAGGAAAAGTGGAGAGAATTGGGGTAAGGTTCGGCCAAAGGGAGGAAAGGAAGAGAAAGAGGCACTTTTCAAGCCATTCTCAAGGATTCTCAAGGCCATACAAGCCTACTTTACAAGCCTAAAAAAAAAAAAAGCAAGGTTCAACTATATCAAGTTGGAATTAAGTGGGATTTAAGGCATCAAACAAGTATTCAAGCCAAGTAAGAGGATTTAAGGTCATAAAGTGAGTTACTAATTGGTGTGAACTTTTGAATTAAACTTTAATGGATGTTATAATTAGTTTAAATCAAGTTGGATGGTGTTGAATTTGATGTTATTAAGCAAAGGAAAGTCATGTATGTTAAGTTGACAAAGATTAGTGTGTGATCAAACTAAGATTTGGTGTGATTTTTGCTTGAAAATTTTAATCTATGCATGCTAAGGCACTAGTATAGAAATTGATGTAATTTTCATGCAATTTATGTTAAGAAATTGAAAGAAAATGTTTGGTGAATGCATGATGAAATTTCGGCCAGCCATGTGTGTGATGGTTAAGTTAAATTTTTCTTCATGTTAATGTGTAGGAAAATCGAAGGCGGAAAAATCGGATTGGTGCTCGGAAAGTTAGTAATGGAAAAGTGAGTGTTAAACTATTTTATAAAAAGTGTATTTTATTTTAATAATATATTTTATGTAAATTTATAGAAAGTTATTATTTTATTTTAATAATATATTTTATATAAATTTATAGAAAGTTATTATTTTATTCTCTAAATATAGTCATGATTTTGGGAATGTAAATAAACTAAAGATTTCAAGATAAGTAATTTGGCCTATAACGAATCCCTAATATTCAGGATTCACCGGTCAGAGGTATCCTGGACGTACATGGTAGGGTTTGGGTATTAGGCTAACCATACATATTGCCAATTAGGCAATTGGGTTTAGATATTATATATTTATATTAGTTTGTCACCCCCTGCACATTTGGAGTATATAACGAATTAACGCGCTGGCTTCTACGTGGTGATGTAGGAATTCCGCTACGTAAATTCGTTTATTTATTGGGTGGCTTGAACTAAGGTTTTGCTGCCATGTATGATTCGAACCGAGGTTCCCACGTACCTTACCTAGGGCATTTTTCAGGAATAGGCCGTCAGTGGATGGTGATTTCCACTAGCAATATTTTCGATGATTTTATAACCACCACTGAGCACAGTTTTCAGGAAATAAAAAAAAGTCTTATTATTATTCATTTCAGTACATTTTAATTAAATTGTTATGACGATCATATATTCTTTACAGATTTAAATCGTTATAATGTTATTCAAACTGTTGTAATATTTTAGTATTGTTATAACATACTTTCAGGGAGGTTTAGTTAGAAAGATTAAATTTGTTTAGAAACCAATAACACTCACTGAGCTCATTTAACTCACTATATTTTCATATTTTATAAAACCAACCTCCCCCAAGTACAGGTGCAGGTGTTGCAGTGACTTCTCAGGACCAGCAAGAATAGTTGGATATTGTTGTCATTGTCTTAAAAATATGTATTAGATAATTGAAAGGATAAAATACGTATTATGTTTTATTTGTAACACTCATGTAAAATTATATTTTGAAGAATATCTTATTTAAGTACTATTTGTTTTAATGCATGAATATTTTATTTAAAATTTGATTTATCTACTTTCGGTTACTTTAAATTTTGTGGTTGAGTTGTGAATTTTTTTTTATGATGAACCTGAGGTCCTAATGGTAGTGGAGAAAGTATTTGATTTTAGAAATGCTTTTAAACTGTTTTACAGGTGAATAGTAATGGAAGCCTTTCAGTAGGGCAAGCTTCGAATGGGAAGCTACCGTGGGATTGCCGGTAGGCCGCCTAGCGTAAGATAGTAGGAAAGGGGCCTGTCAACCTCGAAAACTATGCAAGCACATTTTTCTGAGATAATTATTGTTCGAATCAAGATGAAATGTACCTTATGTCTGAATCACCAAAAAATTCATTTTGATATTAAATTTGAGACATGCAATATATGATAGAAGCATAAAACTATATTTTTGTATGATAATTTTGTTTGTTAAATATTTAATTACTATATATTGTATATAATATTATAAAAATACAATAAAATATTATTCTATTAAATACTTAATTTTAAAAATTATATACAAACTCTCTATGTTATAATTTAGGGTGAATTGTACTAAGGTACCCTGACTTTATCCATAATTACCCACATAATGTCAGTTTACCATTTATTGTACTCAACTACACTACTATTAATTAACTAAGTTTAAACTAATGGTTTGAACTGACATAACTAACCCTAGTAAAAAAATAAAAAAAATAATACATTCAAATTTAAAATAATTAAAAAAAAAAGCACAAAACAAAACAAAATACAAACCAACCAAATTTTTTTTTTCAAACATTCAACCCAAATAATCACCACTCACCATCTCCCTCATTCAAACTTCCTTCATTCAAACCATCCATAACCTAAACAAAATACCTCAATTTTAAACATCACCACCACCATCTCCCTCGTTCAATATTCTCTCATTCAAACCATGCACAACTCAAAAAAAATACCTCTATCTTCATCATCACCAACTATCCATGTCCTCAATCAACCCATCAAACATAAATACCCACAAAAAAAAAATCATGAAAAAAAAAATTTCTCCATCGCAAGCTGGAGTAGAAACTCTATCGCGCACAGACGGAGTGCGAGCTCCATCGCAGATGGAGCTCCTTAATGGAGCTTGAAAGTTAGAAGAAATATGTTTTTCCATATCTCTTCATTTTTGTTTTTTTTTTTAAAAAAAAGGTTCCATATCTTCTTTATTAAAAAATTAAATTTTTAAAAAATTAATTTTAATGGATGACATGATGTGTCCTAATTGGTTAGGTAGCTTTTTTTAAAAAATCTTTTTTAAATTTTTTCAAGTGTAAAAGATCAATTTATCCTTGAGCCGTTAAGATCACCGTTAAATTAACGGTGGTCAACTCGGTCAAGGATACTTGAATGTAATAAATGATTAAATGACATTATGCATGTAATTACAGATAAAATTAGGGTTCCTTTGTGCAGTTCAACCCATAATTTATAACATAAGTTTAGAACTATACTAATATTTTGTCAAAATATATTTCATTTGATGTATAATTACTTGTTTAATATTGTCCTCAAATTTGATTAAATATTCCTCACTTTAGGTGCAAATATCTATATGTTTTAGATTTTTAACAGAATATTCATCGATATTGATATTATTCTCGATGTATCCATAAATTTGGAAGCCTATTATCGATACCGATACCGATACCGATACCAATATTTTCTTTCTTGATTATTAGTAAAAATGTATTTCAACCTATAATCAATAAATAACATAAAGCACCCCTCTACCACTTACAAACCAAAAAATTACATGAAGATCTTCTATACACTAAAAACATTGCTTTAGTCTTTCATCTATTTCCAGCTTCTTCTTTCTTCAATAAAAACTTCAAATCTCTCTTTCTTCTCTCTTCAACAAAATTATTAAAGCTCATTGCAAAATTGAATTTAGGATTGAAGTTGGTTTTTAAAAGAGCATTTGAAAGATTGAATTTGGGTTTTACTTTGGACCTCAAGAATGATTTTACAGATTAATTTTTGAATTCAAATATGCATTCATTTATGTTATGGGTATTTATTGAATTGATCTTTTGTCCAAGTGTTTGTGTTAACATATAAAAATCTTAAATTTTTTTTAATTTCCAGAAGGTTTTATGTTTTTTTCTTTGAGAAAAATGTAAAACCAAAAAAGAAAAGAAAAGTGAAATCTTATTTTTGAAAACGTAAAATGTTCTGAAATCTAAAAAAGTTATCTTTTTTTTTTTCTCAAGAAATAGCTACAAACAGGCTGTAACCAAGTTTTAGAATAAATCCCTGTTTATCACAATTTTATGGGAGGGGGACCACGGGATTATACTGTCATTTATGAATGATTACCAAGTGAAATATAGTGTTAATCATTATTGTTAGGAATTTCGCAGCGGAAGAATAATTATGACGACAAAATAGAGAAATAAATAGAATAGTGGAGACACAAAATTTACGTGGTTCGGCTTAAAGCCTACATCCACGGGCGAAGACGATCAAAGGAATTTTACTAAAATGGAGATATTACAAGACAAGAGAATTTCTCTCAAAACCCAAAACCCCAATACACCCAATAAATACTCTCACAAGATCTCAAGCTCACTTTCTCTCAAATAATTCTCTCTCTTGAGAATTCTCTCAAATGGCTTGGATGGTTTACAAATGAAGAGAAGGGAGGTATTTATAGGAAAAATTTAGTATTGTTCACAGTTACTGTTCACGCGTATACGGTACTGTTCACGCGGACTGTTGACGTCACTGCTTACGCATACATACTGTTGACGTCACTGCTTACGTCACTGTTCACGCGTATTCGGTGCACACTGTTCACGTTTTACTGTAGCACATACTATTTCTATTGGGTCAGCCCAATAATTTGCAAATGGACTTGGGCTTAGCAAATGGGCTTGGACAAATTCAAGACATATCAACAAATCTCCACCTTGGCTTGAATTTGCTAGCTAAAGAATTTCTTCAATCATCTTCTCCAGAAATGCCCCTAAGGCAATCAGTTTTGATAAATACCAACTAAGTCCAAGCAATGCCTGAACTTGCTTACTGAAAGAGACTTTGTCAACATGTCAGCTGGATTGTCTACAGTACCAATTTTCTTAATAGAAATATCACCTTGAGAAATAATATCACGAACAAAGTGGTACTTCACATCAATGTGTTTCGTCCTTTCATGAAACATTTGATCTTTAGTTAAATGAATAGCACTTTGACTATCACAATGGACGACAATCACTTTATGATCCAAACTGAGCTCACCAAACAAGCCTCTCATCCAAATGGCTTCTTTTATAGCCTCGACAACTGCCATGTACTCTGCTTCTGTAGTGGATAATGCTACTGTAGACTGTAAAGTAGCTTTCCAACTGATAGCAGTATCACCAAGAGTAAATACATAGCCAGTAATAGATCTCCGTCTGTCGAGATCACCTGCATAGTCTGAATCAACATAACCAACCAAATGTCCCTTACTCCTTCCAAATTCCAAACAAGAATCAGTAGTACCCCGTAGATACCTCATAATCCATTTCACTGCTTGCCAGTGTTCTTTACCGGGATTAGACATATATCTACTAACAACACTGACTGCATGTGCAATATCAGGACGAGTACATACCATAGCATACATGAGACTACCAACAGCACTAGAGTAGGGAACATGTGACATGTACTCAATATCATTCTCTGACTGTGGTGACATAGCAGCAGAAAGTTTAAAATGAGCAGCAAGTGGAGTACTTACAGGTTTAGCATTTTTCATACCAAAACGCTCCAAAACCTTTTCAACAAAACTCTTCTGAGTAAGGTAAAGTTTTCCTGCAGCTTTGTCTCTTCGAATCTCCATACCAAGAATTTTCTTAGCTGCTCCCAAATCTTTCACTTCAAATTCACCACTCAATTCTGATTTTAATTTGTTTAGCTCAAACATATCCTTAGCTGCAATCAGCATATCATCAACATAGAGCAGCAGATACACAAATGAGCCATCTTTAAGTTTTCTGAAATACACACAGCTATCATACTGGCTCCTAGAATAGCCGTGACCAACCATAAAAGAATCAAACCGCTTGTACCACTGTCGAAGAGATTGTTTCAGACCATACAATGATTTCTTCAACAAACAAACATGGTCTTTCTTCCCTTCAATCTCAAAACCCTCAGGCTGTTGCATATAAATTGTCTCCTCAAGCTCTCCATGTAAGAAGGCAGTCTTAACATCCAGTTGTTCCAACTCCAAATTATGCATAGCAACCAAAGCAAGTAAGACACGAATAGAGCTATGTTTAACAACAGGTGAGAATACATCATTAAAGTCAACTCCATGTACCTGACTATAGCCCTTTGCAACCAACCGTGCCTTGTACTTCGCATCTTCAACACCTGGAATGCCTTCTTTCCTTTTAAAGACCCACTTGCATCCAACAATTTTCTTGTCTTTAGGCGGTTTAACTAAATCCCAAGTTCTATTCTTGTGAAGAGACTCCACCTCTTCCTGCATAGCCACTAACCACTTAGCAGAATCATCACAAGAGACAGCCTCTGAATATGTTGAAGGTTCACCAATTGCATTTGTGTCTTCTGCCACAGCTAGTGCAAATGAGACATAGTCTGCTAGTCTCTGAGGCCTCATCTTCTTTTTTGGTGGCTTATGTTTAGCAATAGAGTCTTCTTGTTCACTTTGTGGTGTTTCCTCTTCTTCAATAGGAGTAGGCATCTGAACTCGATTTTGTAGAGATAGTTCATTCTCCACCTCAAACTCCACCTGCTTAGAAGAACTTGCAGCATTTGTATTAGAGGAAACATAAGTCTCCTTTCTGGCAGAAATCTCCTTTACTGGATGTAACATAGCAGATTCATCAAATACAACATCTCTGCTAATTATTACTTTTGGAGAATTTGGATCAGGGCACCATAATTTATATCCTTTCACACCAGAAGGATAACCAATAAATATGCACATTTTAGATCGTGGCTCTAATTTGCCATCATTAATATGTGCATAAGCAGGACATCCAAATACCTTTAGGTCAGAATATTCAGCTGGTTTACCAGACCATAACTCCTCCGGAGTCTTTATCCCAATTGCTGTGGATGGAGACCGATTCACCAAATGACAGGCTGTAGAAGCTGCTTCTGCCCAGAAGTCTTTAGATAGGCCAGAATTTGATAACATACAACGAACTTTCTCCAAGAGCGTTCTGTTCATACGCTCTGCTACACCATTCTGTTGTGGTGTGCCTCTGACTGTAAGGTGACGCACAATGCCTTCATTCTTGCAGAATTCATTAAAATCACCTTGACAGAACTCTAGACCGTTGTCAGTCCTGAGTCGCTTTATTTTTCTTCCAGTCTGTTTCTCTACCAAAGCCTTCCATTGTTTAAAGGTGGCAAACATATCATTTTTATGCTTCAGAAAATATACCCATACCTTTCTAGAATAATCATCAATGAAGGTAAGCATATATCGAGCACCACCTTTTGATGGGACACGTGCAGGCCCCCAAAGATCTGAATGAATGTAATCCAAAGTACCTTTAGTTCTGTGAATTGCAGTACTGAAATTGACTCTTTTCTGTTTGCCAAAAATGCAATGCTCACAGAAGTCTAGCTTTGATGTACTCTGACCGCAGAGAAGGCCTCTTCTGCTTAACTCTGATAGACCTCTTTCACTCATATGTCCCAGCCTCATATGCCATAATCTGGTGACATCTGAGTCAGACAAGAAAGATGTGGACACGGCTGCTGCACCTGTAACTATAGAGCCTTTCAGAATGTACAGTTTGCCTATCTTCTCAGCCTTCATCACAATTAAAGAACCTTTAGCAACCTTTAAAACTCCATCTACTCCAGTGAATTTATAGCCATTCGAATCCAGAGTACTTAAAGAGATAAGATTTCTCTTCAAGTCTGGAATATGTCGGACATCTGTCAAAGTTCTGACTACTCCATCATGCATCTTGATTTTGATTGTGCCCATTCCAGCAATTTTACAAGCATGGTTGTTACCCATCAATACAACTCCACCTTGCACCGATTTATATGTGGAGAAATAATCTCTATTGGGGCACATATGGAATGAGCAAGCTGTATCCAGAATCCATTCATTTTTGGCTTTGGCTTCATCAGCACATACTAAGAGCAGATTACATTGCTCTTGATTTTGAACAATACTGGCTTCAGCGGGTTCGTCTCTCTTTTGATCTTTGTTTTGTTGCTTGTTCTTTAGCTTGAAGCATTCTGACTTTGTATGCCCCTTCTTCTTGCAGTAATTACAAGTTAAATTTCTGTGTCTAGACTTTGATCTAGACCTTGATCTTTGATTGCTAGAAGAACTTTTATCTGGAGTCCTTCCTCTAACGAGTAGACCTTCTGCTGGGCTGTCATTTCTACTTGTTCCAAGCTCCTTATCAATAAGCTCCTTTGAAAATAAAGCTGCTTTAACATCCTCTAACTTTAGAGTTTGCCGACTGTAAATTAAAGTATCTCTAAAGTGCTTGTAGGATGGAGGTAGTGAGCGAAGCAACATAAGAGCTTGATCTTCATCATCATAAGAAATCTCCATGTTTTCTAAATCCATAAGGATAGTGGAGAATTCATCAATGTGAGATTTGATAGATGCACCTTCGGCCATGCTGAGTGTGTATAGACGGTGCTTTGCTACCAACTTGGTGGTGAGATTCTTTGTAACGTACAAAGATTCAAGCTTGTCCCATAAATCTTTTACAGTCTTCTCTTGCATGACTTCTCGCAAAACTTCATTTGACAAGCATAACTGAATGGAAGCAAGGGCCTTATCATCCATCTCCTGCTTCTTCGCCTCATCCATAGTACTAGGTAATTTATCTTTACCTAGTAGTGCTTGATGCAAACCATTATGAATTAGGATTGCACGCATCTTGACTTGCCACATGGTGAAACTCATGTTGCGATCAAATTTCTCAATATCAAATTTTGTCGTCGTCATGATGTCAACACCTCTGGTCAACGCCAGTCAACACCTCTGGTTAATAATCTGGAATAGTGTATGTAGTAGTGAATAGCACACCAGGTAAGTTCCCAGGAAAGAGAGGTGGGTCACAACGGACACACTTAAATACCAAGTCTTTCCTTAGCCAGAACCTTGCCTAGACATGTACTTTCCACACCACCACACTTACATCCAGCAACCACAAAACCAGTACACTCAAGAATAATTCTTTTCTGATGTGGAAGATCAGACAATGCTGCAACCACAGAGCATACTAAGAATTTCCTTGAGAATCTCACGCCTTAGCAGCTTCGAACACAACCGGAAGCTCTGATACCAGTTTGTTAGGAATTTCGCAGCGGAAGAATAATTATGACGACAAAATAGAGAAATAAATAGAATAGTGGAGACACAAAATTTACGTGGTTCGGCTTAAAGCTTACATCCACGGGCGAAGACGATCAAAGGAATTTTACTAAAATGGAGATATTACAAGACAAGAGAATTTCTCTCAAAACCCAAAACCCCAATACACCCAATAAATACTCTCACAAGATCTCAAGCTCACTTTCTCTCAAATAATTCTCTCTCTTGAGAATTCTCTCAAATGGCTTGGATGGTTTACAAATGAAGAGAAGGGAGGTATTTATAGGAAAAATTTAGTACTGTTCACAGTTACTGTTCACGCGTATACGGTACTGTTCACGCGGACTGTTGACGTCACTGCTTACGCATACATACTGTTGACGTCACTGCTTACGTCACTGTTCACACGTATTCGGTGCACACTGTTCACGTTTTACTGTAGCACATACTATTTCTATTGGGTCAGCCCAATAATTTGCAAATGGACTTGGGCTTAGCAAATGGGCTTGGACAAATTCAAGACATATCAACAATTATGATACGTCCGATGATGATGGAATTCCTTTGCTGCCAGATTCGTGTAATAGTCCAGAGCATGTCGCGGATAAGGATGGCTAAGGCATGGAACATACAGATAGTCAACAAGTTGGGAGTGATTTTGGTGCCTATAGAGGAGATGCAACTGCACATTGGCAATACGCAGCAAGACATTGTCATTATTACCCACTAGTTAATGTCGTTCCTGCCAGGTGGATTGTTCCATATGCATGTGTTATTCTATTGAACCAATTAACAGTGGAGCTTCTAGTTCAACAGATGAGCCTTTCTTCACTAGTAAGATATTTCTTACCAAAGACAAATTGAAGTTAGAGTTGGGTAAGCATGCTCTCAACTAGAATTTCAATCCTATGATAAGACGGTCGACGAAAACCCAATTTGAGGCGGAGTGCAGGGACATTAACTGTGCAGGGATATTAACTGTAAGTTTGCGCTCCTGGTCATCCGTAAAGAGAGTTGCTCGTACTGGCATGTGAAAAAATTCAATTCGGCCAATAAAGGTGTTAGTGGGTAATTATAAAATGACTTTGAAATACAAGTTTTGTTAGTGATCTGAATAGTAATAGTTGTTGTGTAGTTATAAAAGAGTTTTTTTTTTTTTAGTATTGTCTAACTTTTTTATTGTTTATTTTTAGGGATATTATCAAAAAAAGCTCCCACTGTTTTCATATACATCATTTTAGCTCCCACTGTTTTAGTATTTGTCAAAAACACTCCTACCGTTAAGTTTTCCATCCAAAAAGTCAAATTGTTAAGTTTGACCATTTGTTTTAAGGGTATTCAAGTAATTCAATAAGTAAAACAAAAAATTTAAAGGGATATTATCAAAAAAGCTCCCAACAAATTCATATACATCATTTTAGCTCCTACTGTTTCATTATTTGTCAAAAATACTCTCAAATTAACTATTCCGTCTACTGTAACAGTCAAAGTTTGCTACAGTAACTTTTGCTTGATTTTTCCATGCTGTTACAGTATCTATTCAAAAATTTTTCCAACCCGGTTGAGGAGGAGATCAACGATTAAGGAGGAGCTCAATGAGGAGGAGATTGACGAGCTTTTCATCCCGAGAATGCGATCCGGCCCAGAAGAGTTCCCTTCGGTTGAAGGCGACCTGCGATCTGGTTGTGTGAAAAGTTCCCAGAAGGTCCCTCAATCAGTGCCGGAGAAGAAGGTGGAGACGACTGCTCCTCTGAGTAGCTGCAAGCGAGCCAGAAGCTTGTGTGAGGGACGCTCGATGAACATAACCAATACAAGTTAAAATGTAATTCTTTTCTATATTTATTGTATATTCTTTTACAGTGATTTGTTTATATATTTATACACAAATAATCTGTTAGGCTAGCACCCTTCAGCTGACATGGCAGCTGTTGGGTTTGTGTGATGATTGTCAGTCTGTAATTGTAACAGACTAGAGAATTATGTTTATTAGAAACTGAATTCGAATTTTCTCCCTTTCTTCCAATATTACCCATGATCATCTGAACATGTTTTCAGTTGATCATTTGGGTTGAGATGTGGGGCACCAGGTGTTCGATGTAACGCCTGGGTAGCTGCAAACTTCTGCACACTAGATTTATGGGTTCTCCTTCGAACCCATTTCGAAGGCTTCAAACCCATTTTATGGGTTCCCCTTCGAACCCTCTTCTGGGTTCAAAATTGGTTTGTTCCAATTATATATATTTTTTTGGTAGGGTTCGATTGGAACAAACCAATTTATGGATTCCAATCAAACCCTCGGAGTGAAAAGCTTGTCGATCTTCTCCTCGTTTAGCTCCTCCTTAATAGTCGATCTCCTCCTCATCCGGGCTGAAAATTTTTTTGAAAAGATACTGTAGCAAATCTACTGTAGCAAAATAGAGCAAGAGTACTGAAGCAAACTTTGACTGCTACAGTAGACTTTTTGAATTATGTTAAGGGTATGATTGTCATTTTACCTATTAATAGTGTTATTAATTAACTTTTTGGATGGAATAGTTAATTTGTGAGTATTTTTGACAAATACTGAAACAGTGGGAGCTAAAATAATGTATATGAAAACAGTGGGAGCTTTTTTGATAATATCCCTTATTTTTAAAGGGTTCATTGTTACCAACACATTACTGCTTCACGTGAATACACACAATGAATGCCCAAAAATCTACTTCTTGCGAATGCTGGTAATAGTAAATGTACATAATGAATTTGAAATTCACACTATAAATATGAAATGTACACTCCACTTAGAATTAAGCGGAGATGTGCATAGTCGAAGGGAGCACAGTTTGGGCTTACAATTTAGATAGTGTAAGTAGAGATGAACATTTTCCCCACGGCCCAAATCTTTATTTTCCCATCCCCATTTGGTGCAAACCAATTTGAGATAAAACTTTTAGAAAACAATATCTCACTGTAATCCTAAAAGGGTTTTGGAAATCACTTCCAAGAGACTCAAAATCACTCTAAGACAAATAATATGGGTTTTCAAAAGACAACTGTCTTTCATTAATGCAATTTGGGGGCTTCTATAGCCATTACAACTTGATAATTCCTACAAATAAGCAACTTAAAAAATATGGAAAGTGGTGCTCAAAACAGGACATAGTCAAGAACACCCACCACAAGCAATTCCTACAAACAAGGGAAAGTGGTGCTCAAAACAGGGGACTTTGAGACCATTACTTGCAAAGCAAAAACAACAAAATAAGTGGAAAAAAAAACAGAACAGAGGATGTGTGGCTTCATGCATGGTCACGTGCAGTGGCCTCTTCAAAATGCATCAATTGCCTGCCCCACAAAAACTTGACTCCGGCAAGTTCTGTAGAGTGTAGGCGTGAAATAATTCCGGATTGAGACGTTAAATCTCTTGAGCCTGTAACCACACAGCTTCGGAAATTGGCTTCTTGGCCCAACGAACTAAAAATTTATAATAACCTCCCCGCCTTGTAGAAACGAATTGATGATCAAGGATATCATCCACATTGTTATGGTTTTGAGGAGTAGAGGGAATGCGAGGGACCGTTTCTGCTGCAACCCCTTGGTCTTGTACATTTGTGCCCTTGTAAGCAGTCAAGTCTTCCACATTAAAAATGTGGCTGAAAGTGTAGCTTCCTGGGAGATCAACCAAATAAGCATTAGGACCCAATTTCTTTAGGATCGGAAATGGACCAGCTCGGCGTGCATGCAATTTGGTGAAGCTTCCAGGAGGAAAACGTTCAGGACGAAGTCTGATCAAAACCTGATCTCCCACTGAAAATTGAACATCTTTTTTTTAAAATTTGCACGTGCCGCATACTTCTCAGTATGGATCGCAATGTGTCGCCGAACATCATCATGCAAGGTGGTTATGTACCTAAAAAAATCCATACCAGCCTCACTTACTCTGTTTGGCAGAGGCAATTGATTCATGTCAACTGGTGTGCGAGGATTAAATCCATAAACGATGGAAAATGGAGTGTCTCTAGTTGTGCGATTCACAGAGATGTTGAAAGCAAACTCGGCTTGGGGTAAGACTAGATCCCAGCTGCCCGTGTGTTCCTGAACCAAACAGCGAAGTAGATTACCAAGGCTTCGATTTATAACCTCTGTCTGACCGTCCGTTTGTGGGTGGAATGCACTAGAAAAGGAGATTTTGGTACCCAATGCAGCCCACAACGTCTTCCAAAAATAACTAACGAACTTCACGTCACGATCGGAAACAATTGAGACAGGAAGACCATGTAAACGAACAATTTCTTTGAGAAAAATTGCAGCAACGTGTGATGCGTCAAAAGTCTTCTTACATGGTATAAAATGGGACATTTTTGAAAATCGGTCAACAACAACCATAATAGAGTCATTGTTACGAATCGTCTTAGGGAGACCCAAAATAAAGTCCATACTAATATCTTGCCATGGTTTATGTGGGATAGGGAGTGGAGAGTATAAACCAGCATGTTGCTTGGTGCCTTTGTTCAGTTGGCAGACACGGCATCTATCAACAATTGTATGAACATCATAGCGCAAGCGAGGCCAATAGAATCGATCCGCAACCAAGGCCATGGTTTTATCATAACCAAAGTGACCCGCGAGGCCACCCCCATGCAGCTCTTGAATGATAAACTCTCTCATCGAACCCTTTGGAATACAGATGCGAGATTGGTTGATTAAATACCCATCTTTGATCACAAAATCTGAGACTGAACCCAAATTATTATTCAAAGAGGACCAAATCTCTTTGAAGTCATCATCGGTAGCATAGAGGTCTTTAATGGATTCAAAACCAGTTGCATTGGCACAAAACATTGTGAGAATATGCGGACGGCGACTCAAGGCATCAGCTACCTTATTTTCATGCCCTGCTTTGTGACGAATGGTGAAGTCGAACTGTTGCAAAACATCAAACCACCTAGCATGTCTTGCACTGAACCTGGTTTGAGAATTAAGATGTTTAAGGGAATCATGGTCAGTAAACAAAATAAACTCACGATGGACAAGGTAAGGACGCTAATGTTTTAGCGTTTGGATCAAGGCGTAGAACTCCATGTCATAGGCTGAATATTTTCGTCTGGTCTCATTGAGTTTTTCACTAAAGTAGGCGATAGGATGACCTTCTTGGCTAAGAACCCCACCGATTCTCACATGAGATGCATCACAAGCAACCTCAAATATTTTTGTGAAATCTGGTAGTCGCAACACTGGAGTTGTTGACATTTTTTTTTTAATTAGCTCAAAAGCTTGTGTGGCTGCTGTTGTCCATTGGAATACCTTTGATTTGAGACATTCTGTGATTGGTGCCATAATGGTGCTAAAATTCCGAATGAAACGCCAATAAAAAGTTGCCAATCCGTGGAAACTCTGAACGTCAAAGAATGAGCGTGGAATAGGCCAATCAAGGATAGATTGGACTTTGGTAGGATCTGCAGCCACCCCTTGTTGAGAGACAATAAACCCGAGAAAGTTGGCTTCATTTTTGAGAAAAGAACACTTCTTTCGGTTGATAAAAAGTTGCTCCCTTCTTAGAGTCTCCAATACTTGTCTGATATGATCTAAATGTTCTGCAGAGGATTGACTAAAGATAAGTATGTCATCAAAGTAAACGACAACATATTTACCTAAAAATGGCTTGAGAGCTTGTGTCATCACTCTCATAAATGTACTCGGCGCATTAGTCAATCCAAAAGGCATGACTAGCCATTCGTATAACCCCTCCTTGGTTTTAAACGCTGTCTTCCACTCGTCTCCAGGACGAAGGCGAATCTGATGGTAACCACTTCGCAAGTCAAGCTTTGTAAATACGGTAGCACCACTCAATTGATCCAACATATCGTCGAGCCGCGGAATGGGGAACCTGTATTTCACAGTGATTTTATTCACTGCACGGCTATCAATACACATTCTCCAGCTGCCGTCTTTCTTTGGAGTGAGTAGAGCCGGTACAGCGCAAGGACTTAGACTTTCTCGGATGAACCCACGGTCCAAGAGTTCATGGACTTGTCGCTGCAACTCAGTATGCTCATCCGGACTCATTCGATAGTGTGGTAAATTCGGAAGTGAAGAACCAGGCACAAGATCAATAACATGTTGAATGTCTCGCAGTGGTGGCAGTTTGGATGGCAATTCTTCAGGAAATAAATCATGAAATTCTTGGAGAGTTGATTCAAGAGCTGTTGGTATTTTTCCATCTAGGTTATTCTCTACCCGCCCAATAAGAACAAAAAAAATGGTCCCAGCTTGCATTTCTCTGTCTACTTGGTGAAGTGTAAGGACTGAAGTGGTTTCCTTTGGTGTGTTATGTTCTGTTTGAGGTCCAAAATCGACAATAGGTAGTGGTTCTAAGGTGATTTTTTTTTTTTGAACACGAATGAATAAGAATTTTTGAACCCATCGTAAACAACACGGCGATCGTAAAGCCAAGGTCTCCCAAGAAGAAGATGGCACACGGTAATTGGAAGAACATCACACCAAACTTCATCAACATAGTTAGTTCCCAAAGAAAATTTAACAAGACACCTATATTTAACTGGAACAGTATTTACGTCATTAATCCAACTTACACGATAAGGAGTGGGGTGGGGCTGTTGAGGAAGATTTAATCGTTCCACCACGGCTTTGGATATAACATTCATGCCACTACCATTGTCTATGATGACATTCAAGGCCTTGTTACCGTGAGCGACTCGGGTGTGAAAAATATTTGTGCGTTTCCAATCATTGGTGTCGGGTTCCAAAGAGTGCCTACGCCCAGTCAAGACCCTGTTGATGACACAAAGAGGGAGATTTGCAGCTTGTAAGACTTCTTCTTCTTCTTTTTCAGGTTCGTCAGTTTTGAGTGTGGGTTGGCTTCCACTGGCTTCAGCTTCATCATCAAAAATTAAGTCCTTCTCGCACACGTATGCGATCCGCTTGTCTCTTGTTGGACAAACCACTGTAAAATGCCCAAACCCCTTGCATTTGTAACATTGAGGGCCATCTCCAGTAAGTTTAGTTTTACTCCTTGTGTCTCCCACGACACCATTCTTCATTGTTTCTTCAATAATTTTCTGTTTGAATGTAGTAGAGGGACGTGGAACTCCAAGATCCGTAGGTTGGTGGCGTCTATAGTAGCTTACATTTGATTGTTTTTCCAGTTGTAGAGCTAATTGATACGCTTCATCCACATTATAAACACGGGCTGTCAACATTTCCTTCCTAAGTTCGGATTTCAAACCGTTCAAGTAGCGAGCCAATGTCTGCGTCTCAGTTTCTACTGCTTTGCTTCGAACAGTGAGTTCATGGAATCGCTCAGTGTATTGGTCTATCGAAGCTTTGGGTTCCTGTTTCCATTGCAACATATCTTCGTACATCAATTGGTCATAATTAATGGGAAGGTACTTACTTTCCAATCTTTCTCTCCCTTGCCGAGTTCTTCTAAGCTGCTCTTCCACGCTGCTCCACCATGCTCGAGCCGAACTTTTCAATTTTATTTTGACAAACCTAACCTTACGATCTTCAGGAACCAAGAACCAATCAAAATAATCCTCTAACGCTGTTATCCAATCCTGAAAAGCATCGGGATTGAGTCTTCCAAAAAAATATGATACCTCAACCTTCATTCTTTTGGTTAGTTCATCCAGCGGCTCTTGTCGAGCATCTGGTCTGCGGAATTGAATTGGTGCTGTTCGGTGTGTTTGCCGTTGACCCCCGCCCAGCTGTACTTCCTGTTCATCTTCATTATCACCAATACCATCTCGCTGACGAGGAACTCTATAATTGACTCCACCGTCTCGGCCTCCACCTGCTGTGCTGTGTTCCTCAATGACATCTAAGCGATGTAAAATTGAGCCCAAGGTCTGTGATAGTTGATCGAATTGTTGTTGAAAGGTGTTAGGTGTTTGGGTGGGTTCATTAATGGTGTTAGATGGATTGGAATGATGTGAGGCTTGATCCATGGAATTGTAAGACTGTCCGCTTCTGGTTTTGGGCATGAGGAAGTACCAAAATCTAACCTTGCTCTGATACCAATTTGGTGCAAACCAATTTGAGATAAAACTTTTAGAAAACAATATCTCACTGTAATCCTAAAAGGGTTTTGGAAATCACTTCCAAGAGACTCAGAATCACTCTAAGACAAATAATATGGGTTTTCAAAAGACAACTGTCTTTCATTAATGCAATTTGGGGGCTTATATAGCCATTACAACTTGATAATTCCTACAAATAAGCAACTTAAAAAATATGGAAATTAACTTCTAACTACGTGGGATGGTTCCACTAAAACATGACATAGTCAAGAACACCCACCACAAGCAATTCCTACAAACAAGGGAAAGTGGTGCTCAAAACAGGGGACTTTGAGACCATTACTTGCAAAGCAAAAACAACAAAATAAGTGGAAAAAAAAAACAGAACAGAGGATGTGTGGCTTCATGCATGGTCACGTGCAGTGGCCTCTTCAAAATGCATCACATTTGGGGAAAAAATTCCAAATAAATGGGGATGGGAATAGGAATAAAAGCCATCATACCATTTTTCAGGCTCATTTCTAAATATAGGTGTGTAAGATATAACACTAAACCAACCTCTTGTTTATAAAAAAATTAATTTCAAATGAACAGTTTCTAAATTAAATTAATCTCTCATTCTGTGACCAGCTCATCTAGTAGTTGACAAAAATAAAATAAAATCGTAAAGTAAATTATATTTTGTAAATTAATTTAATTTGGGTTATTAGAGACCTGATGATTTCACTTGTGACTTGTGGGTAACATACGGATATCTTGATTCTCATCTCCCAAAAACTACACAAATGACAAAACCAAACCAAATAAATAGAAAAGAAAACTAGTTCGCTATAAGTGGCTGGCTTTCTTCATTTTTCTCTAACCAGCTATAATTCCTCATTTTCATTTCATACAGGGATCGTCTCCAGAATTATAATCCCACCAGTAAGTTCCATTTTATGGTCGTCCAATCTTGTTCTATTCATTCAGTCAATTTCACAAACATTTTGTGCTCTCAAAACTTCTCAGTCTCTTTCATGTAGTTTAGTTTCAGTTGTATCATATTGTCTCTGTTTTTGTTGATTGAGTCACTAGAAATGCGAGGAATCAGAGTAATAAGGTCAAACCTATCGCGTTTTGTAATTCTTGCTCGCACCCATTTGAGTTCTACATTTATAAACCCTATTCAATATGCAAGACCCATCAACAGAGCAGCTATAAGTAATCCCGTGAATGATTTTAGCTTCACATTTCACTTCTCTTATTGCTCAACCTCAAATTTTGAAACCACAAACGCACCGAAAGTCTCAAAATTAGAAGAGAAGGACTCTAGTGATAGTGATGATGATAGTGATGTTCATAATGCTTATATTGATGATGATGGCGATAAAGAGGATATTAATGTATCTGATGTTAAAAGATTCAGTAGACGTGAAGAGGGTTTTGTCAAAGATGTGAAGACCCTTGTGAATATATTGCGTGAATTTGGTAGTAAACGCTCTGAAATGAAGGCCAAGATTGAGCAATGTGGTATTATGGCCTCATCTGAGTTGGTGGTGGAGGTTCTTTCTCGGATTCGAAATGATTGGGAGGCAGCATTTACATTCTTTTTATGGGCTGGAGACCAGCCGGGTTATGCACATTCAACGCGTGACTATCATGCAATGATATATATTTTAGGGAAAATGAGGAAGTTTGATACAGCTTGGACATTAATTGATCAGATGAGAGGGGAAAGGACGGGTCCTTCTTTTGTGACTAAGCAGACTCTCTTGATTATGATTAGGAGATATTGTGCTGTACATGATGTGGCCCGGGCTATCAATACATTTTACGCTTACAAAAGGTTTAAATTTGATGTGGATATTGAGGATTTTCAGAGTCTTTTATCAGCCCTTTGTCGATACAAGAATGTGCAAGATGCTGAGCACTTGATGTTCTGTAACAAGGATGTCTTCCCATATAATACCAAAAGTTTTAATATTATACTTAATGGATGGTGTAATATTATTGTGAGTCCACGAGAGGCAGAGAGAGTTTGGAGGGAGATGAGTAAGAAAGGTATTAGACATGATGTTGTGTCGTTTTCGAGTATCATCTCTTGCTACTCGAAAACTCGCAACCTTCATAAGGTGCTCAAGCTTTTTGACCTTATGAAGAAGATGAGGATTGAACCAGACAGAAAAGTTTACAACGCAGTCATTCACTCTCTGGCAAAAGGTGGGCTTGTGAAAGAGGCAATCAATCTCATGAAAAGTATGGAAGAGAAGGGTATACCTCAAAACATTGTTACTTATAATTCACTGATCAAGCCTCTCTGTAAAGCCCGGAAAGTAAAGGAGGCTAGGGAGGCCTTTGATGAGATGTTGCAGCGGGGTCTCTCACCTACGATTCATACTTACCATGCCTTTATGTGTATTCTATCGACAGGGGAAGAAGTGTTCGATCTGTTGGAGAAAATGAGAAACATGGGCTGCGAACCAACTAATGATACTTACATCATGTTGATTAGAAAGTTTTCTCGATGGTGCCAGTTTGACAATGTCTTTAAGGTGTGGAATGAGATACATGAGAATGGGATTGGTCCTGATTGCAGCGCCTATGTTGTGCTAATCCATGGGCTCTTTTTGAATGGAATGTTAGAAGAAGCACGCAAATATTATAAGGAGATGAAGGAAAAAGAATTATCGCTGGATCCTAATACAGACAATCGGCTTCAGGATTGGTTGTCCGGTAAGCCGTTTGCCGAGCCTCATATTGCAGACAATCAACTTCAAAGAGGCAAGCAAGTGATCTCCAAGAAATATGATCAGGAAAGAGATTTTCTTCGACAACCAGAAACTAGGAGAGTTGTGAGAGAGCGGGGTTTTTCGTTTTGGGATCAATAGGTTCTTATGTAAGACTACCTCTAAGGTATGTGCTTCTGCATGTGAATGTGATTACTGTTTGTTTCTGTCTCCATGTTTTCCACTGTAAACTCCTTACAGGTGCATGGCATTTTCTGTTGACATCATAAATACAAGATTCTTTCTTTACTATGTGCTGATGTTGTCACTAATCACCATAAATAACTGAAGTCTCTTCCATTCATATATTTGCTCACCTCAACATCCTTACGGTTCAACCTAACTGGTGTTGTCACATGAAGGGATTGTGTTATCTAATGTATTTTCCTGGTTGGTGACATGAGACATTCTGGCATTTATTGACGATTATATAACTACATCTGGAACTTGATGCCTGCTTGGTCTCTCTGGTCTTTTTTTTTTTTTTTTTTCCTTTTTCCTTAAAAAAAATTATGATTGATTGGAACCGTGGCTACTCACTTTGGGCCTTGGCCCAAGCGGCAAGGCATGAGCATATAGTGGTTAGCCCCTGGACCTAGCAGTAGAAATAAAAAGAGAAATATTGGCTTAAAAGACTTTCCCATGTTTGTTGGATATTTAAATTTTGAGAGCTGAGTTAGGCTAAAACAGCTGTGTCATCGTTATAACAGCCTCTTCATGCTAGGATTGGATTAAAGACGCTGCTGGAACTACTAGGATATATGTCAAGCAGGATGATAGTGCAGAGTTATTGAACTTTGTTTCCTTGTGTCACTTCTGCTGGGTCATATAGAGAGCTTTATAGGGAAATACGATCGAGGTTTAGAAATTAGTATTTGCATGAAAACGTTAAAATGTGACTGAAACCAATTTCATGGGAAATCCTACTAAATATTAGCTCAAAGGAAATGTTGTTTGCTATGCAGTATAAACAATTACATAAAAATCTATTTCTTTTTGCGAGAAATACATAATAGATATTCAGAAGAAAAAAAATTCTAAACATTTAAATCAAAATCGTATCAAAAGTTGAAATAAATTGTTTGTACATTTGTTATTGACGACAATTTGGGTGAGTACATAAGGGTCTATAGCTTTGCAAATATCATTGCATTTAGAGGATCATCTGCAAATTGTGTACCAAAATGTTTCCCGTGAAAACTGTGATCTGCATTAGAACTTACTGAAACTATTACAAGCCTGAACATGTCAAAAGTTCAGAAGTTGATCATAATGTGGCAGGTTTCAGATAGGTGCCTATCCAAGTGAAAATGTTTTGTGCTGTAGGATGGAGTAGAAAAAAATAATTAATTCTGGTTTAGTATTTCTCTGTGCAAGGTGAATTGTTTTCCTTATTAGAGTTTGGTAGTTCTTGGTTCTGCCATTTTTTTGGGGGGGCATAAGTAATTATTGTGAAAACTGGGAACATTTGACCTGATTTTGTATGTGTTTTCATGCCTAGTCCAGAAACATCTGGTGATGATAATAGGCTTAAAATTATAAGTGATTTCCCTCACCTGAACCTCACATTCATTAACCGTAGATTATGAATTATCTTAGTGATTATTGAAGTTTGTATACTGCTTTACTTTCTGGATAGATTCTACTAAGCATGCTGTTGCAGTGGCAAAAAGCCAATCTTATCTTCGAAGATTTTATTAGTGTTTTAGCCTAAATTTCTTAATGCATATCAATTTTATAATCCAAGTCTTCCGGATGCAAGACTAATTGATATAGAAATGTAAAGTTGTTTTGATTAAGTATTCACACTTGCTGATAAGATTACAAAGAGAGAGATAGTTATGAACTTGAAAATACAATTTATCTATTCGTTAATTTTTGGGGCTGCGGGAAAAAATACAAGGTTATTGGTGATTTTATTATTCTCCTCATGTTTTATCTTATCTTCATTTTTTTTTTCCTTAACTGAGGCAAGTTTTGGGCATACTAAAAGCTTTTGTGAGATTAACTAAAATATTGTACACAACTAGTCAAACACCATGCTGTGGTATTGGGTGACTTTCTGCATCTGAAGCATGACAACTAATATATTGACAATAAAGGTCGTGATCCACCTCTGGCACTGTATCACAATTTTTTTAAAGAAATCAAGAACCGAGACAGCTGGATTGAGGTCAACTTGATTTAAATATATTTGATGTTCTTTAGGCTGAGAGTCTTGAGACATACTGAAATTAATGGAGATTTGCAAAAACCCTCCTGAGGTTTGATCCATTTTTAAAAAGAACCCTCTAGTTTTAAATATAGGTAAAAACCTCAATATTGTATACTAAAACCACCATATAGTTTTAATATGTAATTAAAAAAAACCGCTGATTGTGCACCGAAAACCCCCTGTAGGGAGGTTTTCATCTGACTTCAAAAGTAGAGTTATTTTTTGAAAAATGGTTAAACTTAAGGATTTTTTTAGAAATTTCCCTGGGAAACTATATGCATACCCAACATGTTAGTTCATATAGAGCATTATCATGAGAAAGTTGTTTCCTGCAGTGTGGCATTCTGATACTGCTTACACCCCTTTTTTTGTCAAGTATTTTAGTAGCATAATCAATCTCCTAGTACAATTGTCTAATAAAGTGGATGAAGGCATGAAGCAATACGACTGCAAATGAAATATGAAAATAAAAAATAATATCTTACCATCTTTTATGATTAGTGTATAAGAAACCATCTTGATAAATGCCCAGGCGCATATACATTCTTGAGGATTTTTTATTTCTGTCTCATGGTATTGTGGCTAAGAGAACAGGAATTCATCCATAAATTCTTGATTTTGAACAGTTCCTTGGTTAGGCCTAACTCAGTATGTGAAGTCCTAAATGGAAAAGCTAGTGCTCATCAGTTGAAATAGATATCCTCTAGCCTTTAGATTAGGTAAACTACACGTGGAAAAGAACAGGGGTCACAATCAAGAGTTCTTTAGAGTAGGAAACTAGCTAATGCATATTTTTACATGCTGGCCTTGTCTTTGACCAGTTTTACAATTTTTGTTTGTATTCTGATCCCACATTCAGTCAAATTTCCTTAACAACCTGATGGTGATAACCGGGTTCCACGGTGCTCTTGATCAGGATTTTAAGCTGCCCAAAACCGCGAACCGTGTTCTTTGCCTTTGAATCTGAGAAGGTAATCATGTGAGTATTCGTTTTCATTTCTACTTTTGAGTTGGTCTTGAAGCATAATTTTATTGGTAAATCAAAAGTCATGGTTCTCACAACTAAGTGGAGAGATGCTTTTGACCAATTATCATCGCCTCACCGCACGCTTGAGTTAACAACTTTTTTTTTTTTTTTATTGGCTTGACTAAGAGTTTCTTTGAAATCTATCTGTAAGTTGAGAAAACATTGGGACTGAGACAAAACTATGGGTTTTCTTTATCTAAAGATAGTATTATAAAAATATATATTGGTTGAATATTGCATATTGACATGTGGGTATTTGAGTTTCAGCTGAACAAGTTACCTAGTGAATGGAAAAGTGAAGGAGGTGGGAGAGAAGAACCATTGGATCCCAGGTACTTTATATTACATCACAGATGACATGAGATTCAAAGTATGAATCCTATTCTTTTGCATGAAAAACAAACATAACGTTAAACTCTTCAGCCAAACAAAAGCATCTTCCATGGATAATATTGAATTCTTTGTGGATAATCATGAACCTTTTTTTATTTGTATTACTCTTTAGAATATTGCTCTCAAAGCCTATCTGTAATCCAGTTTGTCTCTTTCCTCTTCTTTTGTCCGAATTCGGCACCTTGCCATTTTTTAATTACCCATTTGGTTTCATAGCATTGTGGAAGTCTCCCAGACTCAGGATTATGTTTATATAAATATATATTGGTTTTCTGGGTTTGTCATTTTATTAGATTTGGTGCTGCTTTCCAATGTCAAAATTCAACTCTGTTGGTTTGGATTAAGGAAGCAAACTTCAGTAGGTAACCAAAATTTACAAGCAAGGTTGAGTAATAAAACAGAAAATCATCTATATTCGACACGTGATTAACTAATAATATATACGTATTTGACATGGCTTGTCTAGTTTTCTACGTAAAATCTCTGTATTGGTTGGAAAAATACATGGCTTGTGACGTTTGGAATGCGTACGTGCTTAGATAATTACACCAACATTGTTGGAATTAAGGAGTCATAGCTCCTTGTGATGAGGCCATTGTTTTTTTAGTGAAGACTTGGAAAATCACCTTCTTCTTGTTAGGTATATATCATTTATATATATATAATTGTGACCAAATCAAAACTTCACTTCAACGCACAAATTGCACGTAAGCAATGTCGCTAGTATCACACGTGTGCGCTATAAAACTATTCAAGTGTTGACTCTATTAATTTATTTTCAAGATGATGTTTGTCCTATTAATCAGGATTAGGTATTAGTTTAAATAATGATATCAAGAAGAAAATTGCAATACAAGTACTATGCTTGAGTGTGTACGCCACACGCTTCAATATCATTTTTATCTCTTATATTTTATATTATATCAATCATTTTCTTCAGGTGCGAATATCCGTATTTAAAATAAATACTTATACAATCCTCTATTAAGTTAAATATTACCAAAAAGAACAAAAAAGGTGTAAGATTTTAATAATTTGAAAGCACTTCTAATAATGTTAAAGATAGTTTTATCTTTAGTTAATATACAAGAGTGCTTTTAAGTATTTTTGAGAATGTTTTGTGATTTTCGAGCAGAGGGCTATTACTCGTTGCCTCATTGGGGTAAAATTTCTTGTAAAAAAAATATTCTCTCTAATGCAATTATATCATCTAAATATAAAGTTGATGTAATTTTTTTTATATTTTAAAGATTATGGAGATGAATTTCTCAATATAGAAACTCTTTAAGAAATTCTAATCAACCTTTTCACTATTTTTCTCAAAGTGGATCTATATTTTTCAAAGGTAAAAAAGAATGAGATAAATATTTTATGGTGATGGGTTATTTATATATATATATATATATATATAATTATATTGGAGATGAGAGTATGTATAAATTAATTTTTTTTTGTTTGACAAAGTGAATCCATATTCAATAAAGATGTTGATGTATCCATAATGAGATAGTTAAAGTTGCTTAGGGCTCGTTTGTAATAACTTTTGCCTTTTATCAGTAGGAAAATAGAAGTAAAAGTCACAACTCTTTAATTACTCTTTAGATAACGGTTTTCAAAAAAGCTTCTATACCCGGAAAAACTTAAAAGTATGCTTGATTAAATAAAAAAAAAAAAAAAATCTCTTCTTGTTAGGATATGAACATTATACCCTAATTGAAGTTTAATATTGTATTATTTTTATTTTTATTAATAGATTTTTTATTAAATTAAAAATAGTAGTATTTAAAAAACAATAAAATTTATAGAAGGACATGAGTGAAATTTTTATTTTTTTATTAATTGTGAAAATGATAAATTAAAAATATGAAATTTTCATTAAAATAAGTGCAAATTGCAATGGAATACCTTGACGTTTAGTCATATTGCAATGAAATCGTATTTTTCCTTAAATTACAACCAAGTACCTCGGATAATTATTAATTTGGTCCCTAATGTATTTAAAAATATCACTTTTTAATCTATTTTTATTTTTTTAACTCACATGGTCCCTATGTTTTTCAAAATATATCAATTTAGTCCATATGACTAAAATTTTGACGGTCAAATCTGATATAAGGTATAAATTGACCATCTTACCCTTTTTTATTAAATTAGCAAGATGATTTTACCCTCCAACTTTTTACATTTGAACTATTTTACCAATTTAGTGTGTCCAATAAAAAATTGATATATGTTATAAAAATTTAAATTATTTTTTAAAACACAACTTAAAAATATTAAATAAAAAATAAATATTATAAATTCATTAAAATTTAAAAATATTTATAAAAATTTAAAAATAACATCATTTATTAAAAATAAAAATAAAATTCAAGATTGAATACTTATAAAACTAAAAAATTAGTTAAAAAAACTAAAATGTTAAAATATTATATATATATATATATATAAATTAGAGTATATTATATAGTATATATATATTATATATATATATATAAAATTACAATATATATATATACATTTATTATGATATTATAAGATAAAAATATAATAATAAAACTGCAATATATAAATTTATTATATATATATATATGTATTAAATTACTAAATTTTTAGTTTTATAAATATTTAATCTTGAATTTATTTTATTTGTAATAAATGATATTACTTTTAATATTTTTCTAATTTTTATATTTATTTTTTATTTTTAATAATTTTATCATATTTATTTTATTATTTAATCATTTTTAAGTATTTTTTTAAAAAAAAAATTAAATTTTTATAACATATATCAATTTCTTATTAGACTATTCAAATATGTAAAGTTATTCAAAAATTAAAGGGTAAAAATGTCATTCTAATTTAATAATTTAAAAGGGTAAAATAGTTAATTTATACTTTATGCTATGTTTAACCATCCAAATTTGGTTATAGGAACTAAATTGATATATTTTGAAAATAGTAGGGACCATATGAGTTTAAAAAATAAAAATATATCAAAAAGTTATATTTTTAAATACATTGGGAACCAAATGATAATTATCTGAGGTACTTGATTGTAGTTTAAGAAAAAGTATAATTTTATTACGATATTACCAAACCCATATAATTTCATATGGGTTCTGTGTAATTTGATTTCTAACTGATTTTACTAAACACTATAATTATAAATTAAGAATAAAGTTTTATTTTTCTCATTAGGATTCATAATCAGTAAACTCACCTCGAATCAGTAGAAATTTCTTATCAATATCGAATTGTTTGGATAGGGAATATTTGTTAATTTGGACTTTTGTCCTGATAAAATTTAATTTAACTATATGTATATAAAAAAAATACCAAAAAGTAAGAGATAAGGAGGATCAAGTGAATATTAGCTTTAAAAATATGAATATAAGCCAATTTATGGCATTTTGGTGGCAAGAATTTCAATGTAGGCCCAAATGATTATAGTTGATTGGTAGGGCCTAATATTTTATTTGTTGTTGTATAATCTTATATTGATTTATATTGTTTAAAGTAAATATTAATCTAAAATATTATTATCAACATTCAGTTGATATGGGTCCCCACATAATTAAAAGTAATTAACCTTTCTAATATCATAATTAATTAAGAATATATAAGATTAGTACACGGATAATTCATGTAAAAATAAATAAGATAATGTTCATCAACTTATGAAGTATATTGCATGCCATTATATCTTGTAAGTCAGCATATTTTCTTCTCTCTCTCTCTCTCTCTCTCTCACACACACACACACACACACACACACACACACACACACACACACACACACACACACACACACACACACACACACACACACACACACACACACACACACACACACACACACACACACACACACACACACACACACACACACACACACACACACACAATTTATATGGCGTCGTCAAATCTTATGAGAAATCTGTAATTTATCAATTTGGCTAATTAAATAACCTCTTCACGATCTCAACCTGATTATTTTATTAAGATTTGTTTTGTTTTAGATCAAAGTATATTATATTATATTTACTTTTTTTTTAATCTTATTCTACAAATAATAACATGCTCCATCTCATACAACGTCCATTGCTCTGGTAGTTAAAGGCCAAACCCCTTCAAGCCATTAAGGTTCAATATCATTGTTCATAAAAAAATATAATTGTATGGGTAGATTTCTCTCATTGCTAGGAGTAGATATCCGAGTCGTTAGTTTCGGTATTTTTCATCTCCCATTACTAGAAGTAACTATCTAAACCGTACTTATATTATTTAATTTTGATTGATTTCAATAGTCTTTTTATTTAGGAGGTATCAAATTTTTTAAAAAATTAAAATAAAATAACATACTCCATCCCTTGTTTTTCCAATGAAACTTGGCCCACATACAATATGTTTTTCCAATGAAACTTGGCCCACATACAATAACGAGAAGTTCTGCTTTGGATAAGTCATGATATTATGTAATAAATTATCCAGATTTAATATCCAATTTTACACCTTTAACGAGTAGACAAATAGTCAATTTTAGAAGAATTTATTATCAAACTTTTCCATAAATAAATATATTTGAATCAAACGAGCATAATTGTATCGACATCTTAATTTCAATTCAATATAAAAGAGGAAGAAAAAAAAAAGTTTTTATTTTGAAAAAAAATGTGTTGAGAAAGGGTATATCTCCGAATCTTTCAACATGATTATAATTTTCTTAAAATGGAATAAATTCCGAACATATATATATATATATATCATACATTTAATTTTAATGACTGCCATCTACAACCTTTTAGACAAAAGTTAAAAAAAAAAAAATGATTTAAAGACAGAAGTAGTACGTAAGTCAAGTCAAAAGTATGTGGAGTCTATATGTACATTGATATGACAAATTTAATAGTGTAATATGAGAAGAAGATAAACCTGGTAACAATGAGACAAGCATGCCCATGAAAGCTCACTTCACAGTTGGCAGGATTATCTCATGGCAGGGGGGAGGCCCCCTCACTCTTGTATCACATAATAGAAGAATATACCTTGTATTGTATGTATGACCAATAATCTTCCATATCAGATTGGAAGATCAATGAACTGGTCAAGACTGAAGAGATACACATATTTACGGCAAGCTGACTAGGACCCCCACAACAGGGAGAGCAGCGCCCAATAACACTCTCTGTAAAAGGATACGTGTCAAGATTTTAATCTCTTCCAGTAACAGAACAAGACAAAAGGGAAGAGATGATGATGTCAAGAGATGTAACCTCACACTTTGATCATATCAGCCGCCATCGCTCTCTCTCTCTCTGTATACGTGTTATAATGAAGACAAAATGGAAGAAAAGAAACCAATAATCAATGAAATCCCACCATCCAGCTGGCTCTCTGGTGGGTCCTCACTCTGCAACTGATTTTCTTTCTTTCTTGCTTTCTTTCTTGGCTTTGCCTTTGTGGTTGGTTTGGCCTAATCTCTTCCTTTTCTTCTTCATCTTTTTTTTTCCACGTCCAGACAAAAATCCCGCAACCATATAATGCCTCTACTTCCCCTTCTCGCAAAAATTTCAATCCCTTCTCTTCTTCTCTCTCCCTCTCTCTTTCTTTCTTTCTTGGTTTACAAGGCAAAGAAACCATTCTTCGAATTTGGTCCCTTTTTTTTCTTTTCTTTTTTTTCTTCTCATCATGGTTTACATGAAGAACCCAGAATCATCCCTGCCTCCAGGGTTCAGGTTCCACCCAACAGATGAGGAACTCATCCTTCATTATCTCAAGAAGAAGCTGAGTTCCACACCTTTCCCTGTTTCCATCATTGCTGATGTTGATATCTACAAGTTTGATCCTTGGGACTTACCAGGTTTTTTTTATCAAACAGAATCATATCAAGTGAATTATTTGTGTTTTTAGAGTCCATAGTGGGTAACTTGTACTGGGTTGTGCTTTGTTGTTCAATTATCAAGTAAAACATTGTTAAACTGAAGTGACATGTTGGGGATCTTGTTGGTTGTTTGAATTAATTGTGTGTGGGGGGTGTCCTATATATCATTCATTGACCAAAATATGTTATGTTAAGGTGAATTTATAATTTTTATGTTGTACTAAAGGAGGGTTTTTGTTTGTTGTGTTGTTTCTGATCAGCTAAAGCTGCGTTTGGTGAGAAAGAGTGGTACTTTTTCAGTCCTAGAGATCGAAAATACCCGAATGGAGCAAGGCCAAACAGGGCAGCTGCATCTGGGTATTGGAAGGCAACAGGCACAGATAAGATCATACTGGCATCATCAATGACAACAAGAGGAGGAGGTGTGCAAGAGAACATTGGTGTGAAGAAAGCTCTTGTTTTCTACAAAGGAAGGCCTCCCAAGGGAATAAAAACCAATTGGATTATGCACGAATATCGCCTCACGGAAAACCCCAATAACTTCAATGTCAACAGGCCAATGAAGCCTAAAGACTCTTCCATGAGGGTCAGCATATGCACAAATATCACTTTTTATATTGAATTTGGCCTATTTGCTGTTTATATTGCTGCCAATTGTACTTCTCTGATAAATTGTTTTTGTTTCTTCCAGTTAGATGATTGGGTTCTTTGTCGGATCTACCGGAAGTTCCACGTTTCTTCTCCAACTTCAACTGCAACAGCAAGTGATCAAGACCAAGAAGAAGAAGAGGAAAAATTCATCCAAGATACCCTTTTACCAATCCTGAGAAGTCCTCCAAGCCACAACATGACTCTCAATCCTCAGAAGTCCTCTTCCTTCTCCAACTTATTGGATGCCATGGACTACTCAATGCTGAGTAGTTTTCTATCTGACAATCAAATGTATCAAACCGGATTCGAGTCCACTCCAATACACACTCCTGGGATTCTAGACCAACCTGCCTTCAACAATGGCACCACCACCAACAACAGTTGCACTAGCAGCTTCATGCTTCAAAAGCTCCCTCAATTGAACTCATCTTCAGTTCCAAACAACATGGAGAACAAACTCAAGCGCCCACATTCAAGTACAGATGAGCACATGATGTTCCACCCACCAAAGAAACACATCAATGCTTGCAGTACTTTGACTAATAGTACTGATCAATCTGACCCTCACTACAACTTTCTACATCAGTCAATCTTGAATCAGCAGTTACTCTTGAGCCCTCATGTCCAGTTTCAAGGATAAGTGAGTCAATCTAAAGAATTTAAAAAAGAGAAAGGGAAAAACAAAAAAAAAAAAACCATAAAAAGGAAAGCAAAAGAAAGAATAACCAAACTTGTTGATCTTGCCAAAGCCATGATGAGGAAGATGTGTACAAATTATTTGTGTGATTTTTTGTGTTGGAAAACGACACAATTGAATTCCAGTCATATTGAAACTGCTCAGGTATGGTATCAAAAACAAGATACCACCATTATACAGCAGCCAAGAGTAGGTGGAAAACAAGAAAGGTATGCACCAAAGAAGTTGTTAAGCATTAAGCAATCATATATGATTTTGTAAAAGACTTTTATATATAAATGTTTGATTTAGCAGATCAAGTTCATATTCTGTAGATAGTATGTGGTGTGAAAATGATTATTATTTATGTGGAATACATATATATTTTGAAACAAAGTTATAATTATCCATTACAACTCTCCATTATTGATTAACACAATTCAAACGCAAGCCATATTCTCTTACATGTATTAAAGAATCTACCAGTCAAGTCAAAGCTGAATTTTTTTGTCCAGATGAGATTGTTCTTATCTCCTTTCCTTGTACCTTGAATATCATGTGCCCTAAGCATTGAAAGATCAAAGCAACATCGTTTGAGCTTGTTTTATCAAGTACTCAGAATAAATTATGTGTCACTAGCAGACAACAATAACATGCATAAATCGGCATAATTGCTACTTCCAGATAATCAAAAGAGAAAATAATACAACCAACAAATAATCCATTCAAATTTTCTCATGCAAAAAGATCAGAACGGTCCTTTTTTCTCTTTTTTTAGCAATGAAAAAAATGTCAATTATTGTGGTTTTAAGTATGCAAAAGTTGACAGCCAGTAGAGTGTCATTGAATGGTAATCATAATTTTGTTGTTGTAGATGCAAAAGACAAGTGATACAAGTAAAGCATATTAATAGTATGGTCCCATACACCTGCAGTTGTAAAGTATTTGATTTGCATTTAATTACTGTTTATCTCCTTTTCTTTTTTATGATTATTATTCTTGTGATCACATCATCACACTTTGGTTTCATATTATTATTCTTCTGATCACACACTATTCTTTCTTACTTTCTATATTATATTTATCACAAAAAGGTGATTGTGAATCGCACGTGCCCCTTGAAATTGGATTTTTGTGTTAGGTACCAGAGTTGTCATGGAACTAAACTGTAAACATCTGTTCACACGGGGTCTGAATTCTCATTTCTATGACACAATCATTTTGAGACAAACCCTTACTGGTTTCATCCAAAAAAAATCAAACACTTGTACATAAAATAGCTGTCAAGTGCGGATCGTCTGTCCCTATTCTTTTTATCCAATTCTATTTGAATCTTATGATATAAATAAATAGACCCTTTAAAATTTTGACATCTATATATTTTAAAATGACCATTCAATTCTCTAATCAAACAACATGTAATTCTAAGATGTCACGTAAACCCTCATTACCACCTAACAGTACCATCTTAAAATGTTGTACCTTGGTCGTGATCATTAAATTGAGCTCTTGAATTGAAGTCCTTTGTGTGTTCTTTATAGACAACGAGAAAGAAGAAACTTTGGCCAAGTATTTGGCTAAATTAAAGCCACAACCCATCCGTTTGCAATCGACTCTCATTATATGCATTGTACTAATGGTAGCTGTCATGACAATGAAATTGAAACTATAAATTGGTGGCGCTTCATGAGTTTCAAAAATAAAGTCAAATGTTAAGACTTTTATGTTTAATGTTACTTATTGTCTTTCACATAATTAATTAATGATTGGGTTCGTTTTTAAATCAAGATTGTAATTGTGTTGTACTCACGTATGAATACATATTAATTATATCATTTAACTAGTCGTATATCAATATAATTAAATTAACACATTAGTTAGGGTATAAAATTAACATAATTGACATAATTTTGTCTTGATATAATATTTATAATGTGAGAGCACAGGTTTGTGCTATCTTAAAATAATATTTTTTTTTATATAGCAGACCTTACATGAACTTTTGAGGATTTCAATGAGCAATGAGATGAGATGAGATGAAATGATGAGGATGAGAAAGAAGAAAATGACGATGTATATACTATTATTATAATTAATCTAAAAGGCATTGTTGATTACCCTCTTAGTAAATGAAAAGTTCCACTGATTGCACTTGAAATCAATCTTTATGAGAACCAATGCATGGAAATGTATAGAGGTTACCTGGTTTTAGAAAGATTGACAAGGTTTTGCTATAGAAGATCCTATTTATAAAAGAGTTGTTTAATTTGGGAGACCTTATATGGACTTGTGTGGATTTTAGAGAGTCAAATAAAGATCTTCACAAAAACACACACACCACTAAGAGAGAAGGAACCACATCCAATTTAGAAAATAAAGTCAGAAGTAGATTTCAGATGGGTATAGTTGCAGACAACAGAGATCCAAATAAATAAGAAAATAAAGTAACAATATGACTTGTTGAGTTTGTTTAATAAACAAACCACTCATTGAGAGATTGAGATTTCAAAGATGAGTGTTCGAAATATTAAATGTCTATATACTAGCATACTCATGAACCTTTGTAAATTAACAATCATCCAGCACAGACAGAAAACGGTACACATAATATTTTGATGATGTAACTAGCAATACAATAGCAATATCCCATTGGATACCCTCATTATTTTTTAAAGCAAAGCAAACTAGCTTCAAAGTAATAATGTCTAACAAATTCAGCCGCAGATACAGAAAACAATGGATTCCAAATTCAGGACAACCAAGAACGTCTTCTTGCAGGATAAATTGATTGCCCCTGAAGAATTTTGGCTCAAAAACTCAACAGAATGTGGTTGCCATGGCAGGAATAAACACTCAAGAAGAGCTACGCTTGTAGTAAGCTACTACTGGTTACCATTCTTTAACCATTTCAGAAAAATTGCTTACTGGAAATTTCCAACTTGTTATTCTAATGTAATAAAAGTACCTAAATATTGAGGAAAAAAAAAAACCATGAAGACTCGAAGAGTACTGAAATGTACATGGAGGGAACTTGGCTGGTTCCTGAAATATTTTTATCACGCTTTAAGATCAATTTTACATAACTTTAAGCTCCCAATATTAGTCAAGATAAGAGAAAATCAATGATCAATAATGTTAAACGATTAACAAATGATACAGCAAATATCAAAAGTAGCCAATTATTCAGTACTAGATATCGATGGTACTTTTTATAGATAGGTAATAACAAACAATAGATATCCCGACAAACAATAGATATCCAGATCAGAAAATAAAGTAACAGTATGACTTGTTGAGTTGTAATCACACATCAAGATGTTCACACCAAAGCCAGATAACATAACACAAAAACCACTCATTGAGAGAATGAACAGCAATCCTCCCAAGTTATACTTCACCAAACACAATACAGCTTACATAGATGGCAATTCCGAAACACATTTGTCCTGCATATAAAGCCACCACGAGGGCCAACAAAAATGTGTTAGAGAAAAGTTATGAAGTCAACAATTTTGTCAGCTGATTAGATATTTGGCCACACAGAAAAGTGTTGATGTCCTCAAACTTACATACATCTAAAACCTTTTCAAATTGGGATTTAAAAAATCAGAGTTTTTAAAGTGTGTATAGCTGCAAATTGAAAACAAAGAGAGACATGTTAGAACATTCAGTTCCTTGCATTTTGTTTGCTAGAAACTTACAGTATGGGGCGATCTTCCATCGCTGGTTATCTCCCTTTTTCCATTGCCAAAGAACAACAGTGGTGCCATCATGGACGCCACCATGTTGCTTTTGACCATTAAAAGCATCCCAATTCAGGCGAATATTATTGACCATCCTTACAGCTCTGTAACTGTCACCCAAGTCCTTGCTCTCGGTCCACAGTATAGATTCATCAAGAACATCTGGATTGTAAGGTTTCAGCTGCAGCTGCAGACAAATTTTTGTAGTAGAAGTTTAAGTGAGCTTATTATTATTGTGATTCGTTATAAAAGAAGATAAAAAGGACAAGGCTATCATGAGGATGCTATCTGCGAGCAATGCCCCATACTTTTCCATTTATGACATGAATGAAAGGCAGAATCCAGATTGACATGAAGAGAATAATCTATTTACTGTAAAACAAACATGCAAGATTTGCAACTAGAACGTATATTCTCTTCTGGTCACATGTAGTACTAAAGTGAATACAAAGTTGTTCCTAAAATGAGCATTAAATTTTTTTGTTCGTTGTTCCTCAAATGAGCATTAAATTTTTTTGTTCAATCTGACTTCATAACTATGGCATTGAATGGGCTTACAGTTTGTACATAATGTTCATGGAGTGCTCTTATATGCAACTTGAACGTGCCCATGCATAATAAACAAATTGAGTCAAGAGCGAAAAGTCATTATTTTTATTTGACAAGAACTACATGCTTTTAGAATGCATATGTTGGAATTAGGAAATGACAAATATTTCTATTCTTGACGGTAATAGGCCACTAGGACTATTTGCATAAAGGGTAGAGGTAAGCTACATCAAAATGCCAAATCAATATATGTATTATATTTATATGTTTATATAAATTAAAAAAAGCCTCAATTTTGATCCAGATTACCCACATTCAACCTCCTTTCATGACATTCCCACCTCCCTACTATACTGGGGTTGTTGCCTATATGATTCAAGAATTCTCTAAATCCCTATAACTCATCTCTAGTATTACAATACTCCCCTTCGTACATGACAAGTTCCAACTGCCAAAAGTCACATAGTAAAGAATTATTCTTTACATGGTATAGGAAATTATCATCAATCCATACTCATAATTTTCATATTGTTAACATAACTTATATTTAAATTTAAACTCCTGAAGCAACTAGAATTACAGTTCAGATCCAAGAAAGTCCAACAATTTCAAAGAGAATTTTGCAGCTCCAGGAATGGACTCAAGCAATCTGTATATATTGTTCTTTGTTAGTATGCAAAATTAACAAGTGTATCATATAAAAAGTTAGAACATAAGAAGAAGAACTCATCTTCCCCTGCAATAAACTTCTGAGTTACGGAAAAAATCTCATAAAATTCTTACAGGATGAGTATCTCCAATGGAGTGCTTCAGGGCCAGCCCGGTAGCTTTATTAACCAGAGCAAAGGAGGGAAAGCCCTCTGCATCTTTCACTCTAGTGCTGAACCTCTCATCTCTGTACCAATGCTACAACATCAACAAGCAAACCAACCAGAAATACATAAGAAACAACCCAACCATAAAAATATATCACCAGTAATACAGACAGATTAAGCTTAGTTACTACAGTAAATCAAAATTGGGCAAAAGTAAACTAATAACATCATCTACAATAATTTTATCAGGTGCAACTATCCTGATAAAAAATATCCAGACTTGGCCTGCTCTGTGCAAAATAAGGCAAAACGAAAAAGTTATATCAGCCGTTAGATCCACATAACTGCTGATGGAAATAATCTGCAATAACCTGCGGATAATCCACACCTGAAACGAACTATTATCTATCTATAGGGCAAAGCAGTAACAGAAATCAAATCAAACACTCTCACTACTAAAACTATAAACAGAACAGATCAAAAGCAAAAACCCACCCAACAATTTACAATAAAGAAATGAGTAAGACAAATAATCAACCAGATCATCCAAAAGAATAAAATGTGTTTATTATGATGAGAGTAGATACCTGGAAGTCATCTGATGAGTCAGATGGAGCAAGAAGCACCTTGTTATCTCTAATGGTGAGTGAGAAATTGGTCTGAGCCTTGCAATAGACCTTCACAGTAGGTCTGCCGGAGAGGTCAGAGCCAGAGCTGGAGTGATGGTGAAGAAAAGATGGCAGATGGGGCCTGAAAGAATGGTTGGGAATCTCTTCTTGATGACTCACATGGCTCACTTGCGACGGTGGTTGGTAGTTGAAAGAGTTGAATTCCTGTTGATCACTCCCGTGATGCACGTGGGTCACTTGTGTTGGTGGTGGTGGCGGCGGCGGCGCGTATTCAGTTTCTTGATAATACGGCACCGGACGTGGCGGTGGTGGTGGTGCTGAAAATTCATTTTGATGATGGTAGGGACGCGGTGGTGGTGGTGGGGCGTCAAATTCATTTTGATGATGATAGGGACGCTGTGGTGGTGGTGGGGCGTCAAATTCATTTTCTGTATTATAGGAGGGGGGTGGGGCAAAAAAGTGAGGTGGTCTTTCTTCTTCTTCTTCTTGATCGTTTCTCTGGTGGTGGTGGTGGCTGCTGTGAGTGTGTTGGCCAAAAGGGTACTCCATTGTTGATGTTGTAGATGCTTAGAGCTCTGTTTTCGTTCAAAATTTTGAAGCAGCGTTTGATGATTATATATATAACCAGATGCCTCGACCTTTTCCTAATTGCCACTTATCCAGCCACACGAGACATACTATCAGCAGTTGCCTCGGTAACAGTCTCTCCACAATTGAGCGACACATGCCCTCAACTTTCCTTTTTTTAAATTTGATATATTTATATTTAGATAATTATCAATTTGGTCACTAACTTTTGAGAAATTATCAATTTTTTAAAGCAGTTTTATTTATCGGTATTATTGGACCCTAAATTTTCATAAATATATCAATTTGGTCACTTTGACCAATTTTTTAATAGTCAAACTAATTGAAAATATCAAAAAGACAGTTTTGCCCTTGACACTATTTAAATAAGTTAAAATTATAATTTTACCTTCAAATATTTAAAAATATTATTACTAATTAGAAGGGTAATATAATCATTTTATATTAATTTTTTAAAAATAAAACTTTTAATGGATCTCCCATTTTAAAATATACTTTAAAAGTTTTTTAAAATAATTTTTAAAAAAAATTAATGAGACATTATGAAAAAAAAATTTTAAACTTTTAAATTTTTTTTAAAATTTTAATTTTAAAAATTTTTAAATTTTATTTTTAAAAAATTAGTATAAATGACTATATTACCCTTCTAATTATTAATAGTATTTTTAAATATTTGAGGGTAAAATTGTAATTTTAACTCATTTAAATAAAGTCAAAGGCAAAACTGTCTTTTTAAAATTTTTAGTTAGTTTGACTGTTAAAATATTGGTCAAAGGGACCAAATTGATACATTTATGAAAATTTAGGGCCCAATGATGCCAATAAACGAAACTGCTTTAAAAAATTGATAATCCCCCAAAAGTTAGGGACCAAATTGATAATCACCCTTTATATTTTTAATTTTTATTATCACTCAATTATTATAAATACATCAATTTAATCATATTATTAAATTTTTAACGGTAAAATATAAATAAAATTTAAAATTAATTATTTTATACTAATAATAAAATACTAATATTTAAAGACAAATTTACCCTCATACTTGTAATACATAATTAACTAATATCTATACTGATACCAAGAGGTGGCCGGGAGCCCTCAACACAGTTTCACAGAGAGACCCACTCCTATTGCCCTTAATCACTCAAAACGGGACTTACGGCAGAGATTTGGGTAAACTACTACACTGTGAGAGGAACCGTAACAACTGGATTAAACTGTATATTCGTTCTGATGTGCAGGATCCTCCACTGGAGGCAAGCACAGAGCATACTTGAATAGTCAGGAAAGAAGAAGAGTGTTTAAGTAAACATGGTATTTATTGATAACACAATATGTTACAAAGGATGATTTGATTGCCTTAGAACAAGAGTGGTCATGCCAATATATAGGCAGAGCATACTTTGTTGCTGGACCCAACCATATGATTACAAGAGGAGAAAGGAAATTACATAATTGAAAACAAACAAAAAACTTTAAAAAAGCAAAAACTAAAAGACGATAAAGGAAAGTCACATGAGACTTTACAAACAAAATGATTACTAAGGGACAAACCAACACATCACAATAATTTAATTTGGATTAAAGGGAAGCTTCCTATTGACTGTGTTCCTTGTCAGCTAGTGATGAGGTGTCAAGAGTCACATAGAGTTTTATGACGGAGACAGGTTGTTGTTGTCGTATTTTGGATCGTCTGAATCGATGTCTCCTGCAAGATGTTTGTACCAAGGGCAAGAGGGTCCCACGTCGGGTGGACTGGCTGGTGGATGATTATCTGGGGGATGAATAGATTGTGGACTAGCAGGTGGAAGCAGATCTGAATCAAGCTCCATGGGGCTTGAGAGTCTTGAAAATATTCAGGAGGAGATTGGAAGTCTAGAAGGAGAAAGACTTGATCTGGGTAGTCCAGCTTCACATTGTTGGCTTCACAAATAAACTGCAAAAGTGAAGGATAAATATTCGGCCATTGAATGTCCATGTCATAAACTGTCTGTTACTCATATGCAATATTATTAGTCTAAAGCAATTTAGTATGAGTGTTGAACATATAAGGCCTGTGAAAAATGTAAATGCAAGTGATCTTGTTACTCATGAATTCATCCATTTTTCAAATATTATGGTAACCCAGTAATTTAGTAAGTTCCTTTCGCTATGTGGAAAGGGAGAAAAACCATTGAAGGAAAGTCCAAAGGAAAGTGTCTTGGTTTTTGAGGTCATGGAGGTGCTGGTAAAAGTGCATGAGTGGAAAAAACAACAGGATGAGAGTACAGAAGAGAAAGACACCAAATATACCATAGGGCATTATGGGTGAAGGTAGTGACTGGATAAGGGTGAATGTGAAAAAGCTTAAGAAATAACTTGTCTGTTTGGGTAAGGGTCAGAGGACGGTGGCCTAGTTCATGAAGGTTAAAATAGTATCAGGAAACATTTTGGAGGGCAAATTTCTTAACATCATCAGCAGTTTTGGTATTAGGAAACTCTAGTAAAAAAGAGGGAGGAAAAGTAAGGGTTTATTTGGCAGGAAGGTTTTTGATGGTGTCGGGATCAGGTGAGGCTCTAGAGGAAGAGGCCATTATTGGTGAGCAGGTATAGACAAGGGGGATAGTTGTAGAAGGGGTAATGAGTTGAGCTGGCTTTGGTCGTGAAAGCATATCAGGGATAAGGTTCTGGGATCCTTTTATATGTAAGGTTTGAAAGTCATATTTCTTAAACTACGATTTCAGCCTGAGAAGTAAAGGATGAAGAGGGACCTTGTTCTTAAAATCAAGGATAAGTGGAAAGGAAGAATTGTCCATTTCCAATTTGAATGAATGACCTCTGAGATAAAAGTCAAAATTTTCTATTCCATATTTGACTACAAGTATCTCTTTGTAGATTGTGTGATAATGTTGCTAGGAGGTCTTGAAAGATCCACTGGCATGGGCACAGTAGTATCTTTTGTTATTTTTCTCTTTAAGGAACAGGGCTCTTCAGTGGAGATCAGACGCATCAATTTAGAGGATGCGTAGGCCATCAGAGGAAATATGGAGTGGGGGCGGCTGTTGGGCAACTTTTTTGAGATGTTGGATTGCCCGAGTATGGTCTGGATCCCATGGTTTTGGATTTTTTCTGAGGAGGCTAGAAAGAGGTGATGTGTATCTGGCCACATGTGGGATAAAGTCACGGATGTAATTAACTGTTCCAAGAAACTGTTGAATTTGTTCGCGTGACAGGTGTTCATCAGGGAATTTGAGCAATTCTTGAGCAATGTGTGGACCAGGAGAGTACGTGCCATGTGACATGTGCAAGCCAAGGAAATCTATGTGATATTGGGCAATGAAACTTTTTTTCTCTGAAAGCATGATGCCATATTGTTTGATGATGGCACAAAACTGAGAAAGGAGATGACAGTGATCTTTTTCACTGGAACTGAAGAGTAAGATGTCATCTATGTAAATTAATGTACTGTGAAGGATAGACTTAAAAATCCTTGTCATGGCCTTTTGGAAGAGTGATGAAGCAATTTTTAACCCAAAGGGTAAAACTTTCCATTGGTATTGAGCATTAGGAATGCAGGAGGCTGTTTTTGGACGGTTTGATGGATAAATACCCAATTTCCAAAATGCTCCTTTGGATCGAACTTGAAAAATATTTTTGCTTTAGCAAAATGGACTAATAGGGTAGAGGTTTTTGGTAAGGAAAACTTATCATCCTGAAGAAACCTGTTTATAGGTTTGTAATCAATAACAAGTCTCTTTTTCCCTTTAATCCTTTCAGATCTTTTCTCTACATAAAAGGCTTGACATGCCCATGGGAAATTAGTGGGTTCAATAAGACTTTATTGTAGTAGGGCTTGACATTCTTCTCTGGCTAAGTTAAGGTTAGATAGGGACATACCAAGATGAGAGGCCTTGGTAGGATTGACATCCTCATTAAGCTTAAAGGGAAGCTTAATAAAGAAATCGGGATTATGCCATAGAGGATTGGGATGTTTAAACAGGGTATGGTTTTTTGCACAGTAGGAGAGGAGGAGTTGTTTGAACTGGTCAAAGGATGGGGGACTGTCTTAGAGGGAAAAGATTTTTAAATCTTTGGTGAAGGGTTTGAAATCTCGTTTGTATCGGCTCCCATTGGGTAAGATCCTTAACTTGTCAAATTGACAATAAGTATCCTAACCCAAAAGTAAATCCTTTTCAGGAAGTGGGCTGCCAATAAACTTACTCCATATGACACAACCAGGGAAAAACTTGATTCCAATTCTTTTTTTCGTAATCAGTTTGGTAGTAAACAGCTCTTCATTGGCTGCTTTGAAATATTGTTCATGAGGGGTCCAATACTGTGAAGGGAGGACCTTTGGGTCTATCATGGATTTGTAAGCTCCGGTGTCAATGTAGGCCACAACATTTATGGGCTTATCATATTTGTCCAAAAGGATTTGGGCCTAACATGTGGGCTTGGGATATGTTGACTGGACAATATGGAGGGTTGGAGTTGGAAGATAGTGGAACCTGAATAATCAGAATAATCTGTGTCCGAAGCAGATGAAATAGATTCTGGTTCAGATTCAGGAAGAGTGAAGGCAGTATCATCGTTTATTTCAAACTGTTCTGAATATAGTGACTCAATGTCAGCATCTGAGTCAAGGGCTGGTTCAGAGGATTAGATTTGTTGGATCATTTTTGCCGATTGTTTCGTTTTACTTGGACATTATTTGGCAAAATGCCCTTTTTTCTTCCAAATAAAACATCGGTTGGATTTAAGATTTCCTCTTCGTTGCTTTTTTCGGAAGTAACGGAACCGGTGACTCTTGCGGTCTTCTTTAGGTAGAAAATGTCGCTTCTTCTTGGTAGAACAAGAACATTTGTTAGGTTTGCATTTGATCTGGAGATGAGTTCTCTGACAGACCTTTTGGATCTTCTTTTTGTTCTGAATCATCTTGGAGAAACGTTTCTGTGTACCACAGAGTTTTTCTAGAAAAGCAAGAGCCATTTGGTAGATTTCTCCTAAGGTAATATTGGTCAAATTTCTTTGTGTAGCAGCAATCTGGCGTTGAAGTTTAGAGTGTAATTCTTCTAGGAGAGAGTTGATGTAGACCTGAGTCAGAGATTCGTCATTGTACCCATTAAGCATATAATATCTTTCTGACATCTTCTTGTAATGGAAGTTTAAATCTTTTTGTCTGAGAGAGCAGTACTTCATATCAAAAAACTCTTGTTTTTTCTGTTTATCTACCAGTTGAGCATTACCAATGAAGGTAGCGAACAACATGCCAAGAACTTGTGTTGCACTGGGTAGACGGACAAATTGAAACTGCCTGTACTCGTCAAGGCTTTGAAACCAATCACGAAGGATACCAGTGAATCTAGAAGTAAATTCACGAAGGATATCTTCAAGGGTTCTGTTGGACTTGGTCATTTGAAGATCGATTCATGTACCAAATTCTTGAATTTTCAGGCGCCACTCTTCAGGGTTCTTTCCTTCAAAGGAAAATCAAGGACCATTGGTAGCCTTATCACAGGGTTGAGGGGAAAATTTTGGTCTCAGGTTGGTATAAGGTGGAGTATCAGGAGGATCATCTTCAATAATAGGTTCATTGTCATGAGTATAAGAGCTTTCTGCATGATCAGCCATGAGCATTTTGCTAATATTAGCCATTTCTGGCTCAGAATCCGAAACATATGACTGAGAAGAGGTAGAAGAGGATGAGATGTCTGGAGATTGAGGTTCTGAAATGAAAAGAGACTTTTTTGAGTATTTGGATATGAACTTGGGTTTGGATGAGAAAGGTTGTTTTCCATGATCTCGGGATAATTGAGGGTCTAGAGATGGCTTAAAAGTATATCGAGAGGATTTATGTTGGATAGGGTGTTTCCTGAAAGTCTCAGAGATCATTTTGAACATCTGAGAATAATCAGTAGGTGATGAAGGAGTAGGTGGTGAGTCAAAAAGGGAATAGCCATACAAAGGTGGTGGAGATGGTTTCTGTCTGTCAAGGTCTCTGTGTATACGTTTCATTTCGGTTTTCAATTGTTGAATTTCTTTTTCCTTTTGGTCAAACTCAGCACCAAAATGTTGTGGTCTTAACAAAGATCTTAACTTAGAGTCGAGGCGGGAAATGCGTTCTTGAAGTTCTAGATATAACTTCTTGCGAGTAGAATCTAGGATAGCAAGTCTGTCAATCTGTGTGAGCAGTCTTCTCAAGAGCTTTATCAAGCTTGAAGTCAATGGTCTTCAAGATTCTATTTTGTCATCTGGCATTTTTGGTTTGCCAGTTGAGAACTTTTTCAGCTTGTGAGCAGGGTTTTTGGCGTCCATCTGGAAGAACTTCAGTGGGTTGGACAAAAGCACGAGTTGCAATGTTGATGTTCTTGTCTGTGAGACGCTCAAATGGGGGAAAATATTCATCATAATCATAGGAAGATGCCATGTGGTAAGGAATCGGTTGAGGTGAGTGAGGTTTCATGAACTCAGGCTCAGGAGGAGGAGGTGGAAGAAGACCTTCTTCTTTAAGGATGCAAAGTGTTTCTTCATAAACATCAAGAGGTTTGCGAGGTGTGTGGAGGCCAATCCAAGGAAAGTCTGGATTGCCTGGTTTGAATGGTTGCCTAGGACTAGAGCACGAAACCCGAGGCTTCCTTTTCCTTCTGCAAGAACAATTTTTGTCACACATGTTTGGGTCAACATCCCAGATGAAGTGTCCATTGATTTTGTCAGTGTAGGTGACAGAACCATCCGAATGGAAGCATGGACTAGAATGTCTTCTTAAAAAATGACTGGGGTGATCATCATGGACTGAAAAATGAGAAGAGTAATGTTTAATGATTTCTGAGGAGATTGAAAAGTTGTTTTCACAGATCCATCTTCAAGTTTGGTAAATTAGGGTTATCTTGACAGGAGATGTGTCCTGATACAACTTCTCATAATTGGTTACCCATTCTAAAGGCATAAGCTCAATGAACTTTTCTCGAGCAATTTGCCTGGGGATTTGTGTAATGGTAGAGACTTCATCTTGTCGTTCTGCAGTGATAATGAGAGTCTCTAAGGAAGTACCTAAAAGAGGAAGATCAATAGCATGATCTTGGAGCCTGTAGGCAAGTTGATGATGAAGGGTGGCCATATAGGAGCCAGGAACCATAGAGACGCTAGAGATCTGAACTTGGATCTTAAGAAAACTTGCAAATGTTTGGATTAGCAAAAGGAATGTTGAAATTTAGGTAAAAGGTAAGGCAAACACTGCCTGCATGGAGGGTGGTGATGGAGGTGCCTATGACAGCTTGATCATATTTGCAGTAAATAGAGTTCAAAAGGGCAAGTCTGGCTGTGACTGGTAAACCTTTTCTGCCATGGAGGGTAAGGATGATACGAACAGCACCTAAATGAAGGTGTGAGTACCCTTCTTGGACCCATTTAGAGATCATTTGCGGATCCAGAGCGAGATCAACATATTGTTCTGTGGCTGAGGCTGGGATAAGACAATTATCAAGACCAGTTGACTGAACATATTCTTTGACAGGAGGTCGTGGAGTACTAACGAGTCTATGGATAGATCTTTTGAAACTTCTGTTTCTTTTAAAAACATTGTAGGGGCTAACCAGAGGGAGATCTGTTTCAGTAATTTGAGCTTCTTCGGGAATATAAGTATATTCCATGAGATTGGTAATTTTAGAGGAAGTGGTTCTTTTGATAGGAGAAGGCAAGAAAGTTGGTTTGGTGTAGATGTAGAGGAAGAAGGAGAAGTATAGTTTGACGTTGGGACAACATTGGAAGTGTTTGAAGTCATGATTTTAAAAGTTCTTTCCTTATTACCACTAAGTTTTCTTCTATTTTATAACAGAATCCATAAAACCTTTAAGTACGTGGCATTGTTACACCAGCAATTTGCAGTGGTCTAGGACATGCAAGTGACTGATTTCCAGCCGATATATAATTATAAAATAATATAAAATATATAATAAATATTTTTTATTAAAAAAATATCACTAGCAGTTGTTGCGGAAAGGAAAAGGAAGACATCTTTCTCCATGTAGGCCATCAATTTTTTTTTTTAATTTTCATTTTATAAAAAAATTTTGATAAAAAAATTTAGAACAAATTACATACAACTTATCTAAAGTTTAGCCTTTCACTTTCATATACAACTTTATGGTCATAATTTTAAATTTTCATACTCCATGAGGTTAGTGAAGATCCCAGATGGAATCTTCACTAACTTTTTTAATTTTTTTTTATAAAAAAATTAATCTCCAAGCTCATGGATGGTGGATCCATTTACTTTTTTTGTTAAAATAATAATAATAATAATAATAATAATAATAATAATAATAATATTATTATTATTAGTGTTCTTTTCCGTGGACACAATCATAATTTTATGCATTTGAATTAATAAGGGATATTTTGGTCTTTACATATAATTTTAGAAGTTAACCGTTAAAACTAACTGGAATTTTCCGACAGTGAGGGGGTTTATGGGAATTGACTAAAAGTTATATATGGAAGTGCAATGACAAACTTTAGGCAGGTTGTGTGTAATTTGTTCTAACATTTTTTATCAAAATTATTTTCGTATTTATTATTTTATAAAATGAAAAATACAAAAAAAAAAAAAATAGGTGGCCTCTATGGAGAAAGCAATCTTCCCCTTCTCTTCTTCTGCGACTGCTAGTGATTTTTTTTAATTTTATAATTTTTTTATATTATTTAATTAGACATATTTAAAAAAAAAATTCAATTACTAGAGATAAACATAGTTTAATTATGTATTTTTTTTTTACATATCACTTACAGTGTTTGCGACTCAAATCTAGGACATTGTCAGGCTGAATGAGCGCCTTGGCAACCGAATCATATTGGGCTATAGTAGTTTAATTATGTATTAAAAGTAGGAGGGTAAATTTATTTTTTAATATTAATATCTTATTATTATGATAAAACAGTTAATTTTTTAATTTTATTTATATTTCACAATTAAATTTTTAATTATATAAAATTAAATTTATATATTTATAATATTTAATGATGATAAAAACTAAAAACATAAATAGAAGGATTAAAATAAAATTATGTGTCAAATTCAAAAGAAAAAAAAGTTGAGGACATGTGTCGCCTAACTGTGGAGCGCCTATGTCGACTACTGCTAGCATGTCTCCCAACCACGTAAAAGCAAAAGAAAATGAAACTTTTTGTTGGTCTTCGAATGATCCAAGCATCAATAATTGCTTTATCTCGCACCGTTTGGCTTCTTGTTTCTTACGGTCAAAATTTTAAAGATGATGTTTCCATGTCGAGATTCGGCCCACTGCACTTTTAATTTTCCCTTTTTTTATTTAAATCACGAGACGCACGAGGATATTTACTCTCATAAATTTATTGAGATTAATACGTCTAAATATCTATTCTCATAACTAAAATTTATTAACATTAATCATAGCACGGACTACACATATTTGATAAATACATATTGCCCCGAACTTTAACCCTTACAGCTGTAGTAAGCTGATGAGGAGGTGCACAATATTCGGTTAGGGATTTTTTTTAAAATATTTGGTAAACTATATTTAATAATTTCTTTAGTATAAGGTTCCTTACCTTGGTGGTTGGAGGCCTCAAAATCCTCAAAACCACCAAGGTTCAAATCATTGTGTAGCCATATAAATATATATTCTCAATATTGCCTATAAAAACGTAAATATGTTGATAGACCTCTCCTCCGTGTTAGGGTAGACCCCTCCCATTATTGAGAGTAGTTGTCCGGACCGTTGGTCCCTGTAGTTCTCGTCTTCTGTTGCTGGGAGTAGTTGTCCGGGCTGTGCTTGTATGATTTAATCTCAGTTGGTCCCAATAGTCCTCTGACTCGTAAAGGTGTCAGATTTCAAACAAAAAAAATTTCTTTAGTAAATTTTTTTTTTGAATTCAGATAACAAAAGGGAACTAAACCTGGAAATTAGACAGAAGACCCTGATCCGGTTAAGAAGGAGCATCCTCCAACCAAATAGCAACATTAACTCTAAAACTATTCCTAGCCAACAAATGAGCAACTGAATTAGCATATCTAGGCACAAAGGAAAAGGAAACAGAAGCTCTACTACAAAGAGAAAAAATATCTAAAATAACAAGCCCTACTTCAGAGTTAGGAGGCTTTCCTTGAATAAGGTAGTTGATGACATTTAGGGCTTCCAAAACTACCAAAAGCTTATTGAAACTTGACTCTATAGCAAGATGCAACCCATTTAAAATAGCAGAAGCCTTTGCTACTTCGATCAACACCGTCCCAATGAGTTTACGTGAAAGACCTGCCATAAATAAACAATTACAATCCTGAATAACGGCCCCCAAACTAACCAAATACTCTGAAGACTTAAGGGAACCATCAACATTCAATTTATACCAAATCTCTCCTGGAGGCTGCTAAACACAATCAGCAACGATGCCATCCGAACGGACCAAAGGGGGCTGGATAGAATCCAAATCTTCAATGAAACAAATGGACCAAGAGACAATGTCCACAACAAGTACGAGAGGTTCACTGTGCACCAGCCTATTACGGCAAAACCAAGAACGCCATATGACCACCATCCACAATCGTAGATCATCCGCCTTTAACACCAAGCAGCAGTGAACCGATTCCACCAAAAGTTGATTGAAACCTGATTCTATAGCAAGATGCAACCCATTTAAGATAGCAGAAGCCTATGCTACTTCGATTGACACCGTCCCAATGAGTTTACGTGAAAGACCTATCATAAATAAACAATTACAATCCCGAATAACGGCCCCCAAACTAACCAAACACTCTGAAGACTTAAGGGAAGCATCAACATTCAATTTATACCAACCCTCTCCTGGAGGCTGCTAAACACAATCATTAACGGTGACAACCGATTGGACTAAAAAGGGCTGGACAGAATCCAAATCTTCAATTAAACAAATAGACCAAGAGATAATGTCCACCGCAGGTACGAGAGGTTCACCGTGAACCAGCCTATTACGGCAAAACCAAGAACGCCATATGACCACCATCCACAACTGTAGATTATTTGCCTTTAACACTGAGCAGCAGTGAACAAACAGGTCCAAGAAGGAAGAGATGGAGCTGGAAATAAAATGGCTGTGAGGCAAAAAGGAGCAGTGTCAACGTACCTCTTTAAGTGAATTTTAGAACAATAACGCATGGTGGACAATTTCTGCCTCCTCCCCGCAGCAAGGGCACAACACTGAAACTTGCAAATGTCGTCCACTCAGCACTGTTCTAGATGGCAACCAGCCATTACAAGCTTTCCATAAAAACAATTTCAGCTTATTTGGGAGGTTAACTCCCTATAACAGCTTCCACTAGTACAAACTTCCAGCCGTAGAGGTAGAACGGAGAAGCACCAAATTTCTGATTCAATGCCACCCAATAGTCGCTCTTGACAGAATAGGAGCCGGACTTATTAAAATGCCACAACAGCTTATCCGCATGCACCGTTGAGGAGCAAGGCAGGTTGAGGATTAATTTAGCTTCGTCCAGTAGAAATGAACTCCAAAACAAATTGGAATCCCAGCCACCACTCGGAGATTTTAGATCAGCCACTCGAGCTAGGGGATATAAGGACATCGGATAGTAAACTTGAAAAGAGGAAGGTCGCGACAACCAACGATCTGAGTAGACAATGGTAGAGGTACCCGTACCAATTCACCAATGCGAACCCAACTTAACTAAATGCTTACCCCAGCAAAGACTTCTCTAAACAATGAAAGGCAAGGAACCAATTGACGTTTCCAGGAAGGAAGTGCGAGGGAAATAGATCGACTTAAGGACCCGGTCTTCTAGCGAGGTTGGATTCTGAATCAATCTCCAGCATTGTTTAGCCAGCATCGCCTGGTTAAAACAACTCAAATCCCGAAAACCTAATCCGCCCTGAAGCTTGTTCTTACAAAGCACATCCCACCTGCATCAGTGAATTTTGTTCGACGACTGGCCACAGCTGTAACATCCCTAGTTTCGAATACATATGAAAAGTATGATTGAATTCATTTTGAATATGTGAATATGATTTTTTATGATTTGAGGGGTGGAAATTGTAATTAAACGGTCGAAAACGATGCACGAAGAAAATGGTTTCATAATGGACCAATTTGAACGGTCGAAAACGATGCACGAAGAAAATGGTGAAAATCTGGACAGTAGGCATCGCGACCACTCACCGCGACCAGGGATTGCGATGAGCAGCTCGCGGTGAAAAGGATAATTTGGGGCAGTGAGTACCGCGACCAGTCACCACGACCACAGATCGCGGTGAAAGTGGCAAATTTCCACCAGTGAGCAACGCGACCAACGCTCGCGGTACAGGTCGCGATGACTCAAAAATTATAAAAAAATAAAGCGGTGGAGCGGTGCAATTAAAAGGAACGAAAGAGAGCAACAACTTTCAAAATGAAGCAAAACAACACAGAAACAGAAACATCACAGAACTAGAACGAGAGAGAAAGAGGAGAGGAGAGAGAAAGAAGAAAAAGAAAAAGAAGAAGAAGGAGAAAAGAAGAAAAAGAAGAAAAGAGAAAGAGAAGAAGGAAAGGAGAAGGAGGAAGCTTTCAGGCTTGGTGTACACGTATTTTTTGAATTTTTAGTTTTCCAGAAATTTTCGGAATTGTCAAATTTTAGAATTTCTGAGTTATTTGAATTATATGGATTATAAATTATAGTTTAGATTTGATATATACGTGTTTTGGAATTTTTTCAGTTTCCAGAATATTTCAGATTGATTGAAATTAATTAAATTTGCGTTATTTGAATTATATTGATTATCGAATATAGTTCAGGTTCGATATATACGAGTTTTCGAATTTTTCCAGTTTTTCAGAAATTTTCGAGATTATCGAAGTTTATAGTTTTTGAATTATTTGAATTCTATTGAGTAGCTGAAACTGATTTCGGAATGATTGGAATACGATTTGGTTCTAATAGTGTTATGGAAATATATTGTTAAGGAAATATATTGTTGAAAGTGACTTAAATTATATTATATTGTGAAATGTATCGGAAAATGATTTTGGGGCAATTTGATTCGAAACGGAATTATGAAATACGTTTGAGTATATTTTGGATTGATTTAATATGATTATTGATTTATAAATATATTCGTATATTTCCGTTATATTATATTTGATGAAATTTGAATTTGCAAAAATATAAATATATTGATATGTGTTGAAATTGAATTCGATTATTCGGAAAGAAATAAAATATGTTGACATTGGATTGGAGAAAATATTTTGGCTCTGATGTGTATGAACATAGATATGGATATAAGAGGTTGACATGTCAATTGGGTTTCTGTCTTAATGGTACTGTGCCGATTATACCACCATTTGGATAGTGTAGGCCCCAAGTGCCGGTCCTAGGGTTCTGAAATTTGTCATGGGACATTTACAGCGGGTGATTCCGTTGGTGTTCCATTCTGATATGATGTTCGGTGAGTGGCCCCGTTTGCTTCCAATGCCGAACAACCCGTAATCCAGTCCGATAACTTATGTTTTGTATGTCAGGAGCCCAATCTGAAAATTGATTTGTCATATGGAAACATTTGAGAAATTATGAAAAATTTGTCTGTTGATTGATTTTGGATATTTGATTTGATATGAGCCCCATATATTGTTTATATATTTGTTATTTATAGTTTTAATTGATATAAAATATTTGTATATACAATTTTGTGTACATCCACTAAGCAATATGCTTAGCGTGTTGAGTTTTCTCGCACGCAGGTAACAAAGGTTCCAAATGCGAAAAAGATAAAAAAGAGTAGAGGTTGCAGAACCAGAGTCAGGATCACATCTTTCCTGCATACATTTGGGTAGTTTGTTTGTATTAAGTTTATATATATTTTGATACTGTATGCATATACAGAAACTGCTTGTAAATATTTAATGAGCTTCCGCTATGTAAATATTTTATGATATGTTTATGTTATGTGAATCTTTATAAATTATATTGTGATAAATTGGTTGGTAAGTCGCACTATATTTGGAAGGGTGCGCAAAAATTGATTTGAGAATTTGGAAGTTGATTTTATAAATTTTATTTGTAAACAGGTTTTGGAAAGTCAGAAAAATAGAGGAAACTCTGGTAAGATTTTCGAAAATTCTTTGGACCATTTTCAAAGGTTTTTAATATAATGTTTATCTACAATAAAAGTTAGCTTTTAGTATATAGTAGCGCTCCCTGATTCGGTTCGAGCGGATTTGGGTTAGGGGGTGTTACAACTGCCCCACCAGAATCTAGCAGACAGCCGGTGAAGATCATAGATTAATTTTTGAGGAAGCTTGAATAAGTTTATAGAAAAAGTTGGAATCGATTGGATAACGGCTTTAATCAGAACCTGTCGGCCCCCAACAAAAAGCAACTTGGTCTTTCAGCCTTGAAGCTTGCCCCACACCTTATCAACGATAGATTGAAAAAGATGGCGTTTACCTTTTCCTACAAAGCTGGGTAAACCAAGGTAGCGCTCGTGGCAATCAACTAAAGGCACACCCAAAACAGAGGTTAAGCTGTCTTCGAACTGAGCCGATGAACCACTACTGCAACAGATCGCAGACTTTGAGAGATTAACAGCTTGGCCCAAAACTGATTCATAAACCTGCAAAATATGGATAATAGTAGTGCACTCATTATGGTTAGCTTTCAAAAAGAGAAGGCTATCGTTGGCAAAAGAATACATGAGTTATACTAGGGCCCGCATGCCTACATCGCAACCCATGAAGCGAACCCTCAGCTTCCGCTTGCCTGATCAAAGACAACAAACCTTCCGCACAAATTAAGAACAAGTATGGGCACAAGGGGTCTCCTTATCGCAGTCTTCTCGTTGGCTTCACAAAACCAACAATGCTCTCATTAAGAAGAAACTGATAAGAGACCGACGAGATGCAGAACATAATCTTCTGAATACAAGCGTTTGAAAAACCCAGAGCTCGCATCATACTCTCAACAAAGACCCACTCTACCCGGTTGTAAGCTTTGAACATATCAAGCTTCAAAGCAAGGTACCCTTTGTAGTCCTCGAAAATCGTTCAGAAGACATAGAGCACTACAACCTGCAAAGAAAGAGCGCACGTGACCCGTAGGACTTCTAGGTTATCGGGGTGGTGCTGGCCAAAGTCACTCCGACGGTCAAGTTAGCGAATGGTAATGGATAATTATAGATTGTAGATAAAAAAGAGTAAAAAAATACTTCCTTTTAACCCAGGGGGCTTGAAACCTTAGTGGTTGAAGGTGCTGTAAAGTCGGTTTGCCGAACCACGATCGTGAGTTGGTCAGAGATGGTGAAGGTCAGTTGGAGAATACTTGTTGTATACTCAATGTTACTCAATCGAAAGTTCTTAAGTTTTTTCTCTAGTTTTTATATGAGAGCCTTTTTGGAAGTGTGCTCCTTTTATTTATAGGGGTAGTGATTCACCTGTTGGGGGTAGTGAATCACTTCCTTGATTCGTTGCCTCAAATCAAGGAAGATATGGGTGCTTTCCTTGACTCGGTCACCAAATTCAAAGTCTGACGGGCCGAGTTATAGGCTTGGGCCTATTTAGATAGATTATGAATTGGGCCTACGTAGACCCAAGAGGGTTCCATGTTGAGCAACATGGCGTGCGACACGAAAAGTCCCCAACATGTGGGGCCATCGTGGAGTCACATGGCTGTTATTACTTGGACCGCTGTACGACGATTGTCTAACGGGTGTCGTACGACCATGGCCTCGTTTATTACTTGGACCGTTGTACGACGATTGTCTAACGGGTGTCGTACGACCATGGCCTCGTGCGACCAGTCGTGCGATGAAGGTATTGTAGTGCCTAAGTCGTTTGGTCACCCAAGTTTTGGGCCATGTAGGATGGTCGCCTGTGGCTTTGAGCAAGGTCCTGTGATGTGATTGGGCTTTTGGGCCTGACCTTCATTGTAATTGGGCTTGACAGATGCCCAATAAGAGACTGACATGCCAGCACATGCCTTTACTTATACTGCCGCCATTTCCTTTTTCTTCCCCATTTTTAATTTTTTCTTTCTCTCTCTATTTCATTTTCTCTCTCAAGAACCAGTCACCGGCGTTTCCAATTTCGGCGTTGCTTCGAGTCGTTTCCGTCCTATTTCACGTCCATTTCGGCGAAGTAGTGTGTATTCTCATACTTTTGGTAAGTTCTCTTGTTACTTTTGCCTCTGATTTTAGATTCTTAGATTTGTTTTGTTTGCGGTTTCTTTGTTTCTTGGATACTGTTCTTTGAGTAGTTTTTTAGAAAAATCTTTCCAATGCTGGTTTCGATCGAAAATGCAACTTAGGATGTGGTAAAAATTGTTTGTGGTGATTATGTCGTACGACACTAGTTTAGCCGTAGATGCCGCACGACAACGCATAGGTGTAGGCTAACGGTCTGAAGTTAGGTCGTGTATTATCTTTAGTTAGGGTTGACCACTAACTGTCCTTACTGTCGCTCGAGAGTACACCCATTACGTCTGGGCGAGGATGTGATGATCCTGTCGACCTGTCATCTAACTCGTGGGGCAAGTCGAGGACTAAGAGTGGGGAAGTCACTTTGGCTTCTCGTGCGTATGACCCTGCGACTATCTCCAATCATTAGGGTATGTCGCGCGCCATGGATGATACAACGGTAAGGATGCCCTTTGTTGACCTGCCTAGGAAGGCTGCTAGTCCTTGCCCCATGGGTTCGAGTAGGCCGCTGGGTCTGTTTTTAATCAATCTAGCCAGCGTACTAAAGGAGGAGGACCTCATGCGTATGAGGTATAGCTACGGCATACCTGACGATGTCGACCTGAGGTTGCTCTATAAGGAGGAGAGACCTGACTGGGATATCCCTGGGTGGACATGTTTATATGAGCTCCCATTCTAGCGTGTCGGATTCAGGTTGCCAGTGGTCGGACTACTTAGGAAGGTTCTGGACCACTTCGAGCTTGCCCCAGGATAACTCATACCTAACAGTTGAAGGATCCTGTTGGGGCTGGAGCTGCTGTATACGATGGAGTCCATCGTTTTCGAACTATCGGACCTGCTTTATACCTACTTAATGAGGGAGCACGACACTGAGAATGGTCGCTACAACTTGATGCTTAGAGTGAATAAGAAGCACCTCATCATGGAGCTGACCATGAATGACAGGTCGTGGATGGATAAGTACTTTTTCGCACTGGGCTTTCTTGTCGAGTGGCCAATAGGGGATACAACTGTCCGTATGACGTGGTCCAACGTTGGTGGGTTACTAACTCAGTCGTGTCGTGTCTTTCAACATAGTATTTTTAGTCGTGCCGTCCTAACTATCTTTTTATTATGTTCTCTTGTAGTGCAGTGAACTTAGGGGCTCCTCAGGCCGTGGTGGGCTTGACTTGTGCGAAGCGTACAGAGAAGATATTATCATACGGAGTGAAGGAGAGGAGTTGGAGGAAGATCTTGACCGAGGAGAACTTGAGGCCGAGCCATCTGTGGAAGTTTTCTATCATTAACGAGCCATGTACTCCCTACCCAGCCTTTAAACATTTAGTGGAGTTTGTCAGAGTCTGGTATTGTGTCGAGCGACTGTACGATTCAAGGTTTCTAACTCTCATCTCACACGTCAAGCAACGCCTTGCAGTTGACTTAATGGCCGAAGGCATTGCTGCTCCTGATGCTGATAAGGCCCTAATGAGGCTGAATGAGAAGAAGAAAGGGAAGAAGAAGGCCCAATCAAGCAGTCAAGTCGAGCCGATGGTGACTCCTCCACCACCTTCCCTAACCAGCCGAGGCAAGGGAGCTCTCGACATCAGCTCCGTTGGGAAGAAAAGGAGGAGGGATGACTCGGCCACTTGTAATGAGGCGTCGGTCGACCTCGCCTTCCCTCAGAACGCCTTCTCATACTTTGACTTTGGGTCGATTATGCCCCCAGTCGAGCGATTGCTGTTACCCGAAAATGAGAGTCATCTAAAAGAGATGGGTCTTTCCCAAGCGGTCGATTGGGGCCTCAACCACCAATTCCAGGTATGGTCGTGCAACCTCTAGGTTGTCACTATGTTACTTGAAATTTTACTAAGTGTTGAGTTTCGATCTTTACAGGCTCTTCAATCCCAAATTTATTTAGAGAGAGAGCTTGGCTCAGCTCTTAAGAAGGTGAGGGAGCTCAAGTCGAGCAACCAAAGCCTTAGGGTTGACAATGAGAAGCTGAAGGAAGCTAACTTGGAGGCAAAGAAGATAGCCTACGAGGCCTCTAGTTGGGCGGTCGAGGCGACCCTCGAGCTTAGCATGCTGAAGTCGGACGTCGACCTTCTTGTAGCAAAGCTTAAGGCTAATGAGTCAGAATACGACTCCCTGTATGACTAGGTGGAGGACGACGTGAGGTACAAGACTCGTGCAAACCTGATGAGAGAGTACAAGGAGGGTCGTGCGACTGAGTGGAAGGTTGATAGATGGATCGCCGACCACGACGAGCTGAATTGTCCCGACGATGAGGTCGAGAAGGACGTCGAGGGTGGAATCGAGGAAGGGAGCCAGCCCACCGAAGAGAAGGCTGATAGTGAGGGGCTTATTCCTCCGCCCCCAAAGGGCTTGGCTATCGTGGCCTTGGCCGCTCTGTCGACTAGTAGCCAGCCTACTGATATGATTGATTAAGTAGCTCTCGAAGGGGAGCATGATGAAGTTGCCCCACAGGGTTTTTGTAAAATTTGAACTCTGTTTTTTTTTTTTTTTTGTACTTGGAGAATTTTCCTTACATTCTGCATATTTGGATTTTGTGCCCATAAGGGCTCTTTTACTTTTGTATTGCATTAGTCGAATGATATTATGTTTTTGGATATACAAAGTCTTTGAAATTTCATACAATGTTAATGAATGTGAAAATCCATTTAACTTGTATGGAGTCGTACGACTAAGTATTTGAAACTCACTTTTTGTATTTAAAAATTTGTGAAGTAGCAAAATGTGATTGTGATGTAGGAACAATTCAAGGAAGTAGTGGTTGCTTGTCATGCGACTTTACAATCCCTTAAAGTTTCGGTGAGGCGATGAAGTCTGAGTCTCATTTTGGTCGTGCGACATTTTGTGTACTTGTAGTTATTTGGATTGTGCGACTTGTGCTTCATTTCATTCTTATGATATTTGTATGTTGATTTCCCCCAGTTGAAGTATGAGACCTCTATGGTGCCATGCTTGAACTTCTAGACTTCTTTCTGTCGTGCGACTTTAGACCTTGAAAGCAGGTTGCGTGTTTTTGTAGAACATTATAGTGGAGATGCAGCTAGTTGACGTGAGTTGAAAATCTTTGAGTGCGGGAATGTCGAGCGACGCCAACCTGCACCAAAGAGTTAGGGTTGGCCGTTGGGTTCACCAACGGCCCTCCGATGCCTAAGTTAGTTCCACATCGTAAGATGAAAAAATAGAAGTCAAAAGACAATAGTAAGGTTTAGAAATGATACTGTTTTAGGTGGACAGCGTTCCAGCTGTTACTGATTTCCATATCGTCTGTACATCGTAGCTTGTAGGCTCCCTGTCCAACCACTTTGGTGATCGGGTAGGGTTCTTCCCACGTAGGGCCGAGTTTACCTGCCCCTTGTTCCTTCATATTTTGGAAGATGTGGCACAGGAACCAGTCTCCAACTTTGAATGTTTTGAGCCAAATGTTCCTATTATAATGTCAGACGACTCTTTGATGATATATCGCCAATCTGATCGCGACCTTGTCACGACGCTCGTCCGTCGTGTTGAGTTCATTCCATAATTCCTTGTCATTAGCCTTTTCGGTATCATGTTCGACTCTGTAGGATGGGTAGTCAATTTCGGTGGCAATCACTGCCTCTGAGCCGTACGTTAGGGAGAAAGGTGTTTCTTCCGTTGATGATCTTTTTGTCGTATGATATGACCAGAGAACTCTTTGTAACTCGTCAGCCCATTTTCCTTTGTATTTGTCGAGCCGCTTCTTGAGGGTTGAGATGATTGTTTTGTTAGTGGATTCTGCTTGACCGTTTGCTTGAGGATACCTTGGGCTTGAATAGCTTAGCTTGATCCTCCATCTGTTACAAAAATCTTGGAAGTCGTACGATATGAATTGTGAACCATTGTCGGTGACTATCTCTTTAGAGACTCCGTAGCGGCAAATGACGTTATTCCAAATGAAACTCTTTACTTTGGTATCCTTGATTTTGACGTAGGATTCAACCTCGACCCTTTTGGTGAAATAATCCGTTACCGTGAGCATGTAGACCTTCCCACCCTTAGCGACTGGCATTTTTCCTACTATGTCCATCCTCCACTTTATGAAGGGCTGTGGAGCTGAGATGGGGTGTAGTCGCTTCGGGTGCTGATATGAAACTTGGGAGAAGCGTTGGCACAGGTCACACCGCTTGACAAAGTCGTGCAACTCGGATCGCATTGTCGGCCAATAATATCCCGTTGTGAGGGCCCTGTTGGCCAGGCTTCTCCCTGTCGAGTGGTTGCCGCATTGCCCTTCGTGCAAGGCTTTGAGTATTTGCTAAGCCTCAATCAGGTTGACGCATTTAAGGTAGGGACCGGAGTAAGATCTCTTGTAGATTCGTCCCTCTATTGTGGAAAATTGGGCTGCCTTAATTTTGATTCTTCGTGCTTCGACCTTGTCGGTTGGAAGGGTGTCGTTCACCAGGTAGTCGCAAATCAGAGTCATCGAAGTCGGTTCATCTGAGATTGGTTCGATTTCGAGCTCTACAGGCTTCCATACAGCTAGCCATTGGACGAAGATCATGGGGATGGTCCGTTCGACGGTCGTATCTAATGCGGAACCAAGGTTGGTGAGTGCATCAACATGAGCATTTTCGGATCTTAGTATTTGTTCGATGTCGAACGAGGCTTGTAGTTGTTTCGCTAAGGTCAAGTAGGCTGACATCTTCAAATTTCGAGCTTGGTAGGACCCTTGCAACTGTCTTACAATTAATTAGGAATCACTACGTACCTTTATCCGTTTGATGTGCAAGTCTTTTGCCGAGGTGAGTCCGACTATAAGGGCCTCATACTTGGCTTTATTGTTGGTGGTATTGAACCCGCATCGGATAGATCGCTCGATGATATGACCTTCAGGTGCAGTGAGTATTACTCCTAGTCCACTGCCTTTGACGTTGCTTGACCCGTCGACGGCCAAAGTCCACTCCTTATTTGATGCGTCGCACGACATGGTGCAAAGCTCTTCTTCCGCTCGTTGTAGAGTTCCAGACGTGAAGTCTGTGATAAAATCCGCTAAGGCCTGTGACTTGATAGCTGTACGAGGTTGGTAGATGATGTCGTGCTCGCTCAGCTCCACAGCCCACTTCACTAGTCGTTTGGAAGCTCGGGCTTGTGTAGGACGCTCTTCAAAGGAAAATTAGTGAGTACGTTGATGGTATGACATTGGAAGTACGGCCTCAACTTCCTTGCAGCTATGACTAGCGCTAGGGCAATCTTCTCCAGTTAAGCGTATCGAGTCTCTGCGTCGAGCAAGGTTTTGCTGATGTAGTAGACGGGAAGTTGCTTGCATCCTTCCTCTTTCACTAGTACTACGCTTACAGCCGTTTCAGATACGGCGAGATAGAGTAGAAGTGTCTCCCTTTCCTTGAGTTTAGACAGGAGTGGAGGGTCTGCTAGGTATCTCTTGATGTTCTTGAAGGCTTCTTCACATGTTTGATTCCAATCGAAGACTTGTTCTTCCTCAGGGTGTCGAAGAAGGGTTTGCATCTTTCGGATGACTTTGAGACGAATCAGTTGAGGGCCGCGAGTCGTCTGGTCAGGTTATGCACATATTTGATGCTCTTGGGGGATTGCAGATCTATGATTGATCGTATCTAATCTGGGTTGGCTTCGATTCCTCTCTTGGTTACTAGGTAACCAAGGAATTTCCCTGACGACATTCCAAAGGAGCATTTGGTAGGGTTAAGCTTTATTCCATACTTGTCAATGATGTCGAACGACTGTCGTAGGTGGTCGAGGTATTGGTCTGCTACTAAGGATTTCACCAACATGTCGTCGATGTAGACTTCCACAGTCTGTCCGAGCATACTCGCGAACATCTTGTTGACCAGTCTTTGGTAAGTTGCCCCGGCATTTTTGAGGCCGAAGGGCATCACTTTGTAGCAGAAAATGCCGCGCTCTGTGATGAAGGAGGTCTTCTCTTGGTCATCCGGATGCATGAGGATTTGATTGTAGCCGGAGAATGCATCCATAAAGCTTAGTAGTTCGTGGCCCGCGGTCGCGTCCACCATCATATCAATGTACGGCAGGGGAAAGGAATCCTTGGAGCAGGCCCTGTGGAGGTCTGTGAAGTCGATACAGACATGCCACTTTTCATTCTTCTTCTTCACGACTACTACGTTAGCGAGCCAGTCCGGGTAATTTACTTCTCTCACTGAGCCAATGTCGATTAGCTTCTGAATGTAACGGCCCGGGACGCTCTACGGCTCTTGCCCGACCCCGTTACTCACAGGTACTGTCCGCTTTGGGTCGCAACAGCGTTCTACCCCTCACGGTTTTCTTTCGCCTCCCTCATCAGGATTCGAACTCGTAACTTATCCATAAGTAGCTCAATTGGTACTCAACTTGATAAGAATTAGTACTTATGGATAAGTTACGAGTTCGAATCCTGATGAGGGAGGCGAAAGAAAACCGTGAGGGGTAGAACGCTGTTGCGACCCAAAGCGGACAGTACCTGTGAGTAACGGGGTCGGGCAAGAGCCGTAGAGCGTCCCGGGCCGTTACAATAAAAGGTAAATGTAACACCCCCTATCCGATTCACGGACGAACCGGTTCGGGGATACTACAGTCAAATTCAGAATGTCAATATCAAATCCAATTTATAATATCTATTAAAAACCATTTGTTGAGTTATCTAAAAATTTTGGCAGCACAACGGCTATTTTGCATTATTAACAAATTTTTGTAAACACAAATAAAACTCTTTACAAACACTTCAAAACTTATGCATTTATCTTCATCACTTCCAATCGGACCTTCGGTCCATCTCAAATCAATTCACAACATAGTATAAACTTTTCAGAAGAGAGCCATTTCCGCAATTAAAAACATATACATTCATATATGAAATTTCATGAATATTAACATGGCAAAATAGTTAGAAAAATATTATTACAATCTCCTTGGTTCTTAACATAATATGCTAATATGTAATATATACATATATCAAAAGGATTCACAACATGGATTTTAACAAAAGTTACATGAATGCTTCCAAAAATTATGTGACTTTAATACCCTGCAGATCCAGTCTGATCACTGTCTATCCCCTGCGCGCGGAAAACCAACGCGCTAAGCATAACGCTTAGTGGTACTTTACTTAACACAAATTTAAGTAAAAGTTTTAACATTCATATAAATCAAAAACAACTCAATTCAAGGATAAACATTTCATAGTTCCTACCAATTTTACACAACATACTAACATGATACATTTAATGGAAATAAACATTTAATACATTTCATAATACACTATCATGAAACAATTAATTCAAACAATCATGTAATATGCATACATTTTAAAAATGTCACACCGATATGAATTTTCTCAATTGAATCGTTCAATTACACAATTATGAATTAAGTATTTTATTGCCCTTAGCCAATTCTAACCCACTTTCGATAGACTGAATAATGGGATCAACCAATACTGTCCTCAACGGAGGCTACGGATTGGTTATTTAATTACAACAATGTCGCGGACCGGGCACCCAAAGCCTCTCAAAGTCCGAAAGATCATAATCAAATCCAAGGACCGGGCACCCAAGCCTCTCAAAGTCCAATGATTTAACATAATAACGGTCGCAGTACTGCTAAATTCCCTATTGGCATGCCAACCTATCCAATCTCTCAAACAATGCGGTATGAATTTAACTAGGGCATTTAAGCATATAAGTTTAAATTCAATTCATATCAATTCTTTCATTAATACTCAATTCCATAAAAAGTTTACATACTATAATTCAAGACAATCAACTCATAAACCTTTTGTTCGATCTTAACTCACAACAGTCGATATCAATTCGTTTTCGACTTACCGATATGATACTATAAAATCTTCATCAAATTGCACAATATGTTCACACATCAAACAATTGTTATGAAATTAATAAATCTCATACATTTTATTTCTACTTTCTAACACATCAAAACTCACAATTCAACATCCAACAATACATACAAAATTAAATTTCAAGTGTTAGTAAAGCACTAACCAAAATTATATCAAAATCACTCTCCAAGCTTTGGGAATCACTCCTTCAAGCTTGCTCTTGATTTTCCACAGCCCCTAGACACCATGAATCCATAATCAACAAAATTTCTAGAATGTCTAAGTACCAATGTTCAAGTTTACTAGAGCCATTTTAGTTTTAATACAGAACAATGTCCAATCTTAGATTTTTAGTAAATCCATCACAAGTTAGAAAAACTTAAAACTTTGCAGAAACCTTTTAAACAAACATATATTCATATATAAAAATTTTCAGAATTTTATAAAATTTCAAACTACCTTAAAATAATTTATTTATTGAAGTATTCTGATCTGCCTGACAGGGAAAATTCAGAACACTATACAATTCGAAATTTCTATAACTTTTTACAAAACTCCATTTGTGACAAAATTTTGCAGAAACATGACATAGACATATACAATTCCAAAATAAAAATTTCAGACCTAAATAATACATATGAATATTTTTAAAATATTCCTTAATTTACGTTTCTACCCTCTGTCTACTACTGGACAGATTGTAGTATCTTCATTACAAAATCCGTATAGTTTTCAAATAAACTCTAAAAATTACAAAAATTTCCAGAGCTCATAATAACATCTTGCAAAACCATCATATAAAATTTCGAAATTTTCTGGGCAGTATAACCCATTAAAACAAATGGTTCAATCCGAAACTATGTTTTAAACAACAATTTTCCAGCAACTCTATTAGAGAATTAAAAATTCATAACAAATTCAATACTCAAAGTTTTTAAGTGAAACTAATTTTCAAAGAACCATTTAAATGTCATACAGAATAAATATAAATTTTTGAATTAAGTTTACATCACTACTAATATCTTATCATACATCAATAGAAATTTTTCCCCTAAAATCAACTTCAAACCCTAACTTTTACTCACTAATTTTCTTGGATTTCATTTCTTGATACTCCCTTGAAATTTAACTCATAATTAAAGACAAATCTACTTGAATTCAAGCCAAAATTCAAGTCAATCCAAAAAGAAAACCAAAACCCAAATATAATCCCAAGAACTCAAGCTTACTAGTGAATAAACTTACCAATTTCTCCAAATCTAGTTCTTGCTTGACTTCTTCTTCAATTAACTTACTTGATTATGGCTTGAATTGGTGTAGATCACTTCTCTTCCTCTCTTCCCTAGCTTGGCCGAAAATCCCTCTTTCTTTCTTTCTCTCTTTCTTTTCTTTTCTTCTTCTTTTCTTGCTTGATTTGCTTAGATCGAATTCTTCTTGTTTTTGTTTGTTTTGTTTTGTTTCATTGACTTCATCCACCAATAAGGTTTCATCACTTGCCACCTATTTCTTACATTTGCTAATTGTCCCTAAATCTTTTAGAATCATAGAATGATCACAAATTTGAAATTAATCTCATGATATTGACTAAAAATCTATTAACTATCAAACTAATCCACCTAATTTACCTCCCATTTCTATTCGATATAACGTGGACTCTTAAATATAATATTAATACTAAGATGTAATTTATCAAGCGATAATTAAAATACTAATTTTGAGGGCGTTACACTGAATTTCTTCGTTGATAACCTTGTTGCGTTCGGGTGCGAATTTCCTTCGTTTTTGCTTCACCGATAGGTAATTTGGATCGACTTGCAGCCTGTGCATCAGGACCTCTAGGTCAATGCCAGTCATGTTCACATGGGACTATGCGAAACTGTCGTGTCGAGCCGTCAGGAAACTGATTAGTTTGGCTCTGATGTCCTGCGGGATTCGAAAGTTGATACTAACTTTGTGGTCTGGGAAATTTGGATGTATGGGGACTTCGTCACGCTCCTCCATTTCGGGTTCATCTTTGTTGATAGTAGAGCTCGGGCTCTGTAATTGTTATAAGTCGGACGGCTTGGTCTTCAAGGTGTTCTGGTAGCAATCTTGTGAGGTCTTCTGCTGCCCTCGGATCTCGCGGACCCCCTATTTGGTGGGAAAACGGATGACTTAGTGGTATGTCGAGGGGACTGCCCTCATCTCATGGATCCACGAACGATCCACGAGTATGTTGTAGGACGACGGGCAGTCGAGGATGAAGAAGCTAGTGTTCAGGTTGACTTTTTCCGCATAGACAGGCAGGACAATTTCCCCGATTGTGTTCTTATGTTTTCCGTTAAATCCTACTAACACGGTCGAGCGGCGTACGATGTTACTCTCGTTGATTTGCATCTTTCTTAGCGCATCGATGAAGAGCACATTTGTCGAGCTCCCAATATCAACAAGAATCATTTTGATCAAGCAGTTTGCTACGGTTAACGAGATGACCAGCGCATCGTGGTGGGGGTTGAGCAGATCTATGTGCTCGTCGCTGCTAAAACTGACCGGATAGTTGTAGGCAGGGTCTGCTAGACGGGTTTGTCGGACCTCTGAGCGTCCAGCTTGTCGCGCGTGTCGTTTAGCTTCTGAATAGGTGACTCCACTTACTTTAGATCCATCAGAGATGACGTTCACAGTCCTCTCGTACCGGAGAGGTTCTGGTGGTGGAGTAGAGCCACTGTTGCGCGATCTGTCATCGCGCAGATTCAAAGTCTTCTTGCCTTTATCTGTGAGGAATTCTTTGAGATGGCCCCTCTTGAGCAGCTCAGCCACTTCCATCCATAGAGCAATGCAGTCTTCAGTTCGATGTCCGTGGTCGCCATGGAACTCGCACTAGTTGGAGCTGTCCCTCTGATCCGGCGGGCTCTTAATCTTGGCTGGCCACCTAACTGATACACCAATTCCTTTGAGGATGGCGATTACTTCTTCTGGCCTGATATTCAGGTTGTACTATGGCAGCCTGTTATCTGGTCGGTCGACTGGCCTAGGTGGTCTCTAGTCACGCCGACGGTTGTCTCTCATTCAGCTGTCCCTTCGAGAAGACGTCGAGTATGGCTCGGCTCGTCTGTCACCTATTCATCGTTCGACTCTCCTACTCGACCTGTCATCTCTTCCGCTTGTCTTCTTTGGTTGATAGTTCGCCTCATCTTCTTCCCACTTTATCTGTGCCCATGCCTTAGCTAGGACGTCCTCCATCGTTTTGCATCGGTACTTGTTAAGCTCCTTGTATAGATCGGAATCATGAAGCAGACTTTTACAAAAGGCTGGTATGGCCGTCGCCTGGTTGTAGTGGGCAATGAAGACTTTTTTCTTATTGAAGCGACCCACAAAGTCGCGTGAGAGTTCGCCGCTCCTCTAGTTGATCGTGTAGAGGTCGTTGGACTGCTTTTCCAGCTTCCAGCTACTAGCCAACTGCTCCACGAAGGTGTCCGTGAGTTGAGCAAATGAGTTATTGGAAACGTTGGGGAGGTTGGTGTACCATTGCAGGGCCGGCCCTATGAGACTTGACCCGAAGCCCTTGCACATGTATGCCTCCCTCAGGTCTCGTGGAATTGCGGCAGTGAACATCCTTTGTCGGTATTGCGCGATGTGGTCATCAGGATCGGTCTGTCGTACTATTTCATACTTGGGAAGTTCAACTTCCTCGGCATCTCTATGAGTGTTATCGCATCAACGAAGGGGGAATCGGCAAAGCTGTTGGCTGGGCTCTTCTTTATAGGAGTCGGCATTTCAGGAATACGCTGGATGAGTGCCTCTATTTCTGCAAACCTGCATGCCAAGTCTGGGTTAGCTAAAGATGGTTCAGAATTTACCAGGTTTAAGTTCGACAGGGCTGAATGTGAGGGACTTGAAGGTGTTTCCTGTGGCGGGATGACTTGTTGAGTTAAGCCGATGTTACAATTGGGCCCTCGACGGGTTACCTGCTGGATCTCGTACGACATTGGGCGCTCCGTCTGTGGCTTGGGTGCACGACTTCGTACCTGTAAGGACTGGGTCGAGGTTGCTCGCCTCATGCCTTGCTCGTCCAGGCGAACTGGTGCGTAGAATGTAGCATAGGTGACTTGGTTGAACAACACGGGCTGGGACGTCGAGGCGTCTCTAAATAGGCGGACGACGGTGAGGGAATTGACCATGTTCTATAGTTCTTGGTTCTCTGCCAACACCCACTGGTTCTCTTGTTCGAGAACTTGGAGTCTCTGGGTGTTCTCCTGCATCTGGGATATGAGGAGTTGGAACCTAGCCTCTATTGCGTTGTGATGAGAGTTGTCGGACGACATTGCCGGATGTGTCGTGCTCTACATTGCCGGATGTGTCACGCTCTAACCCACGGTGGGCACCAAATTGTAGTCCTCGAAAATTTTTCAGAAGACATATGGCAGTACAACCTGCAAAGAAAGAGCGCATGTGACCCGTAGGACTTCTGGGACACCGGGGTGGTGCCAACCAAATTCACTCCGACGGTCAAGTTAGCTAATGCTAATGGATAATTATAGATTGTAGACAAAAAAGAGTAAGAAATACTTTCTTTTAACCCAGGGGTTTGAGACCTTAGTGGTTGAAGGTGCTGTAGAGTTGGTTTGCCAAACCATGATCGTGAGTTGGTTAGAGATGGCGAGGTTAGTCGGAGAATACTTGTTGTATACTCAATGTTACTCAATTGAAAGTTCTTAACTTTTTTCTCTAGTTTTTGTATGAGAGCCTTTTGGAAATGTGCTCCTCTTATTTATAGGGGTAGTGATTCATCCCTTAGGGGTAGTGACTCACTTCCCTGATTCATTGCCTCAAATCAAGAAAGATATAGGTGCTTTCCTTAACTCGGTCATCAGATTCAAGTCTGACAGGCCGAGTTGTAGGCTTGGGCCTGTTTAGATAGGTTATGAATTGGGCCTACGTAGATTCAAGATAGTTCCATGTCGAGCAACATGGCGTGCGACATGGGAGGTCCCCGACGTGTGGGGCCGTCGTGGAGTCACATGGCTACTACTAGTGCGACCAGTCGTGCGACGAAGGTATTGTAGTGCCTGAGTCGTTTGGTCGCCCAAGTTTTGGGCCATGTAGGATGGTCGCCTGTGGCTCTGGGCCAGATCATGTGATGTGATTTGGCTTTTGGGCCTGACCTTCATTGTAATTGGGCTTGATAGATTTTGGCTACTACACCCTTCGACCCCTTTTTTCTGCCGCTTGAGCACATGCATGCATTCAAATCCCAGGATCGTGTTATCAATAATTAAATGACCCAGGATGAATGCACTCTGAGAGACCTAGATAACATTATCAAGCACCAGGCGGAAACGATACACTAGCACCTTAGAGACAATCTTGTAGAGCACATTGTAAAGACTGATTGGCCAGAAATCGAAAACCTATTGAGGGGATTTAATCTTAGGAATGAGCGCAATCAGAGTTGCATTAGCTTCTACTAAGCTGCCACCTAAGTTCAGAAAATTCAAAGAGGCTTGAGTTACACCATCCCTGACAACCTCCCAATAAGATTGAAAGAAACGAACAGACATGCCTTCCTTACCAAGAGCTTTGGAGGGCGACATCTGGAACACCGCTTTCTTCACATCTTGGCTGCTAAACAAAGCGTCTAAGGAGGCATTCATGCTACTTGAGACTTTCGGCCTTATACAAGCTATCACATATGCAATGGTTGCTGCAGTAGGCCTGGAGGAAGAGAAAAGTGGCTTAAAATAATCTTGTATCGCACCAATCACCCCACTTCGTGAATTCACCCATACCCCTTCAAAATTCAGCAACCCCTCAATATTAGTCCTAGCCTTTCAATTATAGGCTGTGTGGTGAAAGAATCGGGTATTCTTATCACCCCCTTGCAACCAGTTTATGAGAGACCGCTGGTGCCAATATATTTCCTCTTTGTAGAGGAGAACATCCAACTCTTTTTCTACTGTCCGTAGAGAAGTCCAAGAGGAACCAAGGACATCCAGATTCAAGGATTGAAGACGCTTTCATTTTGTAGTAATATTATGACAAAGATGCTAAAAATTCTGGACATTCCAAACATGAAGAGATTCCACACATTTTCGGATACTAAGCCAAATACTGGACAGAGAAGTATCGCAGCCATGAACCCCCAAATTGTCTCTAATTTAATTGCCATAATCCGAGCTTTCCGCCCAGCAGTACTCGAAATGGAAGCTATTTCGCTACACATTTCAACCCAGCCCTTGCTGACGAGGCCTACCATTGAGAAGTAAAAGAAGTGGCCTGTGGTCCGAGCCCCAATACTCAAGGTGAATCACCTCCGAGTTTGGAAAGAACAACCACCAATCCAAGTTGCTCAAAAATCTATCTAGCCGTTCCCACACGAAACCAGTCCCACTACGACCATTACACCACGTAAAATTATCACCTGAAAAACCCCAGGTCTTATAACTCACAATTTTCCAACACAGCCCTAAAATTATTAATAAGAACTTGAGGCTGATTAGCCCCCCTTCCCCCCTCCCCAACCACCTTCTCTTCCGGCCAGTGATTTTCGTTAAAATCTCCTCCAATCAACCAAGGAAGGGAAGCCATACCATTCAACCTCTGAATTAGCTCCCAAGTGTGAACCTGCTGCAACGAGTTCAGATTGCCATACAAACTAGAAAAACGCCACAATTAACTAGAACCAACACTAACCAAAACATCAATATGCCAAAACGAGAACGAAATTAAAGAAACAGAAATCGAATCATGCCAAAACAAACAGAGCCCACCCCTATGACCCACTGGATCTACTACAAGCTTACCCAAGAAACCAAGACGAACACCCAGGAGCTCAAAGCGGCCATGGGACATCAGAGTTTTAGAAAGGAAGAGAAGATTAGGGGTATGGTCCCGCATGTGGCGAGTTAGAACTTGGAATGTCCGGTCATTCCCAAGACCCCGGACGTTTCAGACGAAAGCCTTCATTGATTTGGTCAAGCTCCATTCTTAGAGCTTGCCAAAAAATCATGTTGAACAGTGGTGTTAACCGGAGAAGATAGCTTCACTTTCTTAGAAGAGGTTATGGAATCATCAAGCAACAACTTTCTTTTAAGAGTTAGATCATCGTGGCAGGCTGGGTCAGCATGTTCTCTGGTGGAGCGAGCTTGCTTTTTCCATTTCCACTTTTTCTTTCCCTCACTACTAAAATAAAAAACAGGCCTAAAACCATCACCGACCGTATCATCAGCTGAGTCGTCACTCTTCATCAGGCCAGGCCCAAGATCCTCTTCAACAGCCAAAAGTGAATCGTTCCACTTTGAAATTGATCCCAGCTCAGACGCAAGAGAATCCACAACTGAAGTCATCTCTTCCATATTAGAAGGCTCATAACTAGCTTCTCGGGCTCATAAGATAAAGTGAGCCCATTGTTAGCTGAATCTAGCCCTTCATTAGGTTGAGTTCCAGTACTAATATATATAAGAAGCTGCTGAATATTGCCACTATCTCGCTCAATATCCTTATCAGAAATAGGTGGTTGCCCCAAACTAGGAATCAAATCTTAAGTTAAGGCATCGTGAACAGGCACGCCACCTACAATCTCGGAGTTCAAATCGCTAAAATCTTTCCTAAAATCTTGTGACGTATCCCGGTTAATTGCTTTCCCTAACGTGTTAGTGACTACCTCCCGCCTGAACTTCGCCGGAGAACCACCATGACCGGCATCCAAAGGCCCTGTAGGCTTTCTTGCTTCCACCAAGCCCAAACAAGGTTCATTTGGTACAGCTTGTGGTCTAATGTCCCCTATCACCAGAGTCTGATTATTGGCTAGGGAAGGGGATCCAGAGTGCATTTTTGTACCACTAGGACGAGATTTCACAAGGCTTGAAGCTCGCAGCCAGGCCCCGAAAGCAAATTTGCGACAACTTATATTAACAGTTTCATCAGAATCTACTGGGCATTCCTTACATGAATGTCCAAGTAAGCCACAACCGAAGCAATATTTAGGTAGCCGTTCATATTTCAAAAGTAGGGTCTTCTCGTCAACCATCCCTTCTAGTTTGATACAGAGGGCCCGCTTCAGAGGTTTTGAGGTATCGATGGCTACTCTAAGACGAATGAATTTTTCGAAACAATCACCTGACGCGCCAACGTCAATGTCCTTTACCTTTCCAATTTTATTCCCAAGCAGAAGACTAACATTTTTAGTCATACAGATTAATGGAGCATTGTGAATTTGTATCCAAAAATTGGCCCACCTAAACTTTATTTCAGAGAAATCTCTATAGCTAGCAGGAGCCTTTAAAACTAAAAGGGCATTGTCGAAGTTCCATGGTGCTCCCATAAGCACTCATTTTCGATCCATCATATCATGAAAGTGGAAAGCATAGACATTTTCTCGCACAGTTTCTACTTACACAGGATGCATTGTACACCAAATTCTCCTTATCAAGGACCGAAAAACATCTCTGTTCATTAGTTTGGATGTCAATAACTTACCAACCAGGCAAAGGGAAATTTTCTTCAACCCATCAGCTTTTGCCGAGCCCCTAATGTGGATTGCCTCCCCTTATTCCTCCGTAAGTTTCATTCCTTCACATAACTTCAAGATTCCTTCAGTATCCATAATTACAAGAACAAAGCAATAAACCAAACTATGTCCACAATGAAACGAAAGCTACGCCCAGAAGGAGCGAAATCCTCATGAAGACCTCCTGCTACCTTACACACTAGGGTTTCAGAAAAAACCTAGAGGAAGGACTTTTAACTATTAATTTAAAACTTAACTTAATTCAATATTCCTTTAGTAAAAATTTCTAAGAAAACAAAAACAAAAACCCCCTTAATTTTACCTTTATAATTTTTATTGTTTTACAAAAATTCAATAGTTTTCCAAAGATATAAAATCTCTATACTATATATAAATGTAGGTACATAATATTAAAATACTTATCTACAGAAGATGTAATTCCTCTGCTTAGTGTTCCAATTTTTTTAATGTATGTGTTTGCAATAACGTGGAATTCAAAGATAAGTTACTGTTATGTGTCAAATTACACTAGGCTCAAACAGTCCGAAGATACTGAAATATCCAAAAGGCCCAACAGATAAAGGAGGCCAATGGATTGCTGCATAACGAATGGGCCCCAATCCAACAAACCCAAAGGAAACCTTATATAAGCGACCAGCATAGGGACATTCGAAGGGATCAAGTACCACTTCTCGCAAACAGCGTGGTCGCAAATTAAACAACATTCAGCCCGCAGGCCATGCAGCTCGAAGCCTCAATCAAGGGAAGAATCCCTAGAATAAAGTGATTGCATTCGTCAACCAGTAGACTCCCAATCAATCTCAAACTCCTTGATTCCAGCAACCGTATTTAAGATAAATCACGATTCTTAAGGGATATAATTTAGTCCCTAATTTCTGTAATTAGATTCCATGTAAAACAGGTGACTCCAATCTCTTCACACTATAAATGGGACGAATCATCACTGTTACAAATGTTATAAATTTTTCCAGAATGAACATACATAAGCGAGCTCCGCGTATGCTCTCAGCAAGCTCGACTTGAATACTAAGAACAGTGGATGTCGGCATTCTTACAAGCTGAACCCTTTATCCATTTTCATCCCTCAAATCACAACTATTCACTGTTAATTTCGTTGACTATATTCGCACGTCAACATTTTGGTGCTAGAAGAAGGGCCACCGTTTGAGGATTCAAACCTCTATTTCCGGTAAGAAACAACACTCTTAGCTTTAAAATTTTTATTATTTCAAGTAAAACTTTCCAGAATCAATGGCGAGAGGCGTAGGAACTTGCTCCAGAACCGTACGAAGTAGAGATGTACCCTCAGTTGGAGGACCTTCGGAGGCTTCTCATCAACCTCCAGCCCCACCGATTGTACCAAACGTACCAGTGGCGCTAGGCGCGCCTGTCATATCAAGTGCATCACCCATGACACCGGTGGTTCACCCGCTATCATAAATCTGCCGGCAAATCAACTCCACCCTCAGATGGAGCCTCAAAGCCAAGATCAGGCTGGCCCATCTGGTCCCTCAAACCTTAGCAAATGGATGGAGAGACAGGCCAAACTAGAGAGAATAATGGCAGAGATGTACTGTGGCTACCATCTCTTGTTTCAGAATCACCCTCCCCGCGAGCAAATCATGGCGAGTACCTCACCGCCACATCCTGGCGGAGACGACGTAAACCATCCCGCCCATCATACCAATGGGAAGAATCCCCCACAAAATGACGTCCAGTGGGGTGGAATCTCTTTTCACTCGACCAATGAGGCCAGGTGAGCTAGAGCAAGACATGACGAGCAACGAGAGAGACCTCCTCACACCGGCCCTGTAATCCATGTAAACGCTAACAAAAAAGGTATGTAGAACTTAATAAGGACCGGTGAGGCGCCCCTATGCATAGTATATCGTAACAACCCGGCAACGCTCTGAAGCACAAGGCCAATGGCTTGACATAGCAACAATGGGAATGCCCGCCACGTGGTACCAGCTGCTGGGATCCCCCGAGGATGAATTGCTGAACTGTAGCTCAATGGAAGGAGGTCGCCAAATGGGGGAGCACGAATGTCGCCCAATCGACAGAATCGACCCCACATGGAAGACAGTGCTACCTTCAGTGCATCAATGACAACCCCTCCAACCCACGGATACCAGGCTTTGCTGCGACGGATGGACCTGTTGGAACAACAGTGAGGAGGGGCAGAGCCTACCGACAGGTACATAGAGCGAAGCCCATTTAGCTGGGAGATTGACTACGAGCTACTGCAAAAACGCTTTAAGATGCCCAGCGTCCCCATTTACCAGGCATTCAACGACCCCTTTGATCACTTGGATGCCTACAACGTACAAATAAGCCTTTTCACGACCAACAATAAGGTCAAGTGCCGGTGCTTCCCGGCCACCTTAGGAGAAATCCCGAGAAAATGGCTGAGAGGGGGCTCCCTACAAGCAGCATAACCAACTGGAGCCAATGTCAGGAATTTTTCCTTAACTAATACCAGGCGTTGAAGAAACAGCTCGTTCCTTATTGCCACTTGACAACAATCTTTCAAAAGACAGACGAGTCATTGAAAGACTACATAGCATGCTTTCAGAGAGAAGTCCACTGCGTGGAGAACCCTAATAACGAAAGCGTGCTCACTGCGATAACCGCCATTCTGCGGAAGGACGGTGAACTTTACTGGAGCATAGACAGTAAATCGGTAAAAATTCTCAGGGATTTCTATAAACGGTCCAACACCCACATCCATATGGAGGAGCCCTTCGGACCCAAGAAACACTCCAAGAAAGATCGGATCAGGAGCTCGTGAAACAGAAGCAAGCGGAAGGAAAATGTAAGAGGTGACAGCAATAATAGTCGTAACCAGAATAGGGGCCCGTATAGAGATGATGCCCCGGCAAACCAGGTAGCCAAGAAGGCCAGGAACGACCAGGATATGCGAAGAAATGGGGGTCGCTACCTGATCTATGCACAGTTGTTCGACTCCCGGAATAAAATTTTCAGTACGGAAAGGAACAAGTAAGAGTTCAGAAGACCACCTCCTACGAGAACGCCCACTAGGACTCGCAACCACAACAAATTCTACGCCTACCATAATGAGGCGGGCTACAACACATCTGAGTGGTACGAGCTCAAGGACGCAATAGAGAGCTTGATTAGGCGATGATGCTTAAGGGATTATGTGGTAGCCCAAGAAACCAGCCACAACCACAACAATCGCAGCCACTACAACAACAGCAACAACAGCAGCAACAACAAATGATCGAGCATGTTCACCATGAGCCAATCCCAAATGCGCCCGTGGTGAGAACCATTCATACCATCCATAGAGGACCTCACCTCACGGGATTATCGAATAGGTTGCTGACGCAACATGTAAAAAAGGCTAGTCATCCCACCCTGAGAATGATGAGCGTGGATGAATGGCCAACAAAGCAGTTCATAACTATGGCTGAAGGAGTAACCTTCACGGACGCAGACATGCGAGGTGTACACTGGCCTTACAATAATGCGATTGTCATCATAGCAACTATAGGGGAAGTGGCCATCTACAGGTTGATGATCGATAACGGAAGCTCAGTAAACGTCATGTACGAAGCAGCCTTCAAGGTGATGGGATTGAAGTAGAGCCATCTGCGCGCCTCGAACGAACCACTCTACGGCTTAATGGGTGATTCGATCATCCTTCTAGGATAGATCACTCTACCCCTCACGCTGGAGGAACAAGGTTGCCAAGCGACTACAATGGCCAATGATGCAAGTACAAAAAGTATATTTAAAGTATGAATATTAATTGATGTTTGTAAAATAAAGAGGTTAAAAATGATATTCTTCTATAGTAATTTTATAAATATTGGTTTTTATTAAGTGAAAATTGTTAAAAACGACCTAAAAATTATTGACAAAATTATTTTTAACCACAGATGAAAAAATAATCATTTTTAGTCAATTGGAGAAAAAAATAATTATGCTAGTTTTGTACTTGTAGGATCCATCAATAAATCAAGAAAAGTCCAAGAAACCCTAAAGCCCATGCATGAATCAACTTTCTATTTTAAGAAGGGATGGTTTCTTACCTAAATGACTTAGAGAAGTATGAACAAATTCGACCAACCACAAATTAAGGGAACATGTTTTCAACTTTTGCGGCTGAGATTAACACACTTTGGTATTTTGGGCATAACTTTCGCTACAAAAGTCTAAATTCAGTGATTCTTGCGGCTACGGACAGATAAGAGGCAGGGCTACAACTCATTTGTTAAAACATTTCCTAAAATCTGTCAATATGATGGTGCAAATTCTGTGTTTTCAACTTTTACAGCTGAGCTGAACATACTTTAGTAATTTAGGTATAATTTTTGCTACAAACTTCACACTACGGTGATAGCTACGGACAGATAAGAGGCAGGGCTAGAACTCGTATGTTGATAATTTTTCTAAAATCTGTCGGTATGATGGCATACATTTTGTGTGAATTTTCGGATTCGGGAAAGGAGCTGCCAAAGTTTGGAGAAAAGTCAAGCCTCACCTCCACTATATATAAGTGTCTTGGAAGCCTTATTGAAGGGAGTCAATGGAGAGAAATATACTTCAATTTTAAGAGAGCTTTCTTTCTTGTAATTCTTTTTCACATTCTCTCTATAGAACTTGTGGAAAAATGAGCAAGCTAAGCTAGAGTTCTATGGTAAGGTTAGAGATGATCTTATATGTGTAGTGATCTTATTTGGATTTTGGTAAGGTTTATAAATTTGAGTAAATTATTTTTCTTCTATCTTTGATTTTAATTCTTATATTAATAAAATTGTGTTATCAATTTTCATATAAATCTAGTCAAGCTCTTTTTATGTAAAATTTTACATTATATAATTATATTGATAGAATGCAATTATTTTATTAGTAGTATTTTATTGCAATATTGCCTATGATATATTGTCATTTTTGGATTTCTCATAAGATGAATTTCTACAAGTGCTAAATGAAAAAATTGTTTTACTTAAATACATTTTGATTTATATGTTCTTCACCTCTTTATTTTCCGATTGATTGTTTGGTATGTGAAACTTTTAATTGAGTTATTTTATGAATCAAAATCTAAATCGGTGAACAAAGCATATAAGAGATTCTCGACACCTTACCAATTTTAGTTATCGAATTTTCTTTATAGCAAATTCTCTTGCTTTATTTCACTACACATTTAATTCATTTTCAATCATAAAATCCTTTTTTCTTTCTCTTTTGTTCATTTTATTTATCTCTAAAGTTATTTGTCTACTAACTTTCCGTGCTTGTTTTAGTCATCTCCTTGTGGATACGACCGCCCAATCTATTCTACATTGATCGCTTTGTTTTGATAGGTTTGGGCGTAATCAGCCGATTTTCTTAGTATAGACTGCCTAACGACTTACAACGCCGTCTTGAGAATACCCGCTCTCAACGACCTTGAGATAATCACCTTTACTAAATACCTAACCTTGAAATTCCCAACCTCGACAGGCGTGGAACATGTATATGGGGAATAAAAGGTAGCCATGTCGTGTTAAGAGAAGACGATTAGGATCGGCATGCGGGAAAAGGCAACAAAGGCCAAAGCTTTAACTGCAGCCTCCCCCAATGCTATTATTGCACCCACCAGTTGCGCCCAGTGACGAAAGCTATAAAGAATAACAAAGCTTATTGACACGCTCACAATGCGTGGGATAAATCACAAGTGCAGAAAGTGTCAAAGTAATAAATTTCCATGAGTACGGTATCGAACCCATAAGGAAATGATGGTAAACTAATTAATAAAACTAAAGATGTAACAAAAAACAGAAACGTAAATTAAAGTTATTTGTTGTTTCGATTTGCAAAGAAATAAAAGAAACTAAAATTAAATCGGAGAACTAGACCAAAGGGAAGGAAACGCTAGGTGGTCAAATGGTTCCAATCATGAACAAGGGTATGATAATTGAATAAGTGAAGTGCTTATTGTCAAGACTAGATTATAGTTAGTAAAGGCACACCATATTATATGGGTCATGCAATGGTGGTGTAATTCCAATTGAATTCACTTATTGGTCCTAGAGTGAAAACAATTGAAAACCCAATACTACTTCTAATCCTTAGGTTAATTAAGTATTTTCATATCATAATTAAACTAGCCATTGAACTTAGAATAGAATTATAAACAATTGTGACCTAATGATTTCTCATAATAAGTCACAATTTCCTTATTAGCAAATATTCAAAATTCATGCAATATACTGTTGTAGTGCAACCAACAAGAATAATATTGCAATAGAAATAAATATCTAAGTACAATATCTTGAAATAAATATAAAAGTTTACATAGTCAATAAAACCCTAAATCCAATCTTGGTCCATTGACCACCTAACTAGGAAATTAGCTACTCATACAATCAATTAAACAATCAAAAGAAGATAAGGAAGCAATACAACCCATTCTTGAAGATCAATTGTGCGAAATCCCGCTTTGGTTCGGCTGGAACTTCGTCGCCTTAGAATATTTGTCTCCTCTGATGAACAATCGATCAAATCCGAGTATATAACTCCAATATGGTATGGAATGTTGTTTATAGAGTGTTTGGAAGGTGAAAACCAGCCTAGAACTCCTTTGGGCGTAGCTTGGACGGACTGAGAGTGAAGCCACAGAAATTAGGTTTGTTGCACAGCCATCGCGACCAAGTGATGCGACATTGGTAGAAATCAAGAACTCTATCGCGAGCGTGTATCGCAACCCACAGTTGTGATGACTGGGTCGCGGTACTCACTGCTTAAAAACTGCACTTCCAACGCGACGCTTGTAGCGCGACTTTTAGTCGCAATGACTGGTCATGTGGCTCACTGGTGGAAAATACTATTTCCATTGCGATGCTTATGGCGCGACCAAGGGTAGCGATGGCTAGTCGCAATACCCACTAGATGGAAACACCACTTTTCATTCACTTTGGCATTTCTTCCCCAATAATTACCTAAAGTCTGCACAAGCTCAAAACACACATTAAACATACCAATTTACTTGAAAACATGATCAAAAGATAAAGTCTAATGGGTGTAAAAACATAACATATATAACCCTATCAGCTACCCATCTGTGGTTGGCAATGAGAACGAGTGAAAAGCATCCCCTGAACTTGCTCAGCGAGAGTAACTCCCTTGCTCAGGGTATATGGCACAGCTGCCTCTTGAGCACCCCGCACCTTGTAGTGCAGCCGCACCTGCTCACGATCAGGAGCTAGCTTGAAACTCACCAAGAGCTTGTCAATGACCCGCCAATACTCAGCGAGCTCCCTTGTATTATCCGGGATCAAGGCCTTGAGAGCGTTAAATGCCTCTCTCTCCTCCTCAAAAAGGTCAGGATTTAAGCCCGTACCCCCTGCAAATAAGAAAAAGGGTAAGCACATGATATTAGCAAAAAAGTAATAAGATCCATCATTCATCAACAGAACAAACTCACTGGTCGTCAACACAAAGCTCTTATTTCTTAAGAGCTCGATCTCAGGACCCTTATAATTTCCAACATTTAAGCTGGGGTCCCCTTGCAGCAGGCCCCTATATTTGCCAGCTCGCACACTCAGATAGTATATCTCGTCGTGGAGGGCATCCTCAGATGAGCCCCTTCCCAAGGGACACTGCTTCAGAACGAAACAATATTTGATAACGTTGTCACTAGGAGGAGGAATCCTGTGCTTCCTAAACAAGATGTAGAGAGTAAGAAGCTAGTCATAAGCGTTGCGGGTAAGCTGCACAAGGGTGAGCTTTAGGAGGTTCAGCATGTCTATAAGGAACCCTGATATAGGGAACTTTAACCCCGTGATCAGGTGCTGCCAGCTGATGGCAATATAGCTAGGAGGAGGATAGGCAGCCCTATCAGTCACAGCAGGCACCAGTATTTGGTGACTATTGGGAAATTGAAAGGACTCCGCCATGAGTCTCAAATCCTCCTGATAAATCCTGGAAGGGACAGACGCAAAAGCCTCTTTTCCTCGGCGTGTACCCCTATAAGCTGTCCGAGGGAGATTAACCAATATCTCCACACCATTCACTACCTCTACGTCCCCTCGCTGGTCGGTGGTGACCTTGGCTATCACAATCGTCCCCAGATCACCTTCCTAAAGCAACCCGACCCGTTGGCGACCAGAGATAGAAGGGAAAACGTAAGGTCAGAAAATAACCTAAAGCATCTACCGCAACCTAAGAACTCGAGCCAAGTGCACCAGAAGGTCACAATTACCCAAACCAACTCAACAAAAATATGAAAAAAAAAAAAAGCTTCATGACCCTCAGACATTCAAAGAAAACCCAGGCGCACAAAAGCTCAAGTGAAAGACTCAAAAGACAAGAAAAACAGAGGCAACAGAGACAACGGCAAAGAACGAAGAAAAAGATCAGAAGACTCACCACGAAGAAAGCAAAGAACAGCAAGCACATCAAGCAAAAACAAATGGCGGACCCACTCTTACACAGACAGATATAAGCCTCAAGATATTCCTAGCAACTAGAACTAGCAGAAGTTGAAGCGCATCCTTTTTCTTTTGAAGATTATCCGCAGAGAAAAGAAGAAAGAATTTTAAGAGAGTTTGCGAAAAATGAAGAAAAAGTGAAGAATGCCTCGTATATAACTAAGGAACCCAGACCATCAGATCAAAGCAATAATAACTGGGAGAACGATCTACTGCTGATATTCAATATGGGGATATAGCGGGATACTCGAATAGTCACTAATTTAGCACATACATTTAATGCGAAGTACAATGTGGTGGTTGACATGACATTTCTCACTTACCAAAATAGTAACCGTTTTTGTAACTCGGAGCCAACGAACTCAAAGAGCAACTCATGAACTTCCTCATAAACGAACTAGCAACAACCCTCTGGAAACACAGCCCGCAGAAAGAAAATATATCAGCTTCCATCACGAGACCATCGAGCTAGAAGCTGGGGGGCTAATGTTATACGTAAAATTACACTAGGCTCAAACAGACCCAAAGATACTGAAATATCCAAAAAGCCCAACAGACGAAGGAGGCCAATGGATCGCTGCATAATGAATGGGCCACGATCCAACAAAACCCGAAGGAGGAAACCCTATATAAGCGACCAGCATGGGAACACTCGAGGGGATCAAGTACCACCTCTCGCAAATGGCTTGGTCGCAGATTAAACAACATTCAACCCACAGGCCATGCAGCTCGAAGCCCCAGTCAAGGGAAGAATCCTGAGAATAAAGGGATTGCATTCGGTCAACTAGTAGACTCCCAATCAATCTCAAACTCCTTAATTTCAACAATCGTATTCAAGATAAACACGATTCTTAAGGGATATAATTTAGTTTCTAATTTCTGTGATTAGATTCTAATTAAAACAGAGTGACTCCAATCTCTTCACACTATAAAAGGGACGGATCATCACTGTTATAAGTGTTACAAATGTTTTCAGAACGAACATACATATGCGAGCTTCGCGTATGCTCTTAGCGAGCTCTACTTGAATACTAAGAACAATGGATGTAAGCATTCTTACAAGTCGAACCACTTTAAAAATCTTTGTGTTGGTCCCTTTTATCCATTTTCATTCTTTAAATCATAACTAATTACTGTTAATTTCGTTGACCATATTTGCACGTTAAGAGTTACATAATTCTAATGTTGTTTCACAAATTTAGGTAGAGAATCTCAACCACAACATTAACATAATTCAAAGCAAGTAGTTGCCAACCACTGTCTGAAATATAATCCTACTTCGATCTGTCTATTTCTACCTCAATAATCTCTACATGAACACACAATCATGCCATCGCATCACAAATACCTTCTCAAATATTTAATAAACTATACTATAATACAATTAATTCCAATTATTATCATCATTATGTTAATCTCATGCCACATGTCACTTGGACCAGAGAAGATGAAGATTTTTTTTTATCTCAGTTAATTATATAATAAAATGTATTTGGCAAAGCCATAGGCCACAGTAATCTCAAAACACTTTAAGGCCAATAACTTAATTAAAATTTTTATTATTATAAAAGTTGAGGTGATTGGATAGTAAACCCTTGCGCCTATACATTAGAGTCATGACATTACTACTAAAAAATGGTAGGAGTTATTTTGAAAATAGAATGGTTTGTTAAGAAAAGTTGATGCTACAAGAAGTGGAGTTTGTTTGGCAAAACACTGAGAGGGGCCAATGAGAATGGGTTACAATCTTGAAGGGTATACCAAATGAAAAGTCGGGCTAGGCCAATCCTATCAAGCAGACCTGATTGGGCCTATTTCAATGACACCTAACTTAAAATCACCCATTTTATTTTCTAAATTGTACTCAATTTTATTTTTTTGAAAGCTAAAATTGTCAATTTTTATTTTTATTTTTATAAATTCTGATAGGGGAACGGTAAGAGAGTTAACTAAATCTATCAAGATTAAACTCTAATCGCACGGTCTAAACATCTACTTTTACATTGAAAGTTTTTTACTCCCACTACCGGGAGATATTTCTTTTCCACACTCATTGCGTTTTTATAAATAATGATATGATAATATTTACAATGCCAAGATTTGAACCTTAGTGGGTTGAAAGAACTTATAAAGCCCCAACCACCAAAGCAAGTGACATTTGGTTTAAGTTGTTATATTAATTACCACGTAATTCTAGGTATCCGAACAACTACCACTCAATTTACCTATAATTAAAAACATAAATTTTAAGGTTTTTTTTTCTAGTATAACTAAATTTATACTTGCAGTCAACTGAACCAAAAGGTAGTATAATCAATACATGAAAACACCTTCAAAATAATTTTTTTAACTATTACAATTTAAAGTTTTATGGAGAACATAACTCGAAGACATAACAATCTCATAAATATGGGTGTGACAGACGTACTATTATATCAACCTCATATCAACATGTACACAGCTGTGTTATCTACATCATTATGTACCACAAAACACAATGAGGTTATCTAATAATGAGTTAAATTAACTACTTATATAAACATGTGGCATTAAATAAGAAAATTGGACATTGTGGAAAAGAAATACAAAATACAATCACAGAAAGTAAACAATAATTGATGTTAATGGTAAAAATCTCACGTCCAACACAGGTGACTGTACGATCATAATTAACTGATATAATATTTATTTTATTGGTCATCGGGGGTCATATTTATTACATTTAAAAGAGAAAAGGAATGCCATATGATATCAGAGGGTCAAGATAATCATTTCTTCTTCTACAAGCAAGCCATTATGCAAAGTTAAACAATTTGAGGGTCAAAGCAAAAATAGGAGCAAACATGTCCTGGTCAGTCCACTAGATGCCAAAGTCTGTTACCATTTACAAAAGGAGACCATGTGCATGCAAAACGCAGGAATAATCCCTGTATGGTGGGTTCCATTGTCAGCTTTACTCCAACCATTAGAACTACCTTTACCTCAGCATAATGATACGAAAAAGATGACTATGAGAGAGATAAAAGCGACCATGGACCAACTAGAAGCTGACAACTAGACAAAAATGGTGTCTGGCCTAACTGAGCACGAGAAATTTTCCTAAGTGGTAATATACGAATCTGATGTCATAATATGAAAAAGGATGGGCATGCAATAAAAAAAAAAGACGGACATCATCGTCAATTTATGAGCCTTTGATCCTTTGTACATGTGTAATCCATCCAGAAGGGATATCTGTCTAAATTTTGAAGAGTCACTTGGCCTATAAATACTCAATTTCACTAAAAGATACAAGGTTCACAACTTTTTAGTTATTACTCTAAGCATTACTTTTATACATTTGAGCTGTTAAGTTTAATTTTTGCCAATATAAATCTGATTTGGGCGTCGAAGCACGATCGCCGGCATTGGTGCTAACCCCGTCATTCAATTTATTGTGCGGGGACATTTCAGCTTGGTAAGGAGGAGAGATTCTACTTTTTTTTTTTTGAGTACAGAGGAGGGCTAAGAGCCCAAAAAAAAAAAAAAAAAAAAAAACTAGCTAGCTAAAGATCTGGCAAACAAGGTGCATTTTCATCATCCTTGAGAAGAGCAAGGATTTCTGAGGGAGGGTCTTAAAAAAAAAAGTGATTCCAATCCGTAAACGATGCCCAATACCGGCCAACGTATCAGCAGCCCTGTTGCATTCCCTGTAGATGTGTTTCAAATGACAAGTCCAACTTCTCTTAATCAGGTCCTGACAGCTTTTCTTTGCTTTTTACTTATAGTTGTGATCATTTATTTTTGTTTAGTTTTCAACTTGTTTGAATTTGATTTAGACGAAGCTAACCACCTGGTTTATGGCCTGAATTTTCGGCATAAACAGATGATAAACAGAAAATTCCAAAAATTGTAAAGTGATACGGGGTAGATAGTAATAAGATTTGTGGTTCAAGTTGAGAGATTAATAGGTGTCTCAGTACCTGTAAGTAATTATAGAAGCAAATGTCAAATTGCTAACTGAGTCCCAATAGACTCTTTTCAAGATGGTCACCAATGCCTGGGCCTGTTGCCAACCAACACCACATTTTCACATCTTTAAAAAGGTTTTCATATCTTTAATAGGATGACGCCTTAATTACTGAGTCTAAATAACAAGATAACAATTGTCTTCTGAGTTTTGATCTTTAGTATCATATATAGTATGTAGTAACTATTCACTTCTCACTATTCTACAGTTGTTTATTAGTTTTTATATTTGACCAAATATCTAATGTTGGATAACAAAAAATCAGTTGTTCAATGATAGATATTTGCTTAAAGAATTAAACTATCAACCTCTACAAGTACGATTCGAAATACAACTTTCATTACAAGGGAGAAATCTCTGTTGAAATTGTGGCTTAATTTATGATATTCGTAGTTGGGTTGTTTTGGAACTCATAAAGTTCATGTATCTGGAGAGAGCTTTTCCATGTTTCAAGAAGTTTTTTGCTGACTCCTCAATTTGAAATTAATGCGATTTATGAACTTGGCTTATTGAATAAGCCAAAATATAATTATAAATAAAGAACCTTTGTTGTTGAGAAGAGATAGAGAGAGCTAGAAAATTCAGCAGCCACTTGAGAGGAACTTTGAACTCAATTAGTATTTTATAAACTCCATTTGATAGTGTCTATTTGCTCCGTGGACATAGCTCAATCACATTGATTGAGTGAACTACATAAATTCAGTGTCTCTTATCTCTTTTCTAATTTATTGTTTGCTTTTGTTTAGTTTTTAGCTAATTATTTGGTTCCAAAAGGCACAATAATTAGTATCAAAACCTAGATCGATCTGATAACAAAATGGCTGATAAAATTGGAAAATAAAAACACTCCTGTTGCAAAGACAAGTTCATAATGCAAAATTTGAGATAGAAAAATTCTATGGAACAAATAGTCTTTGGATATGGCTAGGTTGGCAAAATGGGTCATGACCAGTAAATTTGACACGAACACGAGGTTAATAAATGGGTTCGGATCAATAAATGTGTCAACCCATATAACCTGTTTAACATAAATAGGTCATGTTAGGTTGAGCTAAACGGGTTGCGGGTTAACCCATGTAACCTATTTATTAGGGGTCAGAATGTAATTTTGAAAATATTTAGGGGTAAAATTATAATTTTAATCTAAGTATATAAAAGTGATTTTTGTAATCCTAAATCACAAAACCAGATATTTCTTTCTTTTCATTAGAAGCACCGCTCCCCCCTCTCTCTTGTTCATTTTTATCTTCATTAATAGCATTGCCTTTCTCTCACCTCTCAGCAGTCGAGCAAGGGACTCTAATTCGTTCACTTGCCGCCTCTGTTCCGTTTCCTTCTCTATTCCGTCTCCGTGCAGATCTTTTATCTCCATGAACAAAACTTTACCAAATTTATTTCAGTTATAAGCCAGTTCATTGACCTGATTGTCAGAGTATAATTACAGATTATTGGCCAACACTCCTAATGAAATTTATCTCCATTTTACAAGTTAACATAGATTCTTTGAGCATCAGGTGTCTCTGATTTCATACTCACTGAGAGCTTTGCCTCCTAGATGAAAGACCTCTAAGCGATTTTCAACGCATAATTATACTTATTATTTTAGTTTGTCTTATTAAATCCACGTGTCTTCTTATCATTTAACCAAATAGTGGCCTAAAAATTACCGTCAACATATATATACACACACACGCTTACGTTTATGCGTGTGTGATGAAAGATGAAAGACCTTTCAATGATTTTCAACACATAATTATGCTTATTCTGTCATTTTGTCTTATTATATCCTCCGTGTCTTATGTGTACATACACGCGCATATGTGTGGGTGTTCCTATATATATATATAAAGGTCGAGTTTAGTGTACCAGTGCATCGAAGTACCATTAAAATTTTATATTATTTTGACAGGGTCACATGCAACATGCATGATTTAAAATTTTGTCATTTGTATTGCATGTGATTATGCTAAGACAAAATAAAATTTTAATAGTGTATTGATATACTAATGCACTGTATAGGTGTCAACTTGAGTGCACCAATACACCCATGTATCATTAAAATTTTATCTTATTTTGACTTGGTGATATACAATGCACATGACTTCATATTATATTATGTATAGTGCATCAATGCACTATTAAAATTTTATTTTGTTTTAGCATAGTCACATGCAACACATATGACAAACTTTTGTCATGTGCATTGCAAGTAGGGGTGGGGTTTTCGGGTTGGACTGAAAATTTTCAACTAAATCCAACAAAATATAAATTATAATTCAACCCAATTTTAAACGTGTGGGTTGGGTTGGGTTGGGTTGACCGGGTTGAGCTTTAAGCCCAGTAAGCTAATTTTATTTAAAATGTTTGAATTTTAAATTTTATTATATCCAAATTCACTTTTAAAATAATTTTTCACCCTAATATTATATTATATATATATAGTTTAAATTTCTTAAAAACTTTAAAATCAAAATACAACATATAATACATATTTAATTTGTTTGTTGCATAAATTACAAAAATAAAAATATAAAGGGGTAATTACACAAATACCCCTAAGGTTTGATGAAATTACACGGATAAATAAGATTTGGACATATCAACACAAACCTCACATGACATTTCATAAATGTTACACGGGATGAGTTAATTTGATACCATTAGACGCTAACAGTCAACGGTGCAAAAAGTCTAAAAATGTCTGAAATACTAATTTAGTCCTAAGTTTTCATGAATTATGAGTTTTTTAATTCAATTTGCTTTATTGGTACCATTGGATCCTAAGTTTTCGTAAATGTATCAATTTAGTTCTTTTGATTAATTTTTTAACAGGCAAACTCACAAAAAAGTGAAAAAGACAGTTTTACCCTTGACTCCGTTTAAATGAGTTAAAATTATAATTTTACCTTCAAACTTTTAAAAAGATTATGCTCATTATTTATTAATTAGAATGGTAATATAATCATTTTATATTAACAATTTATGTTCTTAGTGGAATAGAGATCCAATCTGGACATTGAATCCCCAAACCAAGAAAAAAAAAATTGAAAATCGAACTTGAAATGGGGATCTAGTTCGATTTTCAAATATATATTTTTTTTTTTTTGCTATTCTTAGTGGAGATCCATGGATCTCCATAAGAACAGAAAAAAAAATTTGGAAAATTGAACTGCATCTCCAGCGATGGAGATTGTCTTAATCGCTGGAGATGAAGCAACATTTATTAATGGAGGTCTCTGTGTCTCCAGCTATGAAGACCGAGTCTCCGTCGCTGGGGATCGAATGCTCTATAAAGCCAAACATGGGGGCCTCTCTTTCTCTTCAAAAATTTTACTCTCTGCCTTCATTCCTCTTCATTCTCACCAAACCCATATCTCGCAACCTCAAAATATCCAAAAATCAGATCCAAAAGACCCATTTCACTCTCCACACAATACACAAAAATTCTTTCAAACTATATTGTAAGTTCATCAGATGCCACCATCATATGACAGGCCCCTAACCTACTATCTTACGCTAAGCGGCCTGCCGGCAACTCCACGGTATTTAATTTAAAAATTCTCAAATACTAGTAATTCAACTTAACACTTTATGACAATAAATCATTTTGCTTGGCTTTGATACTTAATTTATGTCTTAATCCCTAAATTCATGCATCAAAATTATCACCCTTACACCAAGGATCTATCTCACAATTCATGAAAATTAGTGTACTTACGATTTTCTCTTCTTGTTCTTCTTCCTTGCTTTCTTCTCCACTTAGATCACTTGAAAAGGGCTTGGAAGGGTCTTGATCATCTTTTCTTCTCCTTCTCCCTCTTGCTTGGCCAAATCACTCTCTCTTCTTCTTTCTCTTTTTTTTTTTTTCTTTCTTTCTTCTCTTGGCTGCACGGTCTACTCTCTCTTTTCTCTCCTCTCTCGAATTTTCTTTTCTTGGCCGAATGGTTTTTGCGCTCCTCTCACCTGTTTCTATAATTCTCTTGATATCTCTCAAATTCTCTTCATTTTTGTTTTCCCTCTTTGCCCTTATTTAACTAATTTTTTTTTCTCCTTTGCTTCTTGTCACGGCAGCTGTGGACTTTGTGAGTGGAATCCCCACTTAGCACACTTATATATATCCTTTAATAATTGCAACATGTCCCTTGACCTTTTAAATTCATTAAATGGCAACAAATTGAAAATTAATCACATATAATTGACCAACAATCTTTTAATTATCAAACTAATCCACCAATCACATTTCATCTCATTAATTATTCTATCCACTAATTGTTGACTTGGCATTTTATGATTGGTTCATTTTGTTTCACATGGATTGTACTTCTTTAGGGAAATTTTTTCCATATAATAACTCATATCATTCCATAAAAATCTACTCACTTTTAACTTAATTTTATCACATGGTATACCTTACTTTAATCCACATAATTTACCTTTCCATCAACCAATCAAATTACACCACCTCATTTGAAACACCAATTTAAATTACTCCATCTCATGTTTATTTTTTTTTACTTCCAAAAATATCACTAATACTCCGAATTTATGGGAAATCCATCCTATGACATCTGAAACTTATAATTGGATTTCGTATACACTTTACGGAACCTTACTAACCATCCCAAACCGTTGTGAACATTGTTTTGGTTTCCCATAATAATTTTTGGATCGATTCCGAAATATTCGGATGTTACCGGAATCGTTTCGGATTTCCTTCAGAAGTGCCATTAATACTTTTAACATTCAATTTACTTATATTAAAGGCATATTAATTCATATGTATAACTGTACAATAAATTCTGGGAAAATATATACAATACCTATACATGTACAGTACAAACTATTGGGAGGGTACAGGACATCATATGCTCTCTGTTACTCTTTTATCGTAACTTTAATGAGTTTGATGTTTGTTAAAA